>CM057452.1:1601572500-1603972500 GCA_016271365.2 Neoceratodus forsteri
TGACTGCATCATCAGCATAGAAGAGTACATTGGTTGTCTGACAAGTATCAGGCAGTTGGTTTATGAAGAGGCCAGATAGGAGTGGGCCCAAGGTGGAGCCCTGAGGGACACCAATAGATACTCCCCTAATGTTGAACAAAGATTTATTGATCTTCACCTGCTGGAAGCGATTGGTAAGATAACTGTGGAACCAGTCAATTGTTTTCTGTGACAAATCCAGGCCAAGGAGCTTGCTAAGTAGGAGCTTATGGTTGACCATAGGTGGAAGGCTTTAGAAAGGTCAATGTATACCTACTGTATATAGTTCCAACTAGGTCATCATTGTTAAGGGTCTCATGAACATAGTTGGTGTATTCCAACAGTGCTGTGTTGGTGCTGTGGAACTTCTGGAAACCATGTCGCTGTACACACTGGACACTGTATTGTTTGAGGTAAGTGACTAGTTGGTCAGAGACTATTCTTTCAAAGGTCTTTGAAAACTGGCATAACCACTGTGGATTTGCACTTCTCTGGGAATTGGGGGTGGCACAGGGAAAATATAAAAATTCTAGAGATGGGGTGAGAAAGTTCTTGTATACTGCCAGGGCAGGAAGTTTCATAACAATCAAGCCACTTCTACACTGAGTTTTGCCAAGTACCCTACTGATGTATTTCAAGGTGTCTTTGACTGAAATAGCCATAAAGTAGAATTAGAGTACTTTGGTTCAGAGCCCACCATCTGGGAGGCTTCAAGACCCGATTCCCTGCAGGGGTCTGGGCAGGCTCAGTGGGGATGATGGAACTGAGATCAGTAAAAACTATGTTGAAGTAATTAGCAATTCTGGCAGATCTTTGACAACTTTAACCTTATCAGGGTGTGTAATTAGTACCCAGGTGAGTACTGTCATAGTGCTTATTTTATAATTGGTCCTGGTGTGCTCATTTACCATGTGTGTGAAGAGAAATAAATGCAAAACCCTCAGCTATATATCACTACACTCATGAAGCAGTCTGACAGTTACATGTGTCCTCATTACTGCCCAAAATTAATTAGTGCCAGATGAGAAAGCATGGCCAACTCAAACAGCTAGGAGATAACAGGAAACCGGAGACTAGATGTCAACATGCATAAATTAGGTTTGTGGAATGCCTCACAAAAATGTTGGAGGTAAGATAGAGAACTGATCATAAAACAGCAAGTATTAGGTTTCTTAAAGTTGAAGAATCTTTCTGAACTTTCTGTTGTGTCCAACAGAAGCAGAAATCATAGCATCTTTTAAAGTTAAAACTTTATCCTGGGAAAAAACTCCTCCCAGTGCTGTAATGTTCAAACTGATGATTCAGGTTATATTCATTGATGATAATGTGAAGACTGAATGTAGTTATTCAAAATCTGGAGCACAAAAGATAAATGAAACTACAGACACATGTAACCACTATTTCCCTCCCCGAGTTTAGAAACATCATTTCAGTTGTACTGGGTCATGTACAGTTTTAAAATAATTGTCTGGGACTTCTCAGTCAAGCTCCTTTAAGAATTAGCATTTTTCCACCTTTGGGACTGCCCATCACCAGACTTCGGGAGGGGCAGACCTGGGGGAATTTAAGTAACTGCGTGGGAAGGTTTTAGAAGGAGGTCTGTAGGTCCAAGAAGGAGGACAGCAGGGGGATAGGATTGAGCAGGGTCGATAGCCCACTTGAGCAGTGTGTAGTCACTCAGGGAAGAGTTCAGAGCATACCAGCATTGTGGTGATGTGGTGGTGGCCACTGCATCCAAGCCATGTGTTGTGGGTGGGACAGAATGAAGCCACAAATACAGATGAAGGAGTTCCATCCTGAAAGGCTATCCCATGAGGCCAGTGACAGAGACAATGGAGGATGGGTTGGCTCGACTTACCACCACCCATCTTGAATGCCTGAAGCATAGAGAGTGACAGCGGAGGGCTCAGAGTAAAGGAAGTGAGTTTAGCAGTGTCCGAGAATTGAGCCACAGACCCGTGGGACCATGTGGCAGCAGGCCACAATCTGAGAAGTCATTTATATGCCACAGGAAGAGGGAATGTATGAAGGATGGGAAGGAATGCTCCCACGATTTGAGAGGCAAGTGATTCCAGGTGTTGAGTTAATTTTGGTTGAGTGAAAATGTGACTGTGGACTTGGCCCTGAGTTTAAGTGGTCAGGTAACACTGGCTGGGATCTGAGAATGAGCAAGTAAGCTGCCTGTGAATTTCCCTCTGTGGAGTTCAGCAGAAGTTTGGACTGTTTGGCTAGATAAACTGAGCTTCCTTTGTAGTTTAGGGGTCACCAAATTAATGCTCCATGGTGGCTGGACTCTCAGTAATAGACTAAACATGATCTCCCTGGTCCAGAGTCTGTATTCATTTATTCATTCTAGGATTACAAGTACCTTTGAGCCAAGGCTCTTTTACACAGGTTGCATGTCAGAGACAGGACAATACAGTAGTACACAGTGGAGCATAAACATAACTGTAAATGTAAATGTAAAGTTCCATTGTGACCATCGTGGTCCTGAACAAATGTGTGCTCCCCCACATCATTATTCATTAACTGTTCCATGGAGTGATTTGTTGGATGTTGGCTCAGGTTATTAAAAGGGATCCCATTTGCTTCTGCAGTATGAGCGTTGTCTCGTTTATGTGAACAGTTCTGCTCTAACCAGTGTTTTCCCTTTATCAGCCCAGCACCAAGGAGGTCAGCATGCACCCCAGTTTCAGCCATGGCCTGGGTAAGTGTAGGCCACCAGGATTGTGTTTCTGCTGCTGTAGTCACCCCCACCCCATGGACTTGTACCACTACACCCCTAGACACTGGGATGGGGGGGGGCTACACACAGACAGACAGATAACAGTCACTATCTAGGCAGCCATTTTGTAAAATGATACTAACATTAGCTTTTTGTTGTTTTTTGTTTCTGTGTTTTCATTTTTCTTCTGCCAGTTATAAGGCTTTATGCCTGGTAAAATTTAGGGTGACGTGAAGAGTGGTACATTACCTAGAGTCTGATATTTCTAATTCAGTAAGAGGGAGTCACTGTAAGAAAGTATGGAATGAAGAGGGGTGTGTGCTGGTGCTGACGGATTCCATACTAAAAGGGATCAGATGAGGCAGTAAGGGGGAAAGGTATAGTTGTATATGGGTGGAGTCCATACCTGGGTTAATGGCAGGCAGGGCAGGACAGTCAATTCTTAAGTGCATAAAGAAGCGTAGGAAGAAACCGCATCTCGTGGTGCATGTGGGTACAAACAACCTAGTGGGGGAGACAGTGAAAGTAGTAAGGGAGAGATCTGAGGAACTGGGAAGGTTGTGTGAGGAGTTAGGGGAATTGGTGGCATTCTCAGAGGTGTTCCCAGTGCCCTGCATGAGTACAGTGAGGAAAGGGAGGATTGGGGAGTTCAGCACATGGCTGGGGGAAATGGTGTTAATCCATGGGGCACTGGTTGTGGGTTGCTGGGGCAAAACATGGGACAATAATAATCTATATGTAGGGGACAGGCTACACTTGAGCGGGAAGGGGAAGGGAGTATTAAAGCAGAAGATGTGGGGTACATAGCAACAAAGGTGGATTTAAACTAGGTGGGGGTGGTGAGTGGACAGTTGGTAGGCAGAGAGCTCATGGAGGGGAGGCAAATGAGCTTACTCCACAAGCTAAGGGAGATGGAATTGGGGTAGTGGCACTGGGGGGGGGTTAGGAGCAGGAAAAGCAGGGAGAGGTAGGGAAGAAAACAGGGTGGAGGGTGGCCTCACTGAACACAAAAAGCCTAGGTAACAAGTCAGCTGAGTTGCAGGCCCTCTTGGTAGTACAGAAGGTGGACATAGTGGCCATCACAGAAATGTGGGCCACCCAGCACCAGGACTGGAATATGGTGATCCCAGGTTACAGGATATTCAAGAAGGATAGGGATAAGGGGAAAGGTGGGGGCATGGCAATCTATGTATGGGAGGGGATAAGGTTTATAAGGGAGTAGGGGTAGGCAAGCAGAACAGAAGCCTTATGGATGCAGCTTCAAGGCCCAAAAGGCAGGACACTGAGCATGGGGATAGTATACAGACCACCAACTTAAGGGGATGACCTGGATAAAGAGTTAGCTGAGCAAATTAGACAGGTCTGTGAGAAGGGAAACACAGTGGCAGTGCGGGACATCAACCTACTTTGGGTGGAGTGGGGCACCCCAGCTACCACAAGTGCAAAAGAGCTGGTCATATTTGAAGCATTTCAGGAGAGCTTCCTGGTACAGATAGTCCATGAGCTGACTAGATTGGAAAACACTCTGAACCTGGTACTATCAAAGGGGGAGGCTGTAAGGGATCTGGAGGTAGAGGACCCTCTGGCTGGGAGTGACCACCACTCAGAGTGGTTCAAGCTCAATATGGGTAGGGAACCAGGCGGTAAGGGAACCAGGGTGACTGAATTTAAGGGGGTGAACTTTAAAAGGATGGGGGAAATTTGGGGTAGGCATCTGGCAGGAATTCAAACAAGCATGGATACTAGTCAAAATGGGACATTAAAAAAGGTCTGGTGGAGGCTACTGGGACATGTACAAGGATACAGAGTAAGAAGGGAAAGGCAAAGAAGCCCAGTTGGTTGACTCTAGAGGTCATGGAGGGGGTGAGGGCAAAGATAAAAGCATTCTGGTGACTCAATAAATTGGGAGGGGAAGATGACAAGGATGAGTATATGAAGAAGTCCAGGGAGGTTGCCAGGCTAGTCAGAATGACCAAGGCTTCAAGAGAGTCAATACTGGCACAAGGTATTAAGGATGGAGAAAAGGACTTCTTCAGATACATAAGTGAGGGAAGGAAGAACAAAGACCAAATTGTGAGGATTAGGAAGGATGGCGGGTGGGTAGAGAAGGGAGTGGATCAGGCAGAGGCACTAAATTAATACTTCTGTTCAGTGTTCATGGAGGAGAGAGGGAGCAGATACCACAAGGGAGGGTGGAGTGGACTCCGGGGGAGGGTGACTGATATAGGGATTACAGAGGACAGGGTCCTAGAAGGATTAGGGGCACTAAGGGTGGACAAGGCACTGGGACCAGATGGCATTCACCCTAGAGTACGTTAGGAACTAGTGGAGATCTTGGCAGGACCACTGGCTGACCTGTTCCATTCCTCCCTGGACACGGGATGCATACCACAGGACTGGAAGATGGCCCATGTGGTGCCCATTCACAAAAGTGGCCCTAAGGATGAACTGTGCAACTACAGACTAGTGAGCCTCACATCAATTGTGGGTAAACTCATGGAGACAATCTTAAAAGAAACGCTAGTGACCTTTTTGGAGGATAATGGACTCCAGGATAGTCAACAGCATGGGTTTGTTTTGGGTAGCTCCTGCCAGACAAACCTAATTGAGTACTATGATTGGGTGACCAGGGAGCTGGACAAGGGCCATGCAGTAGATGTTCTATATTTAGACTTCAGCAAGACCTTTGATTCCATGCTGCATGGGAGGCTGGGGGAAGCTGGAGCATATAGGGGTGGGAATAAGGATGGTCAAAAGGATCAACAACTGGCTGAATGGAAGGCAACAAAGGGTGATAATGGGGGGGACACTGATCCCCGAGGGTGGTGATGAGCAGGGTACCACAGGGATTGGTATTGGCACCGGTGCTGTTTGGGATATTCATAGCTGACATCTCACTCAAGATCTGGAGCAGGATCAGTCTGTTTGCAGACAATATGAAGATGGGAGCTGTGGTAGGTGACATCAAGGATTGGAGGAGAAACATAGAAATATAGAAGTTGACAGCAGATAAGGACCGCAAGGCCCATCTAGTCTGCCTATTTCTTTTTCTACCTTATAAATGTGCCATCGGCCTTTGCCCTGTCAGTGGCCTATCTATTCATAGTCATTTGTATTGCTCCATTATGCCTATCCCATGCCTGTTTGAAGCCCTGCACTGTGTTCATAGCCACCACTTCTTGTGGTAAGCCATTCCATGCATCTACCACCCTTTCTGTGAAAAAATTTCCTCACATTCCCCTTAATCGGCCCCTCTAATCTCATGCTGTGTCCTCTTGTCCTGCTATTTTCTTATATTTAAACATGTTAGACTCTTTCACCTAGTTAATGCCCTTAAGGTGTTTGAATGCCTCGATCATATCACCTCTCTCTCCCTCCTTGCTCAAGGGTATACATATTGAGCTCCGTTAATCTGTCCTCATATGTCTTCTGATGAGGTCCCTGCACCATTTTGGTTGCCCTTCTCTGGACTGCCTCGATTTGGTTAATGTCCTTGTGAAGGTGTGGCCTCCAATACTGCATGCAGTACTCCAGATGGGGCCTAACCAGTGTCTTGTAAAGAGGGATTATTGCACTCCCTCTTCGACATGTGATACCCCTACTAATACACTAACACCCCCTAGCCTTACCTACTTTAGAGGTCTGCTTGGATGATTTCAGGTCATCAGTGATGATGATGCCCAAGTCTCTTTCTTCCTTTGTGACTGCTAGCAACTCCCCTCCCAGCCTATAGGTGGCTTCAGGGTTTCTCTTCCCTATATGCATGATTTTGCACTTCTTTGCATTAAATCCCAGTTGCCACTCTTCTGACCATTTTGCTAGTTTATCCAGATCTCTTCTCATTCTGCCCACCCCAACTGGATCATCTACTCTGTTGCAGATCTTGGTGTCATCTGCAAACAGACAAGCCTTACCCTCTAGTCCATCTGCAAGGTCACTAATGAAGATGTTGAAGGGGACTGGCCCCAGGACTGATCCCTGAGGTACCCCACTTGTGACTTGCATCTCTTCTGACTGTATACCATTTACCACCACTCTCTGTTTTCTGCCCGTCAACCAGTTTGCCACCCAGTTGACCAACTTCTGACCCACCCCGAGCCTACCCAGCTTATTTATCAATCTTCTATGTGGGATAGTGTCAAAAGCTTTGCTGAAGTCAAGGTAAGCGACATCAACTGCTCCCCCTTGGTCCACCACTCTGGTTACCCAATCAAAGAAATCTATGAGATTAGTTTGACAGGACCTTCCTTTTGTAAACCCACGCTGTCTTGGATCCTGTGCCCCTATGGATTCCAGGTGTTGCACTATCCTTTCCTTAAGGTACCTCCATAATCTTGCCCACTACTGAGGTAAGACTGACTGGTCTGTAGTTCCCCACCTCCTCCTGCTACCACTCTTGTGGAGCGGGATCACATGAGCCCTTCTCCAGTCTTCTGGGACCTCTCCTGTGCTCAGAGACTCACTAAACAGTTCTGCTAATGGCTCTGCTAGTTCCACCTTTAGCTCCTTAAGTACCCTGGGATGTATGCCATCAGGTACCATTGACTTATCCACCCTGAGCTTAGCAAGCTCTTGTAGGACCCTTTTTTTTGTGAAGGGAGTAGTGCTCACCTCCCTCCCCCCTGTGTCCATGATGCTGAGCTGTGGGCCCTGCCCTACCTTCTCTTCAGTAAATACTGAGTAAAGGTATCTATTTAGGATAGATGCCTTTACAGGGTACTCCTCCTCACATGCTCCCTTTTCTCCATTAAGCTTAGCAATACCCCCTCTGGACTTTCTCCTTTCACTAATGTATCTATAGAAAGTCTTGTCACCTTCTTTTACTGTTCGTGCTAGTGTTTTCTCGGTTTGGGACTTTGCCTGCCTTACTGCCTTCCTTGCTTCCCTTAGGGAAGTTTGGTATGCCTCCCTATCTTCATCCCGCTGTGTTCCCTTATATTTCCTGAAGGCCAGCCTTTTGGCTCTGACCTTTTATGCTACTGTATTTGAGAACCAAAGTGGTTTCCTTCTTTTGCACTTCCTTTTCTGTCTAACACAATGGGATGTTGCTTCAAGTATTGCATCCTTAATGCTTGCCCACTTTGCCTGTACCCCCTCACCTGTGTTTATTTTTGCCAGGACTAGCTTAACTCTGTTGACCATCTTATCAAAGTCAGCTCCTCTGAAGTCCCATATTTTTGCCTTGGAATGGCATGATTTAGATGGAGTAGCCAAATTGAACCATACCATGTGATGGTCACTGGCACCCAGGTGACCTTCTACCTGGAGATCTGTGATCCCTTCCCTGTTAGTCAGTACTAGATCTAGGATAGCCCTGTCTCTTGTTGGTTGCTGTACCAGTTGTTTGAGGCCCTCCCCCTGCAGGGAATCCACTATGTGTCTAGTTCTGGCAGATGTTCCTGCTGCTATTGACCAATCTGTATCTGGCATGTTGAAGTCTCCCATTATCAGAACCTCCCTTTAGCTGTCATGTTTTGTATATCTTCTAACAGTAATGTGTCTATGTCCTCCCTGGTCTGGGGCCTGTAGACAACCCAGTTCTTATGGCTGTCCCATTTCCTGTTTCCAGGGTGACCCACAGTTCTTCTGGCTCTATGTGTATTCCAATTTCTAGCTTTGATATTTTCATTGACATACAGGCCACTCCTCCCCCTTGGTCTCTTCTGAACAATACATAGCCAGGTACTGAAGTCGCCCAAGTGTGATTACTGGTATACCACGTCTCACTAATTGCTACCATGTCCAGTTTAGCCTCTGACATTATTGCCTGCATGTCTGGGATCTTATTTCCCAGGCTGTGAGCATTTGTACATGATTTTCCATTGGCCAGATTTTGGTGTGTTAGTTGTTGAGTGAGGTTTGGCATTACCCAATAAATCGTATGGGAGACAAACCTTTTTTTTACCTGGTGATGCAAATGAACTGCAAACATGCTGAATCCTGTTTAACCACTAGCTGAAGGGGAGGTGTTCTTCCCATTCGAGATATGGGTGCTACCCCTCTCCCCATTTGCTAGTTTAAATATTCTGCAAAGATGTCAAACTTCTGCCCAATGCACTGACTCCTCCCTTAGTCAGATGCAGTCCATCAAATTTAAAGAACTTTCGCTCCCAGAACTGTTGCCAGTTCCCTACAAATCTGTGTCCTTTTTCCTGGCACCAGCCCTTGAGCCACAAGTTTAGCTCCCCTATCTCCCCTTCTCTGACCTTCAGTCCATCTGCTCCCCTCTCCCAGACTGGCAGGATCTCAGAGAAGGAGATGCCGGATGAAATAGATGATAGTTTGTCACCCAGTCTGGTCAGGTGTTCCTTGGTCTCCACAACTGACCGGCTGGTGAGATCATTAGTCCTTATGTGTACTAGGACATCAATGTTTTCTCCTGCTTTGTGAAGAATTTTAGCAATGTGGTCAGTGTCTCTCCATTCTGATGTACCTGGGAGACATCTGACCATTACCCCTGGCTGGAGATGGGTATCAACTCCCCGAATCATGGAGTCTCCTATGATCAGAAGTTTTTTGGATTTCCTTTTCGCTTTTTTTGTTTTGGTTCCTGATTTGGGTGAGTTTGTTGTGCTAGCTCCTGTGCGCAGTGTCCTGCTCTGCAGTGTCTTCTGCCTCTTTGTTTGATTTCAGAGATAGAGGCAGATACCTGTTTGTAGTGTTTATATGGTTTTTGGAGGTAATATGTTGGAGAGCAGAGCGTGATGGAGCACCTGATTTGCCCCTCCTAACCACCTGCCAACCTCCTGGACCAACTACCCTCTGCGGTCGAGGTTTTTCTGTTGGATGCTGGGGAAATGGCAGGTGGTTCTTATAATGCATTTCCTCTTCAATATGAAATTTGAGGCGTGCAGTCTCTGCCCATGCTGCCCGGAGCTGAGCCCTAAGATCTCCAAAGGCCCAGCATGTAGGACAGTGTCCTAAATCCTGTAAGACTGTCCTTCTGAAAATTGTTCCACAGTACCTGCAGTTAACGATATCCATTCCAGATAAGTTGCTGGGTTTATAACCTAGTCAGAGTAATTAGAAGGAAAAAAAAAAGGAAAAAAATGCAAGCAATGGTTTGATTGTGTTTTGTTTAACTTGTTATAACAAGTTAAATTACTAGTGCCCCTGTAAATGATCTCACCTTGTGGAGGCCCCACTGATTCACCTCTTCCTGCTCTGCCACAGGAAATGTCACAACTGTGGTACCCTATAAAAGGAGTGTAGTGTGGGGTGGTTGGGGATGGGGTTGGGTGGCTGGGCCCTTCCCCTGCCAAAAAAGAAGAACCACGGATGAAAGAACAAGGAGGTAAGAGCAGAAACAATCAGTCAACAACAAATGCAGTAACCCTGAAAGCTTATCCTAATGTTAGATAAAACTGTAAAACCTGTAATGCACCACCTGTAATAATTTCAGAGAAGATATACCCTGTAAGAAACACTTTGCTACAGAGAAAAATAAAGCAGTAACAGAAGATATACCTTGCAAAAGACAATTTGAATCAGAAGATTATAGCAGTAATCTGTTAGCACACACCTGTAGGCACACCTTGTAATAATGCAGAAGAAGGTATACCAGCAACAACAATTTGAATCAGAGAAAAATAAAGCAATGAAATGTTAGCAACAAACAGTAGCAATCCCTGTGAGTAAAAAAATAAAAACAACACCACACAGTAAATCTGTTTAGCCAAAATAAGTCTTAATCCTTTTCCCTTGCTCTGGTAAGTTTCTCTACTTTGCCTTTCAAGCAGTCTTAGAAGGAAAGAGCTCAGGTGAAGCTAGGTGCCTTGGCCGCAAACCAAGTCTTCTACCTCCAAGATATCAACTAACCTGACTTTTTAACCCTTCTTTCTGTTGGAAATTATTGACAGTTTGCCAGCTCCACCCCCCACATACACACCTAATCCTTTGGAAGAGCTGTGGGAGAAGCAATTAGCTCCTTCAATGTGAGAAGGAGACTGAAACACCTCTGAGACAACAAACCTTTTCAACAAACAAAAAAACAAGAATCAAATAAAACACAGTGTCAAACAGTAATTTTGCTTAGCCAAATGATAAAAAAGTCACAAAAATGTAAGCTCCACCTGTAATACAGTAATTTCAGAGAATATATATACCCTGTAAGAAACACTTTGCTACAGAGAAAAATAAAGCAGTAACAGAAGATATACCTTGCAAAAGACAATTTGAATCAGAAGATTACAGCAGTAATCTGTTAGCACACACCTGTAGGCACACCTTGTAATAATGCAGAAGAAGGTATACCAGCAACAACAATTTGAATCAGAGAAAAATAAAGCAATGAAATGTTAGCAACAAACAGTAGCAACCCCTGTGAGTAAAAAATAAAAACAACACCACACAGTAAATCTGTTTAGCCAAAATAAGTCTTAATCCTTTTGCCTTGCTCTGGTAAGTTTCTCTACTCTGCCTTTCAAGCAGCCTTAGAAGGAAAGAGCTCAGGTGAAGCTAGGTGCCTTGGCCAGCAAACCAAGACCTGACCAAACTACAGGAATGGTCAGAAACATGGCAGTTGGGGTTCAATGCCAAGAAGAGCAAGGTACTGCACTTCTGGGCTAGGAACCAGGGCAGGAGCAATCAGCTGGGAGGGATATAGTTGGAAAGCACCGAGGAGGAAAGGGATCTAGGGGTGCTTATAATGAGGAGTATGAACAACTCAGCTCAGTGCAGGAAGGCAGCAGCAAAAGCCAAAAAGATGCTGGAGTGTATAGCATGGGGAATCTCCTCCAGAAAGAGGGAGGTGATCTTTCCCCTGTACGGGACTAGTGAGGCCTCACATGGAATACTGTATGTAGTACTGGCACCCATTCCTAAAGAAGGATGTCAGATTGTTGGAGGGGGTGCAGCGTAAGGTGATAAAAATCACCCAGGGATTGGAGGGAAAGTCCTACTAGGATAGCTGAACATGTATTCCCTGCAGGAGAGGAGAGATGGGGGGAGACAATCAAACCCTTTAAATACTTAAATGGGGTAAATAAGATTAATACAGAAGGGATTTTCCAGATTAGAAGAAAGAGGCATATGAGAGGGCACCAACTGAGATTGAGGGGGAAGCTTCAGGAGGGAAATCACAGAACGGGTGGTAGACAAATGGAATGCTCTGCCCAAGGAGGTGGTATCCTGTAGAACGGTGGGTGGTTTTAAGAGGGGATGGGACAGAGTGAGGGGGTAATGATGAAGAGGTGTGGGGAGGGTGGGACAGCTGCAAGTTGAGGGGCTAGCTGCAGAATCGGGCAGACTCGCTAGACCGTGAGGCCTGTTTCTGCTGCATTTTCGTATGTTCGTATTAGCTGGTTGAAAAGGATCCTCTATTATAAGCATGTACTCAGGAATAGGCTGTTGATTATTCTCCTGATTTTCAAGGCCCTCCGTCTGTTGTGGGATTCCATAAGCAATTTGAGAATCGGAAATAAGGCCAGAAGGAAAGTTCAGGTCAACTATATGAATACCAAGATGATATTGTTTATTAGCCTGTGTTAAAGGTGACACGCAAAGAAACACTGCAGCCAACTCCTATTCCCACATACCTTGCAATGCTGCTGCGTGAGTCTGGGGTTGCAGTGATCTTAATTTTTAATCCACTGTGTTTTGCTGCAAACTGCCGAAACTTTCGGCTGAACATGGAAGTGCCGCACGGTTCCCAATTGAGGCAGTGCAAAGAATCATGGGTATTACACCCATTTAGTGACATCGCTACCGCCACTGCTCTTATTATAGTAGCAGTGATGGTACTTTATTATATTTAATTTATGGCTTTTAAGGGGGTCTTCATATCTGTAATGTTACTTACAGCAACACTTTGACAGGTTAGGGTTGCCACCTTTGAATGAGGCAAAAACCAGATCATAAGCTCCACCCCTAGCCCCACCCCTTTTCATGGCTCATCATGTGTTGCTCCTCCTCCAAAGCCATTTATTATATCAGTAAAAGACAACACCTAAAGCAGCAGTTTAACAAAAATGTTAGGATACCGTACTGTATCTGTTAATTGCTTTCCTAGGTTCTTTCTACTTATTTATTTACTTATGTATTTATTTATTGACATTGGTTTACCAGATAAACATGAAGAGATAAAATAAATCTCATTTTCAGATATGATCTGAAGGGAGACAAGGGAAACACTGTAAATAGAATACACGAGTATGCAGAGTATATAATGATATACAATAAAGAACATTTTCCTACAATGTGTACTGCATATCATTTTTGGATTTTCCATTCACTTTTCATGTCCACAGTACTATTTCAAAGCTAAAGAAGTGACCATACTTTTTTCTTGAGGGAACGAAAATAATTTTAAATATTTAAAAATGCCTAAATTCTGTTAGAGATGAAAATGTTTACCAGCAAATTAAAGTAGAAGACAACTTGCTCTGTTACTGTTACAAAAGGTGGGGGCAGCTTTGCTGCTACGCCAGGTTCTAATGGTGTTAATGGCCATACTTTACACCTCCCAGGTTGACTGCTTTCACAAACAAAGTATGGTTATTAACACCATTTGCTGGTAAACTTGTCTATAACATGGACATGCAGCTGAAACAATCAATGATATGACAAAATCTGTTTCAAAAGTGTGTGAGCACTCAAAATGGTTCAAAAACCTGACCAGCACTGAGCAAAACCAGATTACCTGATAGGGACCCAGAAAACCTGATCACCAGGTAAAATACCTGACAGGTAGCAACCCTATGACAGGTTGTTGCTGTAACAGTACATGTATGAAAACCCCCTAGAAGCCATAAATTAAACATAATAAAGTACCACCACTGCTACTATAATAAGAGCAGTGGTTGTAGCGACGTCTCCAAATGGGTGTAAGACCCATGATTCTTTGTGCCTGCTCAATTGGGAACCACTCGGCACTTCCATGTTCGGCTGAAAGTTTTGGCAGTTTATAGCAAATCATACAGTGGATTAAACATTAAGATCACTGCAGCCCCAGACTCCTGCAGCAGCACTGCAAGGTATGTAGGAATAGGAGAAGGCTTCAGTGTTTCTTTGCGTGTCACCTTTAAAATTTTGATAGCTAACACTATCTCTGACCAAAATATCAACTTGATAGTTTCTAAAATCCCCTCTAAGTCTGCACAGGAGTGTAGCCAGAAATTTCCATTTTGTACACAGTCTCCAGTAGTTACACCCCCCCCATTAAAAATGTACACATCCTTTCCAAATGGCACCCCCTTCCAAACAAGTCAGATTGTTGTTAGATGATTCCTTTACTCTCTAAAGAGGTTATACGTGTATTGGACACACCTCAGTGGCCTACACTAACCCAAATACTACAGATTAGAATGATAATATTAACAGAGTGGCTTATGGTTTGTGACAGGCACCCAACAAAACAGTACACAAATGTGTACAGTGAGTATGCCTGTCTACACCCTTGAGTCTGCATACCCTTTTTAGTCCTCTGCAACCCAACTTCACAGCAAGCGTTTTTGAGATTAAGGAACAAATGGTAGACATCAAATGCCTATAATGTTAATTTATTTTTGGCTCTAAGCCAAAACAAACTTAAGAATTATTGGTTCATTAATAGCAGTTTCAGTTCCCTGTTTCAAATTCAAAATGTAAGTAAACTGAATTCTAAAGTATGTAATCCCAGCTAAACAGGAGAACAGATTCAACATGAGTACTAAATTAACATGTTTTGGTATTGTACAAGATTCCCTTCTATTGTTTCTAACTACTGATTTCTAACTATTGTTCGCCATGAAACTGGTGGTTCTACAGTGGCGTGAAAAAGTATTTGCCCCCTTCCTGATTTTCTCTATTATTGCATATTTGTCACACTGGGTGTTTTCAGGTCTTTAGAGAAAATGTAATATTAGATAAAGGGAACCTGAGTGAACAAATAACACTTGTTTTTTTTTTTAATTTCACTTATTTAATGAAAAAAAGTTAACCAACACCAACTGGCACTGTGTGAAAAAGTAATTGCCCCTTACACTTAATAACTGGTTATGCCACATTTAGCTGCAATGACTGCAACCAAACACTTCCTATAATTCAATATCAGTCTTTCACATCGCTGTGGAGGAGAATTTTAACCCACTCTTCCTCCCAGAACTGCTTTAATTCAGTAACATTTGGTAGTTTTAGAGCATGAACTGCTCGTTTCAGAGTCCTACACAGCATCTCTAATAGGTTTAAGTCTGGACTTTGATTAGCCACTCCAAAACTTTAATTTTACTTCTTTTAGCCATTCTGATGTGGACTTGCTTTTGTGTTTTGGATCATTGTCTTGCTGCATGACCCAACTACGCTTCAGCTTCAGCTGACGGAAGGATGACTGGACATTCTCATAAGAATTTTCAGGTACAGAGCAGAATTCATGGTTCCTTTAATTATGGCAAGTCATCCAGGTCCTTAGAGCATAAAGCATCCCACCATCACTACCACCACCATGTTTGATTGTTGGTATGGTGTTCTTACTGTGGAATGCTGTGTTTGCTTTCGCGAGACATTATGGGATCCATGTTGTCCAAAAGTTCCACTTTGGACTCATCTGTCCATAGAACATTTTCCCAAAAGGCTTGTGGATCATCCAGGTGCTTCTTGGCAAATGAGAGATGAGCATTTATGTTCTTCTTGGTTAGCAGTGGTTTCCCTTGCTACTTTCACATGAAGCCCATTTTGCCCAGTCTCTTTCTGATTGTGGAGTCATGAACACTGACCTTAGCTGAGGCAAGAGAAGCCTGCAGTTCTTTGGATGTTGTTTTAGGATCCTTTGAGACTTCTTGGATGATTTTACACTGCGCCTTGGAGTAATTTTGGCAGGCCGCCCTCCTGGGAAGGTTCACTACTGTTCCAAGTGTTCTCCATTTGGAGATTATGGCTCTCACTGTGGTTCGATGGAGTCCCAGAGCCTTAGAAATAGCTTTGTAACCCTTTCCAGACTGATGAGGGCAACAAATTTTTCTGATCTTTTCAGGAACTTCCTTTGATCATGGCATAATGTGCTTGTTGAATCTTTGTGCTGGCAGCGTGACTCTGATGGTAAGGGCCAAAATAAGTGAGGTTTATATTGAGCAGGGCTGGCTGTAATCAAGCCTGGCTGTGTTCAATCAGCTGACTCTAATTATCCCTTTAATTGGGTTGATTTAACTAGGGGGCAATTACTTTTCACACAGTGCCAGTTGGTGTTGGTTAACTTTTTTCATTAAATAAATGAAATAAGTAAAAAAAAAAGTGTTATTTGTTCACTTAGGTTCCCTTGATCTAATATTATATTTTGTCTAAAGACCTGAAAACATCCAGTGTGACAAATATGCAATAATAGAGAAAATCAGGAAGGGGGCAAATACTTTTTCACGCCACTGTATATTTAGTCCCTATTCTTCTAATCTCTTTATTGACCCTCATGCTAATCTTGCTATTTCAAGGTTTTGAAGTAGAACAAAATCAGGGTTCACAGCATTCTCTGTGTCTCTAGAAGTATGAAGCACTGTATTGCTACTCTGGAAGCACTCAAGCTAAGCTGTTAATAAATATTGTATTAAAATACATAAATTCTCTATTTAATAATATATATATATATATATATATATATATATATATATCCTGTTAAAGGTACCATTATTTAATTTCCCTTAAATAGAATTTCTTTTGTGTTATTTTCAGTATACCTAGATGGCAGAAATCTTCCATTTCTGTAAATTACAGGGGCATTGTCTTGTGAAATTGGGCAGTGATCAATAGCTAACTGAAGTTTTTTTGAGATGTTATCAGCAGGCTATTAATATTGCCATTTATATAACTCTCCTGAAGTTCAGCACTAATCTTTTTTTTTTGTTCTTAGTAGCCCTAATGTCCAACATTGCTTGTATCTCTTGATCTTTCACAGTTTTTTAATATTACGTTCACGGTTTGTTTCTTTTTATTTATTTTTTTTTTTATTTTTCCTTTTTGAATATTCTGTTTTCTTCAGCTATAGGGGCTGCTGGAATTTCTATCTCTGAAAAAGAAATGTTCCTTTCTGGTGGTTTGTGCATATCTAGTTTTTCAGAGCGTGACCCATCATTTCTGATTGATGTACCAAAGAGCTTTCAGGTTGTTCCACTTCTTCTTTGTAGCACAGTTGTCCCCATTATTAAAATATGCGTCACACAGGAGACTGCCATCACTGTAAATAACTTTTTAGAAAGATTAATATGGTATCTAGCCAATGCACTGTCATTAAAAGAATAATTATTTTCCATCTCTCTCAATCTCTCATTATTTTCTAATTCTGTGGCTAGGTTTAGAAATCTTGTAAAATCTGGGTCTGAGTTACTTAATACATCACCAATTTGACTTTGAATAATGGATTATTCCTTTAATTTAAAGAGTACTTCTTCCTGGATTATCATTGCATCAATATAATTGTCTATACTTAAAGGGTTAAAAAGCTAAAATCTTCTTTTTGTCAAGTTCTGTGTATCATCTAGGATAACTATGGGGAGGGGAGAAACAATAACTCAATTAAACTAGATTTGTTCTTATTTTTACGATGTATTTCTACATGTGCAACTTTGTATTCCAGTATTCTGTTGCTTTCTATTATCCTTATCTCTGAGTTAAAAAAAAGATATAGTATATACTGAGTCCTTATTTTACATGGATTTCAATATGTTCAGAAATCCCACTGAACTGCAGTTCAAATGTCAAAAAAGTTGTTGTAGAATAGTAGCGGCATCACTATTATACTACAACAGATTTTATTCCAAAAGTGTGAGCACTGCACTGATTGTACGCCTGAGCTGACAGCTTTCATTTCACTGTCAAACTGATACCACTCTAGGTCCCATATTCAGAGCCAGCCAGATGTGTTGGCAAAACTATGCGCCGCTCAAAAAAAAAATTGGTCCGTCTGCCTCTTGCACCATATTCAAACAGATTGCATGATCCAAACAGATCACACAGTCTGTTTGAATATCAGAATCTGGATGCGTGGAGCACAGCAGAGGGTCATCATGAGCTGCACTGGACATCCAGGGTGTGGGGCTGAGGACTGACCATAGGGGAATGTGTGGCACATTCTGTATGCGCCACAGCACCCATGGGCAATATTCAGCCCAGACATGCAAATGAGCCCACTGGGCATGCCTGGCACAAAGGGGCCATTTGCAGGCTCATGTGCATGGCTGCGCCTGGTGGAATGCACCGGGCCCACCCCTTCCAAGCCCCAATCTCCATAAAAATAATGAATTTGCCCTGATCGCCCTGGTAGTCTAGTGGTCCTACCCTCCTCAGCCCCAATCCACAATAAAATAAATATGTGCAGGAGTCCCTTCCTTGGTAGTCTAGTGGTCCCCCCTCCCCCAGCACCAATCTACAATAAAATAAATATGTGCTGGAGTCCCTTCCCTGGTAGTCTAGTGTCCCCCCTAGCCCTGATCACAGTGCTCATACAAATATATCTAAAACCCCCTTCCCTGGTAGTCTAACATCCTCTCCCTTCCCCAGCCCTGATCACAGTGCTCATAGATAATAATCAATGGGCGTGTACTATATACTGTACAACACTCCTGTACAGTTCATTTGGTGGCTGGCCAGTGTGGTGTGAGGTGAGCTATGCCAGTCACTGGCTTCTGTCGGGTAGGGGAAGCAGGGTGGTGGGTCACCAGCCAATGGGGTGGGGGTGGGTGCCACTTGCTACCTGGTAAAGGAGATTGGGTTATTATCTATGAGCATTGTGATTGGGGTTGGGGAGGGGGGACACTAGACTACCAGGGATGAAGAGTTGGGATATTTTTATATGACCACTGTGATCAGGGATGAGGGGAGGGACACTAGACTATCTGGGAAGGAACTCCAGTACATATTTCTTTTGTCATGGATCAGGGCCGGGGAGGGGGGAACCACTAGATTACCAGTGAAGGGATTCTGGAACATATTTATTTTATTATGGATTGGGGCCAGTGAGGGGGGGACACTAGACTACCAGAGTGATCAGGGAGAAGTTTCTTTATTTTTATGGTGATCAGGGCTGGGGAGGGGGCACTGTGTACTCAGCCCTAGACTGTGCATGGGGCACCAACCTGCCTGGCACATAGTTAAAGTAGGATTTCAAATGCATAACTATGCGCTGGCACATCTGGCCATAGTTACAATTTTGGGGGGTCTCAATATTGTGATGTGCAACTGATGCATGAGGAACCCCTCATTTGCATAGGGGCATAACAATATTGTGCATGGCAATGCAGTCAGTGGTGCATGGCACATCAGTGGCCATTGAATATGACCACACCCCCAATGGCCTGCACAAGTCTGGAGACACGTGGCACATTCAAGGATGCACCATGCATCTCATCTGAATATGTAGCCCCGAAAGTTTAGTGCTCATATAATAATGGCTGATTCGGTGTTTTCTAAGACTATCAGTGACAGGGCAGCTTTCATCACCAAGCAGGAGAACAAGCAAACTATACAAAAGACCATGGCAGTAAGCACAACTAGTAAAGTAACTGTATTTTGTCCAAGCTAGCTAATAAATATGGAAAGTCTCATCAAATAACGATTTAAAATCTATTTCTTATCCGAAGACTGCATGCTTGCTTGGCAGTCTATTCTGAAATAACTAAATCAATCTCATTCATTCATTCATTCATTCATTCATTCATTCATTCATTCATTCACTGGGTTAGTGCACTGATCTGAAGACCTTTTCCATGCATGGCAAGGGCCAGATACCAGCACACACATTGGTAAGAATACAGTGTGAACTACAGCAGGGAATCGTACAAGGATCATAAACAGGAAATCCAGTGCAAATCAGACTAACAATACAAAGGTGGTAAAAATAAATACAGGTAAACCACCAAGTACATCAACAAGGCGGGTGTAATAAGATATATTTAAGCAGTAAACAGGGTTATGTAGCAATATCCTCTAACAATAGAATGGTTAAACATCAGCAGCGTCAGCAACATCAGGTAATACCTAGAATCCAACAGAAAATACAGACAGAAAGAAACAGCCATCAATCAGGATAGAGAAAATGGTCAATGAGCCAGTATTCAGGGCAGGAGAGGAGGGCTACTAATGGGGAAGGAGGTAAGAGGGGGCTGTATAGGAGGCATAACAGTGCTATTGGCCTGTGGACAAATGCAGGTTGAGGTAGATAGGAAGTGGATTTTGATAGGGTATTTAGATTTAGAGGGGGGTCAGGGAATGCAGTGAAGGGGGGGAGGTCATTCCATAGCAAGGGTCGAGCTGCGGAAAAGGCTCTTAGTCACAACCTGATGGTAATGTTAGGACAGATGAGTTGGAGGTGGGATGACTGATGAAGAATGCAGCTGTAGGTTATGGGCTGGATCAGGAGCGATAGTGGAGAGTAAGTAGGATTATGTAAGGCATCTACGACTGTCTGGGCCAGCAAGTAAGATTGTCATGCTTGAGAGGGGAGTCATTTAAGGGACTGGTAGAGACAGCAGTGAGGAGTAGAGAGAGGGGCACGAAGGGCAAAGTGACATATCCTATTACAGGTAGTGTCTAGCTGGTTCAGGTTGGCAGTGGAGATAAGGGAGTACACCAGGCTCCCACAATCGAGGAGGGGGAAGAAGTTGCTGTGAGCTACAGCAAGGCAGGCTTCAGACATGAAGTGGCTTATTAGGTGATAGCAAAGCCCCATCTTCTGATTAATGTGCTGGATCAGTGAGGCAATGTGGTCAGAGTAGGTAAGAGATGGGTCCAGTGTTACCCCAGATATGTTAAGTTGGGAACAGTGTCAAGGGGACATCCATCCATGGATTGGACAGTGAGAAGGGAGCCAGAGTGGGCAAGGCTGGAGAGTTTTGGTTTGAGGTCTAACAGCATGGCCTTCATCTTCGAAGCATTGACCAATAGTTTGTTGCAGGAGAACCAGCGATGGGCCTTGCAGAATTGGGCAGTAGGGGTGGTGGACAATGAGGAGGGGAGGGTCACTTTGAATTCAATAGTATCGGGTCATCAGCATAAAGGAGTGATTTACAGAAGAGTCCCTCCGATGGGAGAGAGTTAATGAAGAGGGTAAAGAGGAGGGGGCCAAATACAGAACCCCGGGGGACACCCACTGAGACAGGCAAAGGGAGGGAAGATGGCACCACCAAGGCAGACCATTTGGTTTTTATCAGAGAGGTACTTTGTAAGCCAGGCGGTGAAGGCAGGAGAGAAACCAAGGACACTGAGATTTGTTATCAGAATGTTGTGATTGACAAGGTCGAATGCATTGGACAGATCAACAAACACTGCTCCAGTTAGCTTCCCTTCATCCATATTAATTAGTAAGTGATCTGTGAAGAGGGCAAGAGCAATGGTTGTGCTATGCCCCTTCCTAAAACTGTGTTGCATAGGAGATTGCATTAGGTGATGTGCTCAGTAATTTGGTAGTTAATCACCTTCTCAAGGAGCTTTCCAAGATGGGGGAGTATGTAGATGGGTTGGTAGTTGTCCACAAAATTGGGGTCACCTGCTTTATTAATAAGGACAATTTTGGCCTGCTTCCAGGCAAGGGGAACAGAGACCATAGTAAGGGAGAGATTAAAGATGTGGGTGACTGGATAGGTAATATCTTCGGCCACTAGTTTTATGAAGCGGAGGCATAGACCATCGCTACCAGCACTCCCTCTAGATGGAAGGCTGAGGAGGAGCTTAAGTGTCTGGTGTCCGGGGGGTTGTTAAAAATCAAAAGCTTACCTATTCTGAGTCAGAAGAATCTGAAATCACATAGCCAACTGAAGATGACTTTTTTCTTTCAGAATACATTTCAAAGCAACCAAGCAGTCCTCAGAAAAATAATTGATTTTTTGAGACTTTCTGTATTTATTAGCTAACTCAGACAAAATACAGTTGCTTTACCAGTTGTGCTGTTTAACTGAAATGTTCCCGTGGTTAAATGTAATGAAATGCCATTTGCTACAAATGAAATGTAAAATCGTGAATGAAATGTGTTTCATTTGAGCCTGTTACTTTACTTGGGAACGTTGATCCAGTCATATTGAAACAAATTAAACCCCTCTAATTCAATGGCATTATCTGAGATTTTGCTAGTTAACCATGTTTCTAATACTGTTATGCAATCAAAATCTCAATTTTTAGTCCAGACCCAAAATCCATCAGTTCTGGGTGGAATGCTTCCCACATTGACATGAACAAGAAAAACTGTTTTGTTTGAACATGTGTAGAGAATTCAATATGGTCTAGGTCAGGGTTTGGCTAAACATTTCCAGCCAACAGTAACAGAAACAACATGCATTTGTCAATGCTGGATGTTTGCCATGGGTGTGTGTGTGTGTGTGTATGCGTATGTGTGTGTACATGTGTATGTGTGTACTGGGAGGGTGGCCCTGGCTGTCCGTTCCTGTAATGTCAACTGTGTGATCACATGTGTTCATGGACCGAGTCGAAACTGTTACCAGTCCACTAGCCAAATGCTGTTAGATTTTCTTTTAGGATAGTCAAAAACCTTTTTAAGTAGCCAGGGAGGCTTGTACTGGAAAAGGTAATATTTCAATAGGTAGATCAGCTGGGCCAGTGGAAAAGTCTGTGGGGCTAGTGGATTTTTCAAGTCACTACCCTGCTGGCTAGTAGCAACAAAACTCAATCAGATCCCTGCATGGATCATTGCAGATATAAGGCTGGCTGCTTGAAACTTAAACAGTGTTTATACTGCAGCAACTGTAAAATAAAGGGATACTGCATGCTACTGGCTACAACTTGGAAGTGAATAAATGTTGTTACAAATATAGATATATAGCTGGATGCTATTGAGGTATGTAAAACATAAAGGTTGCAGGGATAATCACCTTTACCAATGAGTAAATACCATTTGCCGAGAGAAGAGAGAGATGGAAGAGAGAGAGAGGAGAGAAAAAGAGGAGAGAGAGAAGAGAGAGAGAGAGAGAGGGAGAGATAGAGGAGGAGAGAGAGAGGAGAGAGAGAGAGAGAGAGAGAAAAGAGGGAGAGAGAAGAGAAGAGAAGAGAGAACAAAAGAACGACACACATACACACATTACTTTTAACAGCTGCTGTCTGGAACTGTGCTGTTGGATGCATGAAATACCTTAGCCAATCTGATAAGGAGAGGTCAGCATGCTGGGCAATTACATCAGAGGAAACCATAAACCCATGATTGGGTTGGCTTTTTGTTTTGAAGTCCAAGCAGTTTCCACTCACCAAGCTGAAACTCTGTCATAATTAGACTGGCTGATAATTGGTCTGCTACAAACTTGCCCATTAAACCATGCTCTGCATTGGAGGGACAGTATCATGCCCCTCAGAAGTCACTATCATAAGAAGATGTTTGCTTGCTGTGTGCAAGCGCGCATGGCAAACATAACAAAAGGGAACATGTCCTTGTGACCATATATGAATGAAACAACTATTTTTTTTATAAGGTTTCATTTCCAACAGGTAAACTATGTGAAAAAGTTTGCCTGTGTCAATTTTCATAAAGCAAGTCTGATGCCTTGTCACATAAAAAATTATCAGAATAATTAAATGTTAAAACCAAATAAGTACACTAATTAGTTAAAACAGACTGACTTTGAGCATTAATCCCCTTTGCTAGGCAAATAACCTATAAACAGGCATGACAGTGAAACAATAGTCAGTACAGACATCATTAAACAGTAATTAAAACAATTAAAATAATTAAAAGTAAAATACAACTAGTTCATGGGTAGCGAAATTATCAGGAGTATGACTGTCTGTTAAATGGCTGTTATTGAATCCTGTAGCACAACATTACGGCGAAGACAAATCAGTGACTACAATTACGGCAATGACAAATCGGTGACTGTAATTATGGCAACCGGAATGTATGGTGAACTGTGTTACGATGATATTTTCTCCCCCTCCCAAGGTACTATGACCTTGGAGTTAGATATATTAGTAAGTGGGGAGTGGGGCAAAGCCCCCTGCAATGAGGGGTGTGGGGGTGAAGACCCCCGCAAAAAGCAAATGTCACTGTAACTGCCTTTACCATACAGTCCAGTCACCGTATTTACATTCGCCGATATTGCCATCACCATAACTGTAGTCACGGATATTTTTTTGCTGTATTGACATGGAGCCATTGAAACCCCAGCACACTGGTATAGAAGGATAATTTGGCATTCAGCCTTGAACTTGCCCAAAACAATACATTATGAGGCAGGGAGAACATTTATAACAGATGTTGCATGGCTCTGCTTTCATCTAATTAACTGCTTGGGTTGGTTTAAAAATCAGCTGGCTAAGTATGTGTGTGTTGAGCACTTAAGGTCTGTTTTGAAGCAGACTAAGTGGTCCCAGCAACTGAAACAATGGGTGGCAATAAACATGCAAATTGTGCCATTCACTTACATGGGGTGCTAACTACAAAACTTTTTGCAAGTGGAAGGGTAGATGATTCTTTGTGTGCATTTCATTCTTAGTGTATCTTTTTGACTGACTTAACCATCTTTGATGCTCAATCGGAAGACCTTACTGAAAGGTTCTTAGAAAGAGGGTATGAACCCTCTTTGATTGAACAGGCCTATCAAAAAGCACAGTCGAGGGATCAAGATACTCTCCTGAAACCAAAACCAGAAATATTCTGACACAATGGTGAACTTTATTATAGAATACAATTCAGTTACACCCAGAATTGCTGGTGTAATGAACTAATGTTGGCATGTTTTGCCAGTGGACTCCAACTTAGCCCCTGTGATAGGCATTGCCTCATGAGTGGTGTACAAGAAAGAATCCAACATCAAAGATTTAGTTGTGAGCAGCCATTTTCATGGAAAGAAAAACTTGGTCTAGCTAGAAACAAGCAATTTTATGCCGCATCCAACTGAGGAACTGTCAAATATGCAGATATACCTCATAAGATACTCTTTTCACCAGCCCCTTGAATTCTAAAATGTATGACATCAGGCAGTTGATAACTTATTGTACTGTACATCCCTATGATGTAAACACTGCAGTGTGACTGCCCCACCTTATATACTGACTGGACCATTAGGCTGGTCGAAGAGAGGATTCAAGAACATCTGCATTCTGTCACCAGTGACAAATGTGAAACACCAGCTGTGGCACATTGTCACCTCCAACATGGAGGAGATATGAGACAGTTTCACTTTATGGGGCTGGATCATGGCAGTACTCATATTAGAAGGGGGGACAGGATCAGAACTTTAATTCAGTAGAAGCCGCTTAAAGGGGACAGCTTCGTGGCTGGCCGACTGTCCCCTTTAAGCGATCATCCTGTTATATGGAAGTGCTATCTATTCAGTGGCGGTCTGTATGAAAGTCACTGATACTGCGACAAAGGCATAAAACAATGCATAGCAACAGACTAACAACACTAACAGCATCACTAACAACATAACATAGCTGACAACATCACTGACATACTGACACACACATTTGTTGGTGATTACAGCTCTTTTATGATGTAAGGGCTTGTGTTTCTTCATGTGGACGAAAACTTTTTGTATTCAATGACAGTTAAATCTGTTAAAAAATCTAGCGATTCACTAGCGAGTCACTTATTTGTAGGGCATAGGTATTCAGTCATTCTTCCCTATCATGAAGCATCTGAAATCTTTTTCAGAATTTGGCTTAAAAGTATTTCTTGCTCCTGAACCTGATCCTGCTCAGTGCACCAGTCTTGCAACGTGGCTATGCAATCCACAGCCTCCTTGTTTCTCATTGATCTTAGCAGTGGGTCTTGGTCACGTTCTTCATTTTCTTCACCGTCAGCGGTCTCAGGTTTCAGTGAGGTGCAAATCTGTTGTACAGAGACTTCTCCCTTCGTTGGCTCACCGTGGTCGTAGTTGACAAAGTTTTCAAATTTATCAGCGGTCATGTGACGGGGTCTCTACATCAGCAATGATGTTGTAACCATATGTCAAATCAGCTGCAGCCTCCAGTAATGCTAACTGCATTATCAGGTAAAACAACAGCTTTGCAAAAACAATTAAAGGTGGTTGACTTTTCACAGCATCCCAAGCATGTTGCATCATGAGAATTGCATTGTACAGGTTCAAAGTTTGAGCAATCTCATTTGCTAAACAGGAACTGCTGCTGTCAGTGATCCCTACTTTACGTGTAGCAAATATCACCCAGTAGTGACCTTTGAAGTTTTTGATAACCTCATGTCAAGGGGCATACCTCTCAACCTCCTGCCTCATAAATCAGGAACAAGGCTTAAAAAAAATCAGGGACAAAGAACCATAATCAGGGACACATCTTCAAAATGTGTGCTATCCATTCAGGAAGCTGGCAGAATAAGGGACTTAGTGTAAAATGCATTTTCTGAATAAGAATAGGTCTCTAACTTTAATGTCTGTCATTATTTTGTGCTCACAATCCCCACTGATCAGTCACGTAAACACAAATTTTAGGAGGGACTAAGAAAAAAAATCTGAGGCAAAATCAGGGACATCCCTGAAAATCAAGGACACTTGAGAGGTATGTCGAGGGGTTGTATCAAGCTGCTTGTGTTTGGGGGGGGTACGAACACTAATTTGATCTGTCTAAATTTGCCTGCTAATTCAGGAGGGTGTGCACTGCAATTATCTAAGAACAGGATAATTTTCCGGCGGCGGTGCTTCAGTTTGGTGTTCCAATCTGCCAGCCAGCCACAGAAAATTGATCCTTCATCTAGGCACTAGTGCTGTTAATGTAAGTCACTGGGAGAGAATTAAGATCTTTAGGTAAACTGCGAGGTCTGTGGCTCTTAGCAATGACCAGCAAAAGCAGTTTCTCTCTCCCCTGTAAATTGCAGCAACATAACGGGGAGACGCAATCTTTTGCCTTTTTGACACCAATCAGGTCATTGTCCTAATGTGTATGCCCCAGTCTGGATAGCTGTGGTAAAAGAGGCCTGTCTCATCTGCATTCCAGATGTCAGTGGGGGCATAATCGGACAACAGACCTGGCAGAACCTGTTACCCACTCAGCTGCTGAAGGAGCATCATCAACCATTTTCTCACCATGCTCCCTCTTGAACATAATGTTGTGTCTCACTTTCCAGTGAGACCGCCAGCTGTCAGTCTCCTCAAAGTCATGCTTGATGTGCCCTGCTAGCTGTTTTGCCTTTCTTTTTCAGGACCGTTCCCGATAACCTGCCCCCCTCCCCCGACTTACTGCATGAGAAAACCAAACTGAAGGGCATCCTCCACTAAAGTGTCCTTACCTTCACATTTGCATTTTCTGTTGGGATTTTGATTTTCATTCCTCTCTGTCAGAATCCTTGCTTTGTTTGGAGAAAGTCAGCCAGCTTGACTTTCAGAGATGCCGAATTTCTTGGCGACGATTGCAAGGGAGGTGTTCGGTTCCTGGGGCATTTCCAAAACTTTAACTTTTTGACTAAGAGGCAAATCCACATGCTTTCCTGCCATTTTCAGACCCTGGAGTAACGGTTCAACACCTGCCTGTCCTGAATTCCACTTGCTTTTTATCGCACAAGCATTTAATTGGCCGCTAATTGCTCACTAACAACTGCAGACAGATTTGTTCAATCAACTAATTACATACGCTTTCTCTAGTAATCATCCCATTAAAATGGACTGGCCATCTCAATTAAAGGTATACCACTGCCATAGAATAATACCGAAGCAAATTCAGTGCCCATAAGGATGTCCTGATTAAGCAGATGTCTCATTTAAGTGCATCCCATTTAAGTGGAGTATACTGTATAAAGAGAGAGCAAGAAGGGATCACAGATCTCCAGGTAGAAGGTCACCTGGGGGCCAGTGACCATCACATGATATGGTTCAATTTGGCTACTACATCTAAATCATCCCATTCCAAGGCAAAAATATGGGACTTCAGAGGAGCTGACTTTGATAAGATGGCCAACAGAGTTAAGCTAGCCCTGGCAAAAAGAAACACAGGTGAGGAGGTACAGGCAAAGTGGGCAAGCATTAAGGATGCAATACTTGAAGCAACATCCCATTGTGTTAGACAGAAAGGAAGTGCAAAGAAGAAGGAAACCACTTTGGTTCTCAAAAACAGTAGCAGAAAAGGTCAGAGCCAAAAGGCTGGCCTTCAGGAAATATAAGGAACACAGTGGGATGAAGATAGGGAGGCATACCAAACTGCCCTAAGGGAAGCAGGGAAGGCAGTAAGGCAGGCAAAGTCCCAAACTGAGGAAACACAAGCACGAACAGTAAAGAAGGTGACAAGACTTTCTATAGATACATTAGTGAAAGGAGAAAGTCCAGAGGGTATTGCTAAGCTTAATGGAGAAAGGGAGTATGTGAGGAGGAGGAGGACCCTGTAAAGGCATCTATCCTAAATAGATACTTTTGCTCAGTATTTACTGAAGAGAAGGTAGGGCAGGACCCACAGCTCAGCATCATGGACACAGGGGAGGAGGTGAGCACTACTCCCTTCACAAAGAAAGGGTCCTACAAGAGCTTGCTAAGCTCAGGGTGGATAAGGCAATGGGACCTGATGGCATACATCCCAGGGTACTAAGGAGCTAAAGGAGGAACTAGCAGAGCCATTAGCAGAATTGTTTAGTGAGTCTCTGAGCACAGGAGAGGTCCCAGAAGACTGGAGAAGGGCTCATGTGATCCCGCTCCACAAGAGTGGTAGCAGGAGGAGGCGGGGAACTACAGACCAGTCAGTCTTACCTCAGTAGTGGGCAAGATTATGGAGGCACTCCTTAAGGAAAGGATAGTGCAACACCTGGAATCCATAGGGCACAGGATCCAAGACAGCATGGGTTTACAAAAGGAAGGTCCTGTCAAACTAATCTCATAGATTTCTTTGACTGGGTAACCAGAGTGGTGGACCAAGGGAGCAGTTGATGTCGCCTACCTTGACTTCAGCAAAGCTTTTGACACTGTTCCACATAGAAGATTGATAAATAAGCTAGGTAGGCTCGGGGTGGGTCAGAAGTTGGTCAACTGGGTGGCAAACTGGTTGACTGGCAGAAAACAGAGGTGGTGGTAAATGGTATACAGTCAGAAGAGATGCAAGTCACAGTGGGGTACCTCAGGGATCAGTCCTGGGGCCAGTCCTATTCAACATCTTCATTAGTGACCTGCAGATGGACTAGATGATAAAGGCTTGTCTGTTTGCAGATGACACCAAGATCTGCAACAGAGTAGATAGTCCAGATGGGGTGGGCAGAATGAGAAGAGATCTGGATAAACTAGCAAAATGGTCAGAAAAGTGGCAACTGGGATTTAATGCAAGAAGTGCAAAATCATGCACATAGGGAAGAGAAACCCTGAAGCCACTTATAGGCTGGGAGGAGTTGCTAGCAGTCCTAAAGGAAGAAAGAGACTTGGGCATCATCATCAATGATGACCTAAAATCATCAAGCAGACCTCTAAAGCAGTAGGTAAGGCTAGGGGGTGTTAGGGTGTATTAGTAGGGTATCACAAGTCGTAAGAGAGGTAATAATCCCTCTGTACAAGACATTGGTTAGGCCCCATCTGGAGTACTAGTGCAGTATTGGAGCCACACCTTCACAAGGACATTAACCAAATTGAGGCAGTCCAGAGAAGGGCAACCAAAATGGTGCAGGGACTGCATCAGAAGACATATGAGGACAGATTAACGGAGCTCAATATGTATACCCTTGAGCAAAGGAGGAGAGAGGTGATATGATCGAGACATTTAAACACCTTAAGGGCATAAACAAGGTGAAAGAGTCTAACATGTTTAAATATAAGAAAAATAGCAGGACAAGAGGACACAGCATGAGATTAGAGGCAGGCGATTAAGGGGAATGTGAGGAAATTCTTTTTCACAGAAAGGGTGGTAGATGCATGGAATGGCTTACCACAAGAAGTGGTGGCTATGAATACAGTGCAGGGCTTCAAACAGGCATGGGATAGTTTAAGGGAGCAATACAAATGACTATGAATAGATAGGTCACTGACAGAGCAAAGGCCGATGGCACATTTATAAGGTAGAAAAAAAAATGGGCAGACTGGATGGGCCTTGCGGTCCTTATCTGCCATCAACTTCTATGTTTCTATGCTGGTCTTTTCCCCTTGGAGCCTGCTCTTCTGTGGGTTTAAATGAGGACTGGGATGTGGTACCTTGTTTGTAAATTTCCAGGTTTGGACTTCTGACAATGTATCACTATGATATGAGGAAGGAAAGAGAGATGGGCCAGGCCAGGGGTGGAATTTTAGTGCTTAGTTTCTTGTTTTCCTCCTTTTTTTAGATGCTTGCTGGACCAACCCTTATACTTATGCCAAACCTGTGCTACCAATATAGGTCACCTGACTAGCTTTTTGTAGCTGAATAGTTCCCTGTAAAACTGATGTGTTATTATTCGCTGCTGATTATAGCTTCTAGTATTTAAGTTCTTAAATTTATTATTTTGGCCTGCTTGCCAGTGCAGTAGTAGTGCTACCACCTGTGGTGCCAACGACTGGGGTTTGGAAGCGGACCTTGGGTGTTAGAGATTCAGCCGGGAAGGAGGAGGTGGAGCATCCGTCGGACGGCTAGCCTTTTCCAGGGAGGGAGGGGGACTTGGTGCCCATTGCCTACTGACCCCTAGTGTTGGCTGGGGGCATAGCAGTTTGGTACCATGCTTCTTGGGCAGAACTGGCGGACCTCTGCATGTCAGGGGTGGGAAAGCGCCCAGTCATGCACCAAGGTCATTGCATGACTGCCTCCTTTCCAGCGGCTCACACAAGGAGATGTGTAATTGAAACCCCACCTTGGTGTGAGCCCCATGATGCTGAATCCTGGTACATACTGGGACAAAGCTAATATCCAGAGGGGCCCCCTGGGAGTTGACCGAGGATGAAAAACAGGCATTAAAATAAATAAAAAATATTATTTCACTCAGTATCACTTGGGGTTTCTAATTTAAATATGTGAGATCATTTGAGTTAAAATTTCTATGTATTTTATATGGTGTTATCACTAGTTCTTGGGCTCTTAAACCCACACAATAATTATTGTTACCTGTCTCTTTAAATGCTACCTTTAAATAGAGGGTTTGGTTTCCAAGCACCCACCTCCCTGATGAAGAATCTGGTTAAGATTTGAAGTGCCAGGATTACTGCTTTATCCTCTCAGTTGAAATGCTTTGAATAAACCACTTGCTTCATCCACAGCCACTTTTTTGTATGCCTAACTCTTTCTACACACAGGCTGGTAGTAGGGTCCTGAATGTATTTCCAGGTTCTGAAGTTACTCAGACTGTGGCCTTGTGCTTTACTACTCCCTTGGGCAAGAGTTCACAGCACTACTACCTGCACCCTGTAGTGCTTATGTGGAGCTGTGATGTGTGTGAGCTCCTACTAATAAATCCACAGCCAGTATGACTCTAATCTGTAAAGTTAAAAAAGTAGAGTGGGGGGGGACTTAGCTAGCAGCCTAGCCTGCAACATATGTCTTTATGAGATCCCTGACTTCAGACCCACAATTTATCTTGCCTTCATCACCAAACAAATGATAAAATCTAAAAGATGAGAGATGCCACATTAACATATCTTAAAACTGAAAGAGGAACTACTTAGAAATTAGACTTTTCACAACTGGGCCCATCCCACCAGACCAAGCCTGTTTCACCATCAGTAGCTGCAGATACAACCTTCTGCCACTCCATTAGAATCACTGCAGCACTTGATAACAGTGCTAACCTGAATCATTCAACAAAAAGATCAGAAACTTGATATGTCTAAGGAGAAGCTGCTCTCTGTCAAACAGTGTGTGTGTGTGTGGGGGGCAGCAGTGCTGTGTGGAATTTTTGAATAAATTGCAATGAATTCCATGGAATCCCACCAGAAGCAATATAGTGGAATTCCACAGCAGAATATATTGACATTTCACAGTTTTCATCAATATTCTGGAGTTCCACATTTTTCTACATGTGAATTCCATTGGAGCATGGGTGAATTTAATCAGAAATGAGTCTACTTACTTTGTGTGGGCTCTTAATACACCTCCTGCCTGAGGGTTCTACCTGATGGTCAGTTATCTCTATGGAAATTACCATAAATTCTGCAGCTTACATTGTCTCTGAATATAAACTGTGGAAAACTGCCTCTTCATTAAAAATTGCATGCAAAAATAAATCCACAGTTTAAATTAAAAACCTGCAATATGCTTTTGAAAATCAACAGAATCAAAAAACTTTCTGGCATTGGAATCGTCATTCTACCAGAGTTCCACTGGCAAAATTCCTCATTCTGCACAGCTCTACCAGACAAATATGTTAGGGAAGATAGGGGACTCAACAATGTGACAGAGAAAGCAATGGTGCCAGCGTCTACCTCCATGACAGAGCAGAATCTTCTACAAATGAGGACAGAGCAGCTGGAGAATACAGTACAGGTATGTGCACCCAATGTAAGAAGTCTTGGTATACTGGAGGGTATGGCTTGCCCTGCCTTGGATCTGCTTGCATGTCTGGAGCTGTGACTCCCAGCAGTTTTGAAGTTGGATTATGCACTTTCACTTGTTAAGGCTTTCAGGATACATCCCAGCAGCTCTCGCAGCAGTGCAGACGAGACCCATACAGTGGCTGGGATGATGGCAAAGACTGCTAGAAAATTACATAAACATCTCCCAAAAATGTGGAGATTTTTTGCAAAAACTGCAGGAAAGAAGCAAGAGTTGTGTTAGACATCCTCAGTGATCCCTAGTGTGCCACAATATATTATTTATTATTTTCTGAAGCACATATTAGCCAGCTTTAATTGTTGTTAAGTACATGCAGTATCTTGCCACTTGTATATGCTTACAACTTGAATACAGTAAAGGTTTCTGTAATTGAAATGTATAAATATGTAGCATATCTTCTAAACTCTAAAAACATTACCCCCATGCAGTGCTAACTAGAATTCATTTAGTGATCCACAGCTCATCAGTATTAAATAAATGTAAGCAACACATTTTTAAATGCCTAGTTGTAAAATACAAAGTAAATGCAAATACCTCTTTTCACTGCATCATACAGTGGTGTGAAGTACTTTTGTTTTGCTCTGACCACAGTGAGTGTTGTCTATTTTAAGGAAAACAAATATATTTCACCTGTTTTAACAGATTGTTTTTAGTCAAGTCTTTCATTACGTTCTTTGCATGTGAACATGTAAATGGCAAATTGTCAAGGGATGGACCACTGTCTAGCTCCCTCCGAGGCACATTTAAGTTTAGAGGCAGCAGAGCCAGCCTAAATCTTCAGCTGGTTGCATCAAGATCCATTCAGAATGAACTGTACACAAGAAAAAAACACTCTTCCAGTTGCAAACATTTTGTAGTCAGCGCCCCACTTAAGAAAATGGTACAATATACATGTTTACTACCACCAATCATTTCAGTCCCTCTGATAATGTTGATAGGCTGCTTCAAAACAAATGTTAAGTGCTTAATGCACACCTACTTACCAGGAGGATGCTGAAACCAAACCATGCAGTGAATCTGATGAAAGTGGCATAATACAGAACCCATTAGAAAATCCTTCCCATTTCACACTGTATTGTTTTGTCCAAACCAAATTATGTATGGTACATTATCAATATATTTGTCAGTATATTTCAGTTTTCCTTTGAAAATGTCATTCCTTTTTACCCCATTTTCCAAAAACTCCAAAAAATTGCAAGAAATTGAGGAAATATTGCAGAGAATGGTGGAAACTGTGATTTTGCAATAAAATTGTGGGTGCAGTTTTCCAGTGTTCTCGGTGATGACTTGGTGCATGATAAAGTGTTAAAGACTGCAAGAAACTGGGGAAGTATTGAAACATAGAAACATAGAATTTGACGGCAGATAAGGATCACTTGGCCCACCTAGTCTGCCCATTTCCCTACCTAACGGATAAGCTGCAGATCCTAGTTAACCAATAGCCTACTTCCTCCTACCCCCCACTAGAATTGCCTTATGTCTGTCCCATGCATTCTTGAATTCCCCCACTGTTTTTGACTCTAAGACCTCCTCAGGAAGGCTGCTCCATGAATCCACAACCCTCTCTGTGAAGAAGTACTTCCTCACATTACTTCTGAGCCGCTCCCCCATCTATCCTCAAATTGTGCCCACTTATTTTTGCACATCTCTTTTTCTGAAAGATGCTACCCTCTTGGACTTTGTTGATTTTCTTGAGGTATTTGAAAGTTTCTATCATGTCCCTCCTCTACCTCCTTTCCTCGAGGCTATACATCTTTAGTTCCTTTAGTCTTTCTTCATATGTCTTCTAATGCAGACCCTGCAGCATTTTGGTTGCCCTCCTCTGGACAGCCTCCACCCTGTCTGTGTCTTTGCGGAGATGGGGTCTGTACAGAGGGCCAACAACTTCTTGTTTTCTACTGGTGATGCCTTTCTCTGTGCATCCCAGTATTCCCCCAGTTCTCCTTACTCCCATCTCACATTGCTGGCCCACATTTAGGTCATCTGATATGACTATCCCCAGGTCTCTTTCCATTTTTATTGTTGTCAGTATCTCACCACCCATTGTGTACTCTTCCTCTGGGTATTTGTTTCCCAGGTGCATTACTTTGCACTTCTTTGCATTGAATCTAAGCTGCCATATATTTGACCATTCCTCCAACCTTACCAAGTCCCTTTTCATCCTTTCCACCCCATCTTGTGTATCAACCCTGTTGCAGATCTTTGTGTCATCTGCAAAGAGACATACTTTCCCTTCCAGTCCCTCTGCAATGTCACTTATAAAGACATTAAAAAGGACCGGCCCCAGTACTGAACCCTACGGTACCCCACTAGTAACCCTCCTTTCTTCACTGTGGACTCCATTTACTATTACCCACTGTGTCCTATTGAAATCAAATAATAAAAAAGAATTTGATGTATTCAGGGTACCTATGGCTGGTGGTGTCACATCAGTGATGGCACACCACTGGTTGGTAAACCCCTCCTGATACAGGGCTGGTTCATCACCCTGCACTGCTACTGAACTAATATTGGTATTCAGAGTGTGAAGCAGGGCAGCAGTGTGATTGCTCTGCAGATAGGAGATTGCTGGCTCATTTACATAATGCTCCCTGTCAGTGGGAGCATGACAAGCATGACCAACAGGAATTGTACTGGACTTGGGAAAATGTCCAGCTTGGCTGACTGCCATCACCCAGATCCTCCAAAATCACCGGCATACCACATGGAACTGGATCAGGGGCCAGATGGGATTGATGTCTATCCATGTTGTGGGTCGTTCCCACAGACCTGGTCCAGATAGAATCTCGGAATGCCCCTTTATCACTGTAATATGCACTATGTCAGGCATCCAGAGCCACACCATAGCAGAGGTAATGGCTGAGGCTGGCAAATTGGATAATTCCTTCCAGATATCTACATGTGGGTCCTTCACTAGGGAAGTGGCAACTTTCCCACACTGCTTATTCTGGCAAAATGAACACAAATTCCCCACAATCACTACTCACATGGGTGCTGGGTGTGGCTGTGCAACATGGTATCCACCACACAGGCAGCGATAGTAGGAGGACTTCATAATGCTATGCATAGGCTCATGCATATGCATGAGAAGTACAGTATGGCCACATGATACACAGCCTGCCTACTGTACTACTATCTGCTACCACCGCATACCCTGGTAGGTGCGCAGCCCCAGAAATGCAGTGCAGGTGGCAGTAAAAAGGCATTCCTGAATCCAGCATGTTTCTCACAGATTTTCTTTAATCAACTTGAATGAAGTAAAAAGCTTTTGATGCCATTAAACAAAAGTTGAGAGACTCATCCATTACGTATAGTTTGTGGTTCCTGGCCTGGCTCCAATTTAATGGGGGGAACAGGTCCTTTCTTTTCACAGATACAAAACAGGCAGGCACGTGTACTGCTAAATGAGAAACAGGAATGCAACTCACCAGGTGAGGAAGACTGCTTCTCATCAGATTAGGAGGATTGAACCTTCACAACAACGCTATTATGCAGTATTCCTAAGACTTAAATGATTAGCTCTTTTGGTAGAAAAATCTACGACCATCTCAGTCAAGTTGTGGTTAATAACCTGTGATTGGCAGTTTACCAATACGGAACTGGAGTCTGCTACATTTTAGTGTCCATTCTGTTTAGTTTTACAGTTTTAAAACTTACCATAGCAATGACTATTTGTAGCATTTACCTTTTTAAGCGAACAGCTTACTTTTTAATGTTGATATAAATTTGTCATGTTTAATATGGTATTTTTGGGGTGGGGTTTAAGTATGTGTTCTGTTTTTTGGCACAACAAGGCTTTGATGACATTAATGGTGGTGAAGAGGAGGAGCCACCCCCTATGCCAGATTGTCTGTGCTCTAACATGTAATTTGTGGATGCCACATTGAGATCACCTTGCAAGTTACAATGCACCCTAAGGGGAGCAATGATGGTGCAACCATGACTATTGCTGGAAAGTATTTTTTTTTTCAATAACACTGCACATTCTGAATTACCTAGGGTATGGGGTGCACAAGAGGGGCCTTATGCAAAACTGGAGAATGCACATTCCAAAGTTTAGCAGCTGCAAATTTAATTGACCTTTGACCCACAAATATGTTACAACAAATTCAGAGGAACACTGGCCACACATTAGCTCCATTATTTCTGAAATTCTGTTGTATCTTCAATGTTATTGCCTCATACCACTCTAACAAAGGAACACTATTTGTTTAGCCTTTATTAAATATAAAGTGTGCAAGTCAAATGATGTAGATCTTTTCCTGTGCATTATGTGTTTTGAAATACAAACAAAAGGCAATAAACACCTTTTTTTTGAAGTAGCTGAACTGGAACAGATTCAGAGAAATTGCTAGTGATGGTGATGGCCTTATTTATGGACTTGAATCAAATACAAAGCTAGTAATAAAAACAGTTTTAAAAATATCTTAGAGAATTAACAATACACTGGTAATGAATTTAAAGAGCTGGTGACACATTCAGGAGAACTTTAACAAAACATAATATTTAGACGCAGTCCAGCTTGTATTTTCCATTAGCGCTGTATTTCTCCTCCCCATTATTTATTATTGAGGTCATTTGTATGAAAACAATATCTTTGCTCTTGAAGAGTTCATCTATTCCTGCTGCTTTCTCCCTACCTGAAGTCATAAAGCACTGCTTGTGACATCACAGTTACTCCCATGGCAACAGATTGTAATGTCACAACAGAGGTTTATGACTTGAAGTAGGGAGTAAGCTATAGAGGCAGATGGACTTTAGATGAACTCTAAGGGACAAAGATTATATATTCACACAAATTTCCTTAGTAATAAATAATGGAGAGAAGAAATATACAAAATATAAATGGAATGCAGGTAGAATTGTACCTAAATATTATGTTTTTTAAAGTTTTCTTTGAGGCGTCAGTAGCTCTTTAAGGATGCCCGAAAATACATTGCAAACCAGTGATACTTTCTGCTAACAAATACAGTTGTTTTAAGTGCATACTAGGTCATGTTGTAGCATAGACGATGTCGCAGGGCAAAACCACGCAACAGTAACAGCACGAGTCCCCGAGTTGCCCCTTCTCCCTGAGGAGGTTATCTTAATTGGGGGGTTTCAGTGGGGCACAGCTCCCCATAATGGGGGGATGTGGGGGTGGAGCCCCCTGCTGAAAACAATTATTTAATTGTATTCATTCCTTGGTTACTATTTTAACAGCGCAGTATAGTGCCGCACTGTTTTTGTATGCGACAACATGACCCTGTGCCCTTTAAGTGTGCAGGTCTTCCTTGTGCAACTGCTGCTACCCTGGAATCCATACACATGCAGATGTTTAATCTCATAAGATCATTCCGACAGGCAGACACAGTTTCAAGCATCTTAGTGCCTACATATCTATCAGTATCTGAGAAGGATTTACTGTGCAATCAAGCCCAATATCTTCTCCAAAGGGTGGCAGGTTAAGGTGGAACAAATGCACCATTTCTAGTCTTCTATTGCCACTTTCCTTACTAACCGTGGGAAGAGGCATTCACAGTTTATTGACTTTTGGCATCAGAAACCCCCTAAAGAACAGTTCTCTACATGTTGAAAGAAGTGCAGTTGATGGGGCAGTTTCAGCCTCACTGGCAGCCTTTCAGAGGCATGATTTGCCAGCAGTTCCAGTGGCATCACTGCAGATATTTCATAATGCGCTGACCTTACACCTCAAACCATTTTTCAAATTTAGTGCTTGGCACTGATATTGTTTAGGTAGAACTGTAGAACTGACTTAATAATCAGTTCCATCTGCAAACTTGGCATGAGTATGGCAAAACTGTCACTTCGTTTCCTATCTCATAGCTAACAGTGCCAAAAAACTGAAAGTCTTGGAATAAGCAAAGCTATCAGTTTAAATGGTTGGACATGTTTATTTTGTTTCATCAGAGCAGAATTGTGCTGAATTATATAAAAGTGAAGTGTTAGCCTGTTCTTTTAAATATCCATTGTAAGCCATTGTCAAGGGAATTATCAGCTAGAGTCTGACAAAATCCTAATGTTTAAAAGAAAATATCTTTTTTTTTTCTGGCCAAAGGCAGTCAGGTAACTGAAACAGAATGAGGAGGAGGAGGAGCAGCAGCAGCAGCAGCAGCAGCAGAGATTGCCACTTTTACTTTTTTTTCTATTTTTATGTAACATAATAAAAGGGCAGTTTCAAGTCAGAAGGGACTTTGGGTCCATCATGTCCACCTGTCCCCCTACACTTCACAAGTAAGGATAAAACAAGTGTGCTGTGCAAACACATACTGATTTAAAATGGTTCCCTACCCACTCTATTGTCCAGTGTGCCTGGCTGTGATTCCCTGGATAAGTAGAAATGTGTCCAGGCATGACCTAAAGGCCTGTACTTTTTTCAAGCACTCTGTTTCCATTGTTCAGCTGTCCAATAGGGTCAACAATGCCAACCTCCAGGAGAAAAATACCTCATAACATTACTCCTGAATTTGCGACCCTGAACTTCAGGTCATGTTCCTATATCCTGCAGAAGGATGCCAGATCAAACATCTGAATGTTCAGTGGTGCCCATTTGTATGCAAACAGTTGAGATCATTCCACCCTCTCAAGTTCCTTTTCTTCAGGGCGAACACCTAAAGGGTCTCCAGTCTATCCAAGCTGTTCCTCCCCACACTGCTGATCTCTTTGGTGCCCATTGTTGAACCCTCTTTTTTTTCTTTTTTAAACTTTATTTATTAAGGAGTCATTAGGAATCTTGAGGCAGAAATACATACTATTTCAGTATATAAAAAAGCGGGTTATCTCATATTACCATAAACAAAGGTATACTTATAGTTCAGAGGTAGAAGTGCAAGAGGGCATATACACAAACCCATCCTTTGCAGCTAAGGAAATAAACATGCATCTTTTTTCACATAGTACGTAACTCTCTAGGCAATAGCTTTACCTTTTTCAATAAGCTTAGGTTTCCTTACTAAAATAAGGGAAACCATTGCTCACCCAGGGCTCTCTCCATTGGTGACCAGATTTTATCATAGCTTTTCTGATGACCCAAGACTTTATATTGAGTGTGTTCCAGTTTCACATTACTTAATAACGTTTTCACCCATTGAGCAATTGTGGGTGTGGCTTGAGCCATCCAATTCTGTGCCAAAACTTGCTTATCCACTGCAAAAGCCGATTTCCTCAGTGGATGTGAGGCTTTAGTCTGACCTGCCCCCCCCTCTATAAACCCCCAACAAAATATCCACTGGATCTAATGGGATATTACAATTCAAGACTCTAGTAATCAAACAATTTATCTCCTCCCAGCAAACCAGTATCCTTGGGCATGCCCAAACCAGGTGAAAAAAAGAGCAACCCTGTGAAGAGCATTTTGGGCATTGATCTGATACCTTGGGATTTATTTTATGGGCCAGGACCGGGATAAAGTAGGTCCTATGTATAATATTATAATGAGTTATCTTAGCCTATTATTTATCAAAACCGACATACTACCCCTCAGAACCAGGTTCCAGTCACCCCCCCCCCCCGATAAGGTATCCTCTCCCAGGTCACTGTTCCACTTCTCTTTCAGTTTCCCTAATACATCCAGGCGTGCTCCCATCAAGGCCCTATATAGTACACTTGGGGTTTAACCTTTGTATGTATTCTGCAATATTGAAGGACCTCTTCAAGAGAAGTCCTAGATAGTGGGGAACTCTCCTCTCCTGTATTGTTACTCCTATGCAACCTGGACCTCACCTGTAAATATATAAAATAATGGGAGGGATAAATACCATATAACATATACAGTTCAAAGAAAGTCAATAAATGTCCATCTTGAAATAAATGGGATAAAAGAAATAGACCCTTACGTTCCCATTGCAATAATGCTTTTCTAACTGGAAATGGAGCACATCCTTCCCCCCATAAGTTATGTAAAATTGATCCCTCAGGGGATAGACACCCTTTCTCTCCTATAGTTAACAAGGCCTGCTTCCAGGATCAAAGGGTGGTCTTTTTAAATGGGTTTCGAGTCATCCTCCCTTCCCCTAATCCACAGCCCAGTAGCAAAAGGTACTGAGCAAAAGGAGAGGCCCTGGGAGAACATGATTCCATAGATACCCATGCCCTAGATTTAATCCCATCTTCCAAACAGTCCATAATCTGGGCTAACTGTGCTGCTAGAGCATAAAGCTTCAAATTGGGGCATGCCAAGCCCCCCCCCTTTGGATAGGCAGCCACAATACTTCTTTCCTAATTCTAGGTTTGCAGTGAGCCCACAGAAGGAAAGTAATTGAACCTTCCATTGATCGTATATATTCCCCTGGGAAATCCACAGACAAGGCCTGAAAAAGATATAAACATTGTGGTAAAATCTGCAACTTCACCAAATTCACCCTTCCTAGCAGAGATAAAGGGAGCGACTTCCATCTATTGCACTGTTCCTTTATTTTCAGTGCCAAGGGTTTATAGTTTAAAGGGCCTATTTCCATCACTTTTTTAGGAAGTTGGAAGCCAAGATATTTTATAACCGATTTTGGGGGTATAATTACTTCATCAATCTGAATCGATCTATCTGAATTACCCAAAGGAAGCCACTCACTTTTATTCCAGTTTATCTTATGATCAAAGGGCCATAGCATTTGAAAAGGGAGGTCAGCACGGGCATAGCCTTTGCTGGGTCAGACAGGAATAATAAAACGCCATCTGCAAAGAGAGAGATAACATGTTCTTTGTCATTAACCATATAACCCTTAATTTCCTGGTTTTCCCTAACGGCCACCGCCAAAGCCTCAATGGTGAGAACATATATTAAGGGCGAAAGGGAGCAGCCCTCACGAGTGCCCCTAAAAAGCCGAAAGGGGACCAATACGTATTATTTGTAAGTATTCTTGCCTATGGAGATGTGTATAAACGTCCCACCCAGCAACAAAAAGGTGGATACAAGCCGAATTTCTGTAATACAGCAAACATGAAGGGCCATTCGACCCTATCAAAGGCCTTCTCCGCATCCAATGCCAACAGACCACTGGTTCCAGCCCTTCTCTTTAATACCTGCTACATAATGTTTAGGACCCATCTCAAATTATGCCTGGCCTGCCTTCCTCTGACAAAACCTCCTTGATCTGAATGCACCACTCCTGGCAAAATACCATCCAATCTCCTTGTTAAAATTTTTGCTATAATCTTATAGTCTGCATTAAGCAGTGAGATGGGGTGGTAGGAACTACACTTTTTGGGGTCCTTACCTATTTTAGGGAGGATCGTTATTGTGACCAATTGTTGAGATGGAGTCAAACCCTCTCCCTCCAGCAGCTCCTGGAGCATGTCCATAAATAACAGAGATAGTTCTTCCCAAAATTGTTTGTAAAACTCCAGGGGAAATCCATCCGGGCCTGGGGCCCTACCTGTTCTTGATGCACATATTGCCTCCCTTACCTCTTGGGCTGTGAGTCCCCGGGCCGGTCTCTCATTTTCTACTACCGATGGGTTAGGCAGGAAGATTCTGTCCAAAAAGCTATTGGGGTCTTGGCCTTGGGGAGCCTCTGATGTATATAACTTTTCATAATATGTTTTAAATATATTATTTATCTCCTGAGCAGCGGAAGTACTCTCCCCATCCTCTCCCTCTATAGCGACAATAGTTCTCACCACTCTTTGCTTTTTAATTAACTATGCCAGCCACCTTCCTGATTTGTCACCCTCGAAATATTGCCCCGCCCTTGACATCAACATATCCCTCTCAATACATTTAGAACACCTTTGATTATATTCCTCCTTTAACTTTTTCAGCTGCGCCATCTCCCCATTGGAATGACCCTTCATAATCTTTTTCTCCAGCACGATTATTTGCGACTGCAACTCCTGTTGCATTTTCTCATCCTGTTTTTTCTTAAATGCCGCATCGGAGATGGCTTCCCCTCTAATATATGCCTTAGGGCTTCCCACATTACCCTGGCCGAGGTGTCCTCCACCTTATTGAATTCCAAAAGTTCTCTCAGCTGCTTCACCATCTGTTGAGTAAAGTTAGAATCTCTCAATAAGGTAGGCTCAAGTCTCCATTGACGAGCCCCCTCTGCCTTCTTCCCCCCCCTCCAATTCTAGATAAAGGGAAGCGTTGTCCGAAATAAGGATAGGGCCATACTGAATCTCCTTAATTCATCTCAGAAAAATGGGGGAGGCCAAAAAATAATCTAATCATGTGTACACCTTATGGGCATGAGAGGAAAAAGAAAACTCTTCTGTGTCAGGGTGTTTAAAACGCCATAGCTCCTGTAAAGCCCTCTCTACTGCAAAATTTCATAAAGCCAAAACACTTTTGGGGAAATGGCTCCAACGTGAATTAGAATGATCCAGCACTGGATCCCAGTATGTGTTAAAATCTCCCCCTATATGTAGTTTCTCAGGGAACTCGGCCATGGTCAATGCAAAGTGCTCAAAAAATTCGGGACAATCAAAAGCGGGGCCATATAAGAAAACCAGTACTAATTGTTCTTCTTCTACTGTAGCTTGAACTATAACAAATATCCCCTGATTGTTTATCTGGGAGGAATGAATCTGGACACTGAGACCAGGTCGAAACCAGATACATGTGCCCTGTGCATTTGATGTAAAGTGTGAGGCCATCAAAATACCTCCCCATGCCTTTCCCAATTGTTTTGTCTCCTCTAATGTCAGATGTGTCTCCTGCAACAACACCACATCTGCTCTTTTTTTCCTTACATATGCCCAAATCCTTCTTCACTTAGCTGCTGTCCTCATTCCATTTATATTCCAGGACAAGAACCTTAAACCAGCCATTCCATTTGAAGCCGTTATATTCCTGCCACTTTCTCCCCTCCGATATTCTCTGTGTATGCCCACCCCACTCCACACGGCTCCACAAACTTTTTCCCTTTTATTTGCAAACTCCCCATTAAACTAAGCAAAACCTGCCCACCCTCATCCCTTCCTACAACCCCTAAAACTCTTATCACTGTCCCCTTGTGAGGCATTAAAACCTCCTAATTTCCCCCCTTGCGCAACAGGCGCTGAAAAAAGAAATCTAACTAGTAACAACACACAACTATTAGCAACTTTAACCTTCTTATCCCCCCCAATATGTTTCCTTCTTAGTTGCTTCCCCCTTTAGTATCGTGGATTAGCCTCCTGTCCCCACCGTCTGTGACCGTAAAGTAAAGTCAGCACGTGGAATCTGTGGAAACCCCCTAGGACCAAGCCCTTCCATTAGTATGAGTAAGTAAAAGCCAAAAGACATGATCCAGGTAGCAACCAAAAGCTGTTACAGTATATAAAAAGAACAAAAACTCATGGAGAGGCACCTAGAGGTCGGAGCCAATTCGGGAACACTCCGGAGCAAGTGCCCTAAGAGATAGGCCCTTTCTCTGATGCTTATATTTTATTTTCAGTCCTGTTGGTGCTCAGACATCTCCTATGAACCCAGGCGTCCCCCTGCAGTTATTGTGCATTGATTAATATTCCAGTCCATGTCAATAATTTTGAGCTTCCTGCCCGGTCTCCAGGTACTACAGCTGATATTAAACAAGCATTTGACATCCCCTGCTTTCCCTCCCACCCCCTGAGACCCACCGAAACCCTATTTTCAAAATTATAGTTACTCCTCTTTATGCTTAATATATCAATCGATCATTGTCTTTAAGCTTGCCATCTTGTTCCAATAAACAAAGATTTCTTATAAAAGTTACTCAAAGGACAAACGCTCAGAGTAGCAGAGTCTCAAGCATAACAGACCTGCTGAAATTGTAGAGAAAAAAAAATGAGGGGATACGGGGGAGAACTCCATGTCTCACCATTATAGGCCTCCAAAGAGTTATGGACCTGGCGGAGCGGTAGCCCAACTCCCCCCCACTCCCCGACTCATCTCAATTGCCAAGAGCATTCCAGAAATCTCTCAGCACAACTCTGTGATACCTAAACTTTTGTATGCATATTCTTAGTCAGCGACATTATCAAGTCAGGAGGTCTCCTGCTTGATGTACTGCAAGGCCGCTTCCGGATTGGTGAAAACCTTTTGAGCCGCATTTTTCTGTCGGATTACTAGGCGAGCAGGTTACATCAATGCAAACAGCCAGTCAAGCTGGTGTAGTTTTCTTTTCACTGATAAAAAAGCATTCCTCTCCAACTGCACAGTTCGTGCGAAGTCTTGAAAAATACTCATAGGCTGTGAGTCCACTCAAATTGGGCATCCCCTCCTTGCAGCTTCCAGCACCATCATTCTATCCTGATAACGCAGGAATTTCAAAATTATATGTCGTGGTCTTTCATTCGGTGCGGGTCAACGTCCAGGGGTCTGATGTGCACGTTGGATTTCTAATGTACATCCAGAAGGCAAGGTTAAGTGTGTCTTCAGCCAGTTTTTACAATAATCCACACAACTGCAGCCTTCTACTCCCTCAGTCAGGCCCACTATACGGATGTTGGTTTTCCGGTCCCTATTTTCATGATCCTCTAGTATCGCTTTTAATTTTTCAATCTCATCCAGTGCAGATTGCAACTGGGGGGCTATCTGGGAGCAACGATCCTCTTGTGTGCTCACTCACTCCTCCACCTCCATTAGCCGTGCCGCATGTTGTTCTGTTGTTTCCCCCAGAGAATTTACCATAGTTTGAAGGTGTGCTAACTGATTGGAGACATTTTCGAAACCCGCATTCATCTTGCAGGTAAGGTAATATTTTAAATTGTTGAACAGCTTCTCTAGTGGCAATAGTGGCAAATTTACCATGCAGTCCTCCCTTTCATCAGCTGGTCACAGCCCTGACGTGCTCGCCATAGTGTCAGCTCGTGGCGGCGAGGCCTCAGATCCCGATACTTTAGGCACTGTATTTGTGTTCTTAAAATTTAGCTGTCCCTGTTTTTTTGGCATCTTTGGTGGCATAACAATTAGGTCAAACGTTAAATATGATTTCTTATCGGGATGGGTCCCAGGGGTTCAGAGAAAGCAAGAATTTCGATGGTGAGACACAGAGCTCTAGATCTATGCTGCCATACTGGATGCCGGCTTGGCCACACCCCCTGTTGAACCCTCTTGATGGCCTTATTTGTCCTTTTTGTATTGAGGAGACCAAAACTGCTTGCAGTACTACAGGTGGACTGTGACCCGGGCCATGTAAATTGACAGGATAACTGCCCGTGCTGTGCTGGTCACTCCTTTTTGATGTGCGTTCCCATTCTGCTGGTCCATTTGTGGCCTCTTTTCTTTCGTGACCCCCAGGTTCTTTCATAGAAACATAGAAACATAAAAGTTGATGGCAGATAAGGACCACAAGGCCCACCCAGTCTGCCCATTTTTTCTACTTTATGAATGTGCCATAGGCCTTTACTCTGTCAATGGCTTATCTATTCATACTCATCTGTATTGCCCTTCTCAAATGCAGAAAGAGGAATCATGTACAACGTGTAGGTCTTACCTCTGTTTTTCCTCCTCAAGTGGAGTCCCTTACATTTGGCTACATTGAATCCAAGGCTCCAGAGGTTATACCAATCACCCAGCTTGTTCAGATCCTTCTGCAGTTTGTCCCCATCCTCAAGAGAGTCCACCAGCCTACTAGCTTAGTGTCATCCATAAACTTAATCAGTCTGCTGCCGACTACAACCTTCAACTCAGTAATGAACATTTTAAAGAGCAGTGGCCCCTGGCAGCACTGATCCCTGAAGCATGTTGCTAAGTGTAACCCCCCCTGCAAATGGGGGTTCCCAAAAGACTTCCAGGAGCTTTCTTGAATGCTCCAAGCCTGAATGGTGTTTGGCATTTAAGCCATTTATCAGTGAGTGTTTTTAGAACCTCTGGTACTGTCTCTTTAGGAGCTGTCTGCTTGCAGACATAATTAGTTTGTATGGGGGACTGTGTGTTTCTTTGATTGAGTACCACTCAAGCTGCTGCCAATTCACTCCATTTTGCAGTCACTAGGAGTGCAAGGGAACCTATCTGAAAGATGTAACTGTTTGCCAGAAATCATTTACAGTAATAATGAAATTACAGTTTGTCTAACCTGCTTTCTTTGCAGTCAGAACTGTGTCTGCCTAGTTCCCCATTCTGGTTTTGAACTGCTGAACTGGACCAATCAGTGTGGGAGTAAGCTAGCTCTAAAATGGTGCCTTGGACGAATCAGAACTTGGACTCATAATCTGAGCCAGCCCCAAGAGGATTGTATGGGCAGTGACTCTGGGAGATGTAGTTTAGACTTCGGCACCTTTTTGGACCAACAGCAGCAGTCTATTGTGAGTGACAGCCAATCCAGTCAAGAACTGGGAGGAACTAAAAGGAAGTGCCCGGTTTTGTCTGTTGGAGTTTCAGTTTTAGATCTGGCAGTGAAGGGGAAAGAAACCCTGTGCTCCTTCAGTGCACAGTTTCAGTCAAAAAGCGTGTAAGGCCCAGAGTTCTGGTCTGCAGCTTGTGTAACTGCTTGTTAGGACTGAATCCGTCCTGTGAAAGAATCAAGGATCTCTGAAGAGTAGAAACCAGGCTCACCCTGTAGAAGACTGAAGAAATTGTTGAATTGCACTCGGTCTGCCAGGAACTGAATCTGCTGTGTGTTCTCCGGGTATTGTGCAGTAATTGCGATCGGGATAGAGAAGCAGCCTGCCTGGTATAGTACTTTCTTTTTTTTTACCATATAAATGTGTGAAGAGTCTCGTGGAGCTCAAAAGTAGCCCTGCTGACGTTGAAGGACCCTATCTTGTTTGGAGGTCGTGAGTACTAATTCAGGGTCGCTCCCCTGTTGAATTGCCACATTAAATCCAAATGGAATCACTGTACTGCTGACTGTTTAGCTAATTTTCTTTTCACTGTGTGAAAGGGCCCCTACCAGCTGCCACGGTTTGGACTAGCCACTAGGGCTTGGGTACCCAGGGACAGTAACTGGTAGGGATAACCTGTGCACAGAGCCATAGGTAGATAGTAAAGTGATAAGCTAATTAACCTGATTTCCCTGTCCTTGTTATATCCCCTAAATAAATCAGAGCTGCTTGTTTCAGCAAAGTTATACTGCCTGAGGTATTTGTCTATGTTAAAGTACTGTACTGTGATTGTTGCACTGTATCTTATTTCACAGGAGGTCCCAGTGCGGAACCAGACCTGGGTGTAGTGTATACTGTGAAGGTAATTCTGATATATTGTGTGGGCCACTAATGGGAAGAAGGGGTTGCAGTGTCCCAGAGGGCTGTGACCAAGTTAGTTTAACTATTGCAAACCCTGACCTCTGGGTGGAGGCACCCGCCATTGGATCCAGGCCCCTCAACCTGTTAGTGGCAAATCAGGCAGGGGTAGTAGCCCCTGGGATAACGCCATCTAGGGGTTACATAAGTATTTCTCTCCATCCGGTGTGATGCCCATCCACCACCACCCCTCTGCTTCCTACCACCAAGCCAGTTAGCAGTCCAGCTTGAGCATGTCTCGCGGATACCACTGTGGTTTACTTTGCCAAGACCTTTTGGTTGACCCCCAGGTTGTGGGAGGACCTGTGGGCCTAATCAACAAATAATATTATGTGTTAGGGAGGTTTATATGTTTGATGATTAGTTTATTTAATTTAGTTGTTTGTTATTTTATTTTAATCTGAAGTTGTATGTTTATTTAAGTTGTGGGAAGTGTGAGAGAAGTTCAGGACTGGTGGTGTTTTTTGGGAATTTTTATATTATTTACGGTGTTTTAATCTGAGCTGCTTGATGTGCCTGCTTGCCCCTCCTGTCCTGTGCTACTTGGCCTCCACTCTCCGTGCCCTCTGTCCCTTCTCTTCTCCCCCCTGCCTGCTCATACCTATCACCATTGCCGGGCATTGGGGATTGCTCATGAGGGGTCGGGGAGGTTATGGGTATGGCCAGGATCGAGCGGGCTCTCCCATGGGGTGGTCAGGCCTAGAAGACTCCCTGGGGCATAATGGTATCTAGAATGAGGTGATTCAGTTCTGGTTCCCATACCCAAGGGCACCTCCAGTTTGGGGTGGCAAGTGGTTGGGACAACTCATAACCTCATCCAACTGGGCTGTTATACAATGCCAGATCTGTCTGCAACAAGACTGGCCTTATCTCAGACTTTGTTGCGAAGGCAGATCTGGCTTGCATTACTGAGACCTGGTTGGATGGGAATGCAGACCCTTTTTTAGAGGCAGCTGTTCCCACCGGATACTCCGTTATACATCGCCCAAGATTGGATCGCGGGGGAGGAGGTTGCGGTCTGTTTCAAGACCAAATTGGGCCTAACTGGTGTACCAGTAGAGGAGGCCAGGTCATTTGAGTGTACTGTAGTAGCTGGTGTAAGGTACAGTATTGTCCTGATCTACCGTCCACCAGGTGATGAGAAGCTTTTCCTGCAGGAAATAGCAGATTTTGTTGCCAACATGGCCTTGGAGTTGCCCAGACTGATGGTTCTATGTGACTTCAATGCCTGGGTCGATGACGAATCTTCACTTTTTGGACAACATTTCCTCCAGGTGATGACATCTCTGGGCTTTACACAGGTTGTTTCCTCAGCTACACATAAGGGAGGTCACTCTCTTGACCTGATCTTCCTCCTGGGGATCGAGGCCTCCGATCTGGTGGTGGATCCAGTTGGTTGTTCCAATCACTACTCTGTTGGGTTCAATTTTGAGGTCCCCCTGGGTAGGTCGGCCCCTGTGGAGTTGGTCAGGTACCGCCCTTTGTGGGACGTTGTCCCTGACGACCTCATGGAGGTCATTGACATCTCATGGTTGGACGAGTTCTGCACTGATCTTGAGCAGTTGGTAGTGGCCTATAATGGGGCCATAACGACAGCCCTCAATCAGATTGCACCTTCCTGTGTTCACCCCCTTCCACATTGCCCTGGAGCCCCGTGGTTTGATGGGGCTTTAAGGGAGTTGCGTAGGTTGGGGCGTAGGTTAGAGCGTCGTTGGAGAAAGACTGCCTCTGATGCAGGGGTGTAGCCAGGGATTTCAGATCTGCACACCAAGTGGACTCACTGCTACCTCCGCCCCCCCCCCCGGGGTGTAGCCAGACAATATGCAAATGTACACCAGGACTGTGTTTGTTGCCTCATTTGGCACAACATATAAAGCTTCTGTATCTCATGACAGTGGTTGTTGCCATGCATGGGTAAGTACAAATGCCATGCATTGTTGCCTAAGACACCCACATACCAGCTCAGAGCCTGTAAAGTTGTATTGTCCTTGGGATGCAAAGAGAGTATTAGTGACCAGTCCTTCTAGTTTTGATTCCTATGAATAAAATTACAGAAAGGTTCAGTATTTTCTTCGTTAGTTTTCATGGAAAAAGGAAGCAGTCCAGAGCCTATTTGCTACCCCGCTTAAATAAAAGTGCACACCATGGAGTGCTTGGAGTATGCCTGCCTACACCCATGCTCTGATGCTGACCACAGTATTTTCCTAGAGCATTATAAACTCTACCAAACAGCTATTTCCCATAAGAAGGCAGTATTCCTGTCCAGGAAAATTTCTGTCACATGGAATCGACTGGCTGAACTCTTCAGAACTGTTGACAGACTGTGCAACCCAGTCTGTCAGCAGCTCCATCAAGTTTTTACACACACTGATTGTGACGAGATCGCTCACTTCTTTGTGAATTAGGTTGAAGACATCAGGAGGGAGTGCCACCAACTTCACTCTAAGGGAGTTGCCGCTGATCGGTGCCCTGTCGCAGAACCTAGAGTTTCCTGGAGTACCTTTGGACTGCCAGATTTCGTAGACATTATGAGGATTGTCCAAGAGATGTGCATGTGCTGTAGTTTAGACCAAGGCCCTGCTTCCCTGATTTTCGGTTGTAGTGAGATCATTGGCCCGGTCTTAGCTCGGATTGTCTGGTGCTGTTTAGATACAGGAGTATTTCCTAGCTCCTTGAAGGAGGGGGTGGTGATCCCACTTCTGAAAAAAGCTTCTTTAGACCCGGAGAACCTAGCAAACTACAGGCCTATCTCTACCCTCCCTTTTGTGGGGAAGGTTATTGAGAAAGTTGTGGCTGCTCAGTTGGATAACCATTTAACCATCCATAGTTTATATGAACCTCTCCAATCTGTTTTTCGTAAGAGGCATAGTATGGAGGCTGCTCTGGTTCGGGTGCTCAATGATTTCCTGATGGCGAGAGATCGGAGACACCGCTCCATCTTGGTTCTCCTAGGTCTATCATCAGCTTTTGATACTGTGGATTATGGAGTTCTGCTCGAATGCCTGAGGTCTATTTGTGGACTGTCCGATACAGTCCTCAGATGATTTTCATCTTTCCTCGCAGGGAGAACACAGAGAATGGTCTCGGGTTTGTTTTCATCCGGGGCCTTCTCTCTGCCATGAGGGGTGCTTCAGGGCTCGGTGCTGTCCCCCATGTTGTTCATAGTATATATGCTACCCCTCGGAGACATTGTTAAACGGTATGAGCTGAGGTTTCACTGCTATGCTGATGATACCCAGCTCTACCTGTCTTTGGCCCCTGACCAGGTTGTTGCTATCTTGATACTGAACAACTGCCTCGCAGAAATCCAAGACTGGATGAATTCCAGCAGTCTAAAGTTGAATCCTGGAAAGACTGAGGTTTTGGTAGTGGACCCGGGTCATAGGGTAGAGGGACTGAGGACTGGGCTTCCATCCAGTTTAGTCCTGGGGGAGGACCAGATTCTCTCCTCTGAGCAGGTGTGTAACCTGGGAGTAGAGCTTGACATTGGCATGACTCTTCGACATCAGGTGTTGGCAGTCATCAAGATGGCCTTTTTCCATCTTAGGAACATTACCAGGATTAGGCACCTTGTTCCACCCAGTGATCTGCCTGTTTTAGTCCACGCCTTTGTGACATCGTACCTTGATTACAGTAACTCCCTTTACCTAGGGCTTCCTGGGGTTGATATCCGCTGCTTGCAACTAGTGCAGAGCGCGGCAGCACGTTTGTTGACTGGGGCATCAAGAAGATCTCACATCACCCCGGTGCTGCACGCTCTGCACTGGCTGCCAATACAGTGGCAGATCACCTTTAAGGTAGGGCTTGTGACCTACAAAGCCCTACACGGTCTGGATCCCGATTACTTGAAAGAGCTCCTGGTGCCTTACACCCCTCTGCAACAGCTCTGTTCAGCTGACGAGGGGTTGCTAGAGATTCTGAGGGTAAAATTGAAGTCATCTGGTGCCCGTGCTTTTGGATATGCGGCACCTACCCTCTGAAATTCTCTGCCCCACCAGCTCTGGGAGTGCAGGACGGTGGGGAGTTTTAAGCAGGCACTAAAGACTTTTTCATGGGCAAAGGCGTTTCCTGTTTTATCTTGATTTTATACCTTATGTATTTGAATATATGTTTGTTTTGTATTTCTGCTGTACAGCACTTTGAAATTCTGAAAGGCACTTAACGAAATACATTTTATTATTTTTTTTTTTATTATTATTAATGGAGCACTGTACGAAAGCACTTCCTGGAGTCCAGACAGATTATGTCCATAGACCTATTCCTGTCCACCTCCCTCGTCATCCCCTTGTCGATGGTGAGCAGGTTGTTTGGCATGCTGTACTGCTCATACAATCATGCTTGAAGGGGCAATGACCTTGGCCTCAGTCAAGTGCTCCATTATTCTGTCCTTAGTAATTGCCTCCAGATCTTTTCCCAGCACTGATGTCAGACTGACTAGTGAGTAGTTGCCTGGGTCCAATATTGGTCCTTTTTGAAGATGGGGACAATACTGGCCACTTTCCAGTCCATTGGCACCACGTCTGTACAGACAGACTCTTGAAATGCTATTGCAAGTGGGAAGACCAACTGTTCTCTTAGCTCCACTGTGATCTTGGGGTGTATCACATCTGCCCCTTGTGACTTACCTAGCTTGATGTCCAGTTGTTGCATTTGCAGTACCCCTGATATTATAGGTCCTCCAAATGAGCCCCCCATCATGGGCCCTATGTTGAACATTGAAGCAAAGTAGCTGTTAAATATCTCTGCCATCCCTTCTGACTCTCTCACAGGTCACCCCACCTTTGTTTTCAAGGGTTCAGTCCCCTGCTTTACCTTCCTGCTTCAGTTTATGTACTGGAAGAATGCATTAGTGTTTTCTGCAGCTCTTACTGCTATCACAGCTTCTAGCCCTTCCTTGGCTTTCTTAATTCCAACTGTACAATCCCTCAGTGCTTCTCTGTACTCCTCTGTGGCCAGGAAGCAACCTGTTCTAGAGCTTCCTTTTTGGAGAATCAGTTGTTTTAGCTGCCAGTTGATCTAGGAGGGATATGCTTTGGACCATTTTACTTACTGCATACAGGAATGCATATCTCTGCAGCTGCTTTGAGCACCTTCTATAACAAACATCAGTATTGTTAGTCTCATGCAGATGGTTCAGACCCTACCTTAAACACCAAGTCCTTTATCAAGGCAAAGTCATCCTTTCCAAAGATTTGTGTCCTTGTGGCTGAAGTCTGCTAGTTTTCCCTGTCACCAGGGTGAATGTGACCTAGTTCATGTCTCTGCCTGACTGCCTCCACCCGTTCCTTGACATTTAAAAGGGAGGTATCCCTGTCCCCAATGATAAGCACAATGTCAAGGGAGGCTACAAACCTTATACACTGTTGCACATGTTGCTTTAGGAAGCCATCCTTGAAGGTGGATAGAAATTCAGTCTCAGCCCTGTCATTAGCCCTCTCAAGATGCCAATCTATGCCCAGGAGACTGATGTCTCACAGAATCATCACTGCAACTGATTTGGCTGCTCTTAAAATGTCCCCATCAGTTAGGCATCATGCTCCACTGGGCAATTTGGGAGGCTGTAGCATACTCTAAGGGTAACTCCTTCGCCCTCCATTACGATAGCTTATTCTGTGATACTGTTTGTCCGCCTGATGTCCTCCTTGTCCTCCAGAGTAACTACTTCCCTTATGAAAAAAGTAACCCACCTTCCCATCTTTCTTCCTATCATATACAATAGTCTGCATCCCTCTGTCCTGGTGTCCAAGTCATTTTCTTCCTACTACCAAGTCTCTGTGAGGGCCACTTAGTCCTGACCTTCTGACTATATTAGACCCTCAAGCACACCTATTTTGCTGGATGTGCTCCTCAAGTTGGCCTGCATGCAACTGAGGATCGTTGTCCCTCAATGCTTCCTTGACCCCCCGTGTGCTCAAGTACTCCACTGTCCTTCCCTCTATGATCCCTGTATCTGCCGTCTACCAGTTTTGATGCCTGCACCAGCCCAACTCTTTATCCTCTAATATGATTCCCCTATGACTGCCCTGTCCATTCCCTTGGCCAGTACCCCCACTCCCTCTGGGCACAGGTGGAGCTCACCCTGAGCATAAACGCATACAGGCCATAAATTGTTCTCCAGTTGGTCAGTAAAAAAAACTCCTTCTTGCACCAGACTCTTAGACAATTATTACCCTGCCTAGTGATCCACTGCTGCTCCTTACCAGCCCCAAGGACTGGGAGGGTCTCAAAACAGATCAACCTGGATACCTTTCTTTTTGGGAACATCAACAATTCCATGAATGACCTCCTTATGTCCCTGGAACTTGTGCTTCCTATGTTATTCAGGCCAACATAGATGATCAAGGTCTCCTCCTTCCCTGGCTGCATTGATTGGCCCTGTATGGCACTCATTCAACCTCCACACCAGGCAGGCAAACCACCTCAGCTAAGCTGCCATCATGGTCCAGTAACACCCCTTCCACTTCACCCACATCCCAATAGTAGAGTCCTCAATGACTACTACCTTCCTGCCCCTTTTCCCAGTCTTTTAAATCCTCCTCTTTGGCAGGTTGGGTGTCCTAGCTCCAGGTCTCCCCCAACTAGTCTCAGTCGCCAGTTGACCCTCCTCAACCTAGCCAGCTAAAAACTAATACCAGGTGGGTATGCTGGGGAGGGGGGAGTTCAGGGGATCAGAGAAACCCCTCCTCAAGACAGCTTGAGTTCCACTTGAGCAGTTTTATTTGTTTGTTTGCTAGGGCATTTTCATCAGGGAACTTCAGAGCAGGAAGTTGTGGAACACTCCATGACAGATAGTGGGATGGAGTGGGACCAGCCTACAAGAGGCAAACACGCTTCTAGGAAGACACTGACTCAGACAGTGTGGGACGCTTTGCACCATTGAAGTTTGCCACCACTAAGATGTACTTCTGCACTGCTGCTGTCTGCCCGCTCAGAAAAATGCCGCCTGTCAATCCCATTTGTGAGATGGTTGGTCTGGTAGTCTCCCTACTTACAGTGCAACCAGGAGCCAGAATTACCTGGTAAGGGACCCAAAACTGAAAAAAAAAATGGTGAACCTGCTGGCGCGCTCAGCCTATTAGTGTGTGCCTTTGGACGCTGAGATCACAGGCATTTAGCTTTATTGGCTGACTTGGCTCTAGTGTGTTTTAATTTTTGTGTGGGGGGGTAGTATAATTTATTTCTTATTATCTATCTTGCTGCCAGAACAGACTGCTGAGCTTATTCTTGTGAAAGTGGCTAGTCTCCTCTATAGCTGGGAGCTGTAGGCTATCCCCACAAACTTTTTTTACAGCTTCTGGATTGTGTTGCTCAGACTGCCTCAGAGAAGCAACCAAATTCTTGTTTCAAGTGTAGCAAATGAACTTGGCCCCCAGAGATCTACTGTAGCCAGCTAGGAAATGACAGTTCTGTCTCTCTCACACAACTTTATAAATGTGATAGGAAACAATTTCAGTTATTTGTACATTTTAATAATTCATTCTTTCCTTTAAATATGCTCTACTAATACGCTTTGGTTGTATCTTTTTTAAGTCATTTTTATTGTTTTATTTACTGCTACATTGTACGCTTGATTAGTGTGCAATTTGCAGTTGCCAGACTGGGAGTTTACGAAATTTTTTAAATGAGTGTCCAAGTCAGTGCTTGTATGTTCTACTCTTAGCTCAGTAAATGACAGAATGCCAGGGCAGTTAGGCTAACAGGCAGATAGCCAAAACAAAGCTATAATTTTCCTGTTATATTTGCTATATTATTCTCCTTGCATCTCTGTGATGTAAGCTGTGCAAATGAAGAAGTTAGCATGCCTCAAAACCCTGAGTCTGCCTCTCATTCATAGTTATACTCTCGCCTGTCAGCACAACTTGTGCTGCCTCAGCACCCACAGTTCCACCTTCGCCAAAAAAGAACCCCCCAACCCCCATTTTCTAACCACTGTACGGGCCTGATGCCTGTTGCTTGTGTCCACTTGAAATGGTACACCCTTATGCCTATAACTGCTCTCCCTCTTCTCCACTCTGATCCATCTTCCATCCTTACCACTAGAGATCATAGTCCCAGCCATCCTTCTCCCTACCCTATCTGTCCCTGCAAACTACTCTCTTCTAGGCCTAGTACCCGTATCCATGGCCTCCTCTACCCCCATCCTCCTCAGCTGCCTGCTCATCTCCCTCTCACCCATGGGACCTCCAACTGCAATTTCAGCCTGGCAGGGCACCTCTTGAGAGCACTGACCACCCTGCAGTGACTCCAGGTTTGTCCCCTTCCCTCCTTAGGCAGGTTGGTGTATATTACATAGCACCAGCAGTGTACCAGAGATGACTCCCTTGCAATGTCCTGAATGCAAACCTCTGCCCCCCCACCCTGCTCCCCTCAGCTGATAACCCTTCTCTCCATGTTTTCACTGCACAGCCAGTTACCATTCTAGATTGGCAAAATGCCTCTCCAGAGCAGCAGCTAGCCCACAGCAGTGGTAGACGTATCCCCACAACCTCTACAGGCTGGATGGCATACATCTTATAGCACTGTCTGGTTTCATCCTCCCTGATAGCCTATGCTGTTAGAAACAGTTGTTAGCCCCCTGGCCCACTGCAGTCTCCTTCAGCCAACTCCACTTGCCATTGCTGCTGCGATCACTCACAGCTGGTTCATACAGTATCTGACATGTAAAGTACCAAGCTCCACCACCCAGTTAACACCTGGTTGGCACTGGTTCCTCAACACAATAGCCCTTGATTCAAGCAACTAGTTTCAGCTGGAACTTAATCCCTGGCTATATTGTACAGTCACACTAAACCTGATTGCCCCTAAAGTTCTTGGGATCTTAAATAACAAACAAAAAACAACACTTTGCCCCTTAGATTAAATTAGACCCCGTTTACCCTGAAATTAATGTACTTTAGGCTCTGTTTACACAGTCGTATTTGCACCGCAGCAACCCGAGCGCTCGGGTTGCTGCGGTGCAAATGCCACCATGTGGACACTTACTGGATCATGGTAAGCCAGTCCTTACTCCGCTCCCGCAGTCGCATCAAGTCTGGGAACGTATTCTGGAGTGAGCGGTTTAAGTGGGTGTGTGGGCAGGCTACATCGCTTACTCCCACTCGTCAGACCCTAAGGGCATCTTTGCTTTTATTAGCCAACTGCCCCTTGACTCGCAGCCCCTCTTCAGTGTGTCTTGCATCAGCACTGAAAGGTGCTGTGTAGATGCAGAAGCTGAGCATCTTTTTTGGTAGGAGCAGTGCTCTAATGCTCAACAGAAGGAGTGAAGTCAGCTGTGTAAACACAGCTTTTGTCTTAGCTCTTCAGATCTACATCCACCACACTACCCCCTTGCTGGCCCAATTTAAACTGCTCCTTCACAAATTACAGATCAGTCCCATCACAAATTACACACCACTCACTTCTCTTGCAGTAAAGTGAGTTACTTACGTGCTTATTTATAGAAAGTTACAGCTTGCTTACTGGATGACACCAAGATCGTCCAAAGTGGTCCACTAGGCATGTAAATTTCTAATAGGATACAAAGAAATACACTTTTATTTTATATACTGCAGGATCAGTCATACAGGTTATTAAAAAAACTCTTTACAAGACAGTAATTCAAATACTTCAGAATAAAACAAGCATTTGTCAATGCCGAATGTTGCTTGCTTGTATGTGCTATTTAGGTATTTGGAAGTGATAGTTCCATGCCTTCCTCCCAAGACATCCACTGTGTCTTTCTGTTCAGTATTCACAGAAGAGTGGGAGGGGCAAGGGCCACAGCAGTACAGCAGTTGCCAAGGGGGTGAAGAGGTGGACAATAGTCCATTCAAAGGCAAAAGAGTCCTGCAGGAGTTCACTAAATTGAAGGTAGACAAAGCGATGGAACCAGATGGCATACGCCCAAGGATATTAACAGAACTGCGAAGGGAGATAGCAGTACCTCTGGCAGCCATGTTCACTGAGTCATTCAACATGAGTGAATTGGAGGAGGGCACATCTGGTCCCTCTACACAAGTCCGGCAGCAGGGAGGAGGCAGGGAACAATAGGCCATTCAGCCTCATCTCAGTAGTGGGGAAGATCATGGAGACATTGCTTAAAGAAAGGATAGTGGGGCATCTAGATGCCATCGGAACCCAGGACCATAGACAACATGGATTCACAGTGGGGACATCATGTCAGATAAATCTGGGTGATTTATTTGACTGGGTGACAAAGGAAGTGAATCAGGGTGGGGCAGCGGACAACGCTTACCTTGATTTCAGCAAAGCCTTTGACACCATCCCATATAGAGGCTGATAAACTAGCTGGGTAGGCTGGACATGGGGAAAGGGTGGTAAACTGGGTTAGAAACTGGCTAACAGACAGGAGGCAGAGAGTGGTGGTATGCAGTCTAGGGAGGGGGCGACTAGTGGGGTGCTGCAGGGATTGGTCCTGGGGCCAGTTCTGTTCAATGTCTTCATTAGTAATATTGCAGAACATCTGAAGGGAATTTTTTCACCAAATTTTCAACATAGCCATTTTAAGACCTCTGCTCATGAACAGTGTCACTGTGATTTTCTTAATTTGTCCCGTACATTGATTTTGCACACAGACTGCGTCACTGTGTGCTACATGGGTGAAAACACATTTTGGGTGAGATGTGAAAAATGACAGCTGTACTGATCATAAGAAGGTGTGGTAAAATGGCAATGTTGAAAATCTGGAGTGAAAATATTTAAAATTGCGAACTAAGAGTATGAGGAACTGTACAACGCACTGTGAAAACAGTCATTTTTGAATTTTTCTACCAAATTTTCAACATAGTCATTTTAAGACCTTTGCTCATGAACACTGTCACTGTGATTTTCTTAATTTATCCCGGTACATTGATTTACTTCACCGACTGCGCCGGTATTAAGCTACATAGTGAGAAACACATTTTGGGTGAGATGTAAAAATGACAGCTGTACCGTTTATAAGAAGGTGTGGCAAAATGGCAATGTTTGGAAATCTGGGTGAAAATATTGAAAATTCGCGAACTTATGAGCGTGCATAGGAACTGTACAACGCACGCTCGTAAAACAGTCATTTTTTGGAATTTTTTCACCAAATTTTCAACATAGCCATTTTAACACCTGAGCTCATGAACAGTGTCACTGTGATTTTCTTAATTTGTCCCGTACATTGATCTCGCACACCGAATGCGCCATTGTGTGCTACATGGGCAGAAACACGTTTTGGGTGAGATGTGAAAAATGGCAGCTGTACTACTCATAAGAAGGTGTGATAAAATGGCAATGTTGGAAATCTGGAGTGAAAATATTGAAAATTCGCGACTTTACAAGCGTGCGTAGGAACTGCGCAACGCGCGCTCGTAAAACAGTCATTTTTAGGAATTTTTTCACCAAATTTTCAACATAGCCATTTTAAGACCTCTGCTCATGAACAGTGTCACTGTGATTTTCTTAATTTGTCTCGTACATTGATTTGCTTTACCGACTCGCCATTCTACGCTCCCATAGGAAACACATTTGGGTGAGAGTGAAAAATGACAGCTGTACTACTCTATAAGAAGGTGTGGTAAAATGGCAATGTTGAAAATCTGGAGTGAAAATATTGAAATTTTGCGACCTTACGAGCCTGTGTAGGAACTGCGCAACACACGCTCGTAAAACAGTCATTTTTTGGAATTTTGGCACCAAATTTTCAACATGGGGTTTTTGGTACCCCTTCTCATGAGTGATGTCACTGTCATGGTGGTATTCAGGCCTGAAGGGTGATTTCGCAGTCACTGCGTGAAATCACCGCCCGGATCTAACGCCATGACAGTGACATCATTCATGAGAAGAGGGTCCCAAAACCCCATATTGAAAATTTGATGCAAAATTCCAAAAATGCCTGAGATATGCAACAAAGTTGAAACCCCCCTGTTTAGCCCATTATACAGCTTACTGGCATTTCCTCAGTTCGCGGTCGGCTTTGAAGAGTGCAGACGTGTTCCCGGTCCACCGAAGATCATCGCGCCAGAGTCCGGAGGTAAGTATGGGGTGAGGGGTGTGGGAGGCTGGGTGCGCAGTGGTGGTGCGGGTTGTGGGGGTTGGGAACGCGCCAGCGGGACCGTTTTTGTTTCACAGGTTAAAAAAAAAGAGCGTCGTGGGGCGTTTGCCATGCTGGGGTGGGCTCTGCTGTGGCATGCGGGCGTTCGGTAGTCGTTCAGCCGGACGGGGTTGGGCACCCGTCAGCCAAAGAGTGCTTGCCGCTGGGGTGGCTCCCAGCGTGGCACCGACTAGTGGGGCGCAGCTCAGCCGACTGGGATTGGGCACCCTGTCGGCTATACAGTGCATCGCGAGGGCACACACGCCTGCTGTGTCTGTGGGGAGCTGCGTGAGCAGCCGATATCTTATCGGTGCTCACTCAAGCGTTGCTCCCCCTTTCAACTGTATGCCACTGCATTTTGGAGCTTGTCATAGACAGCTCCAAAATGCATTGGCTTACAGGGGCCGCGCCTGCCAGCACACTGACTGAATTGGAGGAGGAGGTGACACACCTCCGAAATCTCCGATGATGGCACTATGTTTCTTGCACATGCGTGCAAGCAACATAAAAACAAACAAAATATGATAATCCATTCCAGATACAGTAGTGTTGAAAACAGTGACCACAAAGCAGGATTTGCAATCTATAGCTTTCTGCCCAGACTTGACTGGTACTGCAGAGTCAGGAGTTGATGGTCAGAGGAATCTGGTAGGTTTTGCAGCAGGAGCCGAAGCTGGTTGAGGAGTCTATGAGCTAGGAAGAGGCAGGAATCCTGTTCCAGACTGAAGCGGCAGCTCAGCCAAAGGACCTCCCCCAGTAGTAGGAAAGAAATGGTACAGAATGATGCACACAGTTAAAGGAACACAATGCATAGAATGGAAGAGATAGGCAGGGGCCAGACCCCTGAGAATTAATTTTCCTTTTTTAAATACATTGTATTCCCCCTGTCCCATTGGCTGTTCCAGCAAGCATCAGGACAGTTCATTTTGTCCTCCCAAATACTACTCACTCACCAGCGTAACCCCCCGGCAAGGCCTTCAGGGTATCCCTTTCTGGAAACACAGTCCAGTTTGTTACTGTAGCTCACAGTACTGTACCAGAACATGACACAGTCAGCATCTAAAGTCTGGCAAAGCACATCTGGAAATGTATCAACCAGATCATGGGCCTAAATTTCACTTTCATGCTCCATGGCATGGAAATAAATGGTATAAACTGTAATAACCCATGCAGAAAATGAAGGGCAAATTTCCATTCATTGTTGTCAAAGTCCCTTCATTTCTAAGTATTAATACAATTCTACCATTCATTTTCACATTTTCACCTTTCATAAATAAAACTTAATTTTTTGATTCATAACAGCCCTGGAATATCATTCAAATGCTCATTTTAAAAGCAGAAATAAAGTTGTCTTCTCTCTTATTGGCAATAAAAAAGCTGGCAACAAAAAACTGAAATCTCGCTCTGCAAGCAAGGTCAAAGGTCATAACTGTCACAGGGTAGCTCAGACAGAAAACATTTACAGCTAAAAGCAGGAAAACCATTAAGAAGCAGATTGGAGTAATACAGCAAGGAGCTGGTTTGGCTAATTGCTACAGCTACATGGTGCCTGGAAAAACAGAGTGACATTTCTCAGCATGAAGTAGGGTTTAGAGTAAATTCAGAGATTTTGATTAACATATAGTTATGTGTCTGTCTGTTCTCTTGGAAGGGCTAAACCCAAGTTCAATGTTTAGAATAGTTCCTCCCACATCCCTAATAAAGGCCAGCCTCCCACAGCAGTTCCCTGCTTTGTGCATTGCGCAACACCCCCCTCCCCCTTCGTAATCACTAGGCTCCTATGTGGCTTGTGTGGCTAAGCCTCCTTTTGTTCCCTTTCTCTTCCTCCCTGCCACATCTACCCCTCTTGGCTCCTTCCCCCAGTTCCAGTCTCCTTCTCTTGCCCCCCCATCTGTTCTTTTTTTGTTTCCTTCCCCTCTCCTCATTCTGGTTGCCTACTCCCTCATTGCTACTCCCCCCATCTGCCCTTGTTTTGTTTCACCTCTCCCTGTTCTGATTGTCCTCTCCTCACACATCTGGCGTCCCTTTTCCTGGCGGTTTCCCTCCCCCTTCCCTGTACCTCATTCTCCGCTCCTCCCTTGTTGCTTTGGCTCTTTTGGTAATCCCTCCGCCCTGGACTCTGCTCTGCTCAGGGCCGCTGCTCTGTCTTCTTCTGCACTTCCAGGTGCGACAACTTCCCTGAGGTGCCTGGCTGATGGCCCCCACTGCCTCCATCTTCCCCACCTGTCTTCTATCCTTCCCTCATCCTTGCCTCTCTCCCTGGAGTTGCGACCATCCTGGTTCTGAATAGGACACTTCCTGGTAGCGGTCTCAACCGTGTCGGGTATCATACTGGCTATGGCTCCTGACTTCCCTGTTGACACCGCTAGGTCATGTACAGTGGCCACACCACTGTCTGCTCTTCTGCTCCATTCAGCTCTTGTTGGGCCATACTCCATGCACCAGACTCCCTACCACTGGATTACCAGGTATCTCCATTTTATTTTTCCTACCCTCGTTGGGTCTCTCATGTCCTCTGCTGGATGGTCCCTTCCCATGCAGTCTGCCAAGATGATTTCCTGATCTCTTTGTGGGTCCCTGGCTCCTTCTCATGAACATCTCCTGTTACTGCCTATTGCCTTACCTTTCAAGTACCTTGGTCCTGCTCCTGCCCCAACTCCTTCTCCAACAACGATAACAAAAAAATATATCTGTACCACAATAAATCTTCCCTCCATCTGTCCCATGGCTCTGCTTGCTTGCTCTGCTCCCTCCTTCATGGACCTGTTCCCCCTTCCTTGCTGCTTTGTTTTCCAGCCCCCCATCCCTCATTCTTGCCCTTGTCCTATGCTCCCCATTGTTTTCTTTTGAGCTTCCCACTCCTCATGCCGGCTCTCTATCTCCAGGCCCATACTTTAACTACCCCAGTCCTGAACCACGTGTCTCCTCATCTAGCATCTGTAATGACATCCTACTTGCTCCATTCCATCAGCTAGTGCAATCAACCTCCCCCTTGTGATTTTATCCACCACCATTGCTACTTCTGCTTCCCCCTTTTTGCGCCATCCCTAAACCCTACATTTTATACCCTTCTCAACCTCCTGTTTCTGAGTTTATTCATTCTAACCATCTGGCATTCATACTCCCCCACCTCCGCTACCTTCGTTGCTATTTCCCCACTCTGCCATATACTTCCATCTTGTCCTGTACTGGGACATTGCCAGTACCGAAGCCTGTTTTGGTGGTTTCTGCCCTTCCTCTTTGCAGTCTGTTTGGTTCATCTTGCTCAGCTGGCTTCCCTGTTATTCCCATGGTGGGGGGACTGCAGTGTCACGCTCAGGCATCATGGCTCCAACTAGCTGGAGCATACCCTATGTTAACTATATGAATTACCCTGCTTTCTTCCTACATGACTTTCCATCATCCCTGCATTACCCATTGACCTCTCAGCCATCCCAGCCTTAGACTGTTCCTTGCATTCCATTACTGTGCTGCCTGATCCTCACTGTCTTCCCATATCTCTGCTTTAATGGCATTTCCAGTAATCAAACTACAAGCATCCTCTATTTTCTTACTTGCTACCATCCCCTTCATCCTTCTTTGTCTTGCAACCTCCCACTCCTCAGTTTTCAGCTCCCCTTTCCTCACTTAGCCCTTACCAGCAGTCCAATGGCCTTTTCCCTAACTCTGCCTACTGAGGCATAGCAGTGTAGGTAGGCTTCCCCTGTCTACTGGGGAGGAGAGCCGATTTCTCTACCTTCAGCCTTGACCAGTTATACTCCCAGTCAACCTTCCACAGTTGCCATCTCTAAACTCTGTTTGGTGCAGTATCAAGTGAAGGTTAGCTCGCCCTGACTACCGGAGATGGGAGCCTGTGTCTTCAATCTACTTTTCAACTAACTGCATTTTATGCCTGATACCCAGTTGCCACATTCCCTTCGGGAACGGGTCCACCATACCCCATTTGCCTTCAATCTGCTGTTTCAACCAACTGCATTAGCTACTTGATACCTGGTTGCCACATTCACTTCAGGAATGGGACCACTACACTCAACTTGCCTTCCATATCCTACCTCACCCGACTACATCCTGCACTTCTCTGGATTCTATGTACTTGCCCCTGCTTTGGCTTCCTCATGTTATGGATTTGGACCCCACCAGCTTGTTTAGTCTCCACCTCCACTCAGTCCGACAGACTCGTGGAATTCCTTGCTGCTTGTCCTCCACCCCTTCCTGTGCTCCTGGGCATCATTGTGGCTTGCCTTCCAGCTCAACCTCATCCAGGCTTCAGTCCTTCAACTCCATGCTGCTAGCTCCTCCCTTGTTGCTATGCCAGATGTCTATGTTTCCCTATTGCCTTCCTCTTGGAAATGTCCACTCACATTCCCATGCTTCCTGCTGGATGTGTGCCATTTGCTCCTCTTCAAGGATGTGTGCCTGAAGCTGCCTACAAGTTTTCCACTGATGTTCCCCTTATCCCATACAGTGGTCTTTCAGCAACAATTCCAGTGCTTTCCCTATCTGCAGTTCCAGTTCACCACCTCCTACAGAGGTGGGAACCCATTCCCCATCACTGCTGTGCTTTTCCTGTCAGCAATTCCAATTCTCCACCTCCTTTGGAGGTGGGAACCCATTCCCCACACTGCACCACCTTATTACCAACTGTTCCAGCTCACCATCTCCTTCGGAGGTGGGGCCCTCGCACCTCAACTTCGCAGGACCTTGTACCTGGATTCACTTCTTGGTTTGACATGGATCTCCCACCAAGGCCTGATTCAGCTTTTCTGCATTCCATTCTAGTATGCTGTGGCACTTGCCCCAGTCCTGTACTTTCCCTACACCTGCCGATGTCTGTCCAGCTTGGCCACAGCCGTCTTCTTAACCAGCTCCATCCTTCAGTCGGCGGACTTCTGCTTGGACATTTCTATCCATCCCAGGACTGCTGCTTTCATCCTTGCTGTCCTGGTGTCTCAGGAATCCTGCACATTTGCTGCTTCTCTTTTTGGACATTCCTACAACTATCAACGTCCAGCATCCCTGCCTGATCAACTACTGCTACCCATTCATCTGTCTCATATTCCTACCTCGGCCATCATAGCAGCCTCTTTCCAATGCTCTACAGAGTAGCTGTTCTTTTCACCTGAGGAAACCTCTTCCAGCAACATCCCTAGAACACCATGTCCTATAGGCTCTTACGTCACTATAAAATCATCAGTACTTTCCAATAACTCTCCAGGACTCATTTCTGGAACCCCATTCAACTGGATTATAGAAGGTCTCATCTCTCAACCAACTCTGCAGGATGCTTCTTTATATATTCTATTAATTCAAGCAGTATGGGCATCTCTGCCTCCCATATCTTCATAGGATCCAAGATTTCATGGAGCCTCCTTAACTCCTATCTTCTTACCTGGAAGCATGACCCTAATTCCTTCCGAGATGTACCAGCTCCATAATAACCATCACTGTTAAGGATAACGGGAACCACAAGATACCTCATAGCAGACTGGTATCATCCATTTTACCTTCTCCTCATAGTCCTTGCCTACAAGTGCTGACTCAGTTTGATTATGTTACTCAACTCATACTCCTTTAATAGTCACTGGATGTTCCTAAGATCTTCTTTTGCTACTATCCCAGAACATGTATCGTTGGATATCTGGTGCCTAGCTGCCTTGCTAAAGTTACTTTGTCAGAGCCACTGGCCCCTGGACATCACCATAATTCATAAAGTTATCTAACTTCTCTTTATCATGTTATCCTAAATCATGCCAGTTACCCATCCAGTGGTCCTTCTAACTCATCCCTCAGAATTTACCTCCCATACTCCATCCAGCGAATACCATCACTGAGAGCAGGCTTCCACTGATTTCTCAATCTGCTCATCCACAACTGACCTGGCTGTCTCACTATGCTAGTGTAACTCCTGGCCGGCATGCCGTTGCCATCTGACCACAATACCAGGTGGGCTGGGTTCGGGGAGGAATAGGTCACTCGTTACAAAGGCTAGGATTGGCTACTCTGCACAGGGGCACCCAAGTAACTCTGAACACAGGAAGCAATAACTGTAATGTCCAATACCAGAAGTGGGATTCTAAAGTGTGGCTTTTATTCACATCCAAACAGAATAAACAAAGCATAGATGGACCCTCACGGGGCTACACTCCTGGTAATGCAGATTAAAGGAGACCAGAACACATCCACAACACTTTAGCCCTCAGGCTCTGAACCCACTGGGCACACAGTCCGGACTTGCATGCTGCTTTGGGTTAGACAGCCCAAACTTGTACACCATTCTGGGTTTTCCCTGGCTTGGCTCCATTGCCAGCCACTTGGACACCTTCCATACTTCATGGAAACATTTTCTGGTGGCTCCCTAAACCACCTAAGAGCACCTCGGCTCCATCAGGGAATTTTCCTTTCAATCCCACGTCTGGGTACTTTCCTCAGGCACTGGCCAAGTACCTGAGAGAAAGCAAAAGGTGTCTCAGAGCAAATCCGTAGAGGTGAATTTGGTTACTACTGATAGGGGCGGGTCTCCCACCTCTCGCTCCCACAATTCATACCCTGCCATTTCTCTGGACAGAAACACCTCATCCTGTAACACTTTGCAGTGTAGATTCTTGCTAAATGTATTTCACGTTCTATCTGCTTGTCTTGCTTCCCATTTGTGCTGGACTTGAACATACTTAAATTAAGTGGCATTGTCCATTACTTTAGACTCCCCACAGGTTAAGCAGTCCAATCCCCACTTTCTTCCAACTCTTTGTGATGGACTTGAACATACTTAAATTAAGTGGCATTGTCCATTACTCTACACCCCCCACAGATTAAGCAGTCCAATCCCCACTTTCCAACTGTACTTGGCTGTCTTTTCCTGACCCCACAGTAACAGTCCCTTTAGTTTCCTTCTGTTCAGGTGAAAACACTTGGCCCTTTTTCAGAGCGAACTCACCCTTTGGTTGCAGGTGCCCCACAGGCAATCTTCCTCTCAGAGCTTCTGGTGCCTCAGCACAACTTGAACAGGCAGATTCTTTCCCTTAGCCGGACCTGGGGGGTTGCCCCTGGAAAACAGGCAAACACCTTCCCCCCATCCCCTCAGGGATGGGGCTCTGAACCATTGAAAGCGGTCTCCACCACTTCAATTACCAGTTCCTGTGTTCCTCTTCAGGTGGAAACACACACCTTACACAAAAGTAGCTCTGAAACGGAGCCCAGTGAAGCACAGTTCTAGCATGCCAAAGTCCCAAAGGGGAGAGTCTTTGAGGACAGTTCAAACATTTGGAGTCTGCTAGTGTATGATGTGTACTATGTCATAAGAATAGAAAAGTCTGGACTTACCAGTCCCTTGTAGAATGAAAACGGCACCAACCTAGTCCTCAGGCGAAGACTCTCCCTGGCAGCATGCTTCTGATACAGCTGGGTAGACATCTTCCAGGAACGACAGAAGGACACATCTGGAAACTGCTAGGCTGATGTCATCTCTGGAGATGGAACCTTGGAACAGGAACAAAAAGGAAAACAGCTGGTCTGAAGTCATCCGATTGCCAGGCGATGAATCAGGATACAGCTGGGCTGGTGTCCTCTCTGGTACTGTGGTCATCTGGTGGGCCAGTCGATGGATTCTGGAAGGCCAGTACACTGCAGAACTGATGAACATGGGGCACCTGAGTCCTGGACGTCCATACTGAGGAACAACATAGGTACTGCAATGGCTGGAGTGGCAGCACTGACTACCACTGCTCTGCTTTCCATTTGGTAGGCATGGGTACATTCACAGGGAGGTTTTTGTATTGTGGCCAATAGCACAACGGGTCAGGTGCTTGAATTATTACCCCATCTGGGTGCACATAATTCACACTGTGAAACATTTTACATCCCTCTCCATCCACTATTCGAACAGTGTCCATTAACAGTGTCATGCCTCTTTTCCACTGACTGTATTTTTTGTGAAACATTCTGTTCCTGACACGCTTGTTTGCACCAGGATGCACACATTTCATTGCTTCTGCCCAAATCCAGGATTTCCTGCTGTTCTCAATCTCCTCCCAGACTCTCCAAGGAAAGGTAGGAAAGGACATCCCATAGGTTTCATTCGCCTTCCTACGAACCAGTCTTTCCTCTTTACTAGCTTTGGTCAACCTGAGACCTCTGGCCTGGCTTGGGGCGGCCAGTCCTGGTTCTGCCAGCTACGCATGCTCAAAGACAGAAAAAATGGATCCCTGACTTCTTCTTGCACAGCCAGGGCAGTGGCATCACCACTCTCTTCCATGCATTCCTCTGCGGCAAGAGCTTGAGGCTGTGTACCAGTTCCTTTTTCACAAGGCCACATAGGTTCCACCTCTTCTTCTTCTTCCTCACTGAGAATCTGTGCCCAGGAGTGAGCAGTCGTCCTCACTCCTGAGACTATCCGCTCTTCGCTGGGCACGGAGGTCGAAACCTCCCATTCAAAGGCCTCCCTCATCTCGTTTTCTCCTATGAGACTTGGGCTAGGCCCCGCTCTCCACGGGTCTACTGATGCTCTTCCTGAATTGTCTCTCTGTGATCCAGAATCAGAAACATCAGCACATTGTTCTGTCTGTAAATCTGCACCCTCTAGCTTTGTGCCACACTCCCCTGAGGGGCCTTCTCCAACAGGCTCTGCCTGGTGCTGTGTGCTGCAAACTGCAGATTCTTAAACTTTTGTCCACGTGGGAGCCAAATGAATCTTGGGCTCTTTAAATAAACCATATTTCTCTAAGCACCCAAAACAGTGAGGTACCATGAAGACGTCCCTTCCAGCATTTAAGCACATTAAACATACTTGCACTGGATATCCAGGAATCGCCACATGAGGAGGCAGTCATCCTCCATAGTAACATCTCTCAATGTCACTTAACTTGTTAACTTCTACTGCTACCACAGCCCAGGCATGATCCGGGTAGCGGGCTGGTCCTGAGGCCATGACTGCAGAGAAAAACAAACAACACTCACTGTTATTTCAAGTCCTGTTTCACTGAAAACTTTCTTTCTCTTTCAAAATGGCTCCTATGCTGCTCTGTTTACATTACTACCCTACCTTCTAATGGCGGCGGCAGCACTCCTACGCATCAACATTCTGAAATTGGGTCAAGCCACTACGCATTCGATTTACACACTCTACTGATGACTTTGCTCAAACTGCACAAACTTGCACTGTTCTTTTTCCTAGCACATTTATATGATTTACCACTGACTTTTCACTTGCTGAAGACATTGCTCTAGCTCACAGTCCCTTAAAGCCTCAGTATTTCAAGCACAGGATTGCCTATAACTCTTGCTGCATATCGGATACAACTCATAGTCTCTCTCATGACTTTGAAACTTACACTGATGCTGAACCCATAATTATGCTCACAGTTGATGGCTTAAAATGCTTGCTTTTGCTGGTAAAAACTTAACACAGTCCTTGTTTGCAAAGTGACTACACTGCTACACACAGGTTCAGCTGGCTTTTGGCAGAATCACTTGGTTTGAGCAATTATTTCTGTTGGTACTCAGTGTTATCAGTAGCTGTTTGCTGCGATGGAAAACGGCCTGCAGCCAGCCTTGGAGGCCTCTGGACAGAAGCAGGTTGGCATTCCTGCTGATCATCCCTCTGAACACTACACTCACAATCCAGTCGATCGAGATGCTGGTTGAGCCCGAATTTAGACGGAAAAATTATTTTTTAAACTTTTTTGTACAGTGCTTTCAGTCACCGCAACGCTCCTCCTGATAAGCCAGTACACACACTCTACTCACTCTCCCTCTCGAATGCTGGGCAGTCACTGTAGAGCTGGCTTGGGGGCGGGACTGATTGCAGTCTCACCAATCACTCGATGCCATGCAAATGAGCCTCTTTCCTCTCGAGTGCTCTTCTCCTCACGGTGACCGTCGAGCAGGCAAATTTAAACTGCAAAACCACACTTTTTTTTTCTCAACTGACTCCATGATGGGAGCCCATTTCAACCATTTTTCATGGCCATTAAGCACAAGTCTCTCATTTCACAAGAAAGCATTTCCAACGTCCAGGGCACAATTTTCCTTTTGCTACCCCTAGTTTTCCACACTTTTCTTTGTCACAACAGTTTTAAAAGCTGGCAAACACTGTAAATATGATGCAGGACAAGGGCATACACTCTCAGGCTTTACTGCTCCTTGATAAACAGTTGGCATTTTAACAGCAGCACATGGACAACAGCACACAGTGACACATTAGTTAACATTGCTTCAGATTTTTGGGCTACCCACTGCCAGATAACCAAAACGCTAGCCCTTTGCCCGAGCACCTTTCTTACATTCCTCCCTAAATTCCAAACCCAAATCCTCAGCGGTACCTCCATTTTGTAACCCCTGGCGGCATGCCATTGCCATCGACAGCAATACCAGGTGGGCTAGGTTGGGAGAATAGGTCTTTCAACACGAAGCTAGGTTTGGCTACTCTGCACAGGGGCACCCAAGTAACTCCGAACACAGGAAGCAATAACTGTAATGTCCAATACCAGAAGTGGTATTCTAAAGTGTGGCTTTTATTCACATCCAAACAGAATAAACAAAGCATAGATGGACCCTCACGGGGCTACACTCCTGGTAATGCAGATTAAAGGAGACCAGAACACATCCACAACACTTTTATTTATTTATTTATTTAGCTTTTGTTGACCGGGTAAGTGCACTAGACAAATCCTGCCTATTTTCAGGCATGACCCGGGGAGGGGGATACAGATGAATGTCAACTGACCTTGAACCAGATTAAGTTGTTGGTGGTATTTTTAGTGAATGAGGGAAATTTGGCCAGGACACTGGGGAAATTCCCCTACTCTTTTCGATAAGTGCCATGGGATCTTTAACATCCACCTGAACTACTACCAATCCAGGCAGATGGGACCTCAGTTTAACGTCTCATCCGAAAGACGGCACCTCAGAAGTGCAGCACCCCTCTCATGCTGCACTACAGTGTCAGTACTGGGATATTAACCTAAGTGCCACTTTAGCCCTCAGGCTCTGAACCCACTGGGCAGACAGCCTGGACTTGCACGCTGCTTTGGGTTACACAGCCCAAACTTGTACACCGTTCTGGGTTTTCCCTGGCTCGGCTCCATTGCCAGCCACTTGGACACCTTCCATACTTCATGGAAACATTTTCTGGTGGCTCTCTCAACCACCTAAGAGCACCTCGGCTCCATGAGGGAGTCTTCCTTTCAATCCCACATCTGGGTACTTTCCTCAGGCACTGGCCAAGTACCTGAGAGAAAGCAAAAGGTGTCTCAGAGCAAATCCGTAGAGGTGAATTTGGTTACTACTGATGGGGGCGGGTCTCCCACCTCTCGCTCCCACAATTCATACCCTGCCATTTCTCTGGACAGAAACACCTTATCCTGTAACACTTTGCAATGTGGCATCTTTCTGAATGTATTTCATGTTCCATTGGCTTGTCTCGCTTCCCATTTGTGCTGGACTTGAACATACTTAAATTAAGTGGCATTGTCCATTACTCTAGACCCCCCACAGGTTAAGCAGTCCAATCCCCACTTTCTTCTAACTCTGTGCTGGACTTGAACATACTTAAATTAAGTGGCATTGTCCATTACTCTACACCCCCCACAGATTAAGCAGTCCAATCCCCACTTTCCAACTGTACTTGGCTGTCTTTTCCTGACCCCACAGTAACAGTCCCTTTAGTTTCCTACTGTTCAGGTGAAAACACTTGGCTCTTTTTCAGAGCAAACTCACCCTTTGGTTGCAGGTGCCCCACAGGCATTTCCTCCACAAGGAATCTTCCTCTCAGAGCTTCTGGTGCCTCAGCACAACTTGAACAGGCAGCTTCTTTCCCTTAGCCAGACCCAGGGGTTGCCCCTGGAAAACAAACCAAACACCTTCCCCATCCCCTCAGGGATGGGGCTCTGAACTACTGGGAGCGGTCTCCACCACTTCAATTACCAGTTCCTGTGTTCCTCTACAAGTGGAAACACACACCTTACACAAAAGTAGCTCTGAAACAGAGCGTAAAGCTCTAAGAGCCTGCACACACTTTGCTGCACTACAGTCTCTCTCTAAGACTGCACTCAGACTGGCTTCAAATTCCCCAGCGTTCTACTCTAACCTCCAACTGCAACATTCCAGTGTGGCTTATGCAGCTGTGACAGTTCTAAAATGATGTCATCCCTCAGTCTCAGCTGAGACTGAGAACAGAGTGAGACAGTGTGAAATCCATTTAACTGGAGTTTCACAAGCTGCCTTCCCTGCCTACCACTAGGTCTTACTGGGATTCTAGTAACCCCGGGTAACAGGGGGGGTTACACTAGTCATGCCCCAGAAGAATCCTACATCTAACTAATCACGTTAGGCACCCATGGCATTCTACACTGCTCTCAACTTCTCACTGCCTCATCAGCATATAGACTCATTCAAAGACCCATTCTCAGGCTCCCTTCAGCATTCCAACATGGGATGCTCCAGCACTGCAAAGCTACCATGGCCTCTTAAGCTCCTGCCATGGGCAAATAAGCCACAGCAATGCCAATATCCACCATTTCCCATTAGAAGTCCTTCCTTAACATGGGTCTATGCAATTCTCATCATAGCAACAATAACTCTAGTCAACCCTCAAAGTCGTTGTATTGAACTTTCCAATTATCCCCATTGATATCCAGTTACCATCTCTACAGCATATACCACCTTTCATTAGTCTAAAATCTTCCATGCTAACCCCTCCTACCAAGTACCTAAAGTTTCTGTCTGAATCCTTGATCATCTCTGAAGACCTTCTTGTGGGGTAAAGCTTACCCCGAACTTTTTTGATTTTATTGTATTTATTGTATTTTCTGATTTTATTCATTTGTGCAGTGCCTTGATTTGTGAAAGGCACTATATTAAATAAACTTATTATTATTATTATTATTATTATCTCCACAGATGCCTACATGGCGACATATCACACACTGCTGAACTCCAAGCCTTGAGACCATTATCCAGATGTCAAACCTTCTACAGTACAATGTCTGATAGATTACTTTAAGAATTTCATAACCTATCATACTTCCCACAGTTTAGAGTCTAGCAGCTCATTTAATCAACCCCCTGCTCTTCATACTCACATTGACTCTGTGACCTCATTGAATACCAAGCAATATCACTTTGGAATCCTGGACCATGTCACCACTTTTCCAGCTGTACTTAATGTATATTCGGGATTCGGATACTCCTTCAGAACGGACCTGCCTCTTCAGCCTCAGAATCGAACTTCCAGAACACCTCATTTAACAAACTCTGAAAATAGAATGTAATCTCCATGAACAATTCACCTTACTCAGAAATTAAAATACAGTTGTAAGAACCTAGGATCATTTCCTCTTAGTTTTCCCAGAGGACAGGCGGGTCAGCAGCCATGGGTCATCAGAGGTTTCCTCCACGGGGTAGTTTTTCCTCTCCTGCATGCTACTGGTCATACGCTCCCTGAGCTAGAGGAGGTAATCTTTTTGGGCTTTCTATTCCTTACTGACTACCCAGCTTTCCTACCAAGGGCAGGAAAAGAGAAAAGCCAAAAAGTAAACTACAGTTATATAAGCACTACTAATCCCATATTCTATTCACCAAAACATTGAATGGGAGGGCTAAAGCCCAAGGTTCAATGTGGAGGAATAGCTCCTCCCACATTCCTAATAAAGGCCAGCCTCTCACAGTAGTTCCCCGCTTAATGCATTGTAAAACACCCACCATCCACCCCTGCCTCCTCCTTCTCTGACACTCTGCTCACCCTTGGTGCTGGGCTTTCTATTCCCTACTCACTACCCGGCTTACCTACCAAGCGTGGGAACAGAGAAAAGCCACAAAGTGAAGTACAGTTATATAAGCACTACTAACCCCATGATCTATTCACCAAAACATTGAAATGTATGCAGGTGATTCTTGTGGGGAAGGCTCATTAATATGTACAGTAAATGTATGTACGGGGGTCATCTTGTAATAAATGTAAGTAGCAGTATTTCCTTTTTGAAACTATTGGGCAATAGGTGCTCCTTGGATTTATTTACAGTGTACATCCATCATCATTGTTTAGAGGTGCAAATTCATTAGCTGCAGTGCATGAGAAGAAGCAGGAGAGGTTGTGAATGGGTCTAACTGGTACTGGCAGGAGTAGCATTAGGAAAACACAAACAGAGTCTTGTTATATGAGATAGAGACACCTCCCATCCTCTTACCTCTGTACCTATGTTTTTGCTTCCCCAAAGTTTTGAATCTAAAGAAAACAGCTTTCCGTACTACAGCCCCAATATTGAAAAGGTTAGCATGGCATTGACCATGTTAACATCCTGTTAACCAGTAATAGAGTGAGCCACTAGGGTGGGGGCCATATTCAAAGGCCTCCAGTGCATGGTGTTTACCAGACAGCATGAACATGCAGAACATTTATTTAGTTTTTGTTAACCAGGAAAGGAGGGCTAGGCAATTCTGCCAATTTTCAGCCTTGTCCTTGGGGTGAGGGGGGTGGAAGTACAGATGAAAACTGAGATATTGAATCAGGCTAAGCTGTTGGTGCTATTTATAATCATTATACTGCTGTGTCAATGCACATGAGGTCTCTCCCATGCATACCGGTATATTCAGAAGTTTTGGTGGCACTGTACAGTGTCATCAAAGCAGTGTTTAGTACTGCCCAAACCGTACCCTTATCCACAATCATAGTGGTGCATGAATCCCCCCCCGCATTTGCCAAGTACTGCCAGCAGGAACTGTTGGTTACAGGCAGTGTCCCGTGATCACTGCCAATGTCATATAGTACAACTACATAGGTGGTAAGTAACCCCCCCCCAGTCATCGACAATGACATATAATACTGTTGCAATCACCCTACATGTGGTGAGTGACCACCAACCCAGATCATTGCCAGTGACATTAGTACAGCCACCCCATGGGTGGATAGTGGCTCTTACCCCCCAGTAACCCCCCCAAATAAGCAACTGACTCCCCATCCAACCTGCCTGCTAAGGACCCTCCACCTGAACCACCCCTCACCCCCAGCAATATTGTTGTCGCCATACGGCATTAGAGATGGCACTGGTACAGCCTCTGCACACCACCTTGGCTGGCTGCTATCTGAATGACAGGGAGTGGTTATGCTCTTACAGTAGGTGTGCAATAACTCCCTGTCATTCAAATAATGATCAGCCAAGGTAGTGAGCTGAGAGGGCTGCGTCAGTCCCCATCTCTAATGCTGTATAGTGGCAATGGTGTTGGTGGAGGAAAGGGGTGGTGTGGGTTGCAAGGTCCTGAGTGTGAGTCAGGGTTTGCAGCTGCATCTTTGAGGGGCAGCGATTGGGGTGGTGGGGGCCACTATCCACCCATGGGCTGGCTGCAGCTACGTACCTGTGTCATTGGTAATGATCGAGCAGGTGGGGGTTGCTTATCATCTATGAGGTTGTTCTGATAATACTGTATGGCATTGGCGGTGATTGGGAGGGTCTAGCACGGCAACATTGTGAGACCTGCTAATGAGCCCATAATGGGCATGAAAATGACCCTTAGTGTTAGCATGGTTCAGCTGAATATGGCTCATACGAGTGCTGGCAATGTCCGTTTGGAATACGCTATCTCCATTCAGGTCCTGTGGGCCATGTTTAGTCAGAGGCTGTGTCGGCCTGTGCGTAGTTAGTTATTAGGCACTGTGCTAACATAGCCCCATATTCAGACAGATAATGTGCTATAGCTGGAGAGTACTAACTTTCTGAATGTAGACCCAGCCATAGGCTATTTTCTGTGTAGTGCTCATATGAGCACTTTGCTCATGGCCAGCTTTAAATGTGTAGCCCTATATAATTTCCAGTGTTCTGAACATACACAGTATCTCCTTTACATGGGGCCTGCATTATAGGCAGTATTCCACATTTCCCACATAACTGACAGCTAGGCCTTCCACATGCACTGCGCTTTGCCCCCTTCCAAAAACATTACTTCACAGCTAAACAAATGCCACAACCCTATATTTCCCACCCCGTTTTATTCAGTTATTACTTTATTTTACTATGCTTTCTTCACTAACATTTTTTTTTGTTTTGCAGGTTTCAAAGGTACTTTATCTATAGCAGCACCAAGGAACAGAGCATCCCACTAGTTATCGACTAGAAGCTATACGCCCCACTGAATGAATCAAGGAGCAGCACACCCCACCAGCTGCATCAAGGAGCTGTGCACCAACCAACCATGTCAGAGAACACTGCATCACACAAACAGGACCATGGAGCAATGCCTACCCCCAGTCTGCTTAAGAAAAACTTGTGTTCCTTCTTTTGGAGGCATGGAGAGTGCATTTATCAAATAAGCAACAGCAACACTAAGAAGTAACACTTCCCACTGAGAAAGCCAAGGAACATTATACCCTTCCAGCAGCACCAAGGAGTAGGGCACTCTACTGGCATCCCTCACCAAGGAACAGCGTACCCCACCAGCAGCACCAAGGAGTAGGGCACTCTACTGGCATCCCTCACCAAGGAACAGAGTACCCCACCAGCAGCACCAAGGAGTAGGGCACTCTACTGGCATCCCTCACCAAGGAACAGAGTACTCCACCAGCAGCACCAAGGAGTAGGGCACTCTACTGGCATCCCTCACCAAGGAACAGAGCACCCCACCAGCAGCACCAAGGAGTAGAGCACTCTACTGGCATCCCTCACCAAGGAACAGCATACCCCACCAGCAGCACCAGGGAGCACATCACCATACCAGCAGCATCAAAAAGAAGCATACTGTCCTGGCAGTAGAGTAAAATTTGTTTTCTTTCTTTTGCAGACTTGAAGTGTTCTTTCCCTTTATCAGTTATGACGCACCGAGGAACAGCCCACCCCACTAACTGCACCAATGAGCATTGCTCCCCACCAGCAGCATCAAGGAGCGAAACACCCCACCAGCAGAACATGAGAGCAGTGCACCCCCACCAACAGCAGCATCAGAGTGCAGTATATCACCTACCTGCTTAATTAACGTAATTTTTTTCTTTTGCAGGCTTGGAGTATTCTTTTAGTTTATTATCTAGGCTGCAGTACCACAAAACAGTGGACAGCAATGTCAGCAAAAGGAGACACACAACCCACTAGCAGCATCAGGAAATTGCACACCCTACTGGCAACATAAAGGAGTGGCATACCCCACCAGCAGAATTGAGGAGCAGCACAGACCATCAGCAACACCAAGGAGTGGCTCACCCATTCCAGCACAAAGAAGCATCCTACCCAAGACGTATTCCTCTCTACTTCACAGTGCCAATGTAAAATGATTAACTGTAGAAGTACAGTTACATAAGTAACACTGTTTTTTGCATTAGTCCCACTGTTTTGAATTGTACTTTTTCATTCCGCTTTTTCTAGGCCCCTAGCTCACCAGACATCACCCCCATCCCTGTCACTGACCGTCTCATGGACTTACTGGTTATCTGTCACTTATTCACCTACTCAGGACCATGACAGTAATGGGTGACCTGCCATGTCACCATACATGGGGCCTAAGGGGTGGTTGCTGGTGCAACAGCAGACTGGGGCTTTTTCCTCCAGCTCCCATTTGGTTCCCTGAGGTTGCCGGCATGCAATGACATGCACGCTTGCATGCCTGGTGTCTGGCGGCTGATCTTCTTTTCTTCTGTTTTCCCACAGTGCTGCCACCTGACCTGCACCAAGGAGCAGTCGAGCAGTGGGGGAAGGGGGACAGCATCGCTTTCCCCAAGAGAGAGAACTGTCCATAGAACACTGGATCCTTGTTTGCCTGGCTGGCCACCAAGTATCCCAAGTCTGTTCCCAAATCCATGTCACCAGCACAGTGGACATTATCACTACCACTGTGCTACTGGGCCCGCTTGAAGTGTACTTTTTCAGCATGTACACTCCTTGATTTAACTTTTAAAAGTAGTTAGCTGATACTTTCTGTATTAGAAGTACTTTTGCTTCTTGCTTGATAGATTTTCTACCTGACAGAACTAGGCACAATGTTTAGAACAGCACCCATCATATCTTACCAGACATAGAGATTATAAAATTAAAAACTAGATGGGCCAAAATGTGACCCCTCTAATCATTGGCATAATAGCCCCATGGACTTAGTATAGGCCACTTACAGATGATGGCATGAAAAGGTGGTTTTCCACATGATGTCTCCTCTTGTTTTTATAGGATTTGTAATGTAGGTAAAGAATAGAGCACCAGGAGTTTACTGCGGTGCTAGTCACAGTGTATAACAAGTACAAAAAAAATAAGGAAGAATGGCCATGCGAAACGTCAGGAGTCTTTTTGGCAGCATGCCTCACGATACTTTCTGATGCAGTATGTATTTTGCACTCTGAACTGAAGATGAATTACAGGATTTTCTACTTTTGGAACTACAGTTTTTTGTGTGTCTGTGACTGCGGGTGCTTTCTTCCTTATTTTTTTTGTACTTTTTATAGGATTTCAATGTTCTCAGCATTGTAACCCGCACTGACATCACTGCTGATCAGGAGGAGCCAGATGGGTCACAAGTGAGTGACATACACCTTCCTATCATACACAATTATAGCTCATTGTAAAAAAAACAGTTTCTTTCTCCCCTCCTCTGACCGGTTTGTCACTGGACCTTGCCTCTCCCCCAGCCCCATCACGTGTCTTCCCCAGGACTTACTCAGATGCTGTGTTCCTCCTTGTCTTATTCCCCTAGGCTGGGCCTCCAGAAGGGACTCTAATTCCTCCAGTGGAGTTCATGCTCGGTGTCAGCACTGGCACCCAATCGGCAGTGAGGATCATTTGAGGAGAGGCAGGACATGATGCTGTGGGTGGCTGGTGGTTTTCCTGCTTTTCTCCTCACTCATGGATGTCGAAGGAGGTCCTTTGCCTGGTGCATGCATGATGTGCAGCGCATGCCAGAGTGCATTGACATTCCCCTCCCTGATCATTTGTCTCCACTTGCATTACCACCTGTGGTCACACAGGTGGTGGTAATGCAGCAGAGAACAAGAGGCCTCCTACCTCTGAGGAGGCTAGCATCCCCTCAGATACTCCATCATCCTCCCTGGTTAGAGATGGGGAAGTGGCTCCCAATTCACTCCACAAAGTGGAGCGCAAGTTGAAAGCGAGTGTGGGTGCTCCACTGGCTGTGAGTACTTCAAGATTAATGGGCAACGAAAGTCCATTGAAAACAATGACTTCACGTACTTCTGCCTTCCCAAGCCACTACTCCACTAATCCTTAATGCAAGTACATTGAAAACAATGTCTGAAGGAGTACAAGGGTGAGAATGGTGCAGAAATGGACACAAGTCCTTTACGAAAGGGTCCTGAAGGAACTGGAAGTAATAAGTTGATAAAGCAATGGGGCCAGATGGGTGCACCCGGCCCTAAAGAACTAAGAGAGGTGGTGGCTGAACCTCTGGCTATCCTGTTTAGCCGATCACTGGAAACAGGGAGGTACCCAAAGACTGGAGGACAGCAGATGTAGTCCCCTTATACAAAGTGGGAACAAGAGGAAGCAGGGACTACAGACCAGTCAGCCTCACCTCAGTAGTGGGGAAGATCATGGAAGCACTACTGAAGGAGAGATTGGTGGAACATCTGGTTGTCTATGGGCTACAGGACCCAAGGCAGCATGGTTTCACCAGGGGGAGGTCATGTCAGACCAACCTCGTTGAATTTTTTGACTGGGTGACTAGGGAGGTGGATCAGGGGAGGGCAGTGGACATGGCCTATCTGGACTTCAGCAAGGCCTCTGACACTGTGCCACATAGAAGACTATTACACAAACTGGGAAGTATGGGTGTGGGCAGGACAGTAGTGTGGTGGGTAGGTAACTGGCTGGGTGGCAGGACACAGAGGGTGGTGGTAAATGGCTGTCACTCCACAGAGGGAAGAGTGACCAGTGGGGTACCACAGGGATCAGTGCTGGGACCGATCCTATTCAACATCTTCATCAGTGACATTGCGCAGGACCTAGAAGGCAGAATTTCACTGTTCGCTGATGACACAAAGCTCTGTAACAGAGTAGACACACCAGAGGGTGTAGACGGAATGAGAAGTGACCTGCAGAAACTTGAAGAATGGTCAGGGGTTTGGCAGTTGAAATTCAATGCAAAGAAGTGCAAGATAATGCATATGGGGCACAAAAACCCTGGCACAATATATCAGTTGGGGGTGAGGATATAGCATACTCAAGCAGGAAAGGGGTCTTGGGGTTATCATCTCTGATGACCTCAAGGTAGGAAACAGTGTGACAAGGCAGCAGGTAAAGCAAATAGGATGCTGGGATGTATAGGCAGGGGCATCACCAGCAGGAAAAGGGAGGGTCATAATTCCGCTATACAAGACACTAGTGAGGCCCCACCTGGAGTACAGTGTACAGTTCTGGGAGACCATACCTACGTAAGGACATAGACAGGGTAGAGAAGGTTCAGAGGAGGGCAACAAAGATGGTGCATGGATTGCATCACAAGTCCTATGAAGACAGGTTGAAGGAACTGAACATGTACTCCCTGGAGGAGAGGAGGGAGAGAGGGGATATGATAGAGACATACAAGTATCTTACAGGGAGGAACAGGGTGCAGGAAAACACTATTTTTAAGCAAAAAAGATGTTCCAGGACTAGAGGGCATGGGATGAAGTTGGAGGAGGGCGATTCAGAGGAAACATGAGAAAGAATTTCTTCACAGAACGGGTGGTGGACAAGTGGAACACCCTGCCAGAGGAAGTGGTGGGGGCTGAAACAATCACGGGATTTAAGAATGCATGGGATAGACATAAAGGAATTCTGGAGGTCAGGGGTAAGGGGCAACAGACTTCTAGGAAAACAAACTGAACTTACAAGCTCAAATGAGCAGACTGGGTGGGCCATAGGCCCTTATCTGCCGACACTGTCAATGTATCTATGTAATTTGCATTTTTTAACTACTGCAGCAAGCAATCTCTTTTGCTGTGATTTTCACTTCAGTTCTGTGCCATCAGCAATGTGGAGGAGAAAGCAAGTGGGTTGCTAACGGTAGGACAAAATGGCTGCCAAAGGTTTTTGGTTTTTTGGGGGGTTTTTGTTTTACAATTAGATTAGAGGCTCATCAATATGTACAGTAAATGTATGTATGGTGGTCATCTTGTAATAAATGTAAGCAGCAGTATTTCCTTTTTGAAACTATTGGGCTATAGGTGCCACTACAATGTGAATGTTGGGAATAACAGAAAAACTATAGTTACAAGCAGTTCATATTTTATGAATCGCTTACTGGTATTCATGGTAATTTGAAGACTTTATTACTGGTGTTTCAGGACTATTTGAAATATTGCACTAAAATAAGAATGGCATTTCAGGTAAAATCAAAGGGCTTGTACGTGGCAGTTTATTGTCAGTATTTCAGTTTTCTTTTTGAGGGCTCATCTGCATTTTTCACAATTTTTTGAAGGGCAGTTGAGAATACATTGAGAAGTTTGTCAATGAATACATTTTGGTGTTTGAGGTGCAGTCAACATCAATTTGAATGACTTCAAAAACATGAAAATAACTGAATCATTTTTAAAAAAAGCTGAAGAATATTTGAAGTGAATATGACGGCCTTCATTTTAGGTGTGGGAATGCACACTATTGCTGCTACTTTTAATACCTGTTTTTCTGATATGTCTGCATTTACTAACTCCCATGCTCTTTCCCCTCATTCCCCCTTAACTCATGATTATCTACACTTCTTCCCCTACTGGAAGTACCCTCCACTTCTGATGTTTCCTTGCAAGCATGCACAAAGCAACCAGCTTGGGTTGGCTCAGACAGAGTAGGAGCCGGGGAGGTGTGTGCTATAACAGCCAATGCAGCTGAGCCTGCAGGAACTGTGTATGTGTACACCTGATCCTGCCAGATTTATTACTGATGCTGCTGAGCTGACTGTTGGGCAGAAACTTCACACATATGAAGGGATTCAGCCGTACCTATCACAGTACTGCTACAACCTTTCATTTGTTTCTGCCCATAAGCCAGAGTTCCGCATTCCTCCTCCCAACTCCCTGCTCCCTCCTGCTGCCTGATTTGAAAAAACTTCCTCCCTCCATTCCCGACCTAGAATTCCACAATACAAAACTCACCCGCTTCCTTCCTCCCTCTGCATGCTCTCCCACCCCCACCCTCTCTTTCCAGTCACCATGCAATGCATAAAAGCCCTTTTGCTCCTTTCCTCTGTGCTCTCCTGCCCCCACCCTCCTTTCCTGGTTTCCTTGCAGTGCCTAAAGCCCTCCCCTCCCTCCCTCTGCAAGCTCAACTGTCCCACTCACCATTCCTGGTCCCCATGCAATGGCTAAAAGCACTCCTGTGTCCTCCCTCTCTGTAGTCTCCTGCCCACACTCTCTGGTTATGATCTCTGTGCAATGCATGAAAAAGCCCTCCCAATCCCTCCCTCCCTACTACTGTGTGCTCTCCTCCCCCCCCCCCACCTTCCGTTCCTAGTCCCTTTGTGACAAAACCTGTAAAAAAATGGTCCCTAGATGTGTTCTGAACCCACGACCCCTCCGTTAACACCCACCTCAGCCCTCTGCACTCCTCACTTACCTGTCTGGTCCTACTTTCTCCACTGCCATGTGTCCTGCTGCTCCAGAGCCCAACCACAAAGTGACTAAAAACAAGTTAAGTTCAATTAATGGATTATAAATACATTTTGAACTTTTTACTCATAACTTTGTCATTCTTTAACATTTTTGTCCCAGATTTTCAACATAGCCTTTTTTGGGGAATCAATCTTATGAACAATGTAGGTGACTTTTTTTCAAATTCTCCTGAAACATGTTTTGGCACTTGCTCTGTGAAATCACCTTTCAGATGGAATTGGGAAAATTCCACTTGTCGTGATCAAAAGTTAGGGTCATAAAAAGACTTTGTTGAAAATGTGGGGTCAAAATATCAACAAACAATGGAGTTATGATGGAACATTGACTTGCTTCAATGTTTACTCATAACTTTGTAATTTTTGTAGATTTTGGCTGCAAATTTTCACCATAGCTCTCTTGTTCCCCACCTCATAAACACGACAGATTTAATTTTTCTGTTTTTTTGTAAATATACATTTATTGATATTAATTGAAACTCCTGCGCAAACAGACAGGGAACAATAAAAGATTGTGCAATAACATGTACAGTGTTGGGTTATCATTATTGTACAGACAGTCACAGTACATTACAATAGGCTACTAATCTCCTGAACCTGGAGCTCCCTCATGACCCAGGATGTGGGGAGAATATACCAGGAAAGGGGAAAAAAGGATAGACAAGAATTAGACTATCTGGATAGGATTATAAATCAATAATGTACCCATAATAAGCTGGGGGGATACAGATACAGAGAGGGAAGGAACATGCCCACCATAAACTGTTAATTATATTCTGCCAAGTTTTGATTGAGCTCAGAGGTGAGTCACAATTTTGTAACTTTTTTTTTTATGGTTGTGAGCCAAATTCCCAGATGTTAATGCCCAAGGGAGTTATATGGTCCTCTAGGATAAGCTAAGAGCAGGAAAATCTCCACTGTGAGTGTAAAGGGGATGCCTAATAGTTCTTCAGGCTCATTCTCTAATTCCTTGAAAAATGAGACTAAACCAGGCAGAACCACATTATGTGAGAGAGATGAGCCCTAGGTTCTATACATCCTCTCCAGCATGAGGAATCATGAGTTGTAAAGTAAGGCACAGTAATTACTGGAGTTCTAAAATATCTTGAAAGTGTTTCCAAGCATACTGTCTCCATATGTGGGAGCTAGTCATTTTGGAAGCGTCCAAACAGGTTCTATACTATAGCTGGTCTAGAAGGGTGATATCCAGTTCCGTCTCCCAGCTTATAATTGCATCAAAAGAGGAGTCTATAAGGGATCTGTAAAGATGGGAACTCATATGGGGGTGCCAGTTTGGGTGCCCAAAAGAAGAGACTGAATAATTGTAGGGGTAAGTGTCCAGCAGTTGAGTGTTAGTAGGCACTATATTGATGTACTGCCTCATTTGGAGAAATTGGAAGAAATCCACTTGGCAGAGCCCATAAACGGATTATAGGTCCAGAACAAATCAAGTTGGTATTAATACCAGAGAGGGATTGTCTCCCATCATCTAAATGTGGGGTCAAATCGGTTAAACTGTAAGGATTCCCAGGGTTCCATGGGGCATAGAAGAGGAAGAAAGTCCCATAGAAGTAGTTTCCTCCTAATCAAATGTCATACCTTTATTTGGTGTCACAACCAAGGGTTGGAAGGCAGTGCATCGCTGGTTGCAGTATCACAGTGACACATAGAGGAAAAAAATATGTGATCAGGGAGGCTCTCGCTCTCCATCCTGAGCCAAATCACAGAAGAGCTTCCAAGAGATGGGAGGCAGCAAAGCACAGGTGAAAAAGCAAGTAATATAGAGCTGTAAGTGAGGCAGTGCCAGCTCTCCACTGTCTCTGGAAGATACAAGATTTACATTTTTTATTCGCAGTCACTGACCATCCCAAAGGAAGCGCAAGAGTTCCCAGTTCCAATGCTGGAAAACAGATTGACTCAGATAAAGGGGAATATTCTGAGAGAGATATAATGCCCGCAGGAGTGTTACCATGCATATGACTTCAACACAATGGAAAAGGGTATGAAGGAGTGCACTCCAACTGGAGAGGTCTTGAGAGAGGTGTACGGTAAAAGAAAGACAATTCTGTTATCATCTGGGCACCTTGTGATGTGGACCCCTAGATATTTAAGCATAGTTAGATCCCACCAGAATGGAAAGTTTTCCTTAATGGGTTGTGAGGGAGCGAAGTTAAAGCAAGTGCTTCCTTTTCTGCAGTGCTACTCTTGTAACACAAGACCTTACCATAAATGGTAATGACTTAAAAGACAGCAGGAACAGAAATTTCAGGGTGAGCGAGATACAGGTGGATGTCATCTGCTTATAATGCTATGCAAATTTCTTCACCCACAGCCTGAACACCCAAACCCACTAGGTCCATTCTGAATGTTTGAGCCAATGGCTCAATATACAGCGAGAATAGTGTGGGGGGGGGGGGAACAAGGGGAATCCCTGTCATGTCCTATGCTTCAAATGAAAGTAAGGAGAGTGATGGCTGTTAATTTTAACACAGGTCTGAGGGAAAGAGTAAGTGTTTTGGATGAAGAATATGAAAGGAACCAGGAATCCCAACCTGTCTGGCATAGCAGTGCATCAAAGCGCCATGCCAAGATGGTCATAGAGACTTTATAATCCACAGTGAGGACAGAGATCAGCCAATATGAGAGGCAGAGCTAAACATTTTACCAGATTTGGAGATAATCATATGGCATACGGCATACGTAACCGATGCTCAATCGATTTCATGTATGCCCTCATTGTGGCAGTACCAGAAGGAAGAAGCAATATATCAGAAGAAATCAAGAAAGTACAGGGCAGTCTAAAACTGAAAACAGCAGAAGAAAGATTTAAACAAAGCTTAGAAGAAATTAAAAGGAGACTAGAACAATTTGAAGAAGACAAAAATTAAAAAGAAGAAAACAAAAATAAAAAAATTCAAAAGAGACACAAATGACTATAGGTTAAATTGTGAATACAACTGGAAAGTCAATATACCTTATAGCTATTGGGGGGGGTTAGAGAGTGGCTCAGATAGCTCAGACAGCTACATACAACGCATTGACAGACAGTATTCAGGAAGAGATACACAGAGTTTTTTTTTTACCTAGAATGTTATCAGGAGAAGGGACATCAACAGATAGGCCAAGAGGAGAGACTGAGGTACCATACCAGGGCAGAAGGTCCAGCTGACAAACAACAGTACACAACATATCAGCCACACAGAGGAGGAGGAGGAGGAGGAGGGAGAGACAGAGACTACAGAGGGCGAGGAGGAGGGGGAGAAGGCAGCTGGAGGAGGAGGAGAGCATAGCTGTTTTTAACCTCAGTAGTAAAATTCTGACAACAGAAGAAATATCAGTCCATAATAAAGGACAATAATTTTCACCATATAAGTCACCAAATACTTTTCAGTTATCAACAGATTTACAGTGGTTTTTTTTTCAGAACAGTAAGGCTGAAGGAACAATTTGAATCCTCTCCACCGCAAGATCATAGAGTGAGGGAAGTGAGGCTGGCACTTAACTTTAAATTATCCTATAATCCACCAATATGAAGAAATAATAATGTGGAAGCATGGGTCAAGCAAGTATCATATGAAATAGAGAATCTTTTTATGCAAGGTACCAAGCCCCCACCACATTATAATCTGTCGAAAGCTGAAAACATAGCACTCTTAGGACTTGAGACAGATGATACAATCGTCATCAAGCCAGCAGACGAGGGTAGAGAAATTGTTATAATGGAGAAAGGAAAATATATTGAAATGTGTAGAAAACTGTTAGATGACAGGAACAACTATGAATTATTGACAAATGACCCAATGTCTAGGTTCCAGGAAAGTATAGCTGAAATGCTTGAAATGGAATGTGAGTTGAAACATTTAAAAGAATGGGAAATGAAACTGTTGCTAAAAGAACATCGAATTACACCAGTTTTCTATGTACTGCCAAAAGTTTATAAAGACCCTGTTAACTAGCTCGACCCATTGTTTCAGGGAATGACTCAATGGTAGAAAGTCTTTCTAGTTGTGTAAATCTATATGTACAGCCACTTGTAAGTCAGACGCAGAGTTATATCAAAGACAGTCGGGATTTGATTAGAATTATAGAAAAAAACAGCAGGAAAGGGGGAGTAACAGACCTCATATTGTGTAGTATGGACAGTAAGGACCTCTATACCCCACGAAGAAGGACTGTATTGTCTAGAAGAGACTTTAAAGAGAGATACATCTCCAGAAAAACTACCTACCAATACACTGATAGAGTTGGCAAGGATGACACTGTACGAGAACTATTTTAGGTTTGAGGGAGGGTTTTATGAACAACGGAAAGGTACTGTACAGCAACGGGAAGCACTATGGTCCCCACATATGCTAATATCTGCATGGAGAATTTTGAAAATCAGTTAATCACGAATCCAGTGTACAATCCATACTTCAGGTCTATAAGGGTGTACAAAAGATACATCGATGACTTGCTTTTCCTATGGACAGGCAGCATGCAAGAATTACACATGTTCTTTGACCATTTAAACTCATTAACTGAAAATTGCATGTTCACCGTTAGTGCCAGTGAGAGTTTGTCCTCTACCTTAGCATGCTGATTTACAAAAGTGGCAGCATACTTGAACATACTTTATACAAAAAAACGACGGACAGGAATACGCTTCTACTCACAGACAGTCATAACCCAAGAAAACTTAAGGAAAGTATCCTCTATTCCCAATTCCTCAGGGATGATAGGAATTGCAGCATGGAAGGTAATAAGAATACAGAGACTGCAAAAATAGTAAGGAGGTTTCTGAACAGAGGCTATAGCAACAGAACAGTACGAACAGCAAGGAACAAGGTGGAACGACCAGACAGACAGACACAAACAGAAGAGGGGACAGAGTGTGGGGACACTAGAATAGTGCTATTCTTAGAATATTCAAAGTACTGTAGGCTGAACCCATTAGAAGAACTGTGAATAAGAACTGGGGCATTTTAAGCTGGGTCAATGTGACTGCATTCAAAGACAAACTTATTATTGCATCAAAAAAATTCAAAACACTTAAAGACAGGCTAGTATATTCAGAATGCATTGAAACTGGACAACCAAATGGACAGTTATTGCTAGGGCCAATAGAGCCAGGAATGTACCCCTATGGACACTGCATACACTGTGGGAATACATTGAAGAAGAAAGAGATTTGACTCTCAGCTGGAGAAAGAAAATATAAGATTAACGCATACATTACATGTGATACTGATCATGTGGTGTATATATTGACATGTCCTTGCTCAAAATTCTATGTAAGACAAACAACCAGACCACTAAAGCAAAGAATAAGTGAACATAAGAGCAGCATTCGCATTGGGGTCATGGCATCACCAGTGGCATGACATTTCTATGATGCCAAACACTCAAATCTAAGATTCTGGGCAATTGAGAAAGTTGAGCCCCCAATAAGAGGAGGGGGCTGGAATCAACTGTTAGAGAAGCAAGAGACTTATTTGATCTATGCCTTAGATACAGTGGGTGACAGATGGGAGCTTAATGAGGACCAAAACAGGTCAGTATGTTGGAAGAAATACAGTGAGAAAGAGAATTTTGAGTGACTTTTTAGTAATACTGAATGTAGCATTTTAATTATTTTTTAACCCTCCCCAGCTCCATACCTTGTCCCCTTAAGAAATCATCCCCCTGCCTGCCTAGGGCCCCAGCACTCTTCTCATTGATCCAACTACCTGGTCCCATGTCACGATAGTGAGAATAAGTCAGCGACTCGCAAAAACAGCGAGTGCAACCTGCCGAAATCCAATCCGGCACACCTCAAAAAATGCCGAACACCAGCTCGGAGAACTTTTAAATCATTGTTTTATGCAGGGGACACACCCGTTTGCAGGGGGGCAAGCCCCCCCCCACCTCTATACTTAAATAATCACCTCCAAGGGGGGCGGACACTGGAGGAAAAAAGAGGGACTGAGGACTTACAATAAACATGAATGCCTGCAAAACAAAAAATGAAGAAATCATACATCGGTACAGTCCTGAACCCAGAACCACCAGCACTGCAGTCCATGTCCCTACCCACTACTCTAGGCAGGTAGCTCAATGGAGTGATGCTTCACAAACCCATTTAGCCCATCCCACTACTCCCTCCCTTCCATCGCTATTCCCTCCCCTCGCCATTGTTCCTTTCCCCCCTCGCTATTCCGTCCCTACGCTATTCTTTTTCCATCGCTGATCTCGAAAGTGATGAAACTGAAGCACTCAGTTGTGAGTCACTCACTCTGGTTCGCTATTATCATAGGATACCCAACTACCTATCTCAGACAAAATAGGACACACATGCTGTTCTTAGAAGCAAAGAACTTAGAAGTAGAAAGTCATACTCCTTCCACAGGAGCTGCTTAATTTGGACACCTGGGTTGTTTGATATACACCCTGAGAATGGCTAGGCAGAGCCGGGAAGCCACACATAACCATATGACCTCCTAGAATATTACCATAAGTAATAACACTGAGGAAAGCTAAAATGGGTGAGTTAACACACACCTTTTATTCCTAAAGCAGCTAGTTATACTACATAGCAAATGGTAATTCAGATAAATGCTTTACCCTTAAAAGACTGATACAAACATAAAGAATGAAAAGAATGAAAAAATATATATATATATATATATATATATATATATATATATATATAGAACACAAGTAAATAGAGGTATGTTCACCCATGCATAGATGAGGTTGTAGCAAAGAAATGATTAAGCGATGGAGATTATGTTTTTATGACTATCTGAATGTAAAAACTAATATTAAGTAAGCATATCTTTAGAAAGTTCTCCTTTAGAACTGTTTAGAGTATAAATGGAGTGAGAGTACACATGCAGCATTTGGCATACTGTCACCCAGAAAAAACATGACAGAGTCAACAAAATAAAGAAATGCTTACTGACCAGTAAAGCTATAAGATTTGTTAGAAAGTTAATTCTGAAAAAATAGTAAAAACTCTATGCAATAAGGTGAATTTCGCCTCAGTAAATGCCTGATGTAAATTAAACAGATTGCTGCACATGCTGACGTGGAACCTTTGTAAAAGAGCCTCGGCTGAAAGGTATTGTAATCCTAGATTGAAATAAATAAAAGAATAGATAAACCGAGATGGATATTAGACGGCAGCAGAGAGTTACTGCAGCACTCCAGGAAAGAGGTGGTGGAGTTTTTATAGAGATCCAGCCGATGAAAAGATGAATGTGAAAGATATTTCCCATTCTGCAGATTTGAATTGATAAGTTAAAATGTTAAACATAGTTAGATAATAGTGATTCGAGGTGGGCAAAGTGGCCAAAATTCGCTCCGTGAAGCAATTCGCAGAGAAATGCAGAATCTGTGAAGTAATCCGCAATGCAAAGCAGAGTACCTTGCATCATAATGAAGAATGCAAAGTTCATAGATAACAATGACTTCATGTTACTCTGCCTTCCCCAACCAATTCTGCACCAATTTTAATGCGAAGTACAGTACACAGAAATCAATGTACTTCGCATCACTTCACCTTGTTATTGATCTCCAAGGCGAATTTTGCAGTGATTCATGGGATTGCAGGTCACATGGGCTCTTGATTGTTCTGCATAGCCTCAGTTCTGTGTAGCGTGTGTGTGTAGTGGTAGCTGGAGACAGTTTGCTCTCAGAGCTCTGCGATTCAAATCCCCTAAAGGCTGTTAAAAAAGCCTTTTTGAGCCATTTATTTTGCTTAAAATTTAGTACATTGATTGTAGAAAACCCTCCTGTACTCATATCATCGAGTGTTTATTGTTGTGTGTGGATTTTGAGTGTTAATTTAGAACATTCAGCCTGTGTGTTGACAGACACTTGAAGTGTGCTTTGGGGGAGGAGCGTATCTGTGGTGGAGGTAGATTAACTGGGAGAAAAAGGCAGTCTGTCTGTTTTGGTTATAATTTTCTTGTATAACTATGTTAATGTACGCACAGTAATATTTTCAGTAATTCTTGACATTTTTTTGCTGATTGTTGTGGTGCAGCAGTGCATAATTTCAGTTTGTTTAAAAGATTTGGTTATATTACTGAAGTTTTCAATTTGCTACGCATTACTTGTAGTGTGTGTGTGACACATGCCATTAAATCAGACACATTTTATTGTGCCACAAAGTAATTGCAGCAGTGTGAACCTGCTATCCACTGCACCTGCGTGATTTTGTACTGCTTTGTGGTATCTTGGTTTTGGACTGCTACTGCAGTACACTGCCCCCACAAACCGGCAAAAGGTATTCTTTTCCAGCTTTGATTGTGACTTGTGAGCATTGGATAAGGTGTTGTTGTGACTTTGCATCTGCATCTCTTCTTGATTGCACAGTGCAATCTTAATCTGTCTGTACTTTTGCATCTGTTTAGTACCCAATCTCCATCTGCAAGCCACAGTTGTTCTTTTTTTTTTTGGCTTCACATCCACCGGCATAGACTGAAAGTTCAGAAATCTAAATTTGTTTAGAATTTTCTTGGTGTCTCCCAAAATGTCTGCAAAGAGACATGCAAGCAAAGCTGTTTCTGATCATGGCAGTGCTGCCAGTGGTAAGATTGTCCATGGGTGTGGTAGTACGTAGACGTGCATAGATGATGTCAGTAAAGGGATTTCTCCATCAATGTTTTTTACAGTGCAATCTGTAGCTTCAGTCATAGTTGGAAGAGATGATGTTATCCCAGCTGATGATGTTAATGCAGTTTCAGTTGGCATGAGTATTGCTGCCTCAAGTTCCACTTCTGACTAGTTAACCATTTCAAAAAATATAGTTGAGTCTAAAGTTGTGATTGACAGTGTAGATGATGTCATACTCCCCATTAACATCCCCATGGTAGTTGAACATGATTCTGATCCTGGCGACGATAACTCACAATGTCACATTTCTTCCAGCGCTGTTGAGGTCATGCCTTTGTCATCCAATGATTCAAAGTGTGGCGCAAAAATATCTGGTGATGATGATGATGATGCTGTGGTTGGAACATATTCTCCACATGACAGCATCCAAGTTGAAAATGTAGATGCGGATAATGTTGATGAGCATGATGATGATGTCAGTGACCTCTGTTGGGAACCAGAGAAAAAGAAAGTCAAGGTGGCTGTGTCTGGGTCTCTTGGTGTTAAATACCCCTTTCCTCAAAAAAGTTGTGATTTAGCGGTTCCTGTTGTTGATGATGATGATGACCCAATAATAATCATAGGTAGTCATGGTGGTCAGTTGGAGTCCAAGAGTGTCCAGCCTGAAAAATCATGTAGCACATCCCCATTACAGGGGTTAAAAAAATGGAGTCCAATAAGCAGCATCAGACACATGTTAAAAGTAGGGGATCACAATCCCTTGTTTGGGATTTTTTTTGTCCAAGATGCAAATGATGAGTCAGTTACAATCTTCCAGCTTTGCCATGTGCATGTGAGTCGAAGTAAAAACGGGAGTCATCTAGGCACGGGGGGCCAGCATACACATCTTAAGAACAGGCACATGGCACTGTGGTCCTGGCACCAGATGGCAGCTAATGCCATAGTGGGGCGTTCACCCTCATTATCAACCTTACTGAGCATGTTATCCCCTTCTGTGAGTGTAAGACCAAGTAGGAATGGCTGCCGTAGCGATGAAATAACACCAGAGGATTACTACAGATATGATGATGGGGAGGATTATGATTTAGAAATCTTGTCAAGTGGTGGTCAGAGTAGCAGTGGTGGTGGTGGTGGTGGTCGTGGTCATTGCAGTATGTCTAGTGCAAGTGGTACATCAACCCTGTACATAAAACAGGGAAAATAACTTCATTTGTGGACTTGTCACCTGTACACCCCTCTTCATCAAACGTCCACCCCCCACACCCCCGGCCATTAGCAGAGCAGAGCCATTTGTCACACTCCATGCAAAACGTATAAGTCAGCCCACGTTGGAGAGTGTTTTTGCCCATAACCTCCTGCCTGCTTGCCTGAAGCATGTGACCTATACTGTATAAGCCATGTGAAGTGTGTGGGCTGCCTGTGAATTCTCACTCCCCCTTAAAGCGGAATAAGGCAGAGTGCACAACACAAAGTCGTAATTACAACACAAAGTGGCGAAGTGAGGGTTTAAAATGGTCATTTTGCCACAGCGGGATACCAACGCGAAGTGGCCACTGTGCGTCCACTTCATGGGCGGAATTTTACTTCACTACATCTCTACTAGCGATTGCACTAAGGAGGTTGTCAGATGCTAGCTAATCTTGTGTAACATTGTTATTTTATTTAGAACAACAGGAAGCCTGTGACTAAATGAAGTGAAAACATGAGTGGATATATAAATACAGACAGCATGCTAGGTATGTTTTGTTATAAGAATTAACATGTCTCACAATTATACTGTTAATAAGGAACACATATATGCTTAACAATCAATGATGTAAACAGTATTTTGAGAGATATTTTATGAAGAAATGTTTGTGCATAGTTTGTGAAGAGATAGAAAGATGGCATGAAAATGACAAGTAGAGTTGTTGAGTGATAGCACTTAGGTATGGGTGACTGTATAGAGAAGAAAATAGGAATAATATGCGCTGCCGAAGGGATTTGGGGAAATATAATGATATAGCCCATAATATGTTTAGAAATAGTGGCAATTTGAATAGCATACATAAGTAGATAACAAATGAAAGAACAGAGACAGGAATTTACATGTTAAACTGATACAGATGTAAATAAGAATTTTTGTTGTGGAAATATGAAAAATAATTTTGACATTTAATTATATGTAGATCCTCTCCCCTGAGGAAGCCCTAAGGGTGAAACATTGGGTACCGACTGTGGCCAGTCCTTTTTAATGTCTTTATAAGTGACATTGCAGAGGGACTAAAAGGGAAAGCATGTCTCTTTGCAGATGACACACAGATCTGCAACAGGGTTGATATGCAAGGTGGGTTGGAAAGGATGAGAAGGGACTTGGCTAGGTTGGAGGAATGGTCAAATGTATGGCAGCTTAGATTCAGTATGAAGAAGTGCAAAGTAATGCACCTGGGAAACAAAAACCCAGGGGAAGAGTACACAATGGGGGGTGAGATACTGACAACAACAAAAATGGAAAGGGACCTGGGGGTAGCCATATCAGATGACCTAAAGGTGGGCCAGCAATGTGAGAAGGCAGTAAGGGGGATACTGGGATGCATAGGTAGAGGCATCACCAGTAGAAAACAGGAAGTTGTTGCCCCTGTGTACAGACAGTTGGTAAGACCATATCTGGAGTACTGTGTTCAGTTCTGGAGAGACCATCTCCACAAAGACATAGACAGGGTGGGGGCTGTCCAGAGGAGGGCAACCAAAATGGTGCTGGGTCTGCATCAGAAGACATATGAAGAAAGGAGGGAGAGGGGGACATGATAGAAACTTTCTAATACTCCAATGGAATCAACAAAGTCCAAGAGGGTAGCATCTTTCAGAAAAAGAGATGTGCAAGAACAAGGGGGCACAATTTGAAGATAGAGGGGAGACGGCTCAGAGGCAATGTGTGGAAGTATTTCTTCACAGAGTGGGTTGTAGATGCATGGAACAGCCTTCCTGAGGAGGTTGTAGAGTCAAAAACAGTGGGGGAATCAAGAATGCATGGGACAGACATAAGGCAATTCTAGTGGGGGGTAGGAGGAGGTAGGCTGTTGGTTAACTAGGATCTGCAGCTTATCTGTTAGGTAGGGAAATGGGCAGACTAGGTGGGCCAAGTGGTCCTTATCTGCCATCATATTCTATGTTTCTATGTTTTTATTTGATTTGAAAAATAAAAGAGCTGGACTACTCATATGACTTTTTTCGAGTGTGGCTGGTTTTACTTTCAGATCATTGCAGTTGATTCGCCTACCAGACCCGCGATGAGAGCAGACTAAGAACTTTGGGAAAGGAACATGCCCAGCACCCAGCCTTGGCATTGTTCTGTGTGGTATGCCAGTTTGGGCCCCTGGTTGAAAGCAAACCCTGAGCTGAAATTGCTGCATGAATGGAGAATGCCTTGGGTTTTTATTGGCACTGACTGCTTGTGCTAAAAGTGAACACCATGAGGGAAAACAGAAAGTCTCACAGTAAAAAAGTGCCCCTATTTTAAAGTAACCCCTAGTGTTGCAAGGCAAGCAAGAAATGGGATTGGGACAGTGGAAACATCTCATGCTGTTTCAGTTGCTACCGTGGACTGAGTATTGTTTGAGACCCAGAGAAAGGGATTAAGGCTATGCCTGTTTTTTGGGGGGGTTTTTTTGGCATTATCTATTTTTCCTCCCTGTGCTCTAGTGTCCCCCATTCCTTCAGGCCTCCAAGGCCCTTGACCTACTGGCCATCCTCTTCTTGAGCCGCTCCATCCTCAAAACGCAGCCAGCCCCCGGGGTATCACTTCCTATCTCTTTGCTGGGTGGGTCCCTCTCTTCCGAGGGGGAAGGCACCAGGGCAGGAGTCCCAGCGCATTAGCTATTAGGACCCAGGGGCACTGCTGAGGTGAAGCTGGCTTTCTGGAGGTTCTGTCAGCATCGGGGAGCATACGCCATCATCCGGCGAGCACCAGAGCTGTTTTCCAGTTTCCTGGATCCCCTTCATCTCTTCACTCCTGCAGTGCCCCCAGTCTCCACCGGGGGCTGCTGCTGAGCTATGCTTCCCACTCACCCACCCTAGGAGAGGAAAGCAGTCCTCCAGATGCTCAATCCCATCCTCCCCCTGCCGACCCCCAGCGTCCCGAGTCCGTTTTCGAACCCGGGTCACCGGCATGGGTCGAGGTAAGGCACCAGTGCCTCAACCCTCTGTGCCACCGGGCCGGCTCAGTATATGCCTATTGATAGAAAGTGTAAAGTGTAAGGAATATGTGAAGGAAATGCTGCTAAGTCTATGTATACTTCTGTGTGGCCTTTTTGGCCCACCGTTTAAAGTGCTGCTGTCAGAAAACTGCAGCCTTTTTGGCTCAAGGGAATTTTGCTCAGCTCTAAGTCAATCTGTTGGAAAAAGAGATTGCTGCAGAATATAATGTCAGGTTCTGTACCTGTGAATTGCGTACCCCCCACAACGCTCCATGGAGTGCCTTATTAAATTACTCCTTTGACATTAAATCTGTTCTGCATTTTGATTCTGGAGTGGACACTGAATTTAATTTATCAGAACTGTTCATGTTTTGCCTGTTAATGAACATTGCCCCCTGCAGCTATCCTACTGAAGGGAAGAGACGTACCTGCTCCCTTGCAATGTGAAGCCATTTCATAACAACTGTGAACCAGGTAATGAGCATATTTATTTTCTTGAACTGTGTTTCTGGCTGTACAGTGCCCCCTTCCACTTTTTACCATCTGGATACCCCTAGACACAAGGGGGGAGGCTTGCAATGTGGGGGCTCATTCTGGATTTGAAAAGTGCTTGGGAAGCATAGAAGAACAAACTTCATGCTTGGATATCTTTAGAAAAGCTACAGGAGATGCCGCAGGATGTTATGGTGCCATTTTGGACTTGTGAAACTTCGTGCTTTCTTTGCAGTGCCATTTTCTGCCAGCATGGATTGTTTAGCATACATTTAATGTATGCAGAATTTTGGGGAAACATATGCCATTTGCTGGAGGTGACTGGGTTGGGCCCCAAGGTCACGCTGCAAGGAGTGCAAGCACCATTTTGTGAACCACAGTGAATTGCACCACAAGCGAATGTACCTGAAAGGAGAGTTTGCTGGCTAAAGACTCTGTCTAATTTGAGCAGCAGTTGAAAGCATCCTTAGGAGCAACATAATGGCCGAAGTTTAGGGTGATGGTAACAGGATGGTCCTTGTTCCCTCGCTCCTTTCCTGGCTTTGAGAGGTGGCTCATAAAGGTGGAACACAGGAAAGATGCATGATTTGCCACCACTCTGGAGGACTGGTGAGGGTGTTTTCTGTGTGTCTGGACTGTGCCAGCAGTGGAACATCTCCTACAGTTAGGCCAGGCCTCCAGTATCAGGCAGCCTGGAGCAGAATTACTGCCTCTGCCCTTGTCAGCATGGATGCATCCAGTTTAGAAAATTGGGAAATGGTGGGAGCTGTGGCTCGAGAGGTGGAGTCTGAGGAGAGTGGTGCTAGCTGTCTTCCTAGCCCTTCTCCTTTGGTGCCTGACTCTACCGATGGCAGAGGGAGAGGCCATGGGGTGGCAGGAAGGCTCAGGTCAATGGAGCCCCCTGTTGAAGGCCCTCACCCCTCGGCGTCAGGCATGGTGTAGAGCTCCAGAGGACCGACCTGCTGAGGAAGTGGAGGAGGTTATATCCAAGGGAGACTTCAGCATGGTGGGAGATGCAGAGGTAGTAGACACTATACCCTCTCCGCCTGGTGTCCGGGCCAAGTCATATACATTTGATGACCCTGTGTGGGAGCGGGACATTCCTAAGCCATACAAATTCCCCAGTCAAAGATGCCCTGACACCATCCCTCAGTTGAAGCAGGCCTGCTTACAGTGCAGGAAGGACGTTTGTAACCCCCTACAAATGGGGATTCCCGAAAAGTCTTCCTTGAGCTTGCTTAAATGCTCACTGCCAGGCTGGTGTCCTGCATTTTAGCAGTTTAAATGTATTGCCAGAGAATGCCTGTATAGCCTCTGTGTACTGTCTGTTTAAGAGCTGCCTGGATTGCAGTCATAATTAATCTGAGAGGGAGCTCTATTAGAAGATGTACTTGTTTGTTGATCATTTGTTAGAGTAGTTATAATATTGCAGTTTGTTCTAACCTACCTTCTTTGCAGCATGGACAGTTCTGTTTGTTTCCATCATCTTGGCCCGGGACTGTCAGAATGGGCCAATCAGTACATTTGGGAATCTAAAATGGAGCCTGTCTACAGGGGCTTGGTGGGGACAAAACTTGTAGGAATTGTAGGTTTGGGCTTTTGGCACCTAAAATAACCTAGAGGGGCAGTCCTTGTTGTGACTGATAGACAGATCAGCCAACCAAACCTTTTGGGTCTTGGGGAAAGTCCCACACTGCTTGCAGTTTCAGTTAGATCTGAGTTTAGAAGTAAAGAAGTATCAGCTCAAGATAGTTCGAGCAGCAGTCCATAGTGGATTCACATGGGAGAACTGTGGAAAGGCCTGAGTTTGGCCTGTATGCCTGCCTGCTGCTCCTGAGAGGGAACTTGTGCTTTTTTCGGACTGAATCCGAATTTGGAGAGTGAATTAAGCCACTGAATTGTGACCAGGCTTTAACCTGAAGAAGACTGAAGATTTGCTGAATGCAATCGGCCTGTCAGGACTTCCAGCTACCTCTGAACTCCCGGATTGTGCAGAGACTCTGTAATTGTGACCAGAGAGCCATTTGCCTGGTACTGTGGAATTTCATTACATGTGGAAGTGTTGTGTACTTATAGTGGGTTGTGATTTGGTTCCCCACTGTGTGTCTGAACTGTGTTTTGCTTGCTGGAGGCTGTATCCAGCTCCACGGACTGAATCTGTATCCATTTCCATTTGCCTGGGCCCTGCTACACTGGCCCAGCCAGAATACCTGCTACGTAGAGAAAGACATCGACAAGAGACCAGCCTGGGGATCAGCCTCCTGCTCAATGCCTTGAACAGGAATGACACCTCTGTGACTCCTGTCGGCCCTGCTTCTCCGGGCACTCCAGATCAACAGCCTGCAGTCTCGATTTCGTTCTGCCTGTGTCCAGTATTGGGTATCATGAGTAAATATCAGGATAGCTCCCTGAAACAACAGCTAAATCTAAAAGTGTTGTCATCTGATTGTCTTGTTGCCTTTTCTTTCATGAAATGAGCCCTCTGGCTCTGGATTACAAATAGTGTGTGTTGTGCATGTTGCTTTTTTCCATCACAGGGCCCCAACCAGCTGCAACGTTCCTGGCTAACCCACCATTTTCCTACCTGGGTACCCAGAGTGTGTGACTGTGTAGGGACTCTGAACTGCATGCATAACTGTCTGATTAATATAGCTTTTAAGCAAATCAACCTGATTATGCCCCTCCCTTGTTCAAGTCCCCTGAATAAATCAGATTTAACTTTGTTTGCATTTAACCTGACTGTGGTTCCAGTTTGTGCCAAGAGTATTGTACTGTTGTTATTTGCTGTGCTTAACCTTGTTTTACAGGGGGTCCCCAGGGTCAAGCTAGAGGAACCAGCCCTGGTGGTAAGTGCAAACAGTGTGGGTAATTACCTGGTGAATAAGGGTAATTGTGAAAGTAATTATTGGATATTGTTCAGGCCACTAGAAGGGAAGGAGGGGGGTTACAGTGTCCCGGAGGGCTGTGCCCAGGTTAGCTTGACCATTAACAACCCTGACCTCCAGGTGGAGGCACCCGTTTCATTACCCAGGCCCCTTAACCTGCTACTAGCCAAGCAGGCATGGGTAGTAGCCCTTCGGATAGTGCCACCTAGGGGTTACACATGGACAGTATCCACCTCACTGACCCCCCGTTATCTGCAGTACATCTCGGGGAGCTGGTTGCTGAAAGAGGCTGCTCCTAAAACTAGTATGTGGAGCATACCGGATTGGTCGCAAACCGAGCACTGGATAGGAAGGAGGATCAAGAGGGAGTACCCAGGTGAAAACTATTCCTATGTGTGAGAGAAGGTCTGGGACATCATTGGTGAGAAAAGAGAAGATTGTTTTTTTCAAGGAGCCCTTGACAAGGCTAAGCTGAAAAGCCGAGGGAGCACTCTGAATCTAGGTGGGCATGAGCAGCAGGCAATAAAAAAGCGTGACAGATATGCCTTTCCACAGTGTGGACTAGAGTGACTTTGTTTAAGACTTTCACTATGGTCCAGGATGGAGAGGGACAGAGGACATAGTACTATATCATCTGTGAGGATGTCTCGGGGGATGAATGTACCAAACCTGATCCGAAACTATATTACACCACAGAACATTAGATGCAGCACCGTTTTGAGACTGCTAATAGGCTGCCCAGAAAGATCTGTGTCTGGATTACACTCCTTTTCCCACTTATGCAGGCCTTAGTATTGGGTGTAGTGGTGGGCTTAGACGATATGGACCCCCACCATCACTTGAGACTTGTTGAGATCAACCCCTTTTTATTCTGTTTAATTAATGTTTGAATTTAAAATATGTAAAGGGGTTGACTCCCCAGTAAGTTTAAATGAATGCCATTTTCCAGTTTAAAGCTATACAGTGACATTTCCTTGTTTTGAAAAACAAAATATATATACATATATTTTGCTTTGGTTAAAAATGTTCTTCAGGAGGTGGCTGGACTGGAATGTGCCACTCTGAGCTACAGCTATGCCTTAATACTGTGTAGCAAGTATGCATGGCTAGTTTGCTGGGTGTGAGTGATGTAGAAAAGGAAAAAACATGGTATGAGCCTGCGTCTGAGTCTGGGCGAGAGTGGTTAGCTAAGTGTTATAGAAATATTCAACACTTAGAATGTGTTATGCCTTTAGGGTAGCAGCTTGTTCGTGCCTCTCCTTAGAGAAGACAAAAGGCTGTTAATTTTGCTTTATTGCTGTAATGTTCTGGTTATACAATATTTAGACTGGGGGATCTATGCTTTGTACCACTTCCTGACAGCAGCACTCCTTTTGTTTTTCAGAAAAAAAAAATCAAATTTTGGGCTGCTTAGAGTGTTGGTTGGGGGAGGGATTCTCCTGCTGCAGTGCCTGGCAATCCGTCCATGGGAACCAGTGGGTGGGTCACCAAAATGCCCAATGGGAGTTGATAGTATTGAGTAATGTAGAGCCCTGGTTTTGAAAGAAAACAAAGCTCCACCATTTTGGCGGTGCAGCCAGTTGAGTGCCCTGGCCCTTGGGGGGGGAGGGAGAATATGCACATCTCTACTCTAGGGAGGTTGGTGGTGCTTCCTGGGTGGCATTCACCAGAAAGTGAACATTTGTGTGGGGGAAGTGTATGCACACCTTCGGGAGCTTGCTACTTAACATTTTCCAGCATGTGGTACCTTTAGGTCTGGATATGGGACCTGCCTGATGCCAGCAGGGGTTCCCCCTCCTTAAGGGTATAAATAGTGGGTTTTGGCACCAATAGGGGAATTTTTTTGGCTGGGTTAAAGATCAGAAGGAGAGAGAGAGAGAGAGAGAATGAGACAGAGAGTCAGAGGTCAGGCCTGCAAGTTCAGCCATGAGGGCCACGGTGGGGTTGGGTTGGGCCATCTGCCACCTTGGCCCTCCTCCCTTGAGGACCCATGAAAGAGTGCGGTGGTTCAGGCCATAGAAAATCATTGGTGAAGCAGTTAGGGAGCACTAGTTCTGGGGTCCTGTCAGTGCTGTTTGTTTGGGAGTCAGAGCCCAGAAGAGAAGAGAAGAGAGTGAACCCACCAAGTGATCTCTGGTACCTTGGTAGGGGTAAGCACTGATGGGGGTCCCTTTCCAACAAGTTTCTTACCCATGAGCGAGTGTAGCCTGGGAGCCATGTTTGGAGAGCCTGTGGTCAGGTCTGCTATGGAAGAGAGGGCCTGGGATGCACTCTGGAAGTGGCTGGCAGCCAGGATCAGTGAGAGTGTAGTGGTGGTGTCCTACCCATGTTCCCCAGTCCTGGGGGCCACTGCAGTGTTTGGGCTCTCGGGGGGTGCAGCCTATGGAGGCATGAGGAGTTCTGCATGGGGACTTTGTTGGTTAGGACCTCAGGTGGGGTGACAATCTGCCTGGGTACTCCATTTGGCATGCCAGTTTGGGCCCCAGGTTGTAAGCAAATCCTGAGCTAAAATTGCTGCATAAGCAGAGAATGCCTTGGGTCTCCAGGATTGCCAGGGATATAAGGAACTCCTTGTGGTGATCAGAGCAGGCATGTGGCATCAGTGATTGGGTACAGGAAGGTTTTCAGTGGAACTGCTTGTGCTAAAAATAAATACCATGAGGGAAAACAGAAAGTCACGCAGTAATAAAGTGTCCCTATTTCAAAGTAACCCATAGTGTTGGAAGGCAAGCAAGAAATGGAATTGAGACAGTGGAAATGTCTTGTGCTGTCTCAGTTGTTACCTTGCACTGAATATTGTTTGAGACCCAGAGAAAGGGATTAAGGATATGCCTGTTGATAGAAAGTGTGAAGTGTAAGGAATATGTGAAGGAAATGCTGCTAAGTCGATGTATACTTTTGTGTGACCTTTTCAGCCCACCATTTAAAGTGCTGCTGTCAGGAAACCATAGCCTTTTCAGCTCAAGGGAATTCTGCTCAGATCTAAGTCAATCTGTTGGAAAAAGAGATTGCTGCAGAATACAATGTCAGGTTCTGTACCTGTGAATTGCTCCTACCGTAAATTGAGTACCCCACAACGCTCCATGGAATGGCTTATTAAATTACTCGCTTTATATTAAATCTGTTCTGCATTTTGATTCTGAAGTATACATTAAATTTAATTTATCAGAACTGTTCATGTTGTGCCTGTTAACAAACCTTGCCCCCTGCAGCTAGCCCACTGAAGTGAAAAGATGTACCTGCTCCCTGCAATGCAAAGCCATCCCACAACTGTGAACCAGGTAATCAGCATATTTATTTTCTTGGACTGTGTTTCTGGCTGGACCCCCTTCCACTTTTTACCATCTGGATACCACTAGACACAAGTGGGGGTGTCTTGCAACATGGGGGCTCATCCGGGATTTGAAAAGTGCTTGTGGAACATAGGAGAACAAACTTTATGCTTGGATACATTTGGGAAAGCTGCAGGAGGAGATGCAGGATGTCATGGTGCCATTTTGGACTTGTGAAACTTCTTTGCAGTGCCATTTGTTGCCAGCGTGGATTGTTTAGCATACATTTAATATGTGCAGAATTTTGGGGAAACATATGCCATTGGCAGTAGGTGGCTGGACTGGGCCCTGAGGTCATGTTGCAAGGAACAGGAGCACTATTTTCATGAGCCACAGTGAACTGCGCCACAAGTGAATGTATCTAAAGGGAGAGCTTTCTGGCTAAAGACTCCACCTAATTTGAACAGCAGCAGCAAGCACCCTTAGGAGCAACATAATGGCTGAAGCTTCGGGTGATGGGAACAGGATGGTCCTTGTTCCTGTCTCGCTCTATTCTTGGCTTTGGGATGTGGCTCAGAAAGGTGGAACATAGGAAAGATGTATGATTTGCCACCACTCTGGAGGACTGGTGAAGGTGTTACTTGTGTGTCTGGACTGTGCCAGAAGTGGAGCATCTCTTCCAGTTCAGCCAGACATCCAGTATCAGCTAGCCTGGAGTTGGACTACCGCCTCTGTTCTTGTCAAGACAGATGCATCCAGTTTAGAAAATTGGGAAGAGGTGGGAGCTGTGGCCTGTGAGGTGGATTCTGAGGAGAGGGGCACTAGCTGACTGTCCAGCCCTTCTTCCCCTTCAGTGCTTGACCCTCCCCGCAGGCAGAGGAAGAGGCCATGGGGTGGCAGGGAGGCTCAGGCCAATGGAGCCACCTGTGGAGGACCCTCCCCCCTTTGTGGCAGGCACAGTGAAGAGCACCAGAGGACCTCCCTCATCACTATGGGGGTTGCCGTTGCCCAATGACCCATTGTGAAAGTGAGGGAGGTTATATTCGAGAAAGAGTCCAGCACAGTGGATGATGCCATGGTAGTGGACACTGTGCCACCTCCGCCTGGTGTCCGGACCAAGTTATATATGTTTGGTGACCCTATGTGGGAGCAGGGCATTCCTAGGTTGTACCAATTCCCCAGTCAGAGATGCCCCGACACCATCCCTCGGTTGTGGTGGTACTGCTTGTGCTAAGTGAACACCATGAGGGAAAACAGAAAGTCTCATAGTAATAAAGTGCCCCTATTTTAAAGTCCTTTTATACATTAAATCTGTTCTGCATTTTGATTCTGGAGTGGACATTGAATTTAATTTATCAGAACTATTCACGTTGTGCTACCTGTTAGCGAACATTGCCCCCTGCAGCTAGCCACGAGAGTAGTACCTGCTCCTACGTACAAAGCCATCTCACAACAACTGTGAATCAGGTAATCAGCATATTTATTTTCTTGGACTGAGTTTTGGCTGTACAGCGCCCCCTTCCACTTTTACTATCAGGATATCCCTAGACACGGGGGCTTGCACATGTTTTTGCAGTCGTTCTACAAAATCACGTTTTGGACAACATTTCAAAAATTCCACCCGTCTTGATCATAACATGTTATAAAATAATTATGTAGCCCAGTCACTGTGTGCCAATGGGATACTACTCCTGGTTGTTGAGTAACACACAGGTTAAGTGGCCTGGGTCCTGCTATGGTGGTGTTTGGGGGCTCTATCCCAAACTGGTAAGAAAGTAGCGCGATACCTCCACCCAGAGTAAAGAAACAGTGGGACAGGTGTTTGCTTGGTACAACCCCCTGGGATGCTGTTCCTACCCATCTTCCTTTCCAACCACCCCACACACTAAATGCCACGTTGTACCCCAGTACCCTAAACTAAATATACTTAACAGCTGTACCAATAACTTGATCACAACACAGGAGCTTTATTACTAATGGGGGAGGGCTAGGGAAAGGGGTACCGGGAGGGCTAGGGAAAGGGGTACCAGGAACAGGAAGGCTGTGAATAGAAAGAGGTTTTGATAATTTTATTTTTAAGTAACAGAGCCCGTGGGCTCCAACACACAGTAACCCACCTCTACTGGTACCAGTGAATCCCCCCCATGTCCTAACTGGGTACCTAGGTTTTATCAGACCTGCTGGGTGCTGTGGGTTGGCTGGCGTTGGGGCCCTTACAACAATGCTTTCTGAAGTGCTAACAGTTTTATTACCTTTACTCCCCTTTTAACAGTGCAAACCCTGGGTACTCACGGTCCTGAAGCGGGGGTCTCGTCACTGGCATGGTGGGCTCAGGAAATTCGGGTTCTGTCAATCACTCTCAGGGGACAGCAAGCAGATGGGCAGGAAGGATTTGTTGGAATAGTCTTGGACTTGCTTGAAGGTCTAGCTGCTTGTCCTTTTCTGATTTGCTTGAAGGTCTGGCTGTTTGTCCCCTTCAGCCTGTTTTCAGGCCCGTTGCAGAGCTCCAAGCGCAGGGTCTACCAGGCCACAAGGAGCCCCTACCTGGGAGTGGCTCCACAGCCCGGCTCCCTCTATGTATCTAGAATGCACAAGCCCCCTACAGCCCAGCCTGCCCCACTTGGTAAGGGTTAGCAAGTTCCCTACTTGGCCAGTCTCAGATTTTGCTTTTCCCTTAAACAAAGCAAACAGCTCTGGAGTAGAGCAATACAGGTTCTCATGGGTTTGCACCTTTCCAGTGGCTTTTGGCTAGGGGACTTCAGTTCTTAACACAAATCTCCACCTTTTCACAGCTGGCATTCAGCAGGCTACAGGCTTCTGAAATACTGGACACCTGCAAACCTTTCCCTTTCAAAGTCCTGTCCTTTGCTTCAAGCAGCAGTGCCCTGTTGCTCTGGCACTCACAGTTCCAGACCCCCCCTTTCACTGCCTCAGGGGGTTTTCTTCACTCTGGTGCAGGCTCACTGCAAAATCCTGGATCCACACACTGCCAGGAGCTTTTCACCCGAGAGTCTCAGATAATTGAATGCAGTATCACAACACTCTCTCCCAGAATAAAGTTCTTTTCAGCTCCTCCAAGCACTGGAACGATTTGCCAAATTAAGGCCTGGAAAAGACCTTCTCCCTTGACACACACACAGCCTGAGCTCTTTTTGACTTGAGAGGAGCCCAGCAAAGACTTAATTAACTGCCCCAAAGGCCCTGGGATTTCACCTGAAAATCCTGCCCTCTGATTGGTTGAATCCTGGTGTCAGTCACAAATATCAATAATCACTAGCCCCATTCGATCAGTGATTGGAAAAAGGTTTTGGTGCCTGGAATAAGGTTATCACCCCTCCCATAATGCAGTTCACCAGTCTTTTAGGGGCTTAAGAAGCTGATAGGTCATTCCCAGTGGTCATAGTATCACGACATGGCTGCTGGTAAACAGTTCTACTGCAGTCCACACATAATGTCCAGCTAAAAAACCCTGGTGCAACCACAAGGAACGCTTTTATTTTAATATGCCCCAACAGTTGCACAGCGGCTTTAGTACCCTATTAAACATTAGCAGGGCTTAACATTTTACTTTGGCCCTTCTCCTGTCGCTAGAGCCAATTCACAATGACCCCAGGTGCTAGCAGGCTCCATCATACATATTCATTTCCCCTCATTATTTTTCATGAACCTCTCCAGTTCTGTAGCACTATTGGCACTACTCAAATAAAATATCTTTCCACTTCTCGTGCGCCTTCTCCAGGTCTCCGGTCCCCAATTATCTTAACAAGGGGTACGGGAGCACTGGAGAGGCATTCACACAGCTGCAAGAATGGCCAAAAACACCAATGCATTCCTAAGCATGCATGGACCACAGGCCCTGCACTGGAGAGCACAAAAGAGCGGCAGGTCTGTGGTTCAGCTCCTCTGGCCCCAAATGGGACTTCTGCCGGGGCTGGAGGGAGGATTTGGGGACCATTTGGGGATCCGCCCAGCAGGGGGACCAGACGAGGAAAACTGGAGGCCAGGGCAGCCCTGAGGGGCTAACAGGTAAGCCCGTGACAGGGGCGTTACAGGTATGTTGAGAATTTGGGGCCAAATGTTAAAAAACAACAAAGTTATAAAGAAATGATAAACTTATAAAGATGTTTTTTCATTCTGGTTACTGTCTTTTCTGCTCCAGGGCCCCCATATTCAAACAGCATGGCACTAACCAGGTTAGTGACATGCTAACTGTGAATAGTGCTGGCCAACAGGACAGGGGCCATATTCAAAGGCCCCTGGTGTGCTGTGCTGACTCGACAGCAAGACTTCACAACATATACCACAGTGCCTATACAAATGAGAGAAACCTATGCATAATTGGAGAGCCAGTATATTCAGTGGTCTTGGCAGTGCTAAACAGCCTTTGTCGCAGCACTGGTAAATATCTTTAAGAATTTCCTGCCATAACTCAAGAGTGTGGTCCTCTTCTTTAAGCCACAGCTTAGTAACCGTTTTTTGCTGCCACTAGCAATGTCTTATATAGATCCTCATCAGAAGTACCCATCCCATCATCAGGTGTCAACAGTAATATGACCTGCAAGCTACCATATTCCCATGGCTCAACAAATATCTCATTCAACATGATAAAATTGGAGGACAAATACCCACACCATTTCGGGCAATCCCACAGCACATGCATTACATGCGCCCTCTGTCCTCTCCCCCCCACCACAATGTCTCCAACATGACCTATCCACCTGGGGATCATAGTGTGCTTGAATTACCAGCATTCTACAGAAACAGATATTTTCTCTCAGGCAAATTCCCTCCACAAACAAGAATTAGTAGTCTAATGAGGAGAAGTATACCTCTCAACTGTACCACATTATGAGGAACGTTCCTCATTTTACTTCACAAAAGCGCCCTGTTCCACATTGTGAGGACTTATCCCACATTCAGTATTAACATTTTAAAGCAAATATCTATAGTAAATGATGCAAAAATTATATTATTCAATTAATAACAGACTTTCTGAACATAAATGCAAACATTTTAACAGTGTTCTGAGCTTCCTAGGTAGAGATTTGATTGTGTTCCACATTTTGCTCATTTGTCCCACATTTGAAGAGGCAATGTTCCGTATCTGGGGGACAAAAGGTTGAGAGGTATGAGGAGAAGGACTGAGGTTGTCCATTGGGCAACTGAAATATACCACTATATTTCCTGTGACCATTTATCTCTCAAAGAAGAGATGCCACCACTCCACTCACAGCAACTGTTTCAGGGCCTTATAAAGGGCTGAGATGAGATGGCCTTAGCCAACATTTTCCATGGCATTCCGAATTATATCCCCAACCAGTAATTACTGAGATCCTATGGTGGATTCTAGTCTTTGAGTGAGAGAAATTAAGCTGAAAGTAAAAATATTGGTCTGCCAAATCTGACACTTATAATGTAATTCAGAAAAAGGGAGAACTCCTTCCAAAGAAATACATTGATATATAAAAAATAGGCCACATTTCCCCCACAAGGAAACACTGTAGTCCAGTCTAGATACATAGATACATATAGATACATAGACAGTGTCGGCAGATAAGGGCCTATGGCCCACCCAGTCTGCCCATTTGAGCTTGTAAGTTCAGTTTGTTTTCCTAGAAGTCTGTTGCCCCTTACCCCTGACCTCCAGAATTCCTTTATGTCTATCCCATGCATTCTTAAATCCCGTGATTGTTTCAGCCCCACCACTTCCTCTGGCAGGTGTTCCTCTTGATCCACCACCCGTTCTGTGAAGAAATTCTTTCTCATGTTTCCTCTGAATCGTCCTCCTCCAACTTCATCCCATGCCCTCTAGTCCTGGAACATCTTTTTCGCTTAAAAATAGTGTTTTCCTGCACCCTGTTCCTCCCTGTAAGATACTTGTATGTCTCTATCATATCCCCTCTCTCCCTCCTCTCCTCCAGGGAGTACAAGTCCAGTTCCTTCAACCTGTCTTCATAGGACTTGTGATGCAATCCATGCACCATCTTTGTTGCCCTCCTCTGAACCTTCTCTACCCTGTCTATGTCCTTACGTAGGTATGGTCTCCAGAACTGTACACTGTACTCCAGGTGGGGCCTCACTAGTGTCTTGTATAGCGAATTATGACCTCCTTTTCCTGCTGGTGATGCCCCTGCCTATACATCCAGCATCCTATTTGCTTTACCTGCTGCCTTGTCACACTGTTTCCTACCTTGAGGTCATCAGAGATGACAACCCCAAGATCCCTTTCCTGCTTGGTGCATGCTATATCCTCACCCCACAACTGATATATTGTGCCAGGGTTTTTGTGCCCCATATGCATTATCTTGCACTTCTTTGCATTGAATTTCAACTGCCAAACCCCTGACCATTCTTCAACTTTCTGCAGGTCCCTTCTCATTCTGCAGTCTAGTGGGAGGAAACCCATGATTCTTAGCTATCAATCAAAAAAGAAACAATCTGGTGACGGACCAGTTTCCTATACAATTTCTGCCATAACTGAAGTGTGTTAGTTGCATAGTCATTAACTTCTAAATGTGCTATGATGTGTAGAGATCAGATATAGTATCTAAAATTGACTACAATATGTGAGAACACTGATGCAGTGTCTAAATGTGCTACAATACGTGAAAGATCAGATGTAGTATCTAATACTGGCTATGATATATGAGAGCTCTGATGTAGTGTCTGACTGCACTACAATGTGTGAAAGATCATATGCTATATCTAAGAGGGGCTACAGTACATGAGGGAGAGAATGCATGTATGGTCTTTATCAGTCCCTTGATATCCACTCCCTCGTTCCTTTCTCTCCCTTCCTATTCCCCTTCTCCCCTCTCTCCTGCCCCCTTCCTGACAAAGCCCTCTGTCGATGTTCTCCAAACTCCTGCTCTGTGCAACAGTCCCCTTCCCCTCACCCCACGTTCCTATCTCAAGACAAAGCCCTCTCAGGCTACCTCCTTGCTATCTTGCACTTAGCAGCAGATTGATTTCTTAGATGCCAGTCTCTGTATCTTAGTGTATCTTGTTTTGAATGTCTTTAATGCACTCCTGAATTCATGGAACCATTCTAGTCAATGTAACTGCCTACTTGTTGTATAATTAGTCTGCTTTGCAACTAATTGTCTTCTTTGTTTGTTCAGCAAACTACTTGTGTAATTTTTTGTCTTGTGTCTACTTGACGTGGAACCTTTGTAAAAGAGCCATCCTGGCTCATTGGTATTAATCTGCAACTGAAATAAATAAATAAAAAACAAACAAAAAAAAAAAAACAATCTGAATGCAGGATTTGACTCATGCCCTATATCACTTATCCTGTGTGTAGTTGTGCTGCGTACTGGGTCATGTTGTCACATAGACAGCATCACAGGCCAAAACCATGCAACAGTAACAGCGTGAGTCCCTGAGTTGCCCCCCAAGGAGGTTATCTTAATGGAAGTTGAAGTGCAGCCCCTGTGATGGGGTGGGGAATAGCCCCATGAAAACAAGTATTGCACGGTATTCATGTTTTGATCATTGTTTAAGCAGTGCGATATAGTGCCACGCTGTTACTGTATGTGACAACTTGTCCCCATGCCATTGTGCTGTAGTGCAGACTGTTGGACCATTCCATCTTCTATCACTAAAAGGAGGCTCCAAATAGTTCAAAAAGTGGTTTGGATAAAATGTTTCAGTTTTTAAGTAAAAAAGTGTTCGTTTCTTTTGGGTATTTATCTGCAATTTTAAAGAAGTTAACTGAAGTATTGATAGGTGTCTTTTATAGTACGAGTTCGGGTAGCCGGAACTGTTCAGCTTTACTTCACAGTCCTCAGGGCCTGATCCACCACAACTTTGGGATCTATGGAGCACGGTCTGCAGCCACAGAGTACCCCCACATAGGTGGATCACTGCCCAGCATACACAGCCATGAATGTACACACCTCTGCACTCAGTCCCATGCCACCTGCACTTCCTACGTGGGCATCCTAGTCAAGGTGGGCACAGGGCAGGAATGCTCTTCAATGTGATCATTAAAAATGGATCTCTGCAGTGTGGAGGGCCAGCAGTGGGTGCAAATGCTACATGGGCAGAGACCCTATCATGACATGCACACACACCTCCTCTGCATAGCCATTATGTATCCTCAGAAAGACAGATGCCCCGTCCTCAGAAAGATTGATGCCCCCCCACTCACACATGCACGCACGCACGCACGCATGCATGCACATACACACTGCTCCAGCCCTCCAAGCTTGCATGGAGGGCAGGAAACGTTAACTGTACTTGTTTTATGTTTTGTAACATTCTGAATGGGAAACAGTAGTGCCACACAATCCCCTGCTCTGTGCAGAGCAGTGGATACTACTCAGTATCTTAGCTGGGCTGCTGATTGGATATCAGGCGTCTGGCACAGCTCTGCACGCCCCCCCCCCAGAATAAATCCTGCACCCTTGCAAATCTCCTCACCCCATGGAATGCATCAATCAGTGGCTCTGGATGTCATCCAGTGTGCATTGGCGTCAGAGACCAGATCTCTACTGCCTGGATATATGTGAATCATACTTATCCCAATGTTTTTGTGGTTTGGTACTAAACCTGTACAAGATGACACACACCATATGAAACTCATCTCATATGTGCCCCTATTAACAGTAAACTATGTTAGACATTCTTCTTTTTATATACTGTACCACAGGTCTTTTGGGATTACTTCAGACCTCTATATACTGCACACTATATGTTAAAATCATTTACTGAATGTGCAGCATATCTTATGGTGTTATGTTTAAAGAAACATTTTAATACAGTCAGTTACTCAGGTGCGATGCAATATCTTTTTCTGATAACTCCCGAGAAGTGCTTAATAACACAGGCTGACAGCGTGGCATGAATGGTGTTGTAATATATGGAAAATAAAAATAATACCCCCAAAATACATACAAAATATCCCCTGTAATACACCGCCCAAAACGCAGTAATACCATCGATGGAACTCAATAATACTATCGTTGAGATCTCGTAATACTATCGATTGAAGATCTCAACGATAGATATTGCAAACTCACAACAGCGCAGGCGCCACGAACAACTCGAGCAGCTTCACTGACCTTAGTCGGCTTTACCGTAACTGTCGCATGCTGGTAAAAGCCGCATCACAGATTCACATCGCGGTAAGCCGCCTGACTAAAATGCCCTGTGGCAAAAGAACAAAACCTGTCAGAAGAAAGGAAAAATTTTATAAAGAGCAAGAAAACATAAACACTGCAAAAAAAAACAGCTTTCACCTAGGGCTGCTTCAAGACACTACCTGATGTACTCCGACTCAGTAACACTCTGTACTAGGTGTCACTGGTTCCACAACAAAAAGAAAAATTACTACTGTTTTGTTTTGCAGTTTCATTAACACGCTTGCTTTTCTTTGTTAAACTGTTCAAAAGTTATCAAGTTGCCGCAATCATTGGCTGTGAATTACTTCACCACCAACTCGACCCACCATTCCTGACTATTGCAAAGGTAAGAAACTACTATTTTTATTTTCCATATATTACAAAAAATAACAAATGCATTCTGGTGTAACAAGGCAGTAATTCATCTCGAGGATCTGGGGGCACTTAAAACCTCTCGAGCTTCGCTCTCGAGGTTTCCTGTGCCCCCAGATCCTCTCGATGAATTACTGTCTTGTAATACACCAGAATGCATCTATTATTCTATTTATATTTACATTCCCTAAACATTAATTCTGAGGTTTATTATATGGGAGCACTGTGGCAGCTATGACTAGGATCTCTGTTTGCAGGAAATGTCTGTCTGGCAATAAAGGAAGTGCTAGGAATGCAAACTGTAAACTGTGACAGGAATTCAATCCCTTTCTGTGTCAACAGGACGAGATTTATACTGAAGAGGGTGCAGCTGCAACATGCAGCCCATAGAGGTATGAATATCAGCAGACAGAAGAATAAGGAGTGCAAAAGATCTCAACAGTGAACAATCTGCATCACAAACAATAAATAGCATTAAAAATGTTAAATAGCTCATAGAATTTACTTACAACAGAATTTATTTGTGTGCAAGATACAGTACAAGTCACATTAAACTACAAATAACCACCAACAGCTTCACCTGGTTCAAGGTCAATTGACATTCATCTGTATCCCCTTCCCCTGGGTTGTGCCTGAAAATAGGCAAGAATTTGTTTAGTGCACTTACTCGGTCAACAAAAACTAAATAAAATAAATAAAATTGTCACAATTGCTTAAGTATTTCTCAAAGGGTCGCATAAGTGTTGTATCCAGCACATAGCTCCACAAAAACTGATGCTTAAGAGTTGCAACTCAGTTTTGCATTGCACTGTGATAGATCTGCAGATGCATTCCAGCTGGGTTGCAAAAGCATTTCATAAAAGTTGCCCTTGAGCTGGTTAAGGGTTGCAAAACAACATAATGTGGTTTGCCAGTGCACTAGCAACTTCAAGAAACAATGCAAAACCAATTAATCAGTGTGACAGTTAACTTCAAATTTTACTGTATCTGTCCACTACTATTTGTTTATTAAAAATTGGTATGCAGGAAAGCACACTGAGCTATGACTTGTTTTTCAGGTGCAACCTGAGGGAAGGGGGACAGGGAGACAAATAATTTAATGGTACAGTGCAGTCAATGTAAACAAACCAGTATACATGCATAGAAAGAAGTAGGCTGCTGGTTAACTAGGATCTGCAGCTTATCCATTAGGTAGGGAAATGGGCAGACTGGGTGGGCCAAGCGGTCCTTATCTGCCATCAAATTCTGTGTTTCTATGTATGAGCTACCAAGGCAAAAACCAAAAAAACAAAAAATTAAAAACAAAACAGTGAAATACAGACAATAGTATGGTGAAATTAGGAGTCAGGAAAACATTTTAAACCAAAGTAAATGTACAATGAACAATGTACCAATATAGAATGAAGACAATTTGCACTGGATATACAATAAATATTACTATCAGATTGCAGTGCAATCAGGAAGGGTGGTAGGAGAATTAAGAATAACCCGTGGCAAGACAGGCTAGTAAGAGGCAGTGAGGATGGAAGGGAGGAGAGGTAAGGAGGGAAGGATGAGAACCAGTAGGAGGCAAGAGATGGTATCAAGAGGTTAATGTATATAAGGAGTAGTGAAGGGTACAAGAAGGAACATTAGCTTCAAAGCAGCAGATAGCTTTGCATAGAGTGTCTGGTCATGCAAGAGAAGAGGAAAGGGTGAAGTCGTAGACCACATCCGCACTCTCAGACACTAGAAGCAGAATCTTGATGACTATTTCCCAGTGCACTGGGAGTTGTAGGCAGTTCTTATTGTGGAAGAAGGAACTGAGTTTGGGGTGGAGCATTCTGTGGATGGCATTGATATGGGTGGAGAAGCTGAGTCTTCCATCCAGCCAGACACTTAGATACTTGAAGAGGGGAATGACCCCAAGGGGAGTACCATCCAAGGAGAGAATGGGAGAGACTAGATGAGAGAGGAGAAGGAAGGAAGGAAGGAAGGAAGGAAGGAAGGAAGGAGGAAGGAAGGAAGGAAGGAAGGAAGGAAGGAAGGAAGGAAGGAAGGAAACCAGTATTTAGAAATAAAGGATGTGCAATGAATGAGGCAGAAGGAGGCAAGAGGTGGTATCAAAAGACTGACGGTAGCCTTGCAAGCTTATGTCTTGTGCTAAAGGTCATGGACATGGCCTTCTTGGCATTGACCCAAAGTTAGTGGGATTAGAACCAGTGCTGGACTTTATCAAAGTCACACTGAAGGGATGTTTTCAAGGCTGTGACCAAGGCACTTGAGGGAAAAAGTACTGTACCATCTGTGTGGATGTGAACATGTGAGCTGACACAGATAGAGTGGAGGTCATTAAAAAAAGATGTAGAAGAGGATGGAACCCAGTATGGAGCCTTGAGGAAACCCAGACTGTACTGGGGGGGATAAGGCATCACACCCTGTACCAATTGGAGGCAGCTAGAGTCAGGATCTAAACCAGCTGACGACTACAGCAGAAAGATCAGGGCTCTCAACTTATCCAGAAGGAGTGGGTAGGCTACTGTATCAAAGGCCTTTGGAAGATCCATCAAATTGACAGCAGTGATGTGTCTCTGTTCTACGCCATTGAGGATGGAGTCAGTAAAATATAGGAGACAGGAAACAGTAGAGTGTTTTTTGCAGAGGCCAGACTAGAAAGGAGATACGTTAGAAGGGTAGAGGAAGCCCACAAGTTGGGAATAGACAAGCTTTTCTTGCAGCTTGGCAAAAGTTAGGAGAAGGAAGATAGGCCAAAAGTGGTCAGGGGAGGTGAGGTCATGGTCTTTCTGGAGAGGGAAACCTTAACAAGCTTCCAAGACTGGATCAAGTAGGATCTGTGGCATTTTTGTTTTAGTGGGTAGGGGAAAAAAGGGCAGACTGAATGGGCCTGGTGGTCCTTATCTGCCCTCAAATTCTATGTTTCTATGGTTCTATAACTGGGAAAAGAGAACTGAGGGAGAAAAAGAGGTTAAGTACATGGGTAAGCTAAATAGTAATAGCAGGTGCAGAAAGGTAAGGGAAAGGGCAAATTGTTTAACCAGGAAAGGCACAATAAGCCAGAGTTTGTTTCCAGGTGTGACCTGTGAACAAAAAGAAGTTAAGTGACTTGCTCAGGATCACACAGTATGCAAGTGGGGGCTGATGGGATTCAAACCCAGGTCTCCATAGGTGTGCAGCTCAGTGTCCTTAACCACTACACTAGGTAGGCAGGTAGAGTACTTTAGGTTCCAGACCATCCATGCTATGACCTTTGGGAAGGTTAAGGGAAGAAAGGGAGTGTAGATTCCCAAGGGGAGAGAAATCAAAGCAGAAGGTAGGTGAAAATTGAACAGTGGTGTACTGATGCAGGAGCTCCAGATTATAACCAGATTTCTTTCCTTTCCCACCCTTGAGTATATTCTTTTATTAGTGTAACCCACCTTAATTTGGGGACCCACCTTATGGCTTGGTTACTTGTCAGTTCACCTCCTGGCAAAGGACATGTTTTGGAGCACACAGTATAAAGTGCTTCAGGCACCATATCTCAGGGCTTTCTGTCAGTCCATTTTGCGGTAAGATTATTATTAAGTGTAACCCACCTTAATTTGGGAAGACACTTTAAGGCTTCATTACTGGCCAATTCACTTTCTGGCACAGAAAGTGTTTACAGCACACAGTATAGAGAGCCTGGGACATCAGGTCTCTGGCTTCCTGTCAGCCCATCTCTCGGTAATCATATTATTAAGTGTAGCTCACCTTAATTTGAAGAGTTATCTTAAAGCAGCAGTGTAACAAAAAATGTTTTTCCAAAAAGCTAGTCTTAACTACAATTAACAAGCATTTGTCAATGCCGAACGTTCGCTTGCAGGTATTTGCAGTGGTGTTTGGCACGTATTGTGCTTTACCTAATGCCTGTGTGATTGCTGGTATTTGCACAATAAATTTTCAGCATGACCTTTTGTTACCCCCATTGTGTGCTACATAGGCGGAAACACGTTTTGGGCAAGATGTGAAAAATGACAGCTGTACTGCTCATAAGGAGGTGTGGTAAAATGGCAATGTTGAAAATCAAGTGGAAATATTGAAAATTCGCAAACCTATGAGCGTGCGTGGGAACTGTGCAACGCACGCTCGTAAAACAGTCATTTTTAGGAATTTTTTCACCAAATTTTCAACATTGCCATTTTAAAACCTCTGCTAATGAACAGTGTCACTGTGATTTTCTTACTGTGTCCCATACATTGATTTCGCACACCGACTGCACTTTTGTGCACTACATGGGCGGAAACTCATTTTGGGTGAGATGTGAAAAATGACAGCTGTACTACTCATAAGAAGGTATGGTAATATGGCAATGTTGAAAATCTGGAGTGGAAATATTGAAAATTCGTAAACCTATGGTGTATTAGGAACTTTACAACTAGCTCATCAAAACCAATCATTTTAGGAATTTTTCACCAAATTTTCAACATTGCCATTTAAAACCTCTGCTAATGAACAGTGTCACTGTGATTTTCTTACTTGTCCCATACATTGATTGCACACCGACTGCTCCATTGTGCACTATATGGGCGGAAACACTTTTTGGGCAGGATGTGAAAAATGACAGCTGTACTGCTCATAAGGAGGTGTGGTAAAATGGCAATGTTGAAAATCTGGAGTGAAAATATTGAAAATTCGCAAACTTACGAGCGTGCATAGAACTGCAGCAACACTCATAAAACAGTTACTTTTAGGAATTTTTTCACCAAATTTTCAACATAGCCATTTTAAGATCTCTGCTCATGAACAGTGACACTGTCATTTTCTTAATGTGTCCCATACACTGAGTTCGCACACCGACTGTGCCATTGTGCGCTACATGGGTGGAAACACGTTTTGGGCAAGATGTGAAAAATGACAGCTGCACTGCTCATAAGGAGGTGTGGTAAAATGGCAATATAATTAATGGCTTCCTCTTTTTCCCATAGGGAAACTGTGGCATAATTTGCCATTATAAAGGAGTGTTTATAACGGCAAACACGCTCACAGTTTCCCCCCACTCTGCGCATGCACCTCCTCCTGCTCCTCAATTCTCGATCACCATCTCCTTCCCAACCGCAGACCCAACATGTAAAGAAAACTGCCACGGACTGTCAGCAGTAAGTAAAATTTCAACTAAACTTTTGATGTTCCTCATTTTTACTGGCTTGACCTCCCTCACAATAGTCAGACAAATGTTACAAATAAAAGTGAAAGCTGACTGAGTGCGCCATGACGAGATTGAATTGCGGCGGCACAGCAGCCTTTTTTATTTTATATTATTGCTGAGGGGAAAAAGAGAAACCCAACAATTATATAAAATAAAATATGGGTCTGGGTGTGTGAAAACTCGAATTTACACACACCCTTGGGGTTTTGATGCTGCATGAAACCCCTCGGTGTCTGGAATTCTCGTTACACAGACCCATCACTATTCTCTATGTTGAAATGGAGTGAAATTATTGAAATTCGCAAACTTACGAAGTGCTATAGGAGCTGCTAATGAACACTCATAAAACAGTCATTTTTAGGAATTTTTTCACCAAATTTTCAACACAGCCATTTAAGACCTCTGCTCATGAACAGTGTCACTGTGATTTTCTTAATGTGTCCCTTACATTGAGTTCACACTGACTGCGCCATTATCTAAGCAGTTTACGAGGCGGAAACATGTTTTGGGCAGGATGTGAAAAATGACAGCTATACTGCTCGTGAGAAGGTGTGGTAAAATGGCAATGTTGAAAATCTGGAGTGAAAATATTGAAAATTTGCAAACTTATTTAGTAAAAGTGAGGATCATGCGCAACGAGACTTAAAACAGTCATTTTAGGAATTTTTTCACCAAATTTTCAACACAGCCATTTTAAGACCTCTGCTCATGATCAGTGTCACTGTGATTTTCTTAATGTGTCCCATACATTGATTTCGCACACCGACTGCACTTTTGTGCGCTACATCGTCGGAAACTCATTTTGGGTGAGATGTGAAAAATGACAGCTATACTACTCATAAGAAGGTATGGTAATATGGCAATGTTGAAAATCTGGAGTGGAAATATTGAAAATTCGCAAACCTATGAGCGTGCGTAGGAACTGCACAATGCACGCTCGTAAAACAGTCATTTTTAGGAATTTTTTCACCAAATTTTCAACACAGCCATTTTAAGACCTCTGCTCATGAACAGTGTCACTGTGATTTTCTTAATGTGTCCCTTACATTGAGTTATTTTGGCCTAAGCATTAATGCTTAACATGAAGCGAGGAAACATGTTTTGGGCAGGATGTGAAAAATGACAGCTATACTGCTCGTGAGAAGGTGTGGTAAAATGGCAATGTTGAAAATCTGGAGTGAAAATATTGAAAATTTGCAAACTTACGAGTGTGCGTAGGAATTGCGCAGACTTGTAAAACAGTCATTTTTAGGAATTTTTTCACCAAATTTTCAACACAGCCATTTTAAGACCTCTGCTCATGATCAGTGTCACTGTGATTTTCTTAATGTGTCCCATACATTGATTTCGCACACCGACTGCACTTTTGTGCGCTACATCGTCGGAAACTCATTTTGGGTGAGATGTGAAAAATGACAGCTATACTACTCATAAGAAGGTATGGTAATATGGCAATGTTGAAAATCTGGAGTGGAAATATTGAAAATTCGCAAACCTATGAGCGTGCGTAGGAACTGCACAATGCACGCTCGTAAAACAGTCATTTTTAGGAATTTTTTCACCAAATTTTCAACATAGCCATTTTAAGACCTCTGCTAATGAACAGTGTCACTGCAATTTTCTTAATGTGTCCTATACATTGATTTTGCACACCGACTGCACCATTGTGCGCTACATGGGCAGAAACACATTTTGGGCAGGATGTGAAAAGTGACAGCTGTACTGCTCATAAGGAGGTGTGGTAAAATGGCAATGTTGAAAATCTGGAGTAAAAATATTGAAAATTCACGAACTTACAAGCCTGCGTAGGAACTGCGCAATGCACGCTCGTAAAACAGTCATTTTTAGGAATTTTTGCACCAAATTTTCAACATGTGGTTTTTGGGACCCCTTCTCATGAATGATGCAATGTCATGGCGTTATTTGGGCCTGAAGGGTGATGTCAAGCAGTGACTGTGCAGTGATTGTGAAATCACCCTTCCTGCCCGAATAACGCCATGACAGTGACAACTGTGCTGTCTTTAATTGCTGCAAATTTTATCTTGGCTTGTCTGACTGCCCTGTAGTTGGGTGAAGGGTGTTAATTGTCTGGCCTTTGACCTCAGCTACGTGATAACTGGAGGTGGGGCTTAGTCAGAGTTGAGGTAGCAAGTAGAGTTTTATTTTCTCAGAAGAAGCCAGAAGGGGAAGGAAGGAAACATATTCAATTCAATGCTTTAGAGTAACTGGTAATTGCTATTTTCCTTTTAAACTTAGATTGTCGGCTTTTAGTGACACTGTACTTTCTTAGTTGTCTTTACTTATAATTGTTTTGGGCTTTTGAAAATTTAAAACATAGTGGTGGTGTAATTCTGTGCTGTCATTAATTGCTGCAACTCTTAATTATATGCCCTGTTAAATCTGATTGACAGGAGCTAAACACAGGGTATAATAAGGGGTATAAAGTAGGAGGGGCATAAGGGGGAAGAAGCCCACCATCAGCACAAGTGTTTTGACTTATTTATTTATTGGTTTCTTTTTTTTTTTTAAGAAAATTGTCTGAGGATCAGTGGCAGGATTTTTAGGACAGTAAATTAATAAAAAGGGAACTAGGAGAGCTTCAGTAGCAGACAAGTAGTGAAATTGCAGTATAATGTGGGGAGTGGTGCAATGCAGTGGCTGTGGGGCAGCCATATTCAGGCAGACCTTCTGGACACTGAGGTGCTGCCCTATCTGCATGCATCTCTCTGGACTGTGGGATAAGGTAGCCAGACTCAGAGCAGATGTAAACTGGGTCAGGAGTACCATCACCCCTATCCAGAGACCACCCAGTCCAATGCAACTGCCTCAAAGGATACCGAAAACAAGGAGCACTTGGATGACAGTGGGCTCAGGGAGGGTTAGAGTGGTCAGGCAGAGGCACATCCCAGATCCTATTCCACTCAAGAACTCATATGCCACACTGGCAAATGAGGACAACCAAATAGAGGTACCCCTAGGAACACAGGAGGGGGAGGATAGGGAGGTGAGGTGCCTACCAGGTGCCATGGCATGGAGGGATGAAAGGAAGATCCTGGGGATCACTGGGAAGGCAAGACAGGAGGGTGTGCTGGAAGTCATTGTCCACCTAGGTACTAATGACCTGGCAAATGGGGAGCCAAAGGAAGTTCAGGAAGAGTTTAAGAAATTGGGGAGGGGTCTCAAGCAAGTAGCTACTTCTGTCACTTTCTCAGAAGTACTACCTCAGAGAGGCAAGGGAGCATAGGAGTGCATGCACCAGGAACTTTAACTCATGGTTGAAGAACTGGTGCTGTGAGGAAGGTTTGGATTCATTGGTGACTGGGGACCCACCTGGAGGGATGGAGGTTTGTTCAAGCCTGATGGCCTGCATCCATCCTGGAGGAATTCAAACACTCAATGATAAGTTTAAATGCTACACTGACAAGCATTTAAACTAGCAAAGGGTGTGAGCCAGCAAGGAGGGTACCTACTTGCTCACCCCACAGCTAGCAGTGGAACCAGTGAACCAGAGGTGGCTATCTCTGCAAAGCAGTGTGCAAAAGACGGAGATTAGTGCCCAAGAGGTGGATAGCAGAAAAGGTCAAAATTCAGCAGAAGGACAGACAGCAAGGAGAACCAGGATAAAGGACAACCAAGGAAGGGGCTGAAGTAGAACAGTGAAACAGTCTAGGAGGTCAAATCATGGAAAGCCATGTGCAAATGCCAAGAGCCTTAGCAACAAGATGGAAGATCTGGAGGCTGTCATGGTGTAGTCAGACCTGGACATTGTGGCCATCACTGAAACCTGGTGTAAGGATAACCATGACTGGGAGATGGCCATACCTGGCTACAACATATTCAGAAGAGACAAAGCAGGCTGGAAGGGAGGAGGAATGGCACTGTATGTGAAAAATGACATAAGGGCCACAGAGATCCAGGAGGAACAAAATGGGGGAGAGATACTGTGGGCTAAGCTGGAAAGGAAAATGGGAACAGCCATCCGCACAGGTGTGGTCTATAGACCACCAGCCGAAGGAAGAAACAGATAGGGAGCTGATGCTAGCCATCCAAAGGATGGCAGACAAGGGTGAGGTAGTACTGGTTGGAGACTTCAATATTCCAGATGTGGACTGGAGCATCCCAGCAGCAGCATCAACTAGGAGCAGATTTATCCTGGACTCCCTTCAGGGTGCCTTCCTCAAGCAACTGGTCATGGAACCAACTCGGCAGAAGGCAATACTGGACCTTGTGCTCACAAACAAGGACAGTGTGATGGGGGTAACAGTGGGGGAGCACCTGGGAACAGTGACCACCAGTCATTGTGGTTTGAAATCACAGAAAGAGCAGAACCAAACCACACAAAAACACGTATCCTGGATTTTAGGGAGCAGACTTTGGGAAGATGGGGAGATACTTGAAAGAGGCATTAAGGGGAATGGGACAGGAATCCGAGATTGAGGAACAGTAGGCAGTATTTAAAATGGGGATTACAAGAACAACAGAATTATGCATTAAGCAAGTTAGCAAAAGGAAAAGGAAGAGGAGACCATTATGGTTTCCAAAGAGGTAGCAAAGAAAGTGAAAGCCAAAAGATTGCATTCAGGCAATACAAAGACACAGGCAGAAGGGGATAGGGAGAAGTACCAGGAGAAGCAACGGGAGGCAGGGAGGTCAGTAAGAGGAAGCCAAAGCTCAGACAGAAGAACACATTGCAAAATCAGTGGGTAGAGGACAAAACCTTTTACAGGTACATAAGTGAAAAAGAAAGTCAAGGGAGGATAGTGAGACTGAAGGGGAGGATGGAGGCCGCGTGGAGGATGACAACAGTAAAGCTGACATATTGAACAGGTATTTCTGCTCAGTCTTTACTGAGGAAGAGGAAGGTAATGGGTCTGAAGGGAGTACAAGGGGTGAGAATGGTGTAGAAATGGACACAAGTCCCTTTACACGAGAAAGAGTCCTAAAGGAACTGGAAGTAATAAGGGTTGATAAAGCAATGGGGCCAGATGGGTGCACCCAGGGTCCTTAAAGAACTAAGAGAGGTGGTGGCTGAACCTCTGGCTATCATGTTTAGCCAATCACTGGAAACAGGGAGGTACCCAAAGACTGGGACAGCAGATGTAGTCCCTTATACAAAAGCGGAACAAAGAGAAGCAGGGAACTACAGACCAGTCAGTCTCACCTCGGTAGTGGGGAAGATCATGGAAGCACTACTGAAGGAAAGATTGGTGGAACATCTGGTTGTCAATGGACTACAGGACCCAAGGCAGCATGGTTTCGCCAGGGGGAGGTCTATGTCAGACCAACCTCATTGAATTTTTTGACTGGGTGACTAGGGAGGTGGATCAGGGAGGGCAGTGGACATGGCCTATCTGGACTTCAGCAAGGCCTTTGACACTGTGCCACATAGAAGACTATTACATAAACTGGGAATATGGGTGTGGGCAGGACAGTAGTGTGGTGGGTAGGTAACTGGCTGGGTGGCAGGACACAGAGGGTGGTGATAAATGGCTGTCACTCCACAGAGGGAAGAGTGACCAGTGGAGTACCACAGGGATCAGCGCTGGGACCGGTCCTATTCAACATCTTCATCAGTGACATTGCACAGGACCTAGAAGGCAGAATTTCACTGTTTGCTGATGACACAAGGCTCTGTAACAGAGTAGACACACCAGTGGGTGTAGACAGAATGAGAAGGGACCTGCATAAACTTGAAGAATGGTCAGGGGTTTGGCAGTTGAAATTCAATACAAAGAAGTGCAAGATAATGCATATGGGGCACAAAAACCCTAGCACAATATATCAGTTGGGGGGTGAGGATATAGCATGCAAAGAGCAGGAAAGGGATCTTGGGGTTATCATCTCTGATGACCTCAAGGTAGGGAAACAGTGTGACAAGGCAGCAGGTAAAGCAAATAGGATGCTGGGATGTATAGGCAGGGCCATCACCAGCAGGAAAAGGGAGGTCATAATTCCGCTATACAAGACACTAGTGAGGCCCCACCTGGAGTACAGTGTACAGTATCATACCTACGTAAGGACATAGACAGGGTAGAGAAGGTTCAGAGGAGGGCAACAAAGACGATGCATGGATTGCATCACAAGTCCTATGAAGACAGGATGAAGGAACTGAACATGTACTCCCTGGAGGAGAGGAGGGAGAGAGGGGATATGATAGAGACATACAAGTATCTCACAGGGAGGAACAGGGTGCAGGAATACACTATTTTTAAGTGAAAAAGATGTTCCAGGACTAGAAGGCATGGGATGAAGTTGGAGGGAGGACGAGTCAAAGGAAACATGAGGAAGAATTTCTTCACAGAACGGGTGGTGGACAAGTGGAACACCCTGCCAGAGGAAGTGGTGGGGGCTGAAACAACCATGGGATTTAAGAATGCATGGGATAGACATAAAGGAATTCTGGAGGTCAGGGGTAAGGGGCAAATGACTTCTAGGAAAACATAAACTGAACTTACAAGCTCAAATGGGCAGACTGGGTGGGCCATAGGCCCTTATCTGCCGACACTGTCTATGTATCTATGTATCTATGTATCTATGTATCTATGTAAGCAACCCTTCTGATTTTCCTTCTCATGCTGATTTCACTTTTATCATCAATAGCAACCTATTGAAGCATACTATAATACTATTGTACAACTATTTTCCTTCATATTTAAATAAACTAAATAATTATAAAATTACATCGAAATAAAAACCACAGAAAATAACTAAATCTTCTAAATACAAAGCATTCATAATCAGAAATTGTGTTGTTTTGTTATATAAAGAAAAACAATTACATAACAATAAATAAAAAAAACAGATATTTCTTATTATTTTGCTATCAGCGTGACATTGTGACCTGAATTGTTGTGGCCCATAGGTGGTCATGGTCACCTCTGCCCAAATGACCAGAGGTGGTGTGGTGGTATCGGGTGATCCATCGGCAGCTGTGCTGGGACCCAAGAGGGAACATAATGTTGCTTTACACCAATGGTGCCAGCCAAGGTTCTTGAACATTTGAGATGTACAGGGGAATACCTATTTATAGTTAGCATGGTGTCTTCACCTGGGAAATAATGAAAGAGAGTGCCCAGGCCACTTGAGCACAGAACTCACTGAGCAAGTGAGCAGTAATTCTGGATGGTACACAGGCTTGGTGTAGGTGGATCCCTGGGGACAATCAAGAAGTGGCACTGAGAAAATGTAAAGTCCATTTACAAAAGCTCAAATAACATTTAAAATAGTCTATGGTCCCTTTCTCACACCACTCACTTCCAGGATACAGGGCACGACTCTTAGAACTCAAGTTGCTTAACCAAAAGAATGTATTTACAAGTACACAGTTACAGATTTGGCAGCAGGTTTAAAAGATGGCATTTCAGTTTTACATTACTTCTCCCAGTCAGGTCCCAGATGGTGATAAGCCCAAATGTGTCCAGAGAAGCTAAACATTAAGCGTTGCTGTGTTGCCAGATACTCCACACATTTAGCAGTAAGGTGCCCAGAGACATAGTTTCCTCCATGGCTATGAGCGGAAGAAACAAGACCCACTGACTATGACATCACTAGTAACCAATGAGAACCATTTCTCACTGCCAGGTTTCATTTCACATGGCACAGCAGGGACTGGCTCTCCATGGTTAGTAGTGCTGTCACAGTTTCCTGCATTTTGATTGGTTGCTTGTTCAAGTTCAAGTTCAAGTTTATTGCAGGAAATACTCCGTTGAGCAAGCTCATTCACAAGGAGGTCCTGAGACACATACACATACAGTTCACAATTACACAGACAGGAGATATAAAATGTAGAACAACAAAGAAAAAAATGTATAATACAAGAGGTATACACAATAGAAGTCCTTATGCTATATATGCAGTACATTTCAGCTTTAACCTTGCCCTAAATTATGCAACACATTTCAGCTTAATAAGTAGAGGACCAGTTGGTACCAAGGAAGTTGACTTGACGTTGGGGGCCTAGTAGCACCTACATGTCTTTTAATTTAGAGCTAGCTAGTGTTTTGTAGGAGTTAATTGATACGATGCTGGTTAGCTTCAGCATGGCTTGTAGTTGGTTCCAAATGTTTGGGAGGGAGTATGAGACAGCTCTTTGGCCAGCTGTGGTACATGTCCTGGAAACATCTAGTAGGATAAGGTCAGATTTCCTTGGGGAGTAGGCGCTATGCGAGATGTGTATGAGAGACGTTAAATAGACAGGCAATTTGTGGAGTAGTAATTTGAGGGTCCAAATGCCAGCATGCAGGAGGCATCTGGTGGCAAGAGAGGTCCACCCAACTGCTGCATAAAGATCACAGTGGTGGGTCCTATACGCAGAGTTAGTAATGAAGTGAAGAGCACGGTGATAGAGTACATCCAGTTTAGATAGGCTCAAGGTTGGGGAGGAGATAAAGATAATGTCTCCGTTGTCAAGCAAGGAAGGAATGTTGCTTGGACAAGTCTTTTTCGGGTTGCGAGAGAAAAGAGGGTCATATTTCTAAAGAAGAAACCCAAGCATGCTTTAAGCCTCTTTGATAGATCCTCGATGTGGTCATTGAAGGAAAGCTTGTTGCCTATCCACATACCTAGATATTTAAATTTAGGTATGACTTCCAAGGGTTCACCAAGGGAGGTAACTATGACGTTTTTAGGTGGGGTAGGTAGGGCAACAGACAAGGCAAGTCTCAAGAAAATCATTGTCTTGGTTTTTTTGGCATTTAAGAGAAGCTTGGCATTGATAAGGTTGCTTTCTAACTGTATAAAGTCAGCTTGGAGTGCTTCCCTAACTTCAGTTAAGGACGAGCCTGATGCTTACAAAACCGTATCGTCCGCAAATAAATGTATGCTAGAGTTCTTTATGTGGGAGTCAAGGTTGTTGATGTACAGGGAAAAAAGGATTGGTCCTAGGATGGAGCCTTGAGGGACTCCTCTGGCAATTGGAAGGGGGACAAATAGTAGGCCATCAGCTTTGACTAATTTTTACAGCTTGTGAGAGTCACTGCTCAGGCTGCAAGGACTGTGGTGCCTCAATGTGTTTGGTCTCATTTCTGATGATGTAGTGGGAGGAACAGAACTAATTTTTTTTTTTCCTCTAGACAGAATGCTGCTCCACACATCACCCCAGTACTGCCAGGTGGAAAATCTTTTAATTAGCAAACGGAAAAGAAAAAATACTTGAGATATAAGAAGTGATAGCTGATTGCAACTGAAAATTACTATTAATCCCAAGCAGTACACTAGCTCTTTAATTTCCGGTGCTGGACAGCTGAACTGTTCAATGTGGAGTGGCATTTTCCCCCTGAAGTGGTTGGGAAGAAGGCTGCTCACAGGCAGATTGTGGCAGAGGGTCTCTGAGGGAAGAGGGGAGCTGAGAGTGAGCGAGAGAGACACTTTTGGAAGTTGGCCCATGGCTTCCATAGCGACAGCATAGACTGGCTGAAGTCTTTCACTACCTGAGAGAGCCAGAATTCCAGTTCCCAGTGGAAAGTAGATAATTTGACACCTCGAGAATAGCCCTTAGTAGGTACAGGGACTGGGACTGAGTATCCAGAACCTGAAGTGTGTTCCGGTGACAGAGAACAGCATTGGAAGAAACCTACTAGGTTTCCATTGCCTGATGAGCCAGGAAGTATTAAAGATTGTCTCCAAGAAGTGTGGAAGCTGGCCTAGAGACTATTCATGCTGCTAGCCAGTGAGTACATCAAATCTCCCGCCGAGTTGTGTCTGCTGCCTGCAGAAAGTGAGCAACTGTTTAAATTCCAGTTTGGGAAGTGACTGCATGCCAATCAGGACAGTCTGGGGAGTCAGCCAAGTAGTGTAAAAACTAGGTATTACCTATTGTCTCCTCTGGAGGTGTGTGGCTCTAGTCCCCAAGACTGGCCTAATCCAGCACCCACAGATGAACGACCTGAAGGTGACAAGCTGCAAGAGCCTGCAACTGCCTGAAGGGGACAAGCTACAAGACTCCATCGTCAGCCACTACAACTACCAGCATTGTTGTTCAAGATCCCTGCTTGACAGAGACAAACCACATCTGCTGACCCTGTTCAGACCCTGTGAAGTTGAACTACAGAACTCTGAGTAAACACAGGGCCTGCCCTGAGCTGAGAATCAACTATAGAAATTTAAAGTTCTTCCTCTTTAAAGTTAAGTGTACCAACGCCGGCCAACCCGTGGCAATGTACAGGCCTTCCACTTCTCAGTCTGGGTACACAGTAGACTTTTGGGGTCACTGCTACCAGTGAGGAGGTAAGCTTGTTAATGGTATTGCTGCTGGGAGAGACACCATTGTTACAGATGTCTATAGAAGTTACCAGTTCATCAAATATTACAACTGTTAATGTTTGCTTACCACATTCCCCTTACCCTGTTAATAAAACTTTTGTTGTTGTTGCTGCTTAGATTGTCTGTGAGCATATTATTAGTGATAGCTATTAACTGCATGCAACACAGAGTATTACTCTGGTAGATGGTGTTCTGTGTATGGGGTAACTGGAAGGGGAGGTGGGTAGGTATAGCATCCCAGGGGGTTTTACTCTACAAACAACTGGACCACTACATTTACTCTGGGTGGCGGCACCACGCTATTTATGGGAAAGAACCCCCCTTTCACCATCAGATCAGAGCCCAGGCCCCTCAAACTTTTTGGACCCCAACAGGCAGGGGTAGTAGCCTGCTGTTACACAGCGCCTGGGTTACATGAGTACTGCAGACAATGTAAACTAAAGGAAAAAAAGAACAAGATGAAATAATTATACGAGCACTGTACATATAAAGAATACTGGATGGACAACTATGCACAACCAGTGTGTTCTGCCACAGAGGGGTTCTGATTCCCTCTGACCTCGTGAGCGAAGCTTGAGAGGTGTGTGGGAATCAGAACCCTGAAGAGGCAGAACACACTGGTTATGCGTAAAGTTGCTCATTCTGTATTTTTTTATAGTGTATAGTATTATGTGAAATTTGTGTGCAGTGGTTCCTTTGCTTTCAGAATGAAACTGACTTGTGCAATCTCTAGAGGTTTCAAAATGATGTTGTATTACAGAAGGGCACACTCACATTCCATGACCTTTGAACTGTGGTACAACAACATTTTCAAAGTGATGGAATTCTATACAGAACAATGCTCTATTATGCACTATAAATTAACTGTACCTACATATGGCTAAAAAATAATCAGTACAATATTAAGCATGAAAGAGAAATGGTGATGGAGTAGCAGGGGGTGGGGGAGGCAGAGTAGAAAGAAAAAGCAGGAAACGGATAAAGTAGCGGTGCTGTCAATCAGGGCATCATATTTCTTCAGCGAAAAATTTGAGACTGTGATGATCTTAAAGAATACAATGATATGAGTGTATGATTCCAACTAGATATTGATATTCCTGAAATTTTTTGCATATTCCTAAAGGAATTCATAGAACTGGAGTGAAATCCACTTCCTTATGTAACCCCTAGGTGGTGCTATCCCAAGGGCTACTACCCCTGCCTGCTTGGCTAGTAGCAGGTTAAAGGGCCTGAGTTCTGAAACGGCTGCCTCCACCCAGAGGTCAGGGTTGGTAGTGGTCAAGCCAACCTGAACACAGCCCTCTGGAACACTGTAACCCCCCTCTTTCCTTACTAGTGGCTGGAACAATACACAATGATCACTTTCACAATACCCCTGATACACCACACAAGTACCCACACTCTTTGCACTTACCACTAGGGCTTTCCTCTGGCCCGGCCCTGGGGACCCCCTGTAAAATAAGGTTATACACAGCAAATAACAGCAGAACAGTACTCTTGCACAAACTGGAACCACAGTCAGGGTAAATGCAAAAAAGAGTTAGATCTGATTTATTTAAGGGACTTGAACAAGGAAGGGGCGTAATCAGATTAATTTGCTTAAAGGCTGCATCAATCAAACAGTTATGCATGCACTTCAGGGTCCATAAACAGTCACACACGCTGGGTACCCAGATGGAGAACAGTGGGCTAGCCAGGAACGTTGCAGCTGGTTGGGGCCCTGTGATGGAAGAAAACCACATGCACAACACACAATATTTGTAATCCAGAACCAGAGGGCTCCGTTCATGAAAAGAAAATAACAAGACAATCAGATGACACACTTTTAGATTAAGTTGTTGTTGCAGGGAGCTACCCTGATAATTACTCAAGACACCCAAGACTGGACACAGGCTGAACAAAAATTGAGACAGCAGGTGGTTAATCTGGAGTGCCAGGAGAAGCAGGGCCCACACAAATCACCGAGGCGTCGTTCCTTTTCAAGCGTGAAGCAGGGGGCTGATTCCCAGGCAGGTCTCTCGTCGATGGCTTTCTCTGTGCAGTGGGTAGTCTGGATGGGCCAGTGTGGCAAGGCCCCGGCCAAGTGGAGACAAATTTGGATACAATACGTTTTGTGCTGGATACAGCTTCCAGCAAGCAGAACACAGTTCACACAGTGGGGAACCAAATCATGACCCACTAACGATTCTCAGCACATTTACATGTAAGGAAATTCTACTGTACCAGGCAAACTGCTCTCCGGTCACGATCGCAAAGTCTCTGCACAAACCGGGGATTTAAAAAGAGCTGGAAATCTTGACAGGCCAATCTCATTCAGCAAAATCTTCAGTCTTCTTCAAGTATGAGCCTGGTAAAAAATCAATGGCTTACTTCGTTCTCACAAACTTGGATTTAGTCCAAAATAATTCTCTTCTCTTCTCTTCCTCTCAGGGGCAGCAGGCAGACATGCAGGCCACAACTCAGGCCTTTCCACAGTTCTCCCACATGAAACTACTCAGATGGCTGCTTGACTGTCTCAAGCTGTTGCTTCTTCAGCTCCCAATTTAGATCTGACTCAACTACCAACAAGCCTGGGACTTTCCCCAGAATCCAAAAGGTTTGGTTGGCTGATCTGTCAGTCATTCACAACAAAGGCTCCCCCTTCAGGTGCAAAAAGGTGCCAAAAGCCCAAAACTGCAATTCCTACAGATTTTGACTCCAGGCAGCTCCTGTAGTCCGGCTCCATTTTAGGTCCCACCAGTACTGATTGGTCCAATTCGGCAGTCCAGGACCAAGATAGTGGAGATAAACAAAACAGTCCTTGCTGCAAAGAAGGCAGGTTAGACAAACTACATTATCATTATCACTGCAAATGATTTTTAGCAAATAGTTACATCTTTTGACATAGCTCCCTCTCAGATTACTTATGACTGCAATCCAGGCAGCTCTTAAAGAGACAGTGCACAGAGGCTATACAGGTACTCTCTGGCAATCACATTTAAACTGCTAAAACGCAGGACACCAGCCTGGCAATGAGCATTTAGGCAAGCTCAAGGAAGACTTTTCAGGAATCCCCTTTTGTAGGGGGGTTACACTTATTTAGTACTTGGGAAAGGCTGTCTGCAACATTACAATCCATTTTATCTCCTTCTGAAGGAGAAGATGAAGCCTGTTACCACCCCTGGCCAAGGACACAATGTGTGTCTGTGGTAGACGAGTGGAAGTTAAACAGTTTATGTCCTGCATAACTACTTTTGTTGTCTACATTTGCTGGTGCCTTTGTGGTTTACACTTGTGGGCAGAACCATCCACCCACTAAAGGTCCGTATTCACGAACATTATAGAGGGATAAACAATGCGAACCGGAAATCCAGTCTAGGAGCCCACTTTCTGGAATTCCACCACTGAGATGGCAGTCTACTAAGATTTATGGGATTGGAACACATTGTGGCTCTGGCCAGGGGTGGTAATAGGCTTCACCTTCTCCTTCAGAATGAGAATAAATGGACTGTGTGACATTGCAGACAGCCTTTCCCAAGCCTGGATTGAAGTGCTGGGGTTACGGCCTTAGCCACCAGTCTTTGACTTGCAAAAAAAAGTGACACCTTGAGTGAGCGTCACTCATTTTATTATTTTGTGCATTTTGCATTGTGGTCTGTGAGTGCACAGAACTGTTCTTTTCCTAACAAGCTGGCTGCCTTGCTCTGTACTGCTGCATGTTACCTGGGTACACCAATTTTTTGTTTTCCTCATTTTCTTTGTGGAACATTGGATGGTAGATGTGGAAATCATCATGCAACTCACATTAAGGGTGGACAAACAACAGACCCCCACCACCCCTGATCTTGGACCACAGTCGAGGCACAGGCCTCCTAAGACCCACACCAGATGGAACCAGTGATACCCAGACTCAGGACCCTGCCACCATTCTGAGGCCTACAAGTCCCCTCTGGCTGGTTGCCACAGAAAGTGCACCCAGAGGTGCTACTCTGCTGTGAATACCATAACACAGAAAGTAACTGAATGACCTGAACTGAAAACTGTGTCTCTGTCTAGATACCTGTATTTACAGTATATCTTGTCGAGAAGGCCTGACAGACAGCATGGAACCTTACAGGACTGCAAGGACAGGATGTGCCCAGGAAACTTATACATTTTGGAATATTGAGCCCTCTGCAAAACAGTAGACACCAAGCATTGCAACATTTCTTTTTCTGTGTTTGCTGACTGTAAAATGTTAAGCCTTTACAAGCTCGGGCAGGGACGAGGAGCATTAGCAACCCTTATCTTGATGGGGTATCATATTAGAAGTTATTATCTACTGATAAACACATAACATAAAAATAATAGAAGTGATGCAATGAAATAATCATCATAATATAAAAATATAATTTTAAAATCTATGACACTGCAAGGGAGAATATAGTAATTTGCATGAGGGAAAGTACAGAGTTGCAGGCTGCAGGGAGTAATCTCCCGCCGGTCAGAAATGAATAGTAACTATTACTGTAGCTGCCACTGGGCTGTGGCAGTCTTAGTGTGTTTTGCAGAATCTTGTCACAGGGCCACAAATAGTAGTCCACTGCAGATGCATGCCAACAGCACCTGCCAAAAGTAAGTTACAATAATTCATATTTTTCCAAAAAGTCAGCGCTCACCTGCCAGCCCAGGTAACCAGTCACTGAAAATAATGAGTGATAGCACTGGATATACCACAAGAATGCAACTTTTATTAATTATAAATATATGCAAAACATGATAAAACATGCAAAGGAAAGAAACATAAGCATTACAAACAACGCCGCTCACGTCAGGGTGTCTAATAGTTAATGCATGGTATCAAATCCATTTAAACTGACCCATCCAAATGGCCTTGCAGCTCAAGCGTCAAGTGCAAACGCACAGAATAGTAAAACAATTAAAAAAAAACTTAAAACTACAGTGGCATCTTTAATGTAAAGTTCCACTCTATCACTTATTGAGACCTGGAACAGTCAGTCCTAGGGCAAAGACAATTTAAATCCCATTTGGTGATAAGCAACTTTATTCTCGAGTATCGCAGTGACATATAGATACAGTATTTAAATTAATAAAGTAATTTTTAATACTGTAGAAGCATTTACAAACCCATTAATTTATAGGTGTGCACTATACATCCTCCAGTATCTGTGCCACATATTTATACAGTTCCAAAAAGTGTTATAATTCTGCTGACTAATCTGCAAACTGTTGTAACATCTGATTGTAAATTGCTGTGCTTTGTTATGTAACGCGTTCCTCATCCCCCGGTTGCACCTGGAAACCTGCCTCAGCTTGGTATGCTTCTCCTGGTCAATAATTTAAAATAAATTTTATTCAGCATCTGCTCTCTCGTGTGCAGGTGTTGTGTAGTTCTTATGTTAAGTACCTTTGGCTTATTATCCATTATTTCCACCTAGTTAGAGGGGCCACAGGTGGAGACCTACAGCTGAAGAAAATTGAAGTTCACAGTTAAGGAGCTCGGGAGACTCAGGAGAACACTGGAGTTGGCGTAGGTGTGGGAGGAAATTGAAAAGAAACTGACTAGAGTATTGACGTGTGGCTCTAGCTGGCTTAAGTAGTGACTGGGGAAGTGGTCAATCAGCTGACCACTGAACCCGAGAAACCTGTCAATTCACTGGGCATCTGGTCTCTGATGTGTAGGTGTAGTGTAATGCTTATTTAAAGTACCTTTGGCTTATTCTACATTATTTCTACCTAGTTAGAGGTGCCTTAGGCAGAGACCTGTGGCTAAAGAAAGTTTGAGTTCCCAAATAAAGAGCCAAAAAGGTCAGTAGAATGAAAACTGCAGTATCCTCTCAAACTCAGGGAATTAGGATTTTTCTCTCTCTCCTTCATGCCTAGGGATATGGCGTGGGGGAACTTCTGGGAATCCAAGGTCTTGGGTATGCCTTCCCTCCAGGAACTGGTAATGAACATTTAACTAGCCTAGCTGACAATGTAAGCAGCATCCAGGAGTCTGGAGTTGAGATGGGAGAAGAAATGACACCCACTCTGATGGGGCTGTAGCCCATTCTGGTTGTGGTCGGGTTGGTTTGATTGAGTGCAGTAGCCAAATGAACAAAGAGTTTTATGGAACTGTGATTGCTGAAGTAGAAAAATGATGAACTGAAGTCACAGTGATTCTAGGTCCTGGTTGAAGAGCATGATGTACGGCTTGTGTCATCTTGAAGGTTCATAGCTTGTATAGCAGGTGAGGTTGACATCTGCTAGTTGCATGTCATCTGCAATGGTTGACAAGCACAAGAAACCCTGAGGTGTCCACCTGATACTGAGATAGTTGACTCATAGGTCATACAGGAAATAGTGAAGCACCTGGCTACAGGTGCAGATGGAAGCCAGTATTATTGCTGATGTGGGAAAGGTGTTTCCTGGGAAGGTAGAAGGCTGACATAGCTACAGATGAAGATGTGTGACTTATTTTTTATGGTTGACAAGTCACTGGAGCCAAAGAAGCAGATCCCTTGAATGGCTTGGTTAGTAACAGCATGAATTGGTAGCGTTGAAAGCAGCATGAGGATTGGCCTGCTGCCTCTTTGTTGTTAGTGGACGATGCCAGCAGCATGAAGCCATAGAACATGACTTGTACCACATCCTTGATGGCAGAGCAGGGGCAACTGCCCAAACAAGGCAAAGTTGATACCTTTTGTTGATAAAGGATGTTGCACATTACACAAAACCATAGGAAGGAATGTGTTCTATTAGTTTGTAACAGGCAGAGCACAAGTGAGTATTCAACAAAGGGAGGAGCGATAGCTGTTGTTGTTGGTGGGTGTTTGCCTATAGCTAAACTCATTTAGGGCAAAAGTGTACTGTTCTCTTGGGGGCAGAGAGGGGGTGACAGCCTGACTGATGGAAGGTGGATGCCTGTTTTTGGGTGGTGATACTGCCAACAGTATGAAGCCATCAGAAGCGAAAGCATATAGCATCTTTTGAGGGGAGCATGGAAGAAGCCCAACTGATGGAGGGCTGCTAGCTGTTACTGGCCATTGCCATGGTATGAAGCCATAGGAAGCAAAGGCATACTGTGTTCTTGGCATGCAGAGAGGAAGTGAGGCTTAGCAGATGGAGGACTGATGCCTTTTGTTGTGGCAGGCATTGCTTACACTGTTGTTGTGGAATGTACTGTTTACAGTACAAATCCATGGGGCAAATGCATACTGTGCTCTTTGAGGCACAGAGAATGGGTTTAGTGGCACCATTAATTGTGAGACTACACACAAATAGAGGTCCAAACATGGAGCTGGGATCAAGTCGGTGTATTTATTATGCTGCAAGGTGATGCAGAGCCTTTAGGGCATTTCCTTGCCACTTCAACCTTCACTTTAGTTCATCAGTCACAGTACCCACTGCATCCCACTGTACCATAACATTTCACCTGGATTCTGATCTCCACCCTCACGAATCTTCCAAGGGACTATCTACCATGCGCCATTCCCACAAAATGGTTACCAGGTTACCTTCCTTGATTTAAGGGGCACTGGTGATAAAGTTTACACTGGAGCCATGTTCAAGTTACATTTCAGTTTTCACTTACAATCCCTAAGCCCCCTGTCAGGGTATCTGGAACCCTGGTACTCCCAAGACTATTCATGTAGCAGCACTCTCCCAGGCAGTGTGAACACTTCCCTGTAGTCAGTTATGTGTCAGGCTGCCAGCACATGTCTCTCTGTTTCCACAAGGGGCAACATTATGAAAAACAAGTCAGGCTACATTCTATTACTAAATTTAAATTGATTAGTTGGTGCAGCTGTGCCTGCCTCCCTGCACCAGTTACGCTGAAAGCTCCAGTGGCCTAAAGAACAGAATGCCATGCCTGGCCCCATCCTGGGGACTTAGTAACTGCAGCTCTTGCCAGGACCCCTTCTCATGACGACCCATTCATTGAGCTACACTGCCGGGGTGTTCGACCCTGCTGTACTCAGGGTTTTAATTCACTACAGGACATCTTTAATGTAGGGATTATTTACAACTGTGCCCAGTTTCAGATGGTGCTCTCCTTCAAGCAGTTTCATGATGGGAGCAGATCCCAATGGATCCCAGCAACCTCTCTTGAATGGTGGCCCTCCACTACTCCCAGTGGTGCCCTGCTGGTTCTCGATCTTTCAGGTTCTCGAGGCAACTCCTGGGATGCTCCATCCTCCTGGCCATGCCTTAATGGTGTTCCTCCAGAGATCTTACTGGGGGCCACTGTCACCCGGACCCAGGGACCCTGCTACTATCCCAGGGCTCACAGGCTCCCATTGCTCAGTTGCAGCCAGAAAGTGGGTCTCTCTCTACTTATCTTCCCTCACTGGGGGCCTCCTTCCAACTCTCTCTCTCCCTCCCAGCTTGCCTCCCCTTGATATAGGAAATCAGGGGAGTGCGGGACCATGCATATTCACGACAAAGTTTCTCACTTCTAGCTGAGCCAGACCACACTGTATACAATCATCCAGACATCCTGTCCCCAAGCACTACCTCCACAGAGGACAACTCTTAAGGTAGAACTTAACCCTTTGAGAGCTCTCTGCCAACTTGCCTTGAGATGAGTGAAGAGAGAGGTTGGTTATGCACTGGTACCAGAGGGAAGGGGATAGTGACCCTAGTACAGGAGGGATAAAACATGCTACTGTATTGCATATTGTGGTTAGGGGGCTTGAACAGTTTGAGAAATGACTGCCTGGAAGGGCATATAATTATAGCCTGGGAAAAAAGGACTGGTTTGGCTGTGCCTTTGGAGGGCATTGAAGAGTGGCTGGAACTAGTATGGGCTGGTGTGGACTGGGTCTAGAAGGGCATTGAAGACCAGCCACAAGAGACTATGTTGCGCATTGCTGCTAACCCCCTTTTCTCCTATTTAGGGCATAGGTCCCTAAATAAAGTTTCTGTTCTTTTGTTTGAAATACTTTGTCTCAGTTTTATTTGTGTTACAGCACTAACTACATGTAGTACTTTATGGGGACTGTCTCTACAGTGTGTTAATTCACGAGTGGAGTCAATAAATTAGGAAGGTGGGGAGTTACTGCAGCCCAGGGGTTCTTTTAACCATACCTACAGTACACCTGACCCATTTAAACCTTTCTCTGGGTGGAGACACTGTGCTGTTTTCAATATTAATCTTGGATGTGTGCGAATCCCTCCCAATGACAAAGGATACAAAAGGACACAGGCTTCTCAACCTTGTGCATCTCCATTAAGCAAAGGTAGTGACAGCGACCATGTTACCTGGTTATAATACCGACATGGTTGAACAGGGCTGTCAGAGGTACAGCCAGTACCTCCCTAAACTCTCTCAATATCCTTGGCTGTATCTTTTCTGGTCCGATGCCTTGTTGACTTTCATATTTGTGAGTTTCTTCAGGACTCTCTCCTCTGGACTAGTGTCCATCTCCCTTCCTGCGATGCTCTTATCACTTATCTGTAGTCCCTTGCCTTCCCCTTTCTCTGTGAATACTGAACATTTTTCAGAATGTCTGCTTTCTCCTGGTCCCCCTACACACATTCCCCTCCTTCCCCCCCTCAGCCTTACAATCTCTCCCATGATCTTTCTCCTTTCATTTACATACCTGAAAAATGTCTTGTCCCCATCCTTTACTACCTGGGCTATTTTCTCCTCTGTTTGCACCTTTGCTCTACTGACTGCTTTCCCTGCCTCCCTTTACCTCCTGATGCACCTCCCTATCCTCCTCACTCTGCGTCTCCTTGTACTTCCGGGATGTTATCTTTTTTGTCCTTACCTTCCCGGCTACTTCTTTTGAGAACCATAGTAGTCTCTTCTTTCTCTGTATTTTGCTTACTTGCCTGATGCAGAGGTTTGGTGCCTTAACCATGGCCTCTTTTAGTTTTCCCAGCTTTCTTCCACTCCACCCAAGTCCTTCTCTCCTTCCAGGGCATCCCTGAGGCATTTCCCCATCTTTGTAAAGTCAGCCCTTCCTGAATTCCAGGACCCTCGCCTTTGTGTGGTTCAGTTCTGCCACTGTCCTAATACTGAACCACACTGTACAGTGATCACTGGTCCTCAGGTGCCCACCTACCATGCCGTCTGTGACACTGCCCCCATTGTTGAGTGCAAGGTCTAATGTTGCCCCCTCACAAGTGTCTGATATCTGCATGGCCTGCATTGTCAAGGATATGGCCGACACCACCAGGAGGGGAAAGGTACATGGGGCAGTGACATGCAGACTGTCCCTTTCAGTGGGATAGCATGGTTGGCAACCTTCATGTTGTCCTTGCACCTTGCTGGCCTCTGTTGCCCTTGCTGGCACCAACACTCCCATGAACCACTGCCTCCATCAAATCCCTCTCGTGCACCACTTGTTCGGCACATGGGGGCAGTTGTAGCAATTCCCCTGCCTTTGGTGTGGGGACCACTCCCATAATGGAATCAGGAGCAGGGCCCTGGTGCACCAGTGATTGGCATAAGCTGCTGTTTTCCGTAGCTTGTGCCAATCTAAGCGGGGCTTTGAAAATCAGCTCCCTGTCTCCAAGCTGAGGTACAGTAGAAAGTCACTCACATGATCAGGCATTAACCCTTAGGGTGCTTTCTAGTAACCTGGCTCAAGCTTGGAAGAAGAGAGTCTGGTTACATACTTGTACTAATGCTGACCTATGTGCTCCTATCTGTATGAGCGATGAACACATGCTAACTACACTACACATTTCACTAATATAAAATACTGCATCACATTTAACTTTAGTACAAATCCCAGAACCAGTCACCCTGCAGCAGCCTTCACATTCATGTAGTCTTTATCCTGCTTCTGCCCTTCCTTCTCCTCTGTCGTCTGCAGGGACACATGATAAAGCCCAGCTCCACCTGCAATAAAACAAAACACACAGGACAGCTACTGTAAATTCACCAGTGTATCATTTTTCTTATCAAAGGCAACACTGGTTTCAGTGGTAAACCTGGAAACCCATACAGTCTGTGGGAACAAATAAACCTCACTTCCTAATAGGGCATATCTTCGTGAGAGATCATGAAGTGAAAACGTATGAGGTAGTGCATATTGTCGCTCATTGCTCTGTTGCATTGCATGTGCACCAGGCAAGTCCTAGACCCCTGAAACTGAGGACACTGACTACTCTCATTGCAGGGTGGTGAAGTTATTTTCCCCATGGGTTTGGGAAGGCATACAAACATAAAGAACAGTTGCAAACAAACAAGTGGTGCTCCTTGGTAGAGAAAAAAACTGGGTCCCCTACCAACCCAACTCTGGTTATGCAAAGTCCCGGGCATTGCCTCATACATAATGCTGTGAATGGTGCTTTCTGATATACTCCCTATCTGGCATGATGGGCCATATGAAATATCTAGTCTGCTGACGATCCAAATCTGTGAAGAGGCCTTCATACATCCGGATACTCATGCCTATGTCTCAGGTCAAAAACCTTGCTTCTAACAATACCATTGATTTCATCCTTGTTCTGTTTATAATACTTGACTTTTTTGGCCTGAATTTTCTGAGTTTCTAGCATCAAAATATGCTCATGTGGAGCTTCTACAATTGCACATAGCCATCCCAACATATCTGGGAAGCAGTATCCATATCGAGTTTCGACTCATCTCTTTATGGCAGAGTCAGCTTGGCTAATTTTACCAAGATGTCTGACTTCTCCTTTGCCCAGTGGCAGCTAAGGTCCATGCCAACATTCCTTCATCAGTTTGTCAATTGCCTGCTGATGGACTGGCATTGCGGGTCTTGGAGGATTCCTGTGCTGAACCTCTGGCTCAGTGGCTACTGCTATGGGAGGGGACTTAGAGACTCCTGTGGGAGACTCTAGAATGGCTGGAGAGATTTCTTCCATGACTTCTTCCACTACCACATCTGCAGGTTCTTCTTCCACCACCCCATCTGCAGGTGGTCCTCCTCCTCCTCCTCCTTTTCCTCTTCCTCCTCCTCCTCCTCCCTATAACAAAGACCAAGCCCAAGAAATCTGAATGAGTTATCAGGCTCACTGAGTACCCAAGCTACTCCTAGACTGCCAGTCAGATTTACCTTTCACTATGACCCACTTCCACCCTGGGACATCAGACTCATGGTTCACAACCACTCTTGAGACCTCACCAAGTCTCTGCTAAATTATTCAGTCTCACCACTTGCATCCCAGCAGCCATGTCCTGGGCCCAGGGGGTCACCAACAGATGACCATCTCTTCCACAGGTCAGACCCTCAGCTAAGGTCTGTTCTTTTTCACACAGGTCCTATGCTAGGGCCTCTGTACCATGCTGTTACTGGTCAGCGGTGGCAACACGGACAGGTGCTATGGTCACATTCTGTTCTCCTTATTCTATAGTTCTCAGACAAGAAGAGCACCTGTGAGGATCTGGCATGGTGGCCATCTCAGGCCTAAGTGCCGCATGGTCATGTCAGGGTTCACAGAGCTTTATAGTCAGTGACCTGTCTGGATGGGAAAAACAGCAGTCACAGTACCCAAGGGGAGATTTTGTCGTAAACAAACCCCTTAGCTGTTGCCTGGACATCCCAGAAGCTTCTCCATGGCCTGGTTTTCCCTTGGGAGACTCAGTGCTCTCACCTGCTTTTACCTTAGACATTCATCCGATTGCAACCTGAGGCTGGACTAATTAAGGTCCTGTAAGGGTCCCCACTCCCTGACATGCCTGTTCTCACTTTTACTTTCAGTTGAAAAGTTCATTTTAGACTTCAGTTACAGCAGGCTGTACACCAAAGTGCAAACCAGAGACTTAACACAGTTACTCAAAATATTACTGCTAATTTCACTTATCTTTGATCTGCCTGGCTCCCCAATAAGTTCTAGATAGTACTTGCTCACGAATCCCTGGCGGGCAGATTTGTGGATGGAGACTTAGGCAAGGCCTTACCACGAAGGTGGTCAGAGGTTCACTGGCATGCCTCCATCTTCTGGACAAGCAGGGAGGTTGGTAAGGAGCAATCTGGCAGTCTGCCAATTTCAAGGTCCCAGCTGATGCTGATTCCTCAGAGTCCTCGAGGGTCACTCGACTCAGAGGGTGATCCGCAGCTCTCTTGGGTGGGTGGGTTGTCCAATTCTTTAGCTGGGTTCACTGGAGCTTCTGCTTTTGCTTCTGCTGTCTCTCTGCAATCATTGTCTTTCTATGCCTCCATGCAGGGCTGCTCTCATGCACATGACCAGCGTGCAGGCCTTCATTACCCCTGCTACTCTGCATACAGGGATGGACCTCTAGCCATTAGCTCTAATGATACGACCTTATGTTCATCATTTTCTTTGTGCCAGCTGCTCCTCTATCAGTCAGTACATGTACAGTTCGGTCAACTGTAAAAGTAATCTGCAAAAAAGTGACTCCTTTTTTTCTAAGTACACTAAACTTCTGGGGCCCATATCTCAGTGGTTCCTTGACCAGTTTGCAACAAATAAATAGCAAAATGTGCAAGTGGTTCCAGGGTACTCTGCGCACAGTGCATCCTGGAGGATGAGTCCCCACATGTAAGACCATAGTTCCTCCCTGCATTTAGGGGTATATGGTGGCCTCTCCCATCTAGGGCGGGCCTGCTTTCAACACGAATACTCAGTACCTCTACTCACCATGCCACCACGCATCTGGGCAGATGGGGACCAGGGCCAACTTACACACACAGGGACACCATAAACATGAAGCCACTCACAGAACTGTTGTCCATATGTCAGAGCTGGGATCAAGTAGGTTATGTATTTATTATCTGTATTTTGATTGTATACAGCTCAGAAAGGCATTAACTGCACCAGTCACTTTAAAGTTTCTTATGATTTCATCATCACTACTGACATTATTACCACCAGTACTTTTGCCTGTCAAACTGACTGGGCACTGCTGCACAGATAAATACACATATATGCTTCTGTTGGTTTGCTCAGGTGCTGTAGAACTAAACCCTGGCCCATTTCCCACAGTGATAGCACCTTCCGATTTTGCTAGTTCAAAGGGTTTGAAATTCAAGTCTATCACTATACGTAGTATGTTAAACAAAATGGACCTATTCAACTTGTGGGTTGCCCATTCAAACCCAGATGTGTTGCTGCTAGCTGAAATGTGGCTTAGTCCTTCTAGTCTGACCAGTGCAATATCCTAACAAAGCTATGATATACAGATTGGATCAGCAAACACAGGATGGGGTGTAGTCCTTTATGTTAAAAACAAATTCACATCTACTCTAGTTACCTCCCAGTCCAACCAGTCTGAGTTCAAATGCATTGTAGTATCATTAACCCTTTCAAAAGCGGAGTAGGTCAGCATTATTGGTTGCTACAGACCCCCTACTAGTGGTTTAGATTTATTATAATTTTTGTAAAAATTTGCTTCCGTACAATCATTTTGGGTGAGTTGAACTATGATTGGCTGTCATCAAAATCAATTGATCTGAAACAATTCTGCAACGATTTTGGATTTCATCAACTTATATTATAACCTACACAACCCAATAGGCATAATCCTCTAAATTCCTCTATCCTGGATCTCATTCTTACCAATAGACCACAGAAAATTACCTCTTCAGTTGTTTTTCACAATGTCTTCAGCGATCATAATGTATAATGTTGTTACCTGCTCTAGGGGAGTACTAAAGATCAGTAGTAACCATCCATTATCTGAAAATGCTCATTCTCCCATTTTACTGTCCCTGAATACCTTCATCAACTAGCTGGTATTAAATGGCAGGATTTCTATTTCGCCCCTTCAATCCAAGCAGCCTATGAATATTCCACCCAGCAAGTTACTAGAGTAATTAATCGGCTAGCTCCTTATGTAAATCATAGAGCCAAGAAAAAAATCTCCCCACGGTTCACCAAGGAAATAAAAGTAGCCCTTATGGACTGGGATCTGCTCTGAGCAAAAGTGAGATCTACCAAATCAGAACAAGATTGGACAAATGTTAAGCAAAAAAGGAGCTGGTTTACAAAACTAATCTGTATGACCAAATTAACTTTCTACAAGACTCTCTTGAACAACAACAAACATAATCCCTCTAGTTTTTGGCAAACCATTAAGAATCTCGAAGGAGGGGCAGTTCCCCATCCCTACCAAAACAATTGCAAATAGGTAACCATTTATTCATTTATTCACAGAGAAGCAGCTGGCTTTAGAAGAAACCTCCATTTTGCCTCAGCAGGAAATGCCTTTGACACCTCTGCCACTGACAATATTCCTTTGCTGTCTCAAAACTCATCAAGACACCACCAAATACCTCCAATCTCTTCAATTTTCATCAGGTTACTTATGAGCAAGCGGAGCTGCACCTACTCCAAACCCTTGACCCTAAAAAAAGTGCAGAGGCAGATAATATTGAACCACTCTTCCTAAAAATAGGATACCCAATCTGTACTGCACCTATCACACATCTTTTTAACCTTTCAGTTTCAAGCTGCAAGGTCCCTTCCTTATGGAAAATTGCACATATCATTCCACTCTTCAAGTCTGGTGATAAAACCTCGACACACAATTTTCGACCTATCTCCATTCTACCTGTTCTGGCTAAACTGTTTGAGAAACTAATCCATGGACAGATAAAAGATCACCTTGAGATGCATACTCTCATCAACCCCATGCAGTCTGGTTTTCAGGCTAAACATAGCACAACATCCACCTTGGTAAAAGTTACAAATGATTGGTTTACAGCCCTTGACTACAAGCATTCTACCGCAGCACTCTTCTTAGATCTGAGCAAGGCCTTCAGCACCATAGATTACAACATTCTTTTGAGTAAACTTTCGAGTGTCAGGCTAAGTCCAAATGTAGCAAATTGGTTCAGATGCTATCTTACGGGTAGACGACAGCAACTGAAGGTTGAAGGTCTAACCTCAACCTGTGTACTTATCAGTAAAGGTGTACTACAAGGTTCCATATTGGGCCCTTTTCTAATTACAATTTACATCAATGACCTAGGCCAGAACATCACTAACGCCAATCTTCATTTTTATGCAGACGACACTGTACTTTATACTGCAAACCAAGACCCAGATCTAGCACCACAGCCCTTACAAGAAGCCTTCAATCTATTGCAAATTAATCTCTATGGGTGGGATTTTCAAAACTCTTAGATCGCTGCAAGCCCTGGTGCATCAACAATACGGCATATGGGGCTTGCGATAATCCAATGGGATTTTCTGTCCCATGCTGCATTTGATGCAGCTTAGACCATCTTTTCCTGTTCTAACTTGTGGCACTCCCAGGAGCCTGTTTTAAGGAGCTTGTGCCAGATATGTGGTGCAAGTTAACATATACAAACTGTTGCAACTGCACCTGAGATTGCAACAATGGGGTTAGTGCACTGCCAAAACCAAAGTGTCATGGCACAGGGCTGGACGCAAGCCCTGTGACACGGTTCAAAAATATGTCCCAATGCATGTAAGCTTCTCCTAAACACGGCCAAAACCAAATACATGGTCCTTGAGCACAAATCTAACTACACCCCCTTCATCAGGCATTACTACCTTTTCTAACAAAACACTAGAACTGGTAGGCTTTCTCAGATACCTAGGCATGTGGATGGATAACAAGCTGACATTTAATGTACGCATAGAAACTCTCTGTAAGAAGCAACAACAAAGACTGGGTTTTTATTCCATAAATAAATCTTGCCTTAACCGTGAAGCACTGGTTCAGGCTACGTTCCTCTTCCTACTAGATTATGGTGACATTATTTATAAAGGCACCAATTTCAAATCTGGCTGGATTAGATGTGTTGTATCACAGAGCGCTCTGCTTTATCTATGACCTCTCTGCCATTACTCACCACTGCCTCCTCTATAAGGAAATAGGCTGGCTGCTCAATACCAAAAGGCTAAGACATCTAAATCTTTGGTCCTTCAAAGCTCTGAGTAACTCATTACCCACATTGTTTCCGTGCTCCTCTGTAGGTCCTAAGACCCATACACACTTAGTCTACATAATGTCATTATGCTTGATGTTCCCAAGCATCACTCAAAATATGGAAGGATGGCCTTCAGTTGGGCTACCCCTAAAGCCTGGAATGCCCTCCAGAAACTACTCACGTTACCTACACTGGTCAGTCCCTGGCTCTTTCAATCTCTTCTTAACCAACATTACACAGATAGATGTGTTTGCCACTAGGACTGTATGCTGTATCATGAACAGGTCTCTCTGTTGTAGCCTACAGTATCCTGTAATGCTCTTAACTGCTGATTAGTTGCATGTCACTGTACTCACGCCTTACATTTGTGTAACATACTTATAATCACCCTTCTCTGTTCCTCTTTCTGTGCTTTGTCTTAAGCTAGTTTGTTATTCCCAGGCCATCTTTACTGTTTTGTATATCACCTTCTTAAATATTATGTATCACTAGTTGATACTGTGTCTTTGAATGTGTTATCCCTACCATAGTATTTATTTCTATTTTTCTATTTTGTATATCACCTTTTTCATGTATTACGCGCTGCCAGCTGACACTGTGCCTTTAAACTGTTATTCCTAGTTTTTATGGATCAAGTTTATTTTTTTTTCTGTCCTACCCAGGATCTCCATGCAAATGAAACTTCCTATTCCTGGTACAATATATACAGTAAATATACGATCTCTAACTCCCATTCTGGGTCACTTAGGCATTACTTCCCATAAGACTGGGTATGTACTGGCACTCCTCCAAGGTAGGGTGAGACACTGCCTTGGGGGTAATTATGCCTACACATAGCTCTATGCCACATGGTGGCAACTGTACAAATAAGCAACCAGACTATTGTTTTCTCCTAAATTTACAGATATACTTGGTTCAGTCCTGAGTGCCTCTCTTCCAACATCACACTGATCAGCCTAGTGATCCAAAGCAACTCTCTCCCTTGTTGGACCCAACGCCATGGGATTTAACCGACCCTGACTTTTGCTAGGCCCCATATTCTGACAAACCATTAATGTTACCGTTTTCCATTTCTACTCATTTACCTAGGGATTACTTACTTCTTGGGAACCCAGTCTCCAGTGGAGCACTTCCATGTAGGTGGACCTATAAATGGCTGCCACACTTGCTTACATCTGTGGAGTGAGTCCACAAGGATCCCAGCAACCTCCTTTGAGAGGAGGCCCACCACTACTCCCTGATGCCAATCAGGTTAACTGATGGTTCTTCCCATCATTGCAGGACTAATCTTAGTAGTCTCCAGAGGGACCTCCCTGCCCCAAGGGAGGGTGGGTGGGGCAGCTGCATGGTGAGAGGCTAGCTGCACAATAGAGCAGACTCGATAGACCGTGAGGCCTGTATCTGCTGGCATTTTTGTATGTTCATATGTTCGTAAGGGTTTACCTATAGCGCTTCGACAGCACTAGTGCCGACATCCCCTACAGCGACAGCTGCAATGCCGACTGTCGGCATTGTAGCCATGGGGATGTTGGCACACACAATTGGGGGGTTGTGCCCCCAAGACCCCTCCTTGAAGGGGGCTCCGCCCCCACACCCCCTGGTCTCTAGGATTCTAATTCTGAGTCGGAGTTGGACCGGGAGAGGGCAAACACCCAGCGAGGAAGTCCCAATCACCACAGAGACCATGACAGCGACAGGCTGATTTTGCCCGATTCCTGGTACTGTGATGGTCTTTGCCATCGGGGAGTCGCTGCAGTGATGGTATACCATTCTTAAGATGGAGCAGGGAGAGACAGGTTTCCATCTAAGGTTCTACCTCTGCTGGTTCTTCTCTTCCTAAAGGCCGCCAACCCAGGAACCTAACTCTGAGCTCTCAACTAGCCTCCCCTATTTAGGGTGTAAAGGTGGAGGGCAGATCCATGAATATTCATGCCTGGACTTCCTGCTGCCAGTGGCAGGAAGCATAACACACCAATGCTCAGACATCCTGTCTCCAAGCTGAGGCACAGTAGAGAACCACTCTCAGAGTCTGAGTTTAACACTTTGTGTGCTCTCTAGCAACCTGCATCGAGCTTGGAGGAAGAGAGAGGGGGATTAAATTTTATTCCTTTTGTATTATTTGCTCTTTATTCCCACATTAACTTCTGCTCGCCATGGGAAGTGCTGTCCTTAGTCAGTTTCCCACCTAGACACCGCTAGTCCAGAAGACCACTTTCTGGGAGTTCCACTTACTGATATACCTTTGTGGTTCTTTGCTGGGGGGTCCAAGGATAGGTGGCATGGGAATGGGTGAATCAGGCATCCTTCTGCATCTTGCGTGCTTCCCCTTATATTGCATCTCCCCTCCTGTCCTAGAAAACCTTCCTGCAAGGAAGGGGAGTTGATCATGCATGGTCTTTTAGAATCAGGGAGGCAGTTACCCCAAAGGTTATAGTGCAAAACTGTGAACCTGGAGACACAGATTTAAATGCCACCCTGCCACTTATTCACTGGGCGATCTTAACTTAACCTCACTGTGCATCCCCTCCCTCAATCTGAATTCATACCTACAGTATGCTCACTCTGTGGCTCCTGCCACTTTTCATAGCTTGTAAAGAGCTTTGTGATACAGTGTGTATGAAAGTTCTACATTACAGTATATGTATCTGCTATAGGCTATATAGGTGGAGCTATGTCATGAAGCTCAGGGGTGGTAATCTAAGGGGTAATGTTAGCAGGCTCTTTTCTCCCAGAGGGTGGAGAACCTTTGGAACAGCTTACCAATGGAGACAGTGGACACAAAGATGGCACAGTACCCTTTAAAGGGCAACTAAAGTCAAAATTTACAAAAATATGTTGTGCGGAGTATATTTGTAACCCCCAGGGGGCACTATCCTGAGGGCTACTACCTCTGCCTGCCCTAACTGTGGCAGGGTGAGGGGCCCGGATCCGTTGGTGGGTGCCTCCACCCAGAGGTCGGGGTCGAAACAGTCACGGTTGACTCGGTCGCAGCCCTCTGGGTTGCTGCAACCCCCCTTCTTCCCACTAGCAGCCCACGCAGTTCAATTTCAGTGTCTCTACCACCTACACTTCCCCCCCCCGGCTCGAACCAGTCAGCTCACTCCGGGAACCCCCTGGAAAGTAAGGTACAGTTACACCACATTCACTGTGCAGTATTTCACCATTAATACACAAACTAGCCAGTGTACTTTTGCAAAACAAGCAATCTGATTTATTTAAGGGGAGATAACAAGGACCGGGGGGAATCAAGTTGATTGGCTTACCACTACTGTATATAGCAATCTACATATGGCTCTGTGCACAGGCCTAACCTACTAAGTACTGTCTATGGGTACCCAAGCCCTAATGGCTAGTCCCTCGATGCAGCTGGTTGGGGCCCTGACACAAACGAGCAGTTAATCCCTGAGAGAGCAGGTGGAGCCAGAAAGCTCAATTGGTGCAGTCAGCAATACAACAAATTATTTTGCCTTTATCTGCAACTTTTTAGCAGGGAGCTACCCTGATTCAGTACTCACAACTCCAGCAGAGGACCACGCTTTCACACTCCGCAGGGCTGAGCCTGAGCTTCAAGGCCTCCTCACACATTCATATGGAAAAACACAGAGGGGTACCATACCAGGCAGCTGCTTCAGGGACCCGCGCGAATTCACAGCTACATGGGCAGTTCACTGCAGCTTCACCGTCCTGACAGACCGAGCGCGATTTAGCAAATTCTCCAGTCCTCTTCAGGTGAAGCCTGGTAGGTAGCTGTGCTTGTTCACAGCCTCCTCTGACCGCAAGCCTGCGGATTTTGTCCGTGGAACGCCGGCAATGCAAACGGCCGCCTCAGGTCTTTCACACACTTCCCGCATGAACACTTAATGCCGCAGGAGCTCAGAGCTCCCTTCTCCTTCACAGTCACAATCTATCTACCCCTAACAGCATGGGGCAATCCTCACAGCTTGGGCCCACCCGATTCCATTGGCTGGTTACAACTGCCAGTCACTCAATCTGGCCCTCAGTGGTGCGAAAAGACACCATGGCCCAGAATGCCACTTCCAAGAATTACAAGCTGTGTTCCCATTGGTCAGCTGGCTCCAGCCAGAGTCCTGATTCCTGGTTGGTCACCTCCACGCCAATTCCGATGCCCCCTTAGCTACTATTGGACCCCTTTCACACAGTCTGGGTCCAATATGGAGGGGCACAACACAAAGTCCCAGCTGCAATAAAAAAGAAGTTAGACAAACTGCAATTTAACCAATACTATACATGTTTTTAAGGGGACAACTATATCTGTTAGATAGGCTCCCTCAGCGCTCCTAGTGACCACAGAAACGGAGCGATCAAACAGCAGTCCAGGGCGGGATTCAAGCAGGGAAACCCTAGTCCCCCCATTTGTACCACTACAGCCTGCGAGCAGGCAGCTCCTACAGAGGCAGAACTGGAGGCCTCAACAGCACTCACAACGCCCCATTTAACAGCCTTACGCCGAACACCAGTCAGGCATGGAGCATTTAGGCAAGCTCTGGGAAAGGCTTCTAGGAACCCCCATTAGTAGGGGGTTACATATTGATTTGTAGGTGTACTCCTAGTATTTAAGTTTGTGGGATAATTTATGGTGTTTTAGGTGGTTGTGGGTATTTGAGGTTTGGATTTTAGTGGAGTGAGTTTTTTAATAAAGAAATGTGCTTGGGACAAGGGCCTGTAGGGCGCAGCTACTCGGGTGGCGACCTACGGGACTTCTGCCCCGTCAAGCTTCCAGCATTGCTGGTTGATGCCTGTCGGAGATGTAGGCCCTTGGGAAAAGCTCAGAGGGGGGGCCCAGGGGAGTCTCCCTCAAGTAGCTGCCTAGGTGTCTGGGATTCAGGTGGTGAGGACAAGGAGATGCCCTGGGGTGAAATAGGAACTCGAGCAGGGATTGCCATGCTTAGTTCCCATACCCAATGGCTCCACCTTAGAGTGCGGGCAGATAGCTGATCCAGTTGCCCCACCTCATCCTACTCAGGTTGTGTTGTGCAATGCCAGGTCAATGAGGAACAAGACTGCCATAATGGTGGACTTGATACCCTCAGTCTACCTGGCGTGCATCATGGAGATCTGGCTGAATGAAAATGCCGCTCCCATTCTGGAGGTAGCAGTGCTGGCCAGGTACTCATGATACACAGCCCGAGAAAGGATCGGAGGGGTGGGGGGGGTGGCCATTTGCTTTAAATCTAGCCTGAACCTCATGGTGCTACCTGTAGGTCCTACAGGGTCCTTTGTATGTGTGGCCACCCAAGGTGGTGTTGGTGCGGGCTTCAGGGTCCTCCTGCTTTATCTCCCCCAGGAATAGATGGGGATTTTCTGCAGGATGTCGAGGAGCTCATCGCTGGCCTGGTGTTGGAGTCTCCCAGGTGACTGATTCTGGGGTACTTCAATGCTTGGGTCGACAGCAGGCTCTCAAAATTTGGAAACGATCTCCTTGGGAGCAGGGAGGCCCTGGGCCTGTCACAAAAGGTAACAACAGCAACACACTTGGGTGGCCACACACTAGACCTGTTTTTTTCCTTTGGTTTAGATATTATCTACCTTAGTGTAGATCCGGTTGTTTGGTTGGATCACAGCACCATGGGGTTCATGTTTAGGGCCTCACTTCAGATTGTCCTGCCCCTGTGGAGATGATCCAGTACCGGCCATTAAGAGGAGTTTACTCAGTAGACTTGCTGGCCGTGCTGAACCTACAGAGTGTTGAGGCAGCCTGTGCGATTTGGTCAGAGGAGGTAGTGGCGGCCTATAATGGGGCTGTTGGTGCAGCCTTTGACTCAATTGCACCCTTTCATGTCCAGCCCCTGTCTACTCATTGGAGACCTCCTTGGTATGATGAGGATCTCTGAGGTTTAAAGATTAGGGGGCGGAGGTAGAGAGGCACTGGAGGAGATCTGGCTTGGTGGAGGACAAATTGGCCCTGAAGTTGCATTATGCTGACTAACAAGGGGCAATCTCCTGAAAGAAGGTGGAATTTCTGTCTAGGGAGATTGCTGTGGTGAGAAACAGACCAGCTCAGCTTTTCTGCATGGTGGACAGGCTTTTACATCCAGCCTATCTATGTGCCGGGGGGGCAGGTTCTAGCACTAGGTGCGAGGAGCTGGCTCTGTTTTTTGCCGACAAGGTGTCCTGTGTCAGGGCTGAGGTCTTATCGAGCATCTCTTGAAAGAGATGCAGGGTCCAGCCTGACTTGTGCCGGAACACTCCTCTTGTCTAGGATGAGTTTGAGCTGGTTGGGGTTGGGGAAGTGGTGGAGATAATCTCAAAGCTGTGGCCTACACAGTGTGATCTGGACCCAGGTCCAACCCGCCTTTTGTTTGGGTGTTTGGACCTGACTGGACCTGTGGCTGCTGAGGTCTGGCTCTGTTTTTTGCCGACAAGGTGTCCTGTGTCAGGGCTGAGGTCTCATCGAGCATCTCTTGAAAGAGATGCAGGGTCCAGCCTGACTTGTGCCGGAACACTCCTCCTGTCTAGGATGAGTTTGAGCTGGTTGGGGTTGGGGAAGTGGTGGAGATAATCTCAAAGCTGTGGCCTACACAGTGTGATCTGGACCCAGGTCCAACCCGCCTTTTGGTTGGGTGTTTGGACCTAACTGGACCTGTGGCTGCTGAGGTCATCTGGAGTTCATAGAGGAGTGGGATTTTCCCATTGGCCCTGAAAGAGGCCTTGGTTAGATCCCTTTTGAAAAGCCCTTTTTGGACCCGGACTGCTTCAGCAACTACAGACTGGTCTCGAACCTCCCATTTTAAGGGAAGGTTATAGAAAAGGTAGTGGCAGTGCAGCTTGACAGACATCTCACTGCTTCCTCCCCCTATGAGCCTTTCCAGTCTGGGTTCCGTGCATGGCATAGTACAGAGACTGCCCTGGTGAGGGTGTTAAATGATCTCTTGATGGTGAAGGACAGGAGAGACCGTACCATCTTGGTCCTCCTGGACCTCTTTGTGGCCTTTGACACCGTAGACTATGAGGTGCTACTTGACTGCCTGCGGTTCTGATGTGGCCTGTCTGGTAACGTCATCAACTGGTTCATATCATATCTGATTGACAGAGTACAAAGGGTGAAAATGGGAATTGTCTCATCTAACCTGAAGCCTCTGTGCTGTGGTGTTCCACAGGGCTTGGTCTTATCACCGTTATTGTTCACAGTGTATATGCTGCCATTGGGGGACATTATTAGGCAGTACGGTCCGGGTTCTCACTGTTATGCAGATGATACCCAGCTGTACTTGTCCTGTGTGCCCAATTCCTAGGTGTTGGACTCTGTATTTAACAGCTGCCTCGAGGAAATCCAGTCATGGTTGATTCACAGCTGGCTTAAGCTTAACTCAGACAAGACTGAGGTACTGGTTGTGGATCCAGGTCATTGGGGTGGAGGAGGGTGGGGGGGTTACCCCCGACCTATTGTTGGGGGGTGTGCCCCAGCCCCCTCCAGACAGGTAAAGAATTTGAGCGTGATCCTGGACAATGGCCTGACACTTGATGCTCAGGTGTCAGCTGTGGTTAGAAGTGGGTTTTATCATCTCAGGAATATCACTCGAATTCGAGCCCTGATACTGCCTGAAGACCTGACCACGCTGGTGCATGCTTCCGTCACTTCCAGGTTGGACTACTGTAATGCCTTGTACCTAGGGTTATCTGGAGGCAACCTCCACAGGCTGCAGCTGGTGCAGAACACGGCAGCAAGATTGTTGACCGGGGTGAAAAGGTATGAGCATATCACCCCAGTCCTCCACAGACTGCACTGGCTGCCAGTCTGGTGGAGGGTTGTCTTCAAGATAGGCTGTTGACCTATAAGACCCTGCATGAAAGGGGTCCTGTCTATCTGCAAGATCCCCTTGTCACCTACCATCCGGCCTGGGCACTCTGTTCTGCTGGGGGAGGCCTTTTGGGAGTTCCTAGGGTTAGGTCGCGGCATTCTGGGGACAGAACATTCTCGGTGGCTGCACCTACCCTGTGGAACTCCTTGCCTGTTAATTTAAAAGAGGTTCTCTTGGTGGAAGCCTTTAAAAAGGGCCTTAAAACATATTTGTTCCAGCAAGCATTTTATTGATAATGTTTTACAATTATTATTTGGTTTTATGGGATAGATAAATAATTGTATGCTCCCAGTTGTATTCTTTTATATGTATATTTGTGTACAATTTTAAATATATGGTCTTATAGTTTTGTTTGCTGTTTGTCATTTCAATTTAGTCATTGATGTATCATCAGATGAAAATAATTAATGTAATGTTATCTGTTTCTTTTTGTCATCACTGATAATGACTGTACCTGGCTGTATACTGTTCAAATGTTTGTTCTCATCTCATGCTGTGTCATGAAATACTCTTTAATGTTGACTCTGGTCTCCCCTGTCTGTACTCTCCTGGGTCATGCCTGAATATAGGCAACATTGTTGTCTAGTGTACTTACCCGGTAAACAAAAAACAAATAAATATTGTATAGCGCCCAGAGTCTCTGGAATTGGGTGCTTTAGAAATAAAATATCTATTCATCTATCTATCTGTCTGTCTGTCTATCTACCTATCTATCTAGTAAGTACTTCCCTTTATTTTCTGAAAGGAATTTTTTTCTAAATTTCCTTTTTGATTTTATGGCCCCTGGGCCTTTCCATGTTACCATTTGTTATGACTCGTTTTGTTCCCATAATGCCTCCTGTCCCATGTGACAATGATTCATCCAGGACCATTGATTCAGAGGGTAGTGACTGCTGCACCAGCAATCTACTGTTAGGAGCCAGATATTCTGGCTGCAACTAAATAACTTTCTGTTTTCTAGGTATATGTCTAGGTCTACCCAGCAGAACTGAATATTTTGTTTTTAAAGCTTTTCATTTTATCAAACTGATCACAGATTCTATTATTAGTGAAGACTTCAGTTGTTTCCTTAAAGAATAACCCACTCAATTATCCCTCAAGCATTTGTCATGTGTAAACATAACCTTCATTAGAGCACCCTGGACAAGGAGAGTTAATTAATATAACAGCTCTACTTCTGTAAACTTGACAAAAAAATAGCTCTTGTTGAATTAATGGTCCTAGACGCATCACTGTCAAATGGGACAGGAGGCATTGTAGGAACAAGAAGAGCCATTAAAATGCTAATATGGAGATTCCCAGGGGCCATAAAACCAGTCAGCAAATTCAGAAAAAAATCCTTTCAGCAAATAAGGAGAAGGAATTACTAGGAGTATACCTACAAATCAAAACACCCTGCACAGCATTTTTTTTACATTTTGACTTTAGTTTTCCTTTAATGTAAAACTGGACAAATGTCTGCTTACAGAAGGAACCATGGATGCCCTGACTAGTAGAGTGAGTATGCAATCTTTATAAATTGGTACGTGTTTGCACAGCATACTTACCTGCTTATGAAGCTGGTGTATGAGGGAGACATGACAGACCTACAGTCTCTTCAAATCTCAAATTACTATAATTTGTTTTTTGTGCATCTCTCAAAACCATATACGTACTCTAAAACCTCATTCACAGTGAAAGGCATTATGGGTATGCAAATCCTTATGTTGCTACCAGCATACCTCTCAACCCGTTGTCCCCAAATGTGGAACATTGCCTCTCAAATGTGGAACAAATGAGCAAAATGTTGAACACTTAATCACATTTTTATCTAGGAGGCTCAGAACACTGTTAAAATGTTTGCATTTATGTTCAGAAAGTCTGTTATTGATTGAATAATATATTTTTGCATCATTTACTATGGATTTTTGCTTTAAAATGTTAACACTGAATGTGGAACAAGTCCTCACAATGTGGAACAGGGAGCTTTTGTGAAGTAAAATGAGGAACGTTCCTTGTAATGTGGTACAGTTGAGAGGTATGGCTACTAGGTGAAACTAGATTCTTTTCCTTTCCTTTTCAGAGCACATAAGCATCACCGTACATACCAGATGTTTCTTACCCAAGGCTGGGACTGAGGCTCACAATGTGAACTGAGGTCTACAACATGGCACAAATGTGGGCTTTCACCAACATCACCAAGCTACACCTTCCCAATTATGTTAATATCACTACCGTACCAGATGCCGTGTCTCTTTGGCGAAGCTTTGCGGGCCTTTTATATAAACAATGCACTTGTGGTTGAGGGTTTTAGTTTAATAGCCAGGCCACGTCTGACATGTCCCATCAGTTCAACACAGCACCCAGCTGCCTAGGCAGTCTGAGCCATATACTCCTGTCCTGTGCCTTCTCTTCCAGTTTGTCTTTGATTTCTTTCTTCACTTTGCAATTTCTGTTAGTACTGTAGATAGCTTACTATCTAGAGTATAACGGTGATTAGAAAACAGTTATTTGAATAAAAAAGCCTAAACTAGTTGATAATTGGCACTGGCAGGGGTGCCTAATTCTCTTATCTAAATTGAACCATTTCAGCTCCTGAAGAGAGGGCCTGGGGTCACAGGTAAAAAAAAAAAACACAGTTAGCATCAGCAGACATCAACTGAACTTAAAATTCCAAATAACTCATGAATTTCAAGCCATCCTGTTCATCATTATGGGGGGGATCTACATGAAGCAGGGGCTTTGCCACTTATAGTTTATACACCTAGGGTCCGATTTTAAAATGAACTGCAGATGCTGCAAGTCCCTGGTGCCTGAACATTGATGCAGGGGGCTTGAAGAATCCCTTCAGCGTAGATTGCAGTTCTAGATCCAGGTGCATCAAATGCCAGAAGTTAGACCAGCTCCCCTGGTCTAACTTTTGTACCATTTAGGGACCCTTTTATGGGGCTTGCACCAAACAGTTGGCAAGCTGCAGTAATTGTGTAGTGTCGCTAACTGTGCCCAATGTTCTAAAATTAGGCAGTTGTGTCAGCCCATTAAACTTGCACCAAACATCAGGGCTGACAAAGGGCTTGATGCAAGTCCTGTGTCAACCTTTGAAAACTGGGCCCCTAGGGTTTACTCTGGAGTGGAGGTTAGAATGCTCTGCTTGTGACATCATTGTTCTTTCCAATAGAAAAAGAAAGGGATGCCATGAGCAGAGGATTATGAATCCTTCAGCTCCTGAATAGGCATCAGTTGTACGTGAACAGAAAGGGATAAACATCCAGGTTTCATGCAATGGCTCTTATAAAGAACAGAATGCTGTAAAATTCCCATTTTTCAAGAACACTGTGTAACTGAGTCCTGCTAATACCCACTGGGATTATTTTGCTGGTGACAGGAGGCACATTTTAAACTGAGCTCAATAACATGAAAAGTTGTTTTTATTTATATTTATTTATTTGTAGTGTATAGTAGAGCATTGTTCTCTACAGAATTCCATCCCTTTCAAAATGCTGTTGTACCACAGTTCAAAGGTTATGAATGTGATTGTACACTTCTGTGGTACAATAGCATTCTAAAACCTCTAGAGACACAGAAGTCAGTTTCATTCTGAAAGTGAAAAACCACAGTGCGCACATTTCACATAATACTGTACACTATAAAAAATACAGTATGAGCAACCCTATGCACAACCAGTGTGTTCTGCCACCTCAGGGTTCTGATTCCCATAGACCTCTTAGCCTCGCTCTCGAGGTCAGAGGGACTCAGAACCCCTCTGTGGCAGAACACATTGGTTGTGCATAGTTTTCCATCCAGTATTCTCTATATATTGATTGAAACCTTTGGAGATTACCTTTGACGACAAATGCTCATTTGCAAAGGTTCCAGGACAAACTTTCCATATTTTTCCTATTCACTTTAAGTTCAAGGAACTCTGGTGATGAATGGGTTATTTTGCAGCCACTGGTCATGTCTGCAGTCTTGTACTCAGTGCAACCGCAATGAGCTATGGTCAGGTCAGGCAGGCCTCTGCTGTGTTTGTTCACATCTGAACATTTCTAACTCAACAAAACATCTGGATCCCAGTCGGCCTGCTAGCCTTTATAATGTACAAGAAACCTATGCAATTCTTCCCTCAGGGAGCGAGTAAGAGCTACACACTTGACCACGGCCCTCAGAATATGCGTGTGTGTGTGTGTGTGTGTGTGTATATGTGTGTGTGTGCGTATGTATGTGTATGTGTGTGTCTGTCTCCCCCCCATCGCTCTCTCTCTCGCTTGCTCTGTCTCAGTCATAATTTATCTTAGAGAGCCATCTAGTGGTCATATAGTTTACTGAAAACAGCCATATATAATTTCTGTACAGGTAGACCTGCAGGTACAGAAAGTGAAACCTCCAGAAAAAAATGTATACATATATGTAACCATTCCCAAAAATGACTGACTAAGCTGTGGCACAATAAACATTTATAGGGACTTAGTGGGCCTTTGTGCAGATATCCCAGGGTTTGTGATTGTACTTTTTCCAATGGTGTGGTGCTTCCATCCAGGGGGCTTCTTACTAGGCATTCCTAGAGGTGCTGCCCTTAGGAGATGTACTACTGGTACAGTGGCACTTTGCTCTTACCATCCCTAGGGGTGGGGGGTGGGGGTTCTTGTTTTCACTCAGCAGTACCTTCTTAAGGAGCATTCGTGAATATTTTTTTTAACATTTGTACTTGGCACCCAGATACCTTATCATTTATTATGTAGTATTCTGGCAAAATTAAAAAAATAAATGTATTTATTTGTTTATTTCAATCTAGGATTACAATACCTTTGAGCCGAGGCTCTTTTACAAAGTTTCCACATCAGCATGTGCAACAGTCATCGTTTTTAGTTACGAACATATAGTCATTGACTTACAGACATGTAATAACCAGTACAAAGACTTGAGCTATGAGCAAGACAAGGGAAGGGTGGGTGGGTGGGGGAAGTGAGGGTAGGAGATCGGGGGAAGGAGGTGCAGAGGGTAGGGGTATGGGAGGTGGTTGGGGGTGGGGGCAGGAGTGGAATCTACGGGGGAGGTGGGCGAGGGTGGGAGACAGTGCAGCCAGGGGGCCTTGTTGAGGGAATATGACAGGTAAGGTGCTAGGGGTACAAAGACTGATTGTAAGTGTTGGGTGCTGGGGTATGTGCAGCTGGAACGGTGGAAATGTTAAGATGGGCAATCGCAGGATACAAGCAGTGAGAGGTGTAGCTTGGACTTGAAGAGGCTGAGTGTTGGAGCGGTCGCTATGTTGCTGCCAAGAGAGTTAAGCCAGTCGGATGCCCGATAGGTGAATGATCTTTGTCCTTGGGTCATACGACATCGTGGGATATGTAGTAGATGAGAATTGGATCTCCTTGTAGTGACATTCCTATGTCTAGGCTTAAGGAGGGCACAGATACCAGGTGGGGCAAGCCCCATTATAATTTTTTTGGCCGTGATACAGGTTTGGTATTTTATGCATTTGTCCAGTTGAAGCCATCCAGATTGGGAATAAAGGTTACATGTGTGGGTACGGCGATGTGAGCCAGTGATGAGATGACAGGCCTTATTCAGGGAGGTTGCGATACGTTTGAGAGCAGTGGTAGTTGCAGACCCATATATGATAAGACCATAGTCTATGATGCTGATGATGGAGCTTTGGACAGCCACTGACAGTGCTTCTGGGGTTAGGTGTTTCCTGTTCCGGAATAATATGCCTAACCTCGCATTGGCAGACTTTGCAACAATGCTGATATGGACAGCGTATGAGAGGTGGGGATCAAGGGGGATGCCGAGGTACTTGAACGATTGTGTTTGCTCTAGGATGGCTCCTTGTTCGGTTGCAATGGAGAGGTGGAGTTGTTTGTTTTTGTTGTAGGGGCTGCAGAAGACCATAGACTTGTTTTTTTTCTGATTGAGAAGCAGTTTATGATTTAGGAACCAGGATTCGATGGAGTAGAAAGGCCCGCTGAAGTTTATTTTGTAATTGGATTGGATCAGGGTCCAAGGTGAGGATCACAGCATCGTCGGCGTAAAGAATTATTTGTTCTGGGCAGCTGCCTGATAGTGAATTTAAGAATAGGCTGAAGAGGAGGGGTCCCAGAATGAAGCCCTGGGGGACTCCAGTGTGGACTGGTCTAGGGTCCGAGAGTGTATCAGCGATTCTTACTGTTTGGGACCACTCTTCAAGGTAGCTCTTAAACCTGCCAATGAAGTCGGTTGACAGCCCAGTGTTCTGAAGCTGGACAAGCAGGAGGCGGTGATTGATGGTGTCGAAGGCTTTAGTTAAGTCAATGTAGATTGAGCCTAGTAGTTCACCGGAGTCAAGTGCGTTGTGGATTGCACCGGTGAATTCAAGTAGGGCTGTGGAGGTGCTGTGACCTTTGCGGAACCCATATTGTTGCTTGCACAGGATGTTGTACGTATCCAGGTATTCTGTGAGCTGGTCCGAGACGATGCGTTCTAGTGCCTTGGAAAGTGGGGGTAGTAGGGAGATAGGTCTGTAGTTATCGTGGGCAGTTTTGCCACCACTTTTATGGAATAGGGTGACAGTGGCAGATTCCCATCTGTCCGGGAACCGGCTAAGGCTGAGGGAGAGGTTGAAAATTCTGGTCAGAGGACTAAGCACTTCATCAAGTGTGAGAGACAGGATTTTGAGATCGAGGGAGTCATTACTGAATCTTAATTTACCAAGGGCTTTGGTAACATATTTGCATACTTGGTGAGCCTTGACTGCTTTGAAGTAGAAGCAGGGGGAGCTGGTGGGAGTAGTGTTCATTGCGGGCAGAGGGGTTTCACCATCTTTGAAGTAGTCCTGGGGTAGGACAATGCTGAGGTCAGTAAAGGCTTTGTTAAAGGTATCTGCAATGGTTTTTGGGTTGAGGGTTGTGGTTCCATTGATGTTGAATATTGATGGGGGGGTTTTGGTTGGATTCCCGGTGAGTTCCTTTATGTTCTTCCAGAATTTCTGACATTGCCCCAGGAGTTTGTGAGGGCATGCTTATAGTAGGCGGACTTTGTTTGCTGGATGGTTTTAATGCAGTCATTGCGGGCACGTTTGTAGTTTTGGATGTCGTTTTGCCTTCCAGAGTTTCTGGCCAGCTCCCATAGGTGGTCTCTTGTTTTAAGCATCCTGAGGAGGTCAGCTGTGAGCCAAGGGTTACTGAGTGATTTGACTTTGCATTTCTTAATAGGAGCATACGTGTCACAGGCCACAGTGAAGATGCTTATGAAGTGGTCAAGGGCAGTGTTTACGTTGGTTGCATTAAAGATAGGGGACTAGTCTTGATGAAGGAGGTGGGATTTGAGTTGAGAAAGGTGACCACGGGGTAGAACCCTGCTGGTGATAGTTTTTGGTGGTTGTTTGATGAATTTATTTGACCAGGTGCAGCTAACAGGGGAGTGGTTGCTGAGAGAGTCAGGGAGGACATTAGTGTTAGATATCTGTGATGGGTGACTGGTAAGGATCCAGTCCAAGAGTGTGCTGGTGCCTGTCCTGTAATTTTTCCTGGTTGGTGAGTCAACCATTTGTGCGACCTTCGCCGCAGCAATGGTATCCCTGTGTACACCAGCATCAGCCGCAGGCCAGTTGATGTTGAAGTCGCCTAGGAGGATGGATTTGGTGTCCGGTGGGAGTGACTTTACGAAGTCAAGAACAGCTGTTAGACCAGTTCCTGTTCTTTGGGAGGGATGTAGATGGTGGCAACAGTGAAGGTTTTGTTTTGGGCTCTGAGGAGGATTCTAACTGGCAGTATCTGAGCAGTTGTGGGTTGGAGTGAGGTAATGATGTGGTGCCCTTGTATGGAGTCTTTTAGGTACAGAGCACAGCCCCCACCTCTTTTGGAGAGGCGATCCAGCCTAAAGACGTTATAGCCATGAAGGCTGATTGCATGGTCTGGTACTGATGGTGTGAGCCAGGTTTCGACAACTGCCAGGATGTCAGGGCAGTGTTGGCTAGTGAAGGCCTGTAGGGCATCCATTTTAGGAAGGAGGCTGCAGATGTTGATTGATATGAATGAGAGGGCACCCAAAGGCTTGCTCAGATAAACGGCTTTAGAGCAGAATGGGCCAGGGTTTGGGTGCACGTTGTCTGACAGCATTAGGAGGAGGAGGACTAGCCGCAAGGAGCTGCAACGTATTTCTTTAAAGGAATGCTTTCGCCTGCTAGCATCTCGGGAAATTGCCGAGCATTGACGATAGTGGGTGAGGGTAAGCATAGACGGGGGGACCAGAGTGGAGGCTAGGACCAGTGTGGGCATAGGACAGTTTCATGGCGGTAGGATGGACCCTGGGCAAGGGGCAGTGACCAGTGTGCAGCGTGCCTATGTGGAGGAAGGATGTAGGAATGTGGAAGCTGTGGGGGAGGGAGAGAAAGCAGGCTTTTGGGGCATGCAGTAGGGGAGGAAGACAGGCAAGAAGAAATAGAATAGGGGGTAGAGAACGGTGGAGGCGCATGATTAAGGTAGGATTCAGGGTAGGTGGAGAGAGGGGGTTAAGACAGGCTGGCGGGGCTAGGAGAAGGGGTGGAAGAGCAGTAGCTGGATCAGTGGGAAGTGAGGATACAGCCAGGAAGGCCAGGCAGCCAGGGAATGGGAGGTGGCGACTAAAAGATGGGGGCAGTCCCAAACAGGTACCCAATGGAGCACGAGGTGGGGCGGAGCTACCAGGGGCATGGAGGAAGGTCTACAAAGTTAAGGTCGGGGGGGGGGCGGGCGTAAAATTTCGGCCGTTTGTCGTAGAAATGAATGGGCACAGCAGCCCCGAGCAGAGCAAAGTTTTAGCTGACTCAAGAGTCAATCCCTGAGCAGGAGGCAAGAGAGCGTCCAATCAGGGTGTGGTACAGATACTGTGGGGCCAATGGCGTGGCTCTCAGCAGTCCTGTGGTTCAGGGAAGTCTTACCCGGTTCAAGAGGATCTCGAGGGCGGGAAGGAAGGTATATAGCAAGTAAAGCAACTGTGTCTTTCAGAGGGTAGACTTTTTTTTTTAAATGAAAGAACAAGAATCCCTCTAGTGGCAGGTCTGTATAACCTGCTAATGGAAAACTAGCCACTAAAAAAAAAAAAAAAAAAAACTTCTATTAGACACTTGAAATGTGCTTAGTTCTATCTAAAATCTATTTTTAAAAAGCGCCAGGTGGCAAAAGCAGGGGAAAAGTCCTGGCCAATCAGAGTGGGTTTGCTGGAAGCGCCCGTGTTCCAATTGGCTGCGCTGTTGCCGTACCTTCCAAGGAGCTGCAGGCGGGCGTCTTGGTCTTGGTCGGTGGCTGGCTGGGTGCCGGCCGACCATGGGGGAGCTGAAGCAGCCCCATTCAAGGGCAGGCAGGTGGAGAGAAGAAAAAATAGCAGGGTTTAAATAGCATAGAGGTAGGATAGGTTTAGATTGAGCAGTTTAGCAAGACAAAGGAGAGTTAGACTTTTCGGCGCCAAGGCAGAGTACTTGGATGGGGGGGTGCAGGAGCAAGGAAACAGAAGAGCTGTAAGCACTTTAAAACAGTAGTAGAAATTACAGTCCAGCTAATACAGTTGAAAAACTTCTATTAGACACTTGAAATGTGCTTAGTTCTATCTAAAATCTATTTGTAAAAAGTGCCAGGTGGCAAAAGCAGGGGAAAAGTCCTGGCCAATCAGAGTGAGTTTGCTGGAAGCGCCCATGTTCCAATTGGCTGCGCTGTTGCTGTACCTTCCAAGGAGTTGCAGGTGGGCATCCTGGTCTCGGTCGTTGGCTGGCTGGGTGCCGACCGACCGTGGGGGAGCTGAAGTAGCCCTGTTCAAGGGTAGGCAGCTGGGATATAAAAAAATAAAAAGCTCTGTACTTTCCTAGGCATCGAGGGCTAATCCCTGACCACCCTCCCATTTAGGTAATTTCCCACCCTACACCCCTCTATATCATTCCAGGCATCACACAATGTTAAAGGATAACTAAACAACATTTTGACAACAAACTATTCAAAAATCTGAATCTGTAAGTGACTAAAGGAAAGCCTGCTGTATTCATTAATGCTAAAACTACATATACATAATTGACCTAAATGTTGCTCCAGAGCATTTGAAAATTGTAAAATCAGCCTTCCAATTTCAAAAAAAACTGTCTTACCTGCTTCCTAAAATGGCCGCCAAATGTGTTATGTGATGACATCATTTGAGCCAAAGTCAGTGAGATATATGGCTCTCTACAGTGCAAACTAGTTCTTTTTCCCTTTGTATAGAATTGTTTCACTTAAATGGTGAAAACCATGTGCATTATTTTGCATAATGCACATGTCAGGCTATGGTTCTGTTCATTTTGTTTACTTTAACATGCTGAAAACGTGTTTTAATCCAACAGACTTTCTCTGTGACAAACCACAGTGCAGTACAAGTCTTGAATAACCTGGTGGTCTAGTGGTTATGGTGGATCCAGAATGCTACAATGGGGGGTGCTGGGGTGGTGTGCATGCTTAATATGCACTTTTTAACATTTTTATTAAACCTTTATATTTTCTGCTATTATTCTGTTCTAGTACATTTTTGACAGAAACTTAGATGTAATCCATAGTTTGAATGTAAATATTTATACAATCAATAAATCAAACTTGTTCAACAAAGTGAAATGCAACAGCAAGCAAGTACGTTACTATATGGGGGGTGGTGCAGCCACACCCTTCACCACCCCCAGAGCCACCACTTTTTTTGTAGTAAAGTTCTTGTGCAGTCTAATGTTAGAGTTCATACTGTCTCAAAACTCAAATATATGCTTGTCTTGTCTTCTTTTTCCATGGGAAATAATAATAATAAGAATTAGCATTTATATAGTGGTTTTCATACACATTGTATCCCAAAGTGCTTTACAAGCAATGCTAGACTGGTAGTGAAGTGACTGAACGTGTAGTGGCAGCCATTTCATACATTAATATCCACACATAGCCTTGGACAATTGCATGAACTGGTTTTATGGGAAGGGGAATGTTGGCCAGGACAACGGGGTCAGGTAGTGATCAAGGTGCTGGCAGCCCCACATCTTATTTCTCACAGTGATCTGCTCATATTTTTCTTCTTCTGTCTTCCCCCTTCCTGAATATAGTAGTACCTTGCAAGAGTGGCCTTCTCAGTCCCCCTCTGGTATTCATTCTTCACTATTCCTCCTCACACCAAAAACTGGTGAGCTCATCACCTTTCTGCATCATGAATGCAAGTAATACAGTCCCCGTTTTATTGTGACACATCAAATATAAACATATCTTTCCAGTAAGTCAGGCTCATAGCAACAGGGAACAAGGGGAATGATGGGCTTTCCTAACCTTAAAAGATCTAGGCTACCTTTGATTAGGCACTGTTAAATGATGGGTGTGGACATCATTATGCATGACATATAATAGTGCCTAATCATGGGTGGCTTAGATCTTATGTAAATAGGAACACCTATTTTCCACTTATTGCCATACTACTATCAGCCTAACCTGAAAAGATCATGTTTATTATTAATATGTAAATATAACAGGGAGACTGTACTAAACACATTCATGATGCGGAAGGGTAGTGAACTCACCAGTTTGAGGTGTGGGGAGCAGGTGAGGAGAATGAATGCCAGAGAGGGACTGAAGAGGCCATTCCAACAGGGTACAACTATATTCAGGTTAGTTGAAGACATGAAGGAGGACGCTGAGCAGATCACTGTGAGATCTGAAATGTGGGGCTGTCAGCATTGTGATCACTACCTGACTGTGGATGAAAGCAGCCAGTGATGACAAATACTCAGAGTGGCAGGACTGTACCTAAACTGTTACTTGAATTCAGTGTAGGGAGATTACCCTCGGGTGGGGGTGGGGGTGTTGATGTTTGTTAGGACAGTATTGAGGGAGTTGTGTATAGCTCATTCAAGATTTGGAAGGGTGGTAGCCAGCCAACTCGCATTATGGAGTACAGCACAGAAAAGTACTGGAGAAGAATTGCTGGGACCTGTCCTGCGGGGTCCTGCAGATCACAGGTAAAGGAGTAGACTCACACTGGAAGTCGGGTGGATTTGCTCAAGGTATTAGTATGCCTCCCCTGCTAATAATATTGTTATCCATTGTAAATGCAGCCCTTATGAGGGCATAAACAGCAGTTTTTCTGGTGGATCATGATGCTTATTACTTGACCCTCCAGGAAGACCTAGTTCTTGGTTAATGAGGTGGGAGAAAACACAACAGGGAACTGTACATACTACCTTCACTGTGCAGAAGGGTGGTGATCCATTCACTGTTTACTGTGGGAGCAGAAGTCAAACACTGAGAATGTGGTCTGGAGAGTGATTTGGAAGGCATTTTTTTAACAGTGCCAGCTGATGATGCATATCAGAATAGGTGTGCACAACTCTCTGAGGTACAAGATTACAATCTGAGGTGTGATAATTCTCTTCTTGAGACCACAGGCAGTACTAAGGACAGGGTATGAATGGAGGGGTGTTCAACAGAAGGCAGGCTAGGTGCAGGGGGTTTACGTGGAAAAAGAAGAAAGCCTTATTTGTGGATTAACAAGAGAGCATGAGCTTTGGAACTGAACAAGACCGGTACTTTGCTGTGTGACCCTAAGCAAGTCACTAAACTTCCTTGTGCTCCCAGGCCACACCTGTAAACAAGCTTTTAGCTTAGTGTGTCTCTCCTGGTTAACAAAAAGCAACATTCAGTGCATCATATAACTACTAGATCATCAGGTATTTGAAGTGTTGTACTGTAATGCAGTTTGCCAAGTTTGCCAAAGAAAAAGTTAGCTGGATTGCAAAACATTTTCCACAAGTTAAAGTAAACAAAATCATAGCCTAACATGTGTACTGATCAAAATAATCCACGAGTTAATACATGGTGTTGATCATTCTGGTACAACAATTCAAAATAAAGAGGGAAAGAAGAAGTAGTTAGCATTATAGAAATATATGTGGATCTCTGGCTCTGGCTCAGATGATGTCATCATGACTCATCACTTAACACACTAGGCAGACATCTTAGGGAGAAACCAAGGCTGTTTTTTGAAAGTGAAAGACTAATGTTTACATTTTTCAAAAGCTATGAAACTGCATTTATGTTATTTACATAAATGCAGTTTTATCATAAATGTAAACAGCAGCCTTTACTTTACCTTGCTATGAAGCCAGATTTTGGAGTTCGCAGTTTTGTTAGGTACCCTTTAACAAAAAAAAAAAGAGCAAACACTGGCTACTAGATGGCACGAAAGCCAATGGCATCTTCTTGATTAAATCTCCTCTCTCTAACCAGACCTCCCCAGTCCTCCAAATAGCTTTGATTAAGACGTTGCCTCCTGCTGACCCCAATCCTTGATTCTGAAGGGGGACCAATACGTCAATGTACTCCAACTCAGTTGCCCCCCTCCCACAACATGCTGATCCTATTCATATAGCCAGTGATCTGACTGCACTACCAATTGGATGCACTGCTGGGAGGTTGAGGGCATTGATAATGCTAGGCAGACTGAGCTCTTACCCATGACTAGTTGGCTCATGCCCCTATGACTCTCTGATTGCCCAATGATAACCTTAGGATTCATTATGCATCACCCCTCTTGGCATCATACTGCAACTAACCAAGCCCCTCCAGGGTTGCCTGCACTCTTCGTCTGGCACTACTTCCACTCCTCCTGGGATCAGTTAGGGCCTAGTTTTCCGTAGGGTAGCTTGAAGGCCTAGCTTGATAGGGATGAGTGGTAGTCAGATTTTGTCCTGTGTAGTAGTTCATAGGTCTAGAACACATTAAAAAAAGTTGTGCATTCTAACCTGGTCTCCTGAAGCTCCATTAAAAGACATCAGACCATGTAGCAGTGACAACTCACTTGCATTTAGCTGAGTGACAAAATTGTCCAGTGCCTACAGTTATAAACTGGTAAATCTGGGGAGCTTCTGGAATCACACGCTATGCGCTTGAGTAGTGTGTGATTCCAAAATCTCCCTGGATTTACCAATTTATCTTTGCAGGAACTGGAAAATGTTGTCACTATGCTAAATAGAAGTACATTTCACTACTACATGGTCTGTTTCTATTTATCTAGAGTTGGGAGAAATTAGCAAATTCTGAGTTTGTGGAATCTTCATGAAATTCTGTGAAATTTTGTGATTTTTTTTTTTTTTAATTTTCTGAAATTCTTTAATTGGCCATAACTTGATCGGTTTTACAGCTATAAATCTGAAATGTGGAATGCATATTGCCTGATATGGGCCCTAACAGCTTTCCATGTTCCATAATATTTGGTTGAAGGGTGGAGAAGTTATAGGGGCTCAAAGTCTGGCAATTTAATATTAGTGTGAAAATTTTTGAACATATTCTATGCTTACAACATGGCCACCTTTGGAGCTAGATAATTGAAAACTTAGATGCATACTTTCTTGGAAGAGTCATAGAAACTGCTAAATAAAGAAATAATGGTTATATAGAATAGTGGATGGGTGACCATCTACAACAAGGCTGTGTTTCCATCGAGGAAGTTGATGACATAATAGAGACCCTGAGAGCGAAACTCAAGAGGTCACTGTGATGTCATCAGCTCCCGAGATGGTTTACCAGCCTTGGTTGTGGATGATATCCCAGCCACTATTTTATATAGTATATGGTTCCCCCAAATGCACAACGTTTAATTTCACAAGGTTCATACCTTGTGTCCGTATTCCTGCTTGCTCCCGAATGCTCCCAGACCTGTCCTCGTCACATTAACACTCAGCTCCAGTGCCGTCCCCGAATATACCATTCCTGCTCACTGCCATCCCAGTCTGCTCTGACCCCATAACTTCACCACTGTTTTAAAAAAGAAAGAAAGAAACCTGACAAATTGATAGTTTGGACACATGGAGCCCACTATGGCAGTCCGTGCCCAAACTATCCCAATAATCTGCTCTCCCGACCACCTGCTAAACCTCTCCACCATTTTCAAGTATATTTTTTTAACACTGCTGTTTTAGCCAATCAGGTAACAACTCAAGGCTGAAAAGTTGTTGTACTATTGCTATGATGTCAGAACGATAGTATAACAACTTTTTTGACCTTTGAACTGTCCTGCAACAAGATTTGGAAAACCACTGTTTTCCATACAAAATAAGCCCTAACCATATGATATATGTAAATTGTATGTTTTAGCCATGACCAGCCTCCTGACGTGACTTCCTGGGCTTGCTTCTGAACCCGGGTCATCAGCATGGCAGCATGATGCTCTGATGCTGGGCCATGGGGGTTGCTTTAAAGCCTAATATTTAGGGTCAATGAACCTAACAACATTGGTAATATTCCGTTCTCTAGCTTTAAACGTATAGGGGCTTAAAATGTAGCCATTTACGTAATTGCAAAATGTAATTTTAAAATGTACAAATGTTTGGAGGCCTATAATTCAGTCACTTTTAAAGCTAGAGATCTGAAACTTGGCACACTATGTATGGGCATTGCACATGTCACCTTGCCAAATGTGGTCCAATTTGGATAAACGCTTTATATGGTTGTTTACTGTAATTGTAAAATTGCTAAATGTTTGGAGGTATATACCTCAGTCATCTTTAGAGACAGAGATCTACAGCTTGGCACACCTTTGTACAGGCACATGCAACATCAACGTACTAACTTTGGTGCACGTTGGACTAATACTTTTTAAATTCGATGGAAATAACTGATATTGTAATTTTGGCAAAATGTTGCAAAGCTTTCATGGAAATTTCATGTAATTCCGCTGAAGCAGAATCAGCCTTTCACCAGAAATCTGCTGGCACAATATAAATTTCACCCGGCCTTAGAAGCTTCAGGAGACCCGGAGAGAGTGCACAGTTTTTTTTGTTTGTTTAATGTGTTCTGGGCTTAGGTTGAAGCCAGAAGTGCACCTTCTCCTCTACACCTTTTTGTGTGAGCTGCAGTTTATTTGCAGTTTGTAAATCAAGCTTGAGCTGTTCTGTAGTCATGAGGTGGTTTAGTTGTCCTGTTGTCTGAGCACAGTGTAGGGTGTAACCCTCTTTAAGGGTTCCTTTGGCCATATGACTGCAACTCTGTGACACACGGAACCTACTGAACTCAGGAGGAATGTGGACAGATTGTTTGCTTGGCACTGATTTGTCCACTGGACCTGCTATGTACATGCCCGGTCTCCACAGGTACCCCTTTCTTTATTGGGACCTTACTCCAAGGGACACTGCTCGCTAACCACGAGTTAGAGCCATAGCACTTAGGACTCCTTTAGTCATACAACTGCAACAAGGGTGTAGACAGGCATACTCACTGTACACATTTGTGTACAATTTTGTTGAGTGTCTGTCACAAAGCATAAGCCACTCTGTTAATATTATCATTCTAATCTGTGGTATTTGGGTTAGTGTAGGCCACTGAGGAGTGTCCAATACATGTATAACCTCTTTAGAGAGTAGAGGAGTCATCTAACAACAATCTGACTTGTTTGGAAGGGGGTACCATTTGGAAAGGGTGTGTTCATTTTTTAATTGGGGGGGGGGTGTAACTGTTGGAGATTGTGTACAAAATGGAAATTTCTGGCTACACACCTGAACTGCAACTCTAGTTTTAAGTGTTCTATGGGTGTGCAGATTGGGCATTCCTCCATAGCAGAGTTCAGCTCCTCACAGGGGGTTACTCTTCTGAACCTCCTTCCTCTAAGGGTGCAGCCTTCTCTCTTGGTCCCTTTAGTTATATGATATCAGGTTTGTGACACCTTTGAGGATGATAATTTGGTTAGATGAATGGAACGAGTTCATACTTCCTCCAATGTCAACCAATCCCCTGTTCTTTCCTCGATTACACAAATGCTCATGCCCTTCAAGTTGCCCAGTATTCCTTGTGTTCCCTGCAGATGGTTTTCAGTGTTCCTATTATTCCTAGAACAAAAAACAATTGTGCAGCCTGGAGGGATGGTGACCTAAAGCCTTGATGTTTCCTCCAGACAAGTGTTTTCTCTCCTCTGTGCTGAGAGTCATAACTTGTAGATACCTGTAGGTAGTTTGTATTCATAGTTTTTCCACCAGTCAAATTTGGGATCCACACGGTGGCTCTTTCCCTTGGAACAGCAGTGGTCCCCCCTCGGTCTGTAGCAGAAGGATACCCTGATGGTTTTCTACACCTTTGCTCTTGGTTTTGTCCAGGAACCATGACTATGATTCGTGGAAATAAGCTAAGTCTGGTTAATGTATTTCAAAGCATTTTGCATTTTTGCCCATAACTTTGTCATTTTTACGTTTGCTTGCGAGCATGCGCAAGGAACATCTTGGGAGAATAGGACAGTTTGGAGGTGTGACTGTCCTGTGCAATCCACTGCTCTGTTGAGCAGGTGTGGCAGTCCTGCACCAATGGATGCGGGTGCTGTGTATGACAGTGGTGGTCTTCACTTCAAAGAAAACCTCTGCTGTGTGCTGGCAGCACTTCACGCCCCCCCCCCCAAAGCTTTGGTGCCACGCTGGGCCACTGGCGTGGCAGGTACTATTTTGGCCGACAGAGTGCCCAATCCCCCGTTGGCTCCACGTCCTCCCAATCAGCTTTCCCTGCTGCCATGCTGGGAGCCCACCTTCGTGGCAAACATCCGCGTTGTCTGAATACAAAAAAACCTGTAAATAGAAAACCTTCCATCACTGTCTCCCCACCCCACAACCCGCACCCACCACTGCTCACCCTACCTCCCCACCCCCCCTCACCCCATACTTACCTCAGGATCTCAACCTGAGTCTTAAGCTGGACCGGGAACACATCTGCACTCTTCAAAGCCGACCGCGAACTGAGGAAATGCCGGTAAGCTGTATATCGGGCTAGATGGGTTTTTTTCAACTTTGTTGCATATCTCGGGCATTTTTTGGAATTTTTGCACCAAATTTTCAACATGGGGTTTTTGGGACCCATTCTCATGAATGATGTCACTGTCATGGCGTTATTCGTGCCCGAAGGGTGATTTCTCAGTCACTGCGCGAAATCACCTTTTGGGGCTGATTAATGAAACGACACTGCCAGCATTCATAAGGTGGACTCTCAAAAAGCCTATTTTGAAAATTTGGTGGAAAAATTCCTAAAAAATGACCGTTTTACGAGCGTGCATTGCGCAGTTCCTGTGCAGGCTCTAAGTTCGCAAATTTTCAATATTTTCACTCCAGATTTTCAACATTGCCATTTTGCCACACCTTCTTATGAGTAGTACAGCTGTCATTTTTCACATCTCACCCAAAACGTGTTTCCACCCATGTAACGCACAATGGCGCAGTCGGTGTGCGAGATCAATGTATGGGACACATTAAGAAAATCACAGTGACACTGTTCATGAGCAGAGGTCTTAAAATGGCTAAGTTGAGAATTTGGTGAAAAAATTCCAAAAATGACTGTTTTACGAGTGTGCGTTGCGCAGTTCCTATGCACGCTAGTAAGTTCTCACATTTTCAATATTTTCACTCCAGATTTTCAACATTCCCATTTTATCACACCTCCTTATGAGCAGTTCAGCTGGCATTTTTCACATCTTGCCCAAAACGTGTTTCTGCCCATGTAGTGCACAATGGCACAGTCGGTGTGCGAACTCAATGTATGGGACACATTAAGAAAATCACAGTGTCACTGTTCATGAGCAGAGATCTTAAAATGGCTATGTTGAAAATTTGGTGAAAAAATTCCTAAAAATAACTGTTTTACGAGCGTGCATTGCGCAGTTCCTACGCATGCTTGTAAGTTTGTGAATTTTCAATATTTCCACACCAGATTTTCAACATTGCCATTTTACCACACCTCCTTATGAGCAGTACAGCTGCCATTTTTCACATCCTGCCCAAAACATATTTCCGCCCATGTAGCTCACAATGGCGAATTTTCAATATTTGCACTCCAATGACTTCCAAATACTTAAACAGCACATAGAAGCAAGCAACATTCGGAATTGACAAATGCTTGTTTATTTTTGCATTCGCTTGCAGGCATGTGCAAGGAACATTTTGGGTCAGTACGACTTTTTGAAGGTGTGTGACCCTCCTGTCCAATGCAGTGCTCAGTGTAACGTGTGCAACCCTACTGCACCAATGGATGCATGAGCTGTCTATGACAGCAGTTTGGCTGCAGTGGTCTTCAGTTAAAAGAAAAGCACCACTGCAATCAGCGGTGGTAACGTGTGTGTATTTAACATATTGACGTCACCCTTTTCCCCTCTGGCTGCTATAAAATCCCTCCCACTTCCTCCCTCTGCTGCCGTCTACCCTGATCCCTTGTTATTGCCCCCACCAAACACATTGTATGTGCAGACGGAGTGCCCAGTCCCCATTGTCTCCAGGTACCCCCCCAACAAACACCCAGGTGGCATGCTGGGAGCCCACCCCAGCATGCCCATTGTCCCTGTAAATGGGAAAACTGTCCCGCAACATCTTTTGTTTTTTTAAAACCTGTGAAAACAGAAAACCATCCCTTGCTGTGTCTTGTGCTCCCTCCCGAACCCACACCACCCTCTGCATACCCCACCTCCCCTCACCCATACTTACCTCACGGGCCTCGGCGCAATGATCTTCTAGTGGGTGGAACCGTCTGCACTCTTGAAAGCCGAGCGTAAGCTGTATAATGGCATAAATGTATTTTTTCAACTTAGGTGGCTATCTCGGGCATTTTTGCAAATTTTGGCACCACATTTTCAGCAGGGGGTTCTTGGGACCCCACCTCATGAATTCAGTACTGTCATGTGAGTTATTCGGTCCCCAAAGGTGATTTCATGGTCACTGCACAAAATCACCTTTTGGGATTGATTAACTAAACAACAGTGTCACTGTTAATGAGGTGGGCTCCCAAAAGCCTATGTTGCAAATTGGTAAAAAAATGTCAAAAAATGACTGTGTTACGAGCGTGCGTTACGCAGTTTCCACGCACACTCATAACTTCGAGAATTTGAAATATTTTCACTCCAGATTTTCAACACTGGCATTTTTTCACACCTCCTTACGAGCAGTACAGCTGACATTTTTCACATCCTGGCTGAAATGTGTTTTTGCACATCCAACACACAATGGCGTGGCCACAGTGAGAAATCAATGCTCAGGACAGATTATGAAAATCACAGTGACACTGTTCATGAGCAGAGGTCCCAAAATGCCTATGTTGAAAATTTGGTGACAAAAGTCCACAAAATGGCTGTGTCATGAGCGTTCATTGCGCAGTTTCCATATGCGCTAGTAAGTTCGAGAATTGTTGTATTTTCACTCCAGATGTTCAACATTGCCATCCCTTCACACCTCCCTATGAATGCTACAGCTGTCATTTTTCACATTCTGCCTGAACTGTGTTTTTGCACATGTGGAGCAGAATGGTGTGGTCGCTGTGGGAAATCAACGTTCAGGACAGATTAACAAAATAACAGTTGTACTGTTCGTAAGCAGAGGTCTCAAATGTTTTTATGAGTTGGGGGTAACATAAAGGTCATGGTGAAAATTTGTAGTGCAAATACCAGCAATCTCACAGGGCATTAGGGTAAAGCACCATACGTGCCAAACACCACTGCAAATACCTGCAAGCGAACGTCCGGCATTGACAAATGCTTGTTAAATATTTTTATACCACACATTCAACATGGCCATTTTGGGATCCCACCTCATGAACCTCGTGAACCAGGCAGGAGAAATTTTTCAAATCTGTCCCAAAAGGTGATTTCACAGTCACTCCACAAAATTACCTTTCGGACAGGATTTGAAAATTTTCACCTACCAGGTTCATGAGGTGGGGTCATAAGAAGACTAGGTTGAAAATTTGGCAGAAAAATATGTAAAATGACCAAGACCACATAAGCACAGAAATATTGAAACATAGAAGTTGATGGCAGATAAGGGCCACATGGCTCATCCAGTCTATCCTTTTTTGTTGCATTGCGTATACTGTAGACCCCACCAGGTCTACTGCACCTTCTCTGCCACCCCCTTACCTATCACTTATGACTCCCTTCTGCTTATCCCAGGCTTTTTTTAATTCCCACCCACTGTTTTTGCCTCCGTAACCTCCACTAGAGGACCATTTCAGGCATCCACCACCCTTTCAGTGAAGAAGAATTTCCTCACATCTCTCCTAAATCTACCCCTTCCAGCTTCATATGATGGCCCTTTATTCTGGAGCACATTTCCTCTGAAAAATACCTTCTACTTGTACCTTATTCACCCCCATGAGGTATTTAAAGGTCTCAATCATACCCCCTCTCCCTTCTCTCCTCCAGGGAGTACATGTTTAATTCCTTTAGCCTCTCCTCATAGGACATTTGATGTAGACCCTGTACCATCTTGGTAGCCCTCCTTTGGATGGCCTCCAACCTGTCAATATCATTCCTGAGATGTGGCCTCCATAACTGGCTCCAGGTGGGGTCTTACTAAAGACCTATACAGTGGCAAAATCACTTCCTTCTTCCTGCTGCTAATACCCCTACCTATACATCCCAGCATCCCACTAGCTCTCCTAATCACATTGTCGCATTGTCTGGCCACCGTCAGGTCATCCAATATGATTACCCCCAGTTCTCTTTCCTGCTTGGTTGCTGCTAGTATCTCTCCACCCATTTTGTCCTGCACCCCCAGATTTCTGTGACTCAAGTGCATTGTTTTGCACTTTTTTGCATTAAACCTTAGCTGCCAAACTTCTGACTACTCCTCCAGTCATTTCAAATCTCTTTCCATCCTTTGCACCCTCTCTAGAGTGTCCACCCTGTTGCAGATCTTGGTATCATCCTCAAAGAGGCAGACCTTCCCTTCCAGTTCCTTTGGTATGTCACTAATGAAGACATTAAAGAGGACTGGCACCAGTACTGGCCCCTGTGGTACCCCGCTGGTCACTCTCCCCTCCTCAGAGTGAACTCCATTTGCCACCACCCTCTGCCTCCTATCCCCCAACCAGTTTCTTACCCAGGTTAACACCTTATTGCCCACCCCCATGCTGCCTAACTTGTTTACCAGACTCCTATGTGGAATGGTGCCAAAGGCCTTGCTGAAGTCCAAGTAGGCCACATCCACCGATTTTTTTGACATGATATCTCCTCCATAAAGCCATGCTGCCTCAGGTCCTGCAGTCCATTGGATTCCAGGTGTTCCACAGTTCTTTCATTGTCAGGCTGACAGGCCTGTAATTTCCTTCCTCTTCTTTGCTACCACTGTTGTGACTCTGTCCGCCCTTCTCCAGTCCTCTGGGACCACGCTGATCTCCAGTGAACTGTTAAACAAGTCTATTAAGGGTGCAGCTAACACCTCACTGAGTTCCTTTTACAGTCTTGGATGCACCCCATCTGGCATCATGGCTTTGTCCATACACAGACAGGAAACTAATCTCACCTTTTTAAGCAGGTTTTAGGCATAATTTCTCAACTACTGATAACATATTTTGTCTTGCTCATTTGATTGAGAAGTATATCCATATTAGAAAAATGAAACTTTATGTACTTTTTATAGATTTCATGGTGGCATTCAATTCTGTACACCATAACATTTTATGGGATATCCTAAGAAATAAAAGATTAGATGAAGTCCTCCTTAACCCACTTCAACTACTCTATATAGATACATACACCAGAATTAGATATGTCATAGAAGACAATCTAATTGAGCCATTTAGCATCACTAGAGGAGTGAAGCATGTTTGTTAGCATCGATTCTCTTTAACTTATCTATAAATGACTTATTAGATTTTGGTGACACCAATATATACGATTCTCCAAAATAAATAGTTTGCCTTGTCATGCAATAACATTTGCAGATGACATTATCTTACTTTCTCTAACTAAATCAGGATTACAAAAGAAAGTTGGCAATTTTAACAAAAAATTTCATGATTTAAAATAAAAATAAATTTGAATAAAGCAAAAATAATTTTTGGCAGTAAGGATACTAATAAATCTTTTTTTCTGGATAAAGAAAAGATTGAAATAGTAAAAGGATACACATATTTGGGGTAAGAATAACTACAAGTACAAAATGGACCCAACACCACAAAATCCAAATTCACAGAGTCAAACAATTGGCAAAAGCTCTTCTCAAATTTAATTTTAAATAGGGAGGATTTTCCATTGGGGCAGCACTGCAAGTGGCTGAGGCTAAAATTAATCTGGTTTTATTATATGGGGCTGAAGTATAGGGTATGGCCTATTACCTGATTTTTAGAAACTCCCCTATTGTATTTCTACAAATCATTTCTAATGGAGCCTTCATCAACGTCTTCAGCAATGACTAGAGCTAAATTGGGCAAACTTCCAATAAGGGCAATCATGGACCTTAGACTTTTATCTTATTGGATCAAAATTATTAATAACAAAGCTAATACCCTATCACCGATCTGTCTGCAAGAAAAAATTAGGAGGTTATTGATGGGCTTGCATTCTAATTGGCTACCTTCTCTTCTGTTAACACTAAAAAAATAATCTTTTCACCTCTGGAAAGATTCCCAGAGGGCTATTTTGATATCGACCCAGTACAAATTTCTAATAAAAAAGCGATTATATTTAAACACACAGAAAGCGAATATGGAGGTTGTTAGAGAACAGAAATGTGCACTCTGGTACAAAATTAAATAGATCATAATGTGAAGAATTACTGTACATTGTCACTGTCCCCTGTCCAGAGAAAATTCCTAACATGGGCAAGATTTGGTGTTATAACTTCCAAATATTCTTACTTCAATAAAAGAAATAAGACAGGAACAACAGTTAAAGAACTTAAATGCCCATGCAATCCTGAAATAACAGAAACCATCACTCATTTAATCTCTCACTGTCCGATTTATTCTGATCTTCGGTTAAAATATCTGACGATTATATTATTAAGCTATAATAACTGGTCAGCAATTTCTCTCAATGTACTGACCAGGTTGATATTTTCCATAACAACCAGCTGGTTGTTATGACATTCATGAGCCATGCCAGTCAAACTATGCTGCTGCCTCATTGGCCAACATTCTGTATGTGGGCAGGGCCAAACAGTCTCACAAACTGCTGGAGAAAAATTGCTGGTCTGTTATTATAAAAAATAAAAGATGGGGAGGGTTTTTCATATGAGAATTTAATGCACACCCTCGTTGTGGGATGCTTTGATAAACCCCTCGGGCTTCACCCTCGGGATTTATGTAGCATCCCACAACTCGGGTGTGCATTAAATTATCATATCAAACCCTTCCCATCCATTATTCTCTATATAACAGCACAGATTATGATGTAACTTCTATTCTTTTACATCCATTCATCTATAAGGATGCTGAAGTAATAACCATTTTTTTTCCTCGGTGGTTAAACAAAAAAAGAGTACAACAAAAATCAAAAATGAAATTAAGTCATGTATACTAATTTTCATCAAACTCAGCAGTTAGCCTGATCTGGGAGTGCTATGAGGTAACATGGCTGCGTCTGCCACGGCATAGCTCCTCTGTGTCATTCTGATTCTGCTCTTATTTCCTCTTATTTTAGAGATGTCTAAGAAGTCTAAAGTTAAAGAAGAAGCAGGACAGAGCTTGGAGCAGATAGATAAATCAATCAACCAATCAATCAATCAAACAGTTCATAACAGATCTACCATTTAACACTCACCATTGCTCTTTCTATGCAGCAGTCAGTTGGACATCTCTACATCTCAGAAGAAACAGAAATGCTGCAGTGTGGACATACATAATTTTGATTAAGATGCTTCCAAACTATATATTAGACTGCTTCACACAGGCCACAGCTGGCACCTACACCCTAAGTAGCTACAATTTCATTATGCTCAAAGTACCTAAAGTCAACACCCAGCATGGGAGATCTGCTATCAGCTATAATCTAGCTATATCATGGAACACGATTCAAAAGTCCTTGAAGCTGATCAACCGGGTATCCTTAGCATCCTTCAAGCATCTATACCTAAGTCTCTTCCCTGAAAAATGCAATTGCTTCCACAAGTTCTAGTTTATTCGCAGTTCTTTCCTTCCCCCTCTCAGGCTGCCATCATATCATGGCAATTCACTTCCCTAGAATTCATCTCACAGATACCTCACCCCTGGCTATAATCTTCTCCCATTAACTCCAGGTTCCTACCTTAACCATATCACTGCCTTTCACCTCCCAGTTCTAGCACCAGCCCTGCTCTAGTCATACGTACCCCTTCCTACCATGTCACTTGTCTCAGTCTATGACCACCTCTTTCAAGTCATCCAATCACTATTTCTCTTTGTCCCATTGATTTCCCTTGGATCTTTGGAATCTTGGGTATATCATGTTGAATGTTGCCATGTTTACTGCCAATGTTGATATGTATATACTGGTTTACCTAGAGTACATCTCATATGTTCCTACCATATCCTGTTATGTTTAAAAAATTTCTGTTCTTGATTTCTGTATATAATTGTTTTAATTATTCATGTACATATACCAATTATTGAACCTTGATTACTGTATATAAGTATATACGTGTTTTAAATCTTCCTATACATGTACCAATTATTGAACCTTGACCTTATCAGGTCCATCTTGCAAATGAGCTGTGCTCAATGATGTTCACCTGAATAAATAAAGATTTGATTGATTGATTGACAGATAGATAAATTTTTTTTCCCCCAAGTATGACTTTGGGGAAGCAAACTCAACAGTGTGGTGTTTTTGGCGTTCAGCTTTCATTGGGAGAAATGGCTTCTCCAGCAGCAGCTACCCATTCTGACACGGGCGTTAAGGTGAAGGCCCCTCAAAAACCAACTTTGGCCACGCTATAAGCTTTCCTAATGGAATTCCAGACAGAAACAAAAAATACACTTTCTGAGATTAAGGGTTCACTTTCAGATATTGTATCCCATTGAGAGAATATTGAATTGAAGGTGATGGCGGTTGAAGAGCAGGTTGTTACCTCCAAGAAAAATATTGAGCAATTAGCTGCAAGAGTTTTGACTGTTGAGGGGGCTATGAATGCTGCACTGCATGAACAGATCAATATGATGGGAAAACTTGAGAAAATGGAAAATACCCTACTTTTAAAGAACCCGCGTTTAATTGGACTCTAGGCTATAGTTCCTGATTTGAACCTAAAAACAGAAATAGAAAAAATACTTTCATTGTCTCTCTCTCTCCAGACCAGCCAGTTCTTTTGGAGTCAGTGTTTCAACCGAAACAACAAATGGATGTTACCTCAGAAACAAGGGCAAGGTATATGATATGTACATGCCTTACAGTATCACAAAAAAATAGACTATTACAGCTTGTGAGGGTAAAAAAGGATTTATGTTTGAAGAGATGAAAATGCATCTGTACCTGGACTTTTGTTTAATTACTCAACATTGGAGAAAATGCTTTTTGGCAATAAGAAGTGAATTTATACAAGCTGGTGTGTGTGCAGTACTCCAGGCTCCTGCAAAACTCAAAGTGACTTCTCAGAATAAGGATTACTTCTTCTACGATGTGGATAAAGGAAAAGAATTCTACCAGAATAATATAGCATTGCCCACAGAGTTGGAATCGGATCTGGAAGAAGATCAGGAAGATGAGGACGGTCTTGCGGATAATACACAGTATTTGCCGATATCTGAGGCAATGAACAATAAATAAAAAATTGGGTTTAAAGTTTATTAGCTGGATATTCCATTGGGAATAATTTTATGGAAAGAGGGCCCTTTACATTAAAAATAACGAATTGTTTTTTTTCTTACAGTGGGATGTATTAAAGCTTGGAGTTGGCTGATGGCAGACACACCACATTTTGTTAAAGCTTTTTATTCTCCCTTAAAAAATGTAAAAAAAGCTTTTTTTTGTTTATGCTTCTCATTGTTTTCTTGAAATTGGGGTCTATGTTATTGAGATGTATCTATTAAGATATGATTATGAAATTATTTTTTTCTTTCTCTCTGAAGTAAAAAGAAACTATATAAAAGAAACTCAGCAATTAGATTTTCCTCTCTCAGAATCCTGATTAACAGTCAGTAATAAAATGAAATATTATCAGGGAACTATCATCAGTTTGAGAATAATTGTAACTTTTATGTGTATTAAAGTGTGCTATGTTATTGGATGTATGAAATGCTTTTAATAACTGGATTGTAATCTGTAATTGTTTTTATTTTGTAATAACCTAGATATATTCTACCTAGTTTGGACAAATAAAAGTTAATTCATTCACCCACAGATTAGTGAGTATTTTCCTGACCCTCTCCTCACAAAAAGAGCTGGTGTCCATTTCCCTCCCTCCCAATCTCTTGGTGCCTGTTTGTGGTTCCTCCCCCTCCCCCTCAACTATGACTACTGAACAGAAATATTTATTTAAGATATTTGCCTTTTCTTGGTCCTCTTCTGTGTAGCACCCTGCCTCCTTTATTAACCATGTAATCCCTCCCTTGGTCTTCCTTTTCTCGCTGTTATACCTGAAAAATGTCTTGTCCTCCTTTGATACTGGCTGAGCTATTCTTTCCTTAGCTTGCACTTTCGAGTGTTTTACTGCCTTCCCTACCGCCTTCTATTTCCCCAGATACACTTCTCTGTCCTCCCCTCTCTGGGTCTCCTTATACCTTCTGAAGGCCATTGTTTTTCCCTTAACTTTTCTGCCACTTCCCTTGAGAACCATAATGGTCTCCTCCTCCTTCTGCTGCTGCTTATTTGCCTGATGTACAAGTTTGCAGCCTTTACTATGCTGTCTTTTATTCTGGCCTATTTTCCCTCCCCCCAAAACATTTCCCTCCACCAAGTCTTCTCAGATACATTCCCCCATCTTTGTAAAGTCAGCCCTTCAGAAATCCAGGACTTTCACCCTTGTGTGACTGGATTCCACTGTTGTTCTTATATTAAACCTTACTGTGTGATGGTCACTGGTCCCCAAAAGACTTCCCACTCTGATGTCCACCACACTGTCCCTGGTCATAAGTACCAGGTCCAGTATTGACCTACCCCAAGTGGGTTAACTGAACAGTTGCCTGAGGAATGCACCCTGCCGAGAGTTCACGATGTCTCTGCTTCTAGCTGTTGCTGCAGCAGGTAGGCCCCACTCTACATCTGGCAGATTAAAGTCCCCCACCAACACCACCTCCCCTTCTTAGCCATTTTGCATATGTCTTCCAACATCTCTTTGTCTATGTCCTCTCCCTGTGTCGGAGGGCTGTATACCACTCCCATGCAAATGGTGGTTCCATTTGCAGACTCGAGGTTTACCCACAACACCTCAATGGGAGTGCTATGAAATCCTGACAGTCACTCACCTGACACACAATAGCCCGACTCTGTTTGCCCTACAGTCATTTACCCAACAGTAGAAATTTGCCCACAGAATAGTTGATTACAGTTACATTTGGGGATGTGGGGTGCAAAGCCCCTCGAAATGTAAAATCACCTCTGCCGCAAGCACATTTTACTGTAAACCCAGGTTGGAGCCGTAATATGTCGAGCAAGTGACTGCTGAATTTCATAGTGAACCGCTATACTGACACCCCCCATCCTCCCTGTACCTCCGTTACTTTGAAGTTTTCCTTAACATAAAGCACCACTCCCCCCCTTTCCTTCCTACACTGTCCCTTCTAAGCATTGTGTATGACCATGCACTTCCGAAGCCACAACTGTATATGTCTTACAGTGTATATGAGTTTCTGTGGCTACAGAAGCATTGGCCCCATAGGGGCTTGCTGTTCTGCAGACAACAGAAATGTTGTGATTTGAATATCATGGATTTGTATCTGTGGCAGCAGAGGCCTATGCTTCTGCACATAGAAGCAGTGTTGTGGAGTACCTTGGATTTGTATCTGCAATCAGAAGTGAGTGTGTATGTCTTGCAGTGTGCGTACCACTGTTACAAATTCATGAAGGTAGAACACCAGTGCTACCGCATTTGTGCCAACTGCAAATAGTTGTATGTTGTTTGTCGTACTCGATGGTAGCTGTCTGTGGTTGCTTGTGTGGTCTTGTTGTTTTGCTGCTTGGAAGGGTGGGGAGTTTGAGTTGGAAACCCTAATGCCACATTTCCCTAAATTAGTGGCGATAAGTTAAACCATAACTGGTGCATTAACACAGTTTTTTACAATGGATTGAAATTATACAGATGCAGTAGCACCTTCACGTTACGGTTGAGTTAGTGTTTGTGTCAAAAACAGTTTTTTTGACAGCTGATGTCTTGGCAGTCTTAGCCCTAGCACTGTGAAATTTGGTGTGGACAGTCTCAGTCCTAGGAACTAATTTTTAATGATTCTCACAGACATCTTTTTGGGAGTTTAAAAGCTATTACTTTGTGAGTTTACATTAAAAAATAAACAAATTTAGACCTTTTTTTGCCGACAAATAGCGAGAAAGCTACAAAGATTTAAACTATGAAACTTACAGATTTGTTAGAACTTGTCCCTGAATAGGGTCTTTTAGTGGTTTCAGAACAAAATGTTATGTAGTTTTGAAGTTATAATGTTTTACATTTTTAAAATACGTGAACCATTTGAATAAATAGATGATAAAAAAGTAAACATTTTTTTCTGAGTTAACGTTGGACACAAACAAAAACTTCAAAAGTTAAAATCATCAAAACTACATAAGCCTAAATGTTGCCAGCTGTGTAGTTTATCAGAAGACAATCTAATGAGTCATGTGAGATGACTTTCAGAAATTAATTACAGTTCGTATTCTACTTAAAAATAATTTGTTATTGTGCCCAAAACTGAGACTGACTTTAACAAACTCAGAGTATGCATAATGACAGCACATGTGCTTGGTAACTTATGAACAACAAAAAAAGAATACTGAGAAAAAATTATCAAGAACATGACTGAAAAATAGAAAAACAAATCAGTTTTTCTTTTGTTTGTGAGTTAGTTGTTGAGTTGTAAAAACAGTCATGGAAAATGTGTTAAGGCCTACTGAAGCAAAATGTTTAAAGCTGCAAAAAAATAAATAAATAAAATAAAAAGACAGTTAAGAACATGTCAAGAAAAAACAATCGAGTACATTTTGTACTGCAATGAAAGACATGTATAAACAAAATATTAAGAAATTTATGGCTTACCACTTGCTTCACACAGGGCCCAAAGGGCTTGTATAAATCAAGTTATAACTAACCCCAAGCTTGGTCCAGGGCCCTTTGTAAAGCAAGTTATGTCTCTGCTTTCTCAAAAAGTAGGGAAATTCATTGCAAATCACTATGTTTATGTATGCTGTACATTAATGGTTACAAATCACAAAAGTAGGGGAAATGCATACTTCTGGTATAAGTAGCTGTGCATTGGGCGCTTATTCTGGTTCTTGCAGCAGAATTGTTTTGCTTCTTCTTATAGGGTCGAATCCACCATGAAGCGAGCTATCCAAACTGCAGCTAAGACTTTGGGAAAGAACAGTAAGATGCTACAGCACATCAACTATGGGATGTACTGCCACTTCCAAGATGGCCACATTTTCATCTGAGCCTTTACGGCCTTCAGTAAATACGTCAGCTTTATCATGTGTAATTGTGAAAAGTTCAGGAAGATCAAGCTCAAGAACTCAAAGCAGCCAGAACACGAGGAGAACAGAGCTTTGAGTCTGGTGCTATTCAGGGGAGAGAGCCTAGTATCCATGACCATCAAAGGCCCCCTGCCCATGGACACTGGCATAGCAAGAGTTTCTCTGGTAGGGGCCTTGAGAGCATCTTAATTAGGTAGGGACAACAGAAAGAGATGCACTAGCTGGAGCCCCAATACCACAGGCACCAGCAAGGCTAGCAGGACCAGTCTGAGGAGTGGGCAGACCTTCCCAGCAAGTAATGATTTCTCATGGTCAGGGAATGTTGCTACTGCAGCTGCAGAGATCACTATATGTGCCCCGTCATGGTACCAACTGGGTCATGGGTCTTCGCCTCTACTGATGGACAGAGGAGCACCCCCTCCAGGAATGATGGCCCACTTCCTGGTATGAGATCACCCATGGGACCCCAATGGGAATGCCATCAGGCTAAGGTGCACCAGTGGGAATGCCTCCTCCTGGAATGAGACACCCACCACCAGCCAAGAGAGGTCCACCACCCCCTGGCATGCTTCTACAGAGACCAAGAAGTGGCTGTATGACCAGATCCTGATTCCTCTATCTGAGCAGGATGCATGGCAAATGCATGAAGATTTATTGTGCTGTGAACAAGAAGTCCCCATTGGGATCACCACATTTCTAATGTTTGGCTAGAACACTAATAAGTAGAGGAGGTCTTGAACACCCAGTTGACCGACATTGGTAAATTTGTGTATAAAGTATTTTTGTGTTTCGGTTTTTATTTTACTGGCTGTAATAGTGATAATTTTAATAAAACTGGACACATCTAAAGTAATAAAAAGGTTTTCAACCCAAACTTCCACCCCAACCCTATTCCCTCACCACCCAAGGACAAGTTACAGGTCTGGGGCTGTTCAATATGGGCCTGCTGCTTCAAGTGACAGGTCTCAGGCCCTACACAAAGAAAGTTATGATTAATCTCTTGTTTTGGGCAGGGCCCATAGGGCCTTGTGAAAACAAAGTTATGACTGCTACCCTGCTTTAAGCAAGACCTATGTGAGGCATCAGACTGTTTGGACACTGCTCTGGACTTGTTACCTAAAGCAGCAAACCTGTGGGGCATGGCCACAGACCTGTAGCTTGGCCTTGGGTCACTAAGGTTAGGGATAGAGGAGGGGATGCATTGGAGTTGACAACCCTTACACTACATTTCCCTCCTTCTGTGCCTTTGTAACCCTAGTATATGCATTAACATATTTTTTACATCGATAGATTTGAAACATATTTTATCAGGTAAGCAAACAGAGTCTGGGAGGACTCTTTTCCAATTACAACTTGTGGAAGGGGACCAGCAGGGGTAATAAAGCGATATAATGTATGTATACTGTAGATATTTACATTCACAACCATAAAATATAGACACAGTTTAACCCTGCTTTTGTGACCCTTTGCATTAATGAAAGTGGGAAAAACAAGAGTTAACTTCACCCATCACAAAAAGAAAATGTATTGGAATCTAAGAGTGGGATCCACAAAAGTGGCCAGGATAAACTCAAAAAGAGCATATCCTGGCCATAGCACTGTGTTCCCGCAATATATGTCCACACTGGATGGCATCCTCAGCTCTCAGCCTCCGCATGCAGTTAGTGTGAAGCTGCATGGTGAGGCTGGGGTAGGCAGGGGTGAGTGAAGTGAGTCTGGACCACAGGTATCCATGCCAATCTGTAAATGGATCTCCTGCATGCATAAGAGGCAGGGTATATCAGGATATGGCAACCCTCCCAGACTGCCATATCCCCACCATAAAGTAGATAATTAGTTAAGGAACACTCACCGGTGCTGGTGATGACCCCTGTCCACTGCAGAGACTCCTAGGGCTGGGGGGAGGGGCTGGAGAAGAGAAGATCAATCAGGCCTGACATCTCATGGTGTGGTCAGACAGAGGGGGGCATGTAGTCACTACTGCTGCCTGTAAGTGGGCATTGCAGCCCCTCTCTGTCCACCCTCGGCACCAGAGAATTTTTGTAGGACAGGATGCATAGACATCCACATCACGTAGCCCTCCTCATCCCACCTGCCTGCACAGCCAGGCATGCAGATTAGCAATCAGGTGTGGAGGGGTCAAGCATTACTGCGGATGCTATGGAGTGCCCTGATGGTGTGCATCCTGTGTAGGGGGCATCCCATGGCTTTTCCCAGCCCTCTGAATGTGTGGGTGGGCTGGAAAACCTCTGTGGATAGGGCCCTAAGTCTGAAAGTTCTGTAGTCACAGCATAGGAAGTAAGGCTGATTTTTCAAGTGTTGTTTTGTCAAAAAAAAAATAAAAAGAATACCTTTTAAAATATTAAGGGGAAGGGATCTTAAATATTAGGCGAAGCTGGCAGCCTGATCCCTCCCTTACCCTTTTTGGTCCCAACTGAGAAAAGCTCCACCCCACCATCCTATTGTCCTTGCATGCCATTGTCTTTGCCATAGGAGTTTGTAGACCACAGGGGTGCTCCATTGCAGTGACTGGGAGCAGACAGTAGTTTAAAATATACATTTTTTTATATTTTAGAGTGCCACTGGGGGTTGTATCAGAGTCAGCAATCAGCTAAAAGCCTTGTTAGTTGACCAGTGGCTCTGAAAGGACCCATGTGGCCAGCTCCTATGAGTGAGGATTTATGATCCCTTCCCCCTTCAAAATATATAAACAGAAAACGTTCTGCAAACTGGCTTTTAAAACAACTCTGAGACAGGCAAGCTACCATTGGAGGGCTTCTGAAAGATATTTGGAATGAGCATAGTTGGTGCTCTTCAAGTATACTACTTTTTTGTAAGGGATACACAACAGAGAGAAAGGAATGGGACATACAGAATGTACTGATGGCCCCTCACCAAGTTCCTAAATATTTTCCCTGCACCCTACCTCCTCCTTCCTGTTTACTGTCAGACAAGGCCAGCTCCCAGTTGTAGGCATGAATGCAATCATTTAATGATATAATGCACAGTAAATTATAAACTCAACATTTCGGCACAAAGGCCAGTTTCCATGGTTATATTCTAACAGATTGGCTGCTTTAAGAAAAGGCCTTTGTGTCAAACTGTTGCATTTGCAGTTTCATTTGGATGTACCATTCAATTAAAGCATTGATTGGGGGATCACAAGAGGAGTGTGTGTGGTCTGTTCCCTTTGGGTAACCTGCTTCTCAGGTTCTTTTTCATCAGCATGTGCCAGATAAACAACACAGAAGTGCCAACATCAGAGGTTCAGCAGGTTGTGCACTCACCTCTGAGGCTGGAAAATTGGAAGGTTGTGGGTTCTAGCCCCACAGCAGGAACTTGGGGTAAATTTTAATACTGACACCATAGTGCTGCATGAGGGGGATGCTGCACACCTGAGCTGCCATCATTTAGATGAGACATTAAACTGAGGTCCTGTCTGCCTGTTCTGGTGGTTTTTTAGGTGGACATTAAAAATCCCTTGGCACTTCTTGAAAAGAGTAGATTAATTTTATTGAGTCAAGAGAAAACAATGCACAAATCAAAAATCATAATTCATGCAACAATAATTAAGTATTAAACCATAAAAATACAAAGTTCATAGCAAAATTACTGATAGAACAACACTAAACAGCAAAAAAAAAAAGCAAAATACAGAACAGAAAAGAAAATGTTACCTTTGCATGTATGAGAGTGGAAGATGTTTTTTGTGCAGTTAATAATTTTTAAGATGACAGTGGGATATTAACTTTCCTTAAGCTAGTCCCATGATAGCCACAAAATATCTCATCTGACAAATACTGTACTTCTTTTTGGCATACATTTCTTAAAGTAGAAGAAATCTGATTAACTACATTGATGGAAACCATTCTTTCTGTGGGAACAAGACCATCGCGACTGCCACAAATGATATTTGAATACTGAAAATATAAGTTTCAAAGTGCTTACGTGGAAATTTTCCAACAAAAAATGAAAAATTCCTAAGACCACACTTTCCAAATGAGGATTTCTGAAAATGCGGCTCTTTCCATCACCTTGTTAAAGTAACCCAAAATTTAACTGACTAGGGGCAATGTAATAAAAAGTGGCCCTGTGTTTCAATAACTATGGGACATGTAGGCTGTAAATGTATTGCCCAGAGTCTGGGGGCACCACAAAGAATAACTGGGACCATTTCCCATGTCAGGGATTTGAACTTGTTTTTCTCTTTTGGTTTTTCTCCCCTGCTTGCTGATCCCAAAATACAAACCCAGCCTTTGCCTAACTTTGTGCCCTTGGTGCAGCAGAGGACTGAGGGCAGAATTCAGCCCTGGCCAGAGACCCTTCCTCAAGGCCTCAAGGCATGAAAGGCTCAATCCCCAGGCTTCTAGCCAGGATCTCCCCTGCCCTAGAAAAGGGCCTGGGGAGTGGCTGTGAGGGTCAGTTGCAGCTCACTGGCAGGGTGGAGGACACAGGGAGCATGGAGGCCTGAATGTACCTCTGGTGTGGTGGGCCTGTGGCTCTTCCGGCATCACTCCCCTCCAGCTTGTATCTGGTGGTTGTGGCAGCAGTGGGGTGGAAGCGGTGGCTCCCTGACATGAGTGATCCTTTGTTCTTCCCCTTCATTCAAGGCAGTGGCATCAGGGATGGGTTGCTGGAGTGGACCAAGGCATGCAGCAGTGATGTCGGCCCAGGCAGAAACACATGCCCTAGACCTTTTCATTCCACCAACCACCAAACAATTAAACAAATGCACTCCTGGAACTCACATTAGTGGTCTTACAATGACGGACTCGAAAACATTCAGGATGCAATTCCAACTGAATTTTATTGAGAAAATACAACCAGAGCATACAGCAAAACATGAGGAGCTGAAAGACCGCTATCCCAGAAACCCCAGCACTTCACTCAGTAGAGCTTCCTCAGGGGCCCCAGCCTAGAGAAGCAGTGCCGAGAAGCCAGGTGGGAGCATAGCTCCGCAGCTGCCTTCCTTGACCCATCAGCAACAGGAACAGTCCCGGGCCATGGTGGTGAGTGAGCCATGTGCCCAATTTTGTTACAACTTGTGCCATAGTCTTAAAGGGAAAAGGGGCACCTAGGAAAGGAGAGGGGTACTGCGGGCTCATGGTTTAAATTTGGCACCAATTGGTGCTATCAGAAGGAGGGGAAAGCACAGTAGGCTTATAGCCTCATTGTTTGATTTTTTGCCATGAGCACGAGGCGGGGCCAAGGAATAAGGACCCATAGTAAAGTAATGAGAAGGAGGGGGCTAGCACTGAGGGTCCTGGCCCTCATGCATATTAGACGGCAGGTCCAAGCCTCTGCCCAGCATGAGGAAAGGTTGTAAGCCCTTATTAATATTCATAGAGATAGCAGGACCAGAGTATGGGACTAAAGGGAAAAGGGGCAGGGCAGCAGAAGAGGCCGTTATGAATATTAACAAAGGGGTGGCTCTGCTCTAGTGAATGCTCTACCAGAGTAGCAAGAGAAGGGGAAACTGTCTGATTGCCCTAGGTTGCCCACTGAGTTATGCTGATGTGCCCTGAGCCCTACCTGAACTGAACTGTGCTGAAGCCTGCCTAGTGCTCCCTAGAGACTGAACCTTTTTGCCTAAGAACTGAACTACATTGTTTGCAACCCAGAATGTGTTATTGGACTGTGTCTCCTGTGTACTTGATGTCCAGCTTCACCTCATTTGCCAGGACCAGCATCTTCAGCACTCGACTCTGACCTAGGGAGGTCCCCATTCACTCCTCCATCTTCAGCATACCTGCTTCCAGCACCTTCGATCTGCTTCAGATCTCTGCCACAGCATTCCTGCATCTGTCCCACAGTGGTATGCTGCACAGAACCACTAGTCAGAGATCCAGAAGTGAGTCAGTTTAGGAGCTGTCCCGGCTCAAGAGTGAGGGACCACAGTTGACATTGTGCCTGACCATTTTATTAATTTGATGTCAGTCTGCAAGTTGTATGCATACCAGTGCCACTCCACAGAGGATGTGCTGAGGTTTACATAGCAAGTAGCCTTCTTGTTGGTGGGTGGCCTGGGTGCCAGGGACCTCCCACTGGTAATTGCTGTGGATCGTCTGGAGAATCCTCTGCTCACCTGAGACCACAGCTCCTCACCAAGAGTGGCAGAGGAATGCTAAGTTCTTCATCGTACAGCTAGTAGCGTTCTTCTTTGGTCTGTGTTCATTTGGGGATGCACCATTATGGCCTGTGTATAAAAAGTATTTTCTGAGGTGAATTCTCAATTACTGATCAGGCAACACATCAGAAAGCTCAAGCTTGGTTCATCAGTTGTTTTGTGATTGCAGCAAAGTGCACACAGGATGTGTACTGAAAGGGTTAACCCCCTGCATAGGCGCTTGGTTGTATGGGCCCGTGGGGCATGAGCCCCAGCAATATTTTGTGATGTAGACAGAACCCCACCAATATGTTTTGTAATTTTTTTTTGTCTTTTTTTTTCCTTTATTCTGTGGCTGAGCACACGAGCTGGGAGCGCACTCTGAAAATGACCGTGGTGACACAGCCCTGCCCCCGCCCAAATTCCCATCCATCCTGGTGATGAGCAATCCTGAGTCTGGCCCTCATCTCATGAATTATTGGTAGCAACCAATGGCATTTTTAAAATTTGGCGCCGAATCCCTGGTGCGCATGCACCGAAAATCAGAGCGGGCATCCTGTTTGCGGGTGGGTGACGATGGGGCGGCAAGGCAACAGGTGACTTTTCCAGATTTTTTACTGACTGCCAGTTAGGAAGAGCAGCACCAAAGAAGAGAAGAGACAGTGGGGAAAAACAACAGCGGCAGCCGGCAAGATGCAGCAGTCAGCAAGCTGAAGGCGAGGAGGGTCTTGGGACCGGACCGGAGACTCAGCAGGCCAGAAGCAGCATAGGATGACTGTATAAGGAGTGGGTCGGGGCCGGGCCATGGGGGAAAAGTGTGTGCCATCCCAGGCAGCCAGGCTAGAAGGAGTCAGTGGGCCATGAGCGGTGGGTCGTCGGTCAGGCACTCAACAAACGCTAAAGATGACGAGGAGCAGCCAGCCCGGTGTGGACCATGCAGGACAGCAGAGAGGTCTTGTTGACTATGAACTAAGCCCCAAAGTCCTCCCAGCACTAGCCAGGTAAGGTGTGGTGGGTGGGATGGGATGCATTGGGAATGGCCTAGCCAAGCCGAGGAGAAGAATAGAAAAGGGATTCGACAAGGGAGGGAATGGAAAGGACAGTGCAAGTAATGGAGTGCCCATCCCAAACCCAGACCCTGGAGCAGGAGAGGACCAAATGAAAGTTAAAAATAAATAAAAATGTTTTGCTTTAATGTTTGGTTGGACTTTTGAACTAGATGAAGTCTAAGATGCTAAACTAAAACTTTTCAGGGCATGAGGAGGGTCACAATATAAAAAGAAGCAATTATATGCTTTTCTACATCTGTTTCCCACCACCAATGCTAGGGAGAAAAAAAAGTGTTTAATTTATTTTTCATTGTTTTATTTTTTTATTTATGAATTTTCAAATACCTGTCTATTGCACTGAGCAAAAGGAAACTGCATGTGCATTTCTCTCAGCATAGCATAATAATTATTTAAAAGGAGATCATTTTATTAAAAGAAAAAAATTTAGATGGCTTATAAGGAGCGCCGAGAAAGGCCAAACATTCAGGGAGGATCCATTCTGTCAGGAGGATGGGAAAAGGAATAATGAAAGGAAAAGGACTGCAGTCTGCAGAGGTTTTGGAATTGCACCTCATCTTGCCCTCTCTCTGTACAGTTTCATGGCCATTTTGACTGTGTCGTGGGCAGCTGGGTGGGTGCAAGTATTGAGGTATACAGCAGCTTCATCCATTCCCTCCTTCCTCATCCTCATGTTGAACTTGTCCCTGAAGGTATAATGTGGTGACCTTAATGTGCTGCATGGATTTTACTTTGCATCTCTTCTCTTATGTACCCATGTCGATAAAAGTATATTTCAAAAGTTAAAGTAGAGAATAAGTGTAGGTACTATCTACAGTCTCTAACCTGATATGGTAAAGTAAGCAGTGAAATGAGACACTACCTCACTCCTTATTATGCCACACTCTCTTCTGACCTCTGCTAAACCCATGGAGGCAGGGGGTGCTCAGAAATTATATGTGACCTGATGTGGGACCCGGGGAGCTTTCCTGATCTCTGTACTAACCTATAGATTACGAAAACAGGCTGTGTTTTGGACTTTTGTATTCACTGGTTAATTTGGTGCCCAGCTCCCAGCTAAACCAAAGCAACTGAACTCATTTGTGATTTTGTAGTCGGGGCAGAACCCAGTGGGGAGCAAATACAAGTGGTTGTGGGCTTTGTGGCCAAACAGGGGACGTCCCTGCAACATTATGTGGTGCTGCATGGGGCAGGTATGGGTATACCTTGCAGGGTGTGTAGGTGTTTCAGCAGGACTCTTCTTATTGCATCATGCCTGGTTAAATGCCACCTTGTAAGTTTGGGGGCCGGGGCACCACTGGATCACAGTCGTTTTTGATCCTGAGGGTTATCACAGGTTGGGTAATCACAGTGGGACAGTAAATTAAAGTATCTGGAGGGATTTTCTCTGTTGCTTCTTATCCTGACACATGCTTCCAAAGCTCTTAATTGGGACTTGCCTGATGGGGGGGGGGGAAGAGGAAGCCTGGGCTATCACCTTCTCTCTGATTCTGGTTGTCCGTGTGTTGTGGGGACATTACACAGACCCCATGGTGTTTGTACAATATTATTTTTGTCAGTCTGGCAGCAGCAGATGTGGGTAGTTTTGGGGGGTCTTGTTTCACTTTACTATCTCATGGCATTTGCTGCTAGATGGTTCAGCATTAGAGGATTGGAGACTTGGGCTGAGATCCAGTCCTACTGCTTGAGTGCTGCCTTGCTGGAACGGTCCTAAAATGTTCAAGAGGTGTGGTGGTGGAAGTTGGGAATGGAGTTCCAGTGGGCTCATGCCTAATTTAACCCCTGTGGTGAGCACTGACAGCCAGGGTTGGACTGAGGTGGGGTGGGGCCTGGAAAGTTGTCACAGGGCCTCACCCACCATGGATTCCTGGAAAATCAAGAGGGGAGAGCCCAAGGTGACAGACTCATCACAGGCCAGCACAGCACATGACTTGCGCACAAGTTCTACCAAACCCTTTGTGATTGTTGGGGAATGGGGGGCATGGTGTTGGTGTTGCTGCTGGGAAGGAGACACCAGCCACCATCAAGGACAGGTGGGCATAAATAAGGACATAATAAGGTAGAAGAAGGTACCATATTGGGGTCATGATATAAGGCTGGAGGTAACATGAGAGTATTTTTTCACACAAAGTGGTGGGTGCATGGAACAGCCCCTCAGCAAAGGTGGGCAGTGGGGACAGAAAAGGTAGGAATTCAAGAATGCATGGCATACACACAAGGGAACCTAGTAATAGGAAAGAGGGGTACAAGCCAGAGATCAAGTAAGTCTTCAGTATTGCAGTAGGCAGGAAAATGCCAAAACAGGCAGACCATGTGGGCCAAGTGGTCCTTATCAGCCATCAGTTTGTATGTTTGTCTGCTTGCTTGTACTAGTAAAAGTTTGTAGTGATGAGGGAGGCAGTATTGTGCAGTGGTTTAAGGCTCTGAGCTGCAAATCTGGTTAAATCCAGCAGTCCAGACCTGGGTTTGAATCTCACAGCTTCCACTTACATACTGTGTGACCCTGAGCAAGCCACTTAACTTCTCTGTGCTCCCAAGTCGTACCTGTAAAAAAGCCTTCAGCTTAGTGTGCTACTCCTGGTTAAAAAAAAAAAATTTATACAGCAGAAAAGTAAAGACAAAGTCAAATCGTTATATTTGCAATTCAGTGTATCCCTCTCTTGCTGTTTCTGCCCCTCCAATCCCACCCTCTAAATGCAAAGTGTTCCCTTCCCTGGTGCCCAGTGATCCTGCCCCACACCCATGATCCCACCCCTCTAAATGCAAATGGTTCCCTTCCCTGGTATCCAGTGATGTGCCCCACACCTACACCTACACCCATGCCCCAGGTTGTATGTATTGCTCCCTGGAGTGTAGTGGTCCCTACCCCCTACCCAATACCCGACCCAGTAGGGATGAAAGCTCCTCCCCCCCCAGCCAGCACACCCATGGTGACAGCCTGAGCCATCTTGCCATAGCCACGTGGGAATCCTGTTGCAGGGAAGTTCCCCCCCACAACAATGCACTGGCCCTGAACGTACCCCAACAGTGATTTGTGCCACCACTGCCCCTTCCTCAGTGGTGGTCAGTGCCTCCCCTAGCCACGGCATCGACAACACACACTGTAGGGTGCTCCACTCCCATAGACCCTTGCACTGGGGGAAGTGTTGACCTCACACCCCTGTGGGGGGGTGACCTCTGACCCCTGGGCCAGGGGTGGGGCTTTGACCCCAACCCCTAAGCCCCACCAAAAATTTTACAAACCTGGCTCCTATGACCCCCTGTTATTGGTACAGCCAATTGCTGGTCCTGATTGTATTGTTTTGCTGTTTGTTCTATTATTCTGTTGCATTATAGAAAATAGTTATCATGCTGTTCTTGTTGTCCCTTGTAAATAAACATTTTGCATCTTGGTCCCTGAGTAAGCTTCCTGCCTCGCCTTCCAGATTCGTCTGGCCTATCCTGAATTTTTAGGAGACCCAAACCCCATTCCACTGAAGTTTCGGCCCCCCTATATAAACAAATCCTTTTCTCTAATGATTTGTGTTTAAAAGACCTTCTCACCCCCAGTTTGCCAATGACACACAGCCATGTGATGTCCCACATAGATGCTGGTATCAGTTTATCCTATAATAATGCCAGAACTGTGGAGTGATCGGAGAAAGGCTTCCTGCGAACTTTACTGGTTCAGAGCAGATTTTATCTTCTATTAGCCTATATAGAGACTTTCTGGATAAAGTAGAAACCTGGTTCAGAGAGAGTTTCCATATTCTCAGTTTAATAAAACTATGTTGTAGGTAGTCTGGGTAGTATTCATCCTGGGAGTCTCATACAGCCCCGTTGCCATATAGGAATAAGGGTCAGAATTCACTCCAGCATCAGGTATGTGCAGGGTTGTTCCAGAGCTCCTAAAGCTAAGGTAATGTTTTTAGATACAAAAATACTAAAAATTAAAGTGATCGGATATATTATACTACCCCCCACACACACACACACACACACACACACACACACACACACTTTGACACTGCTCTGCAGGTGATTTCTCTCTTACCCCAGAGGCCTTGAAAAAATAAACTGAGCAAATTTGACTTCACAGGCTTGAGGGGGTAGAAAAAACTTGATCAAGGTGAAAAATTGTGGGAGTAATAAAGTCTTACTACAATATACCCTCTTTTTCTTGTAAATAAAATTATTTTTTCCAAATTAAAAGCTGAGCAGAAGCTTTACTGATGCAGTTTTTCTAATTCTCAGAGGTGGGTCCAAACTTAATTCCTAGGATTTACAGAGGCTACCACTGGGACACCTATGTAAAGAAATATAAAACTAGAAAAGAGAGAGAAAAAAGTGTGGGAATTTACCTGGTGCCCTGGCCAAATTTCCCCTATTTACAAAAAATTAGGGATGGGCTAACCGGTTAGTTGAAAATACGTACCAACAAATTAATGGCTTCCAAACACTTTTGGCTGTTTGGATCCATTTGGATGGCTCCTATTGCAGGAACTGCAGTGCGAGAAGTGCCAGAGCAAGAGGAACCCACAGGAGGGACCAGAGACAAGACTCTGGTCCTTTACTGAGTGGCTGAGCTGTCCATCTCCCAAAGGTGGCACCTGACTGGGTTGCTGTTCTAGTAACCCACATGGTCCATCTTAGAGCTATAGTATGCATAGGAATCAGGATTACAGAGAAGGAACAGCAACTTCTCTTGGCTGCTTCTTGCATTGCGGATCAGCAAATCAATTGTTTTCTTCTGTGCTTGTGCTGTTTGCATTTTTTTGCCCTTTGGGTAAGCAAAGAAGTCCACCACCAGTCTGCCACTCCCCGCCCCCCCCAAAAAAAAAATCAAAGGCAGAATTTTTTAAACTAAAAGAAGAACTTAAGGAAGGAAGGGATTGGGAAGTTGGGCATGGGGAGTCGGGGACTCGGGAGGGGATTGCCAGCAAGGACTGGGTGTGGAACTTGGGAAGGAGTTGGGGATTGGGGTGGGCAATGACCTGGAGACTGGGGAGTACAATGTATGGGAGAAGAGACTTGGACAGAGGATCTTCATGAACATGAACATTGAATGATGAGCCAGGATGGAACTTGGAGAGAGACTGAGGGCAGCTTGTGAGAACCAGAGTGCTGTGTGTATAAAAACTGCCAGCCAGTCATCAGTGCATTTGTGCAACTTCTTGCATACTGTCTGTGTGACCCCCCTCCTGTGTCAGAGAGGGTTAGGCCAGGCAGGGTCCCCCAGAATCTCTGTGGGTATACTAGCAGCAGTGTCTGCAGCATCACCCTTAGCGTAGGTGGTGTGTGAAATAAATTTGCCAAGACTGCCAGCCAGTCGTCAGTGCACCAGTGCCACTTCTTGCAAACAGTCTGTGTGCCCCCCCAAGGAGTCAGTCATCTGTCATCTTCCTCCCTGTGCTTGCTCAGTGGGATAAAAGCTTTGGCTCAGTGGGCAGGACATTCTGTCACATCACGTGGAATAAATAAAAAAAAAATAACCACTTTTTGACCCTGAACAAGTGACAGATTGGCATTATGAGTTCTCTGGAAAATAGTAAAGTAAAAGCCAGGGGCAAAGAAGTAATAAACGTGAAAAAAAGTGTATTCAAGAGCCCAGAAAGAAGTGGCCCAAAAAGTAAAGTACAACAACAACAACAACAACAAACACCACAGTCTGTTGAAGGGGCTGAACTAAATGCTACTACTATTCATGTGCAGGCTAACTCCCAAAATACTGAAAATCCAGCAAGGGTCGGTGGACTGTCTGTCAGGGCTCAGTAGTACTGCCAACAGAGTGTCAAGAGACAGTGGCAATAGCAAGTCATCTGAGAAAAAACTGCAAAAACAGAGTACTCCAATTGTACATAAAGTTAAAGCACTTACAGGTAAAACTCGCAGTGGAGTTGCTCGATTTGCAGCACGTGCATATCGAATAACTCAATCTGTGACTGCAAACGTTAGCTCTACTGAGTCTGATGATGAGGACGACCATGGTCACAGTGAACCTGATGATGATGATGATGAGCTTGTGACTTTACCTTTAGCTCTGTCTCGTTCTGGTTCTGACAGTGACAATGTGGATAAAACTAATGACAGCAGTAGAGTGACAAAAGGGAAAAAGAAAAGGTCAAAGGCACATGCCACACAAAGTGAAACAAAGTCTGACAGTAGTGATGATGATGATGATGGCAGTGGTGCTGCAGAGGATTCTATGAATGTCTCACCTGATGAACCTGAATCTTCCACTGATCTGTCTTCCGCATGGAAACTCAGCCACTCGACTCCTAGTCTTATTGAGGTCGTTACTAGAAATAGACAGTCCACCTCTACTGTTTGGAATCATTTTTACGTAAACCCCAAAGATGCTTGCCAAGTTATATGTGTGCATTGCAACACAGGTGTTAGTAGGGAAAAAAATAAAGGGCATCTTGGAACCAGAACAATGATGTGATATCTTTTGTGAATTCACCTTATCATTGTATATGGTTCAAAAAACAGTCTAACATTGGTGGTTGAAAATCTAATAGGGTTCTCTGTGAACAGGAACATTCCACTGAAACAGTGGGAGACGAGCACCAGGCAAGATCCAAAAGTCCACTTTTGCCTCACGTTCACAGTCACGATAATTCTGTAAGGTCCTCTGTTTTACCAGGCACGGCATGTAGTCGTACAACAACCCCAGCCAAAGGAAACTTTACCTTCCCCCCCGATAAGAGACAATTGAAGTTAAAAAAGGTTTTTGAAAGAAAATCTAAATATTCACAAAACCATTTTATAGCACTGGCAATACATCGTAAAATAGCAGAAATTACTGTACTTGATTTATAGCCATACTCTACTGTGGAAGATGTGGGTTTTCAGAAGGCTTATGGAATACTTAGAGCCATGATATTTAATGCCAAGTAGAAAACACTTCTCAGTAACTGCTGTGCCCAGGATGTATGACAGTTTAGTAGTTCAAGTAAGGCATGCTCTCCAAGAGGCTGACGACAAGGTAGTTCACTTTATTACTGATATGTGAACCAGCAGCTAAACCATTGCCTATCTTTCTCTTACTGCACACTGGGTCACTTTTGTGGGCAACTCATCATCATCCTCCTCACATACTACTAGTCTGTCTACTGCCACTTCAACCAGTACTGCTACTACTATCACTACTATACTACTATCACTACTATCTCTCAGAGCTCCAAAAAAACCAATACATTTCAGAAAATGGCAGTTCTTAATGTATGTCACTTTCAAGACACACACAGCACAGCACATTCAGCAAGAACTGGAAAGACTACTTACTGTGTGGGTCACTTCACAAGGTTTGAAAGTTGTTGTTTTTTTTTGCCGACAATGGTTCAAATATTAAAAAAGCACTTCACCATGGCAACTATGCACATATAAGCCATTTTGCCCATTGTTTTAATCTAATCATTCGAAGCTTCCTGGATAATGACCAGCAAGTATCAGCCACTGTAGGTACAGTGCGCAAACTGTGTGGCCACTTCAACCATTCAGTAAAAGCCCATGAAATCCTTTTTTTTATTATCACAACATTATTTTACCACCTCCGTGGACCTGGCAGGGGCTATGACCCCCCCCTTGGAGGGGTACATCCTCCAGCCCATCGGGGCCATCATGGGTCCTGCTGAGTCCCAGTATTTTCCTACATTTCTTTTCTCCCCCATGCCCATGTCTGTGTCCAAGCAATGGGTGCAGCAGCTGTCTCCACCTCCACAGAGGCAGCCAAGCACCCTGGGTGCAGACCAAACCCCTTCTTGCTGTGCTGACACATGCAACACAAACACTCCCCCTTCCTGAGGAAGGAGAGCAGTCCTCTGGATACTCAATCCTTACCTCCCCCAGCTGACCCTTGAACAACCCGAGTCCATTCCCAAACCCAGGTTGCCGTTGTGGTGTGAGGTGTGGTGTCCAGCCCCTCAACCCTCAGCACCACTGGGCTGGCTAAGCCCATGACATCCTTGCTGATATCCAGAAGGACACTGATTTTCCTCATCTCCAGCTTGTTCAGGCTGTAGCAACAAGGTGGAGTTCAACTTCCTTTTTTTTTAACCAGGAGAGACACACCAAGCTGAAGCTTGTTTACAGGTGCAACCTGGGTACAAGGAAGTTAAGTGACTTGCTCAGGGTCATACTGTATGCAAATGAGGGCTGTGGGATTCAAATCCAGGTCTCCAGGTTTGCAGCTCAGAGCCTTTAACCACTGTGCTATACTACCTCCAAGATTGAACGCATCCTTGAACAAAAGGTAGCTATTAAGTATACCATGTACAATGATATCAGGGAGGGCATTGTACTCCATTCTACTCAATGGTCTCTGCTGGAACAGTTGTGTCACATTCTGGAACTATTCATGAGTGCTACAAAAGAGGTCAGTGCAGAAAAAGCATCCGTTAGCCCAGTTATTCCACTCATTCTATTTCTCAAGAAAAGGTTGAAGAAATAAGAAGCAACTTAGATATGAACCAATCTCTAGTCAATAACATGCCTACCAGAATCAGCAATGATGAGAAATTATCAGCCATGACACAGAGAAAGGAGTATCTCTTAGCAACATTGCTAGAGACACATTTCCAGAACAGACACCTTCCTGATGTGGTTTCCGATGATATGGAGGAGTTGAACTATAGGCAACTTTTGACTGATGCAGTAGATGAGGTTTCATTAGGAGGATTGGCAAGCAGTACTACAATGACACCACCTCAAATCCAAAAACCAGAACAGAAGCAGACAATGAGGAGGATGACATTTGGGGCCAGCTGCAGGACATTGAGATTCCACAAGGAGAAAATGCATGCTCAGTAGTAAGCATGGTAGATACATTTCTGTATGAGCCCAACATTAGTATTAAGGATGGCCCTTTAGCTTACTGGCAAGAGAAAAAATCATATTGGCCAAAGCTGGCTGCCATGGCCCACCCTCCAGTGTCTGTTCCGAAGGTTTATTTAGCTCTGCTGGGGATATTGTGGCTGAAAAACAAACAAGATTAGCACCAGACAATGTGGAGAAACTAATGTTCTTGAAGGTTAACTTGCCAAACTTTGGCCACATATGTGATGCTGATCTTGAAGACGATGACACTGACAGCAGTACCTGTGCTGCAACTGTAAAGTGACACATCAGCTTTCAATTTTGAGACTCACTAAACTGCTTAAAAGTAGAGATCTGAGACTTGGCTGCCTTTCAACAGCATCATCATCATCCTGGGGGTGGGTGGGAGGTGCAGCCAGTACATCATGTTCACCTCATCACGTACTGGTAGCAACTGTGGCAGACAAGTCACTGCTCTCACACACAATCGCTTTCTCATTCTGATGAGATCATTTATTTTGTTACCTAATGTACCTAAGAATAATTATTTCTTATATAACCATGGCTCTGTTTTTCCTCCTGATAGTAGTGGTAGTAGTAGCATTGGTGAAGTGGTTACTTTGGACTGCCTGGTGCTCTTGTTCTTTCACATTGCTTCATGTTGTGTTCCATACTGAGACCCGTTGCTATACTAAAATAATTGGTGACATACGAAAACAAGATCTGGCAGAGCCACCACCACTGTGAATGCATCAACAAGATAAGGGTGTTTCATGGGCTTAAACATAAACATTTATATATTTACTTATTCAAAAAATATCAGATTTACAAACCTTTGAGTCAGAGACTCATTTACAAAGGCACCTCGTCAAAACTAATACAAAGACAGCACAGTTAACAAGTCAAAAAACAGTGGCTCAGAGAGCAGACAGTTATAACAATCATTCACTGGAGATACATGGGTAGCAGTAGATATACAGATTACAAAGTTTAGGCACACAGGTACCACATCAAGAAGACCAAAGCAGTTCAAACAATATACAATAGCTAAAGAAAATAGACATCAGGAGTCAAAGAGAAGCCCAGAGTGTTCACATGAAGGCTGTTGCATATACACTAACTGAATCAAAGTACAGTACATTGAGAAAGGACATATTTAAGCAATAAGGCACTCCAGGGTATGTGTTATCATGTAATAATGTCAATCCTGGGTTGGGTTGAAGCATGAGGTGAAGCTGAGTGCTTCCACCACCCCAGGAGTGATGTTATTACAAGATAACACACACCCTGGAGTGCCTTATTGCAATTATACAATGGCTTGTTGTTATATACAGAATAAAAAATACATTTTAAAGGATGTTTTTTGTTAGTGTGGAAAAATATTTCTTAAGAGAAAATGCAAGGAATGATCCAAATCCAAAGCTACGATGATGTTATTGTGTAATAATATCACTGTTTCAATGGGTCAGCAGCCAATCAGCTTCTAACCTTTTTCCCTGCCATTGTATAATTAAAAATAATGCCACCATCTGTATTACAGTTACCAATATGTTTTGCATTTTATTCTATGCACTGTTATAGCAATCAACTCAACAGAACCAGGCCATCATATGCATGAAGGTACTGTACCCTAACTGAAAACACTGCTGAGACAACTATAGGTTGTGACAAGGTGTAAGATAAACACAATGTTGAGACAAGTTTTTGAAGACATTTGATATGTTTAATTGTTTTTTTAGAGACTGATATACAGTTCACACAAAAAATTCATATAATATAAAAGTGCATATGCCCAAATGCCAATGTAAATTTGACACATTTCATTACAAGCTGTTCTCTTGAAGGAAGATATTACTATATAAGGCCTAAAAATGGGCATCAGGTAAATGTAAACTGGGGTAGGTGTGTTATTGAGGGCATTGCATAGTTTATCTTTTATTGCTGCTCCACTGGATCAGCAATATTTGCACAAGCTGTGTCCAGTCCAGATTTTACAGCTCTGGCCTGGGTCTGGTGATGTGGGTTTTACCCATACTCCACTGCATGTGGCTTAGTGATATACTGTACAGATGGCTACAAAGTCTAACCCATTGAAGGCTGAAGTTTCAGAAAACCATTATGCTAAAAATATCAAGACTCACTCCCTCCCTCTCCCCATAGTCACATTTAATCCTCTACCAAAGTCATGCTTAAATACTGGTGCCTCTACATCCACACCACTAAGCTTTTAATGCTAACAAGCTTCTTTTTTCTGCTGCTGTGAGTTCCCCCATCTGTGAAATCCCATTCTGCTTCTGACAGCCCCCCCAAACCAGATAATTTATTTAAAAACATTTTGCTGAGAAATTTTTGTTTTAGTATATCCACGGTCAGGAAAAATGAATTTGTAAAAGAAACCAAAATCCCCATTTATCAGTTCATTGAATCACAATACAGCATGTTTTGAATTTTTCAGATTCTATGTGTAACCTACAGTAAGTCAGACAGAAATTAGACACACAAATACCTGCCTATTTGCAAGTGAAGCAAATGTGGTTATTATCATTCAGTTATAAACACCTATAATCACAAACTGCAAGTTATGAAGATTCAGTAGAATATAAACAGTAGCCCAAGGCTGGGTCTCTTCCTATGCAATGTCCTGCAAAGATGGTGGTGGTGTCAAATGGCTTAATGAGGTGCTGTGAGGTGCCTAAGGGAACTTGTTATGCAGAAAGTTCCAGGAACACTGTGATAAAAACTGGAATAACAGGTTCCAAGGAGTAATTAACTCACCAGGAATGTTACATAAAACTACCCCATTCATTCACATGTGTCAATGAATGTATTTGTTAACCATGTTGGTTTGTCTTCTTGCTTCCCTCATGGTAAAAATGTGAAACTACATTTGTGTTATTTTAAATGAAAAATGAGTGATAAATAGCTTGTCCAGTTGGATGGCAGCTCTGATAGTTGTTCCAGTCTTTCTTTTCACTGATATAAACTGAGCCAGGAAAAAAAGTAAATAGGAAAAAAAACAGCATTTTGTTTCTACAATTAGTTGCTAATTGCAGCTGGTATTTTTAACATGTGAAAGTCAACTCCACTTCTCAAACTTAAAAAGAAAAATACACTTCATCACAGACTGTGTTTACCAAGTACTGCGCCCATTTTAGTATATAAATGTTTATGAAATACCTGAAAGCTGTCTATTTTCCTTGAAAGCTGAATCCTTAAGCTTCTCCTAGTCCTTAACAAAATGCAGGGACTCCACAGATGTGTTTTGTTCCTAGGTCCAGATCAAACTACTGAGTCTTCTTTCAACATGATACATGCACCTCATGCCCCTCCCACATGAATAAATAAAAAAAGGTGGGCTGGATCTTTAGGAGCTTCTTGGGTGGAGGTGGGTTGGATCTTACTTCCCCCCAAAAAACAATGCTGCCTCCCACTACTCAGGTTCCAGTTCTTGTACCACCCATTTAAGAAAGAAAATAGTACCCTGCAACCATTGACTAACAAGAAAGCATATTTATTTCAGTGTGGAAAACATTTCTTGGAAGAGGGTAAGGTGGAGGAGACTATTTACACCTTCAGTCAGTTCCATGGACAGAAAACATGACATCACTCCTTTTGTACATGCAATACTCCTTGTAGGCTCCACCCACAGTCATAAACACATTGATCCCTTGTACAAAAAGTCAGATTCAAGAGACTGGTTTAAAAAAAAACAGAGATCTGGGACTTGCCTACCTTTTGACTGCATCATCGTCATCCTGGGGGTGGGTGGGAGGTGCAGCCAGTACATCACATTCATGTTATTATGTACTAGTAGCAACTGTGGCAGACAAGTCCCTGTCCTCACACACACACACACACACACACACACACACACACACACACATAGTCACTTTGTCATTCTAAGGAGATCATTTACCTAAATGTGCACAATTAAATAACCACATTAATAAATGCTGCTAGCTCTGGTTTTTTCCATCGGTAGTAGTGGTAGTACTACTACAAAGTACAATTATTTAAACACACTATTATCCCCTTCTAAAAAATCAGACTCGGGAGGAGACCATTTATTTACAAACTAGAGATCTGGTCTGGGATTTCTTGTCATCACAGCCACTTTCTCATCCTTTTCTAAGCAGTCATTTTTGGTAAATGTGCCTTAACCATACTGCTTTCAGTGCTGGTAGATTACTTCTGGTTTTCCCCTGATTGTAGTAGGTAGGGGTAGCAGCAGACTGCAGTCTTGAAGTGGTAGCTGGCTGTCTCTCTCTGACTGGCTGCCCTCTGCTCTGGCCTGGTGCTGTTTTTGTGTTCCTGGCTTCTTCTTCATCACGTAATGTCTAAAATACACCTGGTGCCTGCCTGTACCTGTTGAGAAATAGAAATCACTGCTGTTAATAATATAACTTATACATAGTATTAGTATTACTTTCTTAAATATCTGGAACAGAAGAGTGATTAGAGAGCATTGCCTACTACTAAACAGTGGTTTAATTGTTTTTTTTTCTACAGATACGTTGATTAAAAGCAGTTTAAAATGATTCTTGAACATACGTTTACCATAAAACAATAAAGGTCATAGAAGGTTCAGATAAAGTTCAGTTAAGAATTCAAACCTTTTTTTGCTAATCATAACCTTCTAGAACCTCAGAACCTTTTGAGGTTCTCCCATCCCTACTAAAAATATGGTCAACAGCTAATCTCTTTCAATTTTACTTGGTTTCTAATTGTATCTGCCCCTTCCCTCAAATAGGCAGAATATCCTAGTCCTCATTTCCCAGTCAACAAAAACTAAATAAAAAAAGTACAGCATGCTTTAGTTTTTTAAATATTTTTATACATTTATCTTTTGTATTTTTTCTCCCGCGTGTTATCCCTCCTCTGGCCTCTACCTTTCACTTCCTCACTTCAAGCCTACCTTATGACTTCCTCCATGGTCTATGCCACGATCCTCCTGCACTAGACTGTCTCTCTGGTCTGAGGCAGACCCGTATGCCATTGCCAAGACCTTCCCCCAGACATGTTAGTTGGCTTGCCTTTAGTCACAATGGCAGTCTTCTGCCAGAGCGCCTGCTGCCCTTGCTTGTGCAGTTCTACTGAGCATCGTGAGTCTCATTCTCCAGTTCCTGTAGATGAGCAAGGAGTCTGCCATGGTGACAGCAGCTGGAGGAGTTGGGAGTTGGTCCAGTGTCTGCCAGAGCAGGCAGTGGCAAGACTTAGCAGTACTAGGGGGCCACCTAGGCACCTTCCCATGTGGTACCAAAAATCCCACCCAGGCAGGGGAGCAGGGACCAGAAAGATGTCATGGACCATCCCCCTAGTCAAGTCAGGCAGCAACAAGGTAAGATAATTGAATAGTAAAGGGATCAAGGGTGGGTGGCAGTCATGGGGGATGGGGGTTCTGATTTTTTTTTTGTTCCTTTCACTTATAACTGCTAAAAGCAACCATAAATGAGAAGGACATACATCAAACCAGCACACCAAACCGTAGATGTTAGACTTTCTGAGTGCCATGTTGAAAAGTTGGAAAATCTGAACTTTAAGATGTTCATGCAGCTCTTGGTGTACCCCAAACCCTGTACCAAACAAATAAATAAGTCCAGTTCAGAATTTATAAATGCATAGACTTTGTCTGATAGATGACACTGACTGCCTTATACAATTCAGAACATGATACTACACAGTCTGTACATCTCCTCTGACCTCTTCATAATGTCATTACAATTACCACTGTCAAATGAACCGCAACACCAGTGTAAGCTTGCACCTATCAGAGCACCCCCCCAGCTTGACTGCTAGTACCAATATACATTTAAGGGAGATCTAAGGTGAACCTGCACATTCTTTTTCTCTGTAAAAGCTTTTTTTTTTTAAACACTGGCCTAAATTCAGTTCACATTCTATTGATGCAGACTTTTTTGTTGTCCCAATGAATGGTTCTTATACAGGTGGAATAGTCTATTTTAGAACTCTGTGATGTACAGTGGCGTCAGCCAGAATGCAATACAGTACCTTGCAGTATTACTACAAGATGCTACAGTATGCTACAGGGAACAGCGTAATCTACTGGCAGTTAAGCTTTTTTGTCATGCAGTAATTGTTTTCACAATCAATCTGGGTTCTACAACAGAACCACGTGGTTGAGAGGACATTGAATACATCAAAACAGTTCTTTTTTTTTTAGTTACTTTATCTCCCCTGCCTGGTCAGCCCACATTCCTGCCATCTTCCCAGCCCCATCCCCCGACCTTCAGGCTTACCTCCCATTTGCTCCCATGGCTTACCCTCCATGGCAGGGTGGTGGGGAGCCCCCTTCTCTACCTGCCAGGTCTGGATCCAGTTTTGGGGAGGTGCCTTCTTGGGGGCAGTGCCTGTAGGAGGACAGCCTTCATCAGCTCGATAGGGACCAGTTTCTGTTTTTCTGTGGAGGGGGGTGTGCAATGCTTACAATGGCCAACCTGTACATGCTTCAGCAAGCAGCACACCAGTTGGCTGCTCCACCTCCAAGCCCCACAGTACAGGACATGGTGTGTCAACACCCAGCCTCCATTAGGTGTCAGGCAGGTGCTGGTCTCTGTTTCCCACCCTCCCCAGGAGAGGAGGACTGTCCCCTGGATGCTCAGTCCTCTGCCTTCCTGGCAAACCCTCGATGACCCATTCACACCGTGAATATGGGTTGCCGGTGTGGCAGGAGGTAAGGCATGACGCCTCAGCCCTTCACGCCACTGGGCCGGCCCACATCAAACAATTCTAAAATGGTATTTACCAGCAGTGTGTAAATCAGAAATACCAGCTGAGTTTACTAAAAGGCCTATAAAGATGGAACAATAATACTATTATTAAGAATACTATATTAATTACTATTAATTCATATTCTTAATTCTATTATTTTCACAAATAATATTAAGTAAAGTGATGCTGACTTCTCCATCAATGTGGTGAGTGGTGAAGCCGTTGATACTGATAATCAATTCTACTATCTCGGCATTATTCTGGACAACTAATTATCATTAGAAACTGTACAGATTATTAGTTAAGTCTGTGCATCAAAAACTTGGCTCTCTCTTTACAAGATACAACAGATTTTATTTTGTTTTTTTTTATCAGAATCTAGGTTTCTTTTAGCTAGCACTTTTCTGTTTCCTTTACTAGACTAGAGATGTGGCGAAGTAAAAATCCGCCGGTGAAGTTTTCACAAAGCAGGTGAAATTCATACTTCACAGAGCTTTGCAAAGCCTCTCCTGACCAACCAAACTTCGCTTCATGCGATTTGCACACATTTTGCCATGAATTGTGTGAATTCACCACGAAGTGCAAAATTCACTGGTGAAACTTCATTGTTCACAGCAAAATTCATGCAATTTGCACTTCGTGAATTGCACAAAATTTGCAAATTAATTCGCGGAGCAGATGTTTTGGACTTCACCCATCGCTATACTAGATTATGACACAGTTTGCTAATCATGTACCATTTACTGAGCACTGTCCAGAATAAGAGTTCTATACAACACAGTATACAAACTCATAACAGGGTTACTATTTCGGACCCACCGCTGTATCCTGTATAAGACCACAGGGCTTCTTTCATTTCATGGCAGAAGAAAACTTAAAGTTGCTTCTTTTTTCCATAAAGTAAAATTGAAAAAATTGGCTACTTCTGTTCTTACACTTTTTCCCTACAGTTGTACCAATAAACACACAAGGTAAGAAGAAGAATCTGAATTTCAAATTCCCTTCAGAATGACTACTTGTGGTCAAAGGGCACCTCACTATATTGGCCCTGGCCTTTACAAAAACATGCCTCTGTCTGTTAAAGATTGTCAGTCCAATAAGGTTTTAAAATAATTCTTACCTTCTTTGTTAACAAATAAAGCACACTTTGCTCCTGATATTAATATCTGTGTATGTGTTATTAATTATAAATGTTATATGTACATTTGTTATGTAATGCTGGTCCCATTTAAAAAAAAAAGGTATTTTGCTCAATATGTCTACCATGACAACCAATAAATTAAACAAAATGAAAGTGCTGGAATCAGTACTATAACAACAGATTTTACTGAGAAATATGACTTACTGTGTAGGCTCAGCACAGTTCTCATTTAAAGAGACAGCATGGTCAAGTGGTTATATGTAAAGCACAGGCTTGGGAACCAGCAGATCCATGTTGGAATCCCACAAGAGCCTCTTACTCACTGTATGACCCAGAGCAAGCCACTTACTTAATCTTCCAGAACATTAGGTTTATACCTCCCTGTGCTCTAGTCTACCCAGGTGCAAAAATGGTTAGACGCATGATCCCACTGCCAACCAAACACTGCATCTCAGTTGGGCAAGCCTGGTTAAAAAAAAAATGAAAAAAAGTTAAAAAAGAAAACACCACTGTGATTTTACCCTTGGTTATGCTGCTGGGGCTAGGGAAGGCAACTGGTAACTATCTCAGGCACGTAACCATCAGCATCTGTCCACCAGCCATGCACAAAGTGGGTTTCAAAACAGGGTCTGAAATGCAATATGTTTATTGCTGGGCTGGGGCTCTTGTTATAAACCTCTACCTTTACTTATAATGTTTTCATGATGCCATTATCTGTCTGAGTGTACTGGAGTTCAGTACAGTACAGCAAAGGCCTCTTCCTGCCATAAATAAGATTACTCTCATTTCACTTGAGGAGTGCATTATTCCCTGAGTAATGAATTTCCTCTGTGCCTCTGAGTGCATAAACATGGTTTTCATTAAGTTTTACTGAAAAAAAGGAGAGCCTATAAAGTTACTAAAAGGCTATGCATTTAACCCATTAAATACTTAAATTTCTGTTGCTAGATGCTAAATGAAAAACATATTATACAGGAAAATATGGTGTTACTGCTGTCGTCTCACTCTGTAAAGTAGATCATGCTGTAAAGAGCTAGTGCAGCCTTTCTGACATCACAAATGAGGAAACTGGATTCTGTTTTAAATACTAAATGTAATTGTTATCTATGAAATTAATGCATATTCTCAATGGGACCAATGAATGATTGCTGTGTTTGTTACTCTTTGATATGGAATGTGTGTTTTGTTTATTACATGGTAATATGGAAAATTTGTTGTGTTTGTTACTCTTTTATAGAATGATTGTTGTACTGTATTTGTTACTCTGTGATACGGAATGTTTGTTTAGTTTATTACTCTGTAATATGAGAACATTGTCTGTTACTCTAATATACTGTAGAATGATTGTTGTGTTTGTTACTCTGTGATATGGAATAATTGTTGTGTTTATTACTCTGTGATATGGAAATACTGTTCTGTTTGTTACTGTGTGATATGAAAGGATTATGGTCATTTGCTACTCTGATATTAAAGGATTGTTGTGTTTGGTACTTTGTGCTTTTGTGTTTGTAACTCTGTGATGTGGAAGGACTGTGGTATTTGTTACGCTGATATGAAAGGATTGCTGGGTTTGTTACTTTATAATACGAAATGATTGTTGTGTTTTTACTCTGATATGGAATGTCTGTTGGGTTTGCTACTCTGTGATATAGAATGATTGTTGTGGTTGTTATTCTGTAATATGGGAGGATTGTTCTGTTTGTTACCCTGTGATATGAAATAACTGTCGTGTTTGTTACTCTGTGATATGGAAAGATATACGTTTGTTACTCTGTGATATGGAATGATTGTTTTGTACAGTTTTGTTGATTATTCTTATTATATTAGAACCAAGTTATATGTTTGAATGTTGTCTTTCATGTCTAACCAGTGCCACCGACAATATACTGTAGGTGACATGGCTGGGTATAATTTGAGAGGCACTGAGTCTTTAAGCCTTCTAATGGATGGTGCTTAGGTTTTAGCAGTGTTAACAGTGATTTGGTATGGGACAGCCCTTCCCCCAGTGAGGATACTTTAGACATTCCTAAGCTGCCTAAGTGCCTCACAGGAAAATAAATGTATATATGTGTGTGTGTGTGTGTGTGTGTGTGTGTATATATATATATATATATATATATATATATATATATATATATATATATATATATACATACATATATATATATATATATATATATATATATATATATACCTAACCACCCATGATTAATGCTAATCCACCCATGATAACAGGGGATATGATATGTTACAACATAACACCCCACAAACCAAATGCAATAATACTGTATAGTAATAACACAAAATGCAGTGACAACAATGGAGACAGTAAATTAGACAAAAACAAGGAAGAACTCTACCAAAAGGATCAGGACTTCATAAATAGGGATCTGGAAAGGGAAATAAGGGAAGGCAGGTAATGTAAACTAGACAATCACTGGGTTTGAATCCCATCACCCTCCAAGCACTATAAATCTCCACAGTTCCAACAACTCCCTCTCTCAGGTGCACCAAATGCCAAAAGTCCCTTTGGGAGTTTTAACAGTCTCTGTGTGCACACTGTGGAGTAAAAAGTTGCAAACTGTTGGTGGGACAGTGTGACTCTGATAGAAGGACAACTGTGTGATGCAGATCGAAAACAGTAATTCCAGACACAGGCACTTAAGTGTAACCAACATGCAAAATTGGGGCTTCTAAATTGTTTCCAGACCTAAAGGGTTAATAAGTCAGCTGTGGTAGCTGACCTATTGGCACAGTGGTAGGGTCACCGCTTGTGACACTGATATGGTATCTTGGGTTCAGAAATGGGCACAGGCCATCAGGGAGTGAGCTGGGAGATGGAGAATCAAGCATCCCAAGGTCATTTCTTCTACCTTGGGGTGGGAGGACACTGTGTCTTGCTGTGAGACTGCCACTGAGTGGAGTGAGGTGGTAGCATATGTGAGTGCACCAGAAGAGGTCAGACTGCCAACTGACACTGAAATGCATGCACACCACCATGTGTGTGTGTATTATTGCACACTGGTACCCTGGAATAAAACTACAGGAAAATGCTCTGGCCCCATCCTACACCCCTGCAAGCACCACATGACCAACATCACCAAACACCATGTGTGGTCCTGTGCAAGTGGTGGATAACTGGTAACTCCACAAGAAAGTGAATAATGGGACTAGGGGGGTGTTGCAGCATTCAGTGAATGGAGGAGCAGAAATAAATAATGGCAAAAAAGAAGACAGCTGTGAAAAAAATACTCCAGTAATAGGAGCTGGCAGGGATCAGTCAAGGAAATGGAGGAGGAGCTAAGAGATTAGTGAAAGAAAAGCAGGAATGTTTTAGTCAGTGCTAATCTGGGGCAGCAAGAGAGTGCAGCTGAGAACAGCTGTCCCAGCCTTCGTGCTGGAACTCAGACTCTGGAGTACTGGGTCAGGGGTACCTGTTGGGCCTACAGTGGTGGCATTGCTCCAGGTCTTGGGGAGGGGGGCATGGTTAATCTGTTGAGTTCATGCTCCAGAGGCATAGCAAAAGCAAGCAGCAGTGAGTAAGACCCTGCAAGCAAAGCAGCAGTGGAGGGAGACTCCCAGAGTTCTGAGTTACAGGGTTGGCGATAATGGCCATTTAGTTATGGGTCCTGGAGTTCTAGTGCAACCACCTAGCTACAGAGGAAATGGTACTGGACTGCAACCAAGCTCCAGAGAGAAAAGAACTGGAAGCAAATAAATGTACTCAGCCAAAGATGGTAAGAGAGAGACCAGAGGTAGCATGACATAGCAAATGGAAAGACATTTTGAAGTAAACGAGGATCTTTCAATGGGATAACAGGTAAAAGAGCATGCTAGAGCAGGTTAGTGGCTCGCTGGCTTTAAAGAGCCATTAGAATTAAAAAAATGCAGGCTGAAAATCCTACAGCATTACATTTTAATAGAAGCCATTTGCTTCTTTTTATTTCTGGTGTTTTTCCTTTTGCCATTTGTGCATTACTTTGTTCTCTACTTGTTAGTGTTAAGTATGATGTGAAGAGCAGTCTTTACATTGAGACTGATATATCTTGCTCTGTTCCACTTCATACCTCATCATCATCAGCATTGTGAACTTATTGCTTGTGACATCAGAAGTGACACATCTGGCAGCAGGTGGTTAGCTCTTCTTGGTCAGTTGTGGTGTCATAATCAGGCCACAATTGTGGTGCGGTATGAAGAAGAATAACATTAAATACATCAGCCTCTAGGTAAAGTACTGTTTCACACATCCCACCTAGCACTATTAGGTAGAATATCTTCTAATTAGCAAAAGGGAAAAGAAAAAATACTTCAGATAAAAGAAGTAACAGTTGACTACTTTTAAAAAGTTAATGCTGATTTCAGTCAGTTTACTAGCTCTTCAACCCTGGTCTGAGGAGAGGAGGCATACTCCCTATGGGATCAATTTGACAGTCCAGAGGGGTAGATCAGGAGAAATTCTTCAGCTGCTCAGGAGTACACATACACCGGGGGGGTCACACATGTGTGCGCTACTCTGCCTGAGGAGCATGTTCCTGTTGCCCAAGAATTTCCAAGAAAGTTTGTCTGCTTGGTGAGCTGGGAATGATGATAAGGTCCAGAAAAAGGATCCGTATCAGATCTTCATGTTTACCATCTGTCTCAGAGGAAATGTAATATGCTATACTGTGCTATCTCCCCTGAAGTAAGCAGCCAAGAATATAGAAAGGAGTTGAGAGCTTGTTTAGTAAATCCATACTCGCCCAGGTGGATCTGTTGACACCTCAGCCAGCCCACTGTTGTATTCAGTTTGCCCACTATATGTATGGCTGAAATGCTGGACAGGTGATTCTGGGCCCATGAAAGGATCCTTGTGGCCTCCTTCTGCATTGCTCTGTTCTTCTTCCCTCCTTGTTTAGTGATGTGGGCCACTCAAACATGGTTGTCCAATCTGATTAGTATGTGTTTGACCTTGATCTGTTGACTGAAGTCAAACACGCTAGTGTAGCCCAGGCATCGTGTGCCAGTGGTCTGCTATCCCTATCTGTTGACTACCACACAGATTAAGGGGCCTGGGTTCTGTTGTGTTGGTATTTGAGGATCCTATCCCAGAATGGAAATAAAGTAGTGCAGTGCCTCCACCCAGAGTAAAGTAACAGTGGGCCAGGTGTCTGATTGCTACAACCCCCTGGGATGCTGTACCAACCCACCTCCCCGTCCAGTCACCCCATGCACTGGATACCACGTTGTGCACCAACACTATAAAATGCATATACTTAGCAGCTAATACCAATAAAATGCCCATAACACAGAAAGTACAACAAACAAACCACAGCTTTATTTTAGGGGGAAGGGCTAGGAAAGGAGTACCGGGAACAGGATTGCTGTAGAAGAGAAAATTTGGGCTAATTGGATTAACTGGGCTCATAGGTCAGAACACACAACATGCCTACCCCCGCTGGTACCAGTGCAAACCCACTATGTGCTAACAGTCCTAGCTGGGTACCCAAACTTAATGCTGGCCTGCTAGATGCTGCAGGTTGGCCAGCATTGGGACTCTTGGAGTAACTCTTCCTAGGATGCCAACACTTAAACTTTTTATTCCCCTTTTGACAGGGCAAGCCCTGGGTTACTCAAAATCCTGCAGCACTGAGATTCGATTACTGGCACAGTAGGGCCTGGCAGCTGAGGGATCATCCAATCAATCATGCCAAGGGGCAGCAAGCAGATGGGGCAGTGAAATGTTGGTTGACCTTGGACTTGCCTGAAGACTCTTGAAGCTTGTCACCTTCCGACTTGCTTGAAGATTCTTGCAGCTTGTCACCTTCAGCCTGCTCTGCAGGCCAGATCACAAAGCCCAGATTCAAGGCCTACAAGGCCACAAGGAACCCAGATCCAGGAGTGACTCCATAGTCCGGCTCCTCTAATGTGTCCAGATTGCCCTAGCACTCAAGCATGTGACCGTGGATACTTGCAGCCAAGTCAGGAACAAACAGCTCTGATGTGCAGCAACAAGTTCTCCAAATTTCCACCTTTCTAGTAGCTTTTGGCTAGTGACTTGCAGTCCTTGGATCAAACCTCTGCCTTTCCACATCTGTCTTTCAGCAAAAACAATAGGCTCCTGCACACTGGATACCTGCAAACCTTTTATCCTTTCCAAAGTCCTCAGATTCAGTTACAGTGTCAACCTTTAGCTCTGGCACACACACACAGTTCCAAACACCACCTTTTTTCACTGGCTCAGGGTGTTTTCCTTCCTCAACAATGCAGGCTCACTCGACACTGGATCTCCAATAACACCAGGAGCTTTCAACAAGTATCTTGTCCATTCAGCTGACACACCACAGTTCTCTCCTTCACTAATAAGGATTCCATGTGATTATGGTGATCTCCGAAAAGCGATAGCCATTAGGCCAGTGTACATCACCAAAAATCAATTTCAATGCTTGCTCCCATTCACAACAAAAGGCAGGACTTTTTTTTATTTATGCAGGAGGGCTGCACCCCCCGTACCTCCCTACTAAAGGATTCTCAACTCCAGGGTGGTTCATGTCAGGAGCGGGGGTGCAAAACCGGTTAAAAAAATTTCACAGCTGGGTGCAAAAAAACTAACATGCGCCCGGACCCGAACCTGTCACCCTCACAACCCTAGCCTGCCACCCACCCTCCATACTATGGGGCCAGCTTGGCAGCCCACTGCTGCACTACACCTCACAAACCCTTCCTCCCTTTCCACCCGTCTCTTGGCGTGCTCGCTCCCCCCATGTGTACATATAGCGACATCCTGTCGCTATATTTGGAAACCCCCCCATCCGGTCACCTTCCCTGCTTGGTAGACCTGTGGATAGGTGCCACAATTGAGTCGTCCTTTTTGAAAGCACTCAATCGCTGTCGTCATTGTCACGGGCTAACCTAATAAGTTCATGCAGCCAAATGAAGCAGCTTTTCACAATAAGTTCCCCACTGTCCAAAAGTAGGCTCTCTCCCCTTGCAAGCAGCTGCAGAATTATCCATTTAAACCATGCCATTTGTCCGTCACTAGCTCCGATAAACACTGTCCCCCTGGAGCAGTGAAAGGCTCATTAATATTCATTTGGGGCTCATTATTATTCATGAGTTGGCCCCTAATCCTTGAGCGGTATTGGCGCTCCTAAACAAAACAGAGCAGACACTTCCTAGCCTCCCCCTCCAGGTGTCTGATCCCCAATTAAGCTATTCTGGGGGTCAGAACCACCTGGGGGCATTCTGTGAGACATCACAGTGTAAAGAAGATTGGGAAGTGCTGCCACTCATGCACGGACCCCGCTAGCCCTTTAGCAGTTGTGTGGCAGCCATGGTCCTGCGATCATTGTACCGCCAGCCCCAAAGAACTCAAAACAACACTGGGGCCAGTCAGAAACCCAACTGGGGGCCCAGGAACCTGGACTGGCAGCGGACAGACAGCGGGCAGAACAGGAGCAGAAATGGGGCTCCTGGGGCCATTACGATAAGCCCCCACCTGTTGTGGGGGGGAGTTACACTAGGAAGACTGCCTTAATCTCCAGTACGTTTATCGGTAATTTCAATTCAGTCAGGGACCATTTCTCCTGGGTGGACTGGTGTCCCATGACTGCCCCCCAACCTGACAGACATGCATCCATGTCGATTATTGCTTCGTACCAAATGTCTGGTGGCAAAACTGTCACAACTGGTATTACTCTTATGAACCTACTCACAATTGCTGACCTCATTATTCCTGGACATGAACATACTAACCAGTCTGCTGATAAGCCACATCAGATCTTTCAGTTCTCTAATACTCTGGTTCTCTTAGCCCCCCACTCTAACCTAACATGTTGTCGCAAACCAAGGTACCTTTTTTATATTCTTCGGTACCTAGTCAAATTTGCTTTATATTGTCCTCCCCCCTGGACCTTTAGTCTCAGAACTAGCTACTTTATGGCACCATTCTCTTTCACTAACCTTATCAGGTGACACAGAAACCAATCCTGGCCCACCATTGAATCCGACCCATTCAAATTCCTTCCCCCTGGTTCTCCATCAAGGGTCTCAAGATTGCCCACCTCAACATTTGTAGTCTTATGGCTAACTTCCATGAGTTGGAAGCCTGGGTATCTTACCATAGGCCTGACATACTTGGCATCACTGAGATCTGGCTTAAACCATCTGTCCCAGACTATGTGTGTTGCCAGGCTCATTATTACCTGCTCAGACTTGACCACTCCTCTACCAAAAGAGGTGGGAAGATTATCATCTATTTTCATTTCATTTCATTTTTATTTTTATACTGAAAGATCTGTGGGTTATTAACCTATTTTCAAAGATGTCCAGTGTTACATATACAAACATTTAGACAAATAACATACAAGTCAATATAAAAAACATCAGTCAGTATATGCACTTACATACAGATAGTGTTGTCAAATATCTCCTAAGCTGTACTTTAAAACCTTGAATTGTGGAGAGGCTAGTAACAGCACTGGGTAATGTATTATAAATAATAATAGGTTGAAAAGTAACAGTATTCTGTGCAAAATTTGTACGATAAAGGGAGACCTTAAACAATGATCTAACCTGCATTCTAGTATTTACTAAATGATCATATCTAACAAATAAGATGTGAACATATCACCCCAATGCTCCGCGAACTGCACTGGCTGCCAGTTTTGTGTAGAGTTGTCTACAAGATAGGGCTATTGACCTATAAGACCACACACAAAATGGGTCAAGTCTATCTGCAAGAGCTCCTTATCCCTTACTGTACGGCCTGGGCCCTCCGTTCTGCTGGGGGTGGCCTTCTTGGAGTTCCTAGGGTTAAGCTGTGGCATTCAGGGGACAGGGTGTTTGTGGTGGCTGCGCCTACCCTGTGGAATTCCTTGCCTGGTTATTTAAGGGTGGCCCCCTCAGCAGAAGCCTTTAAGAAGGGCCTCAAAACATATTTATTCTGTCAAACTTTTTATTGATGATGTTTTAAGTGGATTGCATGTTATGATGACTAGTTAAGTCTATGCTCCCAGTTGTATCTTGTTGATGTTTTAATCCTATTGTTATTGTATTTTTAAAATGTTTTTGTATGAATTGTATGTTTACATTGTGCAGCACCCAGAGTCTATGGAGATGGGTGCTATATAAATAAAATATCTATCTATCTATCTATCTATCTATCTATCTATCTATCTATCTATCTAATACTATGGGGAAGTAGCCCAAGCTGAGTGTTATGTAAAAACAATAATGAACGAAAATTAAAATGCTGATCCAAAGGTAAGCAATTAAAATAATTATATGAAGTGCAATGATGGGTGGACTTCGAACAGCCAATAGCAAATTGGATTATACTATGGTACAGGTAAGTAGACCTTAGTTTTACAAACAGTGCTTCCGCAGTATGTGAATAAATTACAGAACCATAGTCAAGAACTGACAATAGTAGACTGTGGGTCAGCATATGTCTGACCTCAATAATAAGATTTTTCCATACTCTATAAATCAAGCCTAAACTTTTATGAAGTTTACTAATTACATCAATGACATGAGCTTCATAAGTAAGATGGGAGTCCAATGACAGGCCAAGATACTTGAACACCTTTACTTGTTCAATTTAATTTCCAAAATTATCAAGTAAATATAAGTCAGATAATGGGTATTTCCTAGGGTTAGAGAAAACTATTGTTTTTGGTTTACCAGAATTTAGAATGAGTTTGTGAGCTGTAAACTAGGAATGTAACAAACTAAAGTCAGATAGTAAAGTGGTTTGTAGTGTAAGAAAATCATAACCAGTACAAAACAAAACAGCATCGTCAGCATATAATATCAGTTCTGTGTGTTTGAATCAATTAGAAAGTGAGTTAGCAAAAAGAAAAAAGTAAGGGTACTCCGAGTACTGAGCCCTGTGGGACTCTACAATTTATAGTGGCTTCACAAGATGTTAAACCACCTAACGAAGTTCTCTGATTCCTGCCAGAGAGATAGTCTCCGAACTAGGCAACCACATCATCTGAGAAACAGACAGCAGGGAGTAATTTAAGTAACTCAGAATGGCAAACCAAGAATCACCTGCAGCTAAAATGCTATATCAGGAGCCTCCCTTCCTTCACTGAGGTGCTACACTCACTACTGATCTTCGGTGCCTCTAAGAAAATTCACAGGATCTGATGGATCTGTGGGGGCTATACTTTGTATTTTGAGATTGGCGAGATGATTAGTCTGTTCATCCAGGTATTTCCATCAATTCTATGGCATATCCCTTTTGTACTGTCTTTAACACCCATTTGTCTTCTATTGATTTTTTCTGTTCATCAACAAACTGTAGGAGGTGTGTGCTTACTGGTACCTGTTGGGAGCTTTGGCAAGAGGCACAGTCATAGCTTTGTCTGTGCCTTGTGGCTGGAAGCTATTTGGGCACCTTCCCTTGCTGGCTCCTCCTTTACCTCTGAACCTGATGTAGCTGTTTGGGGGTATGAGGGCCAGAAATTGTTTCCCTTGTTGCCATAGTGGCCTCTTCCTCTGTCCCAAAAGGAGCTTAGGCAAAGCCTTTGTCTAGCAGGAAGGTATGTGGATCTGTTGGCCTGTTTCTTCGCCAGCATGTTGCTGCCTTCCTTGCCTTTAAGGTATTTTTGCAGCATCTCCACAAACAGCAGTGACCCACTTGAAGGGGAGCTTATGCAGCATAGACTTAGACTCATTGTTTGCATCCCATACTTTAAACCACAGGGTCCTTCTAGTCCTATTGATAAGTGATGCAGCTCTAGCATTAATCTTAAGTGAGTCCACAGCCATGTCTACCAGATATTTAGTGTACAGGATGGCATTCTCCAGGAGCTAAGCCTCTATGGATTTCGGGGTTATTGTCTTGAGTATTTCATTTAACCAGGTCAATTGGGTCCTGGTGACATAAATTGCCATTATTGCCACCATTGCTCCAAGTCTGGCCAGTTCAAAATTCTTCTTTAGGATGTCCTCCAGCTTTCTGTCTGCTGGATCTTTCAGTCCTGAAGCACCTTCCAATTGAAGGATGGTTTTCTTGTTTAGGAATGCTATTTGCAGGTCTACTGTGGGGGAGTGTGCACCACAGTGATAGCTTGTCGGCCTGTAATGGGTATATTTTGTCCCAGGATCATTGTTTGGGAATGTGAACTGGATCCACAGATTCCCATTCTTCGGTCACCACCTCATTGATGGACTTGCAGAGCAGGAAGATGGTGGTATTTTTGGCTGTGGGCAGGAGGGAGGGTATCAGCTTAGGTTGTGGTGGTGGGGCAGGCATGTCAAACCCCACAATGGTCACAATGTTGCATACTAGTGCCGGAATTTTGTCCAGAAAGCACCACTTCACTGTTAAGGGCTGTGGGTAAACCTCCATGTTCTCCTCATCCCCAGAGTCCTTTTCTGAGTCAGGCTGTGGTGACTGGAGTCTGGGGTTCACTGGGGTAGAGTTGATTGGTGTTGACAGTGGTGGGGTAGGCACTGGGCTGGCCGAGATGGGGAGGCAAGGTCCTGCTAATTCCACCAGTTTTCCTAGCATAGCCGACATGAACTGTTGTTGTGCTTGTAAGACCTGCTGGTTCTGAACTATAATGTCAGCTGTATCCATACTTAGGCCAGGGTCGAGAGCCAAGCTGGTTGAAATAGATGGCTGGGGTCTGGAGGTGGCTAGCTGCTGGAACAGTCCACTGGAATGATCACTGGACATCCCCCCCTTGGATAACTGTGAGGGTTCCTCAGCACATGAGTGACAGAGTTGGCCTAACTGGCCTGAAGGGATGGGGATGTTACATTCTTTGCAGACCTTCGACTTGCCCATACTTGCTCTGTTGTAAGATAATAACAGAGACAGAGATGTGGGTCTGTAGTTAGTTTCTCCCATATTAGCTCAAAAAATAACAGTATGTCTATGCAGTAATTCATCAGGTGAAGAGTGTTGTTACTGGGAGAGCAGTGACAAGTGATCCCCTGATCTGTCCTGGTAGAAGCAGGTGACACAATAAGTCTTTGTAATCACTACTATCCCCCATCATCTGACAAGCTGCCTGCCCCTTTAAGGCTGGGTCTTGACTGCCCAGGTAAGATGGCTCTCAGAAGTGTAGCATAATGAGAGTGTGGCAGGTAATTAAAGGAGAACTACCAGCAGCTGTGAAGCCCCGACCACTGCACAAATTGGGGCTATACCTCACAGATCCCCCTGCAGACACCATATAAAACCAACAGTTTTTTTTAACCTGAACACTCATAAAAAGTAGATAAACCCCTGGGGCAGCTGGCATGTTTAAATATGGTGCGCCTCACTCCCGCCCCGCAATCGTGCTGCTAATAATGCGAGTGGATGATGATCCACAGCCCCTTCCTTATTGGTGCCCTTATGTACAGAGATTTAATAATCTCTGTATCTCAAATGCTCAATTATATTTTTACAGAATCTGCCTAAATGCCATGTGTATGCCAGGCATACATTTGTATTGAAAATAGAAGAATGTTGGAGGGATTAAAAAGGAAAGATGATAGAAACGGGAGATATAAATATGGATTACAACAGGGAGGAGACAAAGGAGATTGAATTACTAAAAAATGGATGACAAAGGAAGTAACACAAAGTAAGGTTATAGTAGAACATCAGAATTAGTGTTGCTACACCAGGATAGTATGAGAGAAGATAGCATATGTAAGAAGTGGAAAGAAAAATTTGCTACACTATGGGGAAAAGGGAGAAAGCCATGAAAATGAATTACAAGAAAAGAGGAAAATAAATTTTGGATGAGAAAGAAGGAAAAAAAGATGAGATAAATGGAAATTAAGGGTGTAGAGGCAGGGGAGGAAAAGGGTTCTCAAAGTGTAGGTAGCGAAATCCAGGGAAATAATGAATATATCAGGCTGGGTATAAGTAAACACCCCTGTATGGCAATCACCAAAGAAAGTAAAAACAAAAAAGGGGAGGGTGGCCAAAAAGAGGGGAATTGCTCCCTAAACCAAAGCTAAGGGTAAATAGGATTAAAATATGAGTAAGGAAAAGAGGGGAAAAAAGAAGGCATCTAGTGGTGATAGAAATGAAGGTAATGAGGGAAGAGGGATAGAAGAGGAAGGATAAATACAAAAAGGGGATAAAAAGTATGGGAAAGGAGAGTGAGGCCAAGAAATTGGGAGGGGATGAATTGGGAAAGATCACCGGTTTAATACAGCAGAAGATCAGAGTAACAGCAAACAGAATGATGAAGCAGGGAATGTGAGGAGTTTTTAAAGGTTTCTTGAAAAAAAACCAAAAGGAACAGATTATGCCCTGCCACTGTTTAGGGTAGGAATCTTGCAAGAAGAGAGAAGAAAGCCTTAATGTTAAGATCAAAAACCTGCTGACCACCATTTTGGAAGGGAACACATATGTGGTAGAACATCTTAGTATCATGAGACCAGTGAACAAATTAGAATTAGTATCATTGGTCACTGACCAGTTCTATACTCTAAGAGCTCTATTAAATAAAACAAGCATTTGTCAATGCTGAATGTTTGCTTGCTGGTATTAGCATTGGAAATGCAGGAGTTAGACAGATGCAGAATAGGAATGGCAGTGAAGTATTGAACTTCACGCCAATCCCACCTCCACCCTTCAGAGATGGACAGGCATTGGGATATGTGTTTAGCTTGTCTCCCATAACGTTCAAGCCATTTTATCTCACCCTATCCTGCAGACACCGACCAGTGTTGAGGTGTGCCTTGGGGTGTTCGGCTTTGCAGTCACCCCACTCCATAAGAACATACCCTGAAATGGGTGCAATATAGAAGAATTGGGTGAACTCTGGGGCTGAAGAGTGCAAGGCACACCTCGATGCCTGTCACTGGCTGCAGGGTGGGAGGTAGTGGGGTGGGGGGAATGGCATGAGCATTACAGTTGGTAATCCAAAGGCACACCCCTGATGCCTGTCAGACTGTACAGGGTGGGACGTTATGGTTAGAAACCCTAACGTCCCAGGTGCTTGTTGGTATTTGTACTACAAATTTTCAACATGGCCTTTTTGTGACCCCCACCTCATGAAAGCATTTGGGACCTCTTCTCATGAACAGTGGCACTGTGATTTTGTTAATGTGTCCCGGACTTTGAGTTCCCACAGCGACCATGCCATTGTGCACCAGATGTACGAAAACGCAGATCGGGCAGGATGTGAAGAATGACAGCTGTACCTTTCATAGGGAGGTGTGAAGAGATGGCAATGTTGAAAATCTGTAGTGAAAATATTGAAAATGCTTGAACTTCCGTGCGTATATGGAAACTGTGCAACGCATGTGCGTAACACAGTCATTTAATGGAATTATTTCACCAAATTTTCAACATAGGCATTTTGTGACCTCTGCTCATGAACACTGTCACTATGATTTTCTTAATCTGTCCCAAACATTGATTTCCTACAGCAACTGCGTTACTCTGTGCCAGATGTGTAAATGCATATTTCGGATAGGATATGAAAAATGGCAGCTGTACTGTTCATAAGGAGGTGTTAAAAAATGCCAATGTTAAAAATCTAGAATGAAAATATTACAAATGCATGGCAACTGCACAATGTATGCTCATTACACAGTCATTTTATGGACTTTTGTCACTAAATTTCAACACAGGCATTTTAGCACCTCTGCTCATGAACAGTGTCACTGTGACTTTCTTAATCTGTCCTGAACACTGACTTCCCACAGCGACCGCGCTATTGTGTGCCAGAAGTACAAAAACACATTTTGGCCGTGATGTGAAAAATGACAGCTGTACTGTTCATAAGGAGGTCTTAAAAAATACCAGTGTTGAAAATCTGAAGTGAAAATACTATAAATTTGCGAAGTTATGAGGGTGCATGGAAACTGCAAAACGCACACTCGTAAAACAGTCATTTATGGATGTTTGTCACCAAATTTTCAACACAGGCATTTTAGGACCTCTGCTCATGAATAGAGTCACTGTGATTTTATGTTTGCTTGCGGCATGTGCAAGAAACATAGTGCCATCATCCGAGTTTTCGGAGGTGTGTCACCCCTCCTCCAATTCAGTCAGTGTGTTGGCGGTAGCGGCCTGAGTCTCCAGTGCATGCTGGAGCTGTCTATAACAGCTCCAAAATGCAGTGGCATACAGTTGAAAGGGGAGCTACGCTCAGTGAGCAGCGATCAGATGTCGCCTGCTCGCAGCTCCCCTACACACACACACACACACACACACACACACGCACGCGTGCTGCGTACTGCCCCCCCTGCACACACTGTATAGCCGACGGGGGTGCCCAATCCCCCATCGGCTGTGCTGTGCTTCCCTCCCAAAGCCTTCCAAATGCCACGCTGGGTGCCCACCCCAGTATGGCAACTCATGGTATAGCCAACGGGGGTGCCCAATCCCCCGTCGGCTCCACTGTCCTCACCCCCCCGAGTACAGGGTGCCACGCTGGGAGCCCACCCCAGCGTGGCAATAGATACTATGGCCGATGGGGGTGCCCAATCCCCCATCGGCTCCATGCCCCCCCAGCTGTCCTTGTGCCATGCTGGGAGCCCACCCCAGCGTGGCAAACGTCCCGCATTGTCGTAATAAAAAAACAACCTGTAAAGAAAAGCGGTCCCACGGTCTCCCTGCCCCCACAACCCGCACCCACCCACTGCAGCGCCTGCCTCCCCACCCTCCCACCCCATACCCTCCAGAGCTCGGGCGCGACGATCATCGGTGGACGGGAACACGTCTGCACTCTTCAAAGCAGACCACGAACTGAGGAAATACCGTAAGCTGTATAATGGGATAGATAGGGTTTTTCCAACTTTGTTGCATATCTCAGGAATTTTTTGGAAATTTTGCACCAAATTTTCAACATGGGGTTTTTGGGACCCTTTCTCATGAATCCTGTCACTGTCATGGCGTTATTCGGGCCCGAAGGGTGATTTCGCAGTCACTGCATGAAATCACCTTTCGGGGCCAATTAACCAAATGACACTGCTGGTGTTCATAAGGTGGGCTCTCAAGAAGCCTATTTTGAAATTTGGTGGAAAAATTCCCAAAAATTACTGTTTTACGAGCTTGCATTGCGCAGTTCCTACGCACGCTTGTAAGTTTGTGAATTTTCAATATTTTCACTCCAGATTTTCAACATTGCCATTTTACCACACCTTCTTATGAGTAGTACAGCTGTCATTTTTCACATCTCACCCAAAGCGTGCTTCGCCCATGCTAGCACACAATGGGCAGTCGGTGTCTTGAAATCAATGTCGGACAAATTAAGAAAATCACAGTGACACTGTTCATGAGCAGAGGTCTTAAAATGGCTATGTTGAAAATTTGGTGAAAAAATTCCTAAAAATGACTGTTTTACGATCGTGCGTTGCGCAGTTCCTATGCATGCTCGTAAGTTTGCGAATTTAATATTTTCACTGCAGATTTTCAACATTGCCATTTTATTACACTTCCTTATGAACAGTACAACTGCCATTTTTCATATGTCACCCAAAATGTGTTTTCGCACATGTAGCGCACAATGATGCTGTTGGTAATAAAAGCAATGTTTAGGACAGTTCTAAAATCACAGTTACACTGTTCATAAGCAGAGGTCTTAAAATGACTATGTTGAAAAATTGGGTGACAAAAGTCCATAAAATGACTGTGTTACGAGTGAGCATTGTGCAGTTTCCACACACCCTCGTAAGTTCATGACTTTGTAATATTTTCAGTCCAGATTTTCACCAGTGGCATTTTTCCACACTTCCTTATGAACAGTACAGCTGTCATTTTTCACAACATGACCGAAGTGTGTTTTCACACTTTCAGCGCAGAGATGCGTGGTCGCTGTGGGAAATCATTGTTCGGGACAGATCAAGAAAATCACAGTGACACTGTTCATGATCGGAGGCACCAAAATGCCTGAGTTGACAATCTGCTGTAAAAAATCCCCAACCTAATTATATTACGGGTGTGCGTTGCACAGTTTCTATGTACGCTCGTGACTTCACCAGTTTTTTATATTTTTACTGCAGATTTGCAACATTGCCATTTTTACACCTCCCCATGAACAGTACAGCTGTCATTTTACATCCTGTTCGGAATGTTTTTGCACCTGTGGTGCTAAATGCCGTAGTCGCTGTGCATAAGCAGCTTTCGGCTAACAAACTGATATTGCCACTGTTCATGAGGTGGGGTCACAAAAAAACCATGCTGAAAATTTGGAGTGAAAATATCAACGGATGCCTGAGGTATTAAGGTTTCCAACCATAACACCCAACCCTGTAGAGAATGACAGGCATCAGGGGTGTGACTTGGGATTCTTGCCTGTAATGCTCATACCATTCCACACCCTGCAGCCAGTGAGAGGCATCGAGGTATGCCTTGGACTCTTCGGCCCCAAAGTTCACCCCATTCTGCTATATCGCACCCATCTAACCATATTTCCTAATGGAATGGGGTGCGCATAAGGGCCAAAGACCCCAAGGAACACCGTGACACTTGTCAGTGTCTGCAGGGTGGGGTGTGGTGAAATGGCATGTCCGTTATGCCTGATGACCCAAAGGCACACCCCAATGCCTATCACTCTCTGCAGGGTGGTGGTGGGGTTGGCTTCAGTTCAATACTTCACTGCCATTCCTATTACGCAGCTCTGTAACTTCTACACTACCACTGCCAATGCCAGCAAGCAAACATTCGGCATTGACAAATGCTTGTCTTAATCTGTCCCAAACACTGATTTCCCACAGCGACCATGCTATTCTGTGCGGAAGTGTGAAACACATTTTATTCAGGATGTCTTTGTGAGCCAATCCCCATTTGTGAGATAGGGCCATCTGGTCCTTATCTCACGAACAGGGATTTTGATAGCTCACGAATGGGGATCAGAAGTGAGTCATGAACGGGGATTTTAAAATAAAGAAACAGCTGTTTTTTACTTTTCTGATGGAAATCAAACACATGGTTTTATAGAGGGCATCACTCTGAACAAAACCCATGCATTTGTTTTCACAAAATGCATCCATGGGGCAAGTAACAACATTTTGTTTTAGGCTAAAAGTGAAAACAAGATGGTGGCTCATGAACGGGGATTTTTTTCTCATGATTGGGGATTTAATGAATCCCCATTTGTGAGCTATCAAAATCCCCGTTAATGAGCCGAAATCATTCTTCGCAGCTGTGCATCTATTCAAAAGACTGAACTGAGCATGCTCAGAACCCAAATGTTCAAAACTGAATAACTTTGGATCAGAATAATATTTTTCCACCAAACTAATGCTGGCTTGTTCCTTATGGTAAGCTCATTCTACCCTGAGCATTTCAGGCTAACATTCAAAATGGTGCAGGTGCAGGCCAATGAGGAAAATTCAGGAAAAATTGGCAGAAAAACACACTTTTTCCCCATGTGCTGTGCAAAATCCGTACAACCAATTGAAATAAAACCTAGCAAGTCAAGAGATCTACTCCTTGGAACAGTGCATGCCAAATTTCATACAAATCTATTAAATGGTTGCAAAGTTATTAAGGTGCAAAATTTGGGGTTTAACATTAAACTGCTTACTCAATCCTAACTATAGAGGTGCGACCATGCCTCTATAATATACACATATATATAAATATGTGTGTGTATATATATATATATATATATATATGAAGGATATGCCATGGTCCCAGTGGAAATACCATTGATATTTCCCTGAGTACACTTTGACCTTATGATGTCATGAGTGGTGAAGCCACGAGTGACCTCATAAGGTCAAAGTTCACGAGGGGAAATATCAATGATATTTCCACTGGGGCCATGGCATATTTAATTTATGTAATGGTTTTTCTTTGTTTCTTTGTTTTTGTCTATTTTTTATTTATTCATTAATGTTTGTTGAAGTATTTTAGTCCCCGGTGTTTTGTTTTGATGACCGGCACTGGCAGGAGTAGGTAGGGATGCTAGCGTGGTTGCCAGGGTGTCTACATGCTTACATTGCCGAACACGACATTTAATTGGTTGGGTTTTCTTGTGGGTGGGCTGAATCGTTTTTTTAAACATGGCGGCTGTAGGTCTCGGTTAGCGAGGGAGCTGTTCGGTAGTTTTATTCCATTTTTTATTTATTTCAGCTACTGTCTGCATCATTTTATTTGAAAGAAAATGTTGAATCTGGTTGATCCTGCTTTTGGAGGAAGTTACTGCGTCCTGCCAGAGTTGCTGTTAGCGGTTTGGAGGTATTAAGTCAGCACTGGTAATGGAAGTTGGGGCCGGGAAGGAAGAAAGGTTTTCAGTGCAGTTTTCTGGTTCAGGAATGATGGAGTTTGGTGGGGTTTTTTTGTTTAAAATAAAAGCGTGAGTAAAAAAAAAAAAGAAAGAAAGAAATGAACCCCTCAGTGGGAGTGCCGGTTTCAAACTGGGGAGGTTGAGAGTTGCAGCTGATGTGTGGGTGAAATTGGAGCTGTGCTGAGCTGTAGTTTAACTTCAGGTTGTGCTCCTGTTCTGCTTAAGTGCAGATAGTGCCTCTCAGTGACCTAGTGTGTGGATAAATGACCTACAATGAGGATAAACACAATATCCTCACTGTAAGTCTAACAACTCCAGGATATTGATATCTGCCATTTTTTATCCTCACCTCATTACATAAATGTATATATGTATGTTTTATGCACTGTCAGTGGCTCAACAGGTTGCACAATCACCTCTGAGGCCAGAACATCAGAAGGCTATGGGTTCTATCCTCATACCAGGCACTTGAGTTAAATCCTAATACTGACAATGTAGTGCAGCTTGAGGGGGGTGCTGCACTCCTGAGGTGCTGTCTTTCACATGAGATGTTAAACTGAGGTCTCATCTGCCTGTTCTGGTGGTAGCTCAGGTGGATGTTAAAGATCCCATGACACTCCTCGAAAAGAGTAGGGGAAGTTGTATTGTGAATAATCAATCAGTGCTTAAGGACAAAATAGATCACCACTTGCTTTAGAAAACATTTGTATAACATTCAAAAAAATCTCAAAAAAAAAGAAACAGATGAATTAACTTATACAATAAAAGTAATTCATGCCCAAAAGGAAAATCAGATGGTTATCATATCATTTGCTCTTTTTTTTTTTCAAAGAAAAACACTAAACAAAACAGGAATGATTATTGTAACCAACCGGTACAGTACTTCCATTATTTGCATAGGTGCTGAGGACTCTCAGTTTGTCCTTCACTATAGTAAATTTGTTGCACTTGTCCTATAATAAGCCTAACCAATTCCTGTTGTGGTAAATAATGCTGCTGTAGTGTTAAGTGACAATGAGATTGCCAAATATGGTATTTTAAGATACTGCAAATAAATCTAAGGGTACTGGGAGAATATTTTAACCAAGGTCCAGAATATATCCCCAATATGAGCATGTCATAAGTCACTTTGTGAAAATGTGGGTCTTCTACTCTAGTTGCCAAAAGATTCCAAAAACTAAGAACATATTGACTTTCAAAAAATAAGTGTTCCTGTGTCTCAAGGAGGTTATTACAGACATCCCAAGGGCAGTAACGGTCTTCCACAGCTTTGTGTTTATGATTATTTTTGACCTCAAGCCTCCCATAACATGTCAATAAAATGTTGTCCCAAAGGTGTTTGGGTGTCCTAATATCCATAAGTTGTTTAATAGTCTGTGGAAAGGTTTGGAAGTACCTTTTGTGAAAATCAACTGTTCAGCAAAAAAGGCTAACCTAATTTGTTCATATAACAGTTGTCTAGGAAGAGTCTGTACATCTTCAATGGTTATTTCACAAGACCTAATCTTTTGCATGGTAGAAACTATGAAAGGTGGTCATACATCTTTAGGCAGTTTAAATGTCCATTTATGTTCTGACTAGTTGGGCATGAAACGAGAACACTATTCCTTACCCCATACACTCCACATTGAGCTGTGACTTTCAGTACAGGAGTGAGATTAGCAGCCCAAAACATTGAATGAAAAAATGTTAAGGGGTGTACCATTCCTATACCACCCTGAGTTACTGGCCAGTAGGTGGTAATTCTTTAATGAGGTTTAAACGACTACCCCAAATAACACGAAAAAATAAATTATATATTTTAGAGTCCAAATCTATAGGAAGAGGGAAAATGGAGCTTATAAAAAGTAGAATGGGAGTAATAAAGGTCTTTAATAAGTAAAATCTTTTTAGTTTTGAGATTTTTAAGTGTTTCCATGAAGAAATACATTGTTCACAGGAGACAATTTGTTATCCCAATTAACTCTGTCCATATCTTGCAAGCCAAACTTTATACCCAAGATTTTTGCATCCGGTACTACTGGTATACTACAAATGCATGTTAATCCAGCCTGTGATGTATTACCTATACTAAGACCTTTGCTTTTCTCAAATTTATCCTTGCACCAGCCACTGCAGAATACTGGGAAATCACCTCTGACACTACCTGACATTCTGATTCTTTGCCTAAGAATAAACACAAATCACCAGCATAAGCCATTATTTTCAGAGGCTGTGACTCTAAAGAAAGTTGTAAACCAGCAATTCCTGGGGTGCTTAAGATTTTTCTAATTAAAATATCAATACAGAAGATGTAGAGCAGGGGGCTCAAAGGGCACCCCTGACGTACTCCTCTCCGAATAGAAATGTTCCTACCAATTGTTCCATTAATCAAGGGATGGAAATGCACATGGGCATAAAGCACATGTAGCCATTTGATAAACTCAGATGGAATGCCAAGTAATTGTAAAGTCTGGAATATAAATGAATGGGGTACTAAATCAAAAGCTTTTTCCTGGTCTAAAGTCAAAACATAGCCATGTAAGGTGTTCAGATGACCCCTGGAGAAAACTTCTCATAAACAGAACACATTCTCCCTTAAGTTCCAAGTTCTCCATTAAGATCCTTCCTGGAATGGCACAGGTCTGGCAAGGAGGAATATTTTTCTGTGCCACATGGCAGAGTCTATGGCATAATATGATTGATAAGATTGTAAAACCTATATTTAGAAGGGAGATGGGTCTCCAGTTAATAACATCTAACCAATCTCCCTTTTTATGTAACAGTATTAAGAAAGCAGTAGCCATATGTTCAGGCATTTCATAATTACATAAGATATCATTAAACATTTCTAACAAAATAGGAATTAAAATGTCCTGAAAAATTTTATAAAAGTTTGAACTCAAGCCATCAGGTCCTGGGGCTGTATTTAGTCATAATTTATGTATGGCCTCCTTAATTTCCTCAGGCTGTAGGGGTTGGGTAAGGTCAAAAGTGTTGGCACCTGGTAGGGTATCTATATGTAAGTCAGTAGCAAACTCCTGTAAGAACCCTGCTGTATCAATAGGAGTACCAAAGGTAGAAAGGAGATGGCCAGACAGGACATCCATAATACTAGGAAAATCTTCCCTTTTGAGAGCCACCAAAGAATACTTCAAGCTCCTCTCCATGCTCCCCAGCCCTGAAGACAGTCTATAGGATTGGGGGAGCAAAGTCCCCCTGTGGCTGGGGCAGCTAGTGTCTGAGACATGGTGGTGCTGAAGCATGAAGAGCTGCCATATAATGTTAGCTCTCCGGCCACAGTGCCACAGTCTACAGGCCAAGAAGAATAAAGGAGTTTTGCGGCACACAAGCCATGATGAAAAGGGCACCTACAAACATGAAGAATAGATGAAATGGTCCAGTGCAGCCCTCAGTCCCACAGCTGCAGTCCATACTGGGACTGAGGTGCAGGAACTGTGCAGGGGGGGAAGTGATAGCAGTGCTCCGGAAGGAAGTCAAAGGTAATCCCTCTTTAAGAGTGGGTTACATCCTATCCCCACTGAAATCTTTGCAATCTTGTCAAGTACTAAAAAACTCATTTAAGACACTGCATAGCAGTCTATCCAATACACCTGCCTCCAATCTAAGACATGGCAGTAAGAAAACTAATTCAGGGTATGCATTTGTAATTATTGTATTCCCTAAGGAATACACACACAGTTTCCAAAGATGAGTTGGGGGCAGCAAAAAGGCAGCAAATTGGTTCTTTTATGCATCACATTTATAGGAAGGTTTGTGGCGATACCAGAGGCTTCATATGTGAACTTCAAAGGGTGATAATATTTTCTTCCAGATCGAAAAGGTCCAGCAAGTTCTTCTGCACTGACTTGCAAAGCAACATGGGGGAAGGGGGGGCAGCCACAAGAATGGATTCAAAATGTCCAAGTACCTCAACATCCCTTTTTGCCCCAACAAAGTGTCCTCCAGCATCCTGCACAATAAGAGTAGTATCCATAACTTTGGTCCAGGAGTCAGGGGGTACAAAGAGCACTGCTGCTGGATTTATAGCCCTTAGGTTGTGACACTACTCCCTCCCTCCCTGTGCAGGTGTATATGGTACATGTCAAAGAGGAGTGGGGCTGATCTAAATCCAGGGACATGAGGAAACACAAATTGGTCCTCCTCATCACAGCTGCTTTAGGTCGTGTCAGGCTGTGCCACAGGATTTGCAACTGGTGGTTCAGGCTGAGCTGCACGGGTCCTCCTTTTCCATTACTCATTCTTTGTGACTGTGTTACTTGGTGGAAAATAGCTATTTGTCTCACAGACTCAGCCACCAGTTGCTCAATGGGCAACAAATGATTTCTGTGCAGTGTCTTACTAATGGTGTTTCCATTTTTCAACTGTAGATGATACACTGTGAGATTGGAAAGCTGTTTCACAATGACATGCGATTCTAATCTCCAGTGGTCTGCTTTTTTATGTTTACCTGGGAATCCAAGATTTCTGGTCAAGACTCCACCTCAAGACAGTCCAGTCTTCTGGATCTATAAAAGCAGACAAATCTGGTGCTTCTCTTCATGGACACACACCAAGTCTCACTTGTGGTATGAGAAGACCCCCTGATGAACCCTAGCAGTGATACATAGGAGTGCTTCTCCTATAATCCCACAGGGCTTGCTGTCTTTTTGGAGTTTAAAATAACATCAAACAACTCCAACACTTCACACTGTGTGTTCACCATTCTTGTTTGGTCTGAAGATCTCATGTTTACTTGCTGTTAGTAAGGATTAGCTGCCAGCCAGAGCTATGAGTGGGATTCTTTTTCTTTTGCCCAAAATTAAAAAGTTGGGTGAGTTCAGTGCCTGGGAGACAACAAAATCTGCAAATTCCTAGAGGTATTCCTTCCCATCACTGGGAGACTAGTACACAGGAAGGATCCTGCAACTGTCCCACCTCACACATGCCCCCTCCTAACTCCCAAACATTCAAACAATGATTTGATTCTTTTTTTAAGGAATAAAGAATGTATTTTAGCTGGTCTGGTGGTGCTGAGGGTTGAGGCACTGGATGCCACACCTCATGCCATGCTGACAACCCGGGTGCAGGAACAAGCCCTAGCCATCTGGGGTTGGCAGGGGAGGGAAGGGATTGAGCATCCAGAGGACTGCTCTCCCTTCCTGGGGAGGGTTCCTGGGGTTGTGCTGCTCCTGAGTGGCCCCTGATGGTGGTCGGAGGACAGCCAGGATTTGTGGTTCTATGGCCGAGGGAGGCGGAGCTGTGGTGGATGTTGGCATGCATGTGCCTTAGACGTCACTGCACATCTGAGCTCCATAGGGGAAACCAAACAAGAAAATCCCCTGCAGCCACTGTAGAGATGATGGTGATCCTGGGGACCTACCAACATCCTGAAGAGTTGGACCCACCTGCTCCGGTACCTCCCATGCCTGACCCAGCCCCACGGTAAGTCCCTCTAATTTCAGAAAGACCACCAAGGGCAGATGGACCCTCCCCCATGGGGTGATCTGGGGGGCTGGACTTGTCATGGGGGTTGGAGGGAGGCAGGAGCAAGGGGGTTTCAGATCAGGGAGTAGAGGCAGAGTTGAGTGGGTACCCTTGAAGGATGTCCTGAGGCTGCAGAGCTGTAAACAGAACTGGAAAAAAAAAAAGAATGTGTTAGTCCATATTATCTCCTGTGTATCAAGAGTAGTACTGTAATTCTGCTCCATTGTTTATGTAGTTGTCTACTCTTGTTTTGAATTCTGTTTTATTTTTGCTCAGTATTATATCTAAGGGAAATCTGTTCCAACGATTTATAAGTTGTTGGGTATAGTAATATATTCTATAGTTTCTATTAAACTTCTGCTTAGGAGATTGCAAACAATGTCCTCTGGTTCCCTTACTATCATTTTTTGAATTCCAGTTGTATTTCATTAATTAGGTATAGGTCCCTAGTAATATTGTACATAAATAATGAGTCTCCATTTGGCTTTCTCATTTCAAGGGACATGAGATGTAAGTTTTTTAGGCAGCCCTCATCGGGTATGTTTTTTCATTATAAATCTTTTTTGTTGCTCTACGTTGAATGCTCTCTGTCCTGAGGATATCCTTCCTTTGGAAAGGACACCACAATTGACTACCATTGTCAAGAAGTGGTCTAACATAAGCTCTAAAGAAGAGCATAATTACCTCTGCCCTTCTACTATTAAAATTATTTTTTATAATCCACAGAACCCTGTTGGTCTTTGTGATAGCTGCTGTTCATTGGTTGTTAAACACTAGTTTCTTGTCTATAAGCACCCCTAGGTCCTTTTCCTTGTTCTTGTTCATGATTTTTATTTCAGTGTTACAATATGTGTAAGAGTGGGGAATGGATTGTTGACCTAAATGGATCACACCACATTTATCTGTATTAAAATGCATTCCCTATCTAAATGCCCATGTGGAGATATAGACTAGGTCTGATTGTAGTGATTATATTTGCAACATGTTGAAGACTGTCCTGCCTATTTTTGTGTCATCAGCCTATTTATTGACCTAGTTTTGGACATTATTAAACATGTATGAAACAAAAACTTAAAATAGGATAGGACCAAGGACCAACCCTTCAGGAACTCTTCTTGTCACTTGCTGAAGTTCTAAAAGGTGTCCCTTTATTTACTCTTTGAGTTCTACGCTGTAACCAAAAACTTATCTAGTTTATAATATCCTGCAACAGCATGCCAAGAAGTGATTACCAGAAAAATACCAGCCAAACTAGCAGAGACAAAAGTTCAAACTGAGACTGTACAGCCAGAACCAGTGATGGATCAAAAACAAGCAGGGAGAGAACCTAGAAGCCTGTCTGCCTTCTTCAAATAGTGGGCTATACAACAGAGAGACAGAGGAGAGGAGAGGAGAGGAGAGAAGAGAAGAGAAGAAGAAGAGAAGAGAAGAGAAGAAGAGAGAAGAGAAGAGATGCAGTGACAGGAGCAGCAGAGAAGAGAAGAGATACAGAAATGGCTGGATGCTTTGTAAGCTATCAAAGCTGAAGGATCTGGCATAGGTACAGCAGAGCAGCAAAACTCAACTTAAAAGACATTAAACTTACAAAGTTGTGTCTCTCAAATGATACTGAAGCATATCTGACAAGTTTTGAAAGGGTTGCAGCAGCCTGCCAGTGGCCAAAGCAGCAATGGGCAATCAGGCTGGTATCTTACCTGACAGGTAAAGCCCAACTCACCTACAGCAATGTGGACACTGCAAAGTCAGAAAGCAATGACCTTGTGAAAAGAGAAATCCTGAAAAGATATGACATCTCAGCAGAGACCTAAAGGTAAAGACTCCAGTCCCTGAAGTACCACACAGTTGACAATCCTCGAGAAACTTTCACCTAACTCAAAGAACTCCTTATTAAATGGCTCCAACCTGAAGGCAAAAATAGTCCCACAGATCATCAGCATACTTGCAATGGAGCAATTCATCAACATCCTTCCTGCAGACATGCAGCTTTGGGTAAAAGACACCGACCAGAAAATGGGGAAAAGGCCATTTCTTTGGCTGAGGACTATCAGATGGCCAGAGAGACTACACAACAGCGAAGTAACAGTCAAAGACCGGTAAGACTCTCTTTTTCCCAGTTTAATTCCAGGTAGAGATGTGCAAAATTAGGACATTTTGTTACACAAAATATTTTTCGAAATTCCCATATTTCACAAAACTTTTTGCAGGTGCAAAATGTTAAATTTCACCTGTAGAACACAAATTTTTGCCCACACAATACAAAATTACACCCATGGAATGGAAAAATTCAGGCAAAATTCTGCCGTTTCGGGTGAAATAGTGCATTTTGCAGTGAAATTCCATGTTGCATGGGCACAATTTCGCAACTTCACCCCCGATGAAAAATGTTGTGGAACTCAGAATTTTGCAAAATGTTTCACACAGCAAAATTGCTAATTTCATGGCAATTTTGCTGGTGAAATGTAATTTCGTAACATCTCTAATTCCTGGTCAGATAAGAACTCCAGTGGGGATAGCAAATCTGCACTCAAAGACTTTACTTGGCTATAACTTTAATAAGCCAAGCGATATTGAAAGAAACTGATATAAAATAAGAAGGGTAACACTGGAGCTGATTTGGCCTTAGCAGATTGGGGCAAGCATTTAACATATGTCAAGGTGGGAGATAAGACTGTGAAGGGACTTATTGATTCAGGAAGCAGACAGACCCTAGTGCATGTTGAAGTTCTGGGAAAGAACTGTGCAAAAGGACCAGGTACTGGGGTCATCTGCATCCACGGGGACACTCAGTACTATCCCATCAACCAAGTGACTCTGAACATCATTGGGGTATCATGCAAAATGAAATTGGGGGTAGTACCTAAGTTACCTGTACCTGTGGTTATTGGAAATGACTTGCCAGGATTTGCAGAGTTAATCACAGAAGGAGTAAATCCTGCTATTTCAGCAGCATTGGTAACAAGAGCATAGGCAGAGAAAATCTCAGATGATGGGGACACTTTTCCTTTTGGTGACTTTGATATGGACCTGTTTGAGCCCAGCTGCAAGATCTGGAAATCCAGGAAAGAAAGAAGACACCTACAAAAACAGTTGCAACAAAAGACTAATGGGTATAAGGGGATCATACAGTATACAGTATGAAAATGCTGAAACTAAACTGATGACTGATTGTGATCTTGTTTCTGAGCAAACTAATGATGCTCCTCTCCAAGGCTATTTTAAGAAGCTGAGGGAAAAACAAAAACAGGGTGAACCAATGTTTAAAAAATGCGATGGGCTACTGTACAGAGTTTGGGGATAATCCTCAGACACAGGAACAGATAGAAGAACAGTTGGTCATGCCAAAGAAGCACAGAATTGAGTTGTTACAGATAGCACATGATAGTCCCATTGCTGGTCACTCGGGGAGGGATTACACTCCTTCCAGATTGCTGTACAGATTTTACTGGCCTGGGATTCATGAATATTTTGCTACCTATTGCAGTTGTTGTGTTCAATGTCAGAAAGAAGCCCCAGTGCCTAAAAAAAAACAAGGTGCCTCTGGTACCCCTGCCCGTGATAGTCTCACTTGGGATCCAGCAGCAGAGAGGAGGTGTTTCAGGGAAGTGTTGGCTTTTTCTTTTTCTATTTCAATTTTGATACTGGAATTGTTTGTGCTGGGAGGGGAGATGGTGGTGGGAATTTGAAATCAGTACTGGGATTTAGAACTGTTACTGAAGGGCCTCCTGGGCTGTGACATTTAATCTGTGCTATGGAATGTTTGGAGTTCTGGCAGGGTGAGTTCATCTCAGATTTGGACCTTACGCAGGAAGTTGTGTTTGACCTTGTACCTTTGTGTGGGGGATTGAAAGGTCTGGTGGGGAAAAGGTCTGGGCTGATTGACTCTCACAAGAGTCAGGGTAAGGCCCTAATCCCACCCTCCCCCATCCTTCCCACCCCGGAGTACTGCACATTTATAGGGGAGGAGCTACCCTACAACTGATGGACAGGACTGCCGGGTGTAGCCCATTTCATTCCCTGGCCAGATGTCTGAAAACCACAGGGCATGGAAACACATAGCTGGAGTGTAAACACACAGGAGTAAAGGCTGCAGGATTAATGTAATTGAAAAAGCTGTACTGATATGTTGAGTGGGTGGAAATAGTCAGGAACAAGGGTCTTAAGGGGATACTGCTGCATAGGAAGGGACTATAAGCTGAACAGGGGATGGGGCACCACTTAAGGAGTTTAATGCACAAGGGGGGTAAGGGCAGTACAGAGGTATGAAAATGAAGAGAGAGATGAGGGAAGATGTGCCAGAGGGTGGCATTGCAAAAAGAGGGGAGGATGGGGGCAGTGAAATGGGGGAGGGTACAGGGAGCAGAAGGATGTTAGGGGGGTCAGCATGGGAAGAATAGTGGTCTGCAATGGCTCTGGGGCAGCTGTTTGGATGAGCATATTATGGAAGCTAGGTGGGTGTCCAATTTGTCATAGGCTGAGGAGGCTGTAGGGAGAAGTACAGTGGCTGGGTAAGGAGTTGGACAGGATGAAGGGAGGTGGAGCTGGGGCAGGATGGCCTCTGGCACAAGGTAACATGATGCCAAGGCATAGGAGGAGACACAGAACTGAAGAGGAAGAGGCAGAGAGGAGGAGGAGGAGGAGGAGTGGGGTCAAGATGACTGGGGGTCTAGTAATGGAGGAAAGCTTCAGGTAGGGAGAAAGGAGCCTAGTCTCAGCAACACTGAGAGGGCAGGTAACAGGTTTGCAGTGTTGGCAGAAATGGTGGCAGGGGAGGTGCTGGATCTTCAAGATGGGGCAGGAGGGAATAGGGGCAGGGACAGCCCATGTGACAGCAGTTGGACAGAGGAAGGAGGGAAGGGGAGAGGGACTCAGTTGGACTGGTGGATGGAGGAGACAGGGGAAATTGGGGGAAGGGCAATGCTGGTGAGATAGATGCAGAAGACACAGCAGGAGAGGGATGGGGACCCAGGGTAGATGGTAGAGAGGGGGAAGACAGTGACGGAGCATCGGGGAAGGGGTGCAGACCAGGTGAGGAGGTTGTGGGAGGTACACGGGGATTGCATGGAGTTACTAAAAGGCAGGGTAAGGGGGAGTCTACTAAAGAATACATAGTGAAGAGGTTGGGGGAGGTATGAGGCATGAAAGGGGGGGTTCTAGTGCTGGGGGATTCCAAACTGAAGGGGATCAGATGGGCAGTAAGGGGGAAAGGCATAGCCGAATCAGAGTCACATCCATACCTGGGCAGTCTTTTCTTAAATGTGCAGGGAAAGGAAGGAGGTGACCCCATGTTGTGGTACACGTGGGTATGAACGACCTGGCAGGGGAGATATTGGAAGTGATACAGGAGAGGTTCAAGGAACTGGGAATGCTGTGTGAGGAGATGGGGGGATCGATGGCCTTCTCAGAGGTACTCCCAGTACCCTGCATGAGTACAGCAAGGAAAGGAAGGATAGGTGAGTTTAATACTTGACTAGGGGAATGGTGTCGCTCAAGGGGGTATGGTTTGGTGGGTGACTGGGGTAGAACCTGGGACAGGAATGATCTGTACACCAGGGACAGACTACTGAGCAAGGAAGGGGAAAGCAGTGCTGGAGCAGAAGATAGAGGTGTACGCAGAAACAAAGATGGATTTAAACTAAAAGGGAGGGTGGCAAGTGGTCAGCTGGTAGACAGGGGTCCTGGAGTGGGGTGCCTAATAAGCTTATCCCCTAGTTAATGGGGAAGGTAAAGGGGTGGGGACACGGTGAGAAAAAGGAGGGAGAAGGGTTAGGGAGGGGAAGGAAGTGGGTTAGAGAGTGGTCTCACTGAACGCAAGGAGCCTTGGAAACAAATCAGCTGAGTTTCAGGCCCTATTGACAGAGGGGAGGGTGGATATTGTGGCCATCATGGAAATGTGGGCCACCCAGTACCAGGACTGGGAGTTGATGGTCCCAGGGTATAGGATATTCAGAAAGGATAGGACCACGGGAAGGGGGTTGATGATCTATGTATGGAAGGGGATAAGGTGTGCAAGGGATGAGGGGGATGAGGCAGGACAGAGGCCCTATAGATGCATTTTCAGGATTCAAAAGGCAGGACACTGAGGTTGGGGTAGTTTATAGACCATCAGCTCAACTGGAGTACCTGGACAGGGAGTTAGCTGAGCAAATCCAAAGGGTCTACAGGAAGGGTAACACGGTGGTGGTGGTGGGGGACTTCAACCTACCTGGGGTGGATTGGAGTACCCCAACCACCACAAGTGCAAGGAAGCAAGTCCTGTTAGAGCATTTCAGGACAGCTTCTTGATGCAGTTGGTGCATGGGCCAACTTGGATAGGAAATACTCTGGACCTTGTACTGTCCAATGGGGAGATGGTAAGGGATCTGGGGTGGAGGACCCACTGGCAGGGAGTGATCACTACTCAGTGTGGTTCACATTCAACATGGGGAGGGAAGCTGGGGGTACAGGCACCAAGGTGATTGACTTTAGGCAGGAGGACTTTAAAAACATGGGGTAAATTCTGGCGGGGCACCTGGAGGGGATTCAACCAGGCTGGGACACACTTCAGTAGTGGGATGTCATAAAAAAGAGGCTAGTGGAAGCTACAGGGGCATGCACTAGAACACAGAGAAAGAAAGGGAGAGTAAAGAAACCCAGTTGGATGACTCAGGAGATCAGGGAGGGGGTGAGGTCCAACTGGTGGCCACTCCAGCATCCATGGTGAGGCTTCCAAAATCCAATATAACTGGATGTGGCAGCCCCACCATGGTGCAAGCCCACTTGGGAGCTGGCACCCAGGGTTGGTGGATGCAACCCTGTCACAGGTGGGCTTGGATGCAGCTGTGTCTGACACAGATGCAAACTGTGTTTGAAAATCCTGTTTGACTCAAGTTGTGCAGCAGATCACAACTTGTGTCAAACACCTTCGCCACAAGTGCCCTGCACCCAGTGCATTTTCTGCACTTTTCATTGTATGGTTTAATACTGGGTATGTATTTATTTTCCAATGTTAATACAATGATTTAAAAACTTGTCCAGCATTCATTTATACGTTTGTTATTAAATGTATTGCCCCAATTTATTTTTGATAATTCATTATTCATTAGTTTGAAAATCAGCTTTTAAATAGTTTGGTCTAGTAGTAATCCTTTTCATTTAATTGACTTTTTGATCAGTTGTGAAAGTTATTGCACCATGATCACTCCCTCTTATTCTCTTACCGCTACTTTTGTAATTTTATCTGACATATTTGTCAAAATCAAGTCCAAGATATTAGGACCTCTAGTGGGCATGTTTATTTTCTGTTCACCCTTAACTCTGGCAGTCATGTTTAGGAACACATTTTCTATCTTATCACCAGTATTCTGATATACCCAGTCAATGCTAGGGAGGTTGAAGGCACCTATTATGATTGTATCTGACTCCGCTGAGAATTTTTCTAACTGTTCTAGAAGCATCTGTGTCTCAGCATCTCCTAATTTTGACAGTCTGTAGCATAAGCCTATGGTATATGTCTTGTCTACATTGTCAGTTATTGTGATCCATATGTTTTCAAGCTGATCTGCTGACTTATTAATAACTGATATATGCAGCCCTCTATATTTTCTTTTATGTAAAATGCAGCACCCCACCTTTTCTGTTGGTTTTCTGTTTACTGACAATCTTGTAGCCATTGATTTGTTTATTCCAGTTTCAGAAATACCACTTCTCTCAGTGCAGTTTAGCCCCTGTAAGGCATATTTTTAAATCAAGGATGGAAATGAGAAAGGAAAAGTGTGGTCCACTGGGAATTGAACCTCAGACATCTGGTATGCCATTCCAGCACTCTAACCATTAAGCTACAGGCTCACATGGTCAGAGTGCCTGAGGAACTTCATTATTGTTATTATTCTATTATTCTTGATTTATTCCAGTTTGGAATTCTCATCCCACCATGTGTCTGTCACTCCTGCTGTGTGTATGTCCTCATTCAATAATAACTGTTTGAGTTCCATTCTTTTACTGAGAGTCAGGCTGCAGCATTCAGCATGACTACTTTAATTCTCTTTTTGTTGTTACCCGATTGTTCAATATTATTTTTTTTATTTCTACTCCTACAGTAATGTCCCTTCCCCTTCTCCCTTGTCCACTCACATAAATTTTCCTTTAGGACTCTTTCCATTTTTGCCCCAGGATTCTGCTGCCTTTGTTATTTAAGTGTAGTCCAGTCTGACTATACAGATAATTTCTGCCCTCAAATATGTTCCAGTTCCTTATGAAGAGAACTCCTTTTCCTTTAGTCAAGTCCCTTACCCAGTGATTAAGTGACTGAATTATATTTTGTCTGTATTGAGAAGCTCTTGGTACTGTCAAGATTTCTGAAAAGATAACCCTGCTACCCCTTTGTTGTAATTTATTTTCCACTGTTTGTAAGTCTTTCCTTATGTCTGACTCACATGAAGTAGCACTAATGGCTCAGTGCCCGCATTTGCAAGACTGTTGTCTAGCATGTTATTGATGCCTTCAGTTTTAGCACCTGAGAAACTGCTGACGGTTCTGTTTTCTTTGTCTGGGTTACAAATGTGTCTGTCAGAATATTTGATGCTAGAGTCACTCAAAACATATGCTTGTCTTACTGGTGGACTATCTATATCTGTGTTCAGCCTGACATTCTGTGTTGTTCATGACTTGATTTGTAGTTGTAATTTCCTGTCCCGACAGATCTATAAGTGTTTCATATCTATTTGGCAGGTTTATTTTATTCCTTAATGCCCCCCCCCCTTTTTTGGTTTTCTGCCAGATAATACCATGCACCAATCTGTACCCTGGTCACAGTCTTCCTTGCTCAGTTTTTGTTCTTACAAACATACAAAAATTGCCAGCAGAAGAAGACCACCCAGGCTATTGTGTCTGTTTGGGAAGTGATGCAGGGTCCAACCTTACAATTTACACCAATAATCCTGCCCCCCCTAACTGTCCCTCCCTTTCCCCTTCCTTGGTCCCAAGGGTTCCCTTTGTGCTTGTCCCAGGTTCTCTTGAATGCTCCAACCATTCTTGCTGATACTGCCTCCTCTGGCAGCTCATTCCAGGTAGACATCACCCTCTCCATATAGAAATGCTTCCTTACATCCCTTCTGAATCCCCCCCATCAATTTTAGGCTGTACCTCCTAGTGGTGCTGTTATCACTCATCTTAAAGAGACTCTCCCTTTTCACTCTGTTATATCCATTCATGTACTTGAAGGTCTCTATCATATCACCCCTTGGCCTTTCCTCATAGGACCTGTCCTGTAACCCCTCGATCATCTTGGTTGCTCTCCTCTGGACCCTCTGCAGCATGCTGATGTGCTTCTTAATGTCAGGATGCGAGTACCTCTCCCCATATTCTAATTGTGGTCTCACCAGTGACCTGTACAATGGTACAATAACCTCACTCTGCCTACTACTGAATCCCCTTGCAATACACCCCAGCATCCTGTTATCCTTCACAACTGCCTTTTTACACTGAAAGGTATATTTCAGGTCACTCGTAGTCACTACCCCTAGATCCTTTTCCTCTTCAGAAGCATTTACCTGAGCCCCTCCTACGTAATACTCTGAGCTAGGGTTCTTGGCCCCTACAGTATGTGCATCACTTTGCACTTCTTGGTATTGAAACTAAGTTGTCAGATTCCTGACCATCTCTCTAGTCTGACAAGGTCTTCCATCATGTCCTGTAACCCCTCCTTGGTGTCCAGTCTCCTACAGAGCTTGGTGTCATCAGCAAACAGGCACATTTTGCCTTTAATGCCTTCTCCAATGTCACTTATGAAGACACTGAACAACACAGGTCCCATCTGGTGACCTCCTTGGTGCTGGAGAACTCACTACCAACCACTACTCTCTGGGTTCTACCACTCAACTAGTTTTCAACACATCTTACCATATTCTCCCCCAACCCTAGATTCTTCAGTTTCATTATCAACCTTTTGTGTGGTACAGAATCAAAAGCTTTGCTAAAGTCCAGGTATATGATGTCCACCGCCTGTCCTTTGTCTACTGCCCTCATGACCCAATTGAAAAACTCGATCATATTTTTGACATGATCTGCCTGCCACAAACCGATGCTGTTTTTCATCCTGCAGACCATTCTCCTCTATGTACTTCACCAGCCTTTCCTTTAGTATGGTATCCATGAGTTTACATACTATCGAGGTCAGGCTGACTGTCCTAATGTTACCTGGGTCATCCTTGGTCCACTCTTGTGGAGTGACACCACATGTGCCATTCTCCCCTCCAGTGGCACCACTCCTGGCTCCAGAGATCTATTGAAAAGAATAGCATTATTGTTGTTGTCTACTTTTTTCAGGGACTCCTCAACCTCCTCAGGTTGTCCTCTGGTTTGGTTAGATTTTAATTCTTTCAGCGTTTCACTAATTCTATTCAGCCCTTGCTCTAGCTGTTGAATACAAAATCTTAACACCTTTATTTCATTACATTCCTTACATACATAGTTAATGAAATCTGTCATCTGTTCAGTGCTAAATGTTCCACAGCTAATACACTGGAGTGCTATACAACCAATTTTTAAGGTAATGAAACCTTGGTTGTGCTCCATACTAACTAGTGTTAAAGTATATTACAATAAGTTGAATACTCTACCTTTAGCAGTGTATAATGCTGGCCCCTGGCTGAATTCAAGCTTACAAGTAATATGCAGCACTCAAGAAGACTTAATGCACACAAGACATAAAAAAGTGCAAGAAAGTTTTAAGTTGTGCTCAAACGTAAGGCGTTAACAAGCAGTCTGTATCTGAACAAAAGGCAGAAAAGTACAGATGTCAAATTCATGGCAAAAGCCACAGTTCTGAACAGTAAAAAATCTTGCTCAGCTGAAGCTGCTCACTCTGCTAGAGCTGGTCAGGCAAATGTCCCCAGCACTTCAGCTATTCCAGCCTTCCTCAGGGGTATGTTTCCTGGCTGAATTGGCTGACACTGGCAGACAGTTGCCTCTGGCAACGTTGCCTTCACTGCATGCTTGTCGAAGATAATGAAGCTCTGACTGTAAATCAGGGCAGACCAGACGTGCCTTGTCACGCTGCTTGTGGTTTCAGCAATTTCAAATCAATGTGCCCAAAAGTGTGAATGATGTTTTTACCTCACAATATAATAGTGTCTGAAAGTGCTGTGGTGGTTTTATAGACCAAAATCCTGGAAAAGTCCCTTAAACTGAACTGACAGGAGGCACACTGCTGTAGCGCTCCACTGTCCCACAGCCTCACAGACCTTTGCTCTGTCCTATTGACAGATAGGGTCTGAACAGAGTGAACACATGGCTTGTTTTGAATTTTCTTGATTTTAGAGCGAGATTAGTCACAGAAGGAGGTAGATAGACAATTTAAAAACATGCACACAGCTAAAATTGCAGCTTGAAATCACTAGCAAGTATGCTGTGTCATCAGGGACCCTCTTTTATAATTCTGTGGCCCTTGCTTGACTCAGCCTTTAAATCAGGGTGGACCAGAAGTGGCTCACTGCGTTACTTCCAGTTCAGCAATTTTGAGTCAAAGTGCCCAAAAGTGTAAATGATGCTTTTTCCCCTACAGTATAATAGTGCCTAAAACTGCTGGGATGGTTTTGAAAACCTAAAATCCTGCCAGTTTAAAAACATGCACACAGCTATAATAGTAACTTGAAATCACTGGCAAGCAGGGGCTCTGCTCTAATAATCATGGTTTGAATCCCCTGCCCATTGCACACATCAGCCACTCTTATTGTCAGCAGCAGTATGAATCCATTTACTACTTTTACTCACCATGCTATTCAGGCACAGTACAAGTAGCATGACTCTTCACTCACTCCTTGACTATCACTATCACAGTTCACAGTCCCCTGATGTTGTAAGGAGCATCAAACTGACAATACAGCCAAATGACTCTATGCTGAACAGTACATGTAAGTCCTACTAGTATAGGGGGTTTACACATACAGTAAAGGTGCATTATTACCACATGCATGTATATGCATGGCCCAGTGGCAAGCACATACATACATGCGTAGGGCAGTACCTAGACAAATGGCATCCCCCAGAAGTCTGATCCCCCCCAACCACCACCAGAAAACTTTAGCTGTATTTAGGGGGCATCAACAAACTACTGCACCTGTTATGATGATGGCTCTTGGCACTGTAATGGCACTGCATGCCATTTATATACTAACTCAGTTCTCTAATGCTAAGTAGTGCTTACTTTGTTCTGTACTGACAGGAAAGGGCTCTAAGATCCCCCTTAGAGCATGGCTCAGTGAGTTCACAAACAAGGGACTGTCAGAACAATGTTTAGCAGCAGTTTCCCACCAGTCCCTTGCAGTTAAGAATTGGACCCCTGTATTAGAGCGACTGAAATTGGCAATGTTTTGAAGAGACACCTTGTACAGTATATAGCTTAATTCAACTTGTGCCAGTACAATAACTCTCTTGTAAGTGAGAATGGTCTGGTAGTGTTCCTGTGCATACGCAGCAATTGCTTAAGTACAGGTAAGACAATTCACTACTATGGTCAAGGCCCTAATTTCTCTGTGACATTTTGGGTCCAAAAGGTTCTGTGGCAAGTCCGCCTGTTGTTGCAGAATATCTGCATCATTAGTTTCCCATTTATATGGAGGTTCAGCAGTGGCAATTGGGGGGTTTGGCAGCAGGCAGGGACCCCAAGCACAGATGTAAGGGAAAATTATTGTTTAAGGGCTGGGACCCATGAACCAGGACAAATTGTCAGTTTACACCCAAGTTCTTACACATGCAGTGTTAGAAAGTAAAAAGGTTCCATCCCATTCATCTCAGCCCCATCACCCTTCCCACCCTGAGAGCCTTTAAAGACACCAGATTTCAAGTAATTATATTTTTACCAGCTCCCACATTCAACAGCAATCCTCAACCTTCTAGTTTCACCACTGGGTCAGAATGCCAGTTTCTTGTGCTAACAGTGCTTGGTGCAGCTACACACAAAACAGTTCTGGGACAAGAAACCAGAATTCTGGCCCACCAGTGAAGTTAGAAGCATGAGGATCAACACACAGCATGGGACCTAATGAAAATTGTTGCTAATTCAAATAATGAGACTCTTGGAGGCTCATCAGGGAAGGGTTGGGAGGGGATGGGTTTGAGTTGGGTGGGGTGGGATTTATCAGCTTTGGTTTTTTTTTCCCTACCTTGGCCTTCTTGAATTGTCACTCTGACTGGCCTCCATCTTAACCAGTCCCTCTGGCCCTATCACTTGCAATCCATGGTACTTACTTGTCTCCACTATCATCCTGCCACAGGACCCTGGCTGGAGGTGCCCAGCTGTTGGAGCGGTGTCTGTGATGGACCTGGACATCCCCGTGCTGTGGTTGAAGAATTTTTTTCTCCACTGTCTTGCTTGGGGCCAAAGCGCATGCAATAAGGCAATGTGCCTGCTCCACCTCCAAGGAGATGGCCTCAGTGTCCGGGCATAGGCGCTCCTCTCCATTGCAGTGCCACATCAGGGCCACCTAGATTCCTCTAGGTGACACTCGAACTGCAGGACAAGCATTCCACACTCCATGAGAGAGGAGAACATTCCTATAGATGCTCATTTGTCCCTCCTCTGGCCAGCCCCAAGGGACCCTGGTCAGTTTCTGCCTCTGTCGTGCAGGTGCAGCTGGTGGTGGGGCAGCAAGTGCCTAAGCCCGCCTTGCCACTGGGGTGGCTTCTGATTTGTTTTTTAATATAAAGCACTAGCAAGCAAACTAATAGGCAAGGGATGTTCCAAAATGCTTTTCAGAATTTTGTTTTAAATTCCACAGAACTCCAAAAAGCATCCTACTGAATTTAATATAAACAGCTGAATAGTTGTCTACATTTTACATGATCCATGGAATACTTTTCATTGGTTTACATTCAAGAGTTGATGTACCTGGGGATTGTTTTACAGTGTATATTGACTCTTCAATGTAAACAGCAGAAAATTAATACTGTATGTGGTTTATGCAAACCACAATATTTTTCCACAGTTTATGTGAACTGTGGAACATTATTTGTGGTTTATGTAAAATAAGGACTAATTTTCTGCAATTTTATATAATCTGTAGAAAGCTATTCCTTGGTCCACATTAAATTCTGCTGTAATCTCTGTGGCCACGAATTGCAGAAAGATCAGGGCCTTTACTATGATCATACTATGCTCTATAGGGTAGAAGTAAGCCAAGGGACCCATTGAGACGACCCTGTCACTACTCAAGGGTAGTACTCATTAATCTCATTAGATATATGCCTGTCAAACTCCATCTCGAAGGATTGCTGAGTGACAAAATTTACTGTTGTTTCTGGTAGGGAATTCTGAATATTTACAACTCACTGGGTATAGCGGTATACTACTCCCAGCAGGCTGAGCAGAGAACTACAGGGAGAAAGTTCAAAAGGCTGCAATCATCACCTTTCTGAGGATACTATAGACATTGGAGTGTTGGGGCAAAGCAAGAGAGTATTGGAATAAAGAAAAAAAAAGTAGAAAATAAAACATGAATGATACCCCCCAACTGTATGCCTGGCCCTACTACAGTATGCTGTTGTGCATTGTCAGATTAAAGTTACTTCTGCACATGATCTTTCCTGCCATGCTCAAAATCTTACCATCTGCCTCTGAGCTCCAGTGAATACATTCCCACAATAACAACTGGCATATGTATTTGATTTATTTCACATTTCAATAGACAAGAAACAGCTGGCACTCTATTTAGGGACACTACAAATACACTCCTCAGTCTGAGTGCATCCAAAAACAGAACATTCAGCTATAATTATTTTTATCCATTAAAATTAACACACCAGTCAAAAGGTATTATTAGGCAATGCAATTTTAGGGAAACATTATTTTAAACTGCATGATTCTCCTGGAGAACATGCCATATTAGACTTGGTAGAATAACATATCTTGTTAACAATATGCTTTCAGAAATATTCAGCAGGACCATGGAACCATGTTTTTCATATTTAAGAGAATAATGGAATGGGTTGTAACTTTACTACTCGTCTGTCCAAATTCACTATTATCCTTTGATTGTTGACTACTATTTGAGTTAATTATTATAGGGGCCTGGTAGTGCTCCTATGATTTGGGCTAAGTAAGCAAGTTAATGTTAAATCTTACATTACGCACCTTAATAATGCTGTCATCCCTAGACTGAGTAACCTGAAGTTTGGTATGTGCATTGTTGGTCCTTGAATCTTCTCATCTTGCAGATCTGCTAGCAATTGGTTGAGTCATAGTAAAGTTCTAGGTCAGTGGTGCTCAAATAGTTCTTTAGTGGATCTGAATAACCTCTGTCAAATAGTACTAGTATCTGACTTACACTTAGGATCCAGCAAATATCTGACCAAACTCAGATCCAGGATCCAAGACTGGATACATGTGTATCTGAAGTGAGATCCAGGTATTCTAGGTCAAATCCAGATATCTGAGATAGGATATTTGGATTCTACATTGGCTATAAAGATAGTGTACTGTACAACCCCTTTTATCAAATAAACATCTCATATATTGAAAACAGCAATATTCCATGACATGCTGACATCAAGTTATCGATATAACCCATGACAGCAGTTTGTAATGTTCATGTGTTGTTATTAAACAAATATTACACTTACATATCTTGCATGTACCTTGTCACTTACCTGCCCTGAAGTTATCTTAAAGAGCACCTTTCATGATGGTCCAAAAAGTTACAGCTTGTAGTCATTATAAGCAGAACTAGACCTGAAAAGTGTGTGTGCATTTGTTATTTTTGGCCAAGGTTTATGCTGCCTTTCATACTTTGCATTTGTTTTTGAGCCCTGCTTTACTTCTGCTGCGCTTAGCTTTGTTGTTCAGCTGCTGGGCTGCTGGCTCCCTCTGACATCACTATATGGCACAGGAGTGACTCACACTATGCAGTACAGTGCAGCTGCAGCAATTTTGCTAGGGAAAACAACCAGTACTAGGTGTACATACTGTGTTCTCCCTCCCCAAGACACCCTGTTAGCAATGCAATATGCCAAAATTCATATGCCTTGTCAGTATGTTTTTTTGTAAAATGGACTTACTTCTGCCTCTGTAACAAAGCATGGGGACTGAGAAAGATCGAATTGCTGTCAGGACCTTTCCCAGTCCTTTTAACTTTAATGCATAAATTACTCCTTCTTGCACTGATTCTGGAACTGTATTTCATTACTGTCCCCTATAGTTAGTTTTTGCATTCTGAGCTGCTAAAAAACTGAAGGGTGCACCAGGGCTTCTATAGTAAACCTGGTGTTGCTGTGTACCCAAAACTGTACTACTGACATCACTTTATGGCAGAGGAGTGACTCACACTGCAGTACAGTGAAGTTGCAGCAGTTTTGCAAGGGAAAACTACATTATTTGGTGTACATTGTGTGGTTGCTCTTCACCAAGTCACCCTGTTAGCAGTGCATTATGTCAAAATCCATATGCCTTGTCAGTATGTTTTCTTTCTGCAAAGCTGACTTACTTCTGCCTCTGTAACAAAGCATGGGGAGTGAGAGAAGATTGAGTTGCTGTCAGCCGAGACAGCTGTCAGTTTATGCATCAGTGTGATTAGCATCTATACCTTGATCATTTGAAAGCAGTAATGCATCCTTACCCATGCCATACTGGTGCCTTCCATGTCTTTCTGTAGTAAAGCACCCGGCAGTCACTCTGATTGATAAGCCCCTACTGCTCCTCTGTCCCACACCTCCTTGACATCAGCATGGCACCACAGAATGCTGAAGACTAATTTTAGTACCATATAATACTGCCTGTTGGCGCATGCATGGAATCCCAGTTTCACTTTTCAAACAAAAATTTCTCTGGAAATAGCCCTGTTTTTAAAGCCACCTCTGCAGTGCCTATGGCACATATAGCACATCTAAACACATTGTAGCACATATAGCACATCTAAACACATTGTTGATAATATACGGTACCAAAATTTGTCTTCAGCATTCTGTGGTGCTATGCTGATGTCGGGGAGGAGCAGGACAGAGGAACAGTAAGGGATTTTCGATCGGGATGACTGCCAGGTGCTTTACTACAGAAAGATATGGAAGGCACCAGTATGGAATGGGTAAGGAAGCATTACTGCTTTCAAATGATCTAAGTATGGACACTATAATACAATGGGCACCAAAATATATACAGAGTCATCTGTTCTGATTGGCTAGCTTGCAGCTTTTCCCCATTGTAAATCCTCCAATTTACCAATGGCAAAAGGTGCCAGCCGCATCAAGAACTCCCCCAAAATCACTCTGACTACAGAAAAGTCAGGAGTAGCAAACACAGCAATCCCTGCTAAGCTTAGGCTGTCTCTCAGAACTGCTGCTCAAAATTGTTACCTCTTATTTTTTGTCTTGCAGCTCTTCTTTGCCTGCCCTATTGGCACCCTTCATCATCCCCACAGTCTCCGCAGCTCTGCTCCACAGTGCGCCCTGAAAAATGATAAATAACCCTGAGCGTCACTCATTAGCTTCCGAGCCCTGACTGGAAAGTGCCGTAACCCCAGAAACCCATCCTCGAAGTCAGCCCTTCAAAGCAGAATGCACAAAAAATGGAGCATTACCTCCATAGGGAAAAAGAAAAATGTACCACATACCGAAGTGTGTCCTGGTTCATACAAGAACTATGGAGCCAGGACGCAGTATAAAAGGCATCGTGGGCACACATTTACACATTTCCTAGTCCCCAGAAAAGCACCAGGTTGGAAAGGATAAAGCAATACTGCAGCACCACCACAGCCTCAGAAACCTACGACTACTTCTTGAGGTGGAGCAATAAAAACACCCAAAAATAAATAAAAATACAAAACAAACTTTTTATTTACTATTTTTTTATGTACGAAAAAAGGGGACCATTGTATAATCATAATATACCACTCCAGGATGTGGGTTAATGCTAGGATTTACAATGCCTGGTGTGTTTTGCTCACTCGACCTGTGGCCTCATGACTAAACAACACACCAGGTGTTGTAATCAAGGAGCCTGCAAGGCATCGCAACAGGCGGGACTTTGTCTGGGGGCATGGCCAAGGCCATCTAGGCAAACAGACGAGGGGAGGCAGGTAGGACCACCCAGAAGGGGTAAGGGAAGGGAGGTAATAAGGTTCCGAGGGGGGAGGGAGCTTGTGACCAGGGACAGGGAGGGGCTAAGTCTTTAAGAGGGGCTGCACAGGAGGAATTTCTCCTCATCTCTCCCTGTCCCAGGTCACATAAAGAAGCCAGTTGCGGAAGGAAGCCAGCAGGATTTTCAGGACACACCAGAAGGTAAAGCCTGAACTGGGCCTCGAGGCAGCATGGCCTAAGGGACTGACGTGCAGGAGACTGCGGTCATGGGAGCTCATGGCCAGAGGCCTCACAGCTAGTTATGGGGTTTGTGTCCTGATTTAATGCTGTATGCTGATGTTTCCCCACTGGCTTGGTCCAGAGGCCGCATGGCCCAAGAGGCTGGCATGGGTAGGATTGACAGTCGGCCCGGCCAAGCCATAGCTCAGCGAACTGACGCAGTGGTCAGCAAACCTGGAGACCTGGGTTTGAAACCCACACTCCCCACTTGCATTACTGTACGACCCTGAGGAATTTGATTAACTTTCTGAACTTTCTGACTGAGAGTCATCCGAGTGGAAGTGTTGGTCAGTCAGCAAGTGAGCAAGGGTCTCTAGAGAGACAAATAAAGTTGTGTGGTCCACAACGTTAGTTAGTGTGGTGGTGGACTGGTGTAGAGAATCTGTCTACCTGTTACAAAACAAAAAGCCCTCTTAAGGGCTGCATGCAGTCAGCAAACAGTTATTTAAAAATAAAAAAAATATACAAGTGCCAGGTGGCCACTCTGCCAGTGTCTGCCTGTCACTGAGGGCCTTGTTTTTCTCTACATGTGGATAATTCATCTGGTCATTCTCTTGTTTACTTAAAACTAGTGTCAAGTCTACAGATGCCCCTGGCTATGTCACGTGGTCTGGCAAAATGTGGACCCAATCACATGACTGTCATAGGCGATGTCTGTGGAGACAAAGTTGATATGTGCTCTGGCATACTGTGCCACAGGGTCATTCAAGGAGGTGGCAGGGGATGTCACAGGTGTCAGCCAGTTGTCCGTGGGCAGAGTACTGAAGAAGAAGAAGAAGAAGAATCAGCATGTATATAGTGCATTTCATACACAATGTATCCCAAAGTGCTTTACAAGCAATGCTACATTGGTAGTGAAGTGACTGAATGTGTAGTGGTGGCCATATCGCACATCAACACCCACACACAGCCTGGACACTTGCACAAACTGGTTTTATGGGAAGGGGGAATATTGGCCAAGACACTGAGAAAGTCCCCTACTCTTCACGAAGAATGCCTTGGGTTCTTTTACTTCCACCTGGACACCCACCAGAAAAGCACCAGGATGGGTAGAAGGGACCTCATTTTAATGTCTCATCCGTACCATGTCTGCCATCTGCACCATGTCACCAACACCCTGGTCCTGCATGTGCAGAACCATGTCATTCCCCACAGCAGAGACAGACAGAAGGTCACAAAGGAGGCATTCTGTGCCATGCGTGTACTGGAGGCCATAGACTGCACGGATGTGGTGATCCTGGCCCCAACTACAGATGAGGAGGCCTGCCGGTACTGCATGGCATACAACAGTATTAATTGCCAAATTGTGTTGGATGCAGTGGGTATCATCACTAACATGTACCAAATACCTGGGATCATGTCATGATGCCTAAATATTTGAGAACTCATGGCTTGGTGCCCTATTTGGTGCATGCAGTGCCAAGGATGGATGACTGTTAAGTGGGTAGAGGTTCTCCACACAGGTGCCCTGATGTGTAGGCAGACACCCTGTGATGTATCAATTCCATTGTTCTTACACTGGACAGGTGACAGTGGATATCCACTATGGTTATACCAATTGACGCCCTTCTTGGAGACTCATGGCACAGAGGAGGAGCTGTACAACAAGGCCCACAAGAAGACACAGTCTGTGGTTGAGTGGACAATAGGCCAGCTGAAGATGACATTCTGCTGCCTGGATCTGACCAGCAGCATGATGATGCTTGCCCCTAGGAAAGCTTGCAGAGTGTTCACTGCATGTGTCCTGCTGCATATGACAGCTATGTGGCATTGGCTACCAGTGCCACAGTGCATGCAGGGGTTTGCCCAACCAGGCGATGGAGGAGGATGGAACACCAGGGGAGGGATGCCAAGTCACTGTCTGGATGGGTGGCACACCACAGACTCGTGCAGTGGTCAGTCAGCCATTAGTGGGCAACATGTCAGTGTGACATGGTGATGATGACATAGTGTACCCTGAGTGCCATTCCACCTGGCAGAAGCGGGGGGTGGGCCATTAGGTACATGACTGGTGATATATGTGGACATGGATTATGTGCTGTGGTAATGGTGGGCATACTGTTGGTTGTACATGTAATGAGGGATTATGGGTGGTCAATATTAGTGCAAGTGCTTGTGTTCCACTGTGCTTCAGGTGTCGTAGGATGAGTGTATCACTTTCTTCTTGTCTGCTGCTGTCCAAGCCATGCCGATGACCATATGCATAGGTGATATGTCTTGGCTGTCACCTTCCCACCACCAATGGGCCACCTGTCAGCCTATGTGTTGGGCTCCGGCTGTGGTTGACTGCCCTCTGTATCCTCAGGGATGCAAGGGGTGCCATGTGTGTGTAGCACTGGGGATACTTGGGTTGCTTCTGTGACTGTCATGGTTGGCGTGCCTGTACCTGCAGCTATGTTGCCTGCCAGCCTGTCCAGCAGGTCCCCTATCCTGTCTATCCCCCTGTGCATCCACCTCACCTCAATTGAGACCCCCCCTTTTGTGCCTCCGTGTTCTTCCTTTGTGTCTGGAGATGATCACTCTTCAGCTGCCATACCTTGTGGTACCATGTGTGCAATATACTCCCGAGGCCGTAATCACCGTCCTGTGTGGTCTTTGGTCTGACCGCCCTCATCCCCACTATCCTGGTGTATTTCTGTATTCCCCCTTGTAACCCCTGCTTTCTGCTGACCACTAGCACTGTGCGGGCCACCTGTGTCTTGTGTGTCGCTGGCATTGCTGAGAGGCCATTCAGAGTGCCCTACTGCATGAGGCTTGTCAAGTGTGACAGCTGTGGCATATGCGACATCCCTGGGTGGCTGCCTGGGATTATGACTGTGTCAGGGTATCTGCATGGGAGGTGGTTGTTAATGGGCTGTTGGTGGGGGGATGTTCCTTCTCTCCTTGTCCACCTAGCTGTCCTCCACTGTGTCCAGGTGGGGTGTGGCCTTCAATTAATGCCCCTTCTCTGCTGTGCACATGGGCACTGGCGCTGTACCTCAAGGTGAGTGGAAAGACATTTGTTACATGCTGCTGTGTACATCTAGCAGTGTATAGTGGGAAACCTTGTGAGACACATACCTGTGACATTCTCCAGCAGCAGGCTGCCCATTCTACTCTCCTGCCACATGGCATCCTCAATAAGGGTTGCATCCTCCTCATCAAGGTGTGCCCAGTCTCTGGGTCTGTAGGGTGTAACAGAGGGCGGTTAGCATGTCTGTGGTGTCCAACCACCCCCCGCATTGCCATGCATACCTGGCAAGGTGTCTATGCAGGGTCAACTTGGTGCAGGTGTCTACCACTATCCTCTAAATGGGTGTAAGGCTGTACCACTGCAAAGGGGGCCCTCCACCCATGCTGGTCCGCTGGTGCTTGACAGATGTCAGCTTCCTCTTAAGAGTGGATCACATGTCATGCCACTTTTTATTTTTTCTATAAAGGATAAAGGTTTCTATCTTTCTGACTGGAACTAGGTGGGCTTTCAGCCCTGTCCCCGGGCACTGACGGCTGGCCACCTACCTCATCTGTCTCCTTCTGTCCTCCAATCGGTTGTCTAGTGGAGCAGGTCTTGGGGCTCCAGGCAGGGCTTCATTATTGCCCCGGTTCCACCAATTTTCCTCCTATTTTCTCCCCTTACTCCCAGAGGCCTCGGTGACACAGTATCACATGCGTGTGGAGACGCGCATGTGCTCTGGAACCAGGGACCCCATTCCACCATCCACAGCCTAGCACCAGTCCCCCATTTGTGTGATGCTGCTTCCAAGACTCCACTCAGTGGTAACAAAGCTTCCCACTCCAGGAGAGGACAGCTGCCAAGTGGCCATGTCGTCCTCTCCTGGCCCTCCTCCCCAGGCCAACCCGCAGTGTCCCAAGCTAATTCCAGAAGTCAGGTCAGTGGCATGGGAAGAGGTAAAGCACATAGTGCCTCAGTCCTCTGTGCCACTGGGCCAGCACACCACTTACGTTTGATGACACCTAGTGTGCATGCCTCTGGCCCAGTCATGATGATGGCTGTCTGTATGCCCAACCACACCTGTGCCTTGGTCTCAGCCGGCACCTTCAGTGACTCTGTCACATATGGGATGGCATAGAACTCCCAAATGTCATGGACCATGGTGGCCACCTGTGCACCAGTAAAATTTGTGGATGAAGTATTGCCTCGGCCACATGTCCAGCATGGAACATGCATCACGGGTCGACCACTCTTAGTCCCATCAGGCTCTGGTGGTGGCCTGGGTGCCATGGGTGTATCTGTTTCCCCCTCAGTTGGGGTATTTTTTCACATTCTTCATAGTGCTATTCACTTCTGCACTGTGAGTGGGGGGATGCCCATATATGATTGGGTCATGGGGTATAGCTGGGTCCCGCAGGGTCAACTGCTGCCTGCTCCATTTGGCCCTGTGTGCCTCAAATATTCATGCCCCTGCATCTGTGTGTCCTGTATACCTGTTAGTGCATTATGTGTAACTCTCAATGCCTGTGCGGTGCGTAGCTGCATACTGCTGCTGTGGTGCTTATGTGTGCTGTTTACTCACATTTGTGCATAGGCCGCATTGTCCATGCAAGTTCTGAGTGAGAGAGAGATCCTGACCCAAGTACACACCAAAGTACCTCATGGAGTCAGAAACTACTATTTGAAATCCTGAGGAGGTAGTCAGCTTTAGCAAGTGCTGTCTTTTCTTCCCCAGGAGTCTAGAGACACATAGGACAGCTATTGTTTTTGTTTTTTTATTTAGTACCAGACCAGCTTATTAGAAAGAAACCATTCTTCTAACTTCCTGAAGTCATTTGCAAGCTGACTGCTGATTTGAATGGAATCATTTGATCTTCTGTACAAGACAGCATCATCAGCGCAACTGCAGTTTGGTACCACTACAGTTGCTTGGCTTGTCATTGACAAACAGGGAGAAAAGCAGGGGACCAAGTATCAAGCCTTAGGAGACTTCATCAGTAATTGGCCTTTGCACTGATAGAAGACACTTCCACTTCATCTTTTGTTTCCTACCCATCAAGTATTGACTAAACCAGCAGTTTGAAAGACTATCAAGACCTAACTGCTCAAACTTAGTTCATAGACATCTATGGTTAACCAAATCAAAGGCCTTGGTAAAGTCTATGAAACTCAGGTCAGTCATTGGCCCATTGTCCATAACACCTACTATATCAGAGGACAGCCGTACCAGGGCTGTATCAGTACAGTGGTGCTTCCTGAACCCATGCTGCATGTCAGTCAATAAGTGATGTTACATGGTGTACTCTAGGAGTTGGTTATAAGCCAGCCTCTCCTGTATTTTTGCAAGAGAACTTGATAGCAAGATGGGGCTTAAGTTCTCAACTGGTTCTTTGGGAATGCCCTTGTAAATGGGAAGTAGTAGGGCAACTTTCCATTTCTCTGGGATAGCCCCCGTCCATTAAGAACATATTCAGGAGTGGTTTGATAGGGGAGGCAATGATTGGGGTAGTTACTTTAGAAAGTTAGGTTCAGACTTGTCAAAGCCTGATGAGCCATCAATTCTAAACTGCCATAACTGGGTTAACATCTCTTTCCATGTGATGAGATTTACAGTAAGTGAAATTTGGGGAATGACCTCCTAGTTTCCACTTGATTTAGGGAGAGTTGTTTGGAGGTAACACAGAGTTCGAAGATTTGAACCTGTCCAGATCAATAAAACAGCTGTTGAAGGCATTGGCGGTAGCTGAAGGATCGCTGTATAAATGAATATCAGCAATATCATGCTGAAGTTGATCAGAATGTCCCTTTAGAAGAAAATGCATCTTCACCTAAAAGTTTTTAGGCTCAGAGAGGGTTTTTTTTGTCTAGTAGAATTTTTAATGTAGTTTCTTTTAGCATTCTTAATGTCTGATTTGCAGGCATTTCTAAGCATCTGAGCCAGTCGGCTGTAAGATCCATGAATTTATTGTGCCCCCAAGCATTTTCTCTGTTGCATGAGTATTCTCAGCTCAGTGTGCATCTATTTAGAGCAGTGACCCATTGCTCTTAACTGCCTTTGTGAAGCATGTTTGTTGACCACTGACAGGAAGCTATTAATGAAGAAATCAAGAGCAGATTCAACATTAGGGAGGTCTTTTATAGTTTTCCAGTGAATATCAGAGAGGCTGTTCCAAAAGGAAATGTTGTCAAATTTAGAATAATCACATGTCAGGATGACTTTAGGAGGAGGTTTCTGAAAATTATTCTTCCAGATGCAGAAAATCAGGGAGTGACCTCTGAGGGAGTCAGTAAATACAGCTATGGCTCTGAATCCTGATGGTCTGTTGCTTAGGACCCAATTAAAGAGGGTATACTTACCTGACCTGTTATTCATCCTTATGGGCTTCCTAATGATTTAAGGTGGGCAGCAAGCAGGGCATCCTTATATTTACTGTCCACATCATTATACCAGTTTAAATTAAAATTGACAAGGGGTATGAGTTCCCATGGGGATTTGTCTGCCAGGTTACTTTTTAGGGAGTCATGAAATATGATCGCCGCTCAGGGGGGATTATAAACACACCCCACACAGATTGGCCTGTACCTTCTAGGAGTAACTAGACAAACAGAGACTAGCTGGTGAAGATCTCTATGTCTGGCATTCAGGGAGGAGTTTACATATTTTAGGATGCCTACCCCCCCTTTTTTCCAAACTTGTCTTTCCTGAAGACAGTGAACCACAGAGTTCAGTTTCATGAGTTAACTTGAAAGGCTTGGTTTGGGTCTCAGTGACAGATATTATATCAAGAGTAGAATGAACAACCCAAGCTTTGAGTTCATGGAGTTTGGGAATAAGGCTGTTAATATTCATCTGAACCATCTTTAAGCCTCTTGTTCTGAACCAACATGGGTTAGAGGGCAAGAACATCCTGTAGAAGGCAGGAGCTGGACCTGGGTTAAACTCTTTGTCATCTGAAAGGAGCAACAGAAGAGAAGAGAAGATCTTGGTAGCTGAGAAGAATAGCTATGTGGATGTGCACTCGGGCATGCCACCCATTTATCTCTCTCCTAAGAGTCCAGATGGTGACTGTTGCTGTAAATACTGCCTGTAGGAGAGACAGAAGTAGAGAAAGAAAATGTGTTTTAGTGCCTTGCAAGGAAAGAAAGTGTGCCTGCCAGGTGCCCTTCTGGTGATCTTCTCTGTGATGCATACCCTTTCAGAAAAGCCTAGCTTGGATGAGAAGAAATGGCACATTTCACAGTACAGTAGTGCTGTGTGCAGCGTGATTGCGAACTTATCTTGGCAGCTGAGAGGAACAGCTGTGCTGACATGCACTTGGGCATGCCACTTATTATTCTGGATCCTAAGAGTGGAGATGGACTACAAAACGCACACCGCATGTGGTACAAATTGTGTTTGATCCTGCCATGACACACAGAGTTTTGAAAATAAATGTCTGCCTGTAAACAGAAAACAGGACAACTGAGTACAGAGCACTTGTACTGTTTGTACATATACATATACAGTGCAGCATTGAATGATCATTGACACATAGCAATGTTTTAATATGATCATATGAGACTAGAGCATTCAAGAGTATTGGTGAAATGGTGCGCAACCTTTGAGACCATTGTTCATTGAGGTACAGAAGCTGGCTCCCACCAACCGTGTTGCAGTTTATGACCGAATGAAGATGCCTCTCTTCTCTCTCTCTCTCTCTCTCTCTCTCTCTCTCTCTGGTGTTGACCTCACTGGAGAGAGGTGAGCTACACCTAATGCATGTCATGCAACATCCAGTGTTACTGATTGACACCTACTGCACTGGCAAGCAGTGACTGCCTGGAATTGGTGGTTGACCTTGCCATCACCTACAGAAGGACTGTTTAGAGCTCTGTTCACAGCACACATGCACATATGTGGTATGAAAAATCATTGAGTCATCACAATAAAAACATTAAGAAACATAGTTCAACACATGCACAACTGTACTTGGGGACAAAGGAACAAAACGCGTTATACAAACTATGTCAAAGAAAAACAATTCTTATGGCTTGCCTTGCCAGGTGGTAGGGGAGTCTGTAGTATGACCTGTAGTCTGAATACAGCAAGAATGCTCATGGTGCACTGCAGTATTTAAACTGTGACATTACTGTTGTTTATTTTCATATAGTGCAACCACACAATGCTGGATTTGAAACTCAGGACAGGGACATAAAAGCATGAGTTCTTTTCTGGAGATAAACACTGGATTGCTGGATTGTTACATTTTGGGACTGTGTGGAACCTGCTATGTAAGCATTAACGCATGACAGAGGAGGGCTCTACTAGGGAATTAAAGCTAGTTGGGGGGGAGGCTGAAGCACAATGCTGAAGGCCGAGTGCCTCCAACCACCAACCGGGCATTAATTCCTTAGTACAGCCCAACTCTGGAGTACATTAATGTGCTTGTAACATGACAAGTGCTACTAAAATTGCTTTTACATAATTGGATTCTGAAAATAAGACAAAAATGTACATTTTGGCTGCTCACAATGTTTTTAAATATGTGAACTTGGTTTTGACACATGCAACATTGTTTCATATTGTGAATGATACATAGTGCTCTACTACTTAAACATATAACATCTGCACGAATGAGACACGGTACTAAACGGTATATTGTAAACTTTTTCTAGAAGGTAGTTCTGCATTGTGAAAAGTGTTCATAACTTGTTGATTTTGCAGGTATTTGCGGAGCACTGCATTCAGGGATTGCTGATTACCATAGTCCGCTGTAACATTGCTGCTCACTAACTAACACGAGTGATTACAGGCACAAACAACTCTAGCGGGCATATTAAATTGTCAAGAACGTTTACCAAATCTGTTCTGCAGCGCACATTACGAGTGCTTCTCACCAGGTAATTGTTAGGGAATTTTTGTATCTGGGACACCAGGGCTTGAACTGAATACTTCTGCAATCAAGGATCAGCACGGATGCAGTGGTGACCACTGGGTAGGTGGGAGATCAGTATTTTGGATACTGCTCATGTAGCAGTTCTAGTGTGGAGAATCACAGTACTGCAAAATGAAACGGGCATTATTAGGGAATTAATAAGGCATGTAGACTCCTTATTTCAGCTGCCTGCCTTTCTCACATGTATGACATTTACCAGCAGGCTAACTGGCTCCAGCTATCCAGCAGGCTAAAGTACCAGACCTGCATCCTAGCTAAGAAGACATCATTGGGCCTTATGCCCCCTGGAGTCCAATCAATATTGACCCTGCAGCGTGTCCGCCGCCTAACTAGAAGATCGGACAGTCTAACCTTTACAATACCTCACTGTCGGACCTCTCAAGTTCAGCGTTCTTACCTTGTCAGAGTCTCCACCTGGTTCAACTTGCTACCTACAGAAATCTCCAATATTGCCATGATTGGTACATTTAAGTGTAAACTACGTCAACACCTCGTGGCTAGTGCCTTCTGTGATTGCTTCTTATAATCCCCTCCAGGCATACTACCCTCAAACATCCCTCCTCACTGCCTCGGCTCCTCCTCCTCCTACCCCCAATTACTGGGTATAGGATGAATCTGTCTCCTTTTCTTTTTCATTCCTCCCTTTCCTCCTCCCTTGTTGTTTCCCATCTACCACATACCCAACGCAATGCCCTGCCCATTTCTCCCCTCCTCCCTCTCGCTCTGCCTCCCATACCACCTCTTCACCACCACTCTTCTTTCTGTTTTCCCACTACCCCACTCCTAACAATGCTTCACTGAGCCACCTATGACTTATACTGTACAATTAACTGGCAACACAATTCCTTGACAATGCCTTTGGCTGCTATTATTGTAACCTTATTTGTCTTTTTTTTTTGTAAGTTCCATTGTAATGATCATGTTATGTTTTGTACCTTATTGTCCTTATTGCCTTGACATGGAACCTTTGTAAAAGATCCCTCGGCTCAAAGGTGTTATCCGAAATACAAATAAATAAAAAATAAATAAATAATGCCTGCTTCATTTTGCATAACAGGTTGTCTTTTACCCTGTTACAATGCTCTATTCAGTGATATGAAAAGTTGCCATGTTACAAACTGTTTTAAACAGATGAATGATTTCAAGCACTTTGCAAGATACTCATGACTTGAGGTAAGAAATATAAAAAAAAAAAAGAACAGTAACATTAGATATCTGACTGTGCCTAAGTATTTATGTAAGGGAGCAAGGTCTTTCATTGTTCACTTGGGAACATAAGCAGGAAGCTGGTAAGGACTGAGGTTTGGGTTTATATTCTGTTTTAACTGAAATATTTGAATAGTTTTGTACGTGAAATTAGTTCTGTGTGTTAAAAATTACTACTTTGAGTTAGAACTGTTACTTGGGGTGATATTGTAACTTTTGGGGCTTGGGAACACTTGTTTGGCAGTGATAATTAGAGTGAAATTTAAATGTGATGTTTGCCTGGTGTTGGGGAGGGAAATTAACAAGAATCATTTTGTCTTTCATTGTTCACTTGGGAACATAAGCAGGAGGCTGGTAAGGACAGAGGTTTGGGTTTATATTCTGTTTTAACTGAAATATTTGAATAGTTTTGTACATGAAATTAGTTCTGTGTGTTAAAAATTACTACTTTGAGTTAGAACTGTTACTTGGGCTGTGATATTGTAACTTTTGGGGCTTGGGAACACTTGTTTGGCAGTGATAATTAGAGTGAAATTTAAATGTGATGTTTGCCTGGTGTTGGTAGTACCCTCCCACCCACCCTGTTTTGTAGGCTTTCTTAAATACTGAAAAGCCACTGGGGTTGGGATTGAAGGGCTGTGTATTTCTGTTTGTGACTGAAATTTGAAGCAACATGAACTGGTGGGCCTGTGACATCATACGGTACCTGATGTCTGCATACACACACAATGTTAGTGGGACTGGACACACACACTGGACTGTATGTGTTTGTGAGACTTGGGAACTTTATTGGTGGGGTTGAAATTGGGTTTGTAAATAACTGCAGTCAGTATAGAGACAAACTGTATTCCAGGGGGAAGGGACTGAGAAAAGGGGTGTGTGCCATTATAAACAGAGGGGGACAAACAGGGTGGCCATATTCCACCATGGCAGGCATCTTCGGAAGGGTTACAGGCTGCACAGGCTGTGGGATGGCAATAATTCTCAATTGGGCCTGGAGAGAGGGAGGCTGCCCACTCTGTAGATAGCTATCTTGTATCAGGAGTGAAGTATATTGGTTAAGGTGTAAACTGGGGGAGTTGGGGGGGTGACAAGAATAAGGGGTGTGGATATTGGCAGCAGAAGGGTGGGGCTGAGTGGAGGCTGGGGCAACGCTCTGAAATTACAGGACGTTATGTTACAGCAAGCAGGAGGGGGGATATTAGGGACAAAGGACCCTTAGATGGGGATGTTGACGCTAAGGGGAAAGCATACGGGGTGAACATTCCGAATACAAAGAGAGTGGAGGGGGAAGAGTCAGGAGGGGCTGTTGTGGGGAAGCCTAGTACAGCAGACATTGAGAAGGGAGGGGCTGTTGTGGGGAAGCCTAAAATAGCAGACTGTGGGAAGGGAGCTCCTAAGGAGAACAGGGCAAGAGGGAGGAAGAGGGCAGTTTAGAGGTGCAGTCAGGAAACTCGGGTTACTTGATGGAGGCTGACAGAGTGTCACAACAAATCTGAGCTACTAAGCAACCTAGAGGGTGAGGAAGGGGTTGGTGGAAATGAGGAAACTGATACAGAGGCTGGGGGGAGGGAGTCGGATACCCATAGGGCATCACAGACCGGCAATGGAAAGGATAGAAATAGTCCCAGAGGGAGAAGGGGAAACATAAATGTTAAGCAGATGGGGGAGATGCTGCATATTGCAGACATGAGGGAGGAGAGCATGACTGGAAAGAAACTGGGAGATAAGGAGGTGGGGGAGGGGCCCCCCTTCAGCAGGGGGTCTGTACCAAGGATGGGGCCCTAGGTAAAGGAGACCCGCAGAGAGCCTCTGGAGGTAGGGGTACTATTACAAGGGGGGAGGATGGTGGTGTGGGGGAAGGGGAACCATCAGGGCCAGGATAAATGGTTCGGATAAGAGAGGGTTAAGGGGACACCTATTCAGAAGAGGTCTGAGTTAAGTGGGCAAAATAACGAGGGAGGCAGAAAGAGGAGGGTGACAAGGGGGTCTCTAATAAGGCAGGAAGACTCCCATGGAATTGAGATCACGAATAAAGTGGGGGATGGGGGGCTGAGAGTGCATAGTGGAGGTAACCATAAGGATGATGGCGGTGTTAAGGTTCTGTTATTGGGAGACTCGATGATTAGGGGTATCCTGTGGGAGGGACAGGGGGGTGGACGCCACAGCCAGGTGAAGGTAGTGAGTATCTCTGGGCTGACAGTGCACAGAGTAAAGTTCATGGTGTACAAACTGGTTAGGGATTGTGGAGGGAAACCGGATTTCCTGGTGCATTTGGGAACTAACGATCTAGAGGAAAATAGCGTTTTGGAAATCCAAGCAAGGTTCCAAGAATTTGCCAGAGTCTGTCAGGATAATGGATGCAACATTTCCTTTTCGGAGATATTGCCAGTACCAAAGGCCTCAGTGGAGAAAAATGAAGATCACAGAGGTTAATGACTGGCTCAGGAGGTGGGGATGAAGAGAGTGGGCTAGTGTGTAGGGAACTGGAAAGGAGTTTGGGAGGATAAGGACTGTATGCCAAGAACAGGCTTCATCTTGCCCCATTAGGGAAGTCCAAACAGGGATGGCTGACTACATTCAAGAAAGGTGGGGTTTAAAACTTGTAAGGGGGAAGGGATAAGGGAGGGGCTGACAGAAGCCCTCTCCTCCAGATGAAGGAGTAGCTTCAAACCCAAGGGGGAGGGGAAACAGACTGGGGTGGAGGTTTCAGGAGGAGCAGAGGAGGATGGAAGTATAAGGAACCTGGGTGGGGTCTGACAAAGGGGACTGGGATAAGAGGTGGGGGTTGGTGTTAGTAAATGCCAGAGCTTAGGAAACAAGTTGCCAGAGTTCCAGGCCATGCTGTTCGGGGTGGGGGGGATGGCGGTGGTCACAGAGACGGGCCAACAAAAACCATGACTGGGACCTAAATGCTGGGGTACACTATGCTTAGAAAGGATAGAAAGGAGGGCAGAGGGGTGGAGTGGCTATGTTCATTAGAGATGACATAGAAATTGCTAGGGTAGAAGAGGCAGAGGGAAGCGTGGAGGCCCTATGGGTCACCTACGATCCCCAGCAGGAGATAAGGTCAAGCTGGGTGTAGTATATAGGCCCCCGGATGGGTGATGTTCTGAGGATGGTTTGCTGGACAACATCATTGCCCAGTGTGGACCAAAAAGGGAAGGAGTGGTGTTGATGGGGGACCCTTTACATGCCAGGTACAAACTTGGGAACCACGTCCTCTAAGGTGGCCAAGGAGCAGAGGCTGCTTGATGGCTTCCAGGATGTGTTCTTAACACAGCATGTGATGGAGCCCACAAGGGAGGGGCATGTCCTGGATGTGGTTCTGGCAGATGGGGATCTGGTAAGGGACCTGGTTGTAGAGGATCCCCTAACTGGGAGCGACCACAATACTGTCTGGTTTCAAATAAGCATGGTGGGAGGGGGGTTGATCTAGGACACTGGCAGTGGACTTCAAGGGGCAGACTTTGTGGGCATGGGAAATATTCTCAAGGATCACTTGAAGGATTACATCAATGACAAATGTGGAAAGGAGATGGGAGGTCATAAAAACGGGACTCTAAGTGAGGCAGTCAGAACCTGCGCCAAGGTGAAACGTAAGGAGCAAGGTCACATAAACCATGCTGGTGGTCCAGTGAGGTTCAGGTAGCGGTCAAAGAAAAGAAGGCGTCTACAAAAAAATAAAAACAACAAGAGGGATAGGGATAAGGAAATGTACCATCTTGCATCTAGAAAAGTCACCCGGATGGTGACGGGGGCAAAGTCCAGTAAAGAGCAGCGACTGGCACAGAGGATACATGGAGGGGAAATGGGGTTCTTCCGGTACATTGGGGAGCAGAGAAAAACTAAGGGCCATCTCAGCAGATTGAGAACAGAAGGAGGGTGGATGGAAGAGGCAAGGCACCAGGCAGAGGTATTTAACGAGTACTTCGCCTCTGTGTTCACTAGGGAGGGAGATGGGATATCTACAAAGCAAGGCACGATGGGGATAGAAGTGGCAGTGAGTGGGATCTGGGGAGCAACAGAAATGGAGCAAGAGGGAAGGAGAAGTACCCCAGGGGTGTCACATCAGGATAACGATAAAAAGGCCAGTAAGGTGGAGGGGATGGATGATGCTATCTCTGTCGAAAGGGTGTGGTTAGCCCTCAAGGCCCTAAAGAAAGACAAATCTCCTGGGCCGGATGGCATTCATCGGAGAGTACTATGGGAATTGGCAGACATACTGGCTGCACCCCTGGCGGAGCTCTTCAACAGGTCACTTGAGACAGGGAGAGTACCTAGGATTAGTAGAGGCACATGTGGTGCCAATCCAAAGGGGGGTCGAGGGAAGTACCAGGTAAATTCATAGACCCATCAGTTTGACCTCAGTGGTGGGAAAATTAATGGAGAGTATACTAAAGGAATGATTGGGGTGTACTTGGAGGAGGTGGGAGGTCTGATAGTCAGCAACATGGGTTTGTGCCAGGTAGATCATGTCAAACCAATCTTGTGGAGTTCTACGAATGGGTAACATCAGAAGTGGACAGGGGAAAGCCTGTGGATGTATTATTCTTGGACTTCAGCAAGGTGTTTGACTCTGTCCCCCACAATGGTCTGGTGGAGAAACTGATGGGGTTGGGAGTAGGCCCTTTGATGGTCAGATGGATTGAAAGCAGGCTAGCTGGATGCACCCAGAGAGTAGTGGTCGGTGGGGAGCTCTCAAACCCTAGAGAGGTTGGTAGTAAGGCACCCCAGGGCTCGGTCCTGGGTCTGATCCTGTTTAATGCATACATATCGGACATCAGGAAGGGTATAGGGTGTGAAATGAGTCTCTTCGCTGAAGACTCCAAGATGGGAGCAGTAGTTGAGGGAGAAGAGGGGAGGTTGGCCGTGCAAGGGGGCCTGGACACCATGGAAAGCTGGGCTCACACATGGAAATTAAATTTCAATATCACCAAGTGCAAGGAGTTACATCTTGGGCGGGGAAACCTTAAACACAGGTACACCCTGGGAGGGGAGGCACTGGAGGCCTCAACAGGGAAAAAGACCTAGGAGTCATGGTGGATGCATGCATGAATAACTCTGAGCAGTGCAGGACAGAGCTAGCAAGGCAAACAGGATGTTGGGATGCATCGTAAGGGGGATCACCTCTAGGAGCAAGGAAGTGATTCTGCCGCTGTACAATGGACTGGTTAGACCACACCTTGAGTACTGTGTACAGTACTGGAGACTACACTTGAAGAGGGACATACAGCTCCTGGAGAGGGTACAGAGGAGGACAACTAAGATGAGACGAAGACTAGGGGATTTGACGTATGAGGACAGATTTGAGGAGCCTGCCTGTTTTCATTGGAGGAGAGGGGAGACGGGGGGACATGATTGAGGTCTTCAAGTACCTCAAGGGAATAAATAGGGTAAACAAGGAGGGGATCTTTAGGCTAAAGCAGGGAGGTATCACCAGAGGGCATGGTTTGAAGTTGGAAGGTGGAAGGGTGAGGGGGGGAAAAGAGGAGGAGGTCTTTCACTGAGAGGGTGGTGGACCCTTGGAATGCACTGCCTGGCGAGCTGGTTCACAGATCCACAGTGGAGGGCTTCAAGAGAGGGTGGGACAGACACAGAAAGTGGATGTATCAGATGATGACCTATCCCAGGGGGGTGGGGAAGGATGATAGGGGTTTCTGGAACACAAGGGGGGGAGGGCCTCAGCACCCAACTAGGGATCTGAGGTTCGAGCAGACTCGATAGACTGTAAGACCTAATCTGCTGGCAATTAGTATGTTAGTATTTGACCAGAAAGTGTGCAAGACAGACCTACTGTAGCTTTTTCTCCAAGTAAGCAGGAACTGTACATGCAACTGCAAAAAAGTTAGAAGACCATAATACCTTCCTCAGCAGTGGGTATGAAAGGATAGAGGTGAGAACTTTAGGTGTGACAAGTTGACAAGCTGCAGTACAAGGAAAATGTGGGCATTTGTTATTGTGGTACTTTATGGAGTGCCAGATACATACTAGAAGAAATAATGAAAGCAAAAATATTGTGTGATGACCCTGGTACTGATTCCAGGTTAGCATATCTGGCCGTAGAAGGGCAATGCTATTTATCCGTCACATAATTTGACTTTATTACTGAGTGGTGGGGAGGAAGGGAGGCATAATTACACAATTATCTTAAACAATGAGCACATATATATTATTTTTGTTTATGTTCCTCCTGTGTTTTTCAGAGGGGTGAGACAGATGAGAGGCATAACACACACACAGTTGTATAAACAAGAAACATGTCAACTGTTTAAATTTTTTGGGGGGAGGAAATGTGGGAGGCAGAACATACACCTTATCATAAATTAGCAAGAAACACACATCAACTACTTGAATTCTTTTTTTAGGGGTTATTTTTTGGGGGTTGGTGGTGAGGTTGGGGAGGCAAGACACACACCTCATCCTAAATTACCAAGAAATGCACAGTCATCAACAACTTGAATTTTTTTGGAGGGGGAGGCTACGTTTTTCACAAGGACTGATGCAGGTAAGAGACTGAGGGACCCATACAGCAAATGTGCAGTAGACAAACATGATGGTAAACATATGGTAGATGTTGTTCAGTGGTGATGAAGGCAGCATTAATGAGGAAGCTGTAAAATAAATCATGCATTATGTGTTAGGATATGACAGTTGCAGTTGGAGAAATCCATATTAAACAGATGGAGAAGAACTACTGTAGACAGTAGAAATGTGCACTTAAATGTGTGTTAATGGGCATTGGGCAGGGCAGACAAGTTGCAGAGGGTGAGTCTTGGTCACTGATTACATTAAATGCTTACTGAAAATAGTGACTTTTCTATATCCATTCTCCACTATTTGCTCTTGCACACTTGCCATCATCCCACAGCAAACTGACATCCCTTAGCTATGATGGTGTTTCCAAAGGGTCACAAACAAGATTAAAATCTTCTTCATGTGGTCTTATTCGGAAGTCATGAAAGTTTAACTTTTCAATGTAAGCTTCTCGACAGTCCCAGGATTAAACCATGTGCATCAGTCACTTACAATTGCACCTGCAGTACTAAACACCTGCTTCAAGCATGGGCATGACAAGTAATATACAGCTACAGAATACAGTCTGGGACACAGTGTCTTTCTGGGATGCCAGTAATTGTAAGGATCTTCATCCTTGCCTATTTAAAACACTCCTCAAAATAATAATCAAGTTGAGCTTGGATGGAAAGTCAATCAGTTTAACGTTTACCACTTGCTAATGAAAGTGACATTAGTTGAGACAATGCAAAATGGTCCATCAGTGACAATGCAGGTCTTAGAAAGTCATCTTCATCTCACTTTTAAAGGATGTCCATCTTTTCTACTGGTACAATGGGTGTCTGTAATGGTTGTTTCTCTTCCCTCATGCCTGACGGAGGTTCTTCTTTCTCAGCTGGAGACATACTCACAACCTTCTGATACAATACTTTCTTCTAATCTTCCAGGATGGCATCTTCTGAAAGATGTTTATCATCTAGTTGCTAAACTAAGGATCCAGCATGGAGGAAAGCACATACTGTTCCTCTAAAAATCTTGCTAACACATTCATCTTCTGAAAGAATATGAAGTAAGGTCTGAGTAATCTCAATGCTGTCTTGATCCTTAACAGGAACCTTCTGGTATATGGTGAATACATGGCTCAGAATGACCTGAAGGTAAGATAACTGTGGGAATACAATGATCAAACTAGATGACTCACTGCTGACCTCCCTTGTAACACCTCAAGGGATTACAGAATCTGAACTAGCATCCTGACCGTAGTCGAGTCCTGGCCAGACAGCATAACATCTACTCCACTAATTATATGAGGGAGCAGATAATCATGAACTGACAGCTTCTTCTCCTGTAACCTCACTGGCATATGATAAGGGTGTTCCAGTGAGTGGCAACATCCTGTTCAAGGGCAAGCTTGGGCACGTGTTTATGAATCTAAGTGCAATACAGCTCCTTACATACCTTTAGGGAGTGAGAGAAGTGACTGCAGATGGTTCAACAGCCTTCACCAACTCTTTCTATAACAGGAAGTCATTTCTTGCCAGATTGATACAATGGCTAGACAGGACAAGTCTTAGTCTTCCATCTTGTAGTGCTTTTACTATGCTGTGGGAATTATCAGTATCATTCCAGATTCAAATCCATCACACAGCAGTCATGTGTGGAATACCTGTTTCAATTCTACAAGCAAGGTTGCCAAGGTATGATCTGATGGAAAGCCAGATATACAAAGTGCAGTCTGTCTTTGGTATATAGGTGTTTTGGAGGTGGTAGGATACTGTTCGTCAGAAGATACCCAGTGGGCTGACACCACCACGTAGTCTATGACTTGCCCATGCCCACTTGTCCATATATCGGTGGTGATGTGCACATTCTTACATGGTGGCAGGTTTAGGGATCAATATATTTCATTACATTTCATAGCATATGCTGTCATACAGCCTAAGCATTGCTACCCTTGTAAAATAATGGTGTAATGGAACATGGTACCCCATCAAGTGAGCACTACCAGAATAGCACCACACTATATGGCGCTAGGCCAGTAAGCGCTCACTCAGACAGTGAAGGGGGAATTTACAGCACTTGCTGTAAATGCTCCCCTGGTTGCTGTCCCTGGTGCTGACAATGCTCAAGAGCACCAAGAGCCAGCAGGCTGGCCAAATTGCTCCCATGGCATGGAGGTCTGGGGCATCGAGCAGCTTGGCCAGTGCCCATGGAGACCAGGGTTCTGATCCTGGTCTCCATATATTTTACTGCACTCGTGACTTTCATTCTGATTCATGGGTCCATTGGAAACAATATTCCATAGTCCCACACATTTTAACTTTCCCTAATATCTAATCCCCCGGAGTTAGAATCCTTTAGTCTGGGGGTGCGTCAGGGGTGTGTGGGGTGTAGCCCTCCCCTGCAAAAGAAAAAATTATGCCTCTATTACCGCGTGCATCATGCCAGCACTATTGTTGTTGGCACTTATGGGACCGAGTGCCATGGAATACTGTAGTGGGATTCCACTGTTGCCATAAATTTATGGAATCTGGGACTGGAAGCAAATGAAAATAGCACAACTATCAATTTAGTGAGTGCTGCTTTGATCTTTTTTGCATGACTGTGGGCAGGAGAGAATTTCTTGGTTCTGTTCCCAAATTCAGGTAATATCACCTGGCGCCATGGTTCTGGTGCTCTGGGAGTAGTAACACTCTTGGTCTTCCTCGGTGGATGTGAGGTTCACATGGCAACTACATGCTGCTGGGAATGATGATTCTTATGGGATTTGCCTTCATCACAGTCTATGCCTTTCTGAGCCTGTGAACTTGAACTATCCTCCACCCCAGAGGCTGATAGTGGGGATGGTGAGAGTGTCTCCACTCTGTCCCTGGACCATGGCAAACCGCTCTGTTAAATTCTTTGAATGAAGGTGGTTATAGATGCAGGATTTACCCAGGGTAGTAGCCAATCTCCTACGACTCAAGCTATTGACTCAAGCTTGGACACTGAGGTGATATGCTTTAACCTGACGACTTCTGCTTGGGTGCTACAGAATCTGCACTGCATCCTCTTCGCTCTGGTGAGCACTAGCAGGTGTTCTTTCTTGTACAACCTCTTCTTCAGATGTCCCATCAGCACCATCCCTGCCCTTTTCTTCCTTCTTTTGCTGTTCACAGGGGGGGGAGATATAATCAGTCTCCATGTCATCATCAGCCACATCAGCCTGGGTTTCACCCTCCTCCTCCTCCTCCTCCTCCTCATCCCCGGATAGCATGAACTGTTGCATATATGACAGCTGTCTGTCTTCCACTGCAGGTGGTAATAGCTGGCCACTTTTCCTTAATCATCATCATGCAGGAAGACGTCAGAGACTCATCTACGAGAGCACAGTTGGCATCCCATCAGTAATCTAGTGCAACATCACCAGCACCAGCATGGCGACTCTAGGATGTACTTCCCAATTTACTGACCTTAAGCTTAGTTTGCTTAGTCAAAACCAAGAGTCAGGACCTGAGTAATCATCTTCATTTTAGGAACAGTGTCACTGCCACCCCTGCCAGGAGTACCAGCCTTTCCCTGTCAATTCTCTTCCTCACCATCCTCCGCCACTCTGTGTTCAGCAACATGCTTCTTGTTTGCATCACTACTAGTCAACATCATTTTTTGATAAATGGACCAGAGAAGTTCCTGTACAACAAAACTAGTAGTATTAGAGAGAAGCGACTGAGAGTTAAACGAGTGTAATAATTAGTGGAATAAAAATGTAAGTCACTGAGATTAACAACAAAGTCCTATGCCTGGGTAGAAATTGAACCCATTATGCAGTAGGATGCTGAAGTCACACACTAGTCAGTCAAGCAAGAAGAAGACAGAAAGAGAGAGACTGGAAAAGAGAGATTATTTTCAAGCAACAAACTAACTAGTATTACTGTTGTGACTGTTGCCAAATAAATTATATTAGCAGCACCATTGCAGCAACAAAAGAGTGCAATTTTTATTTGAGAAAAAAAAAGCACACAGCAGTGCACTTTAAATTTAATTCAACTGTGGAAAAAATTACAGATCAGCTACTTTAGAATCAGTAGATCCCTACTGGAACAAAATCTCCACTCCAGCCTCCCTCGGGCCTAAGTGCTTCTCCCTCCTGACAAACCACCACACTCTGGGTTGGACAGTGGTTCAGTGGGTCCACCTGGAAAGGTGATATTGGGAGAGACCACCTGGAAAATCAATACATGGGGTGCAGAGTGACACACTAATTTCAGCATTCCACTTAAATTTGGTAGTCTGGATCTTTTTTTTTTATTATTATTTTACATTTACTGTCAGTGATCAGGAAACCCTACTTAGTCAGAAAATTGTTGATATATGCAAAGATCTTCAGATTTTTAAAGGTGGGTAAGAGTCCAACTGAGGGCAGCCCACCTGGACATTTCCAGGTATCTAGGTGGTCCAGTCCGACACTGGCCGCACTACAGAACAACTCAGCCAGCAGAAAAAAAGTGTAAATTAAACTCTCCACTCCTAAATTGCAGGAAAAACAGCAGCAGAAGCAACAAGTAAAGGATTTCAAACATGATTGGTTGTGAAAACACCGGAAAATTATGGCAAATACCAAATTTCAACAACAGAGCAGCTAGGTACGTCTGCACAGTGTGCTAGGAGTTGCTAACTGTGAAGATGAACTGCCAAGGCAAGCAGAAAGTGCAGGCAGTTACTTCCTGTCTCACAGAGACCATTGCAGATGCAGATGCAGATTTATTGGATACACAGATCAGCTCTTTGGATCGATGGAGGGGATTCAACCAAAACAGATCCATTTTAGGATGTCAACACTATTTGTTGCCATGTGAAATCCAGCTAGGAGGGTGCTGTCCAGCACTATCTGACTTGCTAGGATAACATCCGAGCACTACTATTATACATGTCTGAAAACAGCAATTGCTGATAGCTCAGAAACTGCTTAGGAATAAAACCTAGAAATGACAGATTTGTTAGAGTGTGTCCCAATCAGGTGCCATTGATAGAATACATAAGCCAGACATTTGCAGTTTTGAAGTAATTAACACAATAAAAGGACAGTTTTCATGCATATCCATTATGCTTTTTTTTTTTTTTAGTTATTTGGATACAGTGATTTTGTGAAAGTTTTTTTTTTTTAAACTCGGTACAGCATACCAAGTGACCACAAACTGCCTCATGAAATGGCCCTGTACACATATAAAAGCCTTTTATATAACATTAAAAAGAGATGTGGCCACTGGGTGTCCAACCTAGTGGTCACTGCCCCCAACCCCTGACTAATAGTGACAAAGAGTGCCCATTCTCATGTCGGTTCTCCTCCCACCCCCAAAACTGGGTGCCAAACCTAGGTGTCAGTCTTCTGTAAAATAAAATCTTACTTGACAAACGGGTGACCAAATCCAGTGGTCACAACTCAATGATTCAGTCACTGCACTCGCATCCACTCTCAAGCATCAGTGCCATCCTCCTCCCCCCAACACCTCCCCAGTACAATGTCTGAATTATCTGATGGTGGGAAACCAGCACAGCGCTGCCTGTACCTTAGCCAGTCATCATCTTCTGATCCACTGTCCACTGTTAATCATCTGATACCTTTAAAAAAATCCTCACTCACCCTCTAGTACCCATGACATCCTCCTCCCTTCCCCTCCCAGAGTTACCTCTGTGCATACTTTACATTAACCTCACCATCTCCCATCCTCTAGCACCCATGCTACCCTCTTCCTTTCCACAGCCACCCCAATGCATACTTTACATTATCCCCACCCTCACCCACCCTCTAGCACTTGTGCTACCCTGCTGTCCCCCACATACATTAAGCAAATGTGCCACCCTAACCCACCCTCTAACACCAATGCCATCATCACCCCCAATAACCACCCAAGGGCATTCAAGTTGGATGATCCCATGGTGGGTGACCTGCACAGCTCTTAGTACACATGGCCAGTTGTTGTCTTCTTCTTCAAAGCCATGCTGATGATCACAAACGTAAAAGAAAAAATCCACCCCCTCCTCCTGCACAGCTATGTCTGGAAAAAATCTACAGTGCATGTGCACAGACTTAGTTTTTTGGGACAAGAAAGGGTCGAACTTGGTGCCTCTGAAAACATTTCAGGAACGAATTCAAACATCACACTTATTTATTTATTTATTTAGTTAGTTAGTTTTTGTTGACCGTGTAAGTGCACTAGACAAAATCTGCCTATTTTCAGGCACAACCCGGGGGAGGGGGATACAGATGAATGCCAACTGACCTTGAACCAGATTAAGCTGTTGTTGGTACTTTCAGTGAATGAAAGCAATTTGGCCAGGACGCCGGCGAAATTCCCCTACTCGTCAGAGGGGGAACCTCTGTCCAAGATGGCGGATGCACCCTTGCCTTCTGAGGAGGGAGCTATGGAGGTGGGAGATTTGGTCTCTGCTCCTACCTCTGACCGAATGGAGACCATGATGCCAACAACTGATGTTTTGCCTGTTGATGTTCCTACTACAACTTTAAGTTCTGCTGCTCATACTAAGGCTGCTATATCTAGCCCTCTGCTTGCTTCTTATGGAACTGACTTGCTGACTTGCGTGCCTACAATCGACTTGCCAGAGGATGTTACTTCATTTGATTCTGGAAATCACTGTTTGACAGCACAAGAGATCTGGGAGCATTTTGCAATGGCGGAGCGCCGTTTTGCTAGTGCAAAACTGAAAATGCATAGAGATATGCAATGCCAGAGAAACGACAGCACAGATGCATCTTCCACTCGGGTGGAAGCTCTTGAAGGTTTACCTGACTTGTCTCCTTTCCTGCCTGTTGCTGTGACAGGCTCTGACCCGACCTGTAGTCGTGCTCAAAACCCTACTGCCTGCTCCCTGCCTGCAGTACAAACAGATTTGGTTTCCTTCTCAGAACCTGCTTCCATTACATCGAGAGTTCCGCACATGGACAAGACTTCTCTACAGTAATGCTCCCTGCCGCCTGCAGTTCAAACGGATTCAGTTTCCTTTTCACTACCTGCTTCCATTAACTCGCAGAGCTCCCTACATGTACAAGAATCATCTGTTGTCAATATTAATAAAGTGCCTACCTGGACTGTTGAATCGGCACTGAGAGGTGCTGGCTGGGTTCAGGGTACTGTCCCAGGAAGTTGGAAGTCGGGTCCGTCTCCAATACGGTCCCCCCGCCCTGAAGATTTTTCAGAGCTGCAGAGCACTTTAGTCACTTCAACAGTCACTACTGACCCCTTGTGTCTCCCTCATGAACTGGAGCTTACACAGAACCATGTGTTGGATTATCTGAAGGGTTCTCCACCCCAGGCTCCTATTTCTACTATTTCTATAGAGGCTCTGGCTCCCCTACTACCGCAGCCCCCCCCCCCAAAACATCGGGACCAAGCCGTTCATATTCTTCATTTTTTAAATTTCCAATCCAGGCTGCTAAGAGACATAACGCTGTTCATCTGGCATACCTGGGTTGGTTACCTGAGCCACCTGATTGGATCTATGTGGCATGTATGCTTCTAAAGGATTCTTTAAAATTCTTTTCCCATGAAATATATGCGTTAATTCATATCTCTGGTGAAACCACGTTTGACATTAATTTCCAAACATCTAGGGGATTGGAGTGTTTTTGGTCAAAGTACAATTCTCTTCGGACTACTGCATTATGGACCCCATTTCAGGCTATTCCTCTTTCTAAACCTACTTTTAAGATGATCACTATTCTGTTTCGAAAAGAGGGAGTTAAGGTGGAGGATGTTGTGTATTGGCTGAAACAGCATTGTGACATCCAGGGACAGCCTGAAGCCATTTTGGATACCGAGAACATTTGGACTGGGGGCTGGAAGTTTAAAGTCTTGTTACGATCTAATGATTCTGGGGTTGTACATTTGCCTCGCTCTTTTTTTCATAGGCCGAGATAGGGGAGTCCTGTCCTACCCGGGTCAGCCAAAGGCTTGCTATCAGTGTGGTGACCCTGCACATCTTAGTAATGTATGTGATAAAATGAAATGCAACATCTGTGGGGAATTGGGCCGTGTAGGGGCACACTGTTTGAATGAATGTAGATGTAACCTATGTGACGAACAGGGGCACACCTTTCAGAATTGTAAATGGGCTGTGCATAACCAGGAATTTCACGATGGTGGAGTGGACCAGTGCTTTATTATTACACAGGCGCAGAAGGCTCTGCCTCGTGACCACCTTGGCTGTACCTCCCCAGGGCACCCCCAGCCCTATTGCAGGCTTCCAGTGCCTGTTGTATCCTCTGGAGGTCACACTCAGATAGTTTCCTTCATGGATGACCCTTGCTTAAGATTTCTCCTGTCCCTGATCCTGCCCAGTCTAATTTTCCTGTTCAGGACCCGGGTCCCACGCTCCAAGTACTATGCCCCTCCCCGAAAGTGCTTATAAGCAATACACGAGAAGGTCACTGAGAATAACCTTGGGTTGCACCATCTCCCGTGAGTGGTCTGGAACCCCCCAGTGCCCTTATCTAATTTTTTGAACTCTCCAACCCCTTTCTGATGATGCTGAGGTGAGTCTGGACTCTTCCTCCATAGCTTCTTCTCTCCTGACGGTACCACTGACTCTGAGTTGTACTTGGTACTGGCCTTTCTCAGAAGTGAAAGGCCAGAGTAAAACTTAAAGGAAGAAGGTGGTTGGGAAAAGGAAATTGTAAAATGTATTTTTGTCTGTTTTCCTTTTTTGGTGTTATGTTTTACTTTGTTTGCCATACTATTAATGTAAATAGTATGAAGCGTATGGCTAAAGGGAAATTGATTTTTTCCTTTCTACGGCTTTTGCCTTTGGGTTTAATTTTATTACAGGATACAAGACTTCATACTACACATGAAATCCGACAAGCACAACAGTACTGGTTACTGGGTCCTTCTTTTTGGTTGATTGGTCAGGACTCTTGTTCGGAACTGGGAATTTTAATTAATATCCCAGACTTCCGTTTGCTAAAATTGTTTGATGTTAAGGCGCTTATTATAGATTTTGTCATTGGGTCCTGTCCCTACCGGCTGATAAACATTTATGCCCCTCAAATCAAAACTGAACGCATAGCTTTATTTACTTTGCTTCGTCCTTATTTGCACACTTCCTTTCAGGTATTGTTTGCTGGTGACTTTAATTGTGGCCTGAGTCTTCAAGATAAGAGCCCTTTGCTACAAAGAAACTGTTTTTTGATTCTCACGAACTGGTAAATTGATTCGAGTCGCCCACTCAGTTGACCCTATTCCTTTACTACACAACACAACACACCCTACCTTCCAAAAGGTAAACTAGCCACCCGTATTGATTATGTGTTTTCCTCTCCACAGTACCAATTATTTCTACCAAAGTTCAAGCGGTTGAGTTTTCTGATCATAAGCTGCTTTCTGTTGGTTTTGGTTCTGTTGTCTCTTCCCGTAATGGTCCAGGTATTTGGAAATTCAACACATCTTTGTTGCAGATTCCGATATTTATGCAGTCCCTTCTGTCCTTCATACAAGTCTGTAAATCTATTTTTATTTGTTATGAAGATCCTGTTCAGTGGTGGTTAGACACAAAACATGATCTGGTCACTTTTTTAAAAACTTACAGTCGTTTAAAATGTAGGAGGGAATACCTAGACTATTTGCAGAAGAGGGTACATTTTCAGTCATTATTAACCATAGCATTACGACAGGGCAAGACCTTACTCAACAAATAAAGTCCCACAGAATGATATGTTGACTTTCCAATTCAGCAGTCACAACAACTTTTTACCAACATAAATTCTGTACTGTTGAACACGTGATGTTATTTGTCCTTTGAATCTAATCCTCGCCAGACCGCCTCAAAAAATATGACGGTCTTCTAAATTCAGAAGGACCTTACGCCTCACAAACTGAGATCTGTCATATTGTAACAAAGTATACTAAAGCCCTTTTTCTCCCTCCCTGCTGTGGCTGGTAACAGTGTGACTTTGTATAGTGACCTTGATATCCCAGCTCCCTCACAGCTATGTCAGGACCAGGCTTGTTCTCCTATTACGGAGCAGGATTTGACATTGGCTATTTCTTTATTACCTGTACAGAGAACTCCTGGTCCAGATGGTCTCCCTGCTGGCTTAGATAAGGTGCTGGGTGACCATTTGGCCCCAGAACTTACATCTGTGTTTAATTCTCTGTTAACATGTGAATCTCTCCCTTTGGAATTTACTAAGGGTACTTTGATTTACATTTATAAACAGAAAGGTGATATCCATTCTCTAGAGAATTGGCACCTTCATGTATGTTGAACACTGACTTTAAGCTCTTGACAAAATTATTGTAAGGCTTGGTGAGGATAAGCGGAGGTGGTTTTGCATCCGCCTAATCCTGTTCTGTGCCTCAAAGGAGAATTTTGATCATTTGATCCTCTTATGAGAATTATTTTTCATGGCTATGCAGGTCTGGCTTCGGGACTTGTTCTCCCAGAGATCAGAAGGCTGCTTTTGATTCAGTTAGGCATGATTTTTTATGGGAAGCACTTCATTTTCTGTATGTACCTATTGTTATGGTACGCTGGATTCGTGCTTTCTATAGAACGGCTACTGTTGTGCCTGTAGTGAATGGTTGGATAGGACCCATGATCCCCATAAAAAGGGGGGTTCATCAGGGCTGTCCTTTAAGCCCATTGTTATATGTATTTTTTCTTGATGTTTTGTTCTGTCGGTTGAATACTAATTCTCAGATTCAGGCGATTTCTAGTTGTGCCTTATGCTTGCCTTATAAGGCGATCACATATGCAGATGATGTTTGTTTTCTTGTCGCTGATGCAGCCTCAGTGGTTCATTCTCTCCATGAGTGCTCTATTTTTGGAAACTTCTCTGGTGCTGTTTTAAATTACACTAAAAGTCTGGTTATTCGGGTCAGTTTAGTAACCTCCCCCTCGGACCATATCGTCCCATTATGTTTAGTTGAGGCCCTATTACGTAATTTGAGAATTTTTGGGACACAGGACTCAGATTTTTTAACTGGAATGTTAAACTGCAACAAGGTAAACTTCAGGTGGCCTCCTGGAACCGGGGGCAGATAGGGAAAAAGAAACGGTTTTCTTAATTAAAACTATTTGATCTCTACTTTCCTTTTCTGAGTTATGTATTCTTATTCCACGACAGCTAGAAACTGCTGTCTTTAGCCTGTTTTTTCAAGCTCTTTGGGGTAGTAGGTTAAACCCGATAAAATGGAATATCACTTATTTACCTATCCATGAGGGTGGCGTTTGTATGGTTAACCCTTTGTTGTTTTTTTCTTGTATTTTTTTCACTGCAAACCTTAGGCCTTTGTTGATTCATGCCCAAAGGGGGTGGGAACCGTGCAGGATTTGGTTTCATCAATGGGAAACTAATTTCTTAACTGTGTTAAGACAAACTGTTGGTATACCAACTTACGTAAAACATTTGTTTTTAAGTCTCAAACAATGGAAGGTGTCTGTTCAGATGTTATTAAACCATTCACATAAAGTTTTATATAAGAACTTACTCCTGACAGTTTGTACTGTATCAGTACCCTTTGATAAGTGTCCTGGTCAACACCTCCCTTCTCTTTTGTTATTGTGGAGATGTAAGAGGGTTCCAGCCAAAATGTGGGATTTTCATTGGCTTTTATGCCATGAAAAGATTAATGTAAAATCAAATCATAAACATAAGCAGCCCCAAGATAGAAAGTATTCTCACTTATTATGTATTATAGAACTTGAAACTATCACTCATTTATTTTTTGACTGTTCCTTTATCAAAAATTGGTGGTCCTTTTTGGCACAGGCATGGGATACCCCCTTGCTTCAGTCGGTTACTTATTTGAATCTTGTATACAGGGTTTTTTCTCCCCAGTGGTCAAAATGGCACCAGAACACTTTGAACCTTGTTTTTGTCTGCATTAAATGGAATATTTGGATGGTGCGTTGCATGTTTTCTTTACAGCAAAAGGACTGCTCCTATTTGGAGCTCAAAAAAAAGATTGTACAAGATTTAAAAGAAATTTGTGAGCATGAACGTACTTTATACTCAGATATGACTCTCTTGGAACTTTGGAAAGCTCTTCCTTGGATCACTGACTCTGATTTTGCAGTTACCTGAATGATTGTATAATACTTATCCTGTTTTTCCTATTTTTTGTATTATGCTTTGTGTACTATTGTACGATTTTTGCCTCAATAAAACTTTTCCCTACTCTTGCAGTAGGGGGACTTGCTGACTGTGAGCCATGGCCACTTCGAGTGGAATGTCAGGAGAGCAGGACATCCCTGTTGGAGGGGAGATACTTTCTTTTGAGCAGGATGATTTGGACAATTCTGAGGTTTTTATGGATGTTCATACTGATATACAGCAAGCTGGAGACTTGGAGCTATTAATTACGACTGATGATTTCAGTGAAAAACAGCCCAAATTTAAAATATCCACACTGAATTTTCCTGATGGTGACCTAAATGAAAAATCTCTGCAAGAATTACTGACCTCAGAAAACAAGAGGCATCTCCTAGAAAAAGAGCGCTTGGTTGGAAAACTGGCCCGACTGCAAGAAATCGCTCCAAATGTCAAAACTCCTGGCTTACCTGTCGGCAGGTCTGCATTCCAAGATGTTGTGGCAGCTGCAAAACACACAGAAGGGCCAGGTAAGATTGTTAATCTTACTTCTGTGGAAACCGCACTTGAAATATCTAAGGATTCTGCTTCTCCAGCTGGCAGTAAAGATGGTTTTGATCACTTGTCCCGAGAGCTGGAGAATCCTACAACTTTGACTGTTAAAACTACGGTACAACCCCACAGTAGCTCAGAAAGCGAAACACTTATGACCAAGTCGGTAAAAGGTGTGGCACCTGCACGTCAGGTGAATCCTGGAGAGCTCTCACACTACAACCTCTCGAAAACTGCTGGGTTTGTTTTTTGAGCTGCAGCGACAGCAGCACCCTCCACAGATCAAGATGCTACAGTGTCTTATCAGACCTCTACCACACAACAGGAAGGTTTAACTGAATTCTCTTTCTCCAAAAAGACTGATTTACAGCCTAGGTTACGAGAGGAAATTAAAACTAAGCAAATTACTCTCACGACAGCTAAAAAAGATTTTGACAGTGAAACCTCCTCTAATTTAGATAAGCCTGGGACTGAACCTTTACGTTCAGAAGCTTCTCAAAATTTCAAAACAGAGACAGTAGAAGCTGTATTGCCAACGATAATCCCAGGAGAGTCTTGGTCTCCCCAGAAGGCATTAAGTGAGGCAGGTTGGACACAGAATGAATGGGGTATTTGGATTCCCACACCAGACTGGGACCCCATGCTTAACTTTACTCAAAATTCCCCTGAATGGTGACCTAAGGACTTGCACCCCACTTTGCCCATGGGGCCACAAACAGAAGCAGCTAAAAATGACTTGGTGTTTGAACATCACACTGCACAACCAGGGAATAAGAATTCTGCTGCCCAAAAACTGGCTGAAGGATTGAAACCTGATGTATCTATATCTGGGACTGATGATCCACCGGTCTCTACAGATACAAATAAACCACTCCTATCAGAATTATTTTCTAAAATTAAGAAGGAAGCAGCCCCAAGGAGAAATGCAGTGTGCATACACTACAAGAGAGGCTTGGAAGTTCATCCTGACAGGCACTACATGGGCAAACTATTATTAACGGACTCTTTAAAATTCTCCCCAAAAGAAGTTTTTGCATTTATCAACATTTCTGGGGAGGACAATTTTGATATTAGTTTCCGATCAGCTTATGGGTTAGATTTGTTTTGGGAGAGGTACAATCAAATGAAATTTTCTCCTACATGGACCCTCTTTTTGGTCATTCCTTTAACCAAACCATTGATAAAATATGTTACTGTGATGTTCTGGAATGAGGGGGTCCACGTAGAAGATATAACTTACTGGCTTAGCGTGATGTGATGAGCCCTCCTGAGGCCATATTAGATACAGAAATGTTTTGGATGGGCGGCTGGCAGTATAAAGTTAAATTGAGGCAAACTGAAACTGGAATTGAGCATATTCCTAATTTCCTACTGGGAAGGGATAGGGGCATTTGCTTTTATGCAGGCCAACCCCAGGCTTGTTACAAATGTGGCTCCAAAACACACCTCTCTAGCTCTTGTGATAAACCCAGGTGTAATAATTGTGGTGAGATTGGACATATTGCTTTTCAATGTGCAAATTTCACTAGGTGTGATTTATGTGAGAAAACGGGACATGTTTTCTCTGAATGTTCATGGGCTGCAAAAAAATAAAGCTTCTTGTTTAAGCCCCAACCTTCTCATACAGAATGCACAAGACTCTATTGCTTCCCGGCTGGCCCCTGCTTCAGTTTCTGACTTTCCGATCAGACCTCCCTCGGAGGACCCCCCTTTGCTTCCTTCATACTCAGATCCTTCTTTAAATACTGAGGCAAAGCCCCAACCCCCCTCCTCTTAGTAGTCATGACTACAGATGCCTCTTTTCCTGTCTGTTATACTGACCCAGTAGAAGCTATAGCTTCTACTGCTATCCCCCCTTTTTACTACTGTTCCAGTACGTAGATTGGCTAGGAACTTGAAAGGGGGACAGGACCAACCTTCAGTAGAAATAGATTTGAAAATTCCCTTTTCTATTTTACCCACCCAATGGGGGGATACTGAGATGGATTTGGGAGATTCAGACTCTCAGTCTACTAAAACTGAAAACAGTAACCTCTCACAAAGTAGATCTGATTATAAAGGAAAGAAAACGAAAAAAAGGAAAAAAGAGTCTTGAATCCTGAAAAGAATTGTATGAATGGTTTCTTTACGTATAGGTTCATTGAACATTCATAACTTGTTAGATTATAGAAAAAGAAGTGTTGTTCATAATTATGTTCATGAAGAACATATTGACATCTGTTTTTAGCGAGAAACCTGGAAGCTTACCAGTGACCAGAGAAGGTTCTTCCAAAGAGAGTGGGTGTGGGGACCCTCCTACTGGTCCTTTGGAATGGCAACTGCAGATAGTGTAGGTTTCTTATTTAACTCTTTTGATTTCAAATTAGTTAAACTAATTGATCTGGTCCCAGGGAGGGCTTTAATTTTGGATGGGGTATGGAAAAGGCTGAATTGCAGGTTTATTAACATCTATGGCTCAGAAATTAAATCAGAACGGGTAGCTCTTTTTAATAGTCTCAAGCCTTATCTACTGACTTCATATACACTTTTTCTTTGTGGAGATTTTAATTGTACTTTGAAACCCTTTTCTAGCACAACATTAACACATGGGAATAAAGTATGCTGTGATTCTAATGCTTTACAGAAATTAATAGGAACTGCAGATCTTTTAAATTGCAATACAATGCAAATTTCTGGACCTAAATTTACCTTTCAAAAAAACAAATTTACTTCCATTATTGACTATATGTTTACTTCCAAAACCCTATCCAATATACATTTTCAGACTTCAGTCACAACTTTTTCAGATCACCTGCTGTTACTTGGTTTCTTTTCTACTTGTATAGGTAAACCAAATATCAGACCTAGATGGAAACTAAATTCCTCCATCCTGACTGATCAAAAGGTACAACGCCAAAAAGTGGAAATATTGTCAGCCATATTATCTGTCTGTTTTTTGTATTAGGAGGTAGGAGATTGGTGGGCAGATTCTAAAAAGGATTTCAAACATTATTTTCTGAAACTAGGAAAAACTAGGGAAAACATTAAATTTCTAACATATTTGAAACTCAGGCAGCAGCTACAAAATTTATATTATTTAGCCGATACCTCTAAAATTGATTATATGGATCTGATTAACAAGTTTAAAGAAGAATTAATACAACATCAATATGATAGGGCTCAGACTATGAAAGGTATATTACAGTATGGGGCAATGAAAACTCCTCATGAAGATCCATTTGAAGCCTTTAAGACATGTAAGAACTCCACTTTTTTTGTATCTTTAATTAATAGAAAAGGGGACATGGTAACCTCTATCACAGAAATACATGAAGTAATTAAGGAATTTATGTTGTCTCATGTCCCTTCCCAACCTCCTTCAGAAGCCACTATAAAACATTTCTTAAACTCAATATCAGTTCCTACAGTACCAAAAAGTAAAGCCAGCTTAATACAGCCAATAATGGTTAGTGAAATTGAACAAGCCATTAAGATTCTGAAAAATGGTACATCACCTGGATTGGATGGTTTGACTAATTAATTTTATAAAACCTTTCCAGGACCACTGTCCCAGTGTTTAGAAAAGGTTTTTAATTTTTTTACCACTCATTATATACCCTCCTGGTTTGCGGAAGGTTTACTGATTCTGTTGTTCAAATCTGGAGAGAAATTTTCTATAGATAACTGGAGAGCAATTACACTTCTGAACACTGATTATAAAATCTTTGCTATCATTGTTAATAACAGAATAAAAAATTGTGCAAAACAGGATTGTCACCTTGGCAATTTTGTGGTTTACCAAACAGAAAAATACAACAAGCTTTAATGATTATTAGAGACCTGATTGATTATGTGGTGACACAAAATGGACAAGGATGTATCCTCTCAGTAGTCCAGTATACAGCCTTTGACAGGGTCTCGCACCCCTTCCTTTTTTATAACTTTGGAAGCATATGGCATTCTGAAACAATCAATAAACTGGCTCAAATCCTTATACTATGGAGCAGAAGTACATCCAATTATCAGATACCACATCATGAAAGGAATTTCAATTCAAACAGGAGTACGGCAAGGTTGTCCCCTCAGCCCCCTTCTCTATATCTTTTCTTTAGACCCTTTGGTATGTCTTTTAACAGATATCCCTAAATGAAACAGTATTGAAGGCCCAGACAAAAGTATGATATTTCATATGACTGCTTATGCAGATGACATTTGCGTATTTCTTTAAAAATTATACCCTAGTCCCTCTTTTCTTAGATTCCATGACTAATTATGCTGTTCTTTCTACTTCTAAATTAAATATATCAAAATGTAAAGGGCTTTTTATAGGACCTAATTGTCCAGACCAGGTATGTATGGAAGGGATATCAATATCCTCAGAGCCTCTTAAAATACTAGCCATTTATTTTGGAATGCAAAATATCCCCTCTTTTAATTGGGAGTCGGCACTAGATAAGGTAAGAGCTAAAGTACAAAGATGGAGGCATTGGAGGATAACCAAGCTTAAATGGATTCAAATCATTAAACAATTTCTCATCCTTATGATTTTATATATTGGTATGATTTTTCCACCCCCGCTGCAGTTGGAAACAAAGTTATATAACATATTTTTTCAAATGCTATGGGGAAATAGACTAAACCCCATTAAATGGCAATATACATATCTTAAAGAGGAAAAAGGAGGTCTAGGTATGATAGATCTGGTGGTTTTATTTTTATACTTTATTTTTTACCCATTCTGTAAAATGCAGTTTGAAGCCTGAAGAAACAATATATTCTTATTGGATTAAAATAAACTTGTCAGGGTATATTACCAAATGGCAAACCACTCCACCTAAACTAACTAATAACATCTCTATCCCACAATGGTTTATCCCTGCTGCAAAAAATATATATAAATGGGGTATAACAACACAGACAATTATTAACAATACAGGGCCTCAGTTATACATGGTGGTTCTCTCTTTAGTACATCCAACTGAACCTTGTTTTAAAAACTGTCCATCCTCCCAAAATTTGGGGGTATTAGCACAACTGAACAATCCTAGAATTCCATTTCATATGTGGGAATTTTTATGGCTAGTAGTCTATGGAAGGATTAACGTTAGAGGCAATGCAAAATATAAGGCCAAATCTGAAAGAAACTGTCCATATGAGGCTTGTATAAATGAAGAGGAAACCATGGAACATTTTTTATTTCATTGTTCTTATGCAAAATCTCTTTGGAATTACCTTGCCGCAAAATGGAATATGAGATGGTTAAGAAACATGAATTATAATAACTTGGTTTTGGACAATTCCATAATTTAGGAACTTTTTATTCTAAAGATACATTGATGTTTTTTTGTTGTTGTTTAAAATTCTATCTCTGGCAGGCTAGATGCCAGTGGGTGTTATATCAAAAATGGATGCCTTATGAGATAGTGGGAAATATGATACAGGTAGCCATGGAAAAGGTGTATATTTCAGATATAGCAATTCATACATCTAAAAAGGTTACCACTTGGTGGAAAGGGTTTTCCCTGTTTATAAAATATAAATAATTAATAATCGGGTTAACATATATCTTTGAGTTAAGCGTTCATTACAAACTCTGGTTCTTATTGATTGATTATGTACTTTCTTTTTTCAATTTTTTCCTTTCCCTTCCATGATTATTTGTGTGACTTAACACTGTTGTTTTCTTTGATTTATTTTTTTTTAAGTCATGTTGTTGAATTTATGTTACTTGATGTTGTTTTAATAAAAAATTCCCCTACTCTTTTCGATAAGTGCCATGGGATCTTTAACATCCACCTGAACTACCACCAATCCAGGCAGATGGGACCTGGTTTAATGTCTCTTCCGAAAGATGGCACCTCAGAAGTGCAGCACCCCTCTCATGCTGCACTACAGTGTCAGTACTAGGATATTAACCCAAGTGCCAGATGTGGGAACTGAACCCACAGCCCTCTGATCTCCCAGTTTCAGAGGGGAGTGTGCTGCCTACTGAGCCACTGACACTGCCAGTGTACCAGTGTATGACTTACCTGGTCATCTGGTGGGGTGGTAAGTATCCTAACTCTCAAGTTTGGAAAAAAGTTAAAAAATAATGATGTAATGGGTCATTGAAAAATACCCTAAGAAAATCTAAGCCCAAAAATCATAAACAGTGCAGGGCTGAAACAGTAGGGGATTCAATAGCCTGCAGTGCATGTTAAAGATTTTATTAGCTCAGATCAGATGTTTGCCAGTGCTGCCGTTCTTCCACAGCTAAGTAGAGTCCTTTGTGATTGTACTTAACCTAGGGAGGACAGTGGGACCTGCAAGCCAAAGATCAGACCTTATAAAAACACTAACATGTACTGCAGGCTATCAAATCTCTCATGGCCGTAGCCTTGCTCTGATATCAGCTGCAGGGGATTCTGGGATTTGTAGTTACAGAAAGTGTCACCTACTCTTTTCAGCTTGGAAAGAGTAGGTGGTGTGTGGGATGGGGAACCACTGGGGTACAGTGACCACAATAGTATATAAGTTGAGTTGGCTCTGCACCCCTGTAAGCCCTCATCTAAGGCTGAAGTGCTAGACTTTAGAAGGCCAGATTTTAACCAAATGAGAGAATTAGTCCCAAACAGGTTAGCTAGTGTAGTCAACATCAAGGGAGTGGAAAAATGATGGAGAGTCCATAAAGGAGCCATTCTCAAGGAAACAAAAACATGCACGAGAACAGTATTTAGGAGAAATAAGTATAAGAAACCAACTTGGTTCTCTGAAAAGGTCAAGGAGGCAATGAGTTCAAAAACAAAGGCCTTTGTGAGGTACAAAGGAAAACATGGGGACAAACAGTGGGATGAGTATTAGGAAAAAACTAAAGAAGCAAAGAGCCAATCAAGACTGTAAAGGCAGACACAGATCTACGCATTGTGGAGGGGCTTAAAGGAGGAGATAAACAGTTCTTTAGATATACAAGATAAAAAAGAAAGATGGGAATGTGAATTGTCAGGCTAAAATAGGGGGAAGGGTAATTGAGGAAGACATGCAGAAACCTGCCATGCTGAATGACTACTTCTGCTTGGTGCTCACTAAGCAGAACAGCAGGCATTTGCCAGAGAGCAACAGCATAAAGACAGTAGATAGAGGGGTCCTAGAAAAGATACTGCAGAAATATACTAGCAACAGAGTCAGAAAATGGTTAGCAGCCCTGAAGGTAAACAAGGCCCCGGGACAGAATGGGATGCAACTGAGGGCACTGAGGGAAATGACATTGGTGTTATCTGAGCCCCTGGTAGGGCAATTAAATAGCTCTTTGCAGCAAGGGGTAGTTCTGAAGGACTGGAGGATGGTGAATCTTGTTCTGCTGCAAAGCAGAGGGAACAAGGAGCAGTCAGGAAAATATAAACTCATTAGCCTTGCTTCTGTGGTAGAGAAACTGATGGAGACACTAGACAAAGTGGACCTAGGAGAAAAATGAGCATCAGGATAGTAAGCAGCATGAGATAATGGCTGATGGTTTTGTAAGGCAACCTGATTGCATTATTTGATTGGTTAACCAGGGTAGTTGACAAGGGGCATGCAATAGATATAGTACTCACAGAGTAGGCACACAGAAATTAGTGCTTCAATGCTGAAAAATGCCAGAATAAATACTAAAAAAGCAGAGCACACAAACATCCAAAGTCGCAAGAGCACCAGTCTCATAAAAAAAAAAAAAAAAAATTTACGCATTTCTGATGTACCCATCCTTTCTCAAAGGCTAACATAATATGAAATGGTGGCTCTTAAATAACCCTTTCACATAACGTCATGGTGATGTCATCCTGTTAACTCCTAATAGCTAACACAGACACATTACCAACGTTTAAAAGCACAGGACTAACTAAACCTGTGTACATGCCACAAAAACATTGCAAGACATACAAAATACACCATTATAGAAAACAGTATGGATAAAAAAAGCTGATTAGGACAATGTAGATAACAAGTCTCAAGAACATAAAAAAGCTGAATAATAATATTGGAGGGGGCAGATCCTGCAAAACCTTAATCCATATATACATGTCTACTAAAACATTTAAATGTTTAATAACATCTTAAGTACAATCAAATCTTGAAACCAGATCTTAAATATACAATCCCAATGTACACGAAACATTTAGTTATCTAAAAGCCTATTCCTCTTGTTTGATTTATATCTTCACTTTTTCAGGAAAGGTTTCAACTCAAAACCACTATTCAGTCCCCATCTTTTTGTTGCATCTAAGTTAATTATCCAAAATGCTTCTCTAGTTAACAACAAATCATTAAAATTACCTCTATTTGGTTTTTGACATACCTTATCTATTCCCATGAATTTGAATTTGTGTGCTTGTTTGTACAGAGCTTTTATAATGTGCACTGCTGTAGCATAAGTAACATCTTTTTCCTCGATGGCCCTTACATGTTCCTTAACCCTTGTTTTTAAGTTTCTCAACATTTTGCCAGTATAAAATGCATTACATTTACATATTTCTAAGTGTATGACTCCAACTGAGTCACACACGATTAATTGTCTTATTTCAAAAGTGTGTCCTGTGCTAGAGTCTACAAATTCCTTTCCTGTTTTAATATAAGTACAACAGTTACAATTCCTACATGGGAAACAGCCCACACTTCTATTACTTACACCATCTACATCCCTTTCCTTATAATGGCTGTGACACAGTTTATCTCCGATGGTTGGTGCCTTTCTATAAGCCATCCATGGTGGGGCTCAAACAATTTCCTTCTGTCCAGGGTCACTTGACAACACATGCCAATATGACTTCAAAATATCTTCTGTTTCTCTGCTATTGGATGAAAATGGCATTACAAAATTAAAACGCTCAGTATTCTCATCTCTTGAATGTGCCATCCTACCTTGTAACAAATGATCTCTATTGGCTGTCTCAGCTGTCTGCATCCCTTCTCTAATATTTTTTTGACTGTAGCCACGCCACGCCATGCCACACTGTCCTAATCTAGTACTAGATTAGAACAGCATGGCTAAAGTCTGCACCCCCCCCCCCGTGGACCTGCACACTGGCACTGGAGGGTGGAGCCACATAAGGGAGCTGGGTGGGGGCCAGTGTTTGTGAATGCAGCCCCCAGGGGGATCTCCCAGGGCTGCGGAGCTGTGCAGGCAGGATACGCGCCTTTGGCATGTATTTCCCGCTCACTAGTGAATAGCCCCCAATGAGAGGATTATGACTTCAAAGGCTTAAACATCAGAAGCAGATGGACTTGGTGGGACAAGTATGCTGTGTCCATGAAAATTAACCTAACAATGAAGAAAGAAAGGAAAAGTAACCTAGCAATGAAGAAAGAAAGGAAAATTAGCCTAGTAATGAAGAATGAAAGGATTAGAAATACTGTACAGAAAATATACATGGGACACACTGAACTGAGTAAGAATATGCCATTTAGCTGGCCCGGTGGTGCTGAGGGTTGAGGCGCTGGATGCCACACCTCGCGCCATGCCAGCCACCCAGGTTTGGGAATGAGCCCGGGATGCTGGGGGTCGGCAGGGGAGGGTAGGGATTGAGCGTCCAGAGGACAGCTCTCCCTCCCTGGGTTGGGGGGATCTCTCACTCTCGCAGTCTAGTGTCCTCTGGTGGTTTCGGGGGCTCCCAGCAGTCAAGAGCTAGGAAGAATGGGGATTGGCTGGGAAGTGCTCCTGTGGGCAGGCTTGGGAGTGAGCATGCATCACGCTGGAGTGCATTGCACTCTCAGCCAATAGGTGGAAAAATACAAGAAAAATCCCCTACCGCTGAGTGAGGCGACGAGACCATCAGTTGCCCCGGTCACACGTCCAACATCGGCTGCATCTACCAACTCTCCCCTTGGGGACTCGTGGGCATCTCCTTGGGGATGGGAAAGCCCATGGTCATGAACCCGATGTAGCGACGGGAGTGCGGTTCAGACAGGCAGTGGAGCCGTGGAGCAGAGTTTTGGATCTCCGAGAGATGCCCCGGTTAGGTGGGTGCATAAACAAACTGTACAAAAAAAAAAAAGAATATGTCATTTATTTTCACACCTGAGGGGTCAGGACAATAACTCATGAGTGGCAGAGTTATGTAATTCTACCCCCTCACAACTGATAATATATGACTTTTGAGTGAGACCTTACTTTTTTTTTTTTTCTATTTATTCTTTTTCCACCCTGAGCTGCCTGCTGCCTGATATATTTTTTCAGCCCAGTCATGGGCCATGGGCTTCTACTCCCCAAATTGGCCTCGGGCCCTCCGATACCCGTGGCTTGCCCCCCATGGCAGAGACTGCAACTCCCCTTACATGCGCAGTCTTGGACTGGAGTCGGAGGCTGGCCTGGGAGCAAATGCCATGGCAAGCTTCATTGGCGGCTGCTAGCAGCTGACTTTTCCATTTTCCAGGAGGCGGGGTCGTGCAGTGATGCCCGCGCCCGCCCGCCTCCTGTACATGCCAGTGTGGCAGTGTGACTCTGGCCTCCACCAGGGGTCAACAATGCTCCGGGCACTTCCCCACCCTCCCCCCGGAGAAGGAGAGCAGTCCCTAGGACGCTCCATCCTTCTCCCCCGGCCGGCCCTCCAGCGACCCTGGTCCATTCCCGAACCTGGGTTGCCAGCGTCGCATGCGGAAATCCAACCACTGGCGTGAGTGAGACCTTTTTGTGATCAATTTATAAAATGCATTTGAAACTGTAAAAGCTTTAAAATGGGAGTGTTTTATGAAGATTTAATAGTTTCTGTTTGATTTCACTGTTGTTTAGAGTGCAGCAGAGGCCAGTGCAATGTCATGAGGCATTGTTTAAAGGGAACAGGAAATCTGTGCTAATTGGCAGCAGTTAGCAATGTTCCTAGTAAGAGAAATGATAAACTTGCCTCCAAATGAACCATATTTATTTGTACCTTAATAAACAGTGATGTGAAAAACTGTATTTTCAATTGTTTTCTTTTTATGAACAACATTCTGAATAGCTCTTTTCCTGGAACCAGTAATTTGGAATGTTTACTATGTCATGGTTTGAGTACGGAATGCTAAACATGAGCTATTGTCATATCAGAACCATGCTTAGAGTTCTTTCCTCAAACCATGACATAGTTAAAACTCCAGATCACTGGTTCTGTGAAGAGAACTGCAACAGAATGCTGCCCATAAAGACAAAACAATGCAAAATACAGTTTTTCATATCACTTTTTATTCAGGTACAGTTACATATGGATAATTTAGGCTTATGGATATCATTTCTGTAAACTGGAACATTGTAGACAGCTATTAATTAGAAATCATTTCCTGTCTTCTTTAAGTGACTCTCCTATTGGTTTATGGTTCATTTGTAAAAACACAAAAACAGAATCTGACAGCAGTAAACCAAAGGTCCATCGAGTCTGCATTTCCTATGCTACCTTACCTCCATCAACCTCTTGTATTGGTGGGCTGTTACCCTCCTCCCTGGCTCCCTACCCCTCGAACCCGCAAATACACTTGTCCTGTCCTAACTGTGTTTAAACCAGTTTAGGGCAGCCACCCTCATCACTTCCAACATCAATCTATTCAATGGTTCCAACACTCTCTCAGTGAAGTGGAACTCCCTCACTTTTTTCCTGAATCTACCCCCACCAACTTCCAGTCATGCCACCTAGTGACTGCCTCCCTATTCCTTACAAATGGGTCCGCACTAATGTCCTTGATTATACCCCTAAGAAAATTATAAATGTTCAGTCAAGTATTCCTGCTTCTGCCCGGCCTCTGAGTGCACACAGTATTTAGGACTTCCAGCTGTTCCTCTTGGATCTGCCTGGCTGTCCCTTGATCTTTCTGGTGATTCTCTGCTGTACCAACTCTAGTCTGTCAATGTCTTTCCTCAGGGGAGGACTTCAGAACTGGGTCCAGTACTCCAGGTGAGGCCTCATCAGGGATCTGTACAGTGGCAGAATCACCTTGCTTTTCTGAGCATCAAAACCCTTCTCTATACATGCCAGCATCCTCAGTGCTTTACTGTATGCCTTGTTGCATGGACCCATTTGCTTAAGGGAGTCACTGATGATGACCCCTAGATTACTCTCCTCAGTCAAAGTGGCCAGTCTAACCTCTTCCATCCAGTATTCTCTTTGTGGATTTCTGTCTCTCTACGTGAATTACTTTGCATTTCTTATCATTGAATCTCAACTGCAAGACAGCAGACCACCTCTCTAGCTTCACTAGGTTTCTTCTGGAGCTCCTAGTGGTCTACCACACTGCTTAGGCTTGTATCATCAGGAAAGAGACACAACTTACCCTGGATACCTTCCTGTATGTCACTTAGGAACTGATAAATCAGGATAGGTCACTGGACCAGTCCCTGTGGTAATCTACTTGAGACCTCCTTGTTCCATGTTTTAGCCCCATTCACTATTACCCTCTATTGCGTCCCCCAAGCCAACTTTCTACCCACCTAACTAAACCTTGCTCTACTCCCAAGTCCTCCAAACTGTTCAGTAGTCTCCTATGAGGTACCAAATTGGAGGCCTTCCTGATGTCCAAGTAGAGCAAATCTACTGCCTATCCTCTGTCAATCACCTTGGTGAGTGACCCAGTCAAAAACAGTATCAGCTTGGTCTGGTATGATCTCCCTGACACAAACACATGCTGCTTGCTGTCCTGCAGTCAACTGTCCTTGAAGTAGGCCTCCAAGTTTTCCTTGACTATATAGTCTGCATCAGCTTACCTACAATGGAGGTAAGGCTAACAGGCCTGTAGTTGACTGGATCCTACCTGTTTCCCCCCTTGTAAAGTGGTACTACATCAGTGTATCTCCAATCCACTGGCACCACTCTGTACTTCAGTAAATCATTAAATAGAATGGTTAGGGGTACTGCCAATTCTGTGGACAGTTTCCAGAGTACCTATGGGTGTAGGCTATGTGGGCCTGGCACCCAGTCTGCCTTGAGAACTTCTAGATCTCTTTCACCCTGCCTACTAGAATCTGTACTCCTCCCATTTCCAGAACTCCCCCTTCCCCATGTGGCAGCCTTGAGACCACATTCTGTCAGAAGACCATTGTCCTCCACCGTGAATACCGAGCATTTGTATGGCCTTACTACTTAAAATGGCAAATCAGGGTGAGTAGGCCATCCCATACAAAATGGTGTCTGACCCAAGCCAGTGCTAAGGAGAGCCTCATGTTGTGCCATTATAAAAGATAAAATAGTTAAGCAAATCCCTCATCAGTTTTTCTCTTTAAATTAATGGAGTCCTGCAATAAAACAACTGAAGAGTCTCCCGTGAGCATGCAGGGCCCAGGAATTTATCCTGAAGTGATGCAGGCTCCACGCCAGTAGGCCGCAGACACGAGTGGCCAAAATGGCTGAGGAGTAAGGGAGAATGGTTATTTTTATGTGTTGGAGCTGTTTTTGGCCCTGCCAAGTGGTCGCTTTGCTAGGGACTGCATCGGGTCAGCAACGGCTGTGGGGCAAAGCAGAACACTCTTTTTATCTCTTTTTGGGGCTGCTTTTCCCCCACTGCCCCGAGCAATCACTTGGTTAGGAACCGCATCGGGCACTGAGCTAAAGCTTTTGAATCGTCCGCTTGTTCGGACAACTGATGTGAGCTGAGCAAGGTGCCTTGTGGTCTCCGCTAGTGAGGGGAGAGCCACGGGAGGCGGCGCTCACTCTGTTCGGATGCCGCCAGCTAGGATCCTGCTTGTGAGGGGGAGCCAAGGGCAAAGACGCATCTTTGAATGCAGAGATTTTAAATTAAATTGAAGCAGCTGTGAGCCTCCTGCTTGTGAGGGGGAGACCAGAGCCTGCCAGGTTCTTCGAAAGCACATGGAGATTCAAACTCGGCCTGAGAGTGAGTAACAGTGAGGGAGGAAGCACTACATAACTCGAGCTGACTTCAGGCTACAGTAGGTTTTACAAATATATACACTTTGAGACTGGACTGTATTAGAACCTAGGATCTGTATAAATTTTCTAACAGATGAGAATTCACTTAAAAATTAATTATAAAAAACAAGGCCCCTGCTGAATCTGTCTAAGGAGGGATCTGAGCTTGCAACAATAAAGCCACAAAGTAACAGGTCTGAAGCAACAGACATAAGATTTACACCTTCTTTAAAATTAGCAACTGAGGTCTAACAACCATAGGCCAAATAGTTAAGTCCCACCTAGTTCCTAGTTTCAGACAACACAAAAGTAAGATAGGATTGCTACCTCTTAAATCAGCAGGGGCAGCAAGGATTAATTAAATTTAAAGCAAGAACATCAATTAAGAAAACTGTAGGGTTACCATAGGTTTTTGGCCTACCTTAGTTATTAGCTGAACAAAGAACTCTGGTGTGCTAGTAGCCTCCAGATGCAAAGGTTGAACTGGAGACAGGGGACTTCTGGGACCAAGGTGTACTGCAAAATTTGATCTGGGTCACATGTACATCACTAGCCTATCAGGTGGGTTGGGAACCCAACAGGTAATGTCTGGAGTGTCATGGATTGCAACTAACACAATTGATTAATATATTAGCCTTCTACTCTGCTTCTTCTTCCACTACCCCCTCAGCTAAGCTAAGTATCCCTTGCTTGTTTTCATTTTTTCCCTAATGTACCTACAAGCTACTGCTGCCCTACCTTTTACTCCCTCAGCAATCCGCAGCTCCATGTCTGCCTTTGCCCACCTGACCTCTACCTTTGCCTCTTCAAGTTTAGTCTAACAATTCTGTCATGCTTCCTTATCCTTGGATAAGGAGGCAGTATAGAGCAGTGGGTTAAGGCTCTGAGCTGCAGATCTGGAGACCTGGGTTTGAATCCCACAGCCACCTAGGTGCATACTGTGTGATCCTGAGCAAGTCACTTAACTTCCTTGTGCTCCCAGGTCACATCTGGAAACAAGCTTCAGCTTAGTGTGCTACTCCTGGTTAAACAATGTTCCCTTCCCTTCCCTTGTTCCTCTTGTATTCACTGAAGGCACTTCCTTTTGCCCTCACAGCCTCCCTCACCTCTTCAAAAAACAGACTGACCGTTTACATTAGTTCCTTTTGCTGACCTTCCTTGCACAAGATTTGATTGCCTACAGGAGTACCTCCTGAATCCTGCCCCACTGTTCTTCCAATCCATCTTCCACTTCCTCAGTCTGGTCTACCCCACCAGTCTTTCCCTAATTACTTCCCAAAATACACACACCTGAGGTCTAGGACCACTGTCTTTGATGGGGGTCCATTTCCCCCACTAGTTTGAGCCACACAGTGTTGTCACTGGACCTCAATAATTCCCTGACAGTCACCCCCAATCATCTCTAAATTGATGAGTACCACGTTGAGTATCGCCTCCAGTCATTCTGTCATGTGGGATTCTTTACCAGCTGCACCAGTAAGCAGCCATTCAGCATATCGAGCCGTGCCTGACTCCTGGTGCTCTCCGCTGCCGGGATATCCCCATCTATATATCTGGCAGGTTCAGGTCACCCACCAACACAAGATTCCCTTTTGGGTCCCCCCTTCTGATTTCTTCTTTCTTCCACAACACTCTGTGACCTGTCTAAAATGTGAATAAATGGTCAGAAAATGTGGATAGAATTATAAATCCTCATTTAGAATATTTACTGGCTGAAATCATTTTTCTGTAAAGTTTAACTCTTACATATTGTACATTGTATAAACTGAATTGTGTCTAAATACTGTGTTTTTAAAAATGCTCCAAAACTAGAAAACATCACTTTAAGATATTACCAGGTAAAATATAATTTGTTTAAAAGTGGTTAGGCAAATATGGGAGCTATAGAAATGGTATGGACTTTTATTCTAAGGGATGGCGGTCACAGTTGCCTGTTTGTAGCATCTTCTGTATAGAATCACTATAAAAGTACAATTACCTACATGGAAACATAGAAGTTGTCATAAATAAGGACCACTTGGCCCACCTAGTCTGCATTAAATTCCCTACCTATAGTGCCAACAGATACCCTACTTGGACTCCTGTTTACTCTGGGTTTTTGTGCCTTAAGTGCACAATTTTGTACGTTTTTGCGTTGAATCAGAGCTGCCAAACTCATGACCATTCTTCTAACTTCTTTAGATCCTCCCTTATTCTTTCAACTCCCCACCCCGTGTGTCTACTGTGTTGCAGACTTTTGTGTCATCTGCGAATAGGAACACCTTCCCCACCAGTACTTCTGCAATACGGCTAATAAAGGCATTGAAGAGGGCCGGGCCTAATACTGACCCCTGCGGCACCTCACTAGTTACCTTGCCCTCCCCAAAGTGTACCCAATTTACCACCACTCTTTGGGTCGTATGGACCAAGCCAACTTTAAAAGTAATCAGGTGCCAGGTGTTCAATGAAAGGAAAGAAATGAAAACCTGAATGTTGACCTTAAAGGGACACTGTCAGCTTTTTTGCTGAATTTTAAACATGTGTCTGCAGCTATGTAAATGAATTAATTGTTTTAATTTGATGAACTTTATTACAAAGAAAAAAATCCAACAAACATTGTAACACAGAATATAATACAAGTAGAAAACAACCATAACCCCCTGTCCCACCCAAGCCACCCCAGGAGAGCGATCCATACAAAACTACCTCACCTATATAATTCAGAAGAAGAGAAAGATAAATTAGATGATCTAGAAAAAGGGCCAATGTGTGTTGGTCCCAAAAGAAATAATAAACAGTACCAGAAATAAATTATGTTAGAGAATTTACGAACACATGTTTACATCGTAAGCATTAGAGTCAAGATATGTATCAATATAGTGGTTGTCCATTTAAATACAGATGAAATGATGCTACCTCTCACACAGTTTGCACACCCTTGGAAAACTGTGTGAGAGGCCTTTCGGCACCATGCAATTCTGCTTAAAGTTGGACCAGCATAACATTCTGTGGTGATTTGCATATGCAGCTCACGATGCTTTGCATTGTGGGGGCATGTGTGATTTTGTATTTTCTTGAAACTTGGCTTCCCAGCCAAATGCCCTTTGGGGTAACCCTTGCCTCAGTGTTTGCGCACAGAGGTTCTTTGTCTTTTAAATAGAATTTATATAACCTACCCCAGCGAGTATCAAAAAGCGGGAGTCTATTGCGAAGACTCGCGATCATTCTCTCCACCCTAAGAGTGTGTAGCAATTCCTGTAACCACTCATGGTAGGACAGGGAGACCTGATCCAGCCAATGTCTGAGAACCACTCTCTTGACCGAGAGAGCAATTAATGCTATGTACTGTAATACTTCCTCTCCCTAACCAGTATCTGACCATAATCCCCAATGATACATATCTCCAGGGTGAAGAGACCAGACAGTCCTAATAAAGGATCTGCTTTCTCTTCAAAAAGTCGCCACAAGGAAGCCACCTTAGGACAGTCCCAGAGGACATGCAAAAGAGACCCATCTGACAGTCAACATCTGAAGCAAAGAGAAGATGGCATTCTGCCCATTTTAACAATTTTCAGTGATGTAAAATACATGTTATTGGGAATATTAAATTGTGTAAGTCTAAGTTTATCTTGGAAAATAAACATGTAAACATTTCTCCAGATCCTCTGCTACTGAGAGACATCCAAAGGATAGGATGTATTCCAGTGGGCAAAAGATCCATCCAGTCCTGGAAACAAGCGAGAAAATAATAGAGAATATAAGGTAGCTACCGCATGTAGTTTAAAAGTCAGATCCTGGACAGAGTGCAAAAGCTCATGGATGTCAACCTCCCAGACATCTGTCCCAAACCATAAAGTCAGCACATACCTCAGCTGGTACACCTTAAATATCCAAGTTCTGTCCAGATGATATTGTGCCAGTATCTTTTGGGAGGAATACAGACCACCCTGGTTGAGCAGGTCACATACTTTAGTGTTGACAAGTTGTGGCAGCGATGTTTTAGTCAACATTTGACCCCCACCTTTAAAATACTTCAACCATGAAAAGAATTGTGAATAGACTTTAATTGAATCAGCAATAACCGATTCCTGTAGGTAGCGAGGAAGGGACCTCGGAGAAAGAAAAAACAATGCTGATACTGAGATACCTGTATTACCTATTAATTCCAATTCCAGTCAAATGTGGACATAATCTAGAACTTGACCTGGAGAGGGATGACCTAACCATCCAAACATCTTACTCAGATGACTGGCAAAATAGTAAACTGGAAAATACGGAAGTTGGAGTCCACCATGAAATTTGGAAGCTGCCAATTTAAGATATGACCAGCGTGGGGTTTTACCAACCCAAATAAAGTCCGAAATGAATCCGTGTAGTCGATGGAACCAGGAAAGCAGGAGAAACATGTTGAGCATATTCAGAAGATAGAATACCCTAGGAAGGATATTCATTTTTTTTTTTTTACATTTTTTGTAGTTTTTCTCCCACTTTTTGTCCCCGACCCCATTCTCGGATGCGAGCACGCACATATGGAAGCATGTGCATGCCTTGTTCTGGGACCTCTTGACTTGCCCCTTCTCCCACCTACAGTGCCACCAAGCCTCCACCTGGTGGCAGCAGAACTACCCGGGAGGGGTGATGACATCCCCTAGGAGGGGAGAGCTGCTGTAAGGCTGCTCAATCCTGCTCCTCCCTCCCACCCCCATACTGGCACCCTGATGACCAGAGGTCATTCCTGAACCCAGGTCATCAGCGTAGTGCATGGTAAGATGGTAAGGCATTCAGTGCCTCAGCCCTCAACATCACCAGGCCAGTCAAGGATATTCATTTTGACTGTGTTGATCCTCCCCACAAGGACAATGGTAAAGTTTTTGAATGTCTAAGGTCATGCTGCAATGTCCTCAACAAATCATCCAAATTAAGCTTCTGCATGAGATGCTCACTTTGAGTGAGGTGAATACTCAGATATTTGATAGATTTAGGGGCCCACTTCAATCCCAATGCATCAATATCTGTTTTATTAACCATAGAGTTGAGGTAAAACTTCTGATTTTTCCAGATTTAACTTGTAATTAGAAAGGCATCCATATGAGCTAATAACCTCCAAAACCACAGGGATAGATACTTGGGGATGAGTGATGTGTAGCAGAATATCATCTGCACACACCAAGATTTGAAGATTTTCAGAGCCAACTTTCACTCCCAACAATCCCGGAGCACCATAAGTTTCCGAATTAAGGGTTCCAAATATAAATTAAACAACAATGGGGAAACCGGTCATCCCTGATGTGTGCCTGAATATAATGCAAATGTGGAGTAGAAAACCCCATTGCAACATACGTGAGCCCTTGGACCAGAGTATAAGGTCTTAACTGAACCAATAAACATAGGAGGAAAACCAAACTCCTGTAGCGTTAGAAATAAAAATTCCCAGTTGACTGTCAAAAGCTTTCTTTGCATCCAGGGAAACCAATGCAGCTGGTGTAACCAAGTCCCTGGATGTGGCGAAAATATGACTAAACTTACAGAGTTGATCTGATGACGAATGGCCAGCTATAAAATCAGCTCATACCATTGTGATCCAAGCTGCCAACATTTTCGTAAGAATCTTTATATCACAGTTCAATAAGGCGATGGGTCTCTAACTAGAGAATTTAGTGGGTATTTTATCTGGCTTAAGAAGCAATATTATCAAGGCCTCCAGGACCAAGGGATCTGTGGTGGCATGCTCCAACAGATAGACAAAAACATGGTGCAACAGGGGAACTAACTCAGGGGCAAATGTTTTATAAAAATTAGAGGGGACGCCAATGGGCCCCGGCACTTTATCCAATGCAAGGTCCTCTATAGCCTCAACAATCTTTGATGGTAATACAGGCCTAGTTATAAAGGTTTGTTGTTTTACAGACAATTTAGGAAGAGAAATACTTGCCAAATAATCCACAACTTCGGCAGAAGCAGGGGGATTTGACATAGGACCATAAAGATCCATATAGTATGATGCAAACTCGGGGGAGGGGGGGGGAAGTCTTAAGGATGCCATCTGTAGACTCAACAGTGGGGATCAAGTGGGAAGCCTCCTTCCATCTAAGGTGAAGACCAAGCAGACAACCTGCCCTCTCCCCCTGATCGATGTAATTTGAGTAGGTCTTAAGGAGAGTATATTCCGCCTTGTCTCGAAATAGGTCGGCATATTTATCTTTAAGGATTATTAATTCCCTATGATTTTTTTCAGAGGACTGGGGAGACAGGGACATCTCCAGAGCTGTAATATGAGTCAGGAGAGTGGAGGCTTTCTTAAGGTGAATACATTTCCTCTTAGAGGGCAGTCTAATAATTTCCCCTCTAAGAAAACATTTGAGGGCACACCACTCCAAAGCCCATCTTTCAATGGAACCAGCGTAAATATTGAAATCTATGTTTTAATCCATTCTATAATAAACTTATCCTTAAGGAGTTGATTATTAAGCTGCCAAGAAGAATCCCTCTGGACTAAGGGGACAGGGCCAGCTTCAGCCATACCAAAGCGTGGTCTGAGAGGACCTGTGGAGTAATCCCACTATCCAGCACTCCCGGCATACTTGATTGTGTAATCAAGATATAATCTATTCTAGAGTAAGAGTCATGGATGGGTGAATAGAAAGTAAATTGTTTGTCTTGTGGATGTACCACTCTCCATGGGTTGCACAAACCCAAGAACTCCAACATTTCTCATAATGAGTGCTGAATAGGTGACAGACCAGTTAAAACTCTCCCAGACCTTTCCAGATCTTGAGTGAAAGTGCTATTCCAGTCACCACTGATGACCAGGGGGATCTGAAGGAAAGGAACAAGGAGATAGGCTACCTCCATAAAAAAGAAGGGATCCCCAGAATTTGGCCCATAAACACAGCCTAAGACAACATCCACACATTCTAGGAGTCCCCTAACTAAAATACAGCTCCCTTGGGGTCTTAAATACAGTGAAAGCATTGGAAATTAAGGTTCATATTTTACAAAATAGTCACCCTACTATCCCCTGGAGCAAAAACCTGACCTACAAACTGTCTATGTAACAGTATCCCCTCTCATTCGAGCAGGCGTGTCTCCTGTGGAAAGGCAATTTGACAGTGTAACTGCCTTAAATGTCAAAGTAGTTGGTAACATTTAATTGGGGACCGAGCACCCTTCACACTCCAGGAAGCATAATAAAGATAATTAGCCATTCTTAACAAACAGTGACCAACAATGGTGTATAACAAAGCCTAAAGTAAGTAACTGTAGATGACCCCAAAGGATCAGCTCCACAACTCCCCTCCCCCCCAATATCCCCCAACCACATAAAACATAGTCCAAATTGTAATCCTAGGACCAAAGTAATACCACAGAAAGCCCCCCAGCTCCCAACCCATAAACCTCCCATGATAAACCAGAAGAACAGCCTAAAATCCTCCATAAGTTACCCACTCCAATAATAACCCCACCCAACCCCAAGTAGTGAGGAACGTAGAATACCAAAAATTGTTGGAATGGACAGAAAGGCTCCCAGCTCTCTTCCTCCCTACCTCCCTATCCCCAGCACCTCCCTCCCCCAGATGCAGTCTATATGAAGTTCTGGCAACCTCCGTCATTTAAAGGCATACCTAAGACTCTGCTAGCCACTACCGAGAAATAATGCCATGACTTTGATAGACACGTGAATCATCCTGAGGATTATGTAGCCAACAAAGGGACTGAGGCAAGGGTGCAAGTGCTACTAGCTCCCAGATAACCAAACTAAATATATACCACTGCTGGCCACACAGCCCTACTACCCCCCCCAGGGGAAGGAAGAGAACCCCCCTCCTCAAACTGGCTCATGATGACCATGACTCACAGTAGCTACCTAGCTCCCTAAAACCCACCCTGCTCCCCCAGATTTCAAAGTACCTTTAGTTAACCCCAAAATAATAAAAGAGATTATAAAATCGAAGACTCCCCAGGACAGTGTCCCTCTAAAAACTAATGCATCCAAACCCATACGATGTTCCAACCTTGCAAGAAAATAATCTACCCTCCTTGGGGAAAACCATAATGACCTACCTCTCCTAATAAGAACTATAGCCAATATACAGGTGGCCTCCAAAATGATAAGGAATTGGAAAGGATCTCCCAGTTATGCCCCTTACAAATAAGAAGAGGTCCAACTATTAAAAGAAAGGGTCAAATTAGGCATGAAACCTAAAACACACTGGGAGCCCATAAAAAAAACCAGGTTGTGGAAAAAAATAACTAATCTGTACTGGAAGTGAAAACATCATGGCCCAGATATTCAGAAATGTGCCAAAGCTCGGTGCAAGTCCAGTGCAGCGCAAATCCTATGCACCATGGCACAACTGGAGCCATATTCAGAGGTTGCACTGGCCGAACTGTGTCAGTGCAATGTGGCTGAATATGATAGAGTTGCGCCATGGCGCAAACAGAGGTGTGCCATGGCGCACACAAAGGTGCGCCATGGTGCACACAGAGAAGCTCTAGCGCACCCGTGGTTGCAGAGCAGCAGAGCAACAGAGAGGGACAGGGCACAGAGAACTGACCCAGGGACAGGGCCATGGCAGCACAGTGACAGGCCACAGGAGGCCTCCACCAGTAGGGCACAGCAGGGCACACACAGGCCCCCTGACACTGGACCCCAGAATACAACAGTGTCATGGATAGCAGGTGACAGGAGGTGCCAACAGCCAATGGAGAGCCACCAAGGGAGCCCCCCGGCAGGCTGCTGGCTGTGCCTCACCCCCCCAAGACCATAGCAGGCCACACCCAGGACCATGCAGCCAAGCACACACATGCCACACAGGCACACAGGGAGCCCACACAGTGGGCATGGAACAGGCTGGGTGGCATGCAGCGTGGCAGACCAAATGGAACAGGCCACACAATGCCAGGCAGAGGATTCCAACACAGTGTGTGGGCAGTACCCAACCAATGACCATGGCTGTATGCCACCACCATGCACACACCCACCACACACCCCTGACTGCCACCCCATGGGCACCCCAGTGCACGGCCACTGACCCAGGGGATGGACACCACCACAGTGGGACAGGCCACAGCACACAGCAGGGAACCACAGAAGCACAGCTCATGCCCCCTCACATGCACACAACACAGGAGGACACTGGGCCACTGCAGCATGGCACCTCACACCACTGACAAAGCAAACATGGACACAGATGGGTATGCCAGACAAGATATATATATATGGAACAACTATGTACAGAAACAACAGGGGCTGGGGAAGGGTAGGGACAGCGAGGGAAGAGGACAGGGAACAGGAACTGTTCAGTGGGAGGGGGGGATTGTAGGGAAAGGTCCAAGGTGGGGGTAACAGGGGACACAGGGGAAACCCTAGCGATTGCCCTGGCTGGCCACCCTGGCATGCCATCCCTCACTCCTCTCCACCACCAGCATGGCCGCCACCACACCAACTATGCCCAAGACCATGAGCAAGGTCTTCCGTATGAGCTGGCTCAGCATCTGGCATAGCAGTATCCGCACTGGATGCTGGACACCTATAGCAAGGGACAGGACAGGTGCCCAATGCAATGGCCCAAGGAACCATACCCACCCACAGTGCACATGTGCATGATAGGGAATACGCCATCATGCATGAAGTGCACATTGCTGGCCCTGCTCAGCTTGTGCTGTGCCAATACATTGCGCTGTTCATGCGTCGTGCGCAATTGACACCATGTCAGTGCAGTGCGCATGCATATTGCTGTAGTGGCTGGGCATTGCATGGGCATTGCGCTACTGCTTGCTCCGGCACAATACCATTGCACATGGCACAATATCTCGATATTCAGATGCTGCATGCAATTGAGCTCATCAGCCAATGTGTGGCGCTGTGGGGTACATTAGCATATCATTACCATTGCGCACAACCCCATTTGTAAGCATTGCACCACATAAGCGCCACCAAACAGCACAGGTCATGCACCGGTATTGCAACTTTGATAGGTATAGCAGTACACTGGGGGCAGACAGCACTGCAGGGTGGGATGGACCAGGGTGATGCTGCCAGGGCCTCAGCGGGTATGTACTGTCACCCGTGTGGAGCATGCCATGGTTAGCCCTCTGCTATGCTGTGTTGTGCCTTTTTCCTGTCCCTAGCACCCACACCAACATGCACACCCTGCCCACCCCATCCCCAGGACTGTGCTGCCCATCGCATCCTGCCCATGCCACACACATCCACTGGGTGGCCTGTGGGGTCATCCCCATGTTCATATCTATGGCATGGCGTAGGGCTGTGCTGGTTGAAGGTGTCCTTGCACTCCCAGGGTGTGTGGTGCAGGCATTGGTGTGCACCCCATGGCACTGTGATGCGTGGTCGCCCCTTCCTGTTGATATGCACCAGTTCCACAGGTCCAGGTGGCATGTGGATGCCCACATGGGTACAGGCACTGGCCCTACTCATGCCAGGCATGCAAGCCACCCTGTGGCTGTCTTGAATCGGTGCTGTGTGCTCTGCCTGTGTGCTGGGGAGACGGCTGCATTCCACAGCATGTGGCAGCACAGCAGTGGGGACATGTGTATGGAGACAGGCCACGGCCACCTGGGTGATGCCTGTGGTGTCCCCTGTTGGACCTTGGCCTGTGCCCATGGCGAGCAGGCACATGTCGGCATTCACCGTCGTCTCCACGGACATGGCGTGTCTCCGTCTGGTGGGTGCCTGTAGCTCCACAATGCACAGCTTGCAGGGTTGCCTCAGCATGGCCCTGTTCATGTGGTACCAGCTCACGATCTTGGTGTCACTCTGGTTCCCAAAGGTGCTGCGGGCACGGTACCGCCTGTATTGGGCATGCCGCCTCTGGGCCATTCGTCAGCCATGTAGCTGTTCCTCCTGCTGCCTCATACCCCTCATTACCACCCACATCAGGACAGGTGCACTGTCCATGTCTCCTGCTGTCCAATGTCCATCTGGGCAGTTGGCTGCTGGCTGTGTGCCACCCTGGTACACAGGCTTTGTGTCTGTGTGTGTGTCTCTCTCTCTCTCTCTGTGACCCTCTCTCCCTCTCTCATGCCACCTCTCTGTCCCTCTCCCTCTGTCTCTGGTCGTGTGTCTGTCTGTTGGTCTGTCTCTCTGTATCTCTCCCTCTCACTCCCACTCTTGGTGCAACTGTTGTCTGTGTGTTTGCGCCCTGTTTTACTAGGAACAAGTCTAGTCGAAGCGATTTCGATTTGCTCCACACTCACGCCGTGGTTTCATGGTTGAATATGCCACTGCGCTGGATATGGGACCACCCCCTGCACTTGCACCTGCATACATTATAGTTGCCCATTGGTGCAATGGATTTTGCGCTGCGCCATGGCTCCCGCTGAATATGGCTCCTTGGCGCAATTCTTCACTTGCACCGGCGCAACTCAGTTGTGCCATGCTCAACTGCTCTGAATATCTGGGCCCATGGCTACAATGACAATTAACAGCATACCACAATAAATGTCATTAAAAGAAAATATTGGACGGGAAATGTGATGCTGTATAAGTGAACATATATACACATTGCAAAATCCAAAAACAGTGCAAAGCATGAAGGCACATAAAAGTAATATTAGCAGAAAAGCCCAACTATTAATACTAGTCTATGATACATGCTGGGAATTACTCCAAGTCCATACAGCAAAAACAGCAAAGCAGCAGTCTGACTCATGCAGCTCAGACATCACCCAACCCTCGATCCAGGCAAAAGTTCCGATCTGAGACAGTTCTTGATCAGGATGTAGCAGACAGGGTTTTGTGAAGCAGAAATAAAACAAGTCTGCATCCTGAGTCAAATACCACACTTCAGCTGAAACCCCAAACAGCCAAGTATACCATAATGGGGTTCCATACAGTGACCAAGTCCCAAAGGAACAATGGGGGCTAGGTGGGCTGGAAACAATTACAAGTGCTCACTCGTGGAAGACGAAGAAGCCAATAACTGGAGAAATAGCCATGCTCCTTTAACAATGCTGAGCTGTGCCATCCTCATTTGATGCATAATGAAGGTACGATTTAGGGTCTCCCAACTTGAATACGGAGCTCCCAAAATAAAAAATAACCACAGCTGACCTGCAGGAAATTTGAGCCCAACTGAAACAAAGGTTCTCTTAATGCAAGTAGCCATCTTCTTACATAACTAAATAAAGACAAAAGGAAGAGGTCCAAAAAGAGAGCCTGGGGCAAAAGGTGAAGGCTGCAATAATAAAAATAATGCGATGCAGAATTAACATGTGATACAGGATCTTCGTCCAAAGCGATGCTTGGACTCTTCTGTAGCATGCAAGATCAGCTGTCTGTGACGAGGTCTGGGAACAACCCTTTCAAACCTGGAAGAGTTTGTTCTGCTGTATCATATGCATGCCATGAGCCTTGGGACAGGACCTGCAGCCTAGATGGGTAAGTGACTTGAAATTTAATACCGGCAGCTATGAGTTTGGTGACAGCTGGGTGAAAAGATGCCCATTTTTGTCAGACAGTAGCTGAAAAGTCCTGGGCTATCCTTAGCTTATTGCCTTCCCATAATATCTCCTTGTGCTGTCTCCCCTTGGTTAAAACATGTTGTTTATCGAGGTAATTCAGAAGGCCTATGATTAGCAGTCGGGGGAAGCGCATGCAGGAGAATGGAGACAGAGAGACAGATGAGCCTTCTCAACAATATAAGAGGTGTTGTTGGGAGAAGGGCCTGCTACCTTAACCAGTAGTTTCTGAACAAACAAAACTGGAGAAGGAACTTCTGCATCCTCAGGAAGACCAAAAATGACGAGGTTGTTCCGGCAGCTACTCCCCTCAAGATCCTTGAGTTTATCCTCTATTTTGGCAAGCTTTTGCCATAATGTGGAAAGTTCTGGATCCAACCTGTTTCTCCATTGTTCCAGAGGGAATGCCTGTGCCTCCACATCCCCAATTTGGCACCCTACTTCCTCCAGATCAGAGTGGAGAGAGACTTCATTTCTTGGGTAAGCTCATTCAACGAATCCTTGAAGGGTTGCAATTCTTGCAGGAAGTGCTCCTCCATGAGTAAGGCAGGTGCTGGGTTTGCAGTAGTAGAATGGCTGGCAACCAAACATTGGGCCTTAGCCGTCTTTGCCATTTTGTCAGGCGTCAGTGGTGGAGTGTGCCTTGGAGGCTGCTGCTTCTTTTCAACATCCATAATCACTGCTCCAGCTAAAAAATTGCAGTGAATAAGATGCAGTAGAACCACAAGGATAATCTCCACAGTAGGAAAAAGGGTAGAAAAGAAATTACTTGAAAAAATTGCAAAAAAAAAATAGTAAGGCGCAGGAGCAGCGGCAAAGAGCTGCTACTCAGAGCAAGGCATCATGTGACTCCTCAGCCTGACTATGAATTTATTTTATTATTTGTTCCCTGAATGTTATTTTATTGCCATTTCTTATTTTTTTTTATGTTAGTACTTTTTGTGAGAACCCGCTCTACCACCGGCCACAGGCTCCAATTAATGTGTTCACATTTAAACACGTGTTTAAAAACAAGGGTTGTACCGCGGTCAAATCAATGTTTGCAAAATCAAGCCCTGACTCTGAGCATGCTAATGCTAATTTTTAAACAGGAGTTACACTTTAAGTTCCACTCCATGCCTACTATCAGAAAATGCCTTCAGCCCAGAGTGCTTAAAGCAGCAGTACTACCAAATCAGGAAGTGATCTAGCAAAATTTGGCTTTTTGGCTGTAAGCATGCAGACAAAGTTCCAGTTTCCATACCTGTAAATATTTTTTTTTCAGTCATCTTTAGTTTCTTAGATATTTGCAATTTATTTGAATTGTTGTAGCACTACAACAAATATGGCGGCTGACTAATTTTCAGCTGTGCTTTTCTTTCAGGTCGCATCACATTTTTTGACTACAGCAGTTGGACCCTCTGCTGACCATTCCCGATGTCCCTGCAAGTCCTACAGATTTGCAGTTGGCAGCAGAGGGGGTTCCAGTGCAACATGCTTTGTGGCAGAAATGTAAAAAAAAAAGCAGAGGATAACTGAGCAAATTACTCGGTGATAGTACAATGCCGGCGGGAAAGAGTACCAGGTATATGATCAGCAGAGCACAGGAATAAACTGTCAAAAAAGCAAATTTTTTTTTTGTAGCACTGCTGCTTTAAAAATGCCTAAATGTGTGAATGAGTAAACTTGTAAACTCGTGAAACCTGCAAACTCATGAACAAGTTAACCAGTGCTGCAGTGCCAAGTTTAAATATGAATGGACAACTACATCAGGTGGCCGGGAGTAGAGAGGGTCATCAACAAAAAGGCACTAACATTAAAAAGTATACGAACTGGTAATAAAATAACATTCTGTGAACAAATATCTCATGGAAATACATTTACATGGCTGCAGGCACGTGTTTATGATGTGGATTTTAAATTGATCAAAAAAACCGACAGTACCCCTTTAAGCACCCAGGTTGCATGAAGTACAGCTCCATTAGTACTACATGTGAATATCGTTCATATAGGACATGACATATATACATTTGTAGTATCTAAATACAAAAGGAGTTTGTATAAGTGAAATTACAAATACTACTGTGTATAGTATATAAACAAGGGGGGAAGATGGATGTCACGCAACCCCATTTGATCAGGACCTCGCCGAATGCAATTAGCATACCTTATTACAGTGCACTTAGTTATCAGTCATGCCCTCAGATTGGAAATAACTGTATTAAGCCATCTGAAATATCACTGTAAGAAACTGCACAGAAGGAAAACAAACAAAGATGGCCACTAGTCAGCCATCCTGCACTGAATTATAGTATTTTCACACTGTAATCTACACACCTGCATATAAAGTGCAGCAATTCTCTTTAACATTAGGGAAATCTGGTGAGTTGTACAATCATGGTAAGATCGACTGATTTCAAAAGTTTCAACAGAAAGACATACTGAGCTTGTAAACAGCTTGTTTCCAGATACGTCTTGGCGGGATGGGGGAAGGTGAATAAACAGTACAAGATAAACAGAAAAGTACACTGTTTAATGTGCAGTAGTAAAACAATAAGTGCAGTAAAGTTGCATACAATAAACTACAATTAAATATATATCACTGCACAGTCACAGTTACTGTACGAGATGTAATGCACATTGAGAAACACGTGCTAAGATGGTATAAGGATAATACCACTTAGACTACAGGGTGCAGCTAACTAGGTAGGGCCAGAGATATACTCAGGAACACAGATACCAAAATAGTTATGAAAGCACAGTTAGCCTGGGGGAGTTGCTGACAGATGGGGGGACAAGGAGGAAAGTGAACAAACAACACAGGAGTAGGGACTCCAAGGGGGTATAAACAACACAGGAGGTGGGCATCCAAGGGGCAAAGATGGTCCCCAGCATACCATACCATATTTTAATGGATTCATACAATAGCCTAATAATCATACCTTTATACAAAAGATAACTATTAAGTAAAATATTAAGTCAATCCATTCAGGAAAGTATTCACTCCAGGCTTCCACTCAGCTGACATCACTGGGTTCTAAAACTGATCGGTAACTAAAAAGCAAATATCAGGCAGACAAAAAATCACATCAACAAGGGATCCTGTAAACATTAAAACAAACAAACAAATGGCTGTGCATAATCTAAGAAACAAAGTGCGCCTAAATGAACCGTGCACAATAAGGCTGTAAGGGCATTGAAGTGTTTTATCTGCACTTGATTTATACTGTATGTGTCACCAGAACCCTAAAATCGTTACTAAAACCTTATTTTTACACTTGGGCCCAGATATTCAGACTGCACCACAAAGTAGCGCAATAGCAGGAGCAGGCGCAAGTGCAGTGCGCCCATGCACAACACGCGCAATATTCAAATGCAGTGCAGGTCAAGGTGCGCTTGCGCAGCACAACTGACTATTGCACCAAATGTGCCATGGCACAACCAGGGATGCGCAGTTGCGCAGGGCTGATGTGCAGTAGCAGAACCAGGGATGCACAGTGGAGCAGGTTAGTAGTGCAGTAGTACAACCAGGGATGAGCAGGGACAGGATGCAGGGGTGCACCACCCATGGAAGCCATGGGCGGAGGAGCATGCAGCACACCAGACAGCACCTCCCACGCCCCATGAACTGCACAACCTGAAGTGAGCTGGATGAACCACCGGCCCATGAACGCCAGCACCGAATCCACAGCTGGGGCACGGTGCCCCAGCACACCCCCTGGCAAGCAGTGACCACAACACAAGGAGGGCCGGCCACCCAGTGCCACCCCATCTGACCAATGCAGAGCACACCCTGCACAGTGATCCCCAGACACTCTGCCCAGGATCCGCGCCCAACAGTGCAAGGCACCGAATGCATGCCACCACCTCCACTGTGACAATGCAACCCTGTGCACCATGGAGCCATGCATGGCAGCCCCACTGTGAGCACCCCACAGCGGGTGGCACCAGCCACCGATGCAACAACTGCAGACACAGTGCCACCCTGCATGACCCCCCCATGGCACAGCAGAGAGGCGACCCTGCATCGATACCCGAGGGACCCCGCATGCGACAAGGCCTGCCCTGGACCCCACCACCAGCAGGATAGCACCCCGCACACCCACCCAAGCACACACCCTGTCCCAGCACTGGCCCCAACAGCCAACACAGATGCTCACAGTGGTGCTTGGAGGCATGCGCCACACAGGATGCAACACAGGGCACGGACAAACACCCACCCAGACCCAATGGCACCCCAACACAGGGACACAGCAGCGGGGCAGCAAAATCCTCTGGCGTGCAACCACTGATGCTGTGCACCCATGGCCTGCACCCCACCATGGCACAGGTGTACCAGCCATCCTGCGCATGCACCATGAAGCCGTCTGCCACCAGCATGCATCCAGAGCACAAGTGACAGACATCAGAACACAGACACCAGTGACAGCATGGGAGGGGACAACAACAGCATAGGCCACAGTGCCACCCGAGGCAGACGTGCACCATACCATTGACAGGAAGCAAGCCACCATTGCGCCGTGGCCAGAGGGTGGCCAGCATGGACAGCCGCCAATGATATTCCAGAAGACCGTGCATACCACAGACATGCAAGGGTGCCAGCTGCATGGGCCACAGACATACTGACAGGGGCGCCAGGGACACAACGCATGCACCAGGGACCACTGCACACAGGCATCCAGTGCACAGGGAACAACACACATACCACAGACAGGGACAGCGTCCCCCACCCACACCATAGGCAGGTCCCTGCCGGACACACACACGCCCAGGCCTGCACCACCCCCGACGCCATGCACACCACTGCAGCCAAGCACCATAAGCCCACTGCAAATCAGAGACCACCACAGTTGTCATAACAAAGATGTGTGTATTAATGATGAGAACTATATACAAAACAGATATAAAACTATTTACAATGTGGGGGGGAAGGTCACATACCAGGTGGGGGTGGGCATGGAGCAAGGGTGAACAACTGGGAGTGGGATGAAGGGGTGTGAGGGTTAGTCCAGGGAGGGAATGCAAATCAGGGTCATAGTGGGCCTAGCATTGATCCCTCTCCCCACTTCGATCTCTGTGCCTCAGCCGGTGACGCCGTCCTCCGCCCTGTTCCATTCTCTGGAGCAGCTCAAGGGTGGCCCTCACCAACTGCAGCAGCTCCTGCACACTCCGCTCGAGTGCAGTCCAGCGTTGTCCACCTAGGACAAGGGAGCAGAGTCATTATGTGTGACTGGCCAGACCCCTACAGCCCACCCATTGTGCATGGCATACAGCCATGGGCCATGCCCCTGTGATGGCATGCGACCACCCACAGTGACCACGCCCACATGACCCACCTACCCAGGCACCCACAGCCATGCGGAACGCTGCACACACCCACTGCCCATGTCCCTCACGGCACCACTGTGGCTGTACAGTGACATGGCTATGCAGTGCGAAGGCAGTGGCACAGCCATGTACCCAGTGTACGCACGGACCACCAGCGATGCCCACCCACACATGCAGTGCCACAGGACAGTGCTGAGTGCACCGTGTGGTGTGCATGGCAGTGGGACCAAGTGCTGGTGGCCATGCCCTGCCACCACCCCTGCAACCCAGCATGCACAGATGTAAGGGGAAACATGGCACTCACCTGCATCCAGGCCAGCAGGGCGCTGCTGGCCCATGGCCCCTCCACCTTGTCCCTGCTGCATTGGTGGTGCACCCACTCGGTCCTGCTCCTGCTGTACATGGGCCTGCCTCGCCCTACAGTGCTCCTCTGGGCCTAGGGTGCAAACATGGAGAGGGAAATATCAGTACAAACCAGTAGCAAAGCCCCACCCGGTGTGTGCGTGCCCGCACAGCCCAGCCATGACGCACCACTACCACCACCGTCACTAGACGGCCCCCACCCTGCGGGGTGGACACATGCACACCGCGATACCCGGACAGACGGATGCTACCAGTGTATGGATGGAGCACCTACCTGGCCTTGGCACGGCGCCTCGCGGGGCACGTGCCTGCAGAAGCCCCAGTCAGTAATGGTCCCTCCGCTGTAGGTCGCCATACCTGTGGCGACACTGCTCTGCTGTCCTGGCGATCCCAGTAGCCTCCTCCAGGCTGTCAGCCACCTCCTGTCACACAGCACTACATGGCCTGTTCAGGGGATCCTGGCCAAATAGGGCCCCAGCATGAGGCTCAACTATGGCCACCAAGTTGGCCAGCTCAATAGCGCTCCACATCTGCGCTCTCCTATGTGGCATCCTTCAGTGTTGATCACTATCAAAATGGTGCTCTGTAGAGCACGTGCCCCACATGTGGAGGCAGCGTGGTACTTTGCTGCCAGTCCCCATCGCACTGTCACTGAACTGCACGAGAGGGGTGCACTCATGCGGATGCATGGTGTCTACGGGCAAAGGTCAACTGCAGGGTCAAGGGTCTGTCCGCGCACGGAGCACCACAGCGCTATTGGGATGCCCTGCATGTAGCGCAGTAGGGTGCTTGTGTGTGATGCCCTGCAGTGGCCTACTGTGCTGTGGCTCCATGGCGCCTATGGCGCACCAGGGCACGAGCGCCACACGGGCAAACAGCGCACTAGCACCACAGACACAGTGGTGGCTGTGCCCTGCACTGCCTCCCATGCACAGCTCATCAGCAGTGCCACACGCGACGGCATCAGCACCCCAGGCATGCGCCGTGCAGTGCCGAATGCGCACGTCACAATGCTGCGCCATAGCCTGAGCACGCTCACCAACATTGCACAAGGCACAACAGCGCGATAATCAGCCAGCATATGCAAATCAGCTCATCAGCCATTCCACGGTACAACCACTGGATTAGCATCCACTTACAGTTGCGCCTCGCCTCATTTGCATGCATTGCGCTATATAAATGCAACATGGGGCTGCAGAGGACATAGTTTGGTATTGCAGGTGGGTTGCATGCTGTTGGGATGTGGGGACTGTGGCTTGTGAGGGCTGAATGGGACTGCACAGTCCAAGGTAACACCTGTCATTCCCACAGGCTCGATCATGACCGAACGTGAAGAAGAGGAGGAACAGGGACAGGGGGAGAAGGAGGAGGCCCAACTTCACCAGGGCTGAATCAGATGCCCTCTTCGAGGCATATCTTGACAGGGAACCGCTGCTCAGCGGATAGCGGGGAACACCACAGGCCTGTGATGTGGTGTGGGGTGAGGTGGCGTGTGCTGTGAACCAGCATGTCAGCCACCAGCGGTCCATGTAGGAGTGTAAGAAGGTCGACACAGACAGAAGGAGGATCAAAGATAAGGTGGCTGCCATCAGGGCTGCATGTGCTGCCACCGGTGGGGGGCCAGCCAGATGTGCCATGCCTGATGCCACTTGAGGAGTGGGTGGCTGGCAGCATGCGGCATTGTGCCATCGAGGGCATTCTTGGTGGTGGCTTCCAGATGGGTGGCAGCCCATCACTGCATGGTAGGTCCTTTGCTGTCACTGTGTGGGTGGTGGAGGGAATGCCACAGGGCAGGGCGGAGCCACTAACGTTAATGTGTTCCCTTACAGCCCCTGAGCCTCTACATGGGTCAGCTGTGGTGGGTGTGTCCACCGAGGGGGATGCCCTGGACACGGAGGATCACCCATCCATCTCCACAGGTGTCCGAGGGACTGGACTAGTGAATACCTGCACGTCTGTCCGGACTGATGAGGGTGGTGCGGGGTGTGGACGAGGCCCTGCCTGTGTCCCAGCATGACAGCGCCCATGGTCTCCAGTGTGCTGGGACATGGATTGGTGCCAGATCCAGCACTGATGATGATGGACCACACGTCCCGGACAGTGAAATGTGTGGGACACAGGATGGTCCCACAGCAGGCGACGGCACAGGCATTGCCATGGGTAGGGCCGCCGTGGAGGCCTGCATAACAACACAGTCCCAGCCTGTGCCTGTATGCCCCAGTGGTGCAGCATTGGTGTGTGTCCAGGACTGTGGGGCTGTTGCGGCCGCTGCGGCGGCGCCGGTGAGCCCTGGCGATCGGCAGCCGGAGGGGCAGTGCCAGCAGTTGTCCAATGGCGACAGGGGGACAGTGTCGGGGTCGGGGGCGGTGGCAGTGCACCGCATGTGGACATGCCCCAGCATGGCTCTGGTGTGCAGCACCTATCATCAAGGGGGTGCTGGCCAGCAGTGCCAGGAACACCACGAGGGACACCATGCCGGACCAGTGGATGACCTCTTTGACGAGCACAGCCGTCTACTCCAGGCTTCAGTAGATCAGCAGATGCGGCTTGTGACGGCGGTGGATGCACTCAGTGTGGTTCTGCACCAGGCAGAGGTGCGGCGCAGCAGAGAACACGGTCTGCTCCTGGCAGAGATGGCTCAGCAGCGGGCAGATGTGACCGCTGCCATTGACAGGCAGACCAATGCATTAACAGCTGTCATGGCCACATTGGGCACCCAGTTCAGTGCCCATCCGCCTCAGACACCGCACAGTGTCATGTCCCGCCCCGCTCCGGCACCATGTGACACCTGCTATTTCAACACCAGGTTCGGCTGTGGGCATGCCGAGCATGCCTGGCATAGGCATGTTCGGTGGGCTGCAGACCCCTGCGCGAACACGGTCACATTCACACAGCGTCACCCCTGGGGGACCATCGGTGCCACCCCATGAGGCCAATGGTCAGCCTGGCATGGCTGGCAGGTCTCGGCGGGGCCGCCCACGCATCCGTGGGGCCGTGGCACTGTGCCACGTGACTGACCTGTCTCCCACCATGGCCACTGTCTGCCACTGCCCTATGTGCAGTGTGGTGTGCATTGTGCGATGCACGGATGGGATACCCAGCCCTGCACATACACGGTCCCTGTGCACACCCTCCCAGCTGCTGGCCACTGTGGCATGTGCATGATGATGCCTGTGTTGCACTGTCCGCCAGTGTGCAATGGTGCCCAGCGTCTGAGGCATGCACAGTGATGGCCACTGGGTATGGTCGTGTGTGGACCTGTGTGGGGGTGGGGGTGGCAATTGGGATCAGCATGCTGTCTACCCCTTGTGCATGTCTTGTGGTGTGTGTGTGTGCATGTGTCGTGCTTGTCCCTGCCCATCCCTGACGCCGTATGCGGTGCCACACTCAGACCCATTCCCTTACCACCATCTGCCCCGATGTTCTGCCCTGCCTGTCTGTAGGCTGTGCCCTTGCCATTGGTGGTTGCGCATGGCCCCGTGACCTACCTGTGTTGACCAAAGTGCTCTTCTGTAATGATGTCCCGGTGCAGCTGTGACATCCGGATCAGGTGGGGGTCTCTTCGCCCAGGGGGTGGCTGCCCATCATTGGCTGGACCAGAGTCCTCATCGTCCCCACTGCTGTCCCCCTCTTCAACCTTTATGGCTATCCCACAGTTGGTGGCCATGTTGTGCAGGATACAGTAGGCCAGGAATAACCCGCAGGCCTTCTAGGGGCTGTACTTTAGGGCACCGCCAGATGTGTCCAGGCATTGGAACCGTGCCTTCAGCATCCAGAACACCCACTCAATTACATTCCGTGTTGTGGCGGGTGCCTCATTGTACCATAGCTGCGATGGGGTAGTGGGGTGCTGGTATGGTGTGAGCAGCCAGGGACATAGTGGGTAATCACTGTCACCTGTGTGTAGAGGGTGGACATTAGTATGGTGGTCTGTGTCACTTTGCCATGGACCAACAAGGCCGGTACCCATGGCACCTCTGACTATGCACCCCCCACGTCTTTTCATGTCGTCCTACGTGATATGCATACTCACCCACTAGATGGCCAGTGGGGATGTCCCCACTCTAAAACCTGTGGCACAGTGCGGACTGGTGCCAGATGTAGGCATCGTGTGCTCCCCCAGGGTGCATGGCACAGACATTGGTAATATGCCCCCTGGCATCGCATACCACCTGGCAGTTTATGCTTGCATACCCTTTCCAATTGATGTATGCCGCTCCCTCAGGGCCAGGTGGCATGCGGATGGCCACATGGGTGCAGTCAATGGCCCTGAGCACACCAGGCAACCGTGCTACCCTGTGGAACTCCTGTATGTGTGCTGCGTGCTCCGCCTGTGTGCTGGAGAAATGGATGTACTCTGCAGCATGTGGCAGCAGTGCACTGAGGAATTGTGTGAGTAGGCGTGATGCGGCCGACTTGGTTATGCCTGTCATGTCCCCTGTTGGTCTCTGGAAGGTGCCCATGGTGAGCAGGAACATGACAGCTGTCACCTTCGTTTCCACTGACAGGGCATGGCTCCATCATGTGGGTGCCTGCATCTCATCACTGCACAGCCCACAGAGCTGCCTCAGGATCGCCCAGTTCAGGTGGTACCAGCCCACAATCTCTGTGTCAGAGTAGTGTTCGAAGCTGGTGCGGGCTCGGTACTGCCTGTTTTGGGTGTACCACCGACGGGCCCTTCCACGGCCATGCCCCCCTGCTGCCTGCCTTTTCACACCCCTCATTACTGCCTCCATCTGGAATGTGACGCTGGCCATGTCCCTGGCTAGTGTGTCCCCCCCCCAGCGGCTGTTGTCCTGTTCCCCCCGCTGTCCGTTCCTGATGCTCCCCCTGCACCAGGTACACCTCTGGCCTTTGGCTGTGGCTGTCCTGCCTCCTGCCACTGCCCTCAGTCCACTGTGGACCTCCACAGCCTTTCCTGCACAGTGGCACAGGCTCCCCACTCCTACCCTGTTTCTGGCTCAGTTCTGGTGGGCCCTGTCCTGCTCCTGCCCAGTCCTGCACACTGCTACCTTCTCTACCACACTGGCTGTCTATCACCACGCTCCCACCTGTGGCTTTCCTTTTGCGTGCTTGCACCCCTCTCTTGCTCCCTTTTATTTTGGATCATTTCCGCTGTCGCGCAAATTCCGCTAGCTCCCCTATTGTGCATGGCACATGCTGTTGAATATCCTACTGCGCATGTTATTCATGATTCTGCCCCCTACGGTTGTGCATGCATTAATTACTGTTGCGCTCTGGTGCATTGCTTATTGCGCTGCGCAGCCACCTCCCGCTGAATATCACACTATGGTGTATTTCTGTACTTGCACTGGCGCATCCCTGTTGCGCATGGTGCAACCCTTCTGAATATCCAGGCCTTATGGTGTATTTTATTTGGTATTATTTTTTTCAGTTGTCATCTTACTGTGCCTGTTCGGGTACCAATTTACTTTCACTTTTTTGTACCTGAGGCTGGGGTGATATGTAAACTTGCTATTTACCACCTTATTAATATGGCTACACATGCCTGGTGCTGATATAGAAATCAACATAGAAAATTTGGAAAATCAACAGCAGTATGCCATTAAATTATGTTAATAATAGGGATTAACCAGAGGTTGCCTATCCACAAAGTATGTACAGTAGTAGTTACAAAAAAGTTGACCAGTACCGCGGTAGTTTACGTCATCCACAGAAACAAAAAAACTGTGGTAAAAAAACGCATTGAATAACATTGTTATTTTCCATGGTATGCAGTAAATCCACGGTATGTTTTTCCATGGCTGACAGAAAATACTGCAGTAGCGATCAACTTTTTTGTAACTACCACTGTAGGTTCTTTTATTTGTACAATGGAACCCTTTTTCTAAAATGCTTGTAGCACCCATACAATAAATGGAGATGCAATTTAAAGGAAGGAAACTCAGGACCGTCAGCAGATGACCTTCATACGAATCGCACATCAATATAATGTATATATCACTAAACGAATGAATGTGAATGAATTAAAGAATATTTATAGCCACATAAAATGTACCCTGGCTCTGAGAAGACCTGATCATTGCCTCTTAAAATGATTCAGAATTAGGGACAGATCTCTTAGGGAAATGTCTTCTACAACAACAGCAAAAGCATTTGTACAAAATGCCCCTTACTGATTCTGTGAATTGTTACATCATTCGTAGTCAGTCAGGATTGTTTATCAATAAACATTCAATAACCACATGAGGGTGTCTCATGCAAACTGTTCTAAAATTCTGTGGTTCCATTTTCAACTGACACAGCCCATTTCCCACAAGGGTGTTCTCTAATTGTCCACAAAATAAAACATTTTGATTTTTAATTAAGTTCCATTTGTTATAAATAGAAATCTTTATCATTTTTGTCAGTCAATCTGTATTAGACTAACAGAGACTAGCAATGGCTTTAGCCCTTTCTTAAAGCTTTCTATTGTGGGGAGTTGGGATCATCTGCAAATTGTATGGTAGTGTATTCCAGTATGCAGGGACCACTACCAAGGATACTCAGATTCCTACTGTTTTCAAGTTAAATCCTAGTTCCAATGCAATCAATGCACCCTACCAAGGAGTAATAAATCTAACCAGTTCATCAGCTACTATTCTGTAGCAGTTTGTTTGGGTGGTTTCTAAACCTGGGAGATGTTTTCTTTGGGGGCATCAAAGGAAGATAGACTCTCAAAGTCCTAAAGGCAGCAAAGCTACCAGACGTGGATTGGTTTTAGCTCATTAAAGGTTCATTGGAAGTGAGTGGCTACGGTGAAGTCTGCAACCTGTATATTGATGCGGTTTACTGTATGCGATATCTTTAGGTTGGAGAGTACTGTTTAATTCTTCATCAAGTTCCAAGCTGCTGCAGCTGCAGAAGGCTGCCCTGCCTTGGGATTCCTGAAGTACAATGTATGCAGTCCAAACAAAACAGAAGCCTAGTGTCATTTAAAATGGTGGGGGCAGAATGACTTACAGCATACTATGGAATAATATTGAGCAATTGCAGGGAAATTCAATGTTTTCTAACCTGCCTTATGAACAAGCCAAAACTAATTTCCTGCCCAAAAGCTAAAGGACACACAAATCACTGTTCGGGTTTCTCTTCCTGTGCTGTATAAAGTTTTAACTGTTAACCTCTAGTAACATATCTATTTATGGAGATTAAACAGTTACATATTGAAGTTTAACATAGTAAACAGCTGTTGCTTTACTAAAATAGAGTGATGTCATTCAAATGTTAGTTGTCTTAGCTATTAAATAACTATAAGGGCCTCAAGTAATACTGAAAAATCTCTGAAAAAGACCTGAAGCAGTGGAAGTATTTAAATGTAAGTATATGGTTAGGACTGAAATCATTACAGCCTTGTAGAGCCGATGTGAAAGAAAGGATCCTTTTCATACAACTGTTCACCTTCAGATATGTTTCCTTTTTGGGACTGGCCTTTTGGCAGTTCCTTCTGCTGCCAAGACAGCTGCAAGGATACATTATGTATTTGTTTTCCTAACAAGGTACATTCCCACAAGAAAGTTAACTGTATCATCAGATACAGTAGGTGGTCTGGGAGGATAAACTACAATGATGTCCTTTTTGTGAAAGAAAAAATAAACCTGGTAAATCAATTTACCAGCACCAGAGTGGTAATATGCCTCAAAGCATACAATTCCTGCAATACTAGGGTAGTTAGTCAATGATTCACATTTGATTAGGCTACGCCAGGGGTTCTCAGACCTTCTCAGGTTGAGCCTCCCCTATGTCACTTTGGACAAGCCTGGGCCTCCCCATGTCTCAAGCACAGTAGAACACACTCAAAAGGATATGAAATTTCATGCGCGATTTCATGCGCAATCACGAAACAGGCAAAATATACTATGATAGTATTTTATTTACAAAGTGAAGCACTGTGCATTGTAAATACAGTGCAAATGACTAATTAAAAGTCAACTGAAAGGCAGTTTACCACTGCACACCAGATACCATGCAAAGCAGCAATAAAAGTCAACTGATAAAAAATGTGCTGTACATCCAGTGCTGTTTAAGTCAGTCAGCTGAAGACAGCCTGTACGCCTGTTTTTTGCAGTCTTTAAAAGGCACCCCCACCACCAAATCTAGCATCTGAATGTTTTAAAAATCATTCAGCTGAAGGGAGCCTGTGAGCCTGCTTTTTGGCAGTCAGTTGCTGGATTCGTGGCTGCACTGTTGAGAGGTAGAGGCGCAAGTCATCTTCAACCCTGAGGCGGGACCTATACTTTGTCTTTATGGCAGCCAGTGCAGAGAACCCAGACTCACAGAGATAGGTTGAAGCAAAAGGCAGTAACACTTTAAGCGCTCGTTGTTTTAATTCTGGAAATTCACACCCCAGTGACAGCTAAAACTTAGCCAGTGGCAACTGTCCAAAAGAGACCTTCAGTGCTGGGTCTGTAGCCATATCTATAAGGCTTTCTTGCTCTCTTAATGGCAGGTTGTCCACAGACCTCGGTTTAAAAATGAACGGATTCCTAACCCACTGGTTACACTCCTCCTGCTGGTATTCAGGGAAGTACTCACAGAGTTTTTCATGCAGTCCACTTAAATGTTCTGAAATTGGCATCTGGACACTGTCAATGGAAAGCTCATTTTCCTGCAGGAAATCCTCCAGTGTGGGGAAGGAGGAAACCAATCCCTGCTGCAGTCTTGAAGACCATAATTGTAGTTTCTGACAAAATGCCTCAATCCTGTCCCTTACAATGAACATGTTGGTGTCCCGACCTTGAAGTGAGGCATTGAGTGTGTTGAGTCTGTCAAAACATCCGCTAAATATGCCAGCAATGCAAGCCACCGTGAATCATGGAAATTTTCAATAAGTGCAGAGCCACAGTTGGCAAGGAAAAAATGCACCTATCACGCAATTCAAAGAGACGGGTTAGTACTTTTCCCTGGACAGCCAACGGACCTCTGTGTGCAGCAGTAGTTGTTTGTGGTTTGCTCCCATCTCCTCACACAGCACAGCAAAGAGTCTTGCATTTACTGGCGGTGCCTTGATAAAGTTCACAACTTTCACAGCATCTGCCAAGACTTTGTGAAGATCAGCTGGCATCCTCTTGGCTGCTAGTGCTTCCCGTGGATCATGCAGTGATTCCACACAGCACTAGGAGCCACTGCTTGCAACCTGTCACCATGCCACTGTGTCTGCCAGTCATTGCCCTGCTCCATCACTACAAATTCCCACATTGGCTCCAGGCAAGATCTTCTTCTGTAATGAATTTATTGAGCATGTGGAACAGCTCCTCCCCAGTTGCTCGTGCAGGCAGTGGTTGGCAAAACAGGAATTCTTCTGAGACTTCAGTCTCCATGGCATAACGGATATAGACAAGGAGCTGTGCAGCATGGGCAATGTCAGTGGACTCATCAATTTGTAATGCAAGTATGGACTTTGCCGAACAGAGTCCAGTATCTGTTTCTTGACATCAACAGACAACTCCTCAATGCGCCGCAACTGTGTCATTGGAGAGGGGATGACATCTAGCTGTGCTGCTGCTTTGTCTCCCAGCATTATTGCACACATTTCTTTGCAGCAGGAAGAAGTAATTGCTCACCAATGCTGTGTGGTTTTCCTGCTTTGGCAATTCGCAATGCCACAATCCGAGGCTTCCACAGCTTGCTAGGCACAGTGCCATGCCTTTCCACCAGTTTCTTTTGGCCCTCAGTTCTTGGCTTTCAAGAAAGAATTCCAGAGGTTTGGAAACCAGGCTGGGATGCTTTGTCTCCAAATGCCGTCGCAGCTTGCAGGGTCGCATGCTGTCTTGTGCCAGAACGTCAGCACATACCACACACTGTGGCGAGGTGCTTCACTGGTCCCAGTCCAGGTGAATCCCATCTTCAAGTATTCATCATCATACCGTCTGGCCTTGCGCTTTGCTTGAAGGCCTGCAGCTCCTTCATTAGCGCCAGCAACAGCTGCTTCTCCGTACGCGCTTTCTTCCAGTCACCAGAAAGCGATCCATTATCTACGTACATCAATGTTGGAAATTGTCAAACAATGTAACAAAATCCTCCTGACATGCACATACTTGCATGTCCAACAACAGTCGGGCATTCCAAAAGAGGAAAACAATGATTGCAGAAACGCGAGTACCCCAAACTGCATGTCAATTTGAAAAGAAGACGAGCATCATAAAACAGACCAACAAATAAAAACACTGTTCCTACGATAGTTTCACTGTGCATCCATGAGAAAAAAACCAAGCAATGAGATGTTTAAAGAATGATTCACAATCCATTTCTATCCAGAACCAAACTTTCCCATTTGTCACTTTGGCATGCCAGTCAACACTGCTTCACTCACAGTTCCCAAGCTAGCCAGTCCTGTGTTTCACTCCTCCAGCTCAAGCCAGACCAGCACACCAACCACAGATTCCATTCACCTTCTTTGACCTCAACATGGCAACTCCTGTCTGCTTGCTTCCTGATCTGCACAGCAAAAGGTGACTCACAGAGGGAGTGTACTGTAACTGTGCAGTCAGCTCAATATCTCAATTTAAGTGCACATAAACACTTACGCTGTGACAAAAGGGTTGAGGTACACCTCAGCCAATCCTAGCACAAATTAGTATGCAAGGGCCTTGGGAAATGGATCCAAGTGCTTGTCTGTGCTCAGAGGCAGATGCAGTTTAGAGTAGGGACCCAGCTGATGGGAGGTCTACCTCAACGTGGTAGCTGGGTGACTTCACAGCAGAGCCCTGCTGTGAATACCAAAAGACCCCCACTCCACTGAGCCTATTTTGGGCTGATGCACCCCATGTAAAGGTAAGCCATGAGCACAGCCTTCACTCCACGCTGTCCAACACACAGGCAAGACACAGGGGGTTGGGGGACGGGGGGAGCAAAGTAGAAATTCCTTCATACTTACCACGATTTTCTTATCAGTTAGTTCCAGCATGTCAGTGGGGTATTCATGTGGGATCTTCACTCCAAAGCCTCCCAACCCACCCAAATATGCAGACACAAGATTACAACACACATTTTGAACCCCACAGCACACATAGGTAAGGCAAATAATGATTTTTACAGTGAAGGGTCTTGGATGGGTTTGGGGTGGGGAACACTCCTGAAAACCTGAAGAAGCTCCTCTCACCCCACAAGCTACACCAGCAGACCCTTCACTCACAAAACGAACATAACCAGCACCATTTGATACCCACGGCACACAAGAAAGGGAAATTATGCCTAACGAAGGGTCTCGTTTGGGTTGGAGGCCATTCTTAAGACCTGAAGAAGCACCTCATGTCCAAGGTACACTGCAGTCCACCCCCAAAAAGGGCACCATTTAGTACCAAAAACAATCATATATATGCCCAAGCTACACCCACAGCTCTAGTCTCAGCCTCACTGTGAACCAGTGTAGATGGCATTATGTACGTGCATCTCTCGTTTTCATCTCCTCTTAAGAAACAAAATATTTGTTCATACTAATAAAACATTCTTTAAAATATTTTTTATATATAACAATGAGCCATTGTATAATCGGAATAATGCACTCCAGGGTGTGTGTCGCTGGGATAACGTCACTTCAGGGGTGATTAATCACACTCGGCCTGTGGCCTCGTGCCTAATCACCCCAGGCATGATGTTATGCTGGGACGACACACACCCTGTCGTGCAGTATTACACCCCCTCCAAGTAAACCACCAGGTCCATCACTTCAAAAACAGTAGCAGACACAACTGTGCATCTTCCCACAAAACAGAAGCATCCAAAAGTCTCCACAGCCCGAGCCCGAAGATGCAGATCCATCATTGTAGCATTGTAGCACCCCCCCAAGTCACCACAAGACTTCCTTTTGTGGCATTTCAACCATACCCCCTCCCATAAATACAAATAGAGTAGACCAGACATAAAAAATGAACCAGAAGCAATCCTTCCTGTGAAATAGTCAGCTCTGTCTATGTACACTCCCTTGTTTCCAGTAACAATATTCATGGAACCTACTGGCTGAGAGTCCCATTTTCACAGCAGCAGATAGATGGGGGAACATTTTTTTACCAACTGTACAACTCCTGTCTTAGAACCCCTCCAAGATGAGGGGAGGGCAAGAACATTTTTTTAGCAGCAGGTAAAACCCCAACCTTACAGACCCTTCCTTACTCCATCCTTGAAGGCCCTCCATGGGGGTCAAATGAACTTTTTTTGCACATTAAAGACCCAACCTTACAGACCCTCAATGGGGGGGTGAAATAAATGTTTTTTAAGAGGCATATTTAAAACACCAGCCTTGCAGCCCCCAGGCCCCTGCAGCAAAAACCCTGAGTTGACCAGCCCCTTCAGCAAAAACAACTAAAAAATCAATGCTTACCAGCCCCTTCAGCAACAGACGTAGGAGAGTTCAGTTCTACACTCCAGGTGGCAGCTGGCAGCTTCAACGAGATGAACTGTGAATGCACGGACGATCGGAGTCGGCGACTCGAGCAGTGGCTTGAAGAAGCAGTGGCAAAATGAACACGGACGATCGGAGTCGGCGACTCGAGCAGTGGCTTGAAGCAGCGGGTCCCCGGTTGAAATTTCAGCGCAGATCTTTCCGATTCAGCAGCTGAGAGAAAAAAAAGCATCCCGGGCATGCTGCTTTATTGCCGGAACTGTTCTGCAGCACAGGGTAAGCAGCAGCTGATTGGCCGAAGAAGTCTGCCAGCCACTGGCTGGAAATGTGAGGCATACGATTGGTTGCATTTCCTCCCTTCTCATTGGCTGTTATTTGCCTGCTCCTCATTGGTCCAGTACATATGAAATTGAGCCTCTTGATTGGTTGGCTTGTGACACCCTCCTAGCCCCTCTAGGTCCGATGCCTTTCTCGTTTCTCCGGCACTGGCAGAAAGAGTTGGCGCTTCTCATCAAGGTGCTATTAGCACCTCATCCAGTCATCAAGGACAACTGGGACTGAAGACAAAGGTAGGGAGAGGGGGATGATGTGTTTGTGAAAGAATGGATGGGGATATGCGCGTTTACAGTCATGGAGGTGCTGTTTTGCTGTTTTCAGTTTGGCTGCTTTTTTGCTTCCTGGTTTCACAAGCAAGCCTCCGCGCCTCCCCTGGAAGCAGCTCGCGCCTCCCCAGGGAGGCGCTCCTCACCATTTGAGAACCGCTGGGCTACGCGCTATCACTGTCTGAGTGTCTTTTTCAGTTTTGTTTTTAATTCACAATTTCTATGCCTCCATGCTGTCGACTCCTACTGTCCTCCTTGGGCCATTACTGTCCAAGCATTCATTTCTCAAGGTTCTGCTCCATCCTGCTTCCGACCATGCAGACCTCTAATTCTAGGTATGACCCTGAAGACATACTCCACCGTGGCTGTGTCGAGGCCAGTCCAGGTCCGGCTTACTTGTGAAAAATATGTCTGCTGCTGCTGGGGTCAGATGGGAAGGCCAGGTGGAGACAAGCCTGGCAACCTGGGTACAGGTTGCCAACAATCACTGAGGCAACAGATGGGGTGGTTTTGTCCACAAATTTTCTGCTGTGCTCTTCCTTTGGCATAATCATGCCTGACTGCCTGCTTCTCATTAACACTAAGTGCACCATGGACCTAGAAGCTAGAGAAATCAGATCTAGGATGGCACTGCATGTAAATTACCACTCTCTAGTCAGGGTCTGAAATTTCCTACAAACAAGATCTCTTTTGCCTTTTTTGAGTCTACTGCTGCCAAAACCTCCTGCAACCAGGAAAGAAAATCTGTTGAGACATAAGAAAGGTATCTTCAGTGTGTTTGACGCAGGCTTATGAGATTTGTACACAGTTGCTTCTGCCTCCAGATGTTTAGGGACTGCCAGACTTTCTACTAGCAAGGAAGCCCATTTGACTACAGATGCAAGTACAGGGTCCATAGTGGGTGCTTTCAGAAGCATCCCTCTTAAGCTCTGGGAAATGTATGAATCCTATTAAGGAATCAGGGGCATCTTCTGGGGATAATAAAGGTTGGCCACTCCTTATGGGTTAGTTTTTCCAAAGATTTAAGGATGGACAATCCCTTGTCCTATACTTCCATGGGTGGGAAAACCAACGACATCCAGGAAAATAAGCTTCATCCAGGGACACTAATGCAAAACTAAAGACAGAACCTACAGAAAAAGTGCAAGATGCTTATCAAAGTGCTATTGTGCCAAAGTGCAAAAACAGAGCACAGAAAAGGTGCACTAGCCCTCTCAAGCAATCCACTCGACACGTTTCACACTCCTGGACTGGTGCTTTTTCAAGGGGCCAGCCAACTGCACTTTTATTAAAGTTTTGTTGTCTTTTTGAAGCCTATACAGGTTTTGGTAGGTGCAGAACCCTTTCTTCCTGTAAAATCAAAGATGCCCCTGCGACATCTGGCCCTGGAGTGTGGGAGGTTCTAAGATACTTAGTGTTAGGAAGCATTATTTAATAAGGGAAATATCATACTATCATTAGAAAGTTTAACATTGGCAATGGAAGCATAGAGGGGAGGCTTTCAATCTCATTTCAGCAACCTTGTTTAGATGGCTCCCACTTCTGGCTAGAACAATGTATGTCGGAGTGGACTACCTCTTATCATCTAGGTGGAATCTTTGCATAACAGATTCCTTAACTGATGCCTTGGCCAGGTTGGATATTGTGTCATGGCAAGGCAAGGCAAATTTTATTTTTCTTGGCTCCCATTCCCAGAGGCTCTGGGTGCCGTATAGTCTCATGGTAGACACATTTTGCATCCTTTTATACAGTTCCTGTAAACTGAAAGACTACTAAAGTTCCACCTCAAAATGGACATGTTATGGTAGGTAGATAAGTAGGTAGGTAGATAGGCAGGTAATAATTTATTGATCAGCTTACAAAGCTATTATCTTTTGCACCTTTTACACCACTCCGAAGTCATCACAAGTGGATTATAGAGGTGTCCTCTGTTAAGCTGATGCACAGATTGAAACTTTGAATCTGATCCTGTCTCTTCCCCTTCCTGCAGGATCTTTCCCAGTTTAGTTTTTTTTATAATACAATTTTTTATTGAGAACTCAGTATGCTAATATACAGTAACAGCACATATTTTTTTAACAGAGAAACAGAAACATTGAATGCAGGCTGCAGAGTTATAATGATCATAGACATACAGTATAGTGGGGCTAGCAGATGGTATACAACATTTATCAGCTACCATTAAGGTAAACGTTTGACTCTGTTTCAATTTACCAGATATGATGACCCTTGAGACATCAAGCTAAAATATCAGAGTCAGATGTGTGCAGCCATCCATGCAGTAAAAGTAAATGTGGTGATCCTGGTACAAAATCTGAGTCCTGTCCGTCTTTAATTTTTATAGGGTCCACTTTCTCCGTATTGGCGCCTCGTGAATGGCCTCTTCTTTAGGTAAGAATAAGACATTTTTTACCTTCTTTCGATGTTTAATTGTATGTTCTCTTTCTGGGAAACTGCAGTTTTTTCCATTGTTGGCCACTTTCTGTTGGCTGAAATAATGTTTATTTAACTGTCTTTGCTTGTCTTGAGCTCTCACTGGGTGGAGTTGCTTCTCCCCCCCCCCACACCCCAGCCAGCCAGCACAGTTTGTTTTCCTAGGCTTCTAGGTCACAGGTTTCTCTGGTATTTGCTGCTTATTTAGGTAAGAATAAGAAATTTTAGCTTCCTTCAATATTTAGTTGCCTTTTTATGGTCCCTTTCTGGGAAACTGCTATTTTTTTATTGTTATCCACTTTCTTTTGCCAGAAATTATGTATTTTTAACAGTCTTTCTTTGTCTTGAGCTCTCACTGGATGGAGCTGCCCCCCCCCCCCAACCACAACAGTTTGTTTTCCTAGGTTTCTAGGCTGCAGGTTTTTCTGGTATAGTTAACCTTTCTGGTTTGTCAGCATCTTTCTCTGGGGTTTTAATAGAGGTTACATACAATTGGTTGCCATTTTTTCCAGGTTCTCTCTAACTTCTAAAATTATTTGCACTTGGTAGTTTGTTTGGACCCAATGCATTTTTGTGTTTGCTTGCATGCATGTGCAAGAAACATAGTGCCCCCATATGAGAATTCGTAGGTGTGCCTCCCCCACTTCCAATGCCCTGCTGCCTTTTGCAGGCGTGGCCGCACCACGCCATCGAATGTAGGAGCTGTCTATGACAGCCGCTCAGATGCAGTGGCGCACAGTTGAAAGCAACAAACGCCTGCAATCAGCGTTAACATGGCACTTTGCATACTGCCGCCCCGGCAGTATGCAAAGTGCCTACATGTCGGCACTGCACTGAAACAGCTGTCATAGACAGCTCCATCCCCTCGCAACAAGTAGCACGCTGGGAGCCCACCCCAGCGTGCTCATGCGCCTCCCCACACACACACTGTATAGCCGATGGAGGTGCCTAATCCCCCATCGGCTCCGCTGCGCTCCCCCCAACAGAGTTCCAGGTGCCACGCTGGAAGCCCACCCCAGTGTAGCAACAGTCTGTAATGCCTACGAGGGTGCCCAATCCCCGTCGGCTCCACTGTACCCCCCCAACAGACTTCCAGGTGCCATGCTGGGAACACACCCCAGCGTGGCAACAGTCCCATGTTATCTTTAAAAAAAAATGCCATGTAAGAAAAAAGTCCCTTGCTGACTGTCTTGACCCCTGCCCCACCCGCACCCACCCTCTGCACACCCTGCCTCCCCACACCCTACCTCACCCCATACTTACCTCCGAGTCTGGCGCGATGATCTTCGGTGGACCGGGAACACGCCTGCATTCTTCAAAGCCGACTGCGAACTGAGGAAATAACGGTAACCTGTATGATGGAATAAATAGGGTTTTTTCAACTTTGATGCATATCTCAGGCATTTTGGGAATTTTTTCACCAAATTTTCAACATGGGGTTCTTGGGACCCCACCTCATGTATTCTGGCTCTGTCATTTTGTTATTCGGTCCCAAAAGGTGATTTCGCGGTCATTGCATGGCACCACCTTTTGGGACTGATTTATGAAATGACAGTGTCACAGTTCATGAGGTAGGCCCTCAAAAATCCTATGTTGAAAATTTGGTGAAAAAATTCCCAAAAATGACTGTTTTATAGTGTGCTAGTGTTCCTACTATCGCTTGTGTTAGCAAATTTTTAATATTTTCACTCCAGATTTTCAACATTGCCATTTTACCACACCTCCTTGTGAGCAGTACAGCTGTCATTTTTCACATCTCACCCAAAATGTGTTTCCACACAGGTAGCGCACAATGGCACAGTCAGTGTGCGAAATCAATGCTCGGGACAGATTAAGAAAATCACAGTGACACTGTTCATGAGTAGAGGCCTTAAAATGGCTATGTTAAAAATTTGGTGACAAAAGTCCATAAAATGACTGTGTTACAAGTGAGCATTGCACAGTTTCCACGCACCCTTATACTGTAAGTTCATGAATTTGTAATATTTTCAGTCCAGATTTTCACCACTGGCATTTTTCCACACTTCCTTATGAACAGTACAGCTGTCATTTTTCACACCATGGCAGAAATGTGTTTTCACACTTCCAGCACAGAAATGCGTGGTCGCTGTGGGAAACCACTGTTCGGGACAAATTAAGAAAATCACAGTGACATTGTTCATGAGTGGAGGTCCCAAAATGCCTGTGTTGGCAATCTGCTGTAAAAAATCCCCAAACTAATTACATTATGGGTGTGCATTCAGCAGTTTCTACGCAAGCTCATGACTTCACCAGTTTTTTTTAATATTTTCACTGCAGATTTTCAACATTGACATTTTTTACATCTTCCCATGAACAGTACAGCTATCATTTTTCACATCCTGTTCGAAATGTGTTTTCGCACTTGTGCTGCCAAATGGCGTTGTCACGGTGCAAAATCAGCTTTCGGCTAACGAACTGATATTGCCACTGTTCATAAGGTGGGGTCACAAAACCATGTTGAAAATCTGAGTGAAAATACCAACGAACGCCTGAGGCATTAGGGTTTCCACCATAACGCCCCACCCTGTAGAGACTGACAGGCATCAGGGTGTGACTTGGGATTGTCACCTGTAATGCTCATACTCATTCCACCCCCACCCACACCCTGCAGCCAGTGAGAGGCATCGAGGTGTGCCTTGACCTTTTTCGCCCAAAGTTCACCCCATTCTCCTATACTGCACCCATCTCACCGTATTTCCTGATGGAATGGGGTGAGCATAAGGGCCAAAGACCCCAAGGCACACCGTGACACATGTCGGTGTCTGCAGGGTAGGGTGTGGTGAAATGGCATGGCCATTATGCCTGATGACCCAAAGGCACACCCCAGTGCCTGTCAGTCTCTGCAGGGTGGTGGTGGGGTTGGCTTCAGTTCAATACTTCCCTGCCATTCCTATTATGCAGCTCTCTAACGCCTACACTACCAATGCAATACCAATGCCAGCAAGCAAACATTTGGCATTGACAAATGCTTGTTTGATAAGCTGTGTCCCTAGTAGTTACCATTAGCACTGTATTGTAATTTTGAGTAATAAATCTTACCGTATTGCAAGTTCTTGTCAGGATTGCCAAAGTAGAGAAACAACAAACACGTGGTTTCCAGAGTCTGATAATGATTTATTTCAGGTTTATAAAACAGACTTACAACCATGCAGTGATAAAATTAAAAATAATTACACTAACAATACCAGTCTTTCTTATTTCTCACCTAGGTAGAATCAGCTTTCTTCTCTAAGGATTCTAAGCTAAAACAGTCACTGGGCGGCTGGATGGCTTTGATCATATTTAGTTCTCCGTTCAAAAAGCCTGCTGTGTCTTTAATGGTTTCTGAGGTGTGACTGGCAAACTAAAAAAGGCTGGAGGAGATAGAGAAGAACTCAGTTAAAGTACTGCTCGGTGTCTGAGGGGTTTTATGCTAGATATGGAAAAATTTAACTATACCACCAGTGTGAGTACCAGTGTTAACCTGTGCAACATCCTCTACCATGTCACCATGTAGACTTATTCCTGGCCCACTGAAGTGGATGTATTCACTGTAAGTGTCTTATTAAGGTTGATGTGCCAAGGTTGCTTGCTTGTCTTCCTCTGCTGAAAGAGGCCTTACATAAACAACATATTGCACATATACTGTTCATTGGTTCAAGGTGAAAAAAATCCAAATGGAAGAGGATGCCTTTTTTGTTTTCTGACCCTGGCATTGAAACTTCTGAATCATCATCCAGCATGTCTATGTTAATTTCTGTATTTTGATAATTTTCCTCAATGTCCTCACTGGATGGTTGGGTGTGAGGCCTGGCTCAACAGAGGAGACAGACAAGCCAGGCATAATTTCCTTTCCACTGACCTCTAATGACCTTTCCTCTGATGACCTTTCCCCAGGTTTTTTTGATCTGACATCTCACAGGTTCCCCTGACTCCGAGCCCTCATCATCAGAGTCCCCACCATGCGCTGCCTTTCTTTCAGGAATGTACTCGCTGCCAGTGCTGTCCGCATGGACTGACTCTGAGAATTGATAAATGGTACAATCTTGAGAAAGTGGCACAAAGTATGCATGTGTGCTTATTCTTTAATTTCCACTATGTGTAGTTCCTGCAACTGCCTTTATATTTTTAATAACTGTACCTTTGACAATCTACTTTTCTTTGTTGCTGGTTCATCGCCCAAGCTTTTCTTGGTGCCTTTTACTTGGCCTGTATTTGTGAACTGGGTATGACCTGCAGCAGCAGACAAACATGGTGGGATCTCAGAAGACAAGGACTTGGAGCATGAGGAAGTGCAGTAGAAGAAGCACTTTTTGTGACTGTTTTTTATGTTGGCTAGTGCGTGTACACCAGCCAACATATTGCATTAGTAGCAGATTTGGAGGTGCAGTCACTGTGGGCGAATGCAGGGCATGCATCAGTAGGTGCATCCCTCATTCCCCAATAAGCCAGCATGCAGGCACCACACCAGCAACATATAAACTAGCCACCAGATCAAACAAAAGTGCTGCTGCAATGAGAGGCAAGCTCCTCATGCACCAGCACCAGAACACGCCTCCCGACATCCCCTTCTGGGTGAAGCAGTCCAATAAACATGGCGGCAGTGACTGTCGCCGCCTGCCACAATGCCGACTTCGGGGGTGTCCAATCCCCCTGTTGGCATGCCCTGACCCAGTTCATATGCCAGCAGGGGAGCCCACTCCCCATTGGCATAATGGCCCCTCCCATTTCAATTCTGTGCCAAGGTGCCTAACCCCTCGGCATCATGTGCCCCCCAACAGTCTTTCTTTGCCGATGGGGGGCCCAATCCCCATCAGCTTCAGTCCCCCAGTTCCCATTTCAATCTGCCAATGGGGGAACCCACTTCCTGTTGGCATAATGCCCCCTCCATTTGTTGTGTGCCAAGGGGGGTGCCCAATCCCCCTTGGCTCTTGCCCCCCCACTACTCAGAATGTGCCGATGGGGGTGCCCAGTCCCCCATTGGCTACAGCTCCCCCAAACAGTTAGATGGCACACTGGGAGCCCACCCCAGTGTGCCAAATGCCCCTGTAAAAAAAATGTTCCGTGATTTTTTTTTGTTTTTTTTAAACCTGCAAACCAGAAAACGATCCCTCATCGAGTCCGGTGGCCCTCCTGCAACCTGCACCCACCCTCTGTGCATCCTGCTTCCCCACAACCCCCACCCCCATACTTACCTCTGGAGCCCAGCGCGATGATCTTCAGTGGACCAGGAACATGACTGCACTCTTCAAAGCCGACAGCAAACTGAAGAAATGCCGGTAAGCTGTATAATGGCATAAATAGGTTTTTTCAACTTTGGTGCATATCTTGGGCATTTTGGGGAATTCTGGCACCAAATTTTCAACATAGGGTTATTTGGACCCCTCCTCACGAATTCAGTCTCTGTCATGGAGTTATTTGGTCCCGAAAGGTTATTTTGCGGTCACTGCACGGAATCACCTTTTGGGACTGCATAATGAAACGACAGTGCTGCTGTTCATGAGGGGGCTCTCAAAAAGCCTATGTTGCAAATTTGGTGAAAAATATATAAAAAAATGGCTGTTTTATGAGTGTGTGTTGCGCAGTTTCCACACACGCTCGTAACTTCATGAATTTGTAATATTTTCACTCCAGATTTTCAAAATTGTCATTTTACCACACCTCCTTATGAACAGTACAGCTGTCATTTTACATATGCTGGCTGAAATGTGTTTTTACATGTGCGGCACAGAATAGCGCGGTCGCTGTGTGAAATCAGTTTTCAGGACAGGTTGAGAAAATGATGACACTGTTCATGAGCAAAGGTCTTAAAATGTCTATGTTGAAAATTTGGTGACGAAAGTCCATAAAATGACTGTGTTACAAGCATGCGTTGCAGTTTCCACACACCCTTGTAACTTCGCAAATTTTCAATATTTTCATACCAGATTTTCAACACTGGCATTTTTTCACACCTCCTTATGAATAGTACAGCTGTCATGTTTCACATCCTGCCAAAAATGTGTTTTCGCACCTGTGGCACACAATGGCATGGTCGCTGTGGGAAATCAACTTTTGGGGCAGATTAACAAAATGACCGTGCCACTGTTCATGAGGGGAGGTCCCAAAATGCCTTTGTTAAAAATGTGGTTAAAAAATCCCCAAAATAATAGGGTTACGGACGTGTGTTGCGCAGTTTCTATGCATGCTCATGACTTCACCAATTGTTCATATTTTCACTCCAGTTTTTCAATGTTGCCATTGTTTACACCTCCTCATGAATAATATAGTTGTCATTTTTCACATCCTGCCCAAAATGTGGCGTCAAATGGCATAGTCGCTGTGCAAAATCACCTTCCGGCTAACAAACTGATAGTGCTGCTCTTCATGAGGTGGGGTCACAAAAAGCCCATGTTGAAAGTTTGGAGTGAAAATACCAACAAACGCCTATGGCGTTAGGGCTTCCAACTGTAACACTCCACCCTGTACAGACTGACAGGCGTCAGGGTTGTGACTTGGGAACGTCGGCTGTACTGCTCACCCATTCCACCCCCAGACCCCCAACTTGCAGCCAGTGACAGACATTGAAGTGTGCCTTGCTGTTTTTGGCCCCAAAGTACCCCAAAGTTCACCCCATTCTCCTATACTGCACCCATCTCAGTGTATTTCCTTATGGAATGGGAAAAAAATGTTGTAGGTGCCTTCTGAGGCTCCTCAGTTAAAGGCATACTGGTGTTAATTAGCTTCTCTGACATAATCTTCTGTTATGTTTTAAATGTATATGTTAAACCAATGAGAATTATTTCTGTTTTTTCAATATAATCTGGTGTTAATAGTATGGGATATTTGAAAAAACTGCCACAAAGCTTCTGAAGAAGGACCTGGTTGGTTCGAAAGCTAGAGCACTTTGTTCTTTTCTGTAACATCCATGTTGGTCCAATAAAAGGTATCAAATCATTTGTTTCTGGATCTTATGGAGTGGGGTAAGTATAATGCCCAAAGACCCCAAAGCAAGCCACAACACTTGTCAGTGTCTACGGGGTAGGGTGAGGTGAAATGGCATAAGCGTTACAGCTGATGACCCAAAGGCACACCCCAACGCCTGTCACACTCTGCAGGGTGGGGGTGAGGTTGGCGTCAGTTCAATACTTCACTTCCATTCCTATTATGCATCTCTAACTCCTGCACTACCAGTACCAATGCCAGTGAGACAACATTCGGCATTGACAAATGCTTTTTTTTTTAGTCTTTGGTAGCCGGATAGGGCCCACTAGGCACAAGTGCTTGTTTTCAGGGGTGACCTGGGAGCACTGAGCAGTTAAGTGACTTGCTCAGAGTTACACAGTATGCAAGTGGAGGTTGTGAGAATCAAACCAAGGTCTGGTCTGCTGGATGTACTAAGCTCGTTCACAGCTCGTTACTCTAACTTCTAGGCTATACTGCCAGCCCATACATCATAGCACTTCAATGGGTTGACCAGCAGTTACAATCCAGACATCTTCCACAAGGATGAGGAGGGAATGTGGGTGGACAGGTTGATGACAAAGGTAAATTGGGATGACAGGCATTCTATTATGTCATTCTGGGGAGAGCTGTGTGAAGCTGGAGTGGGAACAAATGTGAGTCAAACTCCACTTGGCCTGCCATCATAGTAACAGGTGCATTAATTCTAATTTCATGCCAGCCTGCTGATTAATTCAAACTCGCAATGCTCCGTAGTGAGTCACACTCATGACAGCAGACAGCTCTCGCTGCCCACATGCAATTGCATGGCTTGCAAGTGACCAACACAACCAATGGATCTTGAATGAATGAGTCGTTATGGGAGTGTTTACAGAGGACAGGAGGAGGGAAGATGTAGTCCCTCTTCACAATAGTGGGGTAGTGAGGAGGCTTGAAAGTGGAAACCAATCAGCAGAACCTCAATAGTGAGGAAAAGTAGGGATTTTACTACTTAAGGAAAGGATTGTTCAACACCTGGAAACCAGCGGAGCACCAGACCTGACACAGTATGGCTTCACAGCAGGAAGGACATATCAGACAAATATAATTGATATGTTTGACTAGGTGAAAAGGGAAGTGGATGGGAGGGAGAAAGAAGCGGTGGATAACACCTACTTTGATTTCAGTAAGGCCTTGAATGCCACTACACATAGAAGAGTACTGAACAAGCTGGGCAGCCAGGGAGTGAGTCATAAGGTGGTAAACCGGGTTAGGAACTGGTTGAGCGATAGATAACAGGGGTGGTGGTAAATGGAGGTCAATCTAAGGAAAGTAGGGTGAGCAGTGGGGTGCCACAGTTACCTCTTCTGGGGCCAGTTCTATTTCATTGCTTCTTAAGTGACATTTTGGGGAGGGGGCTGGAAGGGAAGGTGTGCCTCTTTGAAGATGGCAGTAATATCTGCAAGCAGGTGCACACTCCATGAATGGGGGACAAATGAGGGGGACCTAGGTAAACTGGAGTGATGGTGTACAGTGCTGCATCTGAGATTCCATGCAAAAAAGTGCTATATCATGAAACTGGGGTGCAAGACAGAGGAGGATTACATGATGGAGGGTGATACTGATGGTCACCAAGCAGGAAAGGGATTTGGGGATAATCACACCTGATGACCTAACAGCAACCAAACCATATTGCAAGTCAGCGGGGAGAGCCAGTGTAATGATGGGTTGCATAGGGATCAGTATCACCAACAGAAGAAAAGAGGTGGTGATGCCACTGTACAGATCATTCGTGATGCCTCATTTGGAGTACTGTGTCTAGTTCTGGAGGCCACGTCTCCAACTAAGTCCAGTTCTGGAGGCTACATCTCTGTAAGGAGTTAGACAGTGTAGACACAGTTCCAATAGGGTCAACAAGGATGGTGCAGGGATTAAAACAATATTCATAATAAAAGAGACTGAGAAACCTCCCTATGTATTCCCTGGAGGAGAGGAGAGACAGAGGAGATGTAATAGAAACCTGCCAGTATCTAATGGTCATAAATAGTGTATCGGAGGATAGCATCTTCATAAGGTACATGTTCATGAAGGGGGGGCAAGACATGAGTTTGGAAGGGGGTAGTCTCGGGGTAACATCAGGAAGTATTTCTTCAGGAAAAGGGTGGTGGATGCCTAGAATGAACTAACTGTTAGTTGAGGAAGTGGGGGACAACACAGTGGGAGAATTTAATAAAGCATGGGACTGGCAAAGGGGAACAGTAGTGACAGGAAAGAGAAGGTAAAGCCAGATATCAAGTAGGGTATGCAACTTTTACAGTAAGTAGAGAGAATGGACACACTGTACAGCACCATTGTCCTCATCTGCAGTCAATTTCTATGATTCTACGACACCATTATATGTAATAATGTGCACAGCGCAGGACCACTGTATCATACTTGGCAGGTGGCTGACAGCATTCCTGATAGGCCAATGGAAGCATACATAACTACTGAGGTAATAATGCCTGCACTGACACATAATTGCAATACAATTAGACTTTGTTGGAAGGGGTATCATGTCAAAAGAGCAAACCAAAATGAGCAACTGACAAATGAGCATATAATTTTGCTTGCTTTCAGGTTTAGAAACATAGAAACTGACGGCAGATAAGGACCGCAAGGCCCATCGAGTCTACCCATTTCTTTTTCTACCTTATGAATGTGCCATCGGCCTTTGCTCGGTCAATGGCAATCTATTCATACTCATCTGTATTGCTCCCTTATGCCTATCCCATGCCTGTTTGAAGCCCTGCACTGTATTCACACCCATCACTTCTTGAGGTATGCTGTTCCATGCATCCACCACCCTTTCTGTGAAAAAGAACTTCCTCACATTACCACTTAATCGGCCTCCCTCTAATGTCATGCTGTGTCCTCTTGTCCTGCTATTTTTCTTATATTGAAACATGTTAGACTCTTTCACCTTGTTAATGCCCTTAAGGTGTTTGAATGTTTCGATCATATCCCCTCTCTCCCTCCTTTGCTCTAGGGTTTATATATTGAGCTTCATTAATCTGTTCTCATATGTTTTCTGATGCAGTCCCTGCACCATTTTGGTTGCCCTTCTCTGGACTGCCCCAATTTGGTTACTATCCTTGTGAAGGTATGGCCTTTAGTACTGCATGCAGTACTCTAGATGGGGCCTAACCAGTGTCTTGTAAAGAGGGATTATTACCTCTCTCTTCTGACTTGTGATACCCCTACTAATACACCCCAACATCCCCTAGCCTTACCTACTGCTTTAGCGATCTTCTTGGATGATTTCAGGTCATCGGTGATGATGATGCCCAAGTCTCTTTGTTTCCTTGTGACTGCCATCAACTCCCCTCCCAGCCTATAGGTGCCTTCAGGGCTTCTCTTCCCTATGTGCATGATCTTGCACTTCTTTGTGTTAAACCCCAGTTGCCACTCTTTTTTTTTTTCCTACTTTTTCCCTCCGGTCGCAATCTGCAGAGCCTCTCTCAGGCATCCTGCCTGTTCCTGCCCCACCTGAAGTCTTCCTACCTGAGCCTCCTCTCTCCTCCCTTTCAGCCCACACAGCCGGCACCCCCAGCTTATCCCCTCCGGGGTGGGGTCACCCCTACTCTTGGGTGCTCTATACAGTCAGTCTCTGGCTTGTGGGTGAGAGCCCGGGTGGAGGACACTGGAAGGCCAGGCAGGATAGACCCGGCAGTGGACATGGGGACAGGTGCCGTCGCCTACCCCGCAGACTGGTGTTTTTCCTGTTCTGGTGTGCACTCCCCCCTCTCGTGCATGGTGCATGTCCCTGATGCTACGGTGCACAGCAACCCTGCCAAGTGTCAGCCACACCATGTATGTACTGCCCTGCGTGCTGCAGCACCCCCAGTCTCTACCGGGAACCACTGGAATGCCGAGCGATGCCCCATCCCCCCACCAGGGGAGGAGAGCAGCCCAGTGGGTGCTCAATCCTCAGCCGCCCCTGCCGACTCCCAGTGCCCGAGCTCGCTCCTGAACTCAGGTCGCAGGTGTAGCGCGAGGTGTGGCATCCAGTGCCTCAACCCTCAGTGCCACTGGGCCAGGCTCCCAGTTGCCACTCTTCCAACCATTTTGCTAGTTTATCCAGATCTCTTCTCATTCTGCCCACCCCATCGGGATCATCTACTCTGTTGCAGATCTTGGTGTCATCTGCAAACATACAAACCTTACCCTCCACTCGATCTGCAATGTCACTGATGAAGATATTGAAGAGGACTGGCCACAGGACTGATCCCTGAGGTACCCCACTTGTGACTTGTATCTCTTCTGACTGTATACCGTTTACCACCACTCTCTGTTTTCTGCCCGTCAACCAGTTTTCCACCCAGTTGACCAACTTCTGACCCACCCCGAGCCTACCCAGCTTATTAATCAATCTTCTATGTGGAACAGTATCGAAAGCATTGCAGAAGTCAAGGTAGGTGACATCAACTGCTCACCCTTGGTCCACCACTCTGATTACCCAGTCAAAGAAATCTATGAGATTAGTTTAACAGGACCTTCCTTTTGTAAACCCATGCTGCCTTGGATCCTGTGCTCCTATGGATTCCAGGTGCTGCACTATCCTTTCCTTAAGGAGTGTCTCCATAATCTTGCCCACTACTGAGGTAAAACTGACTGGTCTGTAGTTCTCTGCCTCCTCCCTGCTACCACTCTTGTGGAGCAGAATCACATGAGGAATGGCTCTGCTAGTTCCACCCTTAGCTCCTTTAGTACCCTGGGATGTATGCCATCAGGTCCCATTGCCTTGTCCACCCTGAGCTTATTGAGCTCTTGTAGGAGCCTTTCTTTTGTGAAGGGAACAGTGCACACCTCCCTTCCCCCTGTGTCCATGGTGCTGAGCTGTGGGCCCTGCCCTACCTTTTCTTCAGTAAATACTGAGCAGAAGTATCTATTTAGGATAGATGATTTTACATGGTCCTCCTCCTCCCCACATGCCCCCTTATCCCCTTGGGTCTTAGCAATACCCCCTCTGGACTTTCTCCTTTCACTAATGTATCTTCTTTTACTGTTTATGCTAGTGATTCCTCAGTTTGGGCCTTTGCCTGCCTTACTGCCTTCCCTACTTCTGTTAGGGAAGTTTGGTGTGCCTCCCTATCTTCATCCTGCTGTGTTCACTTATATTTCCTGAAGGCCAGCCTTTTGGCTCTGACCTTTTCTGCAACTGTTTTTGAGATCCAAGGTGGTTTCCTTCTTCTTTTGCACTTCCCTTTCTCTCTAACACAGTGGGATGTTGTTTCAAGTATTGTATCCTTAATGCTTGCCACTTTGCCTGTACCCCTCACATGTATTTATTTTTGCCAGGGCTAGCTTAACTCTGTTGGCCATCTTATCAAAATCAGCTCCTCTGAAGTCCCATATTTTTGCCTTGGAATGGGATGATTTAGTTTGGTTACTGTGGAGGGATAGCGAAGGACAGAATAGCACGGGAGAATTGGAAAAAATGGTGAGGGAAGGGAAGGGAATAGCAATGGGACAGAAGAGGGAGGAGAAGAAGGATGAGCTAACTAGGGATGTGGAGCATGATGCCACCGAGCTACTCGTATAGCGTAGTGGGTAGGGATACCGGCTGCAGTGGTGGTGGCCCCAGGCTCAGGACTTCAGACAGGTATGTCATTTTATTTTTGACAAGTTATTGCTGTCCTCGGTCCCTCATCTTTCCTCCAGTGTCCACCCCCCGGGACATGGTTATTAAAGTTTGGGGGGGTGGGGACTTGAACACCACAAAAAGAGATGTGGGGGCCATAACACCCTCACATTAAACATGTAATCAGATATCTTCCAATTTAGTATTCGATGTATATGGCTGTGTGCTGTATTTGTGTACATCACGATGTACTCGCTCTTGTGCAAGTCGCTGAAAAAGATTCACTCTTGTGACATGGAACTGTTGGAGGGTGGGGATAACAACACTAACCACATACTGCTCTGTATATTGCATAAGACACATGCAGCTTGCAGAACAGTGTAAAACACAGAGTTATAATATTAATGTGAAACTCCTAATCATTTACACTGTCTGTAAATAGCTGCAGTTCAAGAATGTGAACTACTGACAGTCCAAAATACAATCTCCCTGACCCTCATGCAGCTCGGAATGCTAATGGGGAAGGGGGGTGTCTCCTTTAGCCCATCAGCTGCCAAAGTCCATATTTCAGAAATAAAGCACATCATGGTAGTACAGGTTAAGTCACTTTATTCAAACACTTCACTGAAAAGATTTAATTCACAAACTGTTATGAGCACCACTACCGAGTGGCGATGCCATGGAGCTGCTCCATATAGTACCCACATACAACTGGGAATGCTGTTGGGGTGGGGGAGGGTTCCTTCAGCCCATCTGCTGGAAAAATGTAAACATTTCCAACTAAAAACACAACACGGTCAGTATGGGGTAAGATACTATTTTCACAAGGCACAATAAAAATATTTTAAATAAAAAATGACAGAGTGCAGCACTACGAAAAAGACCGCTCTTCAGTGAAATAAGTGAGGAAGCCATGGAGCTGCTCCATTTATATGGACGTCAGCCCAGCACCTGTAGCATGTAAACATTAGGAAACTATGCAGCGCCTGAAGCACACCATAAAATGAGTAAAAAGCTCAAAAACAGGACACAATTCTCGATCAAGAAGGCATGTAAATGAAGAACAAAATCACAGCAGACACCAAGTTATTTTTTTTTAACAGACTACAGAGGATTCAGTGGCCAAGCACCCAAGAACAGGCATAAATTGAACATAAAGAACTTATGATACATTTTGACACCTGCAGAGTATAGAGTATAGGGTAAAGAGTACCCCATAGGCACCCCCTCCGTATACCACAACTGTAGCACAATACCTCAATAGGCTTCACAACAGAGATTTTAGTAGTCACCAAATGAGGTACTCGGCTTCTCATATAACCGCTTGCATCCACTGTATATAGTTTATATCAGAGGCAGTATAGCACACTGGGTTAAGGCTCTGAGCTATAGATCTGGAGATCTGGGTTTGAATCCCACAGCCATGTAGATGCATACTGTGTGATCCTGAGCAAGTCACTTAACTTCCTTGTGCTCCCAGATTGCAACTGGAAACGAGATTCAGCTTAGTGTGCTACTCCTGGTTAAACAATGTTCCCCCATACTGCTTAACAGAATAATATTTAGTAGTTCTGACATTTGACAGGAGCTACTTATAGTAGCTATTATGACTACCTATAAGATTAGTGCACACCTCCCTCCCCCCCTGTGTCCATGGTGCTGAGCTGTGGGCCCTATCCTACCTTCTCTTCAGTAAATGCTGAGCAGAAGTATCTATTTAGGATATATGCTTTTGCATGGTCCTCCTTCTCCCCACATGCCCTCTTATCCCCTTTGGTCTTACCCCCTCTGGACTTTCTCCTTTCACTAATGTATCTATAGAAAGTCTTGTCACCTTCTTTTACTATTTGTGCTGGTGATTCCTCAGTTTGGGCCTTTGCCTGCCTTACTGCCTTCCCTGCTTCCATTAGAGAAGTTTGGTATGCCTCCCTATCTTCATCCTGCTGTGTTCCCTCATATTTCCTGAAGGCCAGCCTTTTGGCTCTGACCTTTTCTGCTACTGTTTTTGAGAACCAAGGTAGTTTCCTCCTTTTTTTGCACTTCCCTTTCTCTCTTATACAAATAATTGTGTTTCGCTCAAATATAGGGCAAAATGATATAAGGTACACGATATGTTCAGTATAGTATATAGACAGCATCCTTATTGCTTACACTACTCACATATGAATAAAAGAGCACTTAATACCTTGATCTTTTAAGGAAACGTTTTAAGCATTAATTGGGACACAGGGTGAGGTGTCAGGATTTCGTTTATTTTTTTAATGAGTAACACTACAACAAGACTAGCACACACACACACACACACACACACACACACACGACTCTGGTTTTAACAGTGAACTCAGATTACAGAGAAAGGTGATACTCAAAACATAAAAACAGTAATCTTAAGTACCCAAATAAATAAACTTAGTAAACCAAAATGAGTCTGCATTGAAAAATCAGTTCATTATTACAATATATCGCATGCTATAAGGATTAAATTAGCATTTGAGTACAGGATACTGTACAATTTCCTTTGATTGTCATCAAACATAAGCAGACCAAAACTGAGCTTATCCATCATGCCCAATGATCATTCAAAAGATAGAGGGGACAATATACAGGTTTTGTTTAAAAACATATGCCTCACTTGCAGGGTTTTGCCTTTTGTACACATTTTTAATGACCACCTGCCAGAGTTTTAACCCTGGACTTCATGTCAGAATTTTCTATCCTCTGACTGTTGCAGTGTGCATGCATGACGCTAATATGCATATGCAGATGATGAGGGTAGCAAATTCTGACAGAAAGCATGATTTGATACTACATCGGGAACACGTCTGAACTCTTCAACGCCGACCGTGAACTGAGGAAATGCCGGTAAGCTATATAATGGCATAAATAGGGTTTTTTTCAACTTTGGTGCATATCTCGACCATTTTTGGGAATTTTGGCACCAACTTTTCAACATAGGGTTATTGGGACCTCTCCTCAAGAATTCAATCACTGTCATGGTGTTATTGGGTCCCAAAAGGTGATTTCGCAGTTACTGCATGGAATCACCTTTAGGAACCGATTAATGAAACGATAGTGTCACTATTCATGAGGGGGTCTCTCAAAAAGCCTATGTGGCAAATCTAGTGAAAAAAATCCAAAAATGGCAGTTTTACGAGCTTGCATTGCACAGTTTCTACACACGCTCATAACTTTGTGAATTTGTAATATTTTCACTCCAGATTTTCAACATTGCCATTTTCCCACACCTCCTTATGATCAGTACAGCTGTCATTTTACATATCCTGGCTGAAATGTGTTTTTGCACTTCCAGCGCAGAATAGCACGGTCACTGTGGGAAATCCATTTTAGGGACAGATTAGCAAAATGACAGTGACACTGTTCATGAGCAGAGGTCCTAAAATGCTTATGTTGAAAATTTGGTGATGAACGTCCATAAAATGACTGTGTTACAAGCATGCGTTGTGCAGTTTCTACGTGCACTTGTAACTTCACAAATTTGCAATATTTTCATACCAGATTTTCAACACTGGCATTTTTTCACACCTCCTTATGAACAGTACAGCTATCATTTTTTCATATCCTACCCGAAATGTGTTTTCGCACCTGTGGCGTACAATTGCATGGTCGCTGTGGGAAATCAACTTTTGGGACAGATTAACAAACTCACAGTGCCACTGTTCATGAGGGGAGGTCCCAAAATGCCTATGTTGAAAATGTGGTTAAAAAAATCATAAAAATAATTGGGTTACAGATGTGCGTTGCGCAGTTTCTATGCATGCTCATGACTTCACCAATTTTTCATAATTTCACTCCAGATTTTCAACGTTGCCATTTTTTTATACCTCCTCATGAACAATACAGTTGTCATTTTCCACAACTTGCCCAAAATGTGTTTCTGTACCTGTGGCACCAAATGGCGCAGTCACGGTGCAAAATCACCTTTCGGCTAACAAACTGATAGTGTCGCTCTCCATGAGGTGTGGTCACAAAAAGACCATGTTTATAATTTGGAGTGAAAATACCAACACACGCCTATGGCGTTAGGGTTTCCAACTGTAACACCCCACCCTGTAGAGACTGACAGGTGTCATGGGTGTGACTTGGGATGATCAGCTGTAATGCTCCCGCCATTCCACTCCCACACCCACCCTGCAACCAGTGACAGGCATTGAGGTGTGCCTTGGAGTGTTCGGCCCCAAAATTCACTCCATTCTCCTATACTGCACCCACCTCAGCGTAATTCCTTATGGAATGGAGTTAGTATAAGGCCCAAAGACACCAAAGCACACCACGACACTTGTCAGTGTCTACAGCGTAGGGTGAGGTAAAATGGCATGAGCGTTATAGCTGACGACCCAAAGGCACACCACAACACCTGTCAGTCTCTGCAGGGTGGGGGTGGGGTTGGCATCAGTTCAATACTTCACTGCCATTCCTATTATGGTCTCTTAACTACTGCACTACCAATGCCAATGCCAACGAGACAACATTCGGCATTGACAAATGCTTGTTTCTTCTGAATTGCTGTCTTTGTCTTAGAAACTTATTTTACAGGCCTACTCCCTTCCATCTTTATCTTAATGTACAAGAATTTTACAAATAACAGTTGCTGATCACAAATGAAGCCAGCTGCCTTCCAAGAAAAACTCCAGTACCTAACCATACTACCTTCCTCAGTCACCTTGGGGAAACAGTTGGCCATGCCGATGAGTAGTGCATGTCTCAAAGCAAGGTATGAATATGAACTGGTTAGCTAGCAAGACTACAAGTTGGGGCTACTATGCAACTTCCAAGAGCTACCCCTTCAATCCAAAAAGGTTTCACATGTGACGCAAGCCTTTACTGGCTGTGCTTGCACAATTTATTTTTTTACAGCACTACACAGAAAAATGGTTCTGTCCTGACTCCTGCTTGTGTGGGAAATGATTGGTGATACAGTACTGCAAACAGAGGCTACTCAACAGCTGGTCTGCCCCCTCTCCCCAAAAAAGGTTTCACATGTGATGTAAGCCTCTACTGGCTCTGCTTGCACAATTTATTTTTTTACAGCACTACACAAAAGAACAGTCCTGTCTTGACTCCTGCTTGTGCAGAAAATGGCTGGTGAAACTGCAGACAGAGGCTACTCAACTGCCGGGCTACCCCTCCCTCCAAAAAAGGTTTCGCATGTGGGGCAAGCCTTTACTGGCTCTGCTTGCACAATTTGTGTTTTACAGGACTATACACACAAAAAATTGGTCCTGTCCTGACTTCTGCTTATGTGGGAAATGGCTGGTGGCACTGCAGACAGAGGATACTCAAGGTTTCACACATGACGCAAGCCTGCCCTTTACCGACTCTGACTGCTTGTGTATATTATTTCATTTTATTCTTGGTTAACAAGGAAAGGCCCATAAGGCACAAGTGACTGTTTTCAGGGGTGACCCAGGAGCTTTGGGGTGGTTAAGTGACTTGTTCAATGTCACATAGTATGCCAGTGGAGGTTGTGGGAAATGAGAATCAAACCCAAGTTTGCTGGATAACCTCAGTCACAGCTCTATTTTACCCTATAGGCTATAGCTAGCTGTTTTGTGACTGTTCTTGTGGACTGGTGCACTGTGCTGTGATGACTGAGCACTTGGGTTACAGCAAAAGCACTGCAGTCTCCCACTCTCCCACCCCCAACACACACACACACACACACACACACACACACATATACAGTCACCTGTTATACACAGGAGCAGCAGCCCTCGGTCAGACTTTCATCTGGCGGGGTGGCTCTACTGATCAGCCACCCACCTTACAGCTCCTTGGCTCCCTGGTGCTTCTCAAGAAGTGCAGCAGCCCTTAATCGGGCTTTCATCTGTTGGGGCAGCTCTACTGATCTGCCGCCCACCTTACAGCTCCTTGGCTCCCCGGTGCTTCTCAAGAAGTGCAGCAGCCCTTAATCGGGCTTTCATCTGTTGGGGCAGCTTTACTGATCTGCCGCCCACCCTACAGCTCCTCGGCTCCCCGGTGCTTCTCAAGAAGGTATGGCCAGTTCCTGAAGATTTGTTTCAGCCTTTTTTTTCTTACTTGGCACAATTGAAGCTGGGTCCCTATGACTGGCTTGCCGTCACTTAAGGAGGACACACATTGGTTGCTGTTAGCAACAATAGGATCGGATTGGCTCCTGTGCTTGCTGGCTCTCCACCGCTGACTCTGCCCAGCTTCTCAACTGAAAAGATAGTTCCCTGGCAGCCAGCAACAGTAGCTCCAGCCCCTGCACTCTAGGAGAGTTTTTTACATGCGCATTGCAGTCTCATAATCTTGTATCTGCCTGCAGGATTTTCTAACCTACCTCTGTCTTAAATGCCATAGTTCTGCATTTTATTTAGAAAATATCATATTGCCTTCTATGTAACCATGCTGATTGCCCTAATGTGATAGTAGGTAAAACTGCTTACCTGATATATAAATTGTATTGGCTAACTCTTGCCAATTACTGTATTTAGCTTATGCATCCAGCCTTTCTTTGTAATTTCTCTCTTATTCCTTTTTCTATGCTGATAGTTCTACCCCCCCGCTTACAGCACTGATCAGCCCCAGACTCTATCTTCTGAACTGGAACCCGAGTTGATCCTGAGTCTTTGTCTTAGTATTTCCCTCTGTCTCCTTTCGTCTATGCCCCTACTTAAAATTCATTCCTGTCTGCCTAGATCCTGATTCTTTGTTTTAGATTTTCCTTCTGTCTCCTTCTCACCTCTGCCCTTATTTAAAATTCAATGCTGTCTACCTTGACTGTCTCTGGCCCCTGCTGTCTGCATATCTGCACTGAATTACTGCCCCCTCTTGTGCTATTGAACCCCCGACCTTCTCTTCTTCCCTTATCTAATAAGATTTTTGTTCTTTTGCCCCATAGCGCAGCAGCCTCAATCGGGCTTTCATCTGGTGGGGTGGCTCTACTGATTTGCACCCCTGCCTTACAGCTCCTCGGCTCCCCGTGCTTCTCAAGAAGGTATGGCCAGTTCCTGAAGATTAGTTTCAGCCTTTTTTTCTTACTTGGCACACTCAAAGCTGGGTGCCTACGATTGTCTTGCCATCACTTAAGGAGGACACCATTTGGTTGCTGTTAGCAGCGATAGGCTTGGATTGGCTCCTGTGATTGCTGGCTCTCCAGTGCTGACTCTGCCCGGCTTCTTGGCTGAAAAGATAGGTTCCTGGCAGCCAGCAGCAGTAGCTCCAGCCCCTGCTGTCTAGGAGTGTTTTTCAGCCCACTCCCCCATCCCCTCCTGTGGTCTCCTTAAATACACGTTAGCCCCGCCCATCTACATCAGGTGACCTCTCCATTGGACAGTTATTCCACAGTAAGTTTGCTAGACACTCATAGGCTATGCTACAATTCCACTGAACCCCTGCTGATCCTGGAAGTATCTAACTTGATCTGCCAGTGGATTCTGTCCATTGTTGCCAGTTGGTAATACCTTAGTTGCACAAAAAACGCAAAATACTAGTCACTGTTTACTTTAAAACTTCAGTACATCCTGAGACTCAAAGAGGGCACGTATTCATTCTTCTTGCTCTAATTTTAAACTAACATACCTTCCCTGTCAGCATGCTCCTCCCCATGTCAACCAGTCTGCTATGGATCTACTCTCTCCTGATCTGCCCCTGGCCTGTTATACTCGATAATGAGAGGACATCCTTCTCTCCTATCACCTCCAAATACTGCCTCCCACCGCCCAGTTGCAATGCTCAAATAACCTCAGGGATGTTCCTCATCTACCTCAGATATCCCACCCTCCCCCTCTTCGTTCCAAAACATCACTGTGCAAGCCCCGGCCAAGAAACCAGAGAAAGTTACCCTTCATGCGCCTTCCTGTTCTGTGCTCCCAACTCTGTCTGTTCCTACTCTCTGGTGACATCAAAATAAATCCTGGTCCCACTGAGAAAGATCAGGATCTCCCCCGATCCCCCTGCCCAACATGGTCGGAGATAAAAGTCTTCAGGATTGCCCAGATGAACATCCAAAGTCTCAGCCGAAAAATGCATGAACTCAAACTTTGGATTCAACTGCACAAACCTGATGTTCTTTGCATAACTGAATCCTGGCTAAAACCCTCCATACAATCCCACGAAGTTGACCTCCCTGGGTACTTCTCCTACTGGCAGAACTGACCCAGGAGAAAGGGGAGAGGTGGGGGGTAATAATATACACCAGACATAGTCTAGCGGTCCACAAAATATCTGATGTACACCTAGACCCTAGCATCGATTATCTGTGTATATGTATCACCCTTGGAACAATCAAACAACTAACAATAGGGTGTATATACATACACCCCAAACTTGCACCTGCCTCCTACTTGGAGCTTTTCACCACTCTTGACACCCTTCATCAAAGTGATATTATAGCCTGCGGTGACTTCAGTCTCGACTGGCTCAGCCCAAAGCATGAGCTATATCATTGACAATATCAGATGCTAGGTTAGAACAGCTCATAGACCAACCAACAAGGCTCAATTTGAAAACAGGTAATCACACACTTCTCGACTAGATGTTAACTAACAACAGACCTCACATTAGAGCAGCTGGAGTCCTCACTAATATACTAAGTGACCACTCCCCAAGCCTCTGTATCTGTAAGAATGACTCTCCTCCTACCCCACCCCCCAAAATTATTAAAGCCGGAGACCTAATGCACTATTCCACCTCAGATTTTATTCTTAGTCTTACCTCCTTGGATTGGTCTCCCATCTCCACCCTTCCTAACATCAATCAGGCTCTTGATTACCTAATCAACACTTTCATCTCTGTTCTTGACCTCCATGTACCCTTCAAGTTGAGAAGAGCTAAAGGAACTCACTCCCCCTGGCTCTCCCATGAACTCCGGTCCCTAATGCGCTCTAGAGATAAGGCTTGGGGAACATACAAAAAATCAGGACTAATTTCTGACTGGAATTCCCACCAGCTGCTACAGAACAAATGTAAGGCCAAAGTAACCAAATCTAAGAGACACTATCTGCAGTTCCAACAAACAAGTAACCAAAATACTTCTGGGAATGAATAAACAATCTTCTCAAAGGACAAGAACGGAACACCCCCCATGTCATGCTACGGAACGGCTCAGAGCTATCCTCACCCTCCAAACTCACCAAGGGACTAAACTCATTCTTCACTGACCTGGAAATCTACAAAGTAAGTATCCTGGCAAACAGCCCTGTGCCACAGCCCCCCTTTACTGAACCTCAATCCCATATCTTTCACTTAAAACTTACCTCGTGGGGGGGGGGAGTCCTTAAGCTCCTACAGGGCCTAAATCCTGACAACTTCCCCTGGTTTTGATACCCTGCCTCCCAGATTCCTTATGCTTAGTGCCCCCACCCTGGCTCACCCAATCACTCAGTTGATAAACAGATCCTTCCTCACACAATCTGTTCCAGATAAATAGAAAACAGCTACCATTGTCCCTGTGCACAAATCTGGCCCAACTAACCTAGTCGAAAATTACAGACCCATTTCAATACTGTGACCTTTAGCCAAAATTCAGGAAAGAATCCTTTACAATCAGTTGTACTCCTTTCTTGAACAGACCAATGCTCTTACAATACATCAACATGGCTTCAAGAAATCACATGGCACTGAATCCGCTCTCTTGAAGGTCACCTCTGATATCTTTCATGCAATGGACCATGGTAATGCCACTGGGGCAATCAACCACACCAAGGCATTTGATCTTGATAATCAATGACTTCTCATCTCCAAACTTCAGTGATGAGGGCTTGATAATAACTGTCGCATGGGTATCAAACTATCTTGCCAATCATTTCCAGTGTGTCAAATGGGATGAGGACCCTCTCCTCCCTATCTCCTGTCTTGGACAGGGTCCCCCAAGGATCTATTATGGTGCTCCTATTTTTCTCTATCTTTATCAATGATCTGCCCCTCAACTGTGGGGGTAGATCAATCCAGCTCTACGCTGATGATGCCATCCTATACAGACATGGTTCCGACATCTCAGCTATCAGGGCTCACCTATAAACTGACTTCCTTCTTCTAGAAACCTGGTTCAAAGAAAACCAGCTGGTGCTGAATACATAGAAGACCAAATCGATGCTATTCCGCCACACTCTGTTGACATAAACTCTCAGCCTCCTTGATTATTGACACATCATCCGGCAACCCTCTTGAAGGGGTTGAATCATTCAAATACCTGGGTATAACTCTTGACGAGCAACTATCCTTCGATATCCGTGTCAATAGCATCATTAAAATCACAAATCAGAAACTTGGACTCCTCCACCATACCTTCCTCTACCTTACTCCTTGTGCTAGGAAAATTGTTGCCTCTGCCACCCTTCTTCCAGCCTTATTCTATGGTGCCCCCATAATTCACATCAAGGTCACCACCCTAAACAAACTCAAACAGGCCTACCACATAATTGCCCACTTCGCTGATGTTGCACCTGCTCGAGCCCACCATTGTGCGGTCCTCAAATCTCTAGGGTGGCCCTCTTTTGAGCACAGAATGGACTTCCCTGTCCTCTGCACCGTGACTAAACTTTTCCACCTTCCTCCCCCACCCAGTCTCTTCAGGCTCCTCACCCAGAAATCCTTCCCCAGGACTCTACAACACTCACACCTCCCACTGCTGAACATCTCAAAGGATCGTCTATCTATAGGAAGACAATCTTTTACGTTTTTGGCTCCTCAAAAATGGAATGCCCTTCCCCACAGTGTACTCTCATGCTCAACTCATTTCTTTTCCCCCCCCAGCTGTTGTGGCAACTGCACCTAATAACCAATACTAAACCTTTCTCCTCTATAAAGTACATTTGCTTGTATAATATGTAAATATATATGATACTTACTGCTTGTACGTTAAATTATATTGCTGTGTCACTTACAACACTACTGGCTGCTCCATACTACTTTCTTAGAACTCGACCTACCTGTATGACTTGGTCTCCAGGCTTCATAATTGCCAACACTAGCCCAACCAGTGCTGTATCCTCCGTGGACACCGCAGGACCTCCAAGGAAACAACGACCACAGCTGTTGGGATTGATTGTGTGTCTAGAATACAATTGTGACTCTACTGTTCCATCTGTTTTATCTTCAAATGTGTATTGCTTTTGTGCTCCAACTTTTTATCTTCATATGTACAGTATATTGCTTTGCTTGCTGCATGTTTGGTCTAGGCTGTTTCCTCTGTTACCTTACACACCCAACTGTACCTGTATCTATTGTCAACTGTATTCACCCTACTGTACATTTATAATTATTTCCTACTGTTTTTGTATTCAATCTTGGAATTGTTATATTCCCCGGGTCGCCCCTGAAAAAGGGACTTTACTGTCTCAGTGGGCCTCCTCGGTTATCAAAATTCAAATAAATAAATAAAACTTAGTTTAACTTTAATGTAACATTCAATTTGTTCACAACTGCCTTAAGTTAAACACTAAGCTCTTTAGTTTTTCTCTTTCTGTAGTCTGGCATCAGGATGTCGCACCCCTGCCACCCGCCCCCCAACACACACACACAGTCCGTGGCCCACTGCTCATCATTCTCTCTCTGCCTCACTTTTTGTACCTTACAATTATTTTTTTTGTTTGTTTTTTATTTGGAGGTGCAGTGTTGAAGTGCATGAACAAAGATCCACGACCTGACCCAATCCCTTCCTGCTTGTTTGCTCCTCCAGCTCCAACAAGTAGCTGCTGCTTCTACTAAGTGCTGGGCAGTGTGGAACCCCCTATCCTTGCCAGTTGTCTGTAATGGTGCAGAGGTAAGAGCTGCACTCTTATACAGTATATACTCTGGTTTGCACATACCATTTCCACTCTGCACCCTTTAACCTCTACGTCTACACTGTCTTAAGCCTGTCATATGACAGGCAGGCAAGCAGGAAGCTTGAAAAAAAAAAAAAAAAAAAAAGCAGCTCTGAGATCTGAGCCGGCAAGGTTTGGTTTGGTGTCATGGAAACTGAGTCACATGAGTTCAGAGTAGCTCAGTTTCACTAGCAGAGGTTTTGCACACCTCTAGAAATTTTGGGTCAAAATGTGGGAACCCACTGAAAATTGCCTCTTAGCTGGCCTATCCTGGGTAAATACATTCTAAGAATGTGAAAAGGCAGGACACCACTGAAAATGAGATACTGTAGCTCATCTGGTCTATCCTGGGCTGGTATTTAGTATAAATAGTTAAAAACAGGACCCCCAATACAGCAGAACCCCCACTGAATTCTGATCCTGTGCTGCTTTATCCTGGAAAATTACACTGCAAAAGCTGGACCCTACTGAAAATATAGCTTGCCTTTCAGCTGGACGATTCTGGGTAAATACATTATAAAAATAGGTAAAAGAAGGACCCCATCGAAAATGAGATATTGCATCTCAGCTGTGCTATCCCAGGTAAACACAGAGTAAACACTGGGGATAGCAGGATCCCACTGAAAACAAGATAGCATATAAGCTGTGCAATCCTGGGTAAATACAGTACAAAGATGTGTTAAAGCAGGACACCACTGAAAATGAGATATTGCAGCTCACTTGGGTTATCCTGTGTAAATATATTGCAAAACTGTGTAACAACAGGACCCTACAACAGAACCCCATTGAAAAGGAGATGTTGCATCTAAACTTACCTGTTCTAGAAAAATGCAGGCCCACACTAAGAACAAGATAGCACATCACACTTCCACTATCCTGGGTAAATGCGGTTTAAAACTGTGGAAAATCTTGGCCTCATTGCAATTTACACATCACATCTCATCTGATCTATCTTGGATGAATCTATAGCAAAAACGTGTACTAGCTAGACCCGCTACAACAGCAATGCAAGCACCGAACATTTGGCATTGACAAATGCTTGTTTAATATTGTTACGCCAGATTTTCAACATGGCCTTTTTAGGACCCCACCTCATGAACAAGGGACATGGAATTTTTTAAATCTGGCCCAAAAATTGATTTTGCAGTTTCTCTGCGAAATCACCTTTCAGGCAGGATTTGGAAATTTTCATCTATCGGGTTCATGAGGTGGGGTCATAAGGAGCCTCTGTTGAAAATGTGGTAACAGAATATTAGAAACAAAGTTATGAAGGTACATTGACATTTTTCAGTGCTCGCTTGTAACTTTGGTAATTTTCTATATTTTAATCCCAGATTTTCAACATATTCCATTTCTTCACACCACCTCATGACTGTGACAGTGGTCATTTTTCAAATGAAAGGGAAAGAAAGAGGGGAATCTTTTTAATCTGGAAAGGCAGACTAAGCCCTAAGCTGCATCTTGTTTCCAGGTGTGACCAGAGAGTACAAGGAAGTTAAGTGACTTGCTCAGGGTCACACAGTATGCAAGGCAGTGGTTGATGGGATTCAAACCAAGTTCTCCAGGTTTGCAGTTCATGCCCTTAACCACTACACTATATTGCCTCTCTCTATGTATATTTATATATTTATTTATTTAGTTTTTGTTGACTGGGAAGGAAGACTAGACAACAATTGTGCCTATTTTCACCTTCATCTCGAGGGAGGGGGATACTGACATTAAACCAGATTAAGCTGTTGGTGGTATTTGTAGTGAATGGGGGAAATTTGGCCAGGATACCAGGGAAATTCCTTACTCGCCTGTAGGGGGACCCTCTGTCAGCCATTTCCAAGATGGCAGATGTGGAGAGTGCTGGTGGCGATGCTGGAATGGAGAAGGAAGGGGATGTTCTCCCTAGTACATCTATGGTTGATACTGTTGTCAACAATGTTGATCAAAATCAAAGCTACTCAGATATGGAACAAATTGTGGATTTTTTTATTAGATGATGTCTCTGAAAATGCACAGGATTCTACAAAGGCTCAGTCTACTGGACAGGAATCTCTTCCAGAATCTAACTCACCTTCAAGGGTGGTGTCTGCTGTTGCTTCTGGTTAAATCCATTAACAGCTGAACAAGAAGAAATGTTGTTGCAAAATGGCATCTTGTATAATAAGGCTTTCTTGTTAAAACTTTTGGTACAATCTGCAAAAACTTCACCTATAGCTGTGTCAAGAGACTGACCTCTGTTTTCCATGGACTCTGTTACACCTGGGATAGCTAGATGTGTTCCAACTGTCTCCTTCCAAAGTTCACAAGAAATACCTTCCCAGCTTAACTCCCCTGAACTTATTCAAAATGTACCTATACTGCATACAAGTGTGGAAAATCCACAAGACAATGACTCAGTTTCTATTCCTAGACCTCCTGTCTTCAACACTAATTGGGATCCGGCCTTGGCACTACGAGCCGTGGGATGGCTACCTACTTCAGAAGAAGGCTGGACCTCTTCTGGGCCCGTCTCGGCTGCAGAAATTATTTAGTCCTCTCAGTCTACCTCAAAGCAGTCTGTCACACCAGTTGAACTGATTCCTTCAGCAAATGTGCAGTTTACAGAGCCCTCATTCCCTGCACCTTTGATTACCAATTATGGCTTACACGCTGGGTTGACTACTGAAAATTTTGAATCCGGGGACATTTCTACTTCTTCTCGGCCCAGCTTAGTTTCTCCCTTACCTTCGGAATCTACACAGCATTTGGTTTCACGGCCTCATTCTGAGGATGCCTCGGAACCCAACCCTGCTGTGAGTGTACACACACTGAAGACTCCACAGGATATTCTCGTCCTTCTGGCTCAGAGACTTTGACTGGTGTAAATAATGTTAATAATACAGACACTCCGTTTAGGATGGCTGATTTATTTAAGCAAGTGGGCAAACCTGCACAAAGGCGGAATGCAGTCTGTCTGAAGTGCACAGGCACTAAGGACATTTTCCCTAACAGAAAATATGTTTTGCATGTACCCCTAGTGAAAGCAATGGGTATCCCTGCACATGAATTGTTTGCATTCATTCATATATAAGGGGAAAATATTTATGACATCAGTTTTCGTACCAATGCTACTCTATAAAAATTCTGGCAGAAACATGAAGCACTTAGGCATCAACCTGAGTGGCAAGATTTTTTTCCTATCCCTTTGACCAAACCCACTGTTAAAACTATCACCCTGTTGTTTAGAAACTAGGGAGTTAATATGGAAGGTGTTCAGTACTGGTTGAGGCAGAAATGTGAAATCCTAGAGTCCCATTCGCATCCTGGATGAAGATTTAGTCTGGCGTTGGTGCATAAAGGTAAAATTACAAAACACTGACACTGGGATTTTACATCTCCACAGTAGTTTTCATATAGGCAGGGATCAGGGTATTTGTTTCTACCCGGGCCAGCCCAAGACTTACCACAAGTGTGGGGCTCAAACTCACCTGAGTTCCACTTGTAATCTGCCTAGGTGTGACCTATGCCTTGACTATGGCCACGTTAACCTCGGGCGCCCTAATCCTTTTTGTTGTAACCTGTGCGAAGAATCAGGACATACCTATGGCTCTTGTTCCTGAGCCGCCAAAAATAGATTAGATAGGGCCATGCAATCTAAAGTACTTCAAACCAGACAGGAGGCTAGTCTGAGTACAGTTAGTATCCCCCCCCCCCCATAGTAAGACCACGATTCTGGACCTTCTAATCTGATCAAATGTAGCACCTATGATAAACCCTGGTCCCCCCTCTGATATGACAGAGGGGAAAGCATGCACATCCGCAGTTTCTGAAACACCTGGTGAACCCTCTCCTGAGGCCATGTTACACCTAGAGAAACCCCCATGGAGGTGATACGCCCCAGCAAATCTAGGCGATCCCAGAAAAAAATAAACTTCCATACCACTGATTCCCCTATTGTTACGAGGAATAGATTTAATGCTTTATCCAAATGGAAGCAATGGAGTGATATGGTGGATGAAGAAGAGGAGTCTGATGTCTCTTCTGTAACTTCAGGGGTTTTAGAGGATGCCTCTGACTCCCCCCTGAGCTCTCACAATCAAAGAAACCTAGAGGCAAACATAAGTTCAAACAGAAATCTGAAGGATGAGGCTGCATTATACACTGCTCAGCTGTTTCCTTTTTCCTTTTGGTTTATGGATTGCATAGTATGTCCTTTAATGCTTGTCAGCAGTATAAAATCCTTTAAAAAACGGGGTACCACTTTTCACATTTTGACTCAGTTACCAAATAATATATTTTTTTACAGGACACCCACATTAAAACTATGTATGAACTGCAACAAGCCAAACAAATGTGGTCTGGGGGCCTGTCATTTTGGTCCCAAGGACAGGACTTATGTGACGGAGTAGCTATTTTATTCTCAGGTTCAGAATTTCTCCTTACAACAATTATAGGCACTGACCCAGGGAGGGCTATTTTGGTGGATGTTTCTTGTCATACATTGACTCTACGGCTCATTTGTACATATGCCCCACAGAGTATTGCTGGTAGAACGTCTCTCTTTAAATTAATCCAACCATTTCTTCATACTCAAAAAACTATCATTTTTGGGGGTGATTTCAATTGTGGGCTCTCCCACGGGATAGGGGTTGTAAGACTCAAAAAATATTTGGGGACATGGCATGCCTAAATGACACTATTACCACGGCAAACCTTCAAGAGGTTTTTTCAGCCACACATTCACAAGGGCAAAGAATCTTTATAAAAGGACGCCTCACCACCAGGATTGATTATCTATTTACATCCAAAAATCTTACTATTTCCCAAGCCACTACCACCCCCATAGAAACATCTGATCATTTAGCAGTTTCATGTATCGGATTTCTACCAGGGGCTAATCATCCGCCTCCTCCTTCCCGATGGCATTTGAATTCCTCATTGTTAACTGACCCAGAGCTCATATCACAATGGGACAAATTATTATAAGCCCAACTCTCTGTTCTAGAAGCATATCAAGAAATAATAGAGTGGTTAGACTTTAGACATTTGTTTATTCAGTATGCATCCTAGAAAAGTAGGAAGAAACAGGCTTTGTATCTCATGATATGCAACCAGTTACAATCCCTGATTTCACAGGTTTATGCTCAGAACATTGACCTATCTGCCCAAATACAGAAAACAAAAGCAGAAATGTCTAATGTCCAATATAATAGATTTCTCAGCCTCAAAACAGAAGCCTAATTTGATACTCAGGGTAGGCAACCAACATTGGACACCTTCCGCAGCTGTGCAACTAGAGTAAAGGCATCCATGATAGATAGCTTATTGCTCCCTGCTGAGTCTGCCCCATTACAGATAACAACAGAATTCAAGTGGCAGTATATGATTATTTTTATAACCAGCTTGGAAGAACAACTGACATTTCAAAGAACATGGATTATTTATCTGACCTGGCCATACCACACCTTTCTGAAGCTAATACTTCTGCTTTATTAGCTGACATTTCAGTGCAAGAAGTAACACAAGCTATTTCAAAATTAAAATCATGTATGGCACAGGGGAAAGATGGCTTAAATGCACAGTTTTTCAAAACATTTCAAGCTCAGCTTAGTCTGATTTTTACAGTATTATTGAATTCCTTAGTACAAGCTCCACACATTCCCTTTAGATTTTCTCAAGCTCTGGTAATTCTTTTACATAAAAAAGGGGACCGTACCAATTTAATTAACTGGAGACCAATCAGTTTATTAAATGCGGATTACAAAATCATTTCTATTATTTTGACTCACAGATTGTCTCACATAACTCACAATGTAATTTGCCCAGGACAATCATGTGGCATCCCGACTTGGTCCATTTTTCATAATTTACAGTTTTTACGTGAGATCACAAACTTGGGTACAATACAGGGCCAGTCAGGCTGGGTTTCTTTAGACCAACAGAAAGCCTTTGACAGGGTTGATCGTGCTTATTTATTCAACACACTTTGAGTTTATGGGATTCCTGCTCAGTTCATATCCTGGATACAAGCACTGTATCAGTCAGTGTCAGTGGCTCAGTAGGTAGCACACTCGCCTCTGAGGCTGGGAGATCAGAGGGCTGTGGGTTCAGTTCCCACATCTGGCAATTGGGTTAATATCCCAGTACTGACACTGTAGTGCAGCATGAGAGGGGTGCTGCACTTCTGAGGTGCCGTCTTTCGGATGAGACGTTAAACCGAGGTCCCATCTGCCTGGATTGGTGGTAGTTCAGGTGGATGTTAAAGATCCCATGGCACTTATCGAAAAGAGTAGGGGAATTTCCCCGGTGTCCTGGCCAAATTTCCCTCATTCAGTAAAAATACCACCAACAGCTTAATCTGGTTCAAGGTCAGTTGGCATTCATCTGTAGCCCCCTCCCCCGGGTCGTGCCTGAAAATAGGCAGGATTTGTCTAGTGCACTTACCCGGTCAACAAAAGCTAAATAAATAAATAAAAAAAATTAATCTGCTACCATAACTCCATTTATAAATAAGACTATAGGCACAGGGTTTAGTTTGCAAGGAGGTGTCCACCAGGGTTGCCCTTTATGTCCCACATTGTACCTTTTCGCAATTGATCCTTTAATTCATAAAATACAAACACACGGTCATATACCAGGTATAAAGTTGGCAGGACTTCCAGAACTGACTACCATAAGTGCGTATGTTGATGGTTTGTGTATTAGCACACAGACAGCAGAGGTTATTCTAATTATAGAGCAGACACTACAGGCGTATAAATGGGTGTCAGGAGCCAAGTTAAATTATGACAAGAGCCATTGCTTTCAAATTGACTCAACATCTAGACAACTTTGTCTTGCTACCCAGTTCACTATACCAGTACGGACGGATCCCATTAAAATTTTAGGACTTACATTTGGTACACCAAATGATGCTTCTTATAACTGGGAAAGAGCACTTGACAAATGTCAAGATCTACTTCAGCACTGGAAACATAAAACCATTTCCAAGAAAAAAGGATTTATTTATTAAAAACTTTGATAACGCCACAGCTCTTACATGTGGCAAATATTTTTCCCATTCCTTTTTCCTTAGAACCTCAGGTCTTCAATCTTTATTTCCAGGGACTATGGGGCAGCCGTGTAAACCCCATTAAGTGGGTTTTTACATACTATGATTATGTTTTAGGAGGGATCAGAATACTCAACTCCATAGTTTTTTTCATAGTATCTTTATTTATAGAAATCTGACTGAACTTTTCAAAGATAAAATGCTCCAATGGTTAAATTTTAGTTTTTCTTGTTTTTTGATATTGCTAGATAAATGGGGGTCAGGTTTTTTAAATCCTTCCATGCTTATACATACTAAGGGGGTCCCGGGGTTTATCAAACTTTGTTTAACCAAATTGGAGGGTCACTTCACAACTACTGGACACTGTTCCAAGAAAAGCTTTTTATAACCATGTCATTTCAGAAGTTTTATTTGAACAATCAATATTTCCAGAATGTTCAGCGACTAATATGCAAGAGACTTGCCTAAAGCTTACAGATAAGAGAATTCCCAAACAAATGTGGGACGTAGTCTGGTTGTCCTGCCATGGAAGATTAGGTGTTCGTAATACTTTAAAACACAAAGTTTTAGAAGAAAGATGGTGCCTTAGACCTACATGCTGTCAGGTTTTGGAAACCCTAGAACATTTTCTTATAAAATGTCCCTTCACTGAACAGGTATGGCTTATTTTGCAAAATATCTGGAAAGACCCAAATCTGAGTTCCACATATGAGACTTTAGTCCTCGGTATTTACCCATGTTTTTTGAAATATAATAAGAGTACCTCTTATGGTTATTTTTGCTGTCTATAAGTATTATATGTGGCAAGTTCAATGTATCCTTTGACTCAACAGAAAGAGATATCCCCAAATGGGTGATTCAACAGTGTTTGGTTTTTTTGTACTTTATATGAACAAGAAAGTACTTTTCTCTAGAACAAAATTTCAAGGTCTGTGGAAAAATTGCAATTGGGTGAGCAGGAGTTTAATTTATTATTATGGCTGGCTGGCTAGTTAGTCTTCTAGTTTTTCTTTTCTCATTACGTTGAAAAGGGGCTGATTACATTTATTATACTTTGTATTTGATTTTATTTTCACTGTTTTTTTCTCTCCAGCAATTTTCACATATGTTCCACTGTTTATTATTCTGTATACTGCACTGATTTGAATTTGTTTGTATGATGTTACACTGATTGTTATGATTTTATTTTATGGTTCTAAATAAAAATTCCCTGCTCTTTGGGTAGGGGGTCCTGTTGTACTCCGGTCAGCAAGATGGCTGACCACAGTGTGGAGATCTGTGGAGGAGGAGGTTTGGGAGCCCAGAGCTCCAACATTGCTGTAATTCCTGTTTGCAGTTCTATGAAAATACCTGAAATGGAGGTTGATTTTCCAATGGACATTAGCATTACAACTGGAGAAACTATGGCTACTACTGATACTATGGATTGGTTTAATAATATTGAGGACTTACTTATGAGACCAGCAGCTGTTCCAGCTGCAGCACAAACACTGGAGGTGATGATGCCAGTTGAATAGGAAGCCCACAGTGCTTGGCTTCTGCAACTACTACAATCTGACAAGCCTGTGCCAGTATCTCCGGTCACCAAGACAGCTGAATGAAATACTGCTCCTTCCAGTCCAGTTCCAAAGAACATCAAAGAGTCAGAGGGAAGACAGGGCACTTGGTCATCGGAATGGGCCTCCATGCAGCTGGTTGGATACTACAGCTGATGGAAAAACTGGCACCCAGGAGGTCCTCTGGTGGCTAAAGACACCCATAAACAATCCTACTGAGATTTCCCAAACCAAACAAGGGACAGCTGCCTTGGGACTTGCCCTGTTTTCAGGACAGGTGTGGCTGCTCCTAACCAGCAACAATCCACTGCTTCCATGACACACCACACCTTCAGAAGCCTTGCAGAACTAGAGATGCAGCTAATTTAAATTTTCACCGGCGAAGTGCCCACAAAGTGGGCACTTCATGTTGTCACTCCGTTACGCAGAGTGGCCAATACAAAAGGTTCACTTCACTTTGTAGTTATTACTTTGTGTTGTCATTCCACCTTAACATGAAGTAAGGTGAAGTGACAAGCAATATTGGTAGCCCCTCACACTCCAGTCACCAGAATAATGTGCATCCCCAAAATGCTACTGTCTTGTGTCCAGAAAACTCCCCTGTGCTGACGAAGTGAAACAAGAGCACAACAAGAAATGCAAAGTCTCCCAGAATTAATGTCGCACTCAGTCATATGTGCAGTGGTCACACACAGTCACCAGAATTAATGTGCATACCCAAAATGCTACTGTCTTGTGTCCAGAAAATTCCCCAGTGCTGATGAAGTGAAATGAGAGCATAGCAAGAAATGCGAAGTCTCCTAGGATTAATGGCGCACTCAGTCATGCATGCAGTGGTCACACACAGTCACCAGGATTAATTTGCATCCCCAAAATGCTACTGTCGTGTGTCCAGAAAGTTCCCCAGTGCTAACAAAGTGAAATGAGAGCATAACAAGAAATGCGAAGTCTCCCAGAATTAATAGTGTACTGCAAACGCACTGACAGATTAAGATTGCACTGCGCACTCAAGAGATGCAGACGCAAAGACACAACAACACCTAACCAATGCTCACAAGTCACAAATCCAAATCTGGAAAAGAATACCTTTTGCCGGTTTGGGGGGGGGGGTGCATGGCAGCAACAGTCCACTACCAGTAAAGATACCACAAAGCAATATAAAAAATTCATGCCAGTGCAGTGGATAGCAGGTTCACACTGTTACAATTACTCTGTGGCACAATAAAAAATGGCACGCACTGCACACACACTCTCACACACTACAAGTAATGCGTAGCAAATTTGAAAACCTTTAGTAATATAACCAAATGTTTTAAACAAATTGAAATTATACACTGCTACACCATAACAATCAGCAAAAAATGTCAAGAATTCCTGAAAATTTTATTGTGTACATTAATGCAGTTATACAAGAAAATATAACCAAAACAGAAAGATCATTCTTTTCTCCCAGTAAATCTACCTACACCATAGATACGCCCCTCCCAAAGCACACTTTCAGTACACAGACTGACTGTTCACATTAATATTCAGAATTTCCACACAAACAATAAACACTCGATGACATGAGCACAGGAGGGTTTCCTACAATTGATGTACGAAATTTTGAGAAAACAATTGCTCAAAAAGGCTTTTTTCACAGCTTTTAGAGGATCTGAATCGCAGAGCTCTGAAAGGAAACTGTCTCCATTTTTCACTACACACACACTACGTAGAAACTGAGGCTGTGCAGAACAATCTAGAGTCCATGTGACCTGTAATCCAATGAAGCACTGCAAAATGTGCCTTGGAGCTCAATAACAAGGCAAAGTGATGCAAAGTACACTGATTTCAATGTACTTCGCCTTAAAATTGGTGGAGAAGTGGTTTGTGGAAGGGGGAATAACACAAAGTCATTGGTTTCAATGGACTTCTCATTCCTCATCATGACACGAAGTTCTCCGCTTCGCAATGCAGAGTACTTCTCTGATTCCTCGTTACTCCACAAATCACTTCGAGGAGCAAATTTCATCCACTTCGTCCACCACTTTGCAGGACATGGAGCAGGTATCTCCCTTACCAGATACTGACATGTTCTATTCCGACTAAACTGATTAAGTCTGTGCTGGTTTTGGAAAATGGTAATACAGGGCTTGTGTGTTGTGGACATACAGACTGGTAGGTGACCTCCAGTCACCTCTGTTCCTTTGGTGGTTCCTGCTAATGAGAAAAACATGGGGCATGTTTTGATAATTTATCACTGGCTCCCTCAGCATCTTGGGCTGAAGCTGTAGAAAACGATGCTACTATGCATGATGATATGAATGCACCTTCCTTTCAGACACAGATACAGTTGCACCCCCGCCCCCCAGCAAAATTCTTCATGGTCTCATTCTAACTCCAGATTAAGAATGTCAAATTTATTTTCCAACCTAGGAAAACAAGATGAAATGCTGTTCAGCTGAAATGTAAAGGAGAGTTGGAGTCACCCCCGACAGAGTTTTTGCGGCCAGAAAACTTTTAAAAGAATCAGTGCAGTTCCTGGCTGCTGACATCTTTGCCCTTATTCATATTTTGGGGGATACTATCTTTGATAGTACAGTAATAGAAATTTTGGACTAAATATTTCCATCTGAAACATTCTTCATTATAGGTTCCATTTATTGTTATCCCACTCACTTGTCCTGCAGTGAAAAGCATCACCATTTTGTTCAGAAATGAAAGTGTCCACATTTCAGATATTTATACTGGGTAAAACAGAAAGCTGATGTTATTGACAGACCTTTGCCTATCTTGGATAGTGAAAATATTTGGACTGGTGGATGGAAAATAAAAGTGAAATTGCGTGATGACTGACTTCTGGCCTATTCTCTTCCCAGTTCTTTCTACCTGGGGCAGAACCGTCATCCAAAAACTTGCCATCACTGTGGTTCCTTTTCCACCTCAGTAATGCCTGTGATGCCATGATCTGCAGCTTTGTTTGCAGATGGGTCATGCTATTAACTTTGCCATGACCCACCAAAGTGCAATCTCTGTGAAGAGCTGAGTCACCTTTTTCTGCAGTGTCCCTGGGCAGTACATAGTAAGGGCACTTTTGGAATCAGGATGACATAGTTCACATGCTCAGAAAAACAGTCTAACCATACCTGTATGAACATGGGGCATCATGATAGCCCTCAGACTTTAGTGGACTCCACAGTGGACCCCTGGCTGTTACTGTATCATCTGGTCCATAATCTTCCAGGGTCCCTCCTGAGGGTATACCACCTGCACAACACCCTTTTACAGCAACATAGCATCATCGCTGTTGATAACATCTGCGTTCAGAAAGTCTGCCTAGGACCCTGTAACACTTTCCCCATCCTGCACCCCTCTCCGAAAGAACCTCACTTGGAGTTTGAATCTCAAAAGTAAGGGGGTTTGGAGGGCGTAAGTCCTCAAAGAAAAAACACAGTCCGATGTGCGCGAGTCGCCGCGCGGAGCCTGGACTCTGTGATTCTTGGTCTATGAAAAGAAGTCTAACCGGCATCATAGAGCCCCTCCTGAGGATACAGAGGACATACTAACTGATAATTCTGCCAGTAACCAGGAGGTTACACCTGTGGAGGAGTACAAGATATGGAGTTTCTGCCTCATCAGTATCTATTTCTTTTTGAGAGTTGCTGCAAGAAGGCTCAATGCCCCCCCACCTCCACGGAGGGATGCCAATTGTCCGAGTAAACAACCTTCCTCTAGGGAATGTTCCAAATGCAAACTTCCTAAAACTGAGATACTGGACATTACCAATAAATATAGTTTTGCTTGAGAATTCAGCTTTGATGAGGAAGACTCAGAGACATCTTCGTGGCCTCTTCACAAAAAGTCACCTCGATGTAGGGGTGATCTCTGCCGGAACCGAAGGTCAATAAAGACTAGAAGAAATCCTGAGATTTCTGAGTGTTTGCACAACCCTAACATTTCATCATATATACAGCTCTAGTGACACTTTTAAAACTCATATCACCAAATGTTATTAGTATAAACAATTACAGGAGGCGCTGTATCATATTGCAAGCCCTTCATCACTCTCGGCACAACTTTGTTTTTTCAGGGCACCAGGTTAAGATCTGAGATGATATTTATCAAACATGTTTTTCTTGCTACTTTCCAAAGTTTATCTCTCTCAGCAGTGCAGTTCTGAGGTCAGCTGAAAACCAGCGACAGGATTTGTTTTTTATTCGGATACTAGAGATTGGGGCATGGGTGTTAAGGGCATTTATTATAATGCTATTTAGCACCTGCTGAGCTTTTCTACAGAATTGCAAGATAGAACGTTTGCCAGTGTGTAAGTAGGCTAGATCATGCAGATATCCTTCAATATTGGTGTTTTCTTGATCTCCTCATGAGGAATTTTGCAGGATCTGTTTTAATGCTGTTGGATCTTACCCCTGCGATGGGGCAGTGATCACTTATAATGCATGGGAGCACTCCAGCATGTGAATAGATGTGGTTTACTCACTAGCGTGATGTCAAGTAGAGTACTGTTACTACTATTCCTTGCATTTAATCTTGTTGGTTCATTAATTAACATGTGAGCCCATGGGTGTCACAGAGATCACCAGAGGTGTGGCTGCCTGGGTGAGCCAGTTGAAATTCTAGGTCCCCTATGATAATGACTTCTTCAGTACAGGACTTAACCAGGTTTCCCAGGTGGGATAAGAGCTTGTGTTCAGCAGAGGGGCCTGTAGCATCCAATTAAATGGAAAGCTGCTGTATTGGGGAGAGAGGGCTTTAGAGATAGACACTCAAATTCCAGGCATATAGATGTTGCAGCAGTACAGGATACAACTAAACCAGCTTTTACATATGTGGCTACTCCTCCTCCCTTGTTTGGTGATCAGCTCTGAATAGCTGGTAGTTAGGTAGTTAACTTCCTGTCCATTGTGGTGGTCTTGAGCCATGTCTCAGTTATCACAAGAAAGTCTGGCAAGGTATGGGCAACCCAGGCTTGTAGCAATGTAAATCTTTTCCAACATACTGCATACATTAATATGCAGGAACCTGAGGCCTTTGGTTGAGGTTAGGTCTAGATGGAAAGGTGATATTTCAGAGGTCCAGGGTTGATTTCCATTTGCCATACAGAGCAATAGGAAGATCAGTAATTTCATAAGGGCTGCCAGTGATAGAGAGGGCTGTCTTTGGTCCTCCTTTTTTATTCCATTGCCACTCTTTATTTTGGGTGCTCCCTGTGGATTTAAGGTAGTGTGTCGGGATACCAATTAGCAGATTGACGACTCAGGCTTAGTGGGATCTATATACCCAGCAGTGGGGCCTTAGCTGAGACATATAGTGGTGATATGTGTAACTTTATGGTGATTGTGCCACTGTAGTCGATGCAGCAATGGCCAAGGCATATGTGAGGGTTTGGGTGTCAGCCACAGGGGATGTTCCAGAGAAACTAGTCGGTTGATCACTTTAGATTGTATAATAGGGTCATCTTCATTTGTGGAACCCTATGGCTGATAGTGACAGGAGTATCATGTAGCAAGCTCCCCATTCTGAGGGGATATTGATAGTTAGCAATAAGGAGTAAGCGAGAGTTGCTGATTGGTTTGGATCAGCATAGCTGGTGTGACTCTCTGTTGGTTTTAGAAAAGTGCTGTAGGTAGGAAGAGATTTGGCAGGAAGATGCCTATAAGTTAACACACAAGAAGGGGGAAGAGTGGGTGGGCAAAATGTTCGCCTTTTCCGACTGCTCCTCGCTGTTCCTCCAACCTTGTGGTTCCCAAGTTTGGCTAGGTGCCGCCGACCTCCCGCTGGCAGAAGCGGGAAACCCGGCGCTCAGCTGGTTGCTGTGGGCTGAAGAAGCAGGCTGAGAGAGAGACAGAGGAGGGTACAGCAATTAATAAAGGCAGTAGCAAGCCTTTTCTGAGCGTCACTGATCAAATCTGCACTACAAAAGGACTGTGGGGGGTCCTGTAGGCGCCTGCAGTCTGGCCCACCTTTCATATTCAGACAAGGAGCTGCAATTACTTTAAGAGCAGTAAAACTGTAGTTTCCCCTTACAATACAATAGTGGATAACAGCACTTTTTGATGATTTACATATATAAAACCAGAAGGAGAGTGGGCCTCAGCATCTGGCCCACTGCTACTAACAGAGTCCAGCAGAATTCAACAGAATCAACAGCAGTTGCCCTCTAGATGTCTCACCGCAGTGGAAGCAGCTCTTCTGGGAAACTTGCAGTAAAACACCAGGGAAGAGTAAAAGACAAAAGAAAACAAATTTTCAAGTCCCACACAGATTTCAGCAATGCAAACTGAGCCAGTGTAAGTCAATGGGCAGAAGAGCCAATCGGCTGCTGTGCCTGGTGGAGCTAAACACCCGATTGGCTGCGCCTTTCCGACTACTCCCTCACTGTTACTCCCGGCCTTGTGGTTCCCAAGTTCGGCTAGGTGCCGTGTCGACCACCCGCTGGCAGACCGAAGCCCTGACGCTCAGCTGGTTGTTGTGGGCTGAAGGAAGCAGGCTGGAGAGAGACAGAGGAGGGTGCAGCAATTAATAAAGGCAGTAGTAAGCCTTTTTCTGAGCGCTCACTGACCAAACTGCACTACAAAGGACTGTGGGGGGTCCTGTGGCACTTCAGCGTGCCCACTTTACATATTCAGACGGAGCTGCAATTACTTTAAAGAGCAGTAAAATGGTAGTTTCCCTTACAATACAATAGTGGATAACAGCACTTTTTGATGATTTACACATATAAAACCAGAAGGAGAGTGGCTCAGCGTCTGGCCCACTGCTACTAACAGAGTCCAGCAGAATTCAACAGAATCAACAGCAGTTGCCCCTATAGATGTCTCACCAGAGAGGAAGCAGCTCTTCTGGGAAACTTGCATAAAACACCAGGGAAGAGTAAAGACAAAAGAAAACAAATTTTCAAGTCCCACACAGATTTCCAGCAATGCAAACTGAGCCAGTGTAAGTCAATGGGGCAGGAGAGCCAATCTGACTGCTGTGCCTGGTGGAAGCTTCGCTTACCGATTGGCTGCGCCTTTCCGACTGCTCCTTGCTGTTCCTCCTGGCCTTGTAGTTCCCAAGTTTGGCTAGGTGCCGCCGACCACCTGCTGGTGGAGCGAAGCCCCGGCGCTCAGCTGGTTGCTGTGGGCTGAAGAAACCAGGCGATTGGCTGCACCATTCCCGACTGCTCCCTCACTGTTCCTCCCGGCCTTGTGGTTCCCAAGTTCGGCTAGGTGCCGCCGACCGCCCGCTGGCGGAGCGAAGCCCCGGCACTCAGCTGGTTGCTGTGGGCTGAAGGAAGCAGGTGATTGGCTGCACCTTTCCTGACTGCTCCCTCGCTGTTCCTCCTGGCCTTGTGGTTCTAAGTTCAGGCTAGGTGCCGCCAACCGCCCGCTGGCAGAGCGAAGCCCCGGCGCTCAGCTGGTTGCTGTGGGCTGAAGGAAGCAGGCGATTGGCTGCGCCTTTCCCGACTGCTCCCTCGCTGTTCCTCCCGGCCTTGTGGTTCCCAAGTTCGGCTGGGTGCCGCCGACCGCCCGCTGGCGGAGCGAAGCCCCGGCGCTCAGCTGGTTGCTGTGGGCTGAAGGAAGCAGGCGATTGGCTGTGCCTTTCCCGACTGCTCCCTCGCTGTTCCTCCCGGCCTTGTGGTTCCCAAGTTCGGCTAGGTGCCACCGACCGCCCGCTGGTGGAGCGGAGCCCCGCGCTCAGCTGGTTGCTGTGGGCTGAAGGAAGCAGGCGATTGGCTGCGCCTTTCCCGACTGCTCCCTCGCTGTTCCTCCCGGCCTTGTGGTTCCCAAGTTCGGCTAGGTGCCGCCGACCGCCCGCTGGTGGAGCGAAGCCCCGGCGCTCAGCTGCACTGGGCAGGGAAGCAGATACGATATAAGAGAAAATATATATATAAATGTAACAGATAATCCACTACAAGGAGTGCAGTCATGGTCTGATAAATGCATGCCTTGTGTGTAGTGAGACACATGGCCACAGGCCGACTCTGTTCAACCACCAAGGTGTGCATATATCGGAGCATGACTGCACAACCTGTAGTGGATTATCTGTTTTACAAAATGGCCAAAGTTTTTTTGGGAGAGGGTTGAAAGATAGAAAGAAGTGCAGATGTATGGTTGTTGTAGGATAATGCACGGTCATGTGGTGTGTTTCATCCAATCATGAATTTTACTGATTTTTCTCACCCATTGTATAAAGAGAGAGAGAGAGAGAGAGAGAGACAGAGAGACAGAGACAGAGAAAGAGACAGAGAGACAGAGAAAGAGACAAAGAGACAGATAGATTGAACAGATACAATATGACATTATATATGAAAAAATTATATACTTAAATATGATACATGAGAGGATGATATGATATGATATGATATGATATGATATGATATGATATGATATGATATGATATGATATGACAGGAAAAATAATGAGCCTACTTAAACAGAAGACTGATGGCATTATATTGGTCTACTTTAGGCTCTAAATGAATGGATACGTTACTCTCTCCCGGGCCTATATAATAAGATATTGACTCTTTTCCTAGATAAATAAAATATATATATATATATATATATACATATACACTCTGTTAATGCATCAGTTAGGGTTCCTGTTACAGTGACAAAAGTATGAAAATTGGAGTTATGGTTCCCAACCCTACCACCCATTTACCTTACCTTCACACACCAACAGGCATATTGAGATGTGTCTTAGTCATCGGGTCAATGCTCACCCCATTCCATGTGTAAGGAAGCTGAGATGGTACAGTACAGGAGAATGGTGTGAGAGTTAGGCCCGACAACCCCAAGGCACACCCCAATGCCTGTTGGTGTGTGGAGGGTGGGGTAGAGCGGTAGGGTTGGGAACCTTACACAGAATTTACATACTTTTGTTGTTGCAGTAGGAACCCTAACTGATGCATTAATGGAGTTTTTGCAATGAATTTCCTTACTTTTTGAAATAGTATAACAGTATCTTTATTTTACTGTGGAGCGCAAGATCCAATCCCTCCATAGATGCACATATGTAGGTAGGTGTGGGCCCTGTGATTCCATGTATCGAACAACAGTGACCAAATTGTCAGCATAGCCATCTTATTACCCCACCTCATGTACCCCAGTACAGAGTAATTGTGAAATGCAAGGCAAAACGTAATTATGTGACTGCGAAGTCACCTTACGGGTCCGATTAATGAAATGACAGTGAAAGTGTTCATGAGGTGGGATCCCAAGAAGCCCATGTTGAAAATTTGGTGAAAAAATACTGAAAAATGGCAAAGTATCCCATTATAGCCTATGGGGAAAAAAAACATGTGCCGTGCAAAATCAGTTTCTGCTTTTGCGAAAGCACTTTTTGCTGCCTTAAATGGAAAAGCTACTGTCAGGCTGCTGCCATCTTGTTTTCAGTTAGAGTCGGGGCGCAAAAAACACTGTAATTCAAAAAAGGACTTCCACACCTACATACATATGCGCATCTATGAAGGGATTGGAACTTGGGGCTGTATGACTGGGGTGTATGCATGCTTAATATAAAGTCTGTTTAATCAGAGTGCGTAGGTGTGTGTGTGTGGTTTGGTGGTTTGTTTTAATATTTAGTGTTCATTAAATCTAGTGATTATCAGCTAAAAGCTATTTTAAACAGGGCTATCTTGGTTTAGGCTGGTGTGCCAGGCAGAGATGTGTTTGGACCACAGCCCGGCATGAATTACCTATGCTAGCTGTCTGCTTTGTGTCTTCTGCCTCTTTACCGCAGTTTCATCCACCGCAGTCAGGCATTGCAGGGAGGTCAGGATTGCAAGGGGCAGGTAGGTCAATCATAGTGGAAGTCAGCTGAGGAAGGGGTGATCAGTTGCACTGAGGTTATAAGGTACAGAGATGCCCTGGGTTTAAACAGAGCCTAGGAGAGCCAGATATGTTTGGTCTCCATACCTAGGGATCCCACCGGACTGAGTAGGCAGGCAGCTAGAGGGCCGGCCGTGCCCACTAATCCTCTTTGAGCAATGCTTTGTAATGCCAGGTCGATAAGGAACAAGACCACTATTTTTGCAGACTTGATTTCCTCTGTTGACCTGGCTTGCAGCACACAGACCTGGCTGGGTGACAATGCTGGCCCAGTTCTAGAGGCTGCCGTCCCTGCTGGGCACTCCATAGTGCACTGCCTGAGGAAGGATCGTAGGGGTGGTGAGTGGCCATCATTTTTAGAGTCAGCCTGGGCTTCACAGTGCATCCAGTTGGTAATACCCAATCTTTTGAGTGTGTTGCCATGCATGGGGGTCCAGGTGCAGGTTGCAGGATGCGCCTTGCTTATCATCCACCATGATTGGGAGGAGAATTCCTGCAGGAAGTAGCAGACTTCATCATCGACCAAGTGTTGAAGTCCCCAGATGTTTAATCCTGAGGGACTTCAATACCTGGATCGATGATGAATCCTCATGTTTCAGTTACGACCTCCTCCAGTTGATGTCATCACCGGCCTGGCATGTTGTTGCTTTTGCATCCTACCAGCACGGTCATACATTTCATCTGGTATTCTAGCTTGGTCTTGGAGTTGATAGCCTCAAGATTGATTAGGTCTCTTGGTCTGATCACTGCACCATGGGGTTCACATTTGGGGTCCCCTGAAAGCCCCATCTCTGTGGAAATGGTCAGCTATCGCCCTTTAAGGAGTTTGCACCCAGAGGGACTAATGACATTAGCTGACCTATCTAGAGTGGATATGGCATGTACGATTGGCACCAGTGAGGTGGTGGCCACTTATAATAGGGTGGTATCTGAAGCACTGGATGTCATCACTCCAGTTCAAATATGACCCAGATCCTCTCACTTGAGATCCCCTTGGTTTGGTGGGGATCTCAGGGCAATGAAGATCAAGGGTTGAAAGTTGGAGCATTGCTGGCAGAAGAACCTGTTGGAGGCTGACAGACTGGTGTTGCATGCTCACTATGGTAAGTACCAGTGTGCAATTTCCAATAAGAAGGCAGAATTTCTGTCACAGGAAATTGCTGCAGGGAGAAACAGATCTCGGCTTTTTCGGACTGTGGATAGGCGTCTCCATCCCACCTGTCTATAGCCAAAAAAGACTTTTTCATCCACTTTATGTGAAGAATTTGCTGTGTTTTTTTCTGACAGAGTGTCATCCACCTGGCCGGGGATCCTGTCAGGGAGAAAGTTGCCTCACAGTGGCCGGACTGGGAGGAACAGAGGCATCCACCTGTCTGGGAGGAGTTTAGGCTAGTGGAGGTGTCTGAAGTGACTGGGGTGATCTTAGAGCTGAAACACATATTGTGAACTGGACCCAGCCCCAACGAGTTTCTTAATGGGGTACACTGAGGCTGTCGGCCGGTGTTCACCAGGTTTAGCAGGTGCTCAATAGCAGATGGGGTATTCCCAGTGGCTTTTGACAGAAGCACTGGTGAGATCCCTCCTTAAGAAACCTTCTCTCAACCCAGATATCTTGGCGAATTACCATCCAATCTCCTACCTGCCTTTTCTGAGCAATGCTGTTAAGAAACTGGTGGCACAGCAGCTCGAAGATCGCCTCATGTCCTTTGACATCTATAAGCCATTTCAGTCAGGTTTCAGTCTGGTTTTTGGGCCAGACATAGCACAGAAACAGCTCTAGTTAGGGTGCATAATTATCTACTTATGGCTAGAGATAGAGGAGACAGGTCAGTTCTTGTGCTAATCGATCTGATCAGCATTTGACACTGTGGACCACGCCAGCTTTCCAATCGGCTCTGTGAGTTTTGTGGTCTTGCCAGTGTTGTCATCAGATGGTTTCAGGGGAATTTCTCCTCCTCCCAATGACCCTGTCATGTGGAGTACCACAGGGCTCGATCTTGTCATTAATGCTGTTCACAGTGTACATGCTGCTCTCGATGTGGTCTATTCGCAGTACAGCGTGAGTTTCACTGCTATGAGATGATACCCAGCTATACTTTGTCATTTTGCATCTGGAACATCTGGTACTATTGATATGCTTAACAGCTGTCTGGTTAAAATCAATGACAGGATGGCTTCCAGCTGGCTGAGTCTAAACCCAAATAAGATGGAGGTACTAGTAATCTAGGCAGGTCGTGGGTGTGATGGGTTTCACCTGAGCTAACACAGGTCTTTTTCTGGGACTGCTCTGTTGGTGGCTTCTCCGAGATTGCATAATCTGAGTGACCCTGGACAGGAGGCTAACCTTTGAAGAACAGGTGTCCTCTGTAGTCAAAAGTGGCTTCTTTCACTTGCAGAACATTGTCAGGATCAAGCCCCTCGTTCTGCCCGAGGATCTGTCAACTGTGGTACATGCCTTTGTTACCGCTAGGCTTGACTACTGCAACTCTCTATACTTCAGGGTCATGGCAGGGACCCTCTGCAGACTGCAGCTGGTGCAGAGTGCAGGCAGCCCGGTTGCTGACAGGCCTGTCTAGGTACAGTCTTGCAACCCTGGTCCTCCGTGCTCTGCACTGACTGCCTATCAAGTGGAGGGTCCTTTTTAAGGTGGGCTTGCTCACCTACAAAGCCCTATATGGACTGGGTCCTGGCTACCTGTTGGAGCTCCTGACACCTGTGACCTCTGCTCACTCCCTCCGCTCCCCTTCAAGGGGCCTCCTGGACATTCCCAGGGTTCAGCTCAAAGCATCAGGTGACCATGCTTGTAGTGTCTCTGAGCTGACCCTGTGGAACTCACTTCCATCTGCAGTCTGGGAGTCCCCCTCGATTAGGGTTTTCAAGCTGAGGTTGAAGGCCCACCTCTTTAGCCTGGCTTTTACGGATTGATAATTCAAGCCCAACCATCCTAGTTACCAGATGTTGATCTTAAAGCTGCTATGCTGAAATGTATTTATTCTAAAAAGTTATTGTGTTTTTATTTATTGTTTTACCTTTGATATGCATTGTTAGCGCTCAGAGCCCCAGGAATGGCACCTTATAAATAACATTTGCCTTGCCTTGCCTTAATCAGGTGGCACAGGTGGCAAAGTTATAAGCAGAGACATAATGTATTTTCACAAAATTTCACAAATAAAATGGCATATTTTGAGCCACTATAAGTTCAAAACTCTTCCTCTAAATGTCATATTTGATATGTCCTTAAGACACCAAACACAAATAAGTATGTCAATTTTTAGGTCTCTATCTCAAAAAACAGCTGATAATAATAATAATAAACATATATGTGAAATGCTGCAAATTTCCATAACATTCCATGACATTTTGTGTAATTTTAGCAACTTTCACCAAAATTCTACAAAATCAGAATTTACTAGTTTTTCCTAGCCCTAATGCTAAATAAACATGTTTTACTACCATACTGAATCCTCTCTCCTAATCCCTGTATACCATGACTTCATTCTCAGAATGATACTCCCTGTGGTTTACTATGCAGATGTGGTCTACAGCATTGCTTCCAATTCCACCTTGGCCAGACTAGACCCCTCCTTCATTGTTTCTGTTATTTTGCCTGACAGTACACTTTCCTCCAACACTCACCACTGCTCCTGCTCCCTTTACTTCATCCTGCCCCCCAGATTGTTGGCTCTGTGCCCTCTTATTTCTAAATTCTGAATTCTGGTTTGAGTCCCTCCTCTGCTATGTCTCTTATCTCCTTTCACCAGCTTTTCCCTCATCCTACTCCCTCAGATCTATTGACTTGCACCTGCTTCTCCTCGCAACAAATTCTCAGCCAGGTGTTGCTTTCCCATTCCTCCATTTACTTGATACTCCTCTTTGAGCATGCCCTGCATCTTGCATAAAAGCTGGATACTGGGATGCTTAGTTTGTGTGCTTTCTTGGATATTTTGTTTACCAGGCACCCAGTCTAATCTGTGAGCAATGCTGACCCGATGCTGCCACGGTCTGGCCCAGTAGGGTGTTTCATTCATTTTCCTCCCTGGGCTGCTAGTCATGAAATGATGCACCATGCATGCATCAGAGACACACATGCATGTTTAAGTATTTGACAGCAGCCTCCCAGAGCTGACCTCTCACTGTGTTGCCACACAGCTGCCACCAGATGGCAGACAAGTAGTGAAGCAATCTGTCCCCCAAGAGAGGAGCACTGTCTGTTGGACTTTCTATCCTCTAACTTCCAGCTGGTCCCTATGTGACCCAAGTCCACTTCTGAACCCATAGTCCTACCCACTATGCTACCAGGTCGTGGATACAGTAATTTTTTTTCCAACAGCCATGTAATTTGACAGTGTCAGTCTTTTCTGACATTTTTCTTTCTCCATGAATACCTCCTGTAATCCTTTTGCCTGCTCCTGAGTTAAACACAGATACTCTTAATGCACTTTGATCTATGAATTCCAACTCTGACACAAAGCTATATACTTCTCTTTGCCTTTCTAAATCCCTTACACTGCATAGTGTATCAGATTATCTAAACACCCTGCCAGGGTTCTTTTGATGGAGAATTTAGAACCCATTGAGACTCCTGAAATTACTTTAGGATTTAATATTCATTTAGATTTTGTTGACAGGGAAAAGAGGTCTAGGCAGTTCTGTCAACTTTCAACCTTGTATGGGGGGGAGTACTGATACAAACTGACCCATTGACTCAGGTTAAGCTGTTGGTGGTATTTTATTTGGTGAATGTAGTCGTTTATTTCATTCATTCATAAAATTTCCATGAATGTGGATAACCCATCTGAGATGAAGCTCATTTCCAATAGAGTCCAACACATTATAAAATCTATAAGGTTACGAATCAACTAATACAAATAATAAGTAAAATCAAAACAAATTAACACATGATTATAATACAAGTGCAAATTCCAAATGCAAAAATAATGGAATTAAAACAAATTTCAAGGTACAACATACAGCATTATTGTGCAGGTCCCTAAGACTATACAGTCACTTAGGAGGTAAAATTTTTGTACCATATTTTAGGTCATGTTGATTGGTGTGACACCACCCCTGCTTCATCACCTACAAATATTTATCTATGGGACATCAAAATTAGGACAACACTATACTGGGGACTTTGAGGTATTAAAAACATTATTTGATTCTATTAAATATTATTAAGCCTTTAGCTGGTCTCAATTGACAGGGTATGGAGTTTCAAATTTTCAGGCCAAGACAGAAAAAAGATGATCTCCCAAGGTTTGCTGTTTTTCTAGGTAAAATAAATTCTATACCATGAGCAGTTCTTAGGACCTCCTTTATATTTCTAAATTCCAATTTGTCCAGGATAAATCTTGGTACTCTATTTTTAAGGCATTGATACATATATTTGATTATATGAAACTCCCTTGTTTTATGTAAATTTAACCATCCCATTTCAGAATGGTCATGTGGACCATGAGTAGGACTGTAGGGTGCAATGGTTGCGGGGCAGCAATGCAGATGAACATACTGTGGAGGCTGGGAGGGTGCCCAATATTGCACACGCTAAGGAGGCTTGAGGAAGAGGTTCAGTGGCTTGGCAGGGAGCTAGAGTGGTTGAGGGAGGAGGGGAGGATTGCGTCGGTAGATGGGCTGACATCTGAGAGTATTGTGGGGGCACCACAGAGAAGGAACACTGGGGCAAGGGAGAGGTCAGGGGGAGGAGGCACAGTAGACAGGAAGCCAATTGATGAAGGGTGGACTCTAGTAGGCCCTAGTAAAAGAGGAGCAGCAGTAGGCAGGAGATGGAGGAAACACAAAATAAGGCAAAGGGAGGAGGGAACATGTTTGCTGTACTAGCAACATATGGGAAAGAGGATGCTGGAGGAGAATGCACAAGGGATAGTACTCACAAAGAGAAGGGAGAGAGGGGCATTACTAGTGGAGAGACTGAGTATGGCATGGCAGGGAGGATAATACTCAGAGAGGTAAAGAGGGAGCAGAAGGTTGGCAGTCAAAAGGAGGAGTCTCAATTGAGAAGGGCAGGGAGGAAGACACTGGGGCACACTGTAAAAGCACTATCTTGAGTGGCCCCAGAAATGAGATCCTGGGTCAGGGGGTGGCGATGGGCACAAGGAAAGAGGATGGAGATGTACTAGTGTTGGGGGACTCCATACTCAAGAGGATCAGATGGGGCAGGAAGGGGGAGAGGCACAGTCAGATATGGGTGCAGTCCATACCAGGATTAAAGGCAGACAAGGCAGGACAGTAATCCTAAATTGCGTAAGGTGGGGTAGGAGGAAATCACAAATTGTGGTACATGTGGAGACAAACGACCTAGCAGATGAAATGGTGCAGGTAACAAAGGAGAGGACTGAGGAAGTGGGAAGGTTGTGCAAGGAGACTGGGGAGTCTGTGGCATTCTACAAAGTGCTCCCAGTACCCTGCGCAAGCACAGTGAGAAAGGAGAGGATTAGGGAGTTGAACACATGGTTGATAGAATAGTGTCAAACTAAGGGATATGGGGTTGTGGGTGGCTGGGGCAGTACCTGGGATAATAACAATCTGTTTGCCAGGGATAGGCTGCACCTGAGTGGGGAGGGGAAAGAGGTATTAAAGCAAAGACTAGGGAGGTATATTGCGACAAAGGTGGATTTAAACTAGACAGGGGTTGGCAAGTGGACAGCAGGTAGGCAGGGATCTGATAGAGTGGAATCACAGCCTACCCCCCGGGCTAGCAGGAAAAGACTCGGGGTGGCCGAAAAAGGAGGGAATAGAAGGAAGGAAATGGAGGCAAATGAATGGAAGGGGCAGGATGGAGGGTGGTCTCGCTGAATGCAAGAAGCTTAGGCAACAAATCTGCTGTGCTACAGGCACTCTTAGCAGTGTGGAGGGTGGATATTGCAGCTGTCACAGAAATGTGATCAACTGAGCACCAGGACTAGGATCTGGCAATCCCAGGATGCAAAGTATACAGGAAGGACCGTAAGGAAGGGAGGGAGGGGCGGTGGGGTGGCAGTCTATATGAGGGATGGGATCAAATGTACAAGGGAAGAGGGAGAAGAAAGGAGAACAGAGGCAATCTGACTGTAGCTCCTAGACTCAAGGGGTAGGAAACTGAGGTTTGTGGTAGTATACAGGCCACCATCCTAGTCTGAGGAGCTTGACAGGGAATTAGCAGGACAAATCAGAAAGGTATGTAGAAAAGGGAAGGAGGTCATCTTGGGGGATTTCAACTTGCCCGGGGTTGACTGGAGCATTCCAGTCACCTCCAGTGCTAGGGAGCAAGTGCTTCTGGATGCAATCCAGGAGGGTCTCCTGACACAGTTGGTTAGTGTACCTACTAGGCTAAAGAATACTTTAGATCTGGTGTTGTCGAATGGGGAGGCAGTAAGGGAAATAAATGTGGAAGACCCACTAGCCGACAGCGATCACCAAACTGTGTGGTTTAATATCACGATGTGCGGGGAGCCAGAGAAATCAGTTACTCAGGTAGTAAACTTCAGGGGAGCAGACTTTGGGAGGATGCAGGAAGTACTGAAAGGGAAACTAGAAGGCATAAGGCAGGAGATGGATGCAGAGCAGAAATGGGATATTATTAAAAGGGGGGATTACAGAGGCAACAGAAGCCTGCACCAAGACACAGAGTAAGAGGAGCAGCAGTGGCAGAGCTGGGGGGCTGTCACCCTTCTTGGCTGCTCCAATGTGAGTAGTGGTGCCCCACCAACATCCTTATTCACTGTTTAGTACCCATTGTGGAGCCCATGATTAACTGAATGCCCCTCTCTAGCTCCCAAACACTCTACAACCTGGCTCTGCCACTGAGGAGCAGAGCAAGAAACCATGCTGGTTGAACAACGAGGAGTGGAGGTGGTGGGAGCAAATGAGAAGTGCACCAGAGGTAAAGAAGGATAGGGAAGGAAGTGGACAGTGAGGAGTATGCAAGATGGTCCAGGAGGTGACCAGAAAGGGAGAGAAGCCAAGGCCCAGAGGGAGCTGAGATTAGAGCAGGGAATTAACGGGGTGGGGGTGAGACTTTTCAGATACATCAGGAGAAAATGAAGTACAAGGAGACAATAGTGAGGATAAAAAGGGTGGGTAGTGAACAGAAAGGGTGAGGCACAAGCAGAAGCACTGAATGAATACTTTGCTCAGTGCTCACAGAAGAAAAGAGGGGAACCACTACCACCATGGGCTGGGAGGGTGGGGACAGAGGAGAGGAGGCAATAGATGGAAGAACTGAGGCAAGTAGAGTCCTAGAGGAACTGAGGGCAGTGAAGGTAGTCAAGGCACCAGGGCCAGATGGTATCCACCCCAGAGTACTAAGGGAGATGGCGGAGGTGTTGGCAGAGCTGCTGCTGGATCTGTACAGCACCTCACTGGAGTTGGGATGTGTGCCACTGGACTGGAGGATGGCACATGTAGTACCATTACATAAGAGCAGACCAAGGTATGAACCGGGTAATTATCGCCCAGTAAGTCTCACCTCCATAGTGTGTAAACTCATGGAGACAATACTAAGGGAAAGACTGGTGTCATACCTGGAGGACAATGGCCTCCTGGATGTGAGGCAGCATGGGTTTGTTTCAGGTAAGTCTTGTCAAACCAACCTGATACAATATTATGACTGGGTAACAGGTGAGCTAGATAAGGGTCATGCGGTGGATATTCTTTACTTGGACTTCAGCAAGGCCTTCAATTCTATGCCTCATTGGTGGCTTGGGGGGAAGCTAACTGGTTTAGAGGTTGGGGCAAAAATGATGAACTGGATTACAAGCTGGCTGAGTGGACGGCTGCAATGGGTGGTGGTGAGAGGGGAGCTCCCAACTTCAAGGCCGAGTGGGGTGTCACAGGGCTCTGTGTTGGTGCCAGTATTGTTTGGGCTCTTCATATCAGACACTGCACATGGGGTGATGAGCAAGATAAGTCGGTTCACTGATGACACCAAAATCAGGGCAGTGGTGAATGGAGAGGAGGGATGGAAGCAGCTGCTGGGGGACTTAAGCAAGCTAGAGGAGTGGTCAGAGAGGTGGCAGCTGGGGTTCAATGCAAAGAAGTGTAAGGTTATGCACTTTGGGGTGAAGAATCCAAAGAGATAATACTGGCTGGAAGGGGTTAAGCTGGGGATCACCGAGGAGGAGAAGGACAACACTGCCCAGTGCAGGAGAGTGACTGCAAAAGTGAACAAAATGCTGGGATGCATAGCGAGGGTTTTTTCGTCCAGGCGAAGAGAGGTGATCTTGCCCCCCCCCACAGGTCACTGGTAAGGCCACACTTAGAGTACTGTGTGCTGTTTTGGAGGCCATACCTAAAGCGTGATATCAGGCTACTGGAGGGGATGCAGAGGACAGCAACAAAGATGATATGTGGAATGGAAGGACAGACTATGACAGCAGGCTGGGAGACCTGAATATGTACACCCTGGAGGATAGAAGGCACGGGGGACATGATAGACATATTCAGGTATCTGAGGGGAATCAATAAGGCTGGGGCAGATGGGGTCTTTAAGTTAAGGAGGTGGAGGGTCACCAGGGGCATGCACTCAGAATGGGGGAGGGGAGAATTTTAGAAGGAAATGAGGAGACGCTTATTTCACAGAGAGGGTGATAGCAAATGGAATGCCCTACCAGAATGGGTGGTATCATAAAAATCTGTGAATAGTTTCAAAAGGGCATGGGACAGGGAACAGGGAAGAGTGAGAGTGGGGAGGTGGGGGTGGCAGTGGGATGATAAATGGGAGGGGGGCAGCTGCAAACCTGGGATGCTAGCTGCACACTTGAGCAGACTTAGATAGACTGGGTGGTCTGTTTCTGCTGGCACATTTGTATGTTCGTGTGTTCATAATACATGAGGCAATGGTGTTGTCACTGAGGCACATCAAGGATGAAGCAGGCAAGGCTATTGTACAGCCTATCTATCTCACAAGCTCCCTCCCCAAAGCCCTAGAGAATAACATGTCCCTGTAGTCCAGAACTGGAATTGTATTGTACTTGCAACATGTTTTTTGCCTCCTTAGAAATGCACTTTTTTTATTCTATGCAGCTTACCTAATTTTTTTGTTTATATTTGTCACTAATTTTTCAATATGAATATTTTAACTACAGGTCATGTCCAGCTATAAGCCCAGATAGTGATAGAAATTAACTTCCTCCAAAGTTATGCCTTCAAAGGTTTGAATTTGTAGTAGCTCACATAAGAAACTCTGATTAGAATTCATTCTGAATACCACAGTTTGAGATTTTTTTTCATTAAGTACAAGTTTATTCAGTAAAAAGAAATCTTGAACCTTATTAAATACAGATTGTAAATTTAACTCTATCTGCTTTAGAGAACCCCAAGAGGCATTGATAATTAGGTTGTCTGCATATGGGGGTACATTAGGCCAGAACACTGGGGAAATTCCACTACTCTTGCAGTAGGGGAAACACTTGTCAGTAAGATGGCTGATGCTGCAGGAGAGACATGGATGGATGTTGCAGACGCTGGGGAGCTGGTCTCTCCCAGACCTGACACTGCAAGAGGCTGCAGGAATAATGAAAATAGTGGCCAAAATCATGGAAGAAAATTTGGCCTAGCAGAGCAGGGAGAGGAACAGGGGAATTCCATGCCATTTTCAGCGTGGTTACCGGTGGGAGCTATTACAGAGGAGATGAGTACTGGTAGTGCAACTGCCGGTAGCCAGCCTCTGAAGGAAAAATGTCAGGTCCTACAGCAACAATTAATCCAGGAAAATGCACTGTACCTGCAAAGAGCTGAGAAACCACAGGCGGGTCTGATAAAATGCAACAGGAGCGGCAACTGTCATGGCCAAGGAAACAGCAGTTAACAGCTCAAAACAGCTGGAGTTCTAATGTGGCAGCATCAAAGGCTGCCGTGGCAGAATCTGAGAAACACTACAGCATGGATACTGAACAGAGGGTCTGGGGAACAATTAAGCAGTAAGCCACGAGTTGGTGTGGGTTATGGGGGATTTACCGCGGCTGGCGTGGTTGCCCGGGCGCAGCTGAGTGGGTAAATCTCACCAGCCGGAGTAAATCTCCCAATAACCCACACAACCCCGAAAGTGGCTTATTGCTATTATACTATGGGTAAATTATTAAATAGAGAAACATTTTTTTTTTAAAGTTGTATTTAAATGTTTGTTAATATTTTGGCAGAAATATTCTTCCACCATACATAAAATAGTGCCTGTTGCTAAGTAGGATATGATGGAGTAAGCTCTCTCATGTCTTTTGAACTCTTTTTGTCTTTTGTTCTGTTCCCTTCTGCAGGTTTCTTTTTAGTTTGTGTATTTTATTATTGAAAGAGAGGGCCACCTAGAAGGCAGAGAGTGCAGCACCTGTGAGAAGTTGAGAGCAGTGTGAAAGTGAACTTGTCTTTCGTGTTTCAGCTCACAGAATGAGCGCGAGACTCGAGGCTTCATTTAAAAAACTTTCTCCCTCAAGGGAGATGGAGAGGCGCAGTGTGTGTGCCTGAAAATGAGCTGCCACCGGACGGTGCCCACTGTGGCTCAAGGACAGAGAGAGAGAGAGAGGCAGAGACTCCGTGTTGCGAGCAGTGAAAGGCTTACACAGGCAGAGCAGGATGTCATAGCGCTGAGACTGGGACATTAGAAATTGCGGTCTCCAGTGTTACTGTGTTTTATTTTTTTTTCAGTTGGTAGGTAGTGACATAGACTGACACTGTCAGTCAGTGTTCTCTTATGTTTTCATTTTTCAATGGGGTGACTGTAGTGATTCGGGGCGCTGGAGCTATGAAGCATGACTAAGAGTGATCGGGAAGAAGCAGAGACTGAGATCTGCAGTGCCGTAGAGATGGCTGCCGTAAACTGTCGCCGCTCTGAAAATATTACATGAAGGTGAGGTGTGTCGTGTGTGTGTGTGAGGTGACAGGGAGGGAGTAAACACTGTTGGGCATATCTTTGTCGTCGAAATGTTTTGTTCTGTATAGAACCCGTCGTTCAAGGGTTCAGGGTGGGAATGGTGGCACTGTCAGTTGTGGGGTTCTGGAGCTTCCCACTGCCCGTTGCCTTTCCTGGCTTTCTGGTGCTCGCAGTGATCTCGGGGGAGTTTGTCATGTGGCTTACCAGCGGTTGGCACCTTTTCCCGTTGGTATATCGTAGGATTTACAATGGTGGTAAACTGCCAGTCTGACGATTTTATTGGCTGTTCACTTAAGTCCATGGTATAATAAAAAATAACACCGAAGCACAGATGGCAGTGGATCAGTTTGAGGAAATACTTACTTCAGGACCAGCAGAGAAACAAGCTGAGAGACCATAGGGAATGGCAAGTACAAGCTGCAGAAGGCTTGACCTAAAATGGCTGTCCATGGCTGAATCTGCAGAAGTACAGCAACACTCAGAGGACCAACAGAAAGAGAAGACTTCACACAGAATGGCTACAGCAGGAAAACAGAATGAAACGACAATCAACGGCAGACCTAGAAAATGAACAATGGTCACCAGAACGAGCTCTGACAAAAGCAGAGTGGATACAGATTAAGGAGGGTAAGTGGGTCCCTGACCCCACAGATCCAAAAATTACAGAATATGCTAACATAATGGATAATTCAAATGTAGTACCACATGAAAACAATACTACATGGTTATTAGTTAACACAGGGGCCACTGAGAAGAGAGAAGTGCAAATATGGTTGGGACATGATTACCTGAAGAAACTAACAGTAATAATGAAATATTAATGCCTCAAGACACTAATAATGCACTGAACACCACTAGTGAAAATGAAAATGAGCAAGAAAGACTGCATAACCCTGTATGACTGGGACCAAAAGGGGCTGTACTGAATAATCCTGCAGGGAGAGCTTGGTTGCAACCACTTTTTAAGCTACTGTATCCGATTTATTTCAAAACAAAGGGAGCTGGCCCCAGAAGAAATGCTGGAAGTTTAATATATAAAGGAGGTCTAGAAGGGAATCCAGACAGGACATATATTACTAGAACACTTTTAAAAGAGTCCATTAAGTATTTTTCTTCAGAATTGTTTGCTCTTATTCACAAAGGAGAATCAAATTATGATGTTAGTTTTAAAAATGTTTTTGGGTTGGACAGGTTTTGGGCACAGTATAATGCACTTAAAAATACACCAGTGTGGATGCCCTTTTTAGCAGTACCCCTGACAAAACCTGCTGTAAAATGAATCACTGTCATTTTAAAAATGAAGGGTAAATATTGAGGACATTCTGTTTTGGTTAAGGCAAAGGTGTGAAGTTCTCAGCAGGCCCACTCCAATTTTGGATAGTGAGCAAATATGGAATGAGGGGGGTGGAAACTCCATGTAAAACTGCTTTCCACTGACAAAGCAACAGTACATCTACCCAGCAGTTTCTTTTTAGGCAAGGACAGGGGAATACTACTCTATAATGAACAGCCTAAATCCTGCCATAAGAATGGGGCAAGGACAAGCCTTAGTTCGGCCTGTGACACCCCAGAATGTAATCATGGTTTAGATTATAGGCATTTATCTGCACAATGCCTGAATCTTTTCAAATGTAATTTGACCACTCCAATGGAAAATGCCCATATGTGTCACATAACAGAGAAGATTGCCCTTCACATAAAGGATTGATAACTAGAACCCAACAACTTACAGCTAAACACATTTCAGAACAGAGACAGGAGGACTTAAAAGCAGAACTTGTGGAAAAAGTCCAGATCACATTATAAAGCAGTATACAGACAGTAGAAAACACTAATGAGGCTGTGTGGTATTAACTGAGGCAGATGAAGAACAACCAGGTACCATTACAGACACTCATAGAGTAGAGGGAGCCAACAGAACCTTGGAACTTACTACTCCAGAAACCATGCCTCCCCCCCACCTCCACTGCAGCAAGAGGCCTCCTACCAAGCGATAGGACCCAAAAAAGAACAAGAACAGGAACCCAGCAAACAAGAAAAAAGCAAGAAGAGGAGAAAGGGAAATATGAGAAACACAAATATAGAAGGAGGAAAATAAATATGCAGGCTTAGCAACAGAAACAATGGGGAGATACAGATGGGGAAGAAGAAGAGATCTGAAGGCTTCTCATGGTTCTTCTATGATGGACATCCCTTCAGACACTGAGGAAGGCAAAGAGGAACTTAGGTAGCCAAATGAACCAGGAGAGGGGGAAAATGTTCAGATAACTTGACAGGTAATATGGTAACCCTATAATATGATCTATGACTCTATCAGTATTCACCCTTAATGTGAATAGTATCAAAAGTGATAAAAAGAGGGTGACAATCTTGAATGCATTACTAACATACTAAAATGCCAGCAGAATAGGCCTAATGGTCTTTCGAGTCTGCCCGATTGGTCAGCCCCCACCCTGGGTGCTGACCTTGCTGTCCCCCTCGCCTTCTCTGGCTTTTCCCTTCCCAGTTCTAGATATTCTTGCTGCATTGGATTTTGCTTCCAGAACCCTTCCCCTGTACCTGTCCCAGCCCCTCTTGAACCCCTCCACCATCTCTGCCTCCACCAGCCCCCTAGGCAGTGCATTCCATGGCTCCACCACCCTCTCAGTGAAGTAGCACCTCCTCCTTTCTCCCCTGAATCTTCTCCCTTCAGCTTCCACCCATGCCCTCTAGTGGCCCCCCTCCTCCTTCCTTCGAAGCACCCTGACTGTTCCTCCCCTATTTACCCTCTTCATGTACTTGAAGACCTCTATCATGTCCCCGGTCCCTTCTCTCTTCCAGTGTGTACATATTTAGCTCTTCGAGCCTCTCCTCATAGGTCCTGTCCCCAAGCCCCAAATCATTTTGGTTGCCCTCCTTGGACCCTCTCCAGGAGTTTAAAGTCCCTCTTTAAGTGTGGCCTCCAAAACTGCATGCAGTACTCAGGTGTGGCCTCACCAAGCAGTTATACAGAGGGGCATCACTTCCTCCTTCTGGAGGTAGATCCCCTAGCGATGCATCCCAGCATCCTGTTGGCCTGGCTGCTGCCCCTCCTACAAGTCTCCAAGTTGTTCATTTTGACATCCACCACCACCCCAGGTCCCTCTCAGCCATCGGAGACTTGTAGCATTCCCCCAAAGGTGTACACTTGGCCTGGGTTTTGGCCCCAGGTGGAGTACCTTGCATTTCCCTGCATTGAACCTCACAAGAAAAACACTATGATAAAATATGCTTACAGCATATAAGGCTTAAAACCACACTCAAGATACAAAGTGCAACAAAATTATGGACAAAAGGGTATACGTTTTGGTTGCTAGGAGAAGAAACATGTGATGGGGTAGGAATATTATTTTCAAATCCAAATCTTAAAGTCACCAGACTCCTGGAAACACAGCCAAGAAGAGCCCTGTTATTAGATATTGGGTATCTATAGGAGAGATTTAGGATAATTTCAGTTTATGCCCCACAGACTAAAGCTCAAAGGGTGATGCTATTTAAAGAGATGCAACCCTTTTCACACACATCTAGGATAGCTAGTTTGAGCTGGGGATTGCAACTGTGGGTTGAATCAGGAAGATAGGGGACTAAAAACAAACAAACTGTTTTGTGACTATGTGGCATTACAAGAAATTATTACGACAGCAGGTCTAATAGATGCTTACAGACAACAGCATAGGGCAGGGTGCAAATCTTATTTTAGAGGCACCATATCCACAAGAATAGATTTTATGTTTGTAACAAAATCAGTACAATTACAAGATGATCATATGCAAGCATGGAAATTTACAGATCACAAGTCAATAGGTATCACAGTACAGTGGCAGCAATCACCCAGAGGTAGGAAAAATGCATGCAGACTTAACAGCTGTATCCACAGCTAAAAGAAGTACAAATAAATGGAAACAGGAATGGCAAGCTAGATTATCCACATTAAAAATCTATGACAATGTCTTACAATGGTGGGAAGAGACAAAAGCATCTTGGCAAGCTTTATCCTAGAAATTCTCTAGACATAAGGCTACAGGAGACTATTTAAAAAATTTACAACTGAGAAGTCAGCTACAGAAATTAATATCTAAAACAGAAACAGATAAGATAAATTACAGTGCACAAATAAAAAACATTAAGACACATATGTTCAATATGCAATATGGCAAGGCTAAAACTCTAGCACAAGAATAAAGGCACCCAGAATAAAAAAAGTACTTTTGATCCTTATAAGGACTGCAAGGATAAAATAGAGCATAGAATAATTAGACAGCTAAAATCAGAAAGTGGGCATTTCGAAACAATACCAGCAGAACTACTACACATAGTAGAAAAACACAGAGAAGACCAATTTGGAAAGGAAATTCATGTGGAGAGAAACCCACACTATTTCTCAAAACTAACATTACTTACACTGTCAACTCAAGAATCAAGGACTTTAATATAGCCTGTGACAATGTCTGAAGTGGAACAGGCTATACAAAGACTTAAAAATGATACTGCACCAGGCACTAATGGATTAGGATCACAATTCTACAAACAATTTAAAAAAGAACCGACCCAAGCACTCACCTACTTATATAATTACATGTTAGAAACAAATAAGGTGTCTGAATCCATGTATGGTACAAGGCCATACTACTGCTGATCTATAGAAAAGGAGAGAAGGAACATTTACGAAACAGGAGACCTTTAAGTCAGCTGAATAATTATTTTAAAATACTAAGTAAAATTTTGCTAAAAGGCTTATAACAGTAGCTGGAAAACTAATTTGCTCATTGCAGTCTTGTGCCATTCCTAACAAGATAATCCAAGACAACCTAATAATGCTAAGAAAGCTGTCTGAAAAAGGAAATAAGGGAGAATTATATAGATATTTGTTGAGTCTTGATCAAGAGAAAGCATTTGACCATATAACACACATACCGGTTTCAGGCATTGGAAGCACTACGACTTCCAACAAAATTCATAACATGATGAGTTAACAATAATACTTCGTAGTAATAAAGTACATATAGCCCTGATCACAGAAACATGGTGGGATGAGAATGATGAATGGGACAAGGAAATTGTGGGGTATAAACTTTTTTCTCATTGTAGAAAGTATAGAAAGGGAGGAGGATTGGCAATCTATATTCACAATGATATTGTCTCAGAAAAATTAAAATGGGATGTAGGTCAAACCAAACTCCTTTGGGTGCAATTATCACCAATAAATAGACCTAAAATCATACTAGGCCTACTTTATAGACCACCATCTATGTCATGAGATGACAATAAAATTTACTGAATATATTTGAGAAACTGGACACAAACACAAGACTCTTAATAACTGGTGATTTTAACTTACCGGGTATAAACTGGGTCAATGGTACGGGAAATTGTCCCCTTGAAAGGCAATATATTGATATAATGGACCATAGGGGCCTTGTCCAATTGGTGCACGAAAGTACTAGGGGCAATAATATCCTCGACTTGATTTTTACTAATATGGGAGATATAGTAAATACCGTGACAGTTAGAGCCCCATTAGGCAATAGCGACCACAATATAGTAACATTTAATATAAAAGAAATTGAAACTAACAAACCTATGGGAGCTACTTTAAAACTAAATACGGGGAAAGCTGATTTCCATAATATGAGAATCAAGTTGAGTTATTGGGACTAGATTTCTGAATTTAACAATAAAACTTTACAAAGCATGTGGGATTCTCTCAAAAATAAATTGCAAGAATTGATTGCTGAATTCATCCCTGTAATAACCAAATACCACAAGGATAGAGCTATAAGACCTGCATGGCTCAATATAAAAATTAAAAGGCTAATAAATAAAAAAAATAGATTATTTAAGAAGTTAAAAACCTGCAAATCAGTTAAGCTATATACAGAGTATAAGGAATGCCAAAAAAAGGTAAAAATTAATATCAGGAAAGCTAAAGCTACATATGAGTATAATCTAGCAAAAGAAAGTGCAGGATAATAAAAAAGCTTTCTATTCTTATATTAACAATAGGAAAAAGACATCTAACAGTATAGGACCATTTACTATAGGTGATGGATTTCCAGCTTCTAACTTACAAATGGCAAATATTCAAAATAAATACTTCTGTTCAGTTTTTAATCCAAAGGACAAAGATACATATAGCACAAAACAACTATTAGATCAAGAATTCAAAAATATAAACCCAGAAAACATATTCAAACAATTAGCTAGACTTAACCCAAATAAATCTCCCCATCCAGATGGTTTGCATCCTAGAGTTCTGAGGGAATTGGCAAGAGAATTAACATATCCTTTGACACATATATTTCAAACTTCTATTAATACTGGATCTGTCCCTCACGACTGGAAATTGGCAAATATTGTACCCATTAAAAAAAGGGACCTAGTACACATCCAGAAAACTTTCGGCCCATAAGTTTGACATCAATTATGGGAAAACTCATGGAGAGTATAATTAAAGATATACTTATTGAACATTTTGAGTTACAAGACATGAGGGATCCTATACAGCATGGGTTTGTAAAGAACAGATCATGTGAGACAAATTTACTATCCTTCTATGAAAGAGTTAATAAAGAATTGGACAGTGGGAACCCTGTGGATGTGGTGTTTCTTGATTTCGCAAAGGCCTTCGATAAAGTCCTACATAAGGAATTGCTGATAGTGTTGGAAGACAAAAATACCCAATAACATATGCATATGGATCTCTGAATGGCTGTGTGCTAGAAAGCAGAGGTGGTCATTAATGGGGAATATTCTGACTGGGCATTGGTGACCAGCGGTGTGCCTCAGGGATCGGTGTTGGGTCCTTTTTGTTTAATGTATATATTTAGACTTTAAATATTGGCACATAATATATGGATGCAAAGTTTGCCGACGATTGTAGATTGGGAGTGGTTACAAACAAAGATGAACATATATAAAAGTTGCATAACATACCCTGATTTAATATATGATTGGACAATTAGTAACAAGTTAGGATTAAATAAAGCTAAATGTAAAGTCATGCATTTGGTAAAAATAACATAGAAGCAAATTATCAAATAGATAATACTACACTTACGGTAGTATGTGAAGAAAAAGATCTGGGAATTGTAGTCACCAAAGATCTGAGGTTTAGAGTCCAATGTAGAAACCAACTTAGGAAGGCAAATCAGATTTTAAATTGTATATTTAAGCACATAGTGAGTAGAGATAGGAATGTGTTGATCCCCCTGTACGTTGCATTGGTTAGGCCACATTTGGAGTATTGCGCAAGGGTTTGGTCACCATATAATAAGGAAGATATACTAAATATAGAGGGAGTCCAGAGAAGATTTACAAAAAAAATTAAAGGTCTAGAACACAAAACATATTATAACAGATTGGTCAGCCTAAATCTTTATTCTCTACAGTATCGAAGAATAAGAGGAGATATATGCTTCCTATACAGTAGTATGGAGGACGATAAATTAATGAATGAATTGGGGGTCATTTATAAACCTGGGAGAACTAGTTCAAGAAATCACAACAAACAGTTGTACCAACAAAATTGGAAACATAATTTTAGAAAGCATTGGTACAGTTTAAGAGTTGTGGGAACTTGGAATAAACTACCAAAGGAAATTGTAAATAGTACAACAATGAATAGATTCAAGAAAGGGATGGATCTATTTTTTGGAAAAAATAAATTTGTATGTCAATAATAAGTGGAAGGCGAGCCTTATAGGATAGATTTCTATTCTCAGCTTGAATAAACCTATGAACCTATGGATACAGTGTTTATATGAACAAGCAAAAATAATACCAAATGTCAATGGCTGGATGGGAAGGAAAATGCAGGTCCAGAATGGAGTTAGGCAAGGGTGCCCACATGCCCCACATTATATGTATTCAGCTTAGAAATATTTCTAAGGACTACTGAGGCAGATATTATTAAAGGTATTACCCCAGTGCCAGGCTACCCTCCTGTCAAAGTATTAGCATACACAGATGATGTAGTGATGGCCTTGCCACCTGAGGACAGTGAAATAATACTAAGAGGGCATTTAGAAAAATGTTCTAAAGTAACAGGTTCCAGAACAAACTATGACAAGTGAAAAGGATTACTCTGAATGCACTGGCTGCCTGCTGGTGGAATGATTGCTCAAATTCCAGTAAAAACAGAGAATGTTAGGTTCATAGGGATTGAATTTAGACAGGAAAATATGGGAGTTAAAAATTGGGAAACAGCCTTAAAAACTGCTAATAGAATAATAATGCCATGGAGGGGACAGATATCTAAAAGAAAATAATAGTTTTGATTAAAACTATACTTATTCCTGTTTTCTTATACATGAGCTATGTGCCCCTCCCATCACAATTGATAACGTTCTTATTTAGCATGTTCTCTCAGGCTCTCTGGGGAAGTCGACTGAACCCGGTAAAGAGAGACATAACATATAGAACACCACAAGAAGGTGGGTTAAATATGGTTAACCCGGTAGCCTTTTATAATAGTATCTTCATAACTTTAACATGGAAAATACCTTGAGATCTGGTGGAAAAATGTGGCAACTCCTAGTACCAGATTGAATTGAGGCAAATAAATACATGAAAAGCGCTACAACAAAATCAGTAGTGCAGAATATATAAAAGACCTAGTCAATATCAAATGGCAAAAATTCTATCTTGTACCAATGGTCCAAGAAGCAGCAGAAATATTCAAATACAATCTCATGGATGTTGTAAATATCCATGTACCATTAAAAAAAAGAAGAGTTAAAAAAGTATCCTCCCTCTCGTTCAATAAAGAGCTTAAAGACACCATAAAGGATAAAGATAGGTGCTGGGCCACAGCCAGGTGCACAAAAACAGAGGTGGATTGGACTGTATATGGAAGAAAAAAAATCCTTGCACAAAACTGATCAGGGACATGAAAAAAAAATACTATTGCAACTCAACAGAGAAAACCAAAAAGGATCCATACAAGTTTTGGAATCGAGTCAAATTCACTAGAAGGAGTCACATCCACTCCCTCTCTCCTGCAAAAAATTGTCAATGACAAAGAAATAACAGATAAAGAGATCATACTGGAGGCAATGAACAGTCATTTCGCAACAGCTGGATCTGCCTTTGATAATTCTATGGCTGCAACATATCCTGTTTTGCCCTCGATGCAAGAATGCTCTCCTAATACCTTCACATTCCAGGCAGTCACCAGCGTTGAGGAACTTTGCTGGGACTAGATGTCAAAAAAAACACAGAAGTAGATGGCCTCAAGCCAGCCTTCCTCAAAACTGGCTTCAGACAGCTCACAGCTCCATTAACCCATTCTTTCAACCTATCCTTACACAACAATGATCTACCCTCAAGTTGGAAAGTGGCTCAAATTACTGTATCTCTACACAAGTTTGAGGACACAAGTATTATAAATAATTGTAGATCAATCTCCATATTACCTACACTCGCAAAGCTGCTGGAAAAATAGCAAACCACCAAATAAGGGAATACCTAGAACAGACAAATACATTATCACCTCATCTATCTGGGTTTAGGCTCAAACATAACACCACAACTGCCTTAGCCAAGGTCAGGAATGACTGGTTACATGCCGTAGATCGAAAACAAATCATGGGTGCCATTTTTTTGACCTAAGCAAGGCATTTGACACAGTTGATCACACTGTGCTATTGGACAGCGTGCACGCTATTCATTTCTCCACTTCAGTCCTGCCATGGGTCCATAATTACCTAGCAGGACAATCTCAGCAAGTTAAGGCAAAGGGTCTACTATCTACATGTGCTTTGATATCTAAAGGTGTACCCCAGGGCTCAGTCCTAGGACCACTTTTCTTCATGATTTACACCAACAACCTCAGTCATAATGTAATGAATGCAAAACTGCACTTCTACACTGGTGACACAGTACTTTATAACTCAGGACCAAACACACCTTCAGTGCACTCAGATCTATAGGTAGCTGTTAACACATCACACGTGAACCTATTTCAAGCTAAACTATTGCTTAATGCCAACAAAACAAAGGGGAAGTGGTTCACCAACCATAGAGCAAAGCCTACCCTTCCCCAGCCCATCAGCACGTTGCTTGGAGAACACCTGGAAGTAGTGTCTAAATACAGATAATTAGGAGTGTGGATTCAACCAATCAATCAATCAATCAATCAATCAATCAATCAAATCTTTATTTATCCAGGTGAACATCGTTGAGCACAGCTTATTTGCAAGATGGACCTGGTAAGGTCAAGGTTCAGTTTACATAGATACATAAAAAATATTCAATATACACACATTCTAGGATACTACATAGAATATTCAGTATACACACAGTCTAAGGATACATTCTAATCAGACTATACATTAAATTCAGGTGTAGTGGTAATAAGGGGTGAGGGGAAGGAGAGCAGGAAGTGGTGTGCCTGGCTGGTGGAGGAGGAAGATGGTGGGGGCCTAGACTGTGGAACGGATAAACTGTGGGCCTTATGAAGAAGGTAAGAGGGTGGCACTGGGGGGGTTTGTATAACGGGGGTATAGGGCTGTGATATATGACAAGGGATTAAGGGGAGGCAGATGGAAAGGAGGGGTGCATGGAGTGTGAGGGGTGGTGACTCTTAGTAAAGGTGAATACCTTCCATTAGTTGGCTATCTGGGGAGAGAGACGGATAAGATTAGGAATACTCTACTGTTTGTGGAAACAATTACGACAGCAAGTTATCCTTTGTGGAACACATCAATTAGTGTGCAAAAAGCTGTGAATCGGACTTGGATTCTACTACAAAAATCATCACTGTTTCCCAATGAATGTCAGAATGCACCTTGTACAAGCAACATTTGTACCTATGTTAGACTATGCGGATATCATCTATAGTTGCTGCACTACTAACTGTCTAAACAAACTTGATGTAGTTTATCATAGGATACTTAGGTTCACTACAAATTTTTCACCTCTAACTCATCACTGCACCCTTTATGCAACAGTTGTGTGGATCTCACTAGCCAAAAGGAGATTACATAACCTCAACATTTGGATCCACAAGATACTTTCTAATGACTCACCTGGACACATCTTAGAGCTCTACAAAAGGATCACTTACTCTTATGTGCTGAGGAAGAGTAATGTCCTTCTCCTAGAGACATCCATGTAGTCTATGCACTTTGGAAAATTGGCCATTAACAACATCATACTGGATGCCTGGAACAAGCTACACAGCACATTCAAGCTTAGCTCCCTGGTCAGGATAAAATACTTTAAATCCCTCATTGGTAGCACTAGGCCAGAAGTATGTACATGCAAATAGGGTGTATCATACCAGGTGATGTATGCTAGCTGGGCTTTATGGTACAATAATGCATAGCACTATCTAGGTGGGCTCTAGGTGGGCTCATTAGCATAACTAACTTAGGCTTGTGGTACACTTACCTAAGTCTTACCACATGTATTTACATCTTTGTATTTTATCCCTGCTCAATGTACTATGTTGTATTGTATTTCGATTCCCACTCAATGTACTATGAATTGTATCATATTGTATTGTATTATATTGTATTGTACTTTTTGACTGTCCTGCCCAGGACCTTCTTGTGAATAAGCTTGCTCAATGGAGCCTTTTCCTGGTAAAATAAGTAAATTGAAAATTGAAGTAGGGCAGCATGGACAACAAAGACCTTGAAGACACTGTTAAGAGTAAAAAATATTCCAGTATATGCCAAGGAGCATAGTGAAAATGTTATTAAATGGGGAGTAACAATGACAAAAACTCAGACTATGGAAAGAAAAAACTTGTATAAAATAATAATTTAAAATGAACAGAGGGAAGAATTACGATTTCCATGATGTTCACCAGAGAAAACGTTTTGGCACTAGGCCAGTTGAATAATTCTAGAACACCACTTTATGCTTGGGATTTACTGTGGCTTAGTAATCATGGTAGATTAGGAGTGAAGAATAACAACAAGCACAAACAAACTATGGAAAGGTATTGCCCAAGGAAGACATGCAATGCAGTGCTAGAAACAGAAGAACATTTATTCTTGGAATGTGGCTTTATTAGGAGCCAGTGGATTTAATAGTGAGAATGGCAGGAATCTCCATTCACTAATATAACATATGTAGGGCTAATGTATGGAATATGACCACAGGGATGGTTGAAATACTCAAAGAAAATTTACAAGTGATATCTGTAATTGTGAAGTACTGTATCTGGCAAGCCAGATGCCTGTGGGTGACACAGCAAAAGAGGATTACACATCTGGAAATATTCAATAAATATACAGTTAGCAGTGCAACGGGTTATAAGAGAGGATTATGACACCTACTCAAGAGAAAAAGTAAACCTCTTACGTGCTAACTGTAAAATGTTTAAAGATAGGTAAAAGACTAAGTAAAGCAGTTGCATTGTTATATTGTAAATGCATGTGTGATACTTTTTATATGAACATGGAATGTAAAAGATATTAAGCCGTAATTTGTGTTTTTTTAATGTCCTTAATAAATTTTCCCTACTCTTTGCAAGAAGTGCCATGAGATCTTAGCAGCCACCCTGAACAACCACCGGAAGAGGCAGACAACCTCAGTTTAATGCGTCATCCAAAAGACTACCATCAGCAACATTCTTTTTGTAACTGTATTGTACTGAGTCCCTATGTCCTGTGTTTTTATGTATGTGTTATTCTTTTTCCTTAAGTGGCACCTATGTCTGTCAGTCCAAGTTATGAATAATAGTATAACGTTATAAAGTTGTCAAGTCCATGTTATCTCTGATATCTCCGATATACGTAGGGTGTCTCTGTTCCACACTGCACTCATTTATTATTATTGCTGCTGTTCTATGGGGCACACCTGTTCCGCATCGCATATTTACAGGTTACTATGATCCCCCTATCTCTAGTCTTACTAATGTTATTATTGTTGATTATTTCACCGCTCCCAGCTTTGTACTGTACACTACTTTATTGACTTGGCTTCCCTGACTGTGTCACATTTTACCATCAGCTATTCTGCCTTGTTTTGCTGCTGTTACAGTACTGTTCCGCAACTCTCCCAGATAATACATAAAAATATTTATTCAATTATTTCAAATGTTTTACCAGGAAAGACATACTGATCTGGTAGTGACTCACGTCCAGATGATTTTGGGGCGGGGAGTGGACAATAGATGCAAGAGTAAAAATATATTAACAGTTGAGCAGCCACAATACCACAATATTCAGTGCAAGGTAATACAAGTGCAAGCAAAATAATGTGCAAAATGCAATACATTAACAGATGTACAAAAGCAGTATTCAATGCAAAGTAAATTCATTCAACAATGGCCTCTGCCTGCCTAGTGTACCTACCTGGTAAACAAATAGATTCCCATCCTTCACCTTATGGAAAGCCCCCTGCTTCTACATGAAGGTACTGGATCTGACTGGGAAACCCTGCCTTAAGAGGGACAGTCATGTTGGCTGCCACCAAACCTTTGATGGTCATAGTGCCAGGTATCTCCCAGCATCCCAGCCTACATACTCTTATGTGAGTTGTGGGAGGATACTGTAACAAGGCAGCTGTGCTTGCACCAATGTTTGGTCAGGAAGAGAGATGAGCAGATCCTCCCTCAAACAGTAATATCAGCACTGTTCATGGCTGGGTCACTTGAGGCTGAACAATAGCAACACAGCTCACTATAGTCACCTGAACAGTGGAATGTGTAACCCATATGACACATCCCAACCTCCCTCATCCTGAGGTGACAGTCCAAAGATTGTTCGGGAACCTGGGGACCCATATGAAGCAGGTACAGTATGGGCAGGCCCAGGCACAAAGCAGGTTGAATTGCACCTGCTTGCTGCTGCCTTGGCCCAAGAGAGCAATACTGGAAACCCTGAGTTGTAGCACAAGACCTTCCCCATTTGTGACTCATGCACAGCTGGGACCTATGTAGATTAGCCACTCTAGCTCTGTGAGGAGTTAACAAGCAGCCACATACTGTACCAGCTAGCTGATTACAAGATTCAACTCCAGGCTGACCAATTGATTATTCACCTGATCATCTATCTGTTCCACAGTTGACCATGCCAGGCATGCCACATTGACCAAATACTGCAGCACGTGCTCCCCACTCATGCACATTAACATAAATATCCCTTCCCTACCTTGCCATAGTGCATCCCTCTTTCAGTGCCTAGGTCTACCAAGTGCACTCACATTTCCCCATCTCCATCCCCAATACAACCCTCTTGATCATAGACCCATCTTTCTCTGTCCCTAGTACAGTCTCCTCTATGTTACAACTTGCCCACCCCAAAACCCACAGATCTGCCTTGCCCACAATCCCTGCCTCTACTAGGTCAGTGCTTCCTGGTGTTCAGCGATCTTTACACTCCTTATACTGCTGGTGGAGCTTTGTGACTGCATGGAGGTGGGCCATCTAAATACATGTATGCACCACCTGCCCGGGCAGTTATATAGTTAAGTACTAGCAAATGGCTTTTTAAGTGTATTCAGGCCATTGTAAAGTACTTACTAATGACATCTAATATGGCATTAGCAATTTGTATTGCAAGACAAGCAAATGACTGCAGTTACTGGAGATCAACAAACACATCACTGTTTAGTTCTCTATTAAATTGGTTACAGTTTAACTTAAAATCAGTTAACAAAATGTCAAGCATTGTGCTTACAATCTTAACAACAGAGCCCCTTGCTACTTATTGATTATTGGACCAACTATAATTTAACTCCAGTAACTTGAAAGAGCACCTTTCATAGTCCATTTGACTTTCATGCATAAATTACCCCTTCTTGCATTGATTCTGGAATTGTATTTCATTACTGTCCACTGCAGTTAGTTTTGCATTCTGAGCTGCTAAAAACTGCAGGGTGTACTAGAGCTTCTATAGCAAGCCTGGTGCTGTTGTGAGCCCAGGGCTGTATCACTATAGGGCAGAGTCAATGTAACAAACAAAAAAAAACATACTGACAAGGCATTTGGATTTTGGCATAATGCATTGCTAACAGGGTGTCTTGGGGAAGGGGGAACACAGTATGAACAGTGAGTACTGGTAGTTTTCCCTTGTAACAATGTTGCAACTGCATGATACTGCACAGTGTGAGTCACTCCTCTGCCCTATAGTGATGTCATCAGGAGCCAGCAGCCCAGTAGCTGAACAGCAAAGACAAGTGTAGCAGGGCTCCAAACAAATCCAAATTATGGAAGGCAGAATAAACCTTGGCCAAAATAACAAATGCACACACCTTTCAGGTCTAGTACTGTTATAATGACTACAAGCTGTAACTTTTGGACCATCATGAAAGGTGCTCTTTAACTGAAAGCCCTCAGCTGAAAAACTCCTCAACTTCCTTTTGTCTGAACTAACATGGAACAATTTTCATTTGGGCACTGGGCTGCCACAGTTTGGAATACCTTACCCTCATCATTAAGATTATCTGTTGAGCCTGCTAAATCTTTCACTACAGCCCTCAACAATTGTATCCTGTCTATCTTTAAGTGTACCTGTTTTACCTGTTTTTACTGTTTTATTTCAACTGCACTGTGCATGACAAATTTCTTACTATAATGTAATCATGTTTACTTACATCTTGTAATCATGTATTGGTTTGTTCCCAGGTCACTTCTGGAAAAGAGGTCTAGTTCCAGAGAGTCCGCTCTGCTAATGAATGAATGTATGAATACATAAATAAATAAATAAAAAATAAGCAAGCAGGTCTATGCCATCTAAACATGGCATAAATGCCAATTTAATGGGCACAAGTCATTGAAATTTGGGGACCCTGGTTCTTCCACACAGTAGTGCAAAGCAGCTGCACAGTCAGGCTAGCAAGAGTATACTGAACTCTGCTTGAATGCCTCCTTCATATTGACTCTGTTTGCCTTAATGAAGTAACTAGGACTGATTTCATTTCTGTCACCATGCACAATGGTGGCAGAACAAATGCTGCAGTTACACTGCACCTGGAATGTAGGCGTTTACTGCAACTGTGACACTTCATGTCGGTGGGACTTTGGTTAGTCAAATCTGCATTGCCTGCTGGATTTTTCCTGGAATGGCCATAAAATGACTAGAACCAGTGGTGGATCCTGCATTAATAAACATCCTGTGGCAGCAGGACCCTTCTTAGACCTCTGCATGGAACAGAACCAATCAGACATAATAAGATATATTTCAAGACAACAAAATGGATTGCACCATGGTCCACTACCAATACTTAACATGGTCAGTACAAGATAATAGAAACAGAAGTTTTCTGACTGTCTGATGCAAGCCCATCCCTTCTAACCTTTCCCCATTCATTATGCTGCAGGACCCTTGTCAAAATCCTGGATCTGACATTAGCAGTAACCATCTTAAATCCAGCAGTTCTGTGACCATCACTTTTAAGCACACAAACATTTCACTCATAAGTGTTATGCACAAGCCAGTGCTGGCTGGCTTTGTTGGGGCCTTTCAAAAATCTGGTCCATCTACATATGAAACTCCCAAAGTGGCAAATTTAATCAAAATGCTGCAAGTGCTACTGTTACTATTAACGTTATGTCAGTGGGTTCAAAGAAAAATTAACGCTGAAGATGTATACTGTTGCTGCTCGTCACACTTGCTAATAATGCAATTTAACAGTACAGTATTACTTCAGCAACATGATCCAAGCAACAGAGAACAGTGTTAATTAAGCTGTCACTTGTTTCTGTCTTTGCATTCAAGTGCTGAATTTAGTTCTCACAACACTGCCGGTTGATTGACACCAGCTGGCAAATTTCAAAGAAAGATCCTTGTTACACAGCTTATTAGCAGCATGTTGCAAGAAGTTGCAAGACTGTAATAGTAGTCAGTAGTTGCCAGCTCCAGTAGTAGTTTCATAACAACATTTTGCCAGCTGCTAACAACACATTGGGGAACGGTATCTGCAAATCTCTTGATCGTGGAACAGATATCAGTTTGCAGGCAGCAGCTACCAGCTGTCAATTATTGTTGCCATTTGACTTCAGCCCATTGCAAGACTAGTACTTGCATGCTGGTGCACATATGAATTTGTTTTACGAGGAAGAGACTGCATTGAGTGATGCCCATTTACAAGAAGGTCTTGGTTAGAACAGCTTAACAGATACAGCAATATCTGCAGTAAGGTATAAAAAGTTAAAAATCAAAGGATACACAGCAATGTATTTATTGAATTTTTGTTATCAGAGTACGACCATCTCCTCTGCCCAACTATTGGTATGTTTTAAACTAGGCTCCGGGACTATCTCACTGCCAACAGCTCCTGTGACTGCCCAACTTAACCTTGTTTCTCTACTTCCCTTACTGCTCTAGTTGTCCCCCCTTCCCTCCCCTCCTCACTGGATTCTACCTCACATCTTGGTATACCAATGCTGTACTTTTCACCCTCTCGCCACCCTTCCTACATTCTTTCTCCCCCTAACCTCTTCCCTCTCCCTGTGACTCTGGCACTTCTTATCTGTTGTCTATTTTCTCTGACAAATGCCGCTGGCTGCCTTGTTACAATGCTACCCTTGAACTGTATTAATCTGTACTCTGTTTGCAATGTCCACATTGTTGTAATACCTGTCTTGATGTTCCCCATAAACTGTATTTCTCTGACATGGAACCTTTGTAAAAGAGACATGGCTCAAAGGTATTTGTAATCCTAGACTTGATAAATAAATAAATAAAATAAAGAGTAGGCCCACTAAGACAAAAAGATCCTTTTTCCAGGGGTGACCCAGAGTTAATTACAATGAGGAACAAACAATGCATGATATAATCGCTTACATGCAAGGTCAAAGACAAAATAAATACAGGTCATAGGTATATGATATCAACACAGAGAAATATGTACAGAACATAAAGAGTGCCTACAAGTACAATTTACAATTATTTTGATAATCATAACAGCGGGATTTGGATTATAAGTGGTGTGATATTTGTGTAAAATAGAAGAAGGATTAAATCATACTTAATCAGACCAGGGACATGCTCTAATGGCAAGTATAAGTATTTGTACAGCCTAGAGGTAATTACAATTGTTTATACAATGGCTAACAAGTAATGATTTAAAGGAAAATGACACCCTCATATCTTGTTAATTTTATTTGTTTCCAATGTTAAGAGGCAACTGTTTTCATGTAGCTGTCACAGATGTATGCAATTGCTTTTGTTTGCTTTCACACTTCATACTAGGCCCTGTAACTATCCTGTGGGTCTCCATTTGCTGGTTGTTGAAATCTCATTGTCCCTGAGAGCTGCATTAACTTGTGAGAACATGATGTGTAATCACCCTTTAGACTCCACATTATGCTTGTCTGCTTATTTAGACTTCAAATAAACAAGTTCCAGGAAGGTGTGAAATACCTAATTTACCTTCAGTTAGCTTTGAAACTGTCTAAGTCAATAGTTCTTAGATTTTGTGACAGTGAGCCTCCCCAAATCCATGGACAAGATTTTGAGCCTCCCCCAAAAACTGAAATAATCTTGGGCCTCCCCAAAGAAAAATAACATACTGTACTTTGTACACAATGAATAAATTGAAACCCTCTGAGTACTTGGCTCACATTCAGTTCTTTGTCTTATCCTGATGTGGTACCTTTGAAAAGAGCTCCCTGTGCTCAAAGGCATTATCTGTATAACAATAAATAAAATAAATGAATATTATTCATCTTATTGTAACCACACACACACACACACACACACACACACACAGGCCAGTCTACTTGCTCTGCTATTTTCATTCCTGAATACGTTACTCCTTGTTGCAGTACCTTCATGGGTCAGACTACTTTCTCTGTTTCCTCTCTATGCAAAATAACCTTCCTACATACTTTGCCCCTCCCCATCCTTCCCTGCTCCTAACCAACTTCTCTGGGATTACTTTGCTCCTTCCTGCTATTGCTCTAGCGCACTTATGCTCAACCCTTGTATCTTTGCTATTCTGCCATCAGTCTACAAATTGATCAATTACCACCACTCATTATTAGTTTATTCTTCATATTTGTTTGCACTATTGTTCATTGTGTATTTCTTGATTGTTTTGCAGTTACCTTTTGAAATGTATTCACCCCTACCCTTCCCTGGTACACCTGGAATGAGCCTTGGCTCATTCACCTTCCGTTGTCACCTATTAGTAAATAAATACATAAAATTCACCTACTATTATCCTCTTTCAGTTTGCTTCATCTCTTCACACAACATACATAAAACTCAAAATTTAAATACAGTACTTTTTCAGACCTGCTTGAGCCTCCCCTAGAACAGGTTGGGGCCTCCCCAGGGAGGCTGGCCTCACCATTTGAGAACCCCTGGTCTAAGTTGTAAAGCAGGGATTTTTCTTTTAAACTGCATTCAGTTTGTATGCTTCCAACACCTTGTAACACCTGCCTTACAACTGTATGTTAATGGTGATCTTGTAACTTGAATCTATAATGTCTCATTCCAGTTGTACTCCCTTCCCCAGGTTGCACTGGGAGATGAGCGACTTGTTGCTCAGTGTGCCTTGGTGAAACATTTCAATAAATAAATAAATAAATTCCAGGGAGTTTTTGCAGGACATTTATTATTTCAGCATAAAGATACATGGTATAAGTGGGTGATGTGACGTCATGTTCTCATATGCTAATGCAGCTCTCATGAACAATGAGATTTCTACAACCATAAAATGGAGACCCTGGGGCTATCATGAGCAGTGAAAACAAACTGAAGCAAACACGTAGAGCCCTAATAGCTACAGAAAACAAAGTTGTTTGTTGACATGGAAACAACATTTTCATGACACCAGGGTGTAGTTTTTCCTAAAGGGGATGATCTGAGTGGGCCCACCACTCTCCAAAAAGGGTATGGCCTCTGGAGGGACTCCACCTCTGAGGGATAAGGGATGGCTCCTGGGTTATGTATCATGTGCCCCTCCCCTGTTGGATGGAGCCACACGCGCAGGCCCAACCAAAGATGCCATCCCACAACAGACCCCACCAGGGGGCCTCCAGCTATCTGGGCCCTCACCTCCTACTAGTCTTGAGGGGAATGGTCTGTAGAAGTTGTAAGTTTCTCCACTAACCCCTTTGCACATGCCATGTGAGACTACCATGTCACCACGTATTGCATGACTGTGACAACCTACCACTTAATACCTATGCTAAAAACTCTTTTACTTCATTGGTTAAAGTGAAAAACCTGGAAAACTTCATGGGAAAAAAAGGAAATGTATTCTATTCTCAACCCCTAAGGTGGTCCCCCAAGTGGGATAGTGAGTTCCTTATCCTCTGCTGTTCCCATGCCTTGCTTTTATGAGGTGGGAGTGGAGAAACAAAGAAAGCTCTGCTTGTCTGTGCTCCTGGTTATATGCCCATTTGCTCTGCCTCTTGTTTGCCCCCAAGCCTTTCACCCTCTGGGAACCCTACCTATCTATCTAGTCCCTCTAATAGTGGGAGTATACCTGCCTACCTCATTGACCTGCCAGCTCAGGTATCAGGACAGTTAGTGGCCACATACATGTCCCCACCTGCTGCAATCTTTTGCAGGCTCTCTATTGTGTTAGCAGGCCACATTCCCCCTCCCTTTACCCAAACAGACAGATGTAAAGAATACCTTGGAGAAAATGGCCAAAGCCACGTGTTTATTGATAATCATAATTGTAACCCAAGTTATACCAGCAGCATGACGTGTGCAGAACGGAAGTCATTGCAAGGCTTTGGATGTTCAAATATGACCTCAGTCCATCCTCTTACCACAAAGGTGACCCTCTGAGTGCACCCCCCCAAAGGGTACAACCTCTGGAAGGGCAACACCCTCCAAGGCAGAAGGAATGGCTCCCATGCTGTATGCTGTGCTCCCCTCCCCCAGTAGATGGCTCTACACACACAGACCATGTCTGAAGAGGCTAACCCATGACTGATCCCTCCTGGGGGCCTCCAGCCATTTGGGCCCATACCTACTACCAGACCCGAGGAGAACTGTCTGCAGAAGGCATCAGTTTCCTATTAACCTGATTGTACATTCCTTGAGAGACTATGGTGCTATCATAGGATGATCACTACCATTGCTCATCCTCCCAAGCACTTCATGCTAACAATTCTGCAAAGCACTTTGTAGGTCAGTTATAACCTACCAGAGCCTATATCTGACAATACACACCATCCCAGGCATACAACTGGAGTATAGCACTGACTATCTCATCATGTCTTAGGACAGCTCCAAGAATAGAGTCCATAAAACTCCGCTTGGTCATGTTGGTCAACCCGTGGGCTTTCTCGATTGCCGTAGGGTCTCTTGCATGTTGCCAATGCCTCCATTGGATGATGTGCAAACAGACTGTGTGCATCACTGGTCAAGCTTCTCAAAGTAAATACAGATCCTCCTTCATCTGATGCAGCAGCTCCCGTGGTTTCACCACTCCCATGTAATTTCCTCCCAAGTAAACCATCAAAATGCTAGGAGGGCCCTGCCGTTGAGCTTCAGCTGTGACCCACAAGAGCAAGTCACCCTATTGCTGCCGTTGGTCCAGGAAAAGGTTCTCAGTCCCAGGGATCCAGCTTCTTCAAACAGCTGTCCAGTGGATGAAGGAATGCCCACATAACCAGTTTTCCTTGTCTGGGAAGTGCCACCTGCCGCAACACAAAAAACAAGAAGGTCAAAGCAAATGTGAATGCATGTACCCTTCAAAAGCCTGTGACCTCCATTGGCCAAGCACCTGAATCTGCCCATCCATCAACTCCTTGGCCTTAGTGTTCATGGCAGCCTCGATGCAGAAGGAATGAGTGTTGAACTATGTCAAGTCCATGCCTAACCTCTTCATGGCTTTTTCTAGGATTTGGCAAAACTGGAAAACCATAAGCAGGATCTCATCTGCATGCCACAAGAACGTGACACCCACCTGTCTCTGGAACATGCATTTCAGAACCTGGACATGCACATACCACTGCACTGCAAGAGGGCCCCTCAGGCTACACCAGTACCCCAAGCTATCCAGTCTGCCTTGCTCCTCTGGAGTGAGACAAGCACCCCCTCCTGGGTCAGCACCACATCCTCATCCCCCAAGGCCACCTCAAGCCCTGCCGCCTTGCTCAACTGGACTAATCTAGACACCCAAAACAACCCACAGAAAGCCACCAAGAATGCCGTGCTGAACAGAACTGTTTCCTATGAAGAGTAGCATGCCTTTAACAGCTCACTCCACACCTGCTCCAGCAGAGCCAGACTTATCAACCAACACCTGTCTGGTCACTTCAAAATACCGCAGGATAATCTCTCCAACATGATGCTCATGTGTTATTCTGTAGATCAGCAACCTTGGAGAACCGCAAAATGCCTGCCAAGTGCTGGCCCACTGCCCCCGGAATCAAACCTTCTCATTTTATCTGCACTAAATAAAAGCATACAGTAGCTGGTTCAGCAGAATGGCTTCTGCCACCCCTAGATCTGCTTCACACTCAGGAAGTTCTCAACACTTCTCCTCTATGCCACCCATTTGCCAGGCATTAATGAATTTCTGAGTAACTCCCAGGCTTTTAGATTACCAACTTCCAGAAATAGGCGGGGATTTCCTTGGGATGCACCTTTACTTTGGGGGCCAGCTCCCATAATCTTTGCCATTGCAAATGAGAAAGAGCGTCAGTAATATAGTTAGCCACACCTGGCACATGCCCAGCTTTAAACTGGATAATAAGCACCAAACATTTGACCACAAAAACTCTCATGAGGCCACCCAGTGGGCCTTGGCCCCTAACTGCCAATTAATAGTGTGGACCACTCCTGTGTCGTCAGTCCTAAAGATTACCTTCTCATCCAAAAAGCATTCACTCACACTACCAAGGCAACCAGAATGTAAAAGAATTTCAACACCATGATATGGTTGGTTAGGACTCCCTCACCCCAAGGAAGAAGGCCACTGCCCTGTACACCATTTCACTTGGAAGTAAGCTCCAAAGTCAAACTCCTTGGATGCGTCCATGAACATCTTGAGCTCTTGGCTGGTGGTTATATCAGGCCAGATCGAAATCTTGTTGAAGCAGTTCAGAAAAGCCAGCCAAACCCCCAGGTCCTCTCTCATGCTCTTGGTCACTCAGAGCTTGTGATAAGGCTTTTGTTATTTTGTGTCTTCCTTCACCAAGTGGCACAAGAATGCCGTACCCATGGGAATTATTCTGCAAGCAAAGTTGAGCTGGCCAAGTAGTTGTTGCAGTTCATGCAAGGCAATGTTGCATGCCTTCACCACCTGGGCCAAAAGCTTCCTCAGAGCCATGAACATCTCCTACGGTCAGGGGCGCCATTTAGGGGAGGCGGAGGGGCAGTCGCCCTCCCCTGCACTGCAGGCCATTTTTTTTTCTTGTTTTTCAGCATCTGGATCCACCCCATAGCCCCTCTGACCAGTTGTTGCCCCCCCCCATTGAAAGCTGAAATGGCTCCCCTGCCTACAGTAGGTGAAACTCGGAGGCCACGGTGTTAATCACAATACCCAGCAAGGACAATGTAATGCAAGGCCCTTCTGTCTTGTACTGGGCCCAAGGCACCCCCAGGTCAGCACATATTACCTGAAAACAGCCTAGCAAGTGTCCACAGTCTCTAGTCCCAGGCCTACCCATGAACAGTTACTGAACATGTACACATCAAATCAGTAAATCAAAAAGAAGGAAGAAACCTCTCTGGTTCACCATAGACGTAGCAGCAATAATAAGGGATAGGAAGAGGGCCTTTAAGCAATTCAAGGTGTCATAGAAGGAAGTCGACATGGACAACTACAGGAACAAGCTCAGGGAGGCAGGATGAGCCATTCGAAGGGCCAAAGCACAAACAGAGGGAAAAATAGCACAGGGAGTTAAGAAGGGAGATAAAACCTTCTATAGGTACATGACAGAAAAAAGGAAGAGTAAGGGTTAATTAGTCAGACTAACAGCACAAGATGGCCAGATGGCAGAGGATGACAATCACAAAGCAAAGGTGTTAAACAAGTTCTTCTGCTCCGTTTTCACATTAGAGGACAGTGAAAAATGTCCTCCACCAAAGCAGATGGAACACGATAACAAGGAGGCAGCCATGAGCCCCTTCACAAGGGGAAGAGTCCTAGAAGAGCTAAACAAACTTAGAGTTGATAAAGCAATAGGGTCGGATGGAATTCACCCTAGGGTATTGAAGGAACTAAGAGAAGAAATTGCAACACCACTAGCAGAATTATTCAGTAGATCACTGGACAGCAGCACAATACCTCAGGACTGGAGAACAGCAACAGTAGTGCCCCTGCACAAGGGAGGAAGTAAAGAGGATACGGGGAACTATCGCCCAGTCAGTCTAACCTCAATAGTGGGAAAAATTATGGAAGTACTACTAAAGAAGGTAATAGTGGAATACCTCAGGGAAAATAGAAAACTAGACCCTAGGCAACATGGTTTCATGGCAGGCAGATCATGTCAGACAAACATGACACATTTCTCTGCCTGAGTTACCAAAACGATGGACCAGGGTGGCTCGGAGGACATAGTGTACCTAAACTACAGTAAAGCCTTTGACACTATCCCCCACAGGAGGCTGGGAAATAAGCTAAAGTACACAGAGTTAGGGCACAAGATATTCAACTGGGTTAGGAATTGGCTACAGAACAGAAAACAGAGAGGCTTGGTAAATGGGGCTACGTCACAGAAAGGGGAGGTGACCAGCGGCGTGCCACAGAGGTCAGTACTGGGTCCAATGCTCTTCAACGCATTCATCAGTGATATTGCAGAGGAATTGGAGAGAAAGGTATGCCTGTTTGCAGATGATACAAAGCTCTGCAACAGGGTGGACACACAGGAGGGGGCCACACGCTTGGTGGCCGACTTCAGGAAACTAGAGGAGTGGTCAAAACACTGGCAGTTAAAGTTTAATACCAAGAAATGCAAGGTCATGCACCTAGGAACGCAAAACCCAGAAGTAAAGTACACATTGGAAGGGCACCAACTGGAGGTAACAAAGATGGAAAGGTACCTGGGTATAGTCATCACCAATGACTTAAAAGTCACAAAACAGTGTGAAAAAGCGGCACAAAGAGCAAGTGGCATCTTAGGATGTATAGGCAGGGACACTGCAATCAGAAAGCAAGAGGTAATCATGCCACGTACAGATCCTTGGTGAGGCTGCACCTGGAGTACTGTGTCCAGTTCTGGAGGCCACACCTGAAAAAGGACAAAAACAGATTAAAGACGGTGCAGAGAAGGCTACTAAAATGGTGTAGGGGCTGCACCATGAGACATATAAAACTACGCTCAAGGAATTGAAGTTGTACTCATTAGAACAGAGAAGAAACAGAGGTGACATGATAGAAACGTTCAAATACACTACAGGAATAAACAAGATGGAGAATCTCTTCCAAGAAAACAAGGGAACTCAGACAAGGGGCACAACTTGCATCTGGTGGGAGGCAACTTCAAGAGCAACTATAGAAGGAACTTCTTCAGGGAGAGGGTGATAAAGCCATGGAACAGACTGCCAGCACAGGTGGTAGCAGCTAAAACAGTAAGAGCATTTAAGCTAGTGTGGAACAGACAGTGTAGACAGCTTGGCTGGAACAATTAAAGGGGTGGGGGGGTAGCCACCTTGGGCAGACTAGATGGATCAAGTGGTCCCCATCTGCCAACACCATTCTTATGTACTTATGTTCTTAACAGGAAGACAGCCAGGTGGTGTACTACCACTGAACTATCAACCTTGCACATTGATGCCCAGTGCAGGAAGGTGCAGAACTGTTCAAACACAGCACACTTCACTGCACACCCCATTGGAATGCAGTTGTCAATGTACACAGGCCTCAGACTTCATGCCCAGTAAGTCCCTGTCCTCTGGATGAACCAACAAAAGCCAGAATGTGAACTCGATGTCCAAATTTGCTAATAGGGTCTCACACCCCACCACCCAGATCACCTTCACTGTCCTATTGAACAGGGCATAAGGCACTACAGTGTAGTATGGATCAATGTGGTGATTGTCAGAGTCCTCCTTTGGATAAGACAAGTGATTAATCATCCTGAACTCACCAGACAGCGTCTTGGGAACTAGGTCAATGAGTGACACCCTGATGGTGGCAGAGGTAGTGCGGAAAAGGGCCCACTGATTCTCCCCTCAGCAACGTCCTTTAACAGCTTTGCCTGACTACCTCCAGTCACTTCCTGACAGACTTCAGGTTCTTAGCCTTATGCAATTTCTGGGGGCCATTGTACAGTATTCAAAAACATTTGCTAAAGCTGTTTGCCAGGGCACAAGTGGCTGCCTGATCTGGATAATCAGTCCACTAAGCCTCAACATGATCCATCCTCATTGGGGTTGGGGGGTTTGTTGTGCCACATCTGAAAGGGCCGAGGTATGGAGTTGCCCAGTTTGCACTGGGTAAATGGGTGAGGACAGCCACATGCCATGCACTTGCACTTAAACTTACAAGGTTCTACCTTACTTGTCCCTTTATTAAAATTAAAACAGCACCCCACCTCCAAGACCCCTTCCCACTAGTACTCTGCTATCCTTTACTGGGCAACTGTGACCTCCTGACTGGAAAGCTACTGTCCATGTGTTGAATCCAACCCACCCACCCAGATCAATGGTCCACAGCAATGGAATGTCCAACATCTACCAGGTCCTGGCTAGGTAGTTTGGTTTTTTTATGACAAAATTCCTTGTAATACTCCAGTCAGCCACTCCCTGGCTTGCAGGCATGATTGGCCATCAAACAACTGCAATAATTTCATAGACTAACTGCCTTAACTGGGTTAAACTGCATCACATGCACATAAAAATTGCAAACCCAGACAACCAGTTCTCCAAGGTCCAATGTATAGTGACCCTTTTCTTAGATTCCCTTCATCCTTGACCTTTTTCTCTTTTTTGTCTTGCTCTTTGGGTCTTTTAAGCAAGGTAAATACATACACATATTCCCCATTGCCAATCTGTTGCCTCAACCTGTCATAGAGGTTTGATCCCATTTGCTCCCCCAGTCTCATGTAGCTTGTGGCTATGGGCTGCAGCAAACGTCTGCTGGCCCTCTATAATTCCTTCAGCCGCTTTGCCCTGGATGCCCCCCTCCTACCCATCACTGTGATCTTTATCGTACCCTATCCTTCCCCTCTCTTATAAATAGGTGACTCTCCCACTGTTTTAAATTCATCTCCAGACATTGGTTGGGTGAGCTCCCTTCCTACTTCAGTTCCTCATTTATAACCCCTCACCCTATCATTTCCTTAGATCAACCAATTCCCGTACCCTGGTTGTCCCCCGTAGATCCACCCAAATCGGCCAATCTGATTACTCTCACCACCTCCCAAAAATTTGGAATTCCTTCCCACCTCAAATCCGGCACTCATCCTCCACCTACTCCATCAGCTCTGCCCTCAATAATTACCTTGCACCTAGCTGCTCCTGCCTTGTCCCTCCCTAATTCCCTCCTCTAAGCCCTGGACAAACCCTACATCTCTACACTCACCTTCACCCACCCACCACCCCAAGGAGCTAGTATCTCTGATCTACTCCCTTCCCCCACCATCCTAAAGTGGTCTCTCTGGGACACTGCCTTATCCCCTTCTCGCTGGTCCCACCAGTCCCCTTGCAGGGTTCCTCGCATCCTGAGGGGGGGTCTAAAGGGACACAACTCTTTCTCCTCCCTCCCCTTTCCCCCTATTCTTTCACATAAGCACTTGTTTACTTATTAACCCAGCACTTATTATTGTCCACTCTTTCTACACGTTATGCACAACACTGTTGTAACACTGTTTGTAACACCTGCCTTACAACTGTAGGTTAATGTTGATCTTGTAACTTGAATGTTTAATGTCTCATTCCTATTTTATCCCTTCCCCCTAGGTCACATCGGGAGATGAGTGACTTGTTGCTCAGTGTGCCTTCCTGGTGAAACATTTCAATTAAGCAATAAGGCATGACAGGGTGTGTGTCATTGTGTAATAACGTCACTCCTGGGGTGGGTTGAAGCATGAGGTGAAGCCGAGTGCTTCCGCCACCCCAGGAGTGATGTTATTACACAATAACACACACCCTGGAGTGCCTTATTGCTATTATACAATGGCTCATTTGTAAAAATAAATAAATAAGTAAAAAGAAAGGGAAAAAATGTTTTAAAATGTATTTTCAGCTTTTGTTGCATGTGTTGGTTTATATTTACATAAAAAAGTCTGTTATTACTATAGCTGGCCAGTAGATGGCATTGTATGTTTGGCAGTTTATGTTTCCTCTCTGTTGTCACTCACTCCTGTCTCTGTCCCTTTCATTTTGTTGTCCGTGTCTAATACTTTTTTACATGGCAAAGAAAACAGAAAATGGAGTATCGTTCTACTCAGGTAACTGTTACAAATGCATTTAAAAATGAGAAGCTAAGCAGTATGGCAGTTCATTTTGGGTGCTGAGCTAGCTGATCAGTGACTGGAGTGTGGCGCTGTGTGGTGCGGATGTGCGAGCTTCATCATGGTATGAAGGCCGAGATAGCAGTTTTCAGTAACGGCTTTTTAAACATTATAAATACTTTGCTTGTGAATCCTGTTGCTTTTTATGTGTCCCGGAAATGAGTGGCTTCTCTGAAGCGCGTGACCAGAGGTTCCGATCGGCACAATTCTCTGAAACCACTTGGCTCGGGGGAAAAACTGGTATGAGAATTTAATTTAGTTTTTTGTTGGCTGTAATGTTCTGTTTGATGTGAGTCCTGTGAATGGTAAAGTGAGGCATGTGAGCTGTTGTTTGGGGGAGAGGGTGTTGTACGTGGTCTCAGGGCACCATGCTCTCAGAGCTGCTTGTGTGGGAGGGAGGGTTTCTTTTGCTGTTCTGCGGTCACCTGTGTGCCTGGCCTTTTTCCATTGATGTTGTTGTTCAATAACATCACTGTCCCAGGCACACAGTGACCAATCAGGAAACAAGCAATTCTTCTGCCGTTGTATAATAAATAAATAAAGAGCAGTGCTAAGATGTGTGACCCTGCCCCTTGCACCAACACTGGTGCTAACACTGCATACTGGGGTACTGCTTGTATGTGATCCTGAGCCTTAATGAAGGTTGGTACTTTATCAAACTTCTGCTCGAACAGCAAAGGTTACACTCCAACCCCCTGAACCTGCTGTCCAGATAGGGCTGCCAAAGTCTGGGGGAGGCTTGGGAGAGCTGGGGCTGGGCCTGCTGGCTGCTGAGGCTGAACAAGGGGCAAAACCACTGGTAAGGAGTAGCTGGGTTGCACCGGTGTCTGGGAGGGGCAACTGGCTGACTTGGCCTCTGGGGCTGCCGGAGGGTCTTGGGCCCCACCTAACCTGGAGGCCACACCAGCACTGTAAGATAGCTGCCTGCTGGCCCTATGGGGGGATGGGTCACACTCCTCCCCTTTTGGGAGTGCTAGGGAGCCAGCTCACCCCTGAGGCCAGGACCTTCAAAAATAGGCATAAACAGAGCCCTTATCTCATCAACACTCCAATTCTCAAAATTTGGCCTACCATGCAATGGATTCACAGATACAACAGGTATCTGCCAGAGTTTCCATGTCTTATCCCTCTTTACTGGCATCGCCAGTGGTTGGCTCACTGGCACTGGCACTGGCACCTGTGGTGTCACAAGCTGTGGATGCAGGACTGGTTGAGCTAGTCAGGTGGAGGATCCTTTTCAAGGTATGTCTTCTCACCTTTTTGGCCCTATACAGTTGGCCCTGGTTACCTGTCTGAGCTCCTGACACTGGTGTCCTCTGCTTACTCCCTCTGCTCCTCCTCAAGGGGCCTCCTGGACATTCCCAGGGTTCAGCTCAAGACCTTGGGAGATCGTGCTTTTAGTATCTCTGGGTCAGCCCTGTGGAATTCACTTCCATCTGCAGTTTGGGAGGCTTCCTTGACTGAGGTGTTTAAGGGGAGGCTAAAGGCCCACCTCTGCAACCTGGCTTTTAATTGCTGATACCATCATTAAGTTCTGGCCAGTCCCTTGAAGATTGACTTTTGGAACCCTCTATATTGCTGAATTTTAATCTTGTTGCCTTTTAATGAGGTTTTATTATGTTTTTATTTACTGCTATATGTCCTTGTTTGTGTTCAGCATCCAGAGCCTCCAGAATTGGGTGCCTTATAAATAAAATTGCCTTGCCTTGCCTTGCCATGATCATCATCCTGGACCACCATAAGCTGTGATAACACAAAGCACAGAATACCAAATCCCAGTCTGCAGTATCCTCCTCTGCTTTCTACTGCAATGAGCAGTTGTGCTGTGATGACAAACTAAGGGTAGGCTTTCATCTTTCACCAACCCAGCCACACATACCCTACTTTGCTGTTTTATCACCTGCCCTCCCAATTTTTTTTTTTAAACCACCTGGCCATCTAAGCTAATTGATCACCGAACCTGGGCTAACCAAGAAGGGACTTGTCGTGGCAGTCTAGCTTTTAGTAAAGCTCCCCCATGAGGCCTTACCAAGGCATCCCCTTTTATTTGTTTTTTAAACAGGATTTTTTTTTTTTTAATTAGAGCTTGCTTCTGGGGGAGAGCCAATGAATAATGTATACAGTAACTCTTCAAATCAAACAGCAGAATATTATTTTTTTCCTTTTCCTGCTAAACATTACATATTGCCTGTTTTAAATATCCTCTTCTGTTTCTGAGATGTTATCTTATGCAATCAGTTTCAAAACTCAAAACATTTCCTACCTTTGAACAAACTCTCTTATGCCATCAGTTTAAAATTGTAGACATCTAGAAGCACAGTAAAAGCATTTTCTGGATGACTGTGGTGTATCTAGTCCCTAGTGACATCGTACTAGCAGATACTGCTCACTATTTTATTGCAGACTTAATTTAACTCAAGTTTCCAGAGTGACCTGGAACCCTGTAACCCTTCAGGGTACAGGAAGAGTGAGCTGTAGTTCTCAGAGTCCCTCAAGAACTGCAACGCAGTTGGGGATCTGTTTTTATTGTCTTATGCACTATTTCTGATGTTTTAGTGTGCAGGACCGTGCATGAGTGGTTCTTGCCTAATTATTCTGTGAAAAAAGGAGGTTTATTGTGCTATTATGGTCCGTGACCTCTCTGCTACTTCTTGGTCACAGAAGGTGCATATAACCTTGTCCTGTGGCGAGCCGGGAGAGCCTGAGCAGGGCGAGCACACCTCTTATCATGTGAAAACACATGCAGAACATAAATTGCTCCCAATAAGTCAGTAGTCTTAGGTAAATCACATTTAATCTGTTCTGTGGAATAGCATTGATAGGGCCAGTCTGGTAGCCTATATTGCAGGGTACTAAGGTGTGGCTTTACACTAGTGTCAGCATAACAAAGTCTGGTCACTGTATACTACAAGTAGCTTGCCCAAACCACCAATATGGAGGACTCAGATATTTGCCTTCCTGACACATTAACCAGCTCACCTTGTAATTCCATCTCCACCATCTTGACTCTTGATGGTGAGTTAGGTATTAAATGCACAAACTGTAGCATGTATCAGATTGTGCAGATGCCTCCAGATCAAAAGCAAATATTTACTTGTGATAAATGCCTAGTAAATGCTTCACTCAAAAGAGAGCGATAGAATCCGTTTGTGCCAGATTATCTATCCTAGAAGCCAGTCAGGCTGACATGGCTAGGCACTACAACACATTACACAGCATCCAGTTAAATCCACAGACAGACTTTGCAGACGGAAGCCTGCACCCCACAATATCCAATTACGCCACTTCAAGCCAGGATTCTCCTCCCATCCCAAATATTCTCTGCCCTCCCATTAACCGTGCTGTACATATCACAAAGCCAGATTGCCAGGGTTCAGCAATAGGTTATGGCACACTCAAAAAAGGGGAGAAGAGGATGAAGATGAATTATCAGAGCCAATCTCTGATTGGACCATTGTATCTAGCTCTAGGGCCTGTAAAAAGGGCCATAACGCTGAACATTTCTGTATTCTAATTTACAATAGTTTTAGCCCACTGGCTGACTCATGTAATATTACTTCTGACTCTATGGTTATCAATGATACAGAAGCAGATCTGATTACTAATGCAGATGGCACAAATGATGCACCACCTCTTAACAACTTAAGCACAACTAATAGAATTGATTGCATGACTGCATCTACCTCGTCAGGTAAATGTGTCTCTAGCTACCCTTCGGAACCCAATCCCCACCAAAGCACTGCTAATATACCAACACACCATACCAACCAAATCCAGGGTTGCAGTGTTATGGGAAATCCAGGCCAAATCATTACTGAGGTCCACCCAAGTATATCAAATGTATCAATGGACTGTGACGTTAATCCCATTCCCCCTGTACTTGAATGCCAAATATTTGTGCTTGGTGACTCCATTACTGAACACATCGACAGAGCTATTTGCAACCCTGACAAGGCAATAGGACATGTTCACATTTCAGAGAGACAAACATCTCTGATATTTCATCAATAGTTAACAACATACTGTCTAACACTGGTCCTATTCCCTTAGTTATAATCCATGCTGGCACCAATGATATTAACCGCACTAACCTCCAAGAACTCGGACAAGACTATGCTGCATTAAATTGCCTGCTTGTGGGAGAGACCACGTGATGCAGTGCGCCTGGTGCTAGCTCTGAGTTCTCGCTCCAGCCACCCAATCATTTTATTTGTTTATTTTCTGAGTTTTGAAATGGGTAAATCCTTACAACTAGCTCGGAAGACTTCTGAACTGCCCATCTGCTGCCTGCTAGTAAGATTTCCTACATGGAGGTCAAAATGTGGAAAGCATTACCGAAACGTACTCCACCTACAATGCCTGAAAAAGGCCTGAAGAAGCCTAGATCCTCCAGTTCTGCTGACACACCAGGGACCTCCAGCTTTCCCTCGGACTTAGAGCCACTCACTCTGGCTTGTTTCTTGGCTGAATTTAGACCATTTAAAGAGGAGCTCCATTCACTTACCTCTGGGATTAAATCTGTCTCCCAAGCCTTAGAGGACATTTCGTGATGAACCTCTGACTCAAAAGCCAGGGTCAGCTCTCTTGATTAACACTGGGACAAAGCTGATCCCAAACTGGTGGCCACCAGGCACAAGATTGTAAGAATGGAGCTGAAAATAGAAGAGGTTGAGGACCACAGCCACAGGAATAATGTGGTCCTCATTGGTCTCCCAGAGGCCGAAGAAGGACAAGATGCCATCCTCTTCATAGAGAAATTTATAGAGAAAATAGCCAGGCTCTCTCCATTTGGCCCCAAATATGTTATTGAGCGTCCACATAGGGCACTCAGACTGACCCCCCGGAGCTAAAGCCTCCCCTCCCGAGACCGCTGATCTTTAGATTTTTAAACTACCTAGAACATCAGCATTTCCTATCCAAAGTAAAGGAATTACAAGAGGTCCGATGAGAAGGAACCAGGATTCAAGTAGCCAAGATCTTCCTGCTACCATTCAACAATGAATGACTGCTTTTCATCCCCTTGTATCTAAACTTATCGCTGCCGGTGTCCTATTTCATATGAACTATCCTGCAAGGCTCCAGGTCTTAATCGTGGGTACTTGACAAACTTATGAGGATCCTGATGTGGCCCGCATAGGACTCAAGGCTACACTACCTGATCTCTTTAGAGACACCTGAACTAACCCAATAAAGGGTTGTCAGCTTCCCTAAAATAAAAGAAGGGCACTACATATTGTAAAAAATATGCCTGAAATAGTGAAAATATGGTGTTAAGATGGTCCAGTTCTGTGGAACTTTGTGTTAGTTCATCCTTTCTATTTGGCTATGTTCATAGCTCGACTAAGCCTGGTGGAACATTGACTGCTCGTGAATGACAATCTTTCTGGGTCTCTCCGGTTCTTCATTGTGCATATCTATACTAATAGCCACCGAGAAGCAGGGTTTCATCACCCAACTAATCCATTTGTTGGACCCATTTGTGACTGTGCACACTCAAGCTTTACTAACTTTCCACCTGGGCAGAGATTATACTTCATAACGACCGCTAGAGGGAGCATGTTATAATTTTTAAGGAGCTATCTGTAGTCTGTTAAATTAAGTAGCAATGGTGCTACAAGTTGATTTATCTATTCGGATTAATGGCTCATAGCAATTGTTTTCTTAAAGTTTCCTTTTAGTTTAAGATACTGTTAAGATAGGGACCGGATTAGTGGGCCGCTCACTAATATAGACTGAATATGTGACTTGAGGTCTACTCCATGGAGAGGGTTACTGATTTTGTTTTTGATATATAGAACAGCAGACAGAGCCTTACTCAGTTTATTTGTTTGTATACATTGTAGGTATAAATTGTCTAGGATAGTTTTATAAGAACTTCACAAGGTACTCAAGAAAAAGCTGTACCTTTCCTATATGACATAGGGGAGTTCTTTCTTTTCCTTTTCCCACTTCTCTGCTGTTAGAGTAGGAACTGGGAACAATTCAGGGTGGTTGGAGGGATGAAGCCATAGTGAAGGGGATCTGTGGAATGATGTCCGCAACAGTTTTGGAAACTGGGTGGGCTGGATTGGTTCGAACGTACAGACCTGATCTTTCCTTTTTCTCTGGATTTTGGGGGTTGGAGGAGTGGGCGGTGGGGGAGGTGGAAAGGAAGGGATGGAAGGGGTACAACACAGATTCATAGTGTAAAAAGATACTGGTAATCTACTGATGTTAACTCTGAATTTCATGCTTAATCTCACGTTTGTCATATCTTATGGCTAATAACCTTAGAATTGTTACCTGGAATGTCAAAAGGGTCAGACAGAAATTGAAACAATACAAGGTAGTAAAGCATTTGTTTCTATTAGCAGCAGATATTATATTCATACAGGAATCTCATCTGTTGGATTCTGAAGCCATTCGAATGAGGAGACAACAAGTGGGTCAGATATTCTCAGCAGGGGGTACTACCCAAAGCTGTGGTGTCATGATTTTGATAAACAGGAAAATCCCATTTTCACTCATCCAAATAGTCAGGGATCCACAGGGTAGATTTATTTTAGTTCATGGCACAACATATACAACAGAGATTTTATTGGGAAGCATTTATGGGCCCAATGTGGACTCACCAGGATTTTTCACGCAGTTGGTTAACACTCTCACCCCATTTCTCTCAATACCAATAATACTAGGAGGTGAAATGAACCTCATATTTGACCCCACCTTAGATCGCTCCGGATGCTCCAGAAAGGTGCTTTCCCCAGCCCAATGGGCCCTCCATGAACTTACTGACCAAACTGGTTTATGTGATGTTTGGCAGGTACTTAACCCCAAGGAGAGGGACTACACTTTTACAGCACCTTTCAAGTTCATCACACCGCCTCTTGAACTGAAGACTTACTTTTATCTCAGTCATTACTGACTGGGGTATTGGAATCCTCCATCCAACTGGGCCCCCTCTCAGACCATTCCCTGGTCATTTGTCACCTCTTCCTTTTACCCCTTTCCCAAAGAGCAACACGCTGGAAGATCAATAACCAGTTGCTGAAGGATCCTGAGATGATCACAGCTCATTCAGAGCACATTGAACAGTTTATCAATGTTAACCACAATTCCACCACTAGGACAGATTTGGAATGGTGTGCTTTTAAGGCTTATAGTAGTAGGGGATCCTAATTAGTCTGAGCTCTCAAAGAAAAAAGAAAAGAGAACTAGGGTTATTAAGCCTTCTTTTCCAAATCCGAACAATTGAAGCTACTTTAGCTCCGCATTCTCCAGACACCCTTAGACAAGATTTAGCTAAATTTTCCTACTCTGAGTGGTTTAATGAGCTATATGCAAACTTCAGAATAGAAAAGGTGATAGCAAGTCTCAATAATAGGATAAAGAAGTATATGACAATCTGGGACCCCTTGCACACCCTTTATTCTCTTTAACTGCATCATGCTAGTACCTAATTAGTTTTTGGAGTTACCTGATTTCAAGTACCTGTGTTTGGTGGGGGTGAGACTAAAGAAGGGAGGGGAGGGTGGAGGGTGGGAACAGTTCCAACATATTGTCCAATACACTGTAGATGTATACTGTTTCTCCTGGACCTGTTCTCTGTAATGCTAAAACTCAATAAACTTTGAATAAAAAAAAAAAAATTACCTGCTTGTGGAAAAAGGTTGCACCACTTGTTTTTCAGAAATTCTGCCTGTACCCAGAGCTACCCATACTGTTACTTTTAGGATCAAATCCACCAACAAATGGCTCAGGAAGTGATGCTACAAGCAGAATATACAGTGCTTCACACACACTGGGAGAAATTCTGTGACATGGATTCTCTCTTCTGCTGGGATGGTCTACACCTCAGTAGAAGGGGTAGTGCCCTCTTGGGTAAATCTTTCAAGTCAGTTATAAACAACCATTTAAACAAAAAAACAAGGGGGAGAAAGGGACCGCTCTCAATTCTCTAAAGGTGGGCATTAATCATCGTCCTATGAATTCTTGTAATATATTATCATTTAATGCAAGGTCTGTCAGTAATCTCAATATGTCTGAACTTGAAGCAAAATACAGACTACTAGATCTGAGTATTATTGCAGATATGGAAACATGGTGGGGCTCCTCTTCTGTATGGATTAGGGAGATACCTAACTATAAGCTGTACCGTAAAGAGAGAACAGGTAGAACTGGAGGCAATGTTTACCTCTATGTAAGAGATGAAATTTCTTCATATGAACATAATTTATAAACTGCTGAGAGTGCCTGGGTAACCGTGCAATCTAAAGGGCACTCCAAAATTACAATAGGTACTTGTTATAGGCCCCCCCTCATTAGATACAGAATACACCAACAACCTAACTCAAGACATAGCTAACATAGCAGATCCTTATTCTGGGGGGACTTCAATATACCCAATATAAATTGGGAAACCCTTACTGCCAGTAATGAGCATGAGAAACTACTTACTTCAACCATCATTAACTCTGGTCTTGAGCAATTAGTCAGCCAACCTACAAGAGGGAAAAATGTTCTTGACCTTATCATTACTAACATTGAGAATTTAATTACAAATATTTTGTGCTATGCACTATTGGGGCTGAGTGGCTATGCGCGCATATCTGGGGCATGTAGCCACTCCACACCCACTGCACCCCCCACGGCATTATGGAAGGACGGGTGTGCAGACCCACCACACCTGATCCCCCTTGTCAGTGGACAGCTCTGCCCAGGGGGCATTCTGGTGGCATGCCAGTACTATGTGGGATTCACTATCCCGCTAGTGCTGGCCACATGGGTGTGGTGGGTGGTGCAGGGTACACCAGGGCCAACCCTGCCATAACCCACTGCACTTCCCCATGGCACAGCTAAAGAGACACTGGGGGAGCAGGTTAGGATGCACTGTGATGCCCCTGACCACTGGGCTGCAGGGGGAGACCTGGGGCAGCTGGATGGACAAGCACCCAGATATTCCATGGGTGGTGGCAATGGGACCAGTGGGTGCCATGTGGGTCTGGGTGTGTACAAGCGGCATGCACAGCCCTGAAGCAGTTCCACCCAATGCAAGTGATCCACTGTGTGCCACAGGGAGGCATCCTCCTCCCCCAGCCACCCTGCAGAGTCCTGCATGCCAGGGAGGAGGAGCCATGGTCAGGTGGCTGGCATTGGTGAATGCCGCCATGTGCGCACCTGTCCATGGGGTACAGGCAGGGTACATGATTTTCCTGCAGTCCTCTGCCTGCTTAGTGCATAGTGCCCAATGACATTAAGGACCCCATTGGTAATCGTGACCATAACTCGATTCAAGTTTAGTATTACAACTCAGCCTATAAAATCAACAAGTAATACTACATATAAAGACTACAATAAAGCTAATTTTAGGGAAATTATTAGTTCTTTAAACAAAATTAACTGGGAAGAAGCTTTTCTAAATATTCCTGTAAATACCTCCTGGAACAAGCTCAAGGCAATAATTAATAAATTAGAACAAGTATATGTGCCCATAAAGTTAAAATACAACAAAAAGGGTAAAATTCCTATATGGTTAACCAAATCAATTAGAAAACAAATTAAAATAAAAGAAAGACTACTTAAGAAGTTTAAGCAGAAGCAAAGTTTTGCCCACCAATATAAATATAAAAGAGCCTTATCTACACTGAAGCACATGATCAAGCAGTCTAATCTTAAATTAGAATTCACATTACATAGATACATAGATACATAGATACATAGACAGTGTCGGCAGATAAGGGCCTTTGGCCCACCCAGTCTGCCCATTTGAGCTTGTAAGTTCAGTTTGTTTTCCTAGAAGTCTGTTGCCCCTTACCCCTGACCTCCAGATTTCCCTTATGTCTATCCCATGCATTCTTAAATCCCGTGATTGTTTCAGCCCCCACCACTTCCTCTGGCAGGATGTTCCACTTGTCCACCACCCGTTCTGTAAAGAAATTCTTTCTCATGTTTCCTCTGAATCGTCCTCCCTCCAACTTCATCCCATGCCCTCTAGTCCTGGAACATCTTTTTCACTTAAAAATAGTGTTTTCCTGCACCCTGTTCCTCCCTGTAAGATACTTGTATGTCTCTATCATATCCCTCTCTCCCTCCTCTCCTCCAGGGAATACATGTTCAGTTCCTTCAACCTGTCTTCATAGGACTTGTGATGCAATCCATGCACCATCTTTGTTGCCCTCCTCTGAACCTTCTTTACCCTGTCTATGTCCTTACGTAGGTATGGTCTCCAGAACTGTACACTGTACTCCAGGTGGGGCCTCACTAGTGTCTTGTAGAGCGGAATTATGACCTCCCTTTTCCTGCTGGTGATGCCCCTGCCTATACATCCCAGCATCCTATTTGCTTTACCTGCTGCCTTGTCACACTGTTTCCCTACCTTGAGGTCATCAGAGATGATAACCCGAAGATCCCTTTCCTGCTTGGTGCATGCTATATCCTCACCCCCCAACTGATATATTGTGCCAGGGTTTTTGTGCCCCATATGCATTATCTTGCACTTCTTTGCATTGAATTTCAACTGCCAAACCCTGACCATTCTTCAAGTTTCTGCAGGTCGCTTCTCATTCTGTCTACACCTCTGGTGTGTCTACTCTGTTACAGAGCTTTGTGTCATCAGCGAACAGTGAAATTCTGCCTTCTAGGTCCCTGCGAATGTCACTGATGAAGATGTTGAATAGGACCGGTCCCAGCACAGATCCCTGTGGTACCCCACTGGTCACTTTTCCTCTGTGGAGTGACAGCCATTTACCACCACCCTCTGTGTCCTGCCACCCAGCCAGTTACCTACCCACCACACTACTGTCCTGCCTCACCCATATTCCCCAGTTTGTGTAATAGTCTTCTATGTGGCACAGTGTCAAAGGCCTTGCTGAAGTCCAGATAGGCCATGGCCACTGCCCTCCCCTGATCCACCTCCCTAGTCACCCAGTCAAAAAATTCAACAAGGTTGGTCTGACATGACCTCCCCCTGGTGAAACCATGCTGCCCTGGGTCCTGTAGTCCATTGACAACCAAATGTTCCACCAATGTCTCCTTTAGTAGTGCTTCCATGCTCTTCCCCACTATTGAGGTGAGGCTGACTGGTCTGTAGTTCCCTGCTTCCTCTTTGCTCCCACTTTTGTATAAGGGGACTACATCTGCTGTCCTCCAGTCTTTGGGTACCTCCCCTGTTTCCAGTGATCGGCTAAACAGGATAGCCAGAGGTTCAGCCACCACCTCTCTTAGTTCTTTAAGGACCCTGGGGTGCACCCCATCTGTCCCCATTGCTTTATCAACTCTTATTACTTCCAGTTCCTTCAGGACCCTTTCTCGTGTAAAAGGACTTGTGTCCATTTCTGCACCATTCTCACCCCTTGTACTCCCTTCAGACCCATTACCCTCCTCTTCCTCAGTAAAGACTGAGCAGAAATACCTGTTCAATATGTCAGCTTTACTGTTGTCATCCTCCACGTGCCCCCATCCCTCCCCTTCAGTCTCACTATCCTCCCTTTGTCTTTCTTTTTCACTTATGTACCTGTAAAACGTTTTGTCCCTCTACCCACTGATTTTGCAATGTGCTCTTCTGTCTGAGCTTTGGCTTCCTACTGACCTCCCTGCCTCCTTTGCTTCTCCTGGTACTTCTCCCTATCCCCTTCTGCCTGTGTCTTTTGTATTGCCTGAATGCAATCTTTTGGCTTTCACTTTCTTTGCTACCTCTTTGGAAAACCATAATGGTCTCCTCTTCCTTTTCCTCTTGCTAACCTGCTTAATGCATAATTCTGTTGTTCTTGTAATCCCATTTTAAATACTGCCCACTGTTCCTCAACCCCTGATTCCTGTCCCATTCCTCTTAATGCCTCTGCAAGTATCTCCCCATTTTCCCAAAGTCTGCCCCCCTAAAATCCAGGATACGTGTTTTTGTGTGGTTTGGTTCTGCTCTTTCTGTGATTTCAAACCACAATGACTGGTGGTCACTGTTTCCCAGGTGCTCCCCCACTGTTACCCCCATCACACTGTCCCTGTTTGTGAGCACCAGGTCTAGTATTGCCTTCTGCTGAGTTGGTTCCATGACCAGTTGCTTGAGGAAGGCACCCTGAAGGGAGTCCAGGATAAATCTGCTCCTAGTTGATGCTGCTGCTGGGATGCTCCAGTCCACATCTGGAATATTGAAGTCTCCAACCAGTACTACCTCACCCTTGTCTGCCATCCTTTGGATGGCTAGCATCAGCTCCCTATCTGTTTCTTCCTCCTGGGCTGGTGGTCTATAGACCACACCTGTGCAGACGGCTGTCCCCATTTTCCTTTCCAGCTTAACCCACAGTATCTCTCCTCCATTTTGTTCCTCCTGGATCTCTGTGGCCCTTATGTCATTTTTCACATACAGTGCCACTCCTCCTCCCTTCCTGCCTGCTCTGTCTCTTCTGAATATGTTGTAGCCAGGTATGGCCATCTCCCAGTCGTGGTTATCATTACACCAGGTTTCAGTGATGACCACAATGTCCAGGTCTGACTGCACCATGACAGCCTCCAGATCTTCCATCTTGTTGCTAAGGCTCCTGGCATTTGCACACATGGCTTTCCATGATTTGACCTCCTAGACTGTTTCACTGTTCTACTCCAGCCCCTTCCTTGGTTGTCATTTATCCTGGTTCTCCTTGCTGTCTGCCCTTCTGCTGAATTTTGCCCCTTTCTGCTTATTCACCTCTTGGGCACTAATCTCCATATTTTGCACACTGCTTTGCAGAGATAGCCACTCCTCTGGTTCACTGGTTCTACTGCTAGCTGGGGGGTAGCAAGTAGGTACCTCCTTGCTGGCCTGCCACTCCCTTTGCTAGTTTAAATGCTTGTCAATGTAGCATTTAAACTTATCATTGAGTGCTTGATTCCTCCAGGATGGATGCAGGCCATCAGGCTTGAACAAACCTCCATTCCTCCAGGTGGGTCCCCAGTCACCAATGAATCAAACCCTTCCTCACAGCACCAGTTCTTCAACCATGAGTTAAAGTTCCTGGTGCATGCACCCTATACTCTCCCTTGCCTCCACAGGTAGTACTTTGAGAAAGTGACAGAAGTAGCTACTTGCTTGAGACCCCTCCCAGTTTCCTAAACTCTTCCTGAACTTCCTTTGGCTCCCCATTTGCCAGGTCATTAGTACCAAGGTGGATAATGACATCCAGCTCACCCTCCCGTCTTGCCTTCTCAGTGATCCCCAGGGTCTTCCTTCCATCCCTCCATGCGGTGGCACCTGGTAGGCACCTCACCTCCCTGTCCTCCCCCTCCTGTGTTCCTAGCTGGATCCCTCTTATGATGGAGTCCCCCACCAGGATTTGCTTTCTCCTCCTCTGGGGTCCACTGCTTTCCCGCTGAGGTCCTTCCTTGGCTAATCTCACATCCTTTCCTTCCACTTCTCTGGGTACCTCTATTTGGTTGTCCTCATTTGCCAGTGTGGCATATGAGTTCTTAGTGGAATAGGATCTGGATGTGCCTCTGCCTGACTGCTCTAACCCTCCCTGAGCCCACTGTCATCCAAGTGCTCCTCGTTCTCGGCATCCTTTGAGGCAGTTGCATTGGACTGGGTGGTCCCTGGATGGGGGTGATGGTACTCCTGACCCGGTTTACTTCCGCTCTGAGGTCTGGCTACCTCCTCCACGTCCAGAGATGCATGCAGATAGGGCAGCACCTCAGTGTCCAGAAGGTCTGCCTGAATATGGCTGCCCCACAGCCACTGCATTGCACCACTCCCACATTATACTGCAATTCCACTACTTGTCTGCTACTGAAGCTCTCCTAGTTCCCTTTTATTAATTTACTGTCCTAAAAATCCTGCCACTGATCCTCAGATAATTTTATTTATTTTTTTTAAAGAAAAAGAAACCAATAAATAAATAAATGAATCAAAACACTTGTCGTGCTGAGGGTGGGCTTCTTCCCCCTTATGCCCTTCCTACTTCACACCCCTTAATATACCCTGTGTTTAGCTCCTGTCAATCAGATTTAACAGGGCATTTCACCCAACTACAGGGCAGTCAGACAAGCCAAGATAAAATTTGCAGCAATTAAAGACAGCACAGAATTACACCACCACTATGTTTTAAATTTTCAACAGCCCAAAAACAATTATAAGTAAAGATAATAAAGAAAGTATAGTGTCACTAAAAGCCCACAATCTAAGTTTAAAAGAAAAATAGCAATTACCAGTTACTCTAAAGCACTGAATTGAATATGTTTCCTTCCTTCCCCTTCTGGCTTCTTCTGAGAAAATAAACTGTACTTGCTACTTCAACTCTGACTAAGCCCCACCTCCATTTATCACGTAGCTGAGGTCAGAGGCCAGACAATTAACACACCTTCACCCAACTACAGGGCAGACAGACAAGCCAAGATAAAATTTGCAGCAATTAAAGACAGCACAGAATTACACCACCACTATGTTTTAAATTTTCAACAGCCCAAAAACAATTATAAGTAAAGACAACAAAGAAAGTATAGTGTCACTAAAAGCCCACAATCTAAGTTTCAAAGGAAAATAGCAGTTACCAGTTACTCTAAAGCACTGAATTGAATATGTTTCCTTCCTTCCCCTTCTGGCTTCTTCTGAGAAAAAAAACATTCTAAAAACAGTCAAAAATCTCTGTTTTCATAAGTTAATAATAAAAAGGGTAATGCAAGAATGGCTGGGCCACTTATTCATGATGGTATAACCCTAAATTCTGCTCTTGCTACAGCAAATCATTTCAATAATTATTTTTGTTCAGTTTTCACTGAAAAAGATACTTGCAGCATAATTTACCCAAATAATAACCTCAATCCTATACCTTATAGGTTTGACATATCTGATGTAACTAGAGTACTGTCAACTCTACAAAAAACACTAGACCAGGACCTGATGATATCCATCCGAGATTTCTGATAGAAGCATTTGAATCTTTGGCTCTCCTCTTGACAATACTCTTCATCAAATTACTAACTGAGAATGTGATCCCTGAGGACTGTCAAAAAGCCATACTAACACCAATTCATAAGAATGGGAGTAAGTCAAATGTTCAAAATGATCACCCGATTAGCCTAACATCCATCACTGGAAAGCTCCTGGAGCCTCTGGTGAAAATCCTGCTTGAATACGAAATTGAATCACTGGGTTTATTAGATAATACTCAACATGGGTTTAAGTCAGGTTATTCATGCACAGCTAACCTTATATCATTAAATAATAATATTAGTGAATGTCTCGATGAGAATATTCCTATGGGAGTGATTCTCTTAGATTATAGTCAAGCCTTTGACAAAGTGTCCCATTGTAAACTGATCAACAAATTACGTACTTTGGGCTTCTCACAATGTTTGGTAAACTGGGTAGCTAACTGGCTTCCAAACTGAACACAGGTGGTTCAATTTAATGGTGCTAAATCTAACTTAGGCTCTGTTAGTGGTGTACCCCAAGGATCTGTGCTGGGGCCAGCTTTATTCAATATTTTTATAAGCGACATGAAAATTAACTCTAACAATAAAATCTCAAAATTCACCAAAGGCACCAAATCAGGAGGTAGAGTAGACAGTCCAACTAATGCCTCAATACTAGAAAATGACTTCAGATCAATAGAACATTGGGCCAACTCCAACGCCATGGTATTTAAAGAGGAAAAATGTACAATACTGCATTTTGGGAACAAAAACCCTAATAAAGACTATTACTTTAACAATGCTCTTCTTAAAACATCTACTAGTGAGCGTGATTTGGGTATTGCAAATAAACTCTCCTCTACTAATCATTGTATCAAAGTAGCTAGAATAGCCAATGGTATTCTGAAACAGGTTAGAAGGACATTGATTAGCAAATCTGAACACTGTTTGGTTCCTTTATACAGGGCTTACATCAGACCATATGCCGATTAAGGCTCTCCATTCTGGGATCTGTGCCTCAAGGGTGATATCCACCGCATCGAGCAGGTTCAAAGATGAATCACTAAAATGATTCCAAGGTTAGCATCTAAAGATTACCCCACTAGGTGTAAAGAAACAGGTCTTCATCTATCACATCTCAGAAGACGTAGGGTTGACATTCTCCTTACCTTTAAATTGTCACAATCGCCAGATCTAATGAACCAATGTGGCTTCTCGTTTGCAAACAAATGAACTGTTGGTAGACTTCATAATCGACAGCTAACTATTGACTGGGCAAACACAAACAAACAAGATCATTTTTTTACTGCAAGAGCCTCCAAACAGTGGAATTTACTTCCACAAGAACTTGTGGATTCAACTAATTCCGGTACTTTTAAAAATAAGTTTGATACCTGGCTTAGTTATACCTCAGTTAACGTCTAATGTCCCACATAATGTGGGGGACAATCTTGATGGGCCTTGAGCCTTCTTTTGTCCAATTAAACTCAGTGAACTCAGTAAGCAGAAATTCCACTGTTGTATTTCCTGATTACTTCCCAAGGTGAACCTTCTGACAGTCTAAAAGCTGGGTATATATTTTTTCCAGTATATGCCTCCTTAAAACTCATGACCAAGCCACAGATCCTTCCATACTGGTGACCTGCTCTCTGAAGCTGAAGACGCTTGCAGCTGTTGCATCAAGATGGTGGCTACAGGCTAAAATGCATGAGCAGCCATCCTAACTAAGATGGCAGTCACCTACTGATGCACATTCATGGTTTGGCATAAATGTGCATGCCGTGCAGCTCTAGTGGCCCTTGAAATGGGGGTAGATAATAACCAGTCTTTCTAAAAACTGCTGGCTGAATGACACCACCCACTTGTATTATGGGGACTGGAATGCATAGCTGACCACTCGCAGCTGCCCTACCCAGGTGACAGTCTCATGAAGAATTCCCATGCACAACCACCTACCCCATGATGGCATTTACATCCTGGTGTGTATGCATTAAATTCTGTCAATGCACAACATGTCTGAGCTGGCAATCACAGCCAGCACCCAATCCCCACCAATGGCCATCAATGATGCTCAAGATTTGTGATAACTGCAACAAGAATAATACATTGTGCCCAACTTTTCAAGAAACGCCTTCAAACCTGGTCAAGGCACCTACAGTTCGGCCGCATATGCTGTCTGCTCATGTTCCCCCCATTTATAAACCAACCCTCCAGCAACCTCTAATACCAGCCTGTCCTCTGCTGTTAAAGGCAACAATTCCCAGTAATCTCCAATTATTTCTTCATTTTTTGGATTCCCCAATAATCTCCAGGGTATCCTCAGAGGTTCCCATTATGCTAAAAGTGAGACCAGAACACTGAAGAGAAGGTGGATGGCTTACAGCTTGGTGCTGAAGTTCACAGAAAAATGTATTAGCCTCAAAAGCAAAAACACTTTCCCATTCATTCCCTGATTTATTTAGTGCCTTTTTAGTTTTGTCACTCCCGCCAACTGCACAAGGGGAGTTCCTGTGGCTAAAGGATGCCACTCCATGCTGACAGCCTGACCATGCCACTGTCCCACCATTCTCTACATCACCGACAGCCTGCTCACCCCCTAGCTGCAGCCCTGACAGCCACCCAAACAAAGCAGTGCCTGACTGTCCATCTTGTCCAGTAACTGCCACTGGAAATTTGGGGGGGGCCATCAAGGGGGGCCAGATCCACAGCTGCATCAGTGGCATGAAGTGTACCATACCCAGCAAAAATAGCCAGCTGTACTCCCCATATTCTGACTGTCCCTTCTCTTGTTTCCCTACTGGAAGCCTGAAATCTCTGCCCTTTATCCACTCAGCAACTGGGTGCCAGATAGCTTCAATGTGCCCCTGTTTCTCTTGCTTGCTGTTTCCAGTTACCTGCCATTGTTTGGGATGACTCAAACATAGGCACCCCTTTAGCACAGCAAAATTGTCCCAGCCCCAGTCCCCAGCACGAACTTTACAGTTTAAAGCCATCCACCCATGGAATACATGGAAAATCCATTTCAGCCCAAAAGGATTACCTACAGCATTGCAGTGAAGTAAACTGTGGCCAGTCTGAGAATGAAATTCCTTTTAACTTATTGTACCATGGCGCTTCCTTAGGCTTTCTTTAGGCTCACTACTGCTGAAGGAAGGAATCCAACTCCAACTGGAGTGGTGAAGCCAAGAGGGCTCTGCATAGCTATGCTCCTTGTTAAATACCTCTTTGCTCTTCCTCTCAAGCTACAAGCCATCCACCCCCTGGAAACAATACCTGCCTGCCTAGTCTCTCCTCTGGTGGGAGTATACCTGTGTACCTCACTGACCTGCTAGCTCAGGTGTCAGGAGGGTCAGTGGCCATAAACAAATCCCCACCTGCTGCAATCCTTTGCAGTCTCTCTAATTCCTGAAGTAGAAACCCAACCTACTGTAGAATGAAGTTTCTTACATAGTACTCCAGGACACTTTGTGAAAGATGGTTTGCTATCTACCCATAGACGGAGATTCTTATATGTATCCACCAGCTCTAAATTATCATCCATTAGGGTGGAGATGGTGAGAGACTGGGCATTCAGGGATCAATTGACACTGGGGGAGAACAGCATACAGAAACTTTGTTTTTAGATGCATTTAGCAGCAGTTTGGAACTGGCTAGTCCAAACTGTAGTGAGTCAAGATCAACTGGCTGCAAATCTTATTTTACACAATCTATGGGACATCATAAAATATCCAAGGCAGTGTCATCAACAGAGATGTTTAGACTGGCATTATCTGCTTAGCCCCCAAGATCCTTCATATAGATCATTAATGTATACATAGAGAAGATGAGCCTTCCGATTTTTGACTTTGGAGACACAGTTTACAGTGTCACCCCTAAGTCCACCCTCGCCAGACTGGACATCCTATTCAACTCCTGCTGCTGCTTTGCCCTAAACTGTCTGCCATGTACACACCACTGTGACCTCTACACCGCTCTCTCTGTCTCACCTCTTGTGGCCAGATGCCTTGCTCATTGTGCTTCAATAGTTGGGAAGTTCTGGTTTGGCTCCCTTCCATCCTACCTAATTGAACTCCTCTCCACCCCTTCTTCTTCCTCCTACTCCCTCTGCAACTCACCATATAGGACCCTAGCCCTCTCTGCCCGAACCTCCACTTCAGGTAGGGCTGCCTTCTCCTATAATTTTCCTAATCTTTGGAACTCCCTCCCCTTAGATAGTCACTCTGCCCAATCCACTAGTTCGTTGTCATGTCTTCTGCATAACTATATTTCTCCTTCCTGCAACTGCTCCTGACCCCTTCACCCTTCAATACTTTATCTCTTTTTTCTAACTATTGTCCTGTTTCTCATACCTACCCTCACCCTTTTTCCTCTTCTGGCTTACAATTAGCCTATTACAGTGGTTGGGTATACTTCAGGTTGCATTCATTCCCTTGTGGCTCCGGTCCTGTAGGTTTAGGTTTTTAACTTCACCCCCATCCTCATACTCTTCCAAACAATTTTTTCCCCTTACACAATTTTTTGATATCTCCTCTACTATGTTTATATGTATGTATGTGTTTATGTATATGTTTGCGTATATATAAGTATATAGAGTGAAGCTTGCCAGAATCAAGCCCATCTCCACAGGCTTCTGTAGTAGAGTTACTGCAGGGAACAATGCAATTTCAATAGGAATTAATCCCTTTTGTCATATAGGGAAACTGTGACACTGCGCTTGATCCTAGCGGGCTTCACTGTACATATATGTGTGTGTGTGTGTATATATATATATATATATATATATATATATAGATAGATATATCTATATATATATAGATATATATGTATATTTATTCTTAAAATGGGCAGGAAAAATTATCTCTGCTGGTTTGTTAACACACATGACACGATTGTGTGTATATCAGAGCACAACCACACACCTGCACTTTCATCCCCCTTCAAAACAATTTTGCCATTTTATAAGATAGATAATCCACTCTAGGGTGTGTGGTCACTCTCTGATATATGCATGCCTTGGGTGCTTGATGCACACCAAGGTGTGCGTATGTCAGTGTGCGACCACACACCTTAGAGTGGGTTATCTATTACATATGTATATGGGATATGTGGAGGGGGTGCTTGTGGGATAACTAAGTTATTCATTCAGCAGCCTGTGACCGCGAGTGAGGTTTATGAGAGGTCACAGGCTACTGTACGAATAACTTTGTTATCCCACAAGCGCCCATCACATATTGGATTTATGCAACAGGCACCTAGGTTTTTGGGGGTTCTTTGTATGTTTTATGTGTTTTACTGTAGTGGGAGCATGTTGTGGAGGTATGCAGCACTGTTGTTTTGAATGAGACTTGTTGTGGAGTGTGATTGGCTCTGTTGCTGTGAATGAATCATGAGTGTGAGTTCTGATTGGTTTGCTGTTCATTTTGTGTGTTTTTTTTATTGGTTCTTGTGGTTAGGAGGTGGGCTGTGTGTGTGTTTTGAGCGATGACTGGGTGTGAAGCTGATTGGTTGGGGCACGTTTGTAGGGTGGCAAAGGTTTTTATTGGCTGGAGGGTAGAAGTAGCCAGTGATCATTGATGGTTTTCAGCTGTGGAGCTGCTTGAGTGTCCTGGATGGTGTAGCCTGGTGTTGGTCTTTCACGGTGTCCGTGGAATCATTGAGGAGTTTGGGATTGGATTTTTCATTGACATGGATGATTTCTGCAGCAATCAATTCTCTGTGGTGGATTTTTAAAACTGTGGATTACCTTTTTCCTTTTTTGTATGGGGGATCATGTCTTTGGATTAGGGCATGAAGAGACCATTTTTGGACCATTTCATTTTTTGTGGATTGGGGCATGAAGAGCTCATTGTGGACCTTTGACTATTTTGTGGAATAGGGCATGAAGCACACATTGGATTAGGCAGGTGTGCAGTTTTGATAATTACATCATGTATGGTCATTTTGAGCGTTCTTTGCTGTGATGGTATGACATAATCACTGCGTGGATGAACAAGTGATTATATAATCACTATGGAGACAACTTTAAGTTACTCTCATAGTGATTACATCATGCTCATTTATCCATACAGTGACTCAGATAAACTGAGTTAAGCTCCACTTTTTATCTTGACACCTGTTGCATATATATATATATATATATATTAGAGGCAAAAAACTCTGTTTAATGCATCAGTTAGGGTTGTTCCACAGTGACAAGAGAATTGATGTTAGAGCAATCCCCTTTACCCCTCAACCCACCCCCAACTGGAATCAGGAGTGCGCATTGGGGTTGGCTAACTGTCACCCCATCACATGTGGAAAGAAGGTGAGGAATAGGAGAATGGGGTGACAGTTAGGACCGATGATCCCAATGCGCACCTGTTCCAGTTGGGGGGTGGGCTGGAGGGGAGCAAAGGGGGTTTCAACCCTAACATTGAATTTCCTCGCTTTTGTCGCTGTGGAACAACCCTAACTGATGCATTAAACAGATTGTTTTGCCTCTAATTTCCCTTCTTTTTGAGAATGATAATGAGAAATAGTGACTGTAATGCGGTGGCGGGAGCGTGGGGCCCCGCCACATGATGTCTTGTCACATTGTAACATTGTGCCTGCAAACGCAAATTGTAATGTGCATGGTGACGCAGAGTGAAACAGAAAGAGAAACAGTACTGTAGACAGAAATGTTAAAAACAATGCAAACGCAACCGCAAATGAAAACACAAAGGGTAACTCACACGGTGGCATAAACGTGAATGGTAAGTGAAACGGGTATGGAACCACAAGCAGAAACAGTAATAGTAACAGTAATGTAAGTGCACAGGCTGGTTTTCCCCAAAAGCTGTATAGAGAAAGACAGTGAGTAGAAAGAATGTATGCAAAATAATGACTCTCGGAACACAAAAATGAGGACTTGGAATAGTAACTTGCTTGTATCTCAGTAACCGTACGACATAGAAAAAAAATTTAAAAGACATATGTATTATTACTTCCCTGGCTAGTTTTGTAGGGGGCTAAGAATTTTTTGACCAAAAGTCCATATCTCGCACCGTTTTCGAGATACGGGCCCTGAAAGGCGCTGCAAACGCTATAATGTTATCCTATGGGGAAAAAACAGACATTTGGACTGCCATAACTTTGCCTCCCTGTAATATTTTTTCACTAAACCACTGAAAGGCACATCTGTGGGAAGTTGGCTGTGTTCCCTGAAAATTTCAGCCCAAAAGACCAAACCATTATTTTGCAGTAGGGCGCCAAACGATTGCTGCAATGCATCGTATGCCGTAATGTTATCCTATGGGAAAAAGTGTCAACTTTGGAGTACCGTAACTTTGCTGCTGTGTAATATTTTTTCATTGAAACACTGAAAGGCACATCTGTGAGATGTCGGCCGTGTTCCCTCCAAATTTCAACCTAAAACTCCAAACTGTTCTTTTGCAGTGGGGTGCCAAAGAATTGCTGTAATTTTCCCACAGCCTAAAAAAGTACTATGCAATTTACAAGCTTTCCATAAAAATTTGCGACACTTTCATAGTCGACACTACTTTGTGAAAGTACTTTTTCCAGAAACCTGAAAAACATATTTCTGGGGTGTTTTACCCCAAAATAAAGACATGGCTAGCATCCTCAGGGCCCGACTAGGTGAATACAAAAAGAATTAGGTTGCTAGAGGGTCCCAAATTTAAATGGCAAGCATTTTTCTGATCAGTAACTGAAAACAAGATGGTGGATTTGTGAAAGTAAGAGGGCCATTTGCGACAGTAAAAATGCATTTGCGACACTGTCAAACTTTTTGTTAACTTTTCCTATTGACCTATAATGGGAAATTGTTTTTTGAATAACTTTTGAACCGTTTAATATTTTTTCACGAAATCTTTGAAAGGCACATCAGGGACCCCGGCCACATGTTCTCTGAAGATTTGGGCTGGAGTCATATAAACTGTGCGACCTGTAGGTGCGTATCATAGAATTCCAGAAAAAGCATAAATGCACGCGCAGATCGCGCTTAATAATGCCACAGCCGTGTATCTGACTGGTATGAAACTTAGCAGATCCCAAGGTGTTTGGGTCTTGATTGTGTATTCCAAATTTCAGGCAAATCCATGAAACAGTTGCAAAGTTATTAAGGTGCAAAATTTTGGGTTTAACATGTAAATGGCTCCTCAACTCTAACTATGGTAGCACTACCGTGCTACCATGATATATATATATATATATGTATATATATATCTACATATATATATATTTCTATGAATATTTGTATGTATAGATGTGTTTTGTACATCTTGGTTTAGGCACAGTATACTTTTTAATTGTTATGCCCTTCGTGTTTCAATTGTATCTTGTACAATTTTGTTATATCTTCAATTCATTGTCTTTTGCATCTTGCTGTGCATATTGTATCTCATTTTCCCCTTTTCCCCCAGGATGCATCTGGAAACGAGTTAACTGTAGCTTAGTATGCCTTTCCTGGTGAAACTTTTTCAAATAAAGAAATCAATATGTATTGTTTTCAAGAGCATTTAACTCTTCATTATAAGTTGTTTAACAGAGTGAACTTTGTCACTGATGGAAACTTGTTTTGATAATGATGAGGTTACTGTCCCACCCCTAATATGTGCTTTACATGAGTAGCATGTTTATTTATAATTTCAAGAATATTATAATTAAAGAATTCAACAGTTTCATGTACTGTAGGCAGGAACAAACCCTGAGGGTGGTATTTGCATTATTGTATCCTGCTGGTGGAATCCTGTGGTTTAAGACGGGTTCTTCTGATGGAAGGGATGCTGTGGTCAAATTCACCACAAGGAGAGGCAGGAGACAACTTCAGTAGAATGGAGTGGAGGCTGCTTTATTTAATAAAACAAGGTATAAGGATAGAAAAAGGCAGTGCAATAAGTGTGATAACTAGTAATACAAATACTGTAACTCTTACTTACAGTAAATACTCTTTAAATACTTGGAACACTATCAGTATTTCAGACTGTATAAATTCCTAAACATCTGACCATTTATGCAGATCATGAATGTAATGTCCCTAGTGTAGACTGCTGTGGTACCCCTTTGTGCAAGAGAGAGAGAGAGAGAGAGAGAGAGAGAGAGAGAGAGAGAGAGAGAGAGAGCATGAAGAGGCATGACCTTCCACCTTCAACTGTTGTTGATGACTAGTGGGATATTGAATCAGGCAAGAGCAGGAGTACTGATGCCTATTCTAGAAAGCTGGTGCAATAATACTTTATGACTAACTTGTCAAATGCTTTTGCTGAAGTCTATGAATATGGCACCACAGAATAGTTTATCAAGTACAGTTAGCCAATCATATGTGACTTTGACTAAGGTAGCGCAGATATTATGCTTAGCTCTGAAGCCAGATTGTAAAGGACTGATGAGTTTATGTTGGTCTAGGTAGCCATAGAAATGCTTGTTAATTAGCTTTTTCACCAATTTGGCAATGGCTGGTAATAGGACTTTATTGGTTTAAACTGGTCTTGTCTCCTGATTTGAATAGACTTATTACATGTATTGTTTTCCAGAGTGTCAGTCAGTCAGTGTTGTTAGTTAAGAATTAATGAGAAGAGTTCCAGGACCAGCAAGAATAAAGCTTCCTAGTTTTAGGATAAAAGAGTCCAGGTTGTCAGCACAAACATTTTTCTTAGGTTACAGTTCTTTGAGGAGTTGTTTCACCCATTTTGACTGTGGTATACTTGAAGTAAAAAGGGGCTTTATTGTCATGTACCTATTCAGACTGATCTACGACTGGCATGGTAAAAGATGTAGTGCGAAAATTATCAAAGGCCAGTCCTGCAGCAGCAGAATGAGCATTTAACTATTCACTATAAGTTGTTTAGCAGAGAGAACTTTGTTTCCGATGTAAACTTGTTTTGGTAATGATGAGGTTACTGCCCCGCCCCTTATATATGCTTTACATGAGTAGTGTGTTCATTTATAAATTCAAGAATACAATAATTAAAGAATTCAATAGTTTCATGTATTGTGGGCAGGAAAAAACCCAAGGGTGGTATTTTCATTGTTGTGTCCTGCCTGTGGAATCCTGTTGTGGTTAAGACGGGTTCTTCCGATGGAAGGGATTCTGTGGTCATATTCACCACAAGGAGAGGCAGGAGATTAACTTCAGTAGAATGGAGTGGAGGCTACTTTATTTGCATAAAACAAGGTATAAGAATAAAAAAATGTAATGTAATCATTGTGATAACTAGTCATGTAAACACTGTAACTCTTATAGTAAATACTCTATAAATACTTGGAACACTATATATAGTTCAGACTGTATAAATACTTTAAATCTTTAAGACCTTGTCAACACTTAAAACTCTATACATATTTAAAACACTGTAGTTGACAATAATAAAGGCATTTGGAATTAACACATTGCAGAGAGTCAAATGGGAGTATGGCACCATCAGATGGAGCTCGTCGATGACCATACACAAAGAAGCGTTGGCTGGCTTGTTGCACGCAGAGCATGAAAAATGGAGGAGAATGGAAAGAATCTATGGGTTCACTTAGTAGCAGAGAAACAAGCATAGCTTGCACAGAAGTTGAAGAAATGTTGGACTTCTGAGTTGCTACAGAGCCTGGGAGAAGGCAAGAAACACTTCAAACCTCAAGAAATGTTAAGCTTTTCTTAGCTGCAATGGAGCCCATGTAATGAAGAAACCTCTAAAGAAACTGAAAAATTGTGCAACATCTAAGTTCTGGTGGAGCTCAGGAAATGAAGAAACCTCTGTGGAACCTGTAGAATAGAGAACTCTAGCCAATTTCACATCTGAAAGCCCTGACTGCAGAACTAGTGTGCTTCCTATGTTAACTAATACCGGGGACAGGGTGGAGAAACATTCTGTAGTTTCCAGGTGCAGAATGGGCCTGTCCCCATACAACAGCTAAATGTCTGGTCCTTTTTCTCAGTCTCTGTAACATGCAACATGACTGTTCTCATGCATTTACATGGTACAGTCTCTGGGTAAATGCAATTGTTGCTGGATCATGCAGTTTGATTTAAAGGGACACTGTCAACCTGTTTTTCATCATATTATTTCTAGCTGAACCCCCACATTTTATGATTGCTCACCATCTCTAAATGTCATTGAAGTTGCTGTTTGTTTTGTCTGTATCCTTGCTTAGTAGAAATTAAATGCATGGCAATGCATATTTAAAAAGCAATCTTGCTTTTGTTTACAATCCTGGTTCTGTTCTTACTGCATGCTTCCTGAGCATATGAAACACACACAAACAGTGCAGTCACTCATAAGGCAGTAGCCTCCTAAACTCCCACTGCATTATGAGGGGCTAGACTGTTTTGTGGGTGTTCCCAAGTCCAGGAAAGATACATTTGGAGTTGATCAAGGAATGTAAACAAACCTATTTTGGTGTGATAACATCAGTATGTTGGGCAGTCCATTTTTCACTTTTTTAAAGAAAATAAGAGTCAGACTCAAACTACCAGCTACTTCAACACTCTTTACAGAATTCTAGCAACCATAAAATATGTTTTTTAAACTAGGGACACTTTGAGACCTAAGGGGGTTGACAGTGTCCCTTTAACAGTTTGTAGTTAAACAATAAAGGTAAAGTCCCTTAACATGTAGTTAACATAAGCACTGTCACTTTAAAATTGGTTGGCTATAACTGCTTCAAATGCTATAGGCAGTCTTTACCAGGCAGTTAAAGGGACACTGTCTGGTTTGGTGTGCAATTTCTGGTCATCTGTGACCAGTTCTCTTTAGGCACAGACTTGACTAACTAAGTTTATAGAATGCCATAGCACATAAAATAAATCAGCATTTGTACTGTTTTAGCCATTCTTTATGGCTGGTGGGTGGATCCCCGCAGACGTATTGCTACAATTCTTTGCAGGAGCACTGGAGAAGCACATAACTGGACCGGTTTCCAGCGTGCTTCCACAGTGCTCTGGAACAAATCCACTTGTATGTATGCAGCCCTTCCCCTCCACCAGCTACGTAAACACATCCACTTCACTGATCCCTACTTTTTAGTTTGCAGCTGCGGAAGTGATGGCTGCTGTGTTCAAGATGGCCACCAATTCAAACTGTGCATTTTTTATTTTTTTTATTTATTTAAACATTTGGTAACCAGGAAAGGTACACTGAGCCGAGGCGTGATTCCAGGTGCAACCCGGGGTGAATGGAACAGTGGAAATACAGACAATAAATGTAGAGAATTAGTAACAGAACAATAGCAGCTAATTACAACCAATATAGTACAGCAGTGAGAGCAAAAACATGATGTGATGAATCTCTAGAGGAGAACTGTACAATAGTAAGTTCTCTGCATAATGAATCTTTAATAAGTGCTGGGGAGAGATTGCGGGAAGGTAAAGTCAGTAGAAGTTGTGAGTTTAGCTCAGTTGTGGCAGCATTATAAATGTCCAGGAAGAGATGTAGCTGTTGCTTGCAGCTGGAGTGAGAGAGTCAATTTCTGATAGAAGGGGGACGTGCGTTCCACAAGTAAGGAAGCTGGTAGGAGAAAGCAGCTTTGTCCACTGCGTAAGAGAGATAGAGCAGAGTGAAGGCTCTTTCATTTCTGTGCCTGGGTTCATAGGGGGATAGGGAGTCTGCGGATAAACAGTCCTTATGTAGGAGGGGAGCAAATTAAACCAGTACTTAGATATAAGGTTGAGGGTGCGTATATAGTGCCTGTGAGATAAGGAGCTTAGTCTGAGGAGGGAGTAAAGAACGCAGTGGTGGAAGTGTAGGGGGAGTATGTAGTGAAGTGGCAAAATGAGTTTAGAAGGGCATCTAGCCTGGCAAGGGTGTTTACAGGGGCAGAGCTGTAAACCACGTCTGCATAATCTAGTGTGGGAAGGATCATTTTAGAGACAATTTCATGTCTGGTAGGTAGTGGGAGAGAGTCCCTGTTCCAGTATAGTATGCCAGGTTTGGGGTGCAGTTTGGAGGTGATAGAGTCAGTGTGAGCTGAAAAAGACAGATGGGGTCCAGCCAAACACCCAAATATTTGTATCTGGCGACTTGGTCAAATGGGGAGCCATTGAGAGTGGTGGAATTCAAGCATGCATGGGACAGTCATAAGGCAATTCTAGGGTGTAGGGGTAAGAAGAAGTAGGCTGCTGGTTAACTAGGATCTGCAGCTTATCCAGTAGGTAGGGAAATGGGCAGACTGGGTGGGCCAAGCGGTTCTTATCTGCCGTCAAATTTATGTTTCTATGAGAGGTGATGGGGGGGTAGGTAGTACAGCTAAGATTCTGGGTAGAGCCAAAACCATGGAAACAGTTTTGGTGGTGTTTAATTTCAGTTGGCTTTGACTGAACCAGCACTGAATGTTGTTGAAGTCGCTTTGTAGGGTAGCTTGGACTTCAAGCAGGTTGGGACCATAGGTAAAGAGGATGGTGTAGTCTGCATACATGTATATTGATGAACTGGTGCAGGAGGAGGGAAGATTGTTAATGAAGAGGGAGAAGAGGATGGGACTGAGAACAGAGCCTTGAGGGATGCCCGCCAGGATGGGGGGGGCAGGATGTGGTATCAACGATTCTAACAGATTGAAATCTGGTGGACAGATAAGACTGAAACCACCTTGCAGTGATGGGGGCAAGTCCAGCTGTCTCAAGTTTCTGCAGGAGAAGATGGTGGGATATGGAGTCAAATGCCTTTACTAAATCAACAAATACAGCTGCTGTAAGGAAGCCTTGGTCGGAGGCAGTTTGGATATGGTTGGTGACATGCAGGAGGGAGGAAATTATGGAACGGTGTTTCCTGAAGCCAGACTGATGGGGTGAGAGGATGTTGTTTGCTGCAAGGTACTCAGCTAGTTGGGTGTGGGCCAAGGATTCTTGTAGTTTGGCTAGTGCTGGGAGGAGCAAGGTGGACCTATAATTGCCTGGCAAGGAGGGGTCACTGCCTTTGTGAAGGGAAATATGCAGGCAAGTTTCCAGGATTGTGGAACTGTTCCTGTGGAAAACGAGAGGTTAAGGAGATGTGTAAGGAGTTTGGTGATCGCAGGAGCCGAGATCTGCAGGAGCTTGGAGTGAATCCCGTCTGGGCTGATCCTTGCAGGGTTAAGCAAATGTAGGGCTTTGTGAACCTCACGTTCAGTAAGGGGGTGAACTTGAAGGCCTTACTAAGGGGAGATGGTGGTGGGACTGGGGAAGGGGGGGAACTATGTGGTATGGCACAGGAAGTGAAAAACTGGTTTAGGATTTCAGAGCTGCGGGTCGGTCAGTGATTGGTTGTCTATGAAATTTGAAGGGAGGGGTGCAGGGCTGGGCTGCACAAGTATCACACATGTGCAGTTCTGTCACTGCCACCATCTTGAGCACAGCAGACTGCAGCACGGCAAGCACTCTTAAAAGCTCTGAGCAGCCATTTCAACTCTGACCAGAACTTGTCTTCCTGTGTTCAGATTGACAAATTCAGCAGCCATTAGGAAGCATATCACCACCATGAATACACGTCTCTAATGGCACTGTTCACAACTGCCACAACTCATGCATAAAAAGTAAAAATATATTTCCACGTGTATATTTAACAAAAGCTGGCATTTGACAGAGTTTTTCATTTTTGATAACAGTGTGTTGTTTCCCAAGAAAAATGGGCACTGGTAATAATGTAGGCAAGGAAAAATGAGCAGACTAGGTGGGCCAAGTGGTTCTTATCTGCTGTCAAATTTTATGTTTCTCTGAGAAGGCAGCTGCGTGATTCACCTGCTGCAATCACATGGTCTGCCTCCATCACAAAGGCGCCAAGATCAGCTGCCTTGACACCACCCCTCTCCCTCCCATGAGGCCCCTGCCTCCCACCTCCCGTTACGTGTGACACACAGACTCAAGTACAAAGCATTCAATCCCCACTAGAATCATAGGAAAATGTGCACAGTGCCTTGCAGCTCAGCAGCTGCTGTAATCCCCAGGTACTGCACTCCTTAACAAAATGAAAGAAAGAAAAACAGTGCTGCTCATACTTCTCAACTGTCCCTGATTTTCAGGGACGTCCCTGATTTTGCCTCAAAATTTTACTCTGTTCCTCCTAAAATTTGTGTTTCTGTGGCTAAACAGTGGAAATTGTAAGCACAAAATAATGTAAAGCATTAAAGTTACAGACTTGTTCTTCCTTAGAAAATTAATTTTGCTCCAAGCCCCATATTCTACCAGCTTTCTGGTGGATATCTCTAATTTTGAAGATGTGTCCCTGATTTTGGTCCTTTGTCCCTGATTTTTTTAAGCCTTGTCCCTGATTTATGAGGCAGGAGGTTGAGAAGTATGGTGCTGCTTATTTAAGATCGAGAGTGCAGCCATGTGGCAACCCCCCTTGTTCCCTTAAAGAGCCAGTATATCGCATAAAATTATGCCTTGTCCTTGCTTTGTTCCCTGCCAGGGGTGAGAGTTCTTTACAATAGGATACTGTGCTTTGTTTCCCAATCCAGTGTTTAATACATCATTGCAATTTGTCTGCTATTTTACATTGGGTGCCTGCTGATGGTCAATGTACAGTTAGTGCTTCTTGTATGCACACTGTTGGGGACAGCAATATATGCGCTTATTCCAAAATCGCATATATCTGGAAAATGAACTATACATCTTAACAGCCTGCAGGAAGGCACATTTGTCAGTATAATAATTAATTGTCTTATTGTATGCCATGCAGGAAATGCTTATCAAGCAGTTGCACCTCAGGCTCACTGGAGGGTACAGTTCTCTTGGTTTTCTCAATTGCTTTGCAGGCAGCATACTCAGTCTATAAAACTTCTTATACCTTTCAAGAAATGCCCACAACACCATTTAGTATCTAATTTCACCGCAAACCTGAGTAATTACTAACTCTGTCAGGTCAGAATACCAGGAAAAGTGGCAAAAAGGCAAAAAAGTTGCATACAACCAAAAACAACAGGAGAAAATAGGAAATGACTTCTAACTGAAGAAAAATGTTCATATACTGTATCATAAAATTGTATACTGTACATCCGAATGACAAACAAGTGGAATTGACTGTACTTATTTTGTATGTATATTGAGGTCTAACACTGTCAAGGGGTTTGTTCCTCTTTACTTGATCAAGCTGTTTCTTATTATTAGTACGGACCTTTTAATTAGATCTCAGTATTATTTCTTTTGGAGATATGACTTAACTTCCAAAGGACAAAAATAATTTGCTTCAGATGTGCATGTAGCCATAAAGTAAGATGGCCACCTGATAGCAAAGCTCCTCACAGCCATTCACTAATCCAATGACATCCGCCAGTAATAAGTAACCCATGTTAGTATAACTATTGGTAGTTGGGTAGTGCTCACCATGGTCTACAGCCCGGTAACTTCAGGTTGTTATTGGTGCAGGCACTATTTCAGAAACCCTATAAGGAGAAACTGATTGGGATATCAATATGCACACCCTGGAAGAGAGAAGGGAGAGGGAGGACAGAGACTTTAAATACCTCACGAGGGTATAAAATGTGCTGGTGGGAAATATTTTTCAGAGGAGAAGGTGCACAAGAACAAGTGGGGATGCAATGAAGATGGAAGGGGCGAAATGTAGGCAGGATTTGAGGAAGGACTTCTTCACTGAAAGCATGGTTAATGCCTGAAACAGTCTTCTAGCAGAGCTAGTGGGGGAGAAAATAGTGGGGGGCTTCAAGGATGCATAGGATAGGCATAAGGGAATCTTGGTAGGGAAGCGGGTGAGGAGAGAGATAGACAGAGATCAGGTAGCATCTACGGTGTCAGTTTAGGCAGGAAAAAATGGTCAGACTAGGTGGTCCCAAGTGGTCCTTATCTGCCAACAACTTCTGTTTCTATGTTTAATTCTGTAACTCTACCCATGGTAGGTCATAGATTTTCAGGGCTACTCAGTCATCCTTTCAAATATGACTATGGTGGTTGGTCCTGCTCACACTATAATAGGTCTGTCAGATTTATCGGACATTAAAAGGGTGTTGCAAACACTTATAGCAAACATCCCAGAGATTCGTTGTTTGGTGCAAAAAGAGGAAGAATGCATCAAGGCTGTGGAAGTCAGCATTGTGGACACAGAACTCTTTAAAATGAGAATCAAGTCCAAAACAGCAGACCAGGGAGAGAGAATGGAATTCCTAGAGAGACAAGTTCAACAGTTATGGGCAAAGGTGAATGACCTAAAGAACCAAGGTTGACACAATAATCTTTGGATAGTGGGGGTCCATTAGTGAGCAGAAGGTAACGATGTCTGTGCCTTTATACAATCCTTTATCCCTCAGACTGAACTATTTCTGGGACTATCCTCTTGAGGTGCAAAGGGCACACCCATCATTGGCACTGAGACCAGAAAGGGCAATCCATGTACCTCCTGAGGTACAGCATAAAAGATCTGAAAAATAAGATTGCCAGAGAAAAAGGCCTTTACACTGGAATGGCCAAAGAGTTTATTTCTTTTCAGGTATTTTCTAAGGAACTGGCAGATCGTTGAAAAGCTTTGTCTCCATTAAGAATAACCTGGCTCATCAGAATATTTCATACACATTAAAATACCCCACTACAGTACCCTGAGCATCCTTTGAGAAGAAAAGTGGCCCAGTTCTCTTATCCTCAGGAGGCTCAGAATTTCCTCACAGCCAAGCCCCAGAAGGGGAAAGGGGGTGCCCAAGACAGAAAGGCAACAGCAGGCTAATGGCTAGAAACAAACAAGTTCTAAGCAGCCAGCAAAAACACTGTCTATTAAAACAGCACTGACTCCTCCCACATTGACAAAGAGCCATAGCAAGCTTCAAAACCCAAAAGGCAAAGACAAAGGGAGAGGGACAAGATGAAGATGATGTCAGCCTCCTTGGAGCATCACTACAGCAGAAGCCACAGTTCTAGACACACCTCGCCAGACTCACAAGCACCATCTTGGGAATCAAAGACTCATCACAAAATATCCAGGGAGCTGCAGAGGGAAGAGGAAACACAGAAACATAGACAATGATGGCAGAAAAAGATGAGAGATCCATCCAGTCTGCCCAAATCCTCTATAATACCTGGAACTTATTGTTTTTCCAGGGTACTAACCCTCCCCATCCTTTCTCAAGTCTCCTTCTTGATCTTGTCACCCTTGGTAACCACTGTTCCCTTCATTATGTCCCAGCCCTGCTTGAATCCCCTGTTTATTTTTTTATTCAATATGCTTTATTGATTTTTAAAGCAGCATACATACAAAAAGACAACAGTGCCATGAATTAGCCAGGAAGCTGCTGAAAAGAACAACAAATACATAAACACAAATACACAATACAATACAATGTAACAAAACACAAAAACTGACCAAACATAATCCCATCACAGAGATGAAATCAGTCCTGGAGGACCGGAAATGGGGCTAGGTCATCACCCTGAAGGAAATCTGTCAATGTGGCATATCTCAGTTGGGGCAAAAAAGAGAGAGGTATGAGGCAGTTACCTATCCGGAAATGGGGATTATTAAGAAGGGGTTGGGCTGGACAGTGATTCCAGGCCACCGACAGATGGATCTACATTTAGTGGAAGGCCCTAAGAGACCGAGCAAGAGGAGATCCTGCTGATGTGCCCCAAAGGGAAAGAGGAAGTGTTTCCCATCTATCTAGGTCTGACGTTCGAACCTGTAAAAGATTAGTAAGGTTTCTTTTAACCATGGTGGGGATGTCCCTAGCAATACTTATTTATACCCAGTTATGTAAGGGTTTTTGGTTCCCAGGCCAAGCCAAAAACATCACAATCTGCCTTGGTCATGCGGTTATTAAGAGGGAGTATCTTCGACTTGGAGAAGTTCAGTTTATAAAACAAGACTGCAGCAAAATCTTTCAATTCTGCCAACAAGCTGGGGAAGGGGACTCCAGGGTCTTCAATGTGCAGGAGGAGATCATCCGCATATGCCGATATGACGTACCTCTTCTCCCCCACTTGAATACCCTTTATGGAGGGAGAGTTAAGGATTCTGTGTATTAGGGGCTCAAGATAAAAGTTAAAAAGAATAGGGGAGAGTGGGAAACCTTGGCGGGTGCCTTTTTGGAGAGGGAAAGACACAAAAGATATCCGTTGCACCATATCCGTGCTGAGGGGGAGCAATATGGGAGCTTGACTCATTTAATAAAATCAGGAGAAACTCCAAAGTGTTCAAGGGAAGTGAACAGAAAGTGCCAGGAAACTCTGACAAAAGCTTTTTCAGCATCTAGGGAGACCAAGGCCACTGGTGCCTCTGATTCCCTAGACGCCAAAATCAAATGAAGAAGCTTTCTTGTTTGGTCACTCAAGTGACAGCCCACCACAAAACCCACCTGCTCATGGCCTGTGACCTCTTTCATCACTCCAGTCAGATGACAGGCCAGGATTTTAGCTAACACTTTTACATCGGTGCTCAATAGGGAAATCAGATGATAGTTCTCCGGCTGTAGGGGATCTCTGCCTGACTTGGGAATTAGGGTTCTCAGAGCCTCTAAAAAGGTAGAGTCTGTGATGCCTTTCCTGAACCAGAGGTTGAAAACCTCAGCCAAAAGGAGTGATAACTGGGGAAGACAGGCCTTATATAAATTACTTGGAAGACCATCCAGCCCATTAGCCTTGTCTAGGGATAGTTGCCTTATAACTTGCTCCACTTCACCTGAAGAGACTGGAATCCCTATATGTTCTATGGAGGGGACAGGTAGGGTGAGAAGGACAGCAGAACTCAAATAGGCTGCTATCTCCTGCACTGTGGGAATGTGTGTCTCATTAAGAGAATAAAGTTCCTGATAGAAATCTCTGAAGATTGAGACAATGCCTCTGGAATTGGAAGTAATGTTCGCCTCTGGAGATGGTCGTAATCCAGGGATCATCTTCATACTTTCCGCCTGCCGTGATCTAAGAGCTAGAAGCTTCCCCGCTTTCTCCCCTGTTTCCAGATAAGTGAGTTTGGTGTGATGGAGAGCAAGTTCCGCTTCCTGGGCCATGATATCTGTGAACTGAGACCATATGCGATGTAGATGTGCCCAGTCAGAGTCCGAGGAGGAGGAGGAGCGATTTATGGAGTGTTCTAAATAGTGAATTTCTCCCAGGCGAACATCCAAAGTTTCCTTGTTCTTTTGAGATCGGGTAGTGGCAATACGAATAAATTCATCTATTAGGGTGCATTTGAGGGCAGCCCACACTGTGTCAATCCTGTCTACTGAGCCTCGATTATTCAAGAGAAAATCGGAGATAAACTCCTGGATATGAGCCAGGGTAGAGGGGATTCACAGGAGTTGGGTATTAAGGCACCAGAGGAAGCCCTTGCGTCTTCCCAGGCTCAACATGTAAGTGATGCTCACCGGGGAGTGGTCCAATGGCACTCTGGGATGAATAGTAGCATTGATAATACCAGTAAGAGCAGAGGAGCTAACCAGGAAATAATCTATATGAGACAAAGTACCACGTGGCAGGGAAAAATATGTATACTGTTGTTCTAAAGGGTGCAAAATGTACCAAACATCCACTGCCACCAGACCAGACATGAGGTCTCTTAATGCTCTTTGGTCTGGGGTGAGTCCCACTCACCTACTATTCGACCAGTCTATATCTGATTGAGGAGCTAAATTCCAATTGCCCCTTAGGACAGTCAGAATAGGTAGGTCAGAAACCAATAGCGACAGCGGGTGGGGAAAAAAGTGGGGTGAATCCATATTTGGACCATAAACAGAACCCACTATTATTGGGGACGATTCGAGGGTGTGCTGAAGAATAGTAAAACACCCTAATGGATCCCACCATTCATGGATCATTACAAACCGGACTGACTTAGCAATTAAAATAATTGTACCCCCTCCCCATTTGGAGGAGGCTCTGGAACCAAAAACTTGCCCCACCCACAGTCTTCGGAAGAGGGAGATGTCTTCTCACCTTAATTGGGTCTCCTGCAGGCAAGCAATGCTGGCCTGTAGGTGCTGGAGATGTTTCATGATCATTAGATGTTTCTTCTTTCCTTGGGTCCCTTTAATGTTCCAGCTAACAAGATTGTAAGGCCCTCCCATTCTTAAGGTGGTCTGTGGCTTTTAACTTTAAATCCTGAAAACCAGGTACTACCCCACATAGTGGTAGAATTGAACATATGTGTCCCCAATGCGTAGCGATGTCCCACCTCCCCCACCAACATCACCATTCAGCAAGAAGATTGGGTCAAAAATGCATGGATAACCCCAGAGAAACCCAACACATGTAAGAACCCCCAACCCCCTTCCTGTAGAACCCCAAAACAGTTAAACTCTAACAAGAAACAGCTAAACCCTCCCTCCCCATCTCCTAAAGCTGGACAACAAACACTATAGGTCCTACCCCCAGTTCCAAAAACTGCACTCCTAGTATGCCTCATCAGGTGAATGCTCCATCTAGCCACCCACATACAAGCATTCCCATCTCCTTCCCCCTCCCCACCACCCCGCAGCAATAGCAAACAAATTAAGTCAAGTCAAATTTATTTTTTTAAAGCGCTTTTCCAAAACCAAAGCACCTGTACGATATAAAAACATAACATTTAAACAATAACCATAAAACATACACACAGACTAAGATACCCATAAAATAAATAGCAGTAATACTGGAGCTAGCCCAATTCCCCAAAGGCCTTTTCATATAAATAAGTCTTCAAAAGTGATTTAAAGACCTTGATGGACAGGCACTCTCTAATCCGATGAGGTAGAGTGTTCCAAAGAGTTGGGGCTACAAAGGAAAAAGCCCTATCTCCCGATGTCTGCAAACGGACCCTTGGAACCTCTAGCAATCCCTCATCGGTGGAACGGAGTGAGACGAGGGGGCAGTAGGGCCGAAGGATGTCTTGCAGGTGACCTGATCCCTGTCCATGTAGGGTCTTGTAGGTCAGCAACGCGACCTTGAAGATGATCCTCCATCACACCAGTAGCCAGTGCAGCTCGCGTAGTACAGGTGTGACATGGCTAGTTCTTGACAACCATGTCAACAACCTGGCCACAGCGTTCTGCACCAGCTGCAGGCGACGAAGGCCCACCCGAGCAACCCTAGATACAGGGCATTGCAGTAGTCCAGACAAGAGGACTCAAAGGCGTGAACCAATGTAGGCAGCAGGTGGGGAAAAAAGTGGGGTGAATCCAACGTAGGCAGGTTTTCAGGAGGAACTAGATGTTTTATCTGGGCGATGTTCCTCAGATGGTAAAATGAGGATTTCACAACTAATGACACCTGTTGTTTCAATGTCAGTTTGCTAGCAAGTACAATGCCCAGATTCCGCACCTGTTCAGAAGGTCTCTACTGGTTACCACCTAGCTCAAGGCCAGATGGTTGGCCAGGAGACAACTTCTCTACCTGCTGACCTGGATCCACCACCAACACCTCAGTCTTGTCTGGATTCAGTTTCAACCAGCTAGCAGTCATCCAGTCTTGGATTTCAGAAAGGCAGCTGTTAAAGACCGAGATTGCACTATTAAATTAACAGGTATAGTGGCCAATCTAGGCCTAAGTGAAAACCAGAAACAGGAATAATAATATATAGTCAAATCCTGCAATAAAAGTCTCTGGATATAAACAGTGCATAGGGCATTAAAGTTGAAAATCTTTAGGAATGGTCTTCTGCTCCCTTAGGGTGCTGAGAATCCATCATAGGTTGAGAGTATAGCCTTAGAGGTTAGAGTAACGAGCTGTGAATGAGCTTGATACAACCAGCAGACCAGACCTTGATTTGATTCTTACAACCTCCACTTGCAAACTGTGTGACTCTGAGGAAGTCACTTAACTACCCAGTGCTCCCAGGTCACCCCGGAAAACAGGCACTTGTGCCTAGTGGGCATTACCTGATTACCAAAGACTAAAATGAAAAAAAATTAAATTAAATCATGCAGGGAAGCTCATCGATCTTTCTACAGGGCCGATCCGGAGACTGGGTGTGGACAGTCAAGCATCCCCAACACAGGAAAATCAGAACCAGACCACTTACCCCCAGATTTATGTATGGAAATATCAGCCTCAAACGTAGGAAAAACACCAATAAACATTTTAAGCTCTAGTACAATCAAAGGTGATGAAAATCACCAGAATCAAGCAGGCCAGGCAGATTCATTTGAAGAGGTCTTGCAGTAGAATGTGAAGATCCGAGGCCGCTTGTGATTGAGTGTCGAAAGTTTTCCACTGCTCAGCATGCTTCATCTGTAGAATAGCAGGTTAATTAACTCTGTAGGGTATCCCTGCCGCAATCAGCTTCGAGATGATGGGGTGAAGTTCCTGCCTTTTAACCCGCACTGAATGTGGCAAATCCTGGGCTACTCTAAGAAGATGCCTCTCCCATTTCAGCTCTTGGATTTCCCTAACCTTGGCCAGAATGCGTTGCTTATCTTGAAAATTAAGCAACTTTAAAATAAGGGGGCATGCAGGAGAGCCTGCCGGGGGAGGGGGTCACAGCCACCGATGGGCCCGCTCTACAATATAAATGGAATTGTGAGGGGATGGGCCAGCCAAGTGTTCATATAGCTTTTGTACAAAGTTAATTGGATTTAGCCCTTCCTCCTTTTTGGGCAAACCAAACCGGACCAAGTTATTGCGCCGACTGCGCCCCTCAAGGTCCTCAAGTTTGTCTTCCATCTTGAGCCTAGCAAATTAAAGTCTGAATCCATTTTCCCCCTCCACTTCTTGGTAGAAACAAGTATGGCTTCTGTGTCACTTATCCTGGTGGTCAGAGAGTCGATAGAGGAACTCATCTTGCACAAGTCCCCAGACATTTCAGCTAAAGAATCCTGCATCAGCTTCATTAACTCAATAAAGTGCTCCTTAGAGAGTGCAGAGCCTGAAGACGAGGGCTTACTCAAGCTAGATGGCTGGTGTTTAGGCCTTTTGGAGGCCTTCTCTTTCTCGGGCGTCTGCAGTGGAGTGTGGTGTGGTGGCGGTTTTTTTATCTCCGCATCCATTTGGACAGCAAATAGCAATGACACAACAAGAACTGGACAAGCAGGTAAGTGTTTGAGGCAGAGTAGGCAGAATAATGGGAGAAAAAACACCGAAAACCGCGAGGGTAGTAGGGAGCAATGGAGAGATGCAGCTCACAGCACGGCAGCCATCACGTGACCCGAATCCCCTGTTTTTGTGCCCACCACCTCAGCCGATAGACTGTTCCAAGGTTCTACCACCCTTTCTGTAAAGTAATATTTCCTCACATCTCTCCTGAACCTACCTCCTTTAAATTTCCACTCGTGTCCACGTGACCGTGAATTGGTATTCAGGCTAAATAGTTCCCCGCAGTTCACTTTGTTAATTCCTTTAAGGAACGTGTAGGTCTCTATCATATCTCCCCTCTTCCTTCTGGTCTCTAGTGAGTATGTATTTAGTGCCTTGACATGCTCCTCATAGGATCTGCCCTGCTGGCCCCGAATCATTTTTGTTACTCTGCCCACTCCAGAACTGGGAGCAGTACTCTAGGTGAGGCCTCACCAGGGATATGTAGAGGGGAAGTAGTACCTCTTTTCTTCTGTTATCAATACTCCTCCCGATACATCTCAACAGCCTGTTAGCCTTACTATAGGCCTCGTGACACTGACTCAATTGCTTAAGTGAGTTGCTAATGTTAACTCCCAGATCCCATTCCTCAACTGTAGTGATAAGTCTCTATCCTCCCATCCAGTACTCTGTCCTTGGGGTTCTTTTTCCCTAGGTACATTACCTTGCACTTTCTAGCATTGAATTTTAACTGCCAGACCTTTGACCACCTCCCTGGCTTTTTTAAGTCTCTCTGCATTTCCCTTATTCCCTTGTCACTATCCACCCTCACACACAGTTTTGTGTCATCTTCGAAGAGACACAACCTGCCCTGGATTCCTTCTCCAAAGTCACTAATGAACATGTTGTAGAGGACCAGACCCAAGACCAATCCCTGTGGAACCCCACTCGTAACCTCTGTCTCCTCTGATTTAATCCCATTGACCACCACCCTCTGCTGCCTCCTCTCTAGCCAGTTACCCAACCAGTTCACTATGGGTTAAGCTGCACTCAGGTCTTCCATCTTCTTGAGCATTCGTTTGTGAGGCACCGAATCAAAAGCCTTGCTGAAGTTAAAGTAGAGCAGATCCACAGCATGGCCCTTGTCTAATTCCTTTGTCACCCAGTCAAAGAAAACTATCAGGTTAGTCTGACAAGAACTTCCTGCCATGAAACCATGCTGTTTAATATCCTGGAGCCTGTTGCTGTCCAGGTGTCTATGAGGTCCTTTTTGATCAGTGACTCCATCAGCTTCCCTATAATAAAGGTTAGACTGACAGGCCTGTAGTTTTCTGGTTTCTCCTTACCCCCCCCCCCCCATGAAGTGGCACAATGTCTGCCACCTTCCAATCTCTTGGAACTTCCCCAGACCAAAGTGAGCTGTTGAACAGACATACCAGTGGTTCAGCCAACTTCACTGCTAAATCCCTGAGTATCCTCAGATGCAACCCATCTGGTCCTGAGGCCTTATCTATCTTAAGGGCAGCCAGCCCTTTTAGAACCCTTTCAGTAGTAAACAATGGCAGCCTCATTTCCGGGATTCCCTTAGTGACTGCTTTGATGCCACTCTCTGGCATGAACCTGCTGTCCTCCTTAGTGAAAACTGAGAAAAAAGCAATCATTTAGAATGGTGGCCTTTTACCCATCCTCCTCTATCATCCTACTTCCCTCAGCTAGCCTTACGAGTCCCCCACCCATTTTCCTTTTTTCATTATTATACCTGAAAAATGTTTTTCTCCATTCCTGACTCCCTCTGCGATGTGCAGCTCTTTTTTTACTTTGGCCTCCCTGACAGCCCTCTTTGCCTTCCTGTTTTTCTGTAGGTAATTCTTCCATTCTACCTTTCCTTACTTTTCCTTGTATTTACTGTATAGCAGGTCTCCTTTTTGACCACTGTTTCCCTGACCCTTGCTGAGAACCATAGTGGTCTCTCAAACCTGTTTTTCTTTGTTACTATTCTAATGCATAATATAGATGCCTCAAGGATGGCCCCCTTAATTACCCCCACCTCTTCTCCACCCCACCTATGTCCTCCACCCCTACTAACTTATTCCTGGCCAGCTCCCGCATCCTATTGAAGCTAGCCCTTCTAAAGTCAAGGACTTCAGTTCTCGATTGTGACTTGCAGGCTTTGAGGGCCAATTCAAACCAGAGTTATAGTCACTGTTCCCCAGTGGCTCCCCTATTCCCTTCCTGCCATCTCCGAGTTGGTATGCAACACATCAAGGACAACCTTTATGTCAATGTTCTTGGCATCTTGGAAAATATGGATATGGACCAGGGTTTCTTGACCCCCCATCCCCTGGAAGGTGAAATCTCTCTACACCCAAGCTGAGCTTCTATCACTCAGGTGGCCACCTCAGAAGACAGGCTGAAAGCTGTGGCAGGGACTCAGATGTCAACTCTACAGTAACCTTTGCACTAACAGGGCAGTACAGCATACTGGCACCAAGCTCCAAGGCTATGTGTATTTGCACTCAGAAATTACTCAAAGTAGGACTTTTTTATAGGGCTAACTGTGTGGGTTTTCTTATGCCTGTGAGTATTTAAATGTATAAATGTGGTCATTGTGGATGTATGTTGTGTGCAGATAAGCTAGAGATGGGCAGAGAAATGACCATTACTGCACTAGCATGAGTGTTGAGAGCAGGAGGGCCAGGAGAAAAGGGAATAGTATGCTGGGAAAGCACCACGGGAAGAAACTATTAAAGGGGTCAGGGGAATGGGACATCAGCAGTTGTTCAGAGGTGAGTATCAGTGCCTAGTGCAAGACTGCAAGAGATCCCCCCCCAGCACTCCAGGAGGAGAACAGAACTCAAACGCTTTTCACGACACTTGTCACTTTCACCTTGCAACTGGAACTATAGGTCCTTTTATGTAAAGGCAGCAGGGCATGAAACAAAAGAGAACAAAACAGGAGAAATGGGGGGCTACCAGCCTTCCCCCCAGGATGGAGTAAGAATGTTGGGAAAGAGGGTATCAATTGAAAGGGGGATGGGGGAAACTTGGTGGAAGGTCTTAGCTGCCAACAGCAGAAGCCTAGGGAACAAAATGGTGGACTCGGAGGCCATCATGGGGCATAAAGGGTTGGAAATAGTAGCAATAAGCGAGACTTGGTGGACAGAGCACCATACCTGGGAAATTACTATTTCAGGCTACAGACTGTTTATAAGGGACAGGGAGGGCAAGAAGGGGGGGATTGTTTTATACATCAGGGACAACATAACAGTAACCAAGGGACAAGAGGAAGATGGGGAGACTGAGCTACTGTGGGTGACACTAGGCAAGGGGACTGGAGAATCCTTGTGGCTGGAGGTAGACCACCTATGTAGGGGGAGTAAGGGGATAGACAGCTAATTCAGGCAGTCACGTGGATGGCCCTAAAAGGGGAACTGTTACTGGTGGGGGATCTAAACCTCCCAGATATAAACTGGGGAATCCCAACTGCAGTATTGACTAGAAGCAGGGAGTTCCTGGCTGTGCTGCAGGGGGCATTCCTACCACAGCTAGTCAGGGAGCCAACAAGGCCAAAAACCTGCTGGATATGGTCCTGACAAATAGGGAGAGTGTGGAGGAGGTGCAGCCAGGTGGGAGAAGTCTTGGGCACCAGAGATCACAGGACTGTAAGGTTCAGTGTTAGGGCAGGGAGGGAGATAAATCAAACCAGTACTACAGTCTTGGACTTCAGACGTGCGGACTTTGACAAGATGAAAAGGATAGCAAGAGAAGCAATGGAGGGAACAAAGAATATAGGGGCACTGGAGGAGTTATGGCATTCTATAAAAAGAGAGATAGTGAAAGCCATGGAAAGGTGCTTAAAAAAGGTTAAGAAGAGCAAAGGGGGTAGGAGAGCACTTTGGTTTACTAAGGAGGTAGTGTGGGCAGTCAGAGAAAGGAGGAGGGCTTTCAGAAAATTTAAGAGGACACTCAGAGAGGAAGATGGGAAAGCTTATAGAGTGAAGAGGAGACTGGCAGGGCAGAAGATCCAGAGATCAAACATGGATAACGAGGAGAAAATAGCTAAAAAAGCTAAAAGGGGGGACAAAACTTTTTTCAGATATATCAGGGAGAGGAGGAGGGAAAGGCAGGGGATTGCAAGACTCAGGACGGAGGAAGGGACAAAATAAGAAGAGAATTGTGAAAAAGCAGAGGTAATAAATAAGTACTTTTGCTTAATATTTACGGAGGAGGAAGATGGGAGGGGTCCTGAGCTAAAGAGGAAGGGGAAGGAGAGCAAATGGGTGGATCAGAGCCCATTCACTGAGGATAGGGTAGGAAAGAGCTAGAAAGATTGAGGGTAGACAAGTCAATGGGGTCGGACAGGTTACACCCCAGGGTGATCAGGGAATTGAAGGAGAAGTTGGCCATCAAATTGACAAGGCTATTCAACTTGTCCCTGGATATGGGGAGGGTGCCAGAGGACTGGAAGAGGGCAGACGTGATGCCTTTACACAAGGGGGGAAGTAGGGAGGTGACAGAGAACTATCGACCTGTCAGCCTCACCTCAGTGGTGGGGAATATAGTGGAAGCACTGATCAAGGAGAGGGTGGTGGATTACCTGGAGGAGAGTGGCTTACAGGACAGCAGACAGCATGGCTTCACAAAGGAAGGTCATGCCAAACGAACTTGATCGAGTTCTTCTATTGGATGACTCAGGTGATCGACCAGGGAGGGGCAGTGGATGTGGCCTACCTGGACTTCAGTAAGGTCTTCATGACTGTCCCCCACAGAAGGCTGGTGAGCAAGCTAGAAAGTCTAGGAGTGGGTGGGAAAATAACAAGGTGGGTGGAGGTCTGGTTTGTGGGAAGAACCCAGAAGATGGTGCTAAATGGCGTGTACTCCAGGATGAGGGGGTGAAGAGTGGAGTGCCCCAGGGGTCAGTTTTGGGACCTCTCCTTTTTAACATTTACATCAGTGACAAAACGAAGGGTCTGAGGGGGAAGGTGTGCCTTTTTGCTGATGATACAAAGATCTGCAATGGGGTGGACACCCCGGAGGGGATGGAGAACATGAGGTTGGATCTGTAGAAGCATGAGGAGTGGTCAGAGAATTGGCAGCTGAAATGCAATGCCAAAAAGTGTGCTGTGATGTACGTGGGAAGTACAGTAGGAACACATGAGCAGTTTACACCCTAGAAGGGGAGGCAATCAAAGTTACAGAACAAGAGAGGGATCTGGGGATCATAGTCTCAACCAACTTTAAGATAGGAAACCAATGTAGCAGGGCAGTGGGAAAGGCAAATGGAATGTTGGCATGCATTGGCAGAGGCACTACTAGTAGAAGGAAGGACGTACTAATGCCCCTCTAGAAAGCCATGGCAAGGCCGCATCTGGAGTACGGTGTCCAGTTTTGGAAACCACACCTCTGCAAGGACATAGATGGGATGGAGAGGGTTCAGAGAAGGGCAAGCAAGATGGTGCAGGGTATGCAAGAGAAGACATATGAGCAGAGGTGCCAGAAGCTGAATCTATGCACACTGGAGACTAGAAGGGAAAGGGGAAACATGATTCAAACTTTTAAATATGTGAAGGGGCTCAACAAAGTAATGGAAGGGAGTTTACTTAAGAAGAAGGAGGGGACCAGAACTAGAGGGCATAGCCTCCAACTACAGGGAGGAAGATACAGAGGCAATGAGAGAGGGAGATTCTTCACTGAGAGGGTGGTGGAGCTCTGGAACACACTACCAAAAGAAGTGGTGGGGGCTGAATCAGTGGAGGGATTCAAGACAGCATGAGACAGACATGGATCTGAATAGTGGGGAAGGGAGGGTGGGGCTGGAGGGTGGAGGGAAGGTGTAGGTGGGGAAATAGGGCAGACTGAATGGGTTGATGTGGTCCTTTTCTGCCATCAAGCTTCTATGATTCTATGAATGGTGGGGCTAGAACAGGGATCTTAGGGACAGATCCCACTAATGCAGTGTCACAGAACATAAAGACACAGCCCTGCCCCCACAATGTGCAGAGAACCACAATTCTGATGTAATGGTGTATTAGATGAAAGTAGGAAATAAGTCATGGGATAATGAAAAAGGCTATCATAACAAGATATAGATGGTCTGAGTGCAGTAAATAAGCAAGCAATAATGCCTGACAGGGTGGGCGGTATTGGGCAATACTGGACCGGCCAGGGGCGTAATGAGGCTCGACGCCACAGGCAGAGGACCTTATAGCCCTTGGGCGGTCCGGTATTGCCCATACCGCCCACCCTGGAGGGTATTATTGCGCTCAGAAAATGGGCTTTCAAATTTTTTTTTTTTTTTTTATAAAAATGATTTTCTAAGGAAAAAACAGGTTAAACAGTAATTAACATATGAGAAACAAGAGCTTCTGTTAAATAGTCCCTTTAGGAAATGCCACTAGAGGGTGCTGCTATGTATGATAAGCCTTATTTTCTATGTTGTAGTGTCTCTTTATTTTGTATGGATTCATTTCCAGTACCCCCCCCCACCGAGTTGAATTTATTGACAGTAGTGCTAGACGTTTTTGTTTTTCTTACATAAAAAAAAAATTTGTATGCGCGGAGAGCGATCAGCTGAATGTTAGAATGAACATGATATTATAGGGTGGATGGCAGAGCAAGGCATCACACGTCGAGCGAGGTCGAGCTGCCATGAAAAGAAAATATCCTACGAAGACAGGTAAATTTAAGCAACACTGACTCAGCTGTGTAGTTTCTGTGAGGGCTGTGTCAAGATCGGGAGAACAAGGCCGAAGATCAGTTATGACAGTTTTTTTCTGAAGCAGCGGGCACTCCCACAGTAGCACTTAGCACGCGCCATGCTACCACTGCTACTTGAAACAGAAATACCGTCTTTTTTTTTCCAGATTACCTCCTATTATTGGAAATAGCAATAAAATTAGTTTGTTTACTTTTTTAGTGATGAGCATGGCTGGATTGGTCTTGGCTGGGCTCAGGGGCAACTCTCGCTAAGCGAGAGGCAAAAATGTGGTGGCTGCTGAATTCAGGGCACCGATGGATACCCTCAGTAATAGGGCACCCCAAAATGGCACTTGTTTTAAGTAGGCGTCTATTAAAAGTTAATGTACCCCCCTGTAGTGGCTCTCTGCCAATGAGAGAGCTCCAACAATCTTGCCCATTTTCTAACAAGGGTTTCATAACCCCATCAGATTATGTGACGGGTTCACCACCCACCCACCCTCAGCAATTGACAAGGGTATGACCATTGCTTAAATATCAGGAAAACTGCTGAATTATTCTGTCTGATGGCGGGATCCAGATTGCATGCAATTATCCATGCATAAACAATGACCTTTTCATACTGTAAATGGGGACAGGCACTAACTACCTGAGCCAGGGAGAGACCTCCATGGGATACTTCTGAGGAGGCTCCCCCACACTGGTCACGTCTACATGATCAAATAATAAGTCTCCCCCCTTCACTGTAGCACTAGGTTTGGCATGAGGTGGCTAAAGGTGAAAATTAAATATTTTTGGGGTGGAGAGGGGCCAAATTACTGGCACCTAGTACAGATAGAGGTAGCTCATGCCCCAACACTATGCATTGGAGCTTATGAGTCAGAAGACAGCAGCACCCAGAACGCCAGCCCTGCAAATACAATGAGCAAGGTAAATCCTGCAACTCCAATGCTGAGAGGGATGGGAAGCCACCCCAGCCAAGCATCCAATCATGTACTGGCAATGCAGAAAAAAACAGAACCTCATACAGAGGTGTGAAAACCTAGCGCTCCAGCATATAGAAAGATAGACAGGGTAAGAGCACAAGAGCAGCGACAAGGCATAGCCAGTACCTACTCATCCTAAACCTGTCAGAAATAGCAGTTACCACCAATGACTTAGACAGAGGTTTGAAAAACATCACACAACTGTGTGCCTAGGTAACTTCGGACCCCACTGATTCCTCAGGGGGTCCTATTTGGAAGTAAAGTCAAACAAAATAGCTGCATAACTAAAGTGAAATAGCGATGTTTAGGATTGTGAATCCTGAAAGGAAGAGATTTCTACCCCAGATCACAAAGTAGGAACATGTATAGGACATAGGAAGGTTAGCCTTGTCATGGGATATTCCAATGAAGCTCACTTCAGTACAGCGCTTTAGAACAGGACCGTGTGGCTGGAGTAAGGTGTTCCATCATCCCATTGACAAAGAGTAGTGTGTCACTAGGATGGCTCAGGTAGTGCCCTTAGATAGTGGACAGGGACTGGATGGAACAATAACATCCTCCCAGGGAAGCTCCCCCAGTCTAAAGCAGGAGAGGTGGGTAGGAGTAAGATACACTACACTTTGTAGTCTGATGTCATATGATGAACTAGCTAAATATGAGGTGCAAGCTATGGTGCATGACCCCTCACAGGTGGTGAAACAAGATGACTGGATATTAACTGCTTGAATTTCCATTTGTGATGTTGTCTCTTATGTTCTACATCAAGTGTTCTTCATCTCTATCTTGCCTTGTCCTTATATATTGTACCATGGGCATCTGACCAGGGCAGTCACGGAACTGTGTCATTACAAGGTGGGGTTTGGATTACACCAATGCAAGGTAAGGGTGCAGACTTTCATTGTCTACTGCATGCTTTCTAAATCAAGTCAGTTTACACTATGGCTGAGTTGAAATGCATATCATGGTAAGTACAGGGCATTAACCACTCCATACAATGGAAACAAATCTTAAGCTATCTCAGCACAGCCAAGTGTGATGTGGCTCTACTGAAGGAAACACACCTGATACACAAGGTTTCACTAAATTAGTAAGAATAGGGAAAGAATTCTCCAGTAATTTCAATGCAAAAAAGAGATGGGTTTCAATCCTTGTCAGAAAGGTCAGCCCAATTCCAGGTGGCGAAGACAGTGGCAGATAAGAAAGGTAGGTGGGTGTTGGTCAAACAAACTCCCCAAACCAGGAAAAAAGTAGGGAATGTATATGCTCCCAATACAGATGATGCCAATTTTTTCTCACAAATAGCAAACCAAATTTTGGAGCTTAACATTCCAGGCACAACAATTTTGGTGGGGGGAATGTCGATTTTGTTCATGACCATATGTTAGACAGGACTCCAGTAGAGACACAAAACTCACCTCATGCACAAGGCAGAAGGACTCTGCAGCATATGATCCAGGAGCTTTGTTTGCTAGATAATTGGAGGCTATATCATCCCACATCCAGGGATTACACATTTAGAGCTTCATGATTCCACACCTGTTCTAGAATAGACTATTTCCCAATAAGTGCAGGCTGCTCACATGAAATAGCTGATACCTGCATTCCTATCAGATTATGCTCCAGTATGCATGATAGTCATACTGGATCAGACAACCTTTAGGTCACCTAGATGGAGGATCAACATCATGTTACTGAGATCAGCCATGTTCACCGATTGGTTATTAAAAGAAATTGAATTCTACTTTGAAACCAATGACAAACCAGATACATTAAGGGGTATGCTTTGGGAGGCCTTCAAAGCATATATTTGAGGCTACGTAATAAGTTATGCAGCCCATGAAAATCAAAAAGAAAGAAAGGTAGCTGAAATCACTGATTAGTTAAAAAAAGGCAGAGGAACAGTATTTCAGAGCTCCCAATACAGTAGAGCATAACCTAAACAACATAGTGTCCATTAAATGCAAACTCAATAAGTTTAATCTCCAACAGGTGGAAAGAGCCCTCTTTTTCCTTAAACAGCAGAACTGTAAAAACAGAGAACAGGCAGGCAAACTGCTGGCATATTGTTTAAAGAAGAGGCAAGCAGAGGCTCAGATATCATATATTAAGGGGCACAGGACATAATCACCTTAGACCCTAAGGATATAAATGATACCGTCAAGTCATTAAAAGTGAATTTGTACTCATCCTCAGAAACGGCCAGCAAAGGAGACATCACCTAATTTCTAGAACCACTAGGGCTACCTACAACTCTGAAAGACGTAGCCAAACCTTAAAGGTACAAATACAGGTAGATGAAGTTTCCATAGCGGTCAAAGGGAAGGCTACTGGTCCTGTTTTTTTACATGTAGACTTCAACCAGGCCTACAAAACACAACTAGTCTCCCATCTGTTAGACATGCTCAGGGCAGTCAAATTCTCAGGAAGTCTGCCACCACCTTACAGAAAGCCACTATCATAGTACTTCCTAAGCCCAACAAAGATGAAGCACTCTATCAGTCTTTACCCCATTTCACTCCTTGTTGTGGACATGAAAATATTGGTGGAAATGATGGTAAGCTGACTTGAGAAAGCACTCCCCTTTGTTGTACATGAGTCACAGGCAGGCTACATGAAGGGCAATCAAAGGGTAACCTCTGTATGGTCATTAATATGCTAGACCAAACAAATAGAGTCCATACTTCCTCTGCACTGCTGGCAATAGATACAGAGAAACCATGTGAGTCTGTGAAGTGAGAACATTTATGGAATATACTCGGCATTTGGGGATATGGCCTACCTTCATATCTTGGATACAAACTCTACATTCCTCCCCGAGAGCTACGATACTCATAAATGGCCTCCCTTCAGAGGAATTCCCACTCTACCGAGGAACTAGGCAAGGTTGCCTGAACATCCCACTCTTGTTTGTACTAGCCATGGAACCTTTAATGCATCCCTGTGTCAACATCCGCAAATCCAAGGAATCCTAATGCGGATTAATACTAATAAAACTCTTCAATATGCAGATGATCATCTGCTTTATATCACAGCTGTTGTTTCTTCCATCCCCATAGCCCTAGATGTCATAGAGCAGTTTGGCTCTACATCAGGTCTCCATGTAAACTGGGGTAAGATGGAGATCCATCCCTTAAAAAGGGAGAACTCCTAATGGGCTATCCCAGGACAGCATTCACTTAAGTGGTTCCCACAGCAAAATACATATCTTCGAATGCAGATAACACTCAGGGTCCAGCACATGGTGAGCACCAACATCTCTCTCTTCTGATAGAGTCCATCTGAGTGGACATACTCAGGTGGCAAAAACTAATTCTGACACTCACAAGCCACATAGCAGTGTTTAAAATGATGGCACTCCTTAGGCTAATATATTGTCTGAATAACCTGCTGTTACACATCACACCCAAATTCTGCAGCCAAATTGACAAGTTGATTTACATCTTCATCAGGGATAAGCAGCAGCCCAGATTCAGCAAGAAAATCCTCAGGGTACTCCTGCACCAAGGAGGCTGAAACCTGCCATGACTATGGGCCTACCATATTACTAATGGTGTAAAGTAACCCTAGCAGTGGATTTCCAAACCCATTTTAGGAGCCACTGTTAGGGTAACAGATGAGTAGGCACTGCTTGGAAACACCTCCCTAGCCTCCTTGCTGAGCAGATTCTCCCCAAGGCATCAGGAGCACTCTCTCCCTCCATGAAGTATACTAACCAGGCATGACAAGGGTTGACAAAGTTAGCCAAGTGGAATGACTTGTCTCTAGGCATTTATGAACCACTTTGGAATAGCCCCAACTGACAAATAGTTCACTGCCATAAAAAATGGGAAACATGGGACTCGCAAGGGATCAGATCCCTTGTCCATCTGGTTCAACCCCATACAAGAGTGTTAAAACCCTTTGCACAACTGTTTCCCATTGAAAGACTGACCAGTGGAGGTTCCTGTAGGAAAGGCACATAGTTCAGAAAAAGTGGGCCTCACACAAACCCTAAAACACAATGACATGGCAGACACTATACTTTACAGGATCCATGACTGGTCGTTGACAAAAATTTTGCCAAACGACCAGACAGCGAAACCGGCAGGTTGACTGCATTTTGCAGTTGGCTGCCAGTTTCAAAGAAAACTGAGTGTTTTCTTCAGGGGGCTTTGCCTCCTGAACCCCCCCCCCCACTAAGAATTCTCAGCTCCAAGTTGGTGCTGATTTGGGGGGAGGGTTGCAGGACCCCCAACAGACAGTACCAGATTCCAGCGCGGACGCTACAGTGACATGGCCCTGTAGTCACTGTAGTGTCACATGCTGTTGAAATGTCGAGGTCAGGGTGGTATACCACTGTATATAGGTTGCTGACCAAACAGAAGGGGCAAGGAGATTTGATTTATAAGCATATCCAATCATACCACCTCTCAGATGGGGAAATGCATAGAGGGAAGTGGCAAATGGGTCTAGAAGTTCAGATTACTGTAGAAAGTTTGAAACACTGCTTGGAGATGGCACACAAAGGATCACCAGATCCTAAGTACCAGGAGATACAAAAAAACATCTTAGGAAGTTGACAAAGGACACTGGCAAAGCTGTTGCACATGGGAATACCAATATCCGTGATCAATACTGAAGGTGCCATTATTCTCTCGGGGACATGGCACACATATTGTGGGCATGTCCTAGGGTGCAGGAGTTCTGGGAAGCAATAATCCAGAAGTTAGGACTAATTTTAGGTGACCCTCTGCCACGTTTGCTTCTAGAGTAGATATTAGTGGACATGCAACAAGTACATGGACAGGGAGATAGACATAAAGAATGCTTGGGCTCAACTTCCCTAGAAGCAAAAAGAAAAATCTTAATGCAGTGGAGACAATCAGGCATCCCTACAATAGTACAGTGGGAGCTAGGGATAACAGGACAGCTTCATACACAAGCAGATTATATAGAAATACGGGAGCCTCTCATAAATATGAAGTTGGTTGGGCCCCATGTGGCATATATAGAGAAACACCCTAGCAACAACCCAGGACAGGATCTCAGGGGAAGGAATGGGTACACTGACATTTATGTACACTCCAAGGGACACATCAGTAGAAGCAGCACCTAAATCCTAGGCCTTTGAGATAAATAACTATACAATAGTCAGAGAGGCACAGGGTGCACCGATTAGCAACAGAGAAGCAGCAGAGTAATTTTAACAGAGAGACATCCAGATAATACGACATACTATAAAGAGGCAAATATAATGGAATACATGCATAGGTCTAAGCACCCTTTCTAAGCTGTAGTTACATTTTAAATTGTTTTGTTGTGTCTGAATAGATTTACCTAATGATACCACTAGACAGTAGGAGTTACGTGAGATGAGTAAGGTACTGTAATGCACTATGAGTATTAGTGCAGTAGAATGATGTCTACAATGAGTAAATTGGGGAAGCACATTTTAAAGGAGTGGATAAATAAACAAACTGTAGATGGGGAAAAGAGAAGATGAAATTATGTTAGAAATAAAAAGGAACAACTGGCTACTTTTAAAATACATAACATTGTGCATCTGCTGTTTGTGGTGCTACTAGCTCATTAAGCAAGAGGTATCTCTCTCTTGGAGTATATCACTTGATTATCAAGGAGACAGAGCACATGTCTTGGTTAAAGCTTCAATAGCATGACTACAACTGCCATGAGAGCAGCAGGGGTGAACTGGTTGAACTGTTGTTCTTATGTTGCAGATGCTATGTTGTTAGATTCCACAATCCAGCAATATTTTGAATGCACTCAGGAAAGGTGGGGGTCTTGCCAAAATAAGCATTTTTATTATTCTGCCTAAGTGTTTGGTTTTGATTGGTTTACAGAGGACTTGTGCAATGTTTTCCAGCACTGAAACAATAATGGGAATCTCAGATCCTACAGTGCTACCATGTAAAACACATCATCATGTAACCTGGCAGTGGCATGTGCTGTAGTGCAGGAGCATGCCCTCCTCTCACACACGTTCAAGTCTAGGGATGGAAATTCTGCAAAGGTTTGTAACCGTTCTGGATGCTGTTAGCTAGGAATCTTGAACAATGTGCTAATAATTCCCAGGAGAAGTTGGCTACAATTATTTTGTGCTGACTAATGAAGCTGTCATGCACGATCCGTGCCTGCTGTTTCACAATGCCTTCAAGAGGGCTCTTTATAGAGATGACTTGTATTGTAACAGCACAATGGGAGAACTGTCACGCCATCAAATAAAACTGGGCTCAATCTGACTTTTCATACCATTGCTTCTCCCATAATAGTTGTTCATACAAAGTGTTGCTCTCAAAAGAAAACATGCCAACACCGACCAGACAGTAATCTGAAACATTGTCAGTAAGATGCACTAGTTCCTTTTAAATGTTGGTTTTGACTTGACTGCCCACTGCGCTACGTGCACCTGTTTATCCTGAGGTCTGAAAGTTTCCCAAAACATCCTTTCTCCCTCCCTATCTCAATGGAATGGATAACTTGAGTTATAGAAACCTTTGCTCTGAAGAAAGGTTGGCACTGTGGTGTTGATTTATACACTATAACTAAAATGGTTTACGTAAATTGACCTTTCCCAGTCAACAAAAACTAAACCGATAAATGCCAAACATAAATAAATAATACCACAGATGATGGGCATTAAGATGAATATTATACAGTGTTTACAAATATACTAACATATTAACATACTATGAAGTCAGCAGAATAGGCCCTATGGTCTATCGAGTCTGCTCGATGGTCAGTGCCTATACCAGGCTCCAATTTTTAGTCCTCCCTCCCACCCACACAAGGACCCCTATTTCCCAGCAGGGCTCCTGAATGTACCCTCCCCATGCACCTATCCCAGCCCTTCTTGAACTCCTCCACTGTAGTAGCAGCCACCAGCTCTCTAGGCAATGCATTCCAGGGCTTCACCACTCTCTCAGTGAAGTAGTGCCTCCTTGTTTCCCCCCTCAACCTCCCCCCATCCAGTTTCATGGGGTGTCCCCTGATGGCCCCTGGTTCCCTTAGCTGTAGGACCCCCTCAAGGCTTACCCTATTGACCCCCTTGAGATACTTGAAAACCTCTATCATATCCACCCTGTCTCTTCTCTCCTCCAATGAGTAAAGGTTGAGATCCCCCAGTTGCTCCTCATAGAGCATTTCCCCTAGACCCAGTACCATACTAGTCACTCTCCTCTGTACCCTGTCCAGTAACGCAATGTCCTTCTTTAAGCAGGGACGCCAAAACTGCACACAGTAGTCAAGGTGTGGTCTAACCAGACTATTGTACAGCAGATGGAGTACCTCACTACTCCTTGAGGTTATCCCCCTGGCTATGCACCCCAGCATTTTATTTGCTTGTGCCACCGCCCTTCTACACTGCTCTGAGTTGTTCATTTTGGCATCCAACACCACCCCGAGGTCACTCTCCCCCCTTGAAACCTGCAATGTCTCCTCCCCCCCCCAAGGTGTATGTATGAGTTGGGTTTTTGGCTCCCAGGTGAAGAACCATGCATTTTGCAGCATTAAACTTTAGTTTTCAGATTCTTGCCCACCCCCCTAGAGTCTCCAGGTCCTCCTGGAGGTCCAGCTTTCCCTCCTCATCCACCACTGCCCACAGTTTAGAGTCATCCACAAAGAGACTCATCCTGCTCCTGATACCATTTCTGATGTCCATGACATAGGCATTAAATAGGAGTGGACTCAGCACTGACCCCTGTGGTACCCCACTTGTGACTAACCTTGAGGATGAGACCTCTCCCCCACCCTCACCCTCTGTACCCACCCCACCAGCCAGTTTCCTATCCATCTGCCCATCCTCCCCCCCACCCCCATACTCTCCAGCTTCTCCAGTAGCCCATGATGTGGTACTGAGTCAAAAGCCCTGCTGAAGTCCAGAAAGAGGACATCCACTGGTCTGCTCTGATCCAGCACCCTTGTCACTCCTTCATAGAACTCCACCAGATTTGTCTAGCATGATCTGCCATTAACAAAGCCATGCTGGTGAATGTCTATGTGACCCGAGCCCTCAGCACCCCCTCTATCCTTTCCTTCAGGATGCTCTCCATCACTTTGCACACTACTGACGTCAGGTTGACCAGCCTATAGTTACCCGGCTCCTCTTGTGGGCCTCCCTTGTGGATAGGCACAATGTGGGCCATTTTCCAGTCCTGAGGTACCCACCCAGACTGCAGGGAGGAGTTAAAAAGATCTGCTGCGGGGGTGGCCAGGGTATTTGCCAGCTCTCTGAGCACCCTGGGGTGGATCCCATCTGGGCCCTGTGCCTTGTTCCCTCTTAGGGCCTTAAGTGCATCCAACACCCTACCTCTGGGTATTTCCTCATCCTTTTCCCCCCTCTTCGACCACCGTATCCCCGGCCCCCTCTCCTACCGGTGCTGTTCACCCCCCTTCATTGGCGAATACAGAGGCAAAAAGTAATTTAGTACCTCTGCCTCTCTCCCACCTCTTCCACCCACCCACCCCTCATCCTGAGCTGACTGATCTGCTCCTTCCCTTTCTTCTTTCCCTGATATACCTAAAGAACCCTTCCCCTTTTTATCTCTGTGCCAATCTCAGCTCCGCCCCCGCCTTGGCTGATCTCATCACCCTGATGACCCTCCTGGCTGCCATATCATACTCCTCCTTGGATATAGCCCCCTGAGAGCCTTTATAATGGCTATAGGCAGCCTTTGTCTCCCTCACTGCATCCTGGACTTCCTTTGTCCACCAACTCAGCTTCCTAGCTTTGCCCCCTTATGTCTTTCCCTCGTGCAGGCCTTGGTAGCCTCCAGGAGCCCTATCTTTATTAATTCCCATCATGCCTCCGTACCCATGCTTGGCCTGATCCCATCTAGATAGCCCCTCTGGATCTGCTCCATCCCCCCAAAGTCTGCCCCTCTGAAATCCACCACTGTCATTCTTGTGTGCTCTACCTTGCCCCCTAGTTCTAGGGAGAACCAAACTGCGGCATGGTCACTACCCACCAGTGGGTCCCCAACAGCCAGGTCCCTGATGAATTCCCCATCTGACAGGACCACATCCAGGATGCACCCCTCCCTTGTCGACTCCATCACCAGCTGGGTAAGGAATGCATCCTGGAAGACATCCAACAGGCGCTGCTCCTTGCTCGATGAGGACACCATGGTTCCCCAATCTGCTCCTGGCATATTCAGGTCCCCCATCACCACAGTGGTGTCCTTTCCTCCACCACAGCGGTCCTTAAGGTTAGCCACCAGACCATCCTCCTGTTCTTCCTCCTGCCCAGGGGGTCTATATACCACACCCCTCTTCACCCGTTTTTTTACCCTGAGCCTGCAGGGTGACCGAAAAAGCCTGTACCTGATCCCCTGTTTCCTCCACTTTGCTTATCGCTATGCTATCCCTGATGATAAAAGCCACCCCCCTCCCCTTCCCTCCCCCCATCCCTTCTACAAGTGGTGTACCCAAGTATGTGTAGGTCCCAGTCATGTCTGGATGAGGCCCATGTCTCCATGACTGCCACCATCACCCACCCCACCCCCCACCATCAGCACTTGCAGCTCCAGTCTTATTTCCCATGCTCCTGGTGTTTATCAGGACCAACCTCAAATATGTCCCCTTGCCTTCTTTTCCCCCACCCTGAGGCCACCTTGCCTTCTGCCTACCAGGACCAACACTTACACTATCTGTTGCTCTTGCCCTGTGACCCTTCCCTTCTGCCTATTGGAGAAGGCCAGGGTCTTCCCTTCTCCCTCCCCCCTCACAAGTTTAAACCACACCTGGAGTGGATGAACTCTGCCAGTCTCAGCTGCAGAACCTCTTTTCCCTCATTGCTAAGGTGGAGCCTATCTTTAGCAAACAGATCCTTGTCCTCCCAGGTTGCTCTCCATTCCCCTACCCACCCATGTCCCCTGGTCTCACACCATCTGCAGAGCCATGCATTTATATCCTGTGTCTTCTGCTTGTTTTCTACACTGGCCCTGGGCACTGGAAGGATCTCAGAGCAGGAGACTGAGCACCCCACATCCTGACATACTCTGGCCAGCTCCCCAAACCTAGCTTGTACCTCCAGCTCACTGTTCCCATGTATATCATTAGTACCTAGGTGTATTAATATGTCAGGGGTGCCACCACACTCCTGTGCTAGAGAATAGATGCGATGTTTTGCCTGATGCACAGTCAGGCCAGGTATACTCCTTGACTTAACACCACAGGAAGCCACCCCCCTTCCCCTCTGCACCTGATCCCCCTAGGCATGGAGTCACCCAAAAGCAGCATCCTCACTGCCTCCTTATCCCCATTTCTGCTCACTATCTCTGTGTCCCCCTTCCCCCTCCATTTTCCTGCTGGTCCCCTCCTCTCTCCCTCCTGCCCGAACCTTGTCTGTCCCCCCTGCTCCAACCCATATCTCTCTTTGACCTGACCCCCTTGGTTCCATTACATTCTGCTGGATCACTATGGACAGTGGCAGTTTGTCCCCCTGGAGCAAGGGACCCCTCCATCCCCAGATCTTCCTCCTCACTGACCCGTCCCCCTTAATCTCTTTTCTTTCACCAGTGATGCTCAGGGACCAACCCAGTATCTCCCCCTAGAGCACAGACCCCCCCCCCGGCCCCCTGCTCCTTTGGCCCTCCATCCAAACCCCCCCCACCTCTTTTCCTCTTTTAACTTGTGTCTCCTCCAGGTGTGTCCCCAAAGGGGCCTCCCCATTTTGGGCAATTTCCCAGCTCCCAAGAGAATTTCCTCCTTGTCTCCTAGCTTCTGTGCACCTGAGCCCTCCTCCAGGGGAGTGTCTCCTATCCTCCTTGCTCCTCTTCACTCCAATGGTTCCTCGCAGTCAATTCCTGCCCCTGTGATGAGGGGTGCATAACTGTTTTCCTGCTGAACCCCCATGTTTGCTTCACCCCCATCTGAAGTTGGGCCCACAATATCCGGTTTCCTCCTTCTTTTTCCTGAACCTACCATCTTCCACCCCACCTGAGCCATATTTGCCTCAGTGCCTCCTGATCTTCTAGAAGTCTCTGTCTCCTGTGTCACCTTTTCCTGCCTAGTTTGTACTTTCTCAGCTCTACCAGTTCCCTGTCTTAGCATTGATGATGTCTCATCATTTGCATCCTTTCCCCCCTCCCCTCTTCTGCTAATGGGTGTATCGGGTTTAAATGATTTGTGAGCCTTAGCCCCCCCAATGCCCCCTCTTTCCCTACTACCCCTTTTGGTTCCCTCTGGACATCCCCAGTCACCTTCCTACTGCTGTGGAAATGTCCTCCTTCCGTAGTTTCTCCCCTCCTGTTGGAAGAAACTTGTCCCAGACTTTCACCTACACTTCCCTCTTGTCCCTCATCCCCCCCATTATCCTTCATCGCCTGCCCCAATGCCCCCAGTTGCATCCTTAGCCAGTTTAACTCTTCCCTGATCTGCAAAAGCTGCCTGCAGAGTGGGTAACCTCCCACCTGCCAGGCCCAATTTAGTATGATCACTGCCCCACAGCCCGTGCAGCCTATGCTCCTTCCAAATATGCCTGCTCTGATGGGTGGAGGCCCCCCAGTTGTCCTTGTCCATAAAACTTTGGACTTCCCCCCTTGGCCTGGTCGCCTCCCCCTGGGGTAATACCCCTCACCCTTCTCCAAGTAGCTATACTGGGGTGGTCTACGATCAAGACTTACAGCCCCTTACAGTTGAACAGATACAACACAACCCTCATAACTAGTTCTTAATCTAGGTAAAGACTTTAGCAACTAAACAGTTCTAAGAGATACTAACAGCTTACCACAGCATTTAGCAACTAGACAGTTCTAATAAGTTCTAACAGTTTGCACAGCAGTCATAAAGTATACTTAGCACTGTTTTACCCTTCAGTTACTATAATATTATTCTGTAGCAATCAAATAGTATATCTTAGCTCTGTTTCACCCCCCCAGCTGCCTGTAATTTCACAGCATCACTTGCATCACCATGAATTGCCTTACTTGCCCCAGAATGATACAGTTTTATTCAAATAGAAGTCCTAATGTGTCCACCTCCAGAGAACCCCTCCCCTTACCAGCCCATACAGGCTATTTAAAAGGGTGGCAGTTTGGGATGGGTGGGAGGGAGAAAATATAGGTTCAGTCCCAGAGCTCGATGAGCTCCCTCTCACTGCTCGATCCCTCTCTTGCTCTCTTGCTCTCCGGTACTGTTGCAGGCCGCCCGTTAAATAGGGCAGCAAGCCTGCAGCATTTTGGTGCCAAAAATAAAATTTAAAAGTTCAGTCCCAGAGCTCCGATGGGCTCCCCCTCACTGCTCAATCCTCTCTCGCTCTCCGGCACTGCTGCAGGCCACCTGTTAAATAGGGCAGCAAGCCTGCAGTGTTTTGGCACCAGAAATAACATTTAAAAGTTCAGTCCCAGTCCCAGAGCTATGATGAGCTCCCTCTTGCTGCTCAATCCCTCAATCCCTCTCTCGCTATACTTGCATAATTAAAGCAGCAGATAATGTGTTTACAAATTCATAACTGGAAACTGTACGTACATTAAAGGATACTGCATGTTGGTTGCAGGTGATACCAAACCTACCCAAAAGGTATAAGATTAAGTCTGTACAGTGGTCACTGGATAAAGTCTGTTAGGTCTTTGGGTGAATCATGCCTGAGTTCATTTAGTTTTGAGGTTGATGTAATGTGTTGTGATGCCTCCATCTATGGGGATCCTTTTGGCAGGTGGCTGCCAGGGTGCTGCCCCACAAGAAATAATTGCTTCTCCTCCCTCTCTGATGGCAAACACTAATGATATGCCTACAATTATGATATGATATGATATGATAAAACGTTATTTTTATGCATGAACAAATAGAGCCAAAGGTCCTGTTTTCAACCAAAGTCCCGTGTAATAGTGTACAATACATAAGAGACAGATATAACATACAAATATAGAACTTGACAGCTGAATATATAACATCAGCATCAACCAAAACATGTACATACAACTTGCAAATGTTCGAATAATTGAAGTTTAAAACTGGACAGGTTAGATATGGCTTTCAAGCCTTTTGGCAAATTATTCCGGTAAGTAGCTATTTTATTTTGCAGCTTTAACTCACCCATTTTATTGTAATATTTTTGTATTGGAATTCTAGTACCTGAATTTCTTGTGTGTGTTCTTTGATTATCTGGTAATTGTAATACAACATACCTAGCTAGAGGGTGTTTATGTTTCCCAAACATAATCTTGTGGCAAGTAATTAACCACATATAATTTATTTGAGCATCAGGATGTAACCAGTGCAATTGATTAAATATTGTACAATGATGTTTTTTGTACTTGCCTTTGGTAATAAAGCTACCCGATCTGTAATATGGTTGATTCACCTTCTTTAATACTTTCTGGGTATAATTCATGTAAATTATAGCTTCATACTCTAGTACTGGGATTAACGTTTATTTAACCAGCTTCTCTCTAGCCTCTTTAGGCAAGACTCCAGCCAACCTCCTGAGAGCCCCCAATCTTTGATTTACTTTTTTAACCTGGGTGTCAATATGATCTTCAAATGTCATATGTGAATCTATCTGTAAACCTAGGTACTTATAGCCATTCACTTCTCCAATTGGGGTACCATTAGATAAGTGGATGTGTAACTGTGGCCCACTCTTCCTTGAATGCCCTAGATGAAACACCATACTCTGGGTTTTTTTTTTTTTGCATTAAGGAGTAGGCCAGAGTCACTCATCCACTGTTCCAACTGGATTAAATCACTTTGTAGTTGCTGTTCCAAATTTTCAACATTCTCTGCCGAGACCAGCAAAACCGTGTCGTCAGCATATAGCCTAGTGTCCCCATATTCAATTGTTTGTACAAGGCTATTAATGAATACATTGAACATCAATGGGCCAAGGATCGATCCCTGAGCAACCCCCTGATTTATTTCCTTAAGCCTCGACACTGATGTACCTTTGCCAAATAAGACGCAGCCCATTGTAATGGTCCCTCTTGTACCCCCACCTGTCAAAGTCTTTCCAGGAGCTTTCTGTGCTGCACCAAATCAAACACCTTACTAAGGTCCACGAACACCACCCCAGTACTTCTTCCCTCATCCAGTGATGTTACTACCAGGTTATGGAAGTCTAGCAGGGTGGTGTTCATGGACCTTCCTGGTCTAAATCCATGTTGATTATCCATTAAAATTGCATTTCCTTCCAAATATTGACTAAGCTGAGAATGGATACTATGTTCTAAAATCTTTCAGAGTACAGGAAGGATAGTAATTAGTCTGTAATTAGATGGTACAGTGCTTTCTCCTCCCTTAAACACTGGTATCACTTTTCCCTTTTCCCATTCATCTGGGACAGTAGAGCTACTAAGACTCCAATTTAAGAGGTAAGTAATTATTGGTGCAAGAACATCTGCACCAACCTTGAGGAATCTAGCCTCAATTCCATCTAAACCTCCTGCCTTACTTATATTTAAATTATGTCACTCTAATTGCACTTCATTCATGCTTAATAATCTAAAGGTAAACTTAGCTGCATGTTGTCTTACCTGTTTGACTTCTAATTCAATCAATTATTTTAATTACTGATAAGTCAGCTGTGTGCTCTTTCAGTAAGGGGATATTTAAATTGGGGAGATCAAGAAAATAAGAGTTTAATATAGTAGCTACTTTTTTTGGTTCATCAGTTAAACCCCCCACACCCATAACAGACTAGTCACTTTTGTAGTTCTAACAGAATGTTTTATTCCAGAGACGTACTTCCAAAACATTTTTTGATCATTTACCTTTTCTAATTTATTCAAATGATACTTTCTCTTCGCAATCGTAATATCTTTTTTGCATTTATTTCTCCATATTTTAAAACTTTCCCAATCCTCTAAACATTTTGTTTTCCTGGCTTTCCTCCATACTCTATCTCTTATCCTAATTTGCTTTTTTAATTTATCAATTTTCCATGGTTCTTCTCTAGCTCTCCTTTGCCTCTGCACTTTGGGGGCACGTTTGTGTATAATAGTTAATAGAGAATCATTAACTTCCTAATCAGCTAAATTGATATCAGTAATCAAAAATAACCTGTCCCAGTTGAAGTTTCTATGTGTATTTCTAAATTGGACATTGTTAAAATTTTTAAAGTCTCTAACTCAATAAGTATTCCCTTGTTGAACTAGATTAATCTGAAACTTTATACTACATATTATAGAATTATGATCACCCAAGTTTATTGGCAAAAAGTCCCAATTTTTAATAACCAAATACTGTGAAACAAACAGAAGATTCAGTATTGTCCCCTGATTGCAATTTGAGGTAGTTCTAGCAGGTTTTTCAATTATCTGCTCCAGTCCCAGGGTCTCAAAGTTTGGGCCAGGTTTAACTTCGATGTTCCCACTCTGCATTAACAAACTTGAGCAGAATAAACTTCCAGGCCCTAAGTTATTTATTTTACATGTTATTTCAAGGGGACTTGCCTGTCTAATAAACCTCCGTCTTTCATTTGTAAACTGGTTTCTTATTAAAGTAAAACTATTGTTTTTTGGATAAAATATCCCCCCCCCAAAGTTACAAAATCTATACCTTTACTAACACTGTTACAGTCTTTCTCTTTCATATTAAAATTCACAATACAAACTCCCCACTGCAACCAACCCCACATAAAAATCAGAAGGCTCTTTTCCATACTGATTCTAATACTATGCAATTGTTACAAATCAGGTTTCTTGTTGCGAGAGGCCCTCACGCTCATGACCATGGTTGGCGCGAGGCTTTGTAGTAGAGATCCCCCGCCCCTTGTCCATTCTACAGGTAACGTGATCCGCGGCCGGATCCCCTCCTTCTTTAAAACGCCATAGCACAAGTGTCCCAAGCAGCAAATATGGTGAAACAGATTAATACAGCAGTTAAATAAAACAAAGTCAGTGCAATACAATGAACTCCAACTTTGTGGCACCAGCAGTCTGCAGCAGTCACCTGCAGCTGAGTTGTTCTTTGCCGGGCAGTTCAATCAGTGTAAGTTTTATTTTCACAGCACTGTAATGTCCTCTGGACACTGTTTATTATGTATGTTCTCCCTTCCCCTGTACCCCCCAGGTCACATCTGTAATTGAGCAGTAGTCTGCTCAGTATGCCTTCCTGTTAAAACCTCCTCCTTGCTCAAGGTCAGGAAGGTCAACTCAATAACTGTGAGTAGAAACATAGAAACATAGAATTTGACGGCAGATAAGGACCGCTTGGCCCACCCAGTCTGCCCATTTCCCTACCTAATGGATAAGCTGCAGATCCTAGTTAACCAGCAGCCTACTTCTTCCCCCTAGAATTGCCTTATGACTGTCCCATGCATGCTTGAATTCCACCACTGTTTTTGACTCCACAACCTCCTCCGGAAGGCCGTTCCATGCATCCACAACCCTCTCTGTGAAAAATACTTCCTTAAATTACCTCTGAGCCGCCCCCCCCCCATCTTCAAATTGTGCTCCCTTGTTCTTGCACACCTCTTTTTTGAAAGATGCTACCTCTTGGACTTTGTTGATTCCCTTGAGGTACTTGAAAATTTCTATCATGTCCCCCTCTCCTCCTTTCCTCGAGGCTATACATATTAGCTCCTTAAGTCTCTCTTCATATGTCTTCCAGTGCAGACCCTGCACCATTTTAGTTGCCCTCCTCTAGACAGCTTCCATCCTGTCTATGTCTTTATGGAGATTGGTCTCCAGAACTGCATGCAGTACTCAGATGGGGTCTGACCAGCTGTCTGTACAGAGGGATAATAACTTCCTGTTTTCTACTGGTGATGCCTCTCCTATGCATCCCAGTATCCCCCAGCCCTCCTTGCTGCCCTCTCACATTGCTTGCCCACCTTTAGGTCATCTGATATGACTACCCCAGGTCCCTTTCAATTTTGTTGTTGATAGTATCTCACCCCCCATTGTGTACTCTTCCCCTGGGTTTTTGTTTCCCAGGTGCATTACCTTGCACTTCTTAGCATTGAATCTAAGCTGCCATACATTTGACCATTCCTCTAACCTTGCCAAGTCCCTTCTCATCCTCTCCACCCCACCTTGTGCATCAACTCTGTTGCAGATCTTTGTGTCATCTGCAAAGAGACATACTTTTCCTTCCAGTCCCTCTGCAATGTCACTTATAAAGACATTGAAGAGGACTGGTCCTAATACAGAACCCTGTGGTACCCCACTAGTAACCCCCCTTTCTTCAGAGTGGACTCCATTTACTATTACTCTCCGTGTCCTATTCTCCAGCCAATTCTTTACCCAGGCTGTCATCTTGGGACCCACTCCCAGGCTGGCTAACTTGTATATTAATCTTTTGTGTGGGACTGTGTCAAATGCCTTGCTAAAGTCTAGGTAGGCCATGTCCACAGCTCCTCCTGATCTACTACTTTGGTCACCCAGTCAAAGAAATCTATTAGATTCGTCTGGCATGACCTTCCCGCTGTGAATCCATGCTGCCTTGGGTCCTGTGCCCTCTGACCTCTAGATACTCGACAATTCTTTCCTTCAGAAGTGATTCCATCATTTTCCCTACCACTGAGGTTAAACTAACTGGTCTGTAGTTTCCTGCTTCTGCCTTGCTCCCACTTTTGTGAAGGGAATCACATCTGCCTCCTCCAGTCCTCAGGTACCACCCCATCCTCCCATAATTTGTTAAAAGGGTAGTCAGTGGTGTCACTAGTTCTACCCTTAGTTCTTTTAGAATTCTGGGATGAATCCCATCAGGCCCCATTGCTTTGTCCACCTTCAGTTTTAAGAGTTCTTTCAGAACCCTTTCTTCTGTAAATGGGCTGGTATCAACTTCTGTATCCAGAGTGTTTCTACTGTTTGTTTTAGGTACCTCCCCCTCTTCCTTTGTAAATACTGAGCAAAAATATTTGTTTAGTATCTCTGCCTTTTCACAGTCACCCTCTGCCCACCCTCCGTCCCCTTTATTAAGCCTCACTATCCTTCCCTTGGTCTTCCTTTGCTCCCTGATGTACCTATAAAAGGTTTTATCCCCCTTCTTAACCGAGTTGGCTGTCTTTTCCTCAGTTTGGGCCTTTGCTGTTCTGACTGTCTTCCCAGCTTCCTTTTGCTTTACCTGATACAGTTCTCTGTCCTGCTCCTTCTGTGATTCCTTGTACTTCCTGAATGCTTTCTTTTTCTCTTGAACCTTCACTGCCACTTCCTTTGAGAACCATAGTGGTTTCTTACTTCATTTGTTTTGTTTATTTGCTTCACACAAAGGCTCGTTACCTCTGTGATGGCAGTTTTTATTATTCCCCATTGTTCTTCCACCCCTCCTTCCTGCCCATTTGCTAGTGCATTCCTTAGGCACTCACCCATTTTGGCAAAGTCAGCCCTCCTAAAGTCCAGTACTTTTGCCTTTGTATGACTTGACTCTATTGCTGTGTTTATTGTGAATAGAATGCTCTTCAGAGACGGACTGCAAACAGAGTCCAACAGAAATAGTAGAATTACTTTCAAAAATACTGTATTCTCCTCATGTTCAGTATGTTTGTTTTTTTTTGTCAGTTCTTTTATTATCTCTGTTCAAGCACAGCATGACCTTCTGCTTTCTCTGTCATGGAGCTAGTTAAAGAGGATGGCAAATATAGGGCAATCAGCCTGACTTAAATAGTGAGAAAGTGAGAAAGAAAGTTCACTTTGGAACACTTAATCTCCTCTCCTATGTAATTCACTCTCACACACCTCTATCAAATCCAGCTGCACCGCCTGCCCCTCCCCATCTGTTCCCATAACAATGCATAGCACTTGCTCCTGACCCAAAACAATAATTAGCACTTCTCTTGCCTCTTCACCTCATCTCACTCATCCTTCCCTTCCCTCTACTTATCAATCCTCAGAAACTCCTTCCTCCCTTCCTGCTAAAATTCAGTCCAAAATTATCTCTGCCATCTGAATTCTTGCTCTGCCATTTGAATTCTTGCAAAACACGCTTCTCCAAGCTTTTTGTTCCCCAGGTTGCACCTGGAAATGAGTCTCAGCTCAATGTGCCTTTCCTGGTTGCCAAATGTTTTTAAAAATAAAAATAATAAATAACAAGTTAATGTAATCACTGCTGAAAGAAAGGATTGTGGAATATCTTGAATCCAATGGGCTACAAGACCTGAGGCAGCATTGATTCATGGGGGTGATCATGCCAAATGAATCTGATAGCATTTTTTGATGGGGTGACCAAGGCACTAGATCATGGTACAGTGGCAACATAAATCCCAAATGTAAGCACTTGAGCAAGGATGAAATCACTCATTTATCATGCAATTTAATAAAGAAATCCTAGGGCCACATACAACCGTCACCCCTAGCGCCTCAGCAGTGAAGCCTTCTAAGGGGATACTGGCATTGTAGATCCAGATGTCCAGAGTTTCATCTTTTTTTGCACAACTCACTGCTGCACTACACTTAAAATTTTGCACAACCCCCTTACTCATGGTAGGGGACAGGGTTGCTACTAGCATTGCCCATCAGAGTACAGGTGCCTTGGCACCACAGCTCTGTCCTTAGTGGGAGGGGAGGAGGCTAGGAACAGGGAAATATACTGTATAGGAGGGCAAGGTCCCCCCTTACCCTGCCCCCTTTTTCTCTTCTATCACTCCTTTCCATTTATTTTTCAACAAATGCCTCCAGCTGCATCTTCATCCTCCCCCTCTCCTCTCATCCCTGTTTCTCTGCCATCCCCGGGTGCCTGACCCTACCCATTCTTTGTAGGCACAAGCATCCTAGCTGTGTTCACCATTTTACTATAGCTACCTCTGTTAACTACCTACTCTTCTCCTCCTCTACACCATACTCTTCCTATTATTACCCACTTTCAATAGCTCTGTTGTACATGAATTGTTTACTGTTATTTCACTGTTGCTTCCATGTTGTTTGTTATTTCTGACATGGAACCTTTGTAAAAGAGCCTTGGCTCAAAGGTACTTGTAATCCTAGAATAAATAAAAACAAAGGTGGGAAAAATGAGCTGTAAATAAAAGATAAAAGATCTGAAACAAAAGGTCTCAGTTTGAGTTGGTCCCCTGAGGGTTGTTCTAAAAGTTGTGGTGAGTTCCATTTGGGGCCAGGCTTAATGGCAGGGGGCAAGGCTCAGGGTGGCAGGGCCAGTCTCCAGCCCCACCCCTGTAATGTGGGTTGGAGCAGATGGGGAAGCTAAATCTCCACAGGCAGAGAAGCGGGTTTCCTGGGTGGGCACCCCCTCAAGGAGCGGGCACCAATAGTGTTCAGGCCTGGAAGGTTTCCCTAAAGATTGGATTCTGAATGTTGTGGCAGAATGGGACCCTGAAGTGCAAGACTGGTAACTACCCACATGACCCACAATTTCAAGGTAAGAAGCAGAATGCAAACATATACTGTTCTGGTAGGTAGGGGCCATTTGGCTGCATTGTTAATCCAGGGGTGAGTGCCTGGAAGGTTGGTCAGTGGGTTCAGTACCCAATCAATAGGAGAATTTTCTATGCTGCCCCACAGTAAATGGAGTGGGGCTCAGGATCCCTAACATTCCCTAGTCATGGGAAATCCATTGGGTAAGGCCGTAGGGTTCACTTAAGTAGTATATGTAGCTATTAACAAGAGTCTCTGGCCGTACAGTAATCAAATGGTAGTATCCGACAACAGATCGAACAGAGTCCCAAATCAGCTGGCTAGTAAGCCAGGTAGTCAGGCTATATGGATGGGACAAGCCATGAAATAATGAAATAATGATGCAGGGTCAGGTGGCTAACAAGTAACTGCAAGTGACAGTACAACATTTGCAATGAACTTTCTGGAACTCCGGGTTCCCCTGATTGAAGAAATAAATTAAAACTGCCTGAAATGAACTTAGATAAGCGTGTCTCCTCAGTAAAGGAAACACAAGTGAACTGCCACTCTAAGTGTTGTGTGATCTCGTTTAACATTGACACCAATTATTGCCTCAAGAAGAATGAAAGCATGGTAACTATGACATGTTTTATTGCAAGGGGTCTCCTGGTGAGCCAAAACATCTAAATTACCCCTAGACACAGGAGCTGCCATGGACCATGCCCACCCCCATCATAGGCAGAATCAGCTGGCAGGCCAAAAGGGGGGTGGGAGGCTTGCACACGATTTTGGTTTGCAATTGTACTCCAGTTACAATATGTTATATTGTTATCTTTTGGCAAGGCAAGGCAAATTTTATTTTTCAAGGCGCCAATCCCAGAGGTTCTGGGTGTCGTACATAAACTCAGACTAATAATAAAAGACATAAGTAAATAAAAAACATACAGATTACGACAATTGCTATAAAATAAAATAAGTAAAGCTCAGCTAAAAACAAATTCTAGAGGCAATCCCATGATTAAAATCTAACAGACAGTGTCCGGGAAGCCCTGGCTGAACAGGAGGGTCTTATCGGGGTTCAGTCTAAACCAGCTGGAGGCCATTCAATCATCAATCTCAGCAAGGCAGTTGTTTAGCACTTCCGCTACATCGGATGTTCCAAGGACAAAGAAAAATACAGTTGGGTATCATCTGCGTAGCAATGAACACCCAAACTGTATTTCCTAATGAGCTCCACCAGGGGCAGCATATACACGGCAAACAACATTGGCGACAGAACTGAAATCTGAGGTACTCTGCATGACAGGAGGCTAGGGAAGGAGGAGAAATTTCCCATCACCACCTGTTGCCTTCTATTCATGAGGTAGGACTTAAACCAGCCGATGACAGTGCCGGTGAGTCCACAAAATTCCCTCAGGCGGTCGAGTAACACTTAATGGTCTACCGTGTCAAATGCTGAGGAGAGATTGAGGATAACGAGAATTGTCCCTTCCCCTCAGTCTCTCACCCTGAGGAAGTCATTGTGTACCCAAACTAATGCAGTTTCTGTCCTATGCCTAGCATGAAACCCAGACTGGAAAGACACATAGAGATCAAAGGCCATGAGATGCTCCTCAAGCTGTTGCACCACAACCTACTCAACAACCTTCCCTACAAATGGGAGATTGGAGATTGGACAGTAACTTGCCTTGATGTCAGGGTCCAATAATGTTTTTTTCAAAGGGGGTCTAACCAGTGCCTCCTTCAAGACATCTGGGAAGACCCCCTCTGACACAACGCGCTGGACAATGAAGACGAACACCGGGCCAATGGTGTCAACACATCTCATCAAGAAACGAGTTGGCACCGAGACAAGTTCGCAATATGTGTGCTTCACCATGGAAGCAACCCCAATGACCTCTGACACCGCCACTGGTTTAAACTCCCCCAACCAGGTGGAGTGCACTCCAGATGCTCAAGGTGACCACTGTCAGCCATTCTCTGGCTCACTGGCGGAGCTCCTTGCTGAATAGTGGACACCCTGTGCCAGAAGAAGCGAGCAACATCTTCACATGATGCATCAGAAAAAGCTTTTTTCAGCTGTAGACAGGCTGGGTTTAGCAACCTGTCCACAGTCCGGAGGAGCACTGTTGGTCGATTCTTCCCGTCAGCAATCTCCCTGGACAGGAACTCTGCCTTTTGCACAGCTTGCTTTAGTTTACTTTGTACAGCACATTCTTGTTGCTGTATTTTATTTTTGTGTTTTTATTTCATTTTGTACCCCACCATGTTGCACTTAGAAATAAGCTGTTGGATTAGTGTGCCTTTCCTGATTACCCAGTTTTAAATAAAACAAGCATTTGTCAATGCCGAATGTTGTCTTGCTGGCATTGGCATTGGTAGTGCAGGAGTTAGAGAGACGCATAATAGACAAGGCAGTGCAGTATTGAACAGATGCCAACCCACCCCCACCCTGCAGAGACTGACAGGCATTGTGGTGTCTCTTTGAGTGTTTGGTAGTGCAGTACGGGAAAACATTTTGGGCAGGATGAGAAAAATGACAGCTGTACAGTTCATAAGGAGGTGTAAAAAAATGCCAGTGTTGAAAATGTGGCATGTAAATATTGCAAATTTGCGAAGTTGCAGGGGTGCATGGGAAATATGCAATGCACGCTTGCAACACTGCCATTTTATGGGCGTTCGGCACCAAATGTTCAACATAGGCATTTTAGCACCTATGCTCATGAACAGTGTCACTGTTATTTCCTCACAGTGTCCCAAGAAGTGATTTCACACAGCGACCACGCTATTTTGCGTGCGAAAACACATTTTGGGCAGGTTATGTGAAATGACGGCTGTACTGTTCATCAAGAGGTGTGGAAAAATGGCAATGGTGAAAATCCAGAGTGAAAATATCACAAATGCACGACGGTACGAGTGTGCATGCAATCTGCCAACGTACACCTATAATGCAGTCATTTTATGGAGTATCATCACCAAATTTTCAACATAGTCATTTTAGGACCTCTGCTCATGAACTGTGTTGCTGTCATTTTCATAATCTAGCCCAAACACTGATTTCCCACAGCGACTGCGCTACTGTGCGCCGGAAGTGCAGAAACACATTTTGGGCAGGATGTGGAAAATGACAGCTGTACTGTTCACAAGGAGGTGTACAAAAATGGTAATGCTGAAAATCTGGCATTAAAATATTGCAAATTCATGGAGTTACGTGCCTGTGTAGCAACTGTGTAATGCGCGCTCGTAAAACAGGCATTTGTTGGATTTTTTCCACCAAATTTGGAACATAGATTTTGTGAGAGGCCACCTCATGGACGATTGACACTGTCATTTCATTATTGGTTCCCGAAGGTGATTTCGCGAGTGACTGGAAATCACCTTCGAGGCTGATTAATGCCATGACAGTGATAGAATTCATGAGGAGAGGCCCCAAAATCCCCATATTGAAAATTTGGTGCCAATCTCCAACAAATGCCCGAGATATGCAGCAAAGTTAAAAACCCTATTCATTCCATTATACAGCTTACCGGCATTTCCTCAGTTCGGTCGGCTTTGAAGAGTGCAGACATGTTCCCGGTCCACAGAAGATCATTGTGCTGGACTCCGGAGGTAAGTATGGGGTGAGGGGGTGGGAGGCAAGGTGGCAGGTGGGTGTGGTTTTGGGGGCAGGAGACTACGAGGGACCGTTTTTATGTTACAGGGGAGGGAAAAAAAACTAACATCGCGGGACAGTTTTTTTTTTCAGGGGACTTGGCATGCTGGGGTGGGCTCCCAGCATGCAACCTAACTGTTTTGGAGGAGGGGGGTTGCTGCAGCTGACAGGGGATTGGGCACCCTCGTCGGCAGACAATGGGGGGTTAATTTATGCCGACGTGGACTGGGCACCCTGTCGGCACACAATGACAGCCAGGGGGCAACAGCCAAGGGGGATTGGGCACCCCCCCTTGGCATATAACAAAATGCGGGGGGGGCTGATTTATGCTGACAAGGTGTGGGCTCCCCCATCAACACACAATGAAAGTGGGGGGGAGACAAGAACCGAGGAGGATTGGGCACCCCCCTCGGCATATAGGAAATGGGGGGGCTGCTGTATGCCGACAGGGAGTGGACTCCCCCGTCAGCAAATGTGTGCGGCCACAGTAAGCCAGCTGGGGGATTGGGCACCCCCAAAGTTGGCCATTGGGTGGCCGCCTGCCATACTGCTAATGTGGCGAGCACACAGGAAGGGTCCACTGCATCTGACGAGCTTTGCTCGGATTGCAGCGGACCTTTCCTTAGATGTGCTCGCCACATTAGCATGCATGGTGTGGCTGCCGGCATGCAGGCTGATTAGAAAATGAGGGACGCACCTACTGATGCATGCCCTGCATTCGCCCAACAGCGGCCGCACCTCCAAAGCTGCACTACCACAAGATGTTGACTTGCGTGCAGGTGCGACAAGCCAACATAAAAAGTGAAGTGGTTATCCCTCTGTACAGATAGTTGGTGAGACCCCATCTGGAGTACAGGTGTGCAGTTTTGAAGACCTCATGTATGCAAGGACATAGACAGGATGGAAGCAGTCCAGAGGAGGGCAACTAAAATGGTGCAGGGTCTGCATCAGAGACCATATGAAGAAAGACTGAGAGAGCTTAATATGTATATCCTTGATGAAAAGAGGGACGGGGAGACATGATAGAAACGTTCAAGTACCTCAAAGGAATCAACAAAGTCCAGGAGAGTAGCATCTTTCAGAATAAGAGATGTGCAAGAACAAGGGAGCACAATTTAAAGATGGGGGGGAGCTCAGGGGTAATGTGAGGAAATTTTTTTTCAAGGAGAGAGTGGTGGATGCATGGAACCGCCTTTCTGGGGAGGTTGTTTGGTCTAAAACAGTAGGGGAATTCAAACATGCATGAGACAGACATAAGGCAATTGTAGTGGGGGGTGGCAGGAAGTAGGCTGTTGGTTAACTAGAATCTGCAGCTTATCCAGTAGGTAGGGAATTGAGCAGACTGGGTAGGCCAAGTGGCCCTTATCTGCCGTCAAAATCTATGTTTCTATGTTATTCAGTCCTGAAAGGTGATTTCATGGTCACTGCGTGGAACCACCTTTTGGGACTGAGTAACAAAATGACAATGCCACTGTTCATGAGTGGGGCTCTCAAAAAGCCTATGTTGCAAATTTGGTGAAAAAAATCCCCAAAATTACTGTTTTACGAGCGTGCATTGTGCTGTTTCCACACACGCTTGTAACTTCATGAATTTGTCATATTTTCACTCCAGATTTTCCAAATCGGCATTTTCCACACCTCCTGATGAACAGTACAGCTGTCATTTTACATATCCTAGCTGAAATGTGTTTTCTCACGTCCAGAGCAGAATAGCACAGTCGCTGTGCAAAATCAGTTTTTGGGACAGCTTGAGAAAATGACGGTGACACTGTTCATGAGCAGAGATCCTAAAATTCCTATGTTGAAAATTGGGTGCCAAAAGTCCATAAAATTACTGTTACAAGCGTTGCACAGTTTCCACGCACTCTTGAAACTTTGCAAATTTGCATTAATTTCAGGCCATATTTTCAACACTGGCATTTTTTCACACACCCTTATCAACAGTAAAGCTATCATTTTTCACAGGCTGTCCAAAATGTGTTTTCGCAGCTGTGGTGCACAATGGCATGGTTGCTGTGGGAAATCAACTTTTGGGACAGATTAACAAAATCACAGTGCCACTGTTCATGAGGGGAGGTCCCAAAATGCCTATGTTGAAAATGTGGCTAAAAAACTCCCAAACATAATTGGGTTACGGACACGTGTTGCACAGTTTCTATGCATGCTCATGACGTCTCCAATTTTTCATATTTTCACTCCATATTTTCAATATTTCCATTTTTTACGCCTCCTCTTGAAAATTACAGTTGTCATTTTCCACATCCTGCCCAAAATGTGTTTTCATCCCTGTGTCGCCAAATGGCATAGCCACTGTGCAAAACCCCCTTTCAGCTAACAAACTGATTGTGGCACTATTCATTAGGTGGGGTCACACAAAGCCCATGTTGAAAATTTGGAGTGAAAATACCAACACATGTCTAGGGTGTTAGGGTTTCCAACTGTAGCACCCCACCCTGTAGAGACTCACAGGCATCAGGGGTGTGACTTTGGGTCATCGGCTGTAATGTTCATGCCATTCCAGCCCACCCCCACCCCCACCCTGCAGCCAGTGACAGGCATTTTGGTGTACCTTGCAGTGTTTGGCCACAAAGTTCACCTCATTGTCCTACACTGCACCCACCTCAGCATATTTCCTTATGGAATGGGGTAAGTATAACACCCAAAGACCCCAAAGCACACCATGACACTTGTCAGTGTCTACAGGGCAGGGTGAAGTAAAATGGCATGAGCCTTATAGCTGATGACCGAAAGGCACACCCCAATGCCTGTCAGTCTCTGCAGGGTGGGAATGGGGTTGGTGTCACTTCAATACTTCACTGCCATTCCTATTATGCATCTCTAACTCCTGCACTACCAATGCCAGTGCCAGCGGGACAACATTCGGCATTAACAAATGCTTGTTTCTTAGCTCCGTTACATACTGTGTTGTGACTTGCACCACTGCCATTCCACCCTTATCAGACATTTTTACTGCAATTTCTAGTCGTTTCTGCAGTTCTCTCACTGCCGCCCATTCCTTTGCCCCAAAAATAATATAGCATATTAACACATACATTTTTTTAAATGAGGTGTAAATGGCAGTCGGTTATGTATTTACGTGGCTTTCATGATGTCAAAGAAAACCGAAATGCATGTTTATCTTGTTTGCTTGCATATGAACAGCGAGTGCAAAACATTCTAAGTCCTAAAATTTTTTTTTGGGAAAATCTCTGTACTGAACCAACAATTTAGGGTTTTGTTGCTAGTGTTTTATGGATTAAATTGCAGTTAAACATTTTTTTTCCCACTGTTACTTAGACCAACTTGATGATCAGAATGAATGAATTTATATAATTTTGCTTTCTATTAGGGTGGCATGCTTAGGTTATTTCCATATGTTGTTTAGCCATTTACATACATTATTAGGAGCTATATGTGCCAAAGAACCAGTGTTTTGATCACTAATATTTTTTTTGTCCAGGCCAGTGGCTCTGGTGGGACTTTGGTTTGATTTGCAAAGACATAGCTGCAACTTATAGGAACACTTATTATTAATGGTTGGGATTCATTTAAGGAAGGATTTCTATATATGGTTTCCATGCTTAGCATTTTTTGTCACATGATCATGTTTCACTGAAACTATCAATGGAAGAAAATATATATATAATTTATGAGGCTCCCTGTTTTGGCTCACACTGCATCTTCTGGCCATAACAGCTAATTGTGGCTGGGAAATCGCCACCCAGCATTTCAACTGAGTCAGCTGAAATGCGAATAATAAGGCAAGGCTTTTATGAAAGCAGACATGAAAAAATTATGTCCTAATGTATCAATGCAACTAGTGTCACTTTCAAAATATTTCAAAATCATTTTTTAAATTTATTTAATTGGTTTTTCATATGTAACCCCTAGATGGCGCTATCCCAGGGGCTACTACCCCTGCCTGATTTGCCACTAACAGGTTGAGGGGCCTGGATCCAATGGCGGGTGCCTCCACCCAGAGGTCAGGGTTTGCAATAGTTAAACTAACTTGGTCACAGCCCTCTGGGACACTGCAACCCCCCTTTCTTCCCACTAGTGGCCCACACAATATATCAGAATTACCTTCACAGTATACACTTACCCCCAGGTCTGGTTCCGGCACTGGGACCTCCTGTGAAATGAGAACAGTGCAACAATCACAGTACAGTACTTTAACATAGACAAATACCTCAGGCAGTATAACTTTGCTGAAACAAGCAGCTCTGATTTATTTAGGGGGATATAACAAGGACAGGGGGAAATCAGGTTAATTAGCTTATCACTCTAATAATCTACTTATGGCTCTGTGCACAGTCCTATCCCTATCAGTTACTGTCCCTGGGTACCCAAGCCCTAGTGGCTAGTCCAAACCGTGGCAGCTGGTAGGGCCCTTTCACACAAGAGAAAAGGAGAATTAAACAGTCAGCAGTACAGTAATTCCATTTGGATTTAATGTGGCAATTCAACAGGGAGCGACCCTGAATTAGTACTCCACGACCTCCAAATAAGATAGGGTCCTTCAATGTCAGCAGGGCTCACTTGAGGTACACAAACCTCTTCACACATCCATATAAGAAAGCACTATACCAGGCAGGCTGCATCTGTATCCCGATGCAATTACTGCACATACCGGGAGAACACACAGCAGATTCAGTTCCTGACAGACCGAGTACAATTTTCAGCAATTCCTCCAGTCTTCTACAGGGTGAGCCTGGTTTCTACTCTTCAGAGATCCTTTGATTCTTTACACAGGACGGATTCAGTCCTAACAAGCTGTTACACAAGCTGCAGACCGGAACTCTGGGCCTTACACACTTTTTTACTAAAACTGCACACTGAAAAAGCACAGGGCTCCTTCCTTCTTCACTGCCAAAGCTCAACTGAAACTCCAACCGACAAAACGGGCACTTCCTTTGAGTTCCTCCCAGTTCTTGACTGGATTGGCTGTCACCACAATAGACTGCTGCTGTTGGTCTAAAAGGCACTGAAGTCTAAACTACATCTCCCAGAGTCACTGCCCATACAATCCTCTTGTGGCTGGCTCAGATTATGAGTCCAAGTTCTGATTCGTCCAAGGCACCATTTTAGAGCTAGCTTACCCCACACTGATTGGTCCAGTTCAGCAGTTCAAAACTAGAATGGGGAACTAGCAGACACAGTTCTGACTGCAAAGAAAGCAGGTTAGACAAACTGTAATTTCATTATTACTCTAAATAATTTCTGGCAAACAGTTACATCTTTCAGATAGGTTCTTTGCACTCCTAGTGACTGCAAAATGAAGTGAATTGGCAGCAGCTCGAGTGGTACTCAGAGAAGCACACAGTCCCCCATACAAACTAATTATGTCTGCAAGCAGACAGCTCTTAAAAGACAGTACCAGAGGTTCTAAAACACTCACTGATAAATGGCTTAAATGCCAAACACCATTCAGGCTTGGAGCATTCAAGCAAGCTCCTGAGTCTTTTGGGAACCCCCATTTGCAGGGGTTACACCCTTCCTGGCCTGGGAAAGCTTGACGTCCAGCGTCAAGCAAGTACCCATAAGTTTCAACTGCAACCATATACATTTGCATTAGGCTCGCATATGTAATCATCAGTCAATATATCATTTTACCAAGAACACATTTCTGAAACATTGCAGTACGTCCTCTTTACAAGTATTACATACATTGTACCATAACTCAAGTTATTACCTCTTGTACATGAAACCTGAAGAGAGGGGCCCTTCCTATCAGTTACCTTGGGGCTGGATGGGGCAAGGGCACCATACTTAGAGGGCAACACAAGTAACTTGGAGTTAGCACTGATGCTCAGTTTGGGCAATGAGCTGGGACACATACACTCCTTTATGGACAACATTGAGAGGCAAGTCCACAGGCCTCCCAAGTGAATCATAACTGAGGTGCACCACAGGCTTTACAGCTCGACCAGTCTTTCTAGGGGAACTGTTATAGTCTCTGCACTCTGAGCCTCATTTTCAGCATTGTCCTCACTTGTCAGGGAGTCTCCATGGGGTAGAGAGGCTAGAACTTGGGGCACTTTCAGCTCAGGAGTTACAGTTTCTGAGTCCACAACATTTGGCCTGCATGGAGAGCTTTCGGACACTGGCAGTGGACTGTCAGGGCACTCAAATACTCTTCTTGTTCGGTGTATCACCAGTCTGCCCCAATCTATCATTTTCCTCCCTGAAAGCTCAAACAGTTCAACCATGCACAATGATTCCATTTCATCTGATCTGATGCTTTGCACTTCACTTTCTGGGAGCATTGGCTCCAGGGATGAAGCTGGGGCTTAGACAGTCCAGAAGGTCCAGCTTCATCTCCAGTATTGACTAGGGATTGCCCCAAAACAATTGACTCAGTTCGTAGAAGGATAGTATTCAAAGTCACTCTCACTTTCTTCCGATATGGACTGACAGTCATGCTCAACTGGGACTTGTGGAGGGAACACTTTAACTTTGCTTCTGAAGGTGCAGACTTTCTTGATCTTTTCTTAGCAGCAGCTCTAGTCACTGGTCCAGAGGGGCATCTTCTAGGGGCTCAGACTCAATTAAGATTTGTCCAATGGGCAGTAAATGATTTCTATGCATAGTTTTACATCTTTTGAATTATTCTCAGGCCTTACTTTGAACACTGGCAGATCATCTAGTTTGCCCACTACAATGTGAGGGAGATGGTGCCATCTGTCAGCAATCTTGTGCTTGCCATGCAGTCCCAGATTTCTTAGCAATACCGAACTCCCTCCTGGAGTTCCTGTGCTTCACCTTTTATCATACCTTTCTTTGTTGGCCAGATTTCTTTTGGCAGCCATGGTTTGAGCCAGTTGGTACGCATGAGTTAGCTGGGCCTTTAACTTTTCACATACTGTAAATAGTTGTCAGCTTGAACCCCAATCAGGAGAGACCCCAAACACACATCTACTGGTAGTCGAGCTTCTTCCAAACATCAGGCTGTAGGGGAGAATCCAGTGGCATCACTTTTGGTGCAGTTATAAGCATGTACCAGGGTGCTAATTTGTTGGCTCCATCTAGGCTTGTCCTTTGGGTGCAGGGTGCCTAGCATATCTAGCAAAGTGCGGTTGAAATGTTCAGGCTGTGGGTCCCCTGGGGTGGTAAGGAGTGGTTCTGGACCTCTCCCCACAGAGAAAGCATCTCTTTGATCAGACGACTCTCAAAGTCTCTCCCTTGATCAGAATGGATTCTTTGTGGAGCCCCATAGTGAACAAAAGTTTTCTACAAGTACTTTGGCCACAGTGGATGCTTTCTGGTCTTTGGTGGGAAAGCTTGGGCATATCTCGTGAAATGGTCAGTGACCACCAGCACATTACTGATATTTCTTTGATCTGACTCCAAACTCAGAAAATCAATACAGACCAGCTCCATGGGTGCACTGGTGGTGATGTTAACAAGGGGGCAGCCTCTGGGGCAAAGCTTTCCTCTGTAAGCAGCGACTACAAGTTCGAATGTGTTGCTCCACATCAGCCCCATCTTAGGCCAATAGAATCTGGATCTCACCAAGTCAAGTGTTCTGTCTATACCAAGGTGCCCATGTGGTTGTGCAAGGACCTCAGTACTGAGTCTCGAAGGCAGTGGGCAGCACTAGTTGTTGTTTGTCTACTTGTCCCCTCTGTCTACTGTTTCTCTGTATAACAGTTTATTGATCAGTTTCAACTTAGGACCTTCTTTGTATAACAGTGCAGTTCTCAAATCAGTGGAGCGTAATTTGGACACATCTTTTCCTGCATAGAGGGCTTCTAAAGCTGCTTTGATCATGGTATCGCGGATTGAGCCGCGAATACTGTCATTGTCCAGCTGAGGCAGTGCACCAATGTCTATTGCAGAAAAGTGGCAATAAGCAGCAGGTATGCAATTCTCAGAGGCTCCCAAGCAATCCACCATGCAGTCCACTGCGTCCGTGGACATTTGTTCCTCCCTGTCAAACTTCCGGCAGAGTGCCCGAATGTCAGGTTCTGCCAATTGGACCCAATCATTCTGGGGAACAGGCCTCCGGGAGAGAGCATCAGCATCTATGTGGTTCAGACCTGCTCGGTATTCGAGAGCATAGTCATATGTAGATAATGCAGAAAGCCACCTATGGCCAGTGGCATCCAACTTAGCTGAGGTCTCCACATAGGTCAAAGGATTATTGTCAGTTTTTACTAGTATTTTAGCCCCATACAAGTACTCATGGAATTGGTCAACAATAGCCCACTTCAAAGCTAGGAACTCTAACTTATATACAGGATAGTTCTTTTCGGATGGGGTCAGGCTTCTACTGGCAAAGGCCACTGGTCTCAGGCCATTCTCGTGCTCTTGTACAACACAGCCCCCAACCCTTGCAAGCTAGCATCAGTGTACAGGGCGTAAGGTTTTCTTGGATCGGCATAGACCAGCAGTGGAGCATGGGTAAGTTGATATATGATCTCATGAAAAGCAGTCTCACAATCAGAGTCCAGCGCCCCAAATACTTCACTCGGATGAAAATACACTCTTTCAGTCTTGAGGGCGCTGACTTTTGGTATTTTTGTGGGTTGGGGATACCCTTGAGTAAGGTTAAGTAAAGGCGGATCACTCTTGAATAGTCCTTGATGAAGCGCCGATAATAACCACAAAATCCCAGGAATCTTTGCAGTTCTTTTGATTTTTGGCTGTGGCCAGGTGGTCAAGGCCTCAACTTTACTTGGGTCGGTCTCTATTCCCTCGGTGGATACTATGTGTCCCACATACTTTACTGATGTTTGAAAGAATTGACACTTATCAATGGACAGTTTAAGGCCAAAGTCCTCCAGTCAGTCCAATACCTTAAATAATCTGCTCTCATGTTCCTCCAGTGAGCTGCCAAACACAATAACATCATCTAGGTATACCAGGCACTCTAGTAAGTTCATGTCCCCCACTGCACGCTCCATCAATCGTTGAAAAGTGGCTGGGGCACCTGAAATCCCTAAGGGCAGCCTCATGAATTCATAGAAGCCAAGCGGACAGATAAAGGCCGTCTTCTCACGGTCCTCTGGGGCCATCGGGATCTGGTAGTACCCACTGCAGGAGATCCAGCACAGAGAACCACTTGCTCCCATTTAGGCAGTCCAGCATCCTGAACGCGGGGCATTGTGTACTGATCAGGGATAGTCCACGGTTTAAGGTGCGATAATCCACACACATCCTTACTGTTCCATTCTTTTCCTCACTACCACAATGGGGAAGTATAAGGGCTTCTGGATTCTTGTATTACACCAGCAGCTAACATCTCTTGCAGATGCCGTCTCACATCATCTATGTCAGCAGGTGCCAGGCGTCGAGACCTCTCACGAAATGGTCTTTCGTCATGCAGCCGGATATTGTGCTCAGCTCCTTGCACGCATCCTACATCCCATTCCTTTAAAGAAAACACCTGGTCTCTCTGGGCAAGCTTCTCACTGATCCTCACTTTCCATTCAGCTGGCAGCGGGGAGTCGCCGAAATCAAACAAGTCAGGCGTTACTCTGTCATTCTTCCTTGAACTCTTGCTGCTGGGTAGCACTGCAGTGTCTGCACAATGCACATTATCAGGATGCAACCTCTGTTTACTCGAATGTCTCTTTCAGACACATTATGAACTTGGACCATTACCCTTCTGGCATAAGCATGGGCTCTAGCGGGCAAAATACTAGGATTGACCAGCAGTCCCTCTGGCAATTTTCCATCGCCTGGTGCATCCAACATTAATATTTTATTCTTAACATCCTTTCTGATACGGACCTCTCCCTGTAAGGTACACTGGGCATTTGGCGCCAGGATCAGAGACTCAGGATCCTTCTTCCATACAATTCCGACCGGTTCCTCTGGTTCTGTTTTTTCAGCATCTCTGTGCCTCATAGGCCTTCTTAATTAAAGCCGAACTCTTAAAGCTCTACTAGTCTTTGACCCCTGTTTTTCATAACACAACTGTGCCAGCCTTCCAACATATGAGCATTTGTTCCAATCAACAAAGGGACACCATCATACAGTCCAGTGGGGGACACACTAAGGCTAGGGTCTCTACTTGTTCGCCACTCCAGCCACGGAGGTGGGGAAAGACAGCCAAATTCGGATATACCGGAATAGGGTAGGCCTTCTCACTTAACCCCATACATGCAGTCCTTCTAATGGTTGTAAGGTACATCTGACAAATGCTTCTGATACCAATCCTGGAACATAATTGTCACTTGGGAGCCACTGTCTAATACAGCTCTTGTAGACACTCCATTCACCTTTACAGTGGTCTCCATGGAGGGACCCACTATTCTGGACCAGTCTGGAGGCGGTAGTGAGGGGCCTGGGCAACTGACCTTGCCACAAGGGCGTGAATTAGCATTTTTGGTGCCCTCACTGGGATCATGTTGTGCACCTCTTAACCACTGATTTCTTCTCCGAAGCTCTCCTTGTAGCCTATATGCAACTTTGTCAGTGTCTTTTGGGACTGGCATTCCTTTTCATGTGCCCATCTTTCCACAATTATAGCAAAACATACTTTCTGGAGTTTGAGCTGGCCGAGGCACCACACTGGGAGCCAGGGGGGGTATTACTAACTGGAAACCTGGGTGCCATCTCTGTCTGCAGTGATAAGCATTTGGAGACATCTCGTCAGTTCTCCACTTCCATGGTCAGGAATTGAGTTTGGAGCTGTTATCAGCAGGAGATACATGGTGGTACCCCACCCCATAGCAGATGCAGTCGGATATAGGTCAGGGCCTGTACTTGCAGGCGTGGCCTTCATAAAGGGACTGTTTTTGAATTCCCGGATCTCTCTCAACAGTTCGCCCCATTGTGGCATATCTTTTTCCTTGTCAGAGCACTCATTGACTGTCAACCTCTGCCCCTGAACTTCACTTGATGGGTCACCCTCAGTCACTCGGGTCGTAGCCACAGCTGTTGGTGCAGGTACCTCCCGAGGTCGCCTTTTCTCAACTCCTCGAATTTCTCTCATTAACTCATCATAGGAGGGTGGGGATTCCAGTCGATTTGCCAGGCAACTGAAGCAACAGCAGTTCTGAGAAGGGGGCAGACTTAAGGATTCTGTCCAGTCTGGTTCGGTCCAGTTCAATCGCTGGCAAACTACCCTTTCTGAGGCATTCTTGCAACAATTTTTCCAGCCGAGACATACACAGACAACAACTCCCCTTGGTACTGTTGTGCATTTCTTACTCTCCACCATAGGTCCTCATCAGAATCTGGGCTCCCATACACATTCTCCAAGGCCTCAAGATGGGCCTGTGCAGTCGCTTCAGGGTTACTGGCCCGTTTAGCATGGATGGTAGCCAGGGCAGGACCTCGGAGGCTCTCACTAACCCTCTTTCGCTTTTCGCCTTCGAGCATTGCCATTCTAGCACTTGGGGCAACATAATCTATCCAGGTCTCCCAGTCATCCTCCCTTGGGGGTGGGAGGTGCCAGAGAAGATCCATACCTTCGTAAGAGTCGTGACTAATGGCAGGTGCAGAAATAGAGTCTGCATTGGTTCAGCCACCATTACGGACACTGAAGCAGAGAGGGTGTTGGGGAGGAACACCCCAGGTGGCAAGAATAGTTTCTTCAAGTCCTCCACAGTTTCCCTCTCCCAGCAACCATTCAGCAAATTTCTCCTCAAAAGTTTCAGATAGTGGTGGGGGCTGATTCCCCGGTCTTTACTGTCCTTAGTTATCACCTCCAAGCAGTGAGGGCTCCTCTGGGGTAATGGTCTGTGGCACTTTGAGCTATCTATGGGATCCTTAAACTCTACTAGGGCCAGGAAAGTGTGGGTGAGCAGATTAGCATGCCGACCCACCACCACAGGGTTTTGTAAACCTTCCACCTTGGAAAGTACTCCTGCACAGTGTCCGTATTGATACCCAGGGGATGTCCAGGATAAGCATAGCATTTTGGGGTCGATCTCCTCCCCAGTACACCACTCCACCAGCCGGTGCACAGCCACTTCTGTCGGGTACCCATTTTTTCTTAACAGTGGTTCGTAAATATGGCCACTAGAGGACACACAATCCCAGCGGTGAGCCTCCAAGATGTAACCCCTAGATGGCGCTATCCCAGGGGCTACTACCCCTGCCTGATTTGCCACTAACAGGTTGAGGGGCCTAGATCCAATGGCGGGTGCCTCCACCCAGAGGTCAGGGTTTGCAATAGTTAAACTAACTTGGTCACAGCCCTCTGGGACACTGCAACCCCTTTCTTCCCACTAGTGGCCCACACAATATATCAGAATTACCTTCACAGTATACACTTACCCCCAGGTCTGGTTCCGCACTGGGACCTCCTGTGAAATGAGATACAGTGCAACAATCACAGTACAGTACTTTAACATAGACAAATACCTCAGGCAGTATAACTTTGCTGAAACAAGCAGCTCTGATTTATTTAGGGGATATAACAGGGGGGAAATCAGGTTAATTAGCTTATCACTCTAATAACCTACCTATGGCTCTGTGCACAGTCCTATCCCTATCAGTTACTGTCCCTGGGTACCCAAGCCCTAGTGGCTAGTCCAAACCGTGGCAGCTGGTAGGGCCCTTTCACACAGAGAAAAGGAGAATTAAACAGTCACAGTACAGTAATTCCATTTGGATTTAATGTGGCAATTCAACAGGGAGCGACCCTGAATTAGTACTCACGACCTCCAAATAAGATAGGGTCCTTCAATGTCAGCAGGGCTCACTTGAGGTACAAACCTCTTCACACATCCATATAAAAGAAAGCACTATACCAGGCAGGCTGCATCTGTATCCCGATCGCAATTACTGCACAATACCGGGAGAACACACAGCAGATTCAGTTCCTGACAGACCGAGTGCAATTTTCAGCAATTCCTCCAGTCTTCACAGGGTGAGCCTGGTTTCTACTCTTCAGAGATCCTTTGATTCTTTTCACAGGACATATTCAGTCCTAACAAGCTGTTACACAAGCTGCAGACCGGAACTCTGGGCCTTACACACGTTTTTGACTAAAACTGCACACTGAAAAGCACAGGGCTCCTTCCTTCTTCACTGCCAAAGCTCAACTGAAACTCCAACCGACAAAACCGGCACTTCTTTGAGTTCCTCCCAGTTCTTGACTGGATTGGCTGTCACTCACAATAGACTGCTGCTGTTGGTCCAAAAGGCACTGAAGTCTAAACTACATCTCCCAGAGTCACTGCCCATACAATCCTCTTGTGGCTGGCTCAGATTATGAGTCCAAGTTCTGATTCGTCCAAGGCACCATTTTAGAGCTAGCTTACCCCACACTGATTGGTCCAGTTCAGCAGTTCAAAACTAGAATGGGAACTAGCAGACACAGTTCTGACTGCAAAGAAAGCAGGTTAGACAAACTGTAATTTCATTATTACTCTAAATAATTTCTGGCAACAGTTACATCTTTCAGATAGGTTCCTTTGCACTCCTAGTGACTGCAAAATGAAGTGAATTGGCAGCAGCTCGAGTGGTACTCAGAGAAGCACACAGTCCCCCCATACAAACTAATTATGTCTGCAAGCAGACAGCTCTTAAAGAGACAGTACCAGAGGTTCTAAAAACACTCACTGATAAATGGCTTAAATGCCAAACACCATTCAGGCTTGGAGCATTCAAGCAAGCTCCTGGAAGTCTTTTGAGAACCCCCATTTGCAGGGGGGTTACACATAACTGGGTAGGTAGACTAGAGAAGTAAATGCCTATCTTCAGGTACGACCCAGGAAGGTAAGGAACAAAATTTCCCTAAAGAACAAACAAATACAAAGACAAGTTTAGAAAGCCTACAATTCCGGGCATAGTAAGTATGCTCATGATTATACAGTTTAATTGCGAACGTTGTGCTCTTGCCACCCACTTTCTGGTCTGACTCGCTCACTTCAGTTGTCTTTCAGGCCTAACACGCTACAAAAAAAAAAAATTACAAATATCACCAAGCTACAAAAACAAAACCATTCATTGTCTATAATGCTTGAAACCCATTTTATATGCACAATAATACACTTTAGGATTGGATTTATGCTGACATTACCACACATTGAGGGATAAGGCCTTCCGCCTCTGATGTCTGGTTTTAGCATGCCCCTTTGTGTGTGGTAATCACATCGTAAAGCCCACCTTGTTGTGTACTTCACACTCACTTGCCCCAAATTCCAGTTCTATAAAAACAGAGAGAGCCATAGTTTACGTTCCGTTTAAAACAGTTCCTAGCCTTTTCTCCAAAATACTGTTGCCTCTCCTATACGGGCCAATGTGCAGATTGAGTGTTCAGTCTGCCTTGCCAAAAAGCTGTCTGCTGTTAATGAGCAGCAGCAAATATGGTAAGTAATAAGAGTTGAGGACGAGGGTCTTTCCTGCAAGTAGTGTTGTGCGAAATTGGATAATTTCGCCAGGCAAAATATTTAATGAAATTTGCACATTACGTGAAATATTTCGCCGAGTGAATTGCAAAATTTCGCACATTGGTCGGGCGAAATTTTACCATTGAACCAGCGAAATTTGCCATTGGCAGGCAAAATTTCACCACCTGCGAGAGAAATTTCTTAATTTTGCCACCGGCCCCTAATCTTTCTTTCATAAAACTATCCCCTCCCATGTCCCTGGTGTCTAGTGCCCTTCCCCCCAGCCGAATTCAAATTAAGAACCATCCCTCTTCCCCAGTCACCCTGAGCCCTGGACCTGTATCTTAGTTAAAAAAAAAATCCCTCCTATGTCCCTGTGGTGTCTAGTCCCCCCAATCATCGACCGAATTCAAATTAAGAACCCTTCCTCCTCCCACAGTCTCCCTGAGCCCCGCCCCATATCTTAGTAAACAAGTAATGAAATAAAAGGGATTCACAAAACCAAGGCATCCAGTGCAAGAGTAAAACCCTATAGTACAGCATTAACCCCAGCGTTTCACGACCACAAAATATAGCGGTAAATGAAAATCATTGATCTGTAGCAGCATTACAGCACTCTCCTATCCTGCGACCTCAAAATAACCACTGGCAAACAAACAGGAGGATTATTAAAAAAGTCAGGTTGTGAAATTGGCAGACATAATGGGTGGGGCCAAGGGGCTGAAGCCACCGATTTGTAAAATTAGCCTTTTACTGGGTATTTTTGCAGCAGCTAAATTATTCTTGTCTTAATCTGTTGCTGCTGCATTATTCCCAGCTTCTGACTTGGCTATTAGTTTTTTGTGACTTCCAGTAGTGCGAAGATGATCTGTGTGTGTGTGTGGGGGGAGTCTGCAATTCCTCTTAGGGCAACTTCAGCCACAAATTTTATATATGGCTCAGATCCCCTCAATTGCACCATTGTGTGATTACGATCCTCTGCCTGCCTGCCCTCTGCCTATCACATTGTACCACTATTACTCTTCATTTTCCCCTAAAACATGAAATAAACATCACTGCACCACCAATTACAAGTATTGTGCCTTGCCTTATCTTGCAGTGATGGTGTTGGAAACGACTGCTGCCATCAGTCAGTGCAGTAAATAAGTTTTGTTTTTATTTATTTATTTTTGCACTCAACTTTATGTTTGGCAGTTGGGGGGACAGAAAGCCACACATGGCCATGCAACTGGTGGATGTTAACTATGGGAGATGAAGTAGTCGGACTGGGAGAGCCATGGGATTGCAACACTTCCATTTTCTCAGTACTCCAGTTCAGTCACAGAATTAGAAAGAATACTTTCTTTCAGATTCTGCGAGTCCGTTTGCAAATAAGATGTGAACTGACATCTGTACTGTGTTATGGAAATGCCTGCTTCAGCTACACCAATAGGAACCCAAGAAAGAACTCAAAAAAAAGTACAGAGACAAGTAATGCTACTGCAGATTGATGATTTTCTAACACCTTTTGACTTCTAATTGCAACTGAAACACACAAGTGAACCCACGCTGACTGCGATGAACGAGTGCTAAACCACAAAATCTTAAGCAATAAGGACCAAAGGCAGCACTCAAAACAAGTAATGAAATAAAAGGGACTCACAAAATCAAGGCATCCAGTGCAAGAGTAAAACCCTATAGTACAGCATTAACCCCAGCATTTCACAACCACAAAATATAGCGGTAAATGAAAAGCATTGATCTGTAGCAGCATTACAACACTCTCCCACCCTGCGACCTCGAAATAACCACTGGCAAACAAACAGGAGGATTATTAAAAAAGTCAGGTTGTGAAAGTAGCAGACATAATGGGTGGGGGTGGGGCTAAGGGGCTGAAGCCACCGATTTGTAAAATCAGCCTGTTACTGGGTATTTTTGCAGCAGCTAAATTATTCTTGTCTTAATCTGTTGTTGCTGCGTTATTCCCAGCTTCTGACTTGGCTGTTAGTTTTTTGTGACTTTCAGTGGTGCGAAGATGATCTGTGTGTGTGTGGGGGAGGGGGAGTCAGCAATTCGTCTTAGGGCAACTTCAGCCACAAATTTTATATATGGCTGAGAGGTATACTAGTTTTCCCATGACTGCACACTCCATTGCCTTACAGCACTATTTTTATCAGTTTCTTTATTTATTTACTTGATATGGCACTGTAAGGATTTAGTCGAAGATCACAAAATAATAACAGCATGGTTCTTTACAGTGCAGAAAAAACAGCATGGTGCAAGATTGAGGAGCGGAAAAAGTGCGAAGCTCACAACATCGCGATCCAGTGCTTTCCGACACCAGAAACTACAGAACACACAATACTGAATATATTTTTTACTGCTAGGGGCTATGCCCCCCACCCAACACCTCCCATCATACATATAATCAACTCCGAGGGAGGGACACACTTGAGAAGGGAGAAAAAATTCGGGACAACAAGAGTCATCTGCAATAAACTCCGAGAGGGGACACACACACTTGGGGAGGGGGAATAATTATGACAACAAGGGTCGTGGGCAAGAGAAGGAAAAAAAAACAAAATGGAACACGTAAGAGGTAAAGAACACATGTACCACAGGGGTTGGACTCAATCCCCTGATGTTTAGATCACTGCTGCTTTTCGGGACCGTGGCTCTATCCTCTGAGCCACCACAGCAACACACTGATTCTGATCACAATTGTATTCTTGGAGTACTCTGCCCGACTGAATAGAGCTACAGATATAGCGCTGCCATTTCCAGTGCTATATCTGCCCCACTATATTCAATCATGCTCATTTACTACAAGGTTTTTACTGTGCTCATATTGCCTCACGGTATAGACTGCATACCATACTGTAATGGTTGACTGGGTACAAATTAGTTGCCGTGCATTTTGTTCTTCCACCTCCTTCCCCGAATGCAACCCAACTGCGGCTCAGAACACAGAATTCTACCGACTACTCACAGCTTTACCTGACAGTATGAAATGAATGAAACTCGCCGACCATGCTCATAATGGCGGTGAGCACGCAAACAAAGGACCAGCTGCATATGACGAGCTTTGCTCTGATTGCAGTGGACCTTTGCTTTGATGTGCTCGCCCCATTATGTATGCATGGTGTGGCACGGAATGCAGGCTGATTGGGGAATGAGGGACGCACCTACTGAGGCATGCCCTGCATTCACCCAAGAGCAGCCTTGCCCCCAAGACCGGCACTGTCCCAAGATGTTGCTTGCGCATGTGCGCAAGCCAACATAATAAAAATATATATTAGAAACGTGAACATTGATAAGAGTCTAGTAGCCAGAATGTTTATTATATTTTACTAGTTGCATGGATTTGCTTTTTCAGCTGAAACATTATTTACAAATATTGACACTACATTGGCCTAGTGATTAATCTGAACTAGTACATCCCAGGTTCAAATCCCACCACTGTGACTGGAATGGTGTGTGACCATGAGCAAGTCACATGATCTTTCTGTACATCTGTCCTCTCAGTTCTAAAATTGGGAACATGAGTTGTTACATCTTAATTGAGCTGTCCTTGATGAATACATTGCAGAAAAAAATAAATGACTGCTGAGACTGAATGTTTGTGTTTCTGGCTGCTTACCTCCAACAGAACTTCAATCACCTGTCCCGAATCAACCAGCCACTTCCAGCAGCCTAATCTTCTACTGTCTCCCTGACACATCTGTGGTTTCTTCCCCCTTCCCCTCCCCACACTGTAGTACAACTTGCATCCAGCATGCACTGGGGGAGGAGCAGGATGGAAGCTCTGGAGGGGTAGGTAGGCCATTGGGATTCGGTGGGCCTGGCTTCATACTGCTGCACCAATCTCATAATGTTCTTTTAGCTTTTAATAATCTCCTTTCTCCCATCTCTCTATATAACCATCTCTCTGATACCAGCCTGATTTGGGGGGGGGGGTATATGAGTATATACTGAAGTTGAGTGGTCTAGCATAATGTCAGTGCCTTCTCACAACCCACTGCAGCAGGTCCTCAAACAGTTGGACTTCTCCTTCCCTGTGACACGAGTCTGTGTCTCTCACATGGCAGCGTATTGGGCTATCGTGGGCACTGTTGGGCCAAGTATATCAGTGCTTTTGAAAAAAATAAGATATTTTTTTCATATAGCTTTTTATCTGCCATTGTTGCCTGCTGGTCCTCTAGTCTGGTAGCATAATCCCATGGCAGCAACCCCAGCCCTTTCCACTACTAGCCTCACCTCCCAGCCCATCACAAGGGGGCATTACAGCAGCATAGATTGCAGTCATTCTCCCCAAACTGCATCACACTGCATATGACCATGTTTCCCAGCCCTGGCCACACCTGACCCCAGCACCCCAAGTCTATTTCCAAACCCAGATTGCTGGCAAAGAAGCATGACATACTTCCACTGGTGCATCAGAGGTCCCCATAATATTTCATTTTTAAAGCCATACAATTTGTAATAGCACTATTACACTTACTGTATGTTCAGGTGGCATTGTTTATAATGAGTCAATGACCCTAGCTCATCTTTTTTCTTGTACATGCTTGACTTTACCTAAAGATGCTTACAAGTAATAGCACACAGTACAGTACCCCCCCCCCCACACACACACACACCCTTTGTGTTTCATTGCTTAGTAGCTGGACAAGAATCTTCTGCCTGAAACACTAGCATGATATATGAAGGCGGAAAAAACAGGATATGGACCATGCATTTGTTTTGTACTCAGGGCCAGATTGTGAGCTGCGGGATCCTTCATTAAATTATAACACTGCTCAATGCACTCATGAAATTGTAGCCCTAGTAATGTGCATTAGTTTAAATGCTTTATGAAAATACAACTCTGTCATTTCCCCTGATGGATGGTTCCTACATTATGTAATGACAGTTATCATTTTTTCCACAGACTCATCCATTTGGCTGACACTGAGAGACAGTTTTGGGATGTAAACAGGCTGTAAGCAAGAACAACTGACACAAATATATAATGAGCTGTATTCTTTGTCTGTGTGTTAGGGCCCAGTCCACAGTGATGAGCAAAATACACACAAAAAACTGCACAAATGATGTACGGAACTATGTGTTGCATAGCAACTGTGCACATCACCATATTGACAAAGGTGGGGGGATGGGCTAACCTGCATGTAGGGTAATGTGCAGTGAGAAGGAAGGGAAGGGGAAATTGTTTAAGCAGGAAAGGCACACTAAGCCAGAGCTTGTTTCCAGGTGCGACCTGGAAGCACAAGGAAGTTAAGTGATTCGCTCGAGGGTCACACAATATGCAAGTAGAGGCTGATGGGATTCAAACCCAGATCTCCAGATACTGCTTCCTAGGGAAGGTGCTCTACCTGTGGAAATCATGACATGCCCGCGGGACAACTCTTGACCCCACAACATAAGAAGCTGAAATGAACAGCACAGATACTACATGGAAAAGATAACAGTGAATCGGGCAGCAATCAGTGCAGTAGCCGACGCTGCCAAACAGCCACTGCAGGGACTCTGGAATAGGTGCATGTGTCAGCTGCACAACCTGCCATGGAGTTAAAGTCCAGGGCATGCTGTTGTAAATTCACCCTAAATTAAATGGCAGCAACCGTTTGGGTACAACACTTGCATACACAATCACACCTGCACACACTATCAGTTCAACAGTGGATATGACACACCTGTATAGGCATGACAGCATTGCACACATATACACTACAAACATGCCACATGGCATCCCAACTAAAACATAATGGGCCCAATTTTAAAAGGGCAAACTTTGACGTAAAGTGGCCTTGCCAAATGACTTTGACACAAGTGGCACCTTGTGTCAAAGTTTTCGGCAAACCCGATTTTCAAATACAGGCTGTGTTGAAATTGAGATGCCTTACACCCAAGCCACACTGCACCACCCTTGTGGTAGAAGAACTCTTGTGCCAGGTCACAATGGGGCTTGCGCCACAGTGGGGCTGCAACATCTCCTTTTTCAGAATTTTAGAAGCCCCACTGTGGACGCAGCAGGAGGCTCAGCTGAGACCAGGCAGGAGGTGGTCTAAGGGCCATGCTCTATTGCAAGACAGGATGGAAATTGGGGGGGCCCTGCAAGTAGGGGACTGGGGGCAGAAATAGCATGGAGAGTGCCTGGGGGGGCGGTGTTGGTGACACATTGGTAATGTCTGGGTGCTGAGGTGGCAGAAACACATGAAGACCAGCTCCAATCGCAGATGTGCCTCTCACAAAAGTAATCCACAGAGGCAAGAAATAAGGGCACCATCCGCCATCAAAGGCTTCCAAAGTTGGTTGTTTATTGCCAAAGAAATTAAAACAAAATAGACACAATCAAACAGTGTGCCACATAGGTGCATCCCCTCTCCTAGAAGGCCAGACCGGTTTCACACATGTGCACTTCCTGCTGAGGTGGCATCCGGTGAGGTAGACATGTATAATGGCAGTGAGCTGACTTATCCAGGTACAGGGGGGTTGGCATGAACAGACCATGACCCAGTCCCCTGTGGGCACAGCCCTGGCACTTGTCCCATAGGTTCCATGGTTTCCAACTCTGTAGGTGGGAAGCAGTGGCTACAGGTTGTGGTATGCCATTGGTGGAATGGAATGTTCCCCAGGTAGCACAACAGTCCTCTGGCACCCAGCCCCCTGGGTGGTGGAAGGCTGCTTTCCGGCTTTAGAGTTGGGGACTGTGGCACCTATGGGGCAGGTGCCATGGCTGTGCCCACCTGGGGTGGGTCATGGTCTGTCCCTTCTGATATCCTCTACCTAGGCTGATCAGATCTCTGCCCTTTCATGTTGACGCCACTGGGTGCTACCTCAGCACCCAGATATTGCCGACATGTCTTAAAACCCCCAAGAGCACTCCCATGCTCCTTCTGCCCCATTTCCCTACTTGCTGGCATATTAACCCCCCACCTTCCTGGCCCCTCTGGGGTTGCCCCAGGCAAGAGGCATTTACAGCTCCCTGCATCAAACCCCACAGGTGCACCAAATGTTTGATGCAACCCTGCCACTGCGGCAACTCCTGGATCTTTGGCGCAGGAACCCCCTGCTTTATAAACTAGAGCACAGGGTCTCTGATGCACCTGGGGTTTGCCACACTCCTAGAGTGATGCAATCTGAATCACTCTAAGGGCTCTTTTAAAATCAGGCACCTTGTATCATGTCATCACCATCACCGTGTGATGCATCCATCCACACCAAATGCTACTGCTGTATGCCAGTAATGTTTCAGGGCTCTCAGCTGCTGGAAAACATAGGAAGGTGATTAAGATGATTTGGGCCAAGGGCACATTATTTGTTGGGTTCCTACATAGACTATACTTGTGCATAAAGTGGGCTTTAAGGTAAGGTATAGAGCACTGGTATCAAAATATGTGTTGTAGCGCAGTAAAAGGTAGTGGTGAAAGACAAATTTGGATTTGATACATAAAGGTGATGGCCAAAAATATAGAGTGGTGGTAACATATATAGGGTGGTGGTAAAACAAATATAGGGTGGTGGACCACTGCACTAAAATAGCAAATAGGAAATTACATGTATGCCACCACAAGCCTGATGGCAAGTGCCAGGGGAGATAGCACAACCCCATCACAACTTGCACCAGCATGTGGAAGAGTGATTCCATCATCTGGGAGTGTCAGCCTGTTAAGCTCTGTTATGTATTGCAGTCAGACATGGAATACCACCCCTGGCGACAGCCTAGTGTGCCATTCTTCCTAGCCCATTATGTAAAGCGGATTGTCATCATGCAAGGCACACATCCAATAACACCCATGGCATGTCTATGTGCTGCATGTATCATGTTTGTGCTGCTGTGGCAGTGCCATGCATAACCAATGTCACCTGTGTAGGCCAACACAGATGTGGCAGGTATATGTCATGGTGCTCACAAGTAGTCACACTTGCAGATTGCTGCATGTGTTGCCACCAAAAAACAACCCTTGGTCTGGTATCAGTGTGCACAGGCTTACTACAAGCTGTGACAGGCTATAGATACCATGTTCACCCAGGGAAGGTGGCACACACCCCATGAATTGTGACACATATGACATAGTTGTGTTAGGGATGTAGGATGCAGTCCTGATATGCACACCCACTAAAGCCATTGTCCCTGTCTCTCTAGCTAGATCTCATTGACTGCAATCATCATGGGTCCTGGACACATAGTGCACAACAGTGCCACCTACAGCTGGCAGAATATAGTGTTCTGGTAAAGGTATTACTCGTCTGGCACAAAGGCATTGGTGAGTAGAATGTATTACCCATGCACAGGTACGCTTGACATGCCTGGCCATTTAAGGCTGGGCCATGTCAGGTGCCTGGACATTAAGGGAGTGAGAAGTAGGCCATTGGCAACTTTATTTTCAAGCTGCAACCCATAAATTCAGTTTGGCTTCAAGAATACAGCCAAACTATTTTGCCTCTCAGTGCAGTAATTGGCATGGTGGTAAAGCAGACTACAAATGTGTGTGCGTACCCTGAGGGCTACAATAAATATTAATTACTGTAGCTTACTTTTGGCAGGTGCTGTTGGCATACATCTGCTGTGGAATACTGTTTGTGGTATTGTGACAGAGTCTGCAACACCAACTAAAACTATTGCAGCCCAGTGTGAGCTACAGTAATACTTACTATGCATTGTTGAAAAAGGCCTTGGGGTAATCATTTCTGATGACCTGAAGGCAGCAAAGTAGTGTGATAAGGCAGTGGGGAAAACTAGCATGAAAGCTCGGGTGCATAGGGAGGGGCTATTGCCAGCAAAAAGAGGGAAGTAGTATTACCTCTGTATAGATCAATGGTGAAGCCCCACCTCAAGTACTGTGTCCAGTTCTAGAGGCCCCATCTCTGGAAGGACATAGGGTGGAGGTGGTATAGAAGAGGTCAACCAAAATGGTGCAGGGCCTGCATCATAGACCCTACAAGGAAAGACACAAGGAATTAAATACGTACTCTCTAGAGGAAAGGAGGGAAAGGGGGAGCATGATTGAAATGTTCAAATACCTCAGAGGTATTAATAAGGTACATCAGGGTAGCCTTTCACACAGAAAAAGATGCTCAAGAACAAGGGGTTACACTATGAAGCTGGAGGGGGGAGACCCAGAGGAGATGTGAGGAAATACTTCTTCACGGAAAGGGTGGTGGATGCCTGGAACAGCATCCCAGTGGAGGTGGTGGTTCCTAAAACATTAACAGAATTCAAGCATGCATGGCATAGACAAAAGGGAACCTTAGAAATAAGGCAAGGGGAGAGGAAAGACTGGAGATCAAGCAGGACCTGCGGTGGCACAGTAGGTAGGGAAAATTGGGCAGACTAGGTGAGCCAAGAGGTCCTTATCTGCCGACAAGTTCTATGCTTCTATGTCTAAAACATGAAACAATAAAAATAAATGAAAAGTCATTAAAAGTAGGGTGTTGTATTGCCTTTGATAGGTTTCTTTAAATGATATTGCCTATGTGTATTCTGTGTTCTCAGTGGCATGCCTAATTATTTATTTTGTTGTTTAACCAGGTATAGCACACTAAGCTGAAAGCTTTTTTACAGTAGCAACCTGGGAGCACAAGGAGGTTAAGTGACTTGCTCAGGGTCACACAGTATGCCAGAGGAAGCTGTGAGATTCAAACCCAGGTCTGGTCTGTTGGATGTCACCAGATTTGCAGCTCAGAGCCTTAGACCACTGCGCTATACTGCCTCCTTAAATTATATTGCACTTGTGGTGATCACAAGGTGCCACCAGGTGTCAGGAGGAGGAGTTCCAGTGCTATTGCTAGGAGTGGTGAGATGAAATGTGGTACCAGTGGGAGGAACCCAGGGAGACTTGTTACCTGGAAGTGTAAGAGTTGAAATAGTAGTAGATGCTACTTGTGGGACAGCTGAATAACAGAATAAATAGTTAAAGCTGATCCTTGATATGCTTAGTTTGAAAAAGGCTAAGAATTCAAGATCCTCCAGATCTAGCCTTGACATGAAATCAGGAGAAGAGGAGGAGGAGGAGTACTATCAGAAGGTTGTGTATACAGATTATTGCTGATTTATTCAAGCTGTCTTTCTTGCTCCATCATAAGTGTATGCAACAGTTTCTGTTGTCTATGCATCCATGGGGAATGAACACATCTTCATATCTGGGATCCAACAGTGTTGCAATGACAATTTTTTTGCCCAATCTAACACTGTCAAACCAGTCTGCAAGCTGTGTTAGAAACATCTCTGCCACATCTTTTACTATATCCTGCTGCTACTGCTGCTGCAGTGACTCAGATGAATTAGTGATGCACCATGTCCTACAGCGATGGACACCAGTAATAAAAGGATAAAAGTACAATAATTGAAATAAGCAATAATAAAAAAAAAGTATACAGTAATCGGAGTAAAATAAAGGCAAAAGGATTCTATTGACAAGTGCATTTGTCGGTACAATGAGTTTCTAATAACAGTTTGAATGAGTACAGACTAATTTATTGACTTTGAGTGAGGCTTGTAACTTATTCCAACACATATGGGCAAGCCAGCTGAAGGTAACTTTACCATATTCGAATGCATATCCGGGGACCTGTAGATGATTGAAGTTTTTGGTCCTCTTGTTATAAAGGCTAGAGGACCAAACAATTGAAATATAAAGGGTGCAATGGTGGGTTATAGCAGGCAGCCCAGTAATGAATTGTAATGCCCTGTGGTATACAACAAACATCTGCTTTACCTAGTTGTAAAGCAACAGCACCTCTGTATACCAGATCTCCATAGTCATGAAGTGAAAGAAAGTAGCCTTGACTAATCTTTTCTGTGCATCAGTAGGGAAACAATATTTATTTCTGCAAAAGAAGCCTTATCACAGACGTAGTTTCTTGCTCAGGTTTTTAATGTGGGTACCAAAGGAGTGCTTACCAAGATTTTTAAATGTGTCTACTAGCTCCACAGACTGTCACCCATCAGGGTAAGGATAACAGGGAGACTGGAGCTACTTGGCTTTTACTGTTAGGAGCAAATAACAAGAATTTTGTTTCTAGGTATTAAGGAGAACTTTAGAGGCAGGCAGTTTTAACTGCAGTGTATTAAATGCTGACAGTTGATCATTTAAAGCACCAGGTACAGTGGGTATGGCAAGATATAGTACTGTATCATCAGCTCAGCAGCGTAGACTGACACTCCCTATACTAGCCCCCAGATCATTTGTGTAAATCGTAAATAGGAGGGGATCTAAAACAAATCCTTGAGGGATTCCTTTGAGTATCTGTGAAAAAGAAGATAGGAGGCCTTCAGATTTAAGGAGGTAATGTTCTGCATAAAACTAATATTAGTTTTTAAAACTGTCAGTTTTTACCATTTATATCTGAGGTACTTTTTCTTTTTCTTTTGTTTGATTAGAAGATTTTGTAGCTGATGTTAGTAGGTGTGATGTGTGATCCAGCTCTCTGAATGAACCGTAGGCAATCAGTGGCTATGCATAACATCATATCAGAAGTGGGGTTCCTATGCAGGAGGATCCCACAAGGATTGAAACTGGGCCCCTTACCACTTCTGGTCTATGTTAATGACCTTTCCGGACACATACAACACCCACAATAAAACTATATACAGATGGCACAATCCTCACAGCAACAGTTAAACAATTCCAAATGAAGAAGAAAATCCAGTTCGATTTTTATATTCTTCAAATTTCTCCACAAAGATGGTGCTCAGCAGGAAAAAAACATCAGTCTATGGTCTTAAAAGGTACAAAAATGAAAGGCACTTGCGACATAAAAATACAACTCACAGATGGGTCTGCCATCAAAGAAACAAAAAGACTATAAATACCTGGGAGCAGATATGGACAGCACTTTAAGTTGCAAGAAACATTAAATCCACTATAAAAACAAAGTGAATACCAGACTGGGAGCCCTCTGCCGAAATGCCTGCGCCATACCATAAAAAGCAAACTTGACCCTAGCCACCCAGCTGCTCATTCTGGAATACAGAAGCATAGCCTACCAGCACACAAATGACTAGCTACTGGAGAAACTGGACACAACATATCACAAAATGGCAAGCGTCATCCTTAGCTGTTCATTCAGTGCCCAACATTGAGTAATACTCAAAACACTAAACTGGGATTCCCTCAAACTAGGAGGAAGAGAAAAGTCTAGGGCACTCACACACTCTGCAAATTATCAAGGGCCCAATTACCGGATATCAGAGACTAGCAAACAATTTCCCAAATAACATACACAACATGCAAAACATCAAAAACAGAAGCCAGCTGGCCCATCAGCACAGCGGTTGGATTTCTGCTTGCGACATCAGCGACTCGGGTTCAGGAATGGACTTGGGTGCTGGAGGAGCAGCCAGGGAGAGAAGGTTTAAGCGTCGGCTGATGGCGCGCCTTCTCTCAGGGGAGGGCAGGGGGATGACCTGGCGATTGCTGACCCCTAGCGGAGGCTGGGGGCATCGCAATGCATGGGGTCCCATTCACTAAGGGGCCGTGGTGTCGGGATCAGCCTTATTTTAGTGGCACACCACGCTCCCCGGGGAGCAAACGGGAAAAGAGCCCTGTAGCCGACAGGATGACGATTGCCAGCTCCTGTTGCCATGAGTCCGAGGACAGTGCATGCACCATCCCCAGCAGCACCTGGTGCAAGTTTGAAAATGGCCGCCCCACCTTGGAGGAGAGGACCCACCCAGTGAAGGGTTACGTCTGGGGATTACCGGGGGGGGGGCTGCAATATGGGGGTGAAGAGGTGGCTGATCAGAGGCAGTGCGGCATGGAGAGCGTACGTGGCCTGAAGGAGAGGCCAGCCCAGAGCTAGGAGGAGCAAAAAGGAAAAAAGAAAAAAAACAGAGGCCTCCATGTAACTATGGTCCAAACCAGCTATGCAATAATGATCATATATTACCTTATTCCCAAGATATAGAATTCCCTGTCCCCAGTGAGTAAATCCATGACTGAATCCAGAGTCAATTAATCCATAGCTAAATTTAAAACTGTTATACAGTCAAAATTTGCAGAGTTCTGTAACTATTGTTAAAGTGATGGTGCAGTCTCTCCTCAGAGGCAAAACCCATCTCCAGACTAATAACATTGGTACATGCCTGAAAGACTAAATGTAAGTATTGTTTATACTGCCATTGTAAACTGCTTAACAAATGTACATTGTTTCCTTATACTGTTAATTTAACTGCTGTAACCAATCCAATACATCTTGCTTGTTTATATTGAAACTGTCTCTACTGTCACTAACACACTATACCTCAACAAGGACAACTTTGAACATTTTTTTTATTTACTTATTGAATTGTTTCACTAGGAAAGATACACTAAGCAACCCAATGCTCATCTCATGGTACATCCTGAGGGAAGGGGAGTGGGATATACAGAAGATAAATACATACAGTATCATTACAGAGGCAAAAACATGGGATTCATGGTAGTCAATACATACAATATCAATACAAACAGTATCATTACAGAGGCATAAAAACATAGGATACTTGGTAAACAATACATAAATATAAATTACAAGGGATGCAAGGTGATTCACTTACAACAAAGGGAGGAAACATAAGTGAACAATGGCACATTGTAAGAGCTAGGCTAAGAGAGCAAATAAGTGCAAATGAGGACAAGCTGTAGTGAGAGAAAAGAGAGAGGAGAGAGAGAGAGAGAGAGAGAGAGAGAGAGAGAGAGAGAGAGAGAGATTTAGTAGGCAGGAGGGGTCAGGGGCAAGTGCTGCTAGGTGTTAGGTAATTGTGCACAGCAGACGTAAGCGAACCCAGGGAGGAGTGGCAGATTTGAGGAGGGAGAGCATTCCACATTTTAGGCAGATGGTAAAAGAAGGCTTTCTGGCTAGAGGATGTAGATCTGCTGGGGATTGACATGGTATGCATGTCAACATGAGATCTCAGGGTGTAAAGGGAAGGTGGAAGAGTACCAAGGGAGGAGAGGTAGGATGAGAAAGAAGCAAACCAGAATTTTGTGACGAACTTAGCACCATGTAGCTCACGCCGATTGTGGAGAGTCAGGAAGTTAAGAGAGCGGTAGAAATCACAGTGATGGGTCAGGTGAGGGGCATCAAGAGCAAAGCAACAGAAGGAATTATAGAGAAGGTCCAGTCTGGTTAGGGAGGACTGAGGGGCAGCACCATAGACTATGTCGCAGTAGTCAAATATAGGCATGATCATCTTCAGAACAAGCTCTCACCTGGCAGCGAGTGAGATGCTGCTACGGTTTCTGAAAAGGGCCCTGAGCTTGAGCCTAAGTTTTTTCAGAATGGCATTAATGTGTACTGAGAAGTTAAGGTGTCTATCCAGCTAAATGCCAAGATACCTGAATGAGGAGGAGTCCTCAAGTACAGTCCCATCAAGGGTGTGAAAAGTGGGAAGGCGATTTAGCCTTGCGAGTCTCTGCCTTGTGCCAAAGGACATAGAGATGGTCTTCTTGGCATTTAGAAAAAGTTGATTGAGAACTAAACCAGAGTTGGACTTTAGTGAAGTCAGACTGGAGCCTGGTAGTGACATCAGAGACTGATTTGCCAGATGTAAATAGTACTGTATCGTCAGCATACATGTGAATGCTGGATGCAGAGCAAACCTGGGGGAGGTCATTTAGAAGGATGGAGAACAGAATAGGGCCTAGCACTGAACCCTAGGGAACTCCAGTGGTTATAGGCAAGGAAGAAGAGATAACATCAGCAATTCTGACTGATCGCGACCTGCCAGACAGATAGGCACTGAACCAACCTGTGGCAGAAGGGAAGTGATCAGCAGCTGAGAGGCTGTGTCAGAGGAGAGGATGGGAGACAGTGTCAAAGGCTTTGGCCAGGTCAACAAAGATCAAGATAATGTAACCTTTGTCAAAGACAGTGGAGATGGTTTCTGTTAGCCTCAACAGAGCAGTGGTGGTGGAGTGGGATTTCTTAAATCCAGACTGGTGTGGCATGAAAAAAGCAGAGTCAGAGAGGAAGGAGGAGAGCTGGTTGAGGACTTTGTGTTCTTGTAATCTAGCTATGGTAGGAAGGAGAGAGATAGGGCGATAGTTACCAGGAGTGGAGGAGTCCCCCCCCCCTTAGGAAGAGGGAGGACAACTGCATGTTTCCAAACTGAGGGAACTGTGGCAGTCAGGAAGGAGAGGTTTAGTATAAGAGAGAGCAGGTAGGCAATAGCGGGAATGGAGAGAGAGAGAGGAACCTAGGATCCAGGCCATCAGGCAAGGAGGCTTTGGTAGGGTTCAGAGCAAGGAGAGCATGGAGGGTAGTGTCAGGAGAGATGGGAGAAAAGGAGAACAGGGAGGGAGCCGGGGAGGTAGTCAGTAGGAGGGCGGGGAAGAGGGGTCAGGGGTGCAGAGGGAGGGACAAGATTGGTGGATGAGGAGGGGGTGAGCAGAGGAGGGAGGAAGGGGCCAGATGGGGGAGGAGAAGGAGCCATCTGACCATGGGAGGAGCCAGGGAGGGTGCAGGAAGAGAAGTGGGAGTTAAAGCATTCTGCAATGGCCATAGGATCTGAAAGGACAGAGTGGTTAAGCTTGAGTGAAGGGGGGGAAGGTTTGAGGACAGTGAGAAGAGGGAGTGGACGACCTTCCAGAATTTGGACAGGTTGTTGGTATTAGATAGGAAGTTGGACCTGAAGTGCTCGGCTTTGGCTAGGCGGATTGCTTTAGTGCAGCCATTCCAAAGTTCACAGTAGCCTGGTAATCTCTAGGGCAGTGGGAAACTTTGGACCATCACTGCGCGAGGTCACAAGCTCATTGGCAAGCCAGAAGCTCAGGAGTGACCCAGAGGAGGTGCCCTAACAATGTTATCCTGTTAAAAAATAAAGATTTTTATTACTACATGCCAGCTGATATATCTAGCTCTGTTCCTCCCATTACATCATCAGCATTGTGTCCTCTCTGACTGTGACATCACAGCTGTTCAGGAAGAGCCACTCAGCAGCTGCCAGGCCAGTTACCTGTGATGTCACTGTCAATGAGGTCACAGTGCTGATGATGTAGTGAGAGGAATAAAACTTGACATGTCAGCTGCCAGGCAAAGTGCTGTTCCACACATCTAGCATATCACATAGATGAGCAAAAGGAAAAGGAAAAATACTTCAAACATAAAAAGTTACAACTGACTACTCCTGAAAATGTGTAACATTTTCCTATCTGCTATTTTTGGTTCTACTACTTTAGATCTTTAAGTTGCTGCTGTCTACCAGTTAGTTTCTTAACCAGGGCAGAGCATGGGTGCCAATACCAGTTTCAGAGAGTTTTTGCAATAAAATAATCTACTGAATGGAAAGCCTTACTAATGCTGAAGAAAATAGCCTTCGTCACAAGCTTTTGGTCCAGAGCAAAAAGCCATTCATACTAGCACAGCTGTGGTACTGTGCAAGGCCCTAAAACCAGATTGGGTTGGAGTAATTATGTTGTTTTAGGAGAGAAAAATCCTCAAAGACAGACGCTAACTAGTTTTTAGAAACCTTTTTTATAATCAGAAGTTTACTGTTTTCTAAAATGAGTTGAGAACAATGCATACATTGGTTAGTGTATAGGACAAAAAGGGTGCCTGGCTGGGCCTGGAATACCAGGTCCTATGGAAATACAATTGCAGTCAAGATGCTGTTTGCCAAAATGTGTACAGTTAGATGCCAGGGAAATAATCAGCAATTTTAAATTTTGTAGACATGACAGAGACATGATGTGATGTGGCCCAGAGGAGCTAGACAGACGTAGAGAGCTTGGAATGCAGCAGATACAGGCCTTAATGCAGCCATACCCTGTGCTGGGGGGAGGGAAGCTTGGCTTGGAAGGGAAGGAGAGGTTGCACAGAGATGGTAAATGCCTCTGGGGAAGGGGAAGGGGAGGCACATTCACAGGCCATGTTATGGTGTGTAGAAGTTGTCTGTTCCTGCCCCATTGGGGGAAGAAGTCCATGTCAGTGCCTAAAACAGATATCGTAGCATGAAGTGGCCCTCTGGAGTCTTACAGAAAGCTGAGAAGAGGAATGACCCCACTTGGCCTTGTATTTATCTATTCTGTCTGTGGTCATGTGGCACACCCTCTTATAGTTAGCCATTTTACCCACCTCCGTTAGCCATTCCACAGGGTCTGGTGGCTGTTGATTCCTCCAGTGGTGCAGCACAATTCATTTGGCAATCACCAAGATAGCTAACTGTCAGCTGTGGGGCGTTGCAGAGAGAATACCATGGCAGGGAGCCAGGGCCAGTTGCCCAATCATCAGCAATGGCACTGTTAGATCAAGCTGCTTCTCAGGGACAAAGCTGCACACATCTTGAACCTTTTGCAGAGGAGGTGTGTGATGGGCCTGTGGACTCCCCACATCTCCAACACCTATCCGAGTGCATTAGACTTCATATATGTAGACTCTATGGAGTCCTGTGGCATTGGTGGAGTATTTTAAGCTGTGTGAAATGACTGAGTATCTCTGGGGGCAAGGCACTTGTTGTTCCAGCCCTTGTCCAAGAGCTCTTGCATCAGCTTGAATTCCAGTTCCTGTGACCACTTCAACTGAAGTTTGTCATTCGGATCCAGCTGGAAGTTTAGTGGCTTTTGTATATGAGGCTTCCTTTTGGGACAGTGCCTTTCTGTGGATGTAAGAGAGTTTCTATCTCATTTACACCCTGTATCTTTAAAGACTGCCCTAGTATCTTTCTCAGGGCATTTCTCAGTTGGAGGAACTGCCATTTGTGCTGCTTTTAGAGTATGTTTCTTTCAGCTGGGCAAAGGATCAGAGGTGACCTCTGGTTGGGTCTAGTCAGTAGTTACTTTGGAATTTCAGAGGTGGTGGAGCTCTGATGTCATAACTACCAGCAGAAATATAGCTTGGTACTAACTAGTAAGAGATACCCACATGCATGTACAAGATGGGCAACAATCACATTTTCACCATTCCCATTTACTTTAACTATTTATTAACTTTCTAAACCAATACATATAGATTAAATTAGTAATTTTTATACATATAATGTATTTTTTTCAAAGTACAAAATCTATTAACAAAGACAGTAACGAAATAACAAATTACTTAACAGAAGACAGGCAGCACTCACACCACACATTTAATTCTAATCAAACACACATGCTTCAGTGTTTTTTGCATTTTTCATTCCAATTTCTGATTCAGTCACAAATTAAATCTAAGTGACCTAGTCCTGTTTTTTGATGAAGTTTATAACTTTCCATATTGATTCATGTGCATATTTGTCTTACTTAGTTTTACCAGCTTTGCAGGCAGCATGGTCAGCAGACTGTCTGCGCACAAGCCACTTCTGAACAGAAGAAGTTGGATCCCACTTTTAGCATCTCATTTCCCAGGCAGTCCTGGGAGGATACCAGCAGTCGACAGGTTAACAGAGTCTAGCAGGAATAGTTACATACATGCCAAAGTATAGACAGGAAAAATGAACTCTAATGGTAAGTACATCCAAATGGCAATCAAAACCAGTTAAAGTGGGGTCAGAGCAAATTAAGATCGTAAGCATTTTATGATAAAATCGACATGATTTGATTTCCATTGAAACCATGATGACCAAACTGTACCCAATGTTCTTTTGATAAAGAGATTATGGTAAAGCAAAATTAAATACAGGATTAAAGCAGCCATATGGCATTTGTCATGCTAATGGACCCATACGTATAACACTGAATATTGCTCACTGCAACCATTACACTGAAAATTTACAAAAAGGAAACCTTGAAAATCAGTGCGGCTGGAAATAACAGCAAATCTAAAAGTTCTGTCATCCTATGCATCACGTTAAAATACCATTAATTAAGAGTTGCCTATTATGGCATACTTTAAAATATTAAAGCAGCAGTGTGTGTTATGCTGAACATTTCAACCTGTACTTCTTATTCCATTTTAAATTGCCCCTTCTGATATCCTCTTTTCTAGATTTTGAGTCTCTCTTAACCCTTTTTTTAATCTGAAATACTAAAAGGCATGCTGTTTATAATATAGCTCAAGTTGCACCTGGTTTTCTTAAGTATACTCAGCTGTTTTTGTGCACTGATTTCACCATAAGGTCAGGAAGCAGTATCTGATGCATACTAGTTAATTTTAGTCACAAGAAAACGTACTGTATGTTAACCATGGGTGTTTATAAACAATACAGAGTACTGTGGAAAACCTGGACCATACAAGCCATATTAAAAAGGATCATTCCTTTTATTATTTCACATATAAACAAGCATTTGTCAATGTCGAATGTTTGTGTGCTGGTATTAGCATTGGAAATGCAGGAGTTAGACAGATGCAGAACAGGAATGGCAGTGAAGTACTGAACTTCACGCCAACCCCACCTCCATCCTGTAGAGATGGACAGGCATTGGGGTAAGTGTTTGGGTCTTCACCCATGACGGTCATGCCATGTCACCTCACCCTATTCTGCAGACACCGACACGTGTTGAGGTGTGCCTTAGAGTGTTTGTCTTTACAGTCACCCCAGTCCATAAGGACATACGCTGAAATGGGCGCAGCATAGGAGAGTGGGGTGAAGTCTGGGGCTGAAGAGTCCAAGGTACACCTTAATGCCTGTCGGTGGGTATGGGGTTGGGATGGCATGAGCAGTACAGTCAGCAATCCAAAGGCACACCCCGATGCCTGTCAGTCTGTACAGGGTGAGATGTTATGGTTAGAAACCCTAACACCTTGGGCGTTTGTTGGTATTTGCACTACAAATTTTCAACATGGGCTTTTTGTGAACCCACCTCATGAAAGCATCTGGGACCTCTTTTCATGAAGAGTGGCAGAGTAATTTTGTCAATGTGTCCCGAACTTTGAGTTCCAACAGCGACAGTGCCATTCTGCGCCACATGTACGAAAACACAGATTGGGCAGGATGTGAAGAATGACAGCTGTACCAATAATAGGGAGGTGTGAAGAGACGGCAATGTTGAAAATCTGTAGTGGGAATATTAAAAAGGCTTGCACTTTTGAGCATACGTGGAAACTGCTCAACACATGAGTGTAACACAATAATTTTATGGACTTTCATCACCAAATTTTCAACATAGGCATTTTAGGACCTCTGCTCATGAACAGTGTCACTGTGATTTTCTTAATGTGTCCCAAACACTGATTTCCCACAGCAACCATGCTATTCTGCGCTGGAAGTGCAAAAACACATTTTGACCAGGATGTGAAAAATGACAGCTGTACTGTTCATATGGAGGTGTGGAAAAATAGCAATGTTGAAAATCGGGAGTGAAAATATTACAAATGTGCAAAGTTATGAGCGTGCGTGAAAACTGCGTAATGCACACTCGTAACGCAGTCATTTTATGGACTTTCATCACAAAATTTTCAACATAGGCATTTTAGGACATCTGCTCATGAACAGTGTCACCATGATTTTCTTACTGTATCCCAAACACTGACTTCTGATAGCGACCGTGCAATTCTGCGCTGTAAGTGCGAAAACACATGTCAGCCAGGATGTGAAAAATGATAGCTGTACTGTTTATAAGAAGGTGTGGAAAAATGGGCATGCTGAAAATCTGGAGTGAAAATATTACAAATTCGCGAAGTTACGAGCATGCATAGCAAATGCACAATGCACGCTCATAAAACAGTAATTTCTTGGATTTTTCCAGCAAATTTGCAATGTAGACTTTTTGAGAGGCTACCTCATGAACACTGGCACTGTCATTTTGTTAACTGGTCCCAAAAGGTGATCCACAAAATCACCTTCCGGGACCGAATAATGCCATGACAGTGGCTGAATTCATGAGGAGGGGTGTCAATAGCCCCATGTTGAAAATTTGGTGCCAAAATTCCCCAAAAATGCCTGAGATATGCACCAAAGTTGAAAACCTCCTATTTATGCTATTATACAGCTTACCGGCATTTCTTCAGTTTGCAGTCGACTTTGAAGAGTGCAGACGTGTTCACGGTGCAATGAAGATCGTTGCACTGGGCTCCAGAGGTGACTATGGGGTGAGGGGTATGAGTGGGGAGGCAGGGTGCACAGAGGGTGGGTGTGGGTTGGGGGGCAGGGCCACTGAACTCAATGAGGGACCATTTTCTGATTTATGGGTAAAAACAAACAAAGAACATTGTGGGATTTTTTTTTTTAACAGGGACATTTGACACGCTGGAGTGGGCTCCCAGCATGCCACCTGAATGTTGTTTTTTGGGGGGCGGCTGTAGCCGAAGGGGGATTGGGCACCCCCCTTGGCACAAGCCTACTGTTTATTTGGGGGGGGACATTATGCCGATGGGGAGTGGGCTCCCCTGTTGGCAAATTAAACTAGGACAGGGGACTGAAGCCGATGGGATTGGGGCCCCCGTCAGCAAACAAAGACTGTTTTTGTGGGGGTACATGCTACCGAGGGGGATTGGGCATCCCCTTGGCAGTGGGGACTGTGTAATATTATTTATGAACATGGCAGCGGCTTGCCACCTTATTCACAAACAATATTATACTAGGTAACGTTCTGCCCTGCAATGACAGGTTGCTCCCTCATTGCAGCGGAATGGTTGACACTGCAATGACGAGGTGGCCTCTGATTGCTGCGGCGAAAATGTTACAAGTCGGTGGCACTTTTGGAAGCTAGTGTCACCAGCACACTGTGCCTCCATTGGCCCACCAGTGCCAAGCCCCCAAATTCAATGCCTCCGTTGGCTATCACAGTGCCGCGCCTCCACAACCCACTTCTCTCCTAAGCTGCCACATAATGTTTCTTGCACATGGTCGCAAGCAAACATAAAAAGTTGTTACAGCAACTCAAAATGGGGGTGGGGCATCATAGAAGACAGGATATAAGGAGCAATCTAAAATAGAACAACAGCTGATACGCCCTGCTATATTGAAGTTTCAAGCCCACCACAAAATCACAAATACAGTTAAACTACTTTAAGGGAAGAACTTGGAAACAAAAAACACACTGCATTTTTATATTTTTTTCTCAGTCTCTTTGCCATCCACACACATTTTCAAACAAAGCAATAAATGCACAAAATGCCCAGCAATTGTTTTCATCTCTCCATCATCTGGTGCAACTCACACTCTAGCCACAACTAATTCTGAAAAACACTCATGAACATTTTACCTGCATGGCACAGTCTCAGAAATAAGAATACTTCACTACAGAATTACACATTACCAGTGAAACAAATAGAGATGTACACACAATACATATGCTGCTAGTAAAAATGAAATTAGCAAGCACAAGTCTAGCACTCAAACAAAAACCAGTGTATATAAATGTGGTTCATTGTCAAAATGTCATCATATTGACTTCTGGTGACATCATGCCCTCAGAAGCAGCCTAGCCCAACAGCTCCGTCTTTAGCAGGACTAATTTTTAAACTACAGCCTCTAAAACTGCATAGAGACAAGACATTTTAAACCTATATACAATCAGCATGCCGTAGCAGAGCCGGGTAGAACCACTCGGGAGACCGCGACGCTGAGGGATTGGGATCGACAGTGACAGTTCCCAGCTCTCTTGCATTATGGCCATTTTGCATCAGAGGCCTGGGGTTCTAAAGTATTGCAAAAACAAATGACCCTGGTACTGTCCAAACTTCAGGACTCTAGAAAAGAAACCCGGCTTACCTTTGCAGCACTACGGACAAACATCAATAAACTGGAGAAACGACTTTATTCCATGGAAGGACACTGTTCACTAACTAACTCCAGACTGGACACAGCTGAGAGAGCAGTGGTTCAGCTGCTCCAGGCCATCCTGAATCTCCAAACACAGGCCGAGGATGCAGTGGCCTGGAACTGCAGAAATAATCTACGCATCTCCGGACTGCCTGAGTGATGTGAAGGAGGCAACCCAATAAACTTTTTGCAAAAACTGTTTCAATCCACCCTGGAGTTACCAGACAGCTGTACCTTGGAGATGGATCATGTGCACAGAGCCCTGGGGCTGAGACCTACACAGCAGGCCTCCCACCCATGAACAATGGTGCTCTGGTTTCTTCGTTATCAGGAAAAAGAGCAGGTCGTCCATAAGGCATGGCAGAAGGGTTCCTGACCTTTGAATCACAGAGTTTCTACATAGATAACGACTTCCCCCCCCACCACGAAAGCAACCCATCGGAGGGCATACACTCCACTGATGAAACTACTACAAGAGGCCAAACTTAAGTTCTGCACCCCATATCCCTCCAAAATGGTTGTATACTTTCCAGTAGGGACAGTTATGTTTGATACAAAAGAGGCCGCGACCACCGAATTAAAGCACCGGAATCTAGAGATCAGCAGTCATAGCCTCCAAGTTGGCTCAGAAGTTGTGGCAGCAGGTACCACCCAAGGAACAGTACTGCTGGGAGGGGGAAGAAGCCATCCAAAAGATTGCAGCCAACCTCAGGAAGCAGACCACTAGAACTCTAACTGCTCAAAACACCGACCAAGCTGTTGAGTGATTTGAATACCTAATGCACCAAGCAGAGATGTCTGCAATTCTCCCTCCAACATTGCAACCTTGATGCAAGTGTCTGGATCCAACCCCCCAACTTGTTTTTCCTACTTATACCTCTCCTTTTCGATATTTTTCCCATGCCCAGTTGTCTTCATAAGCGTCTCTCCTCCTCCTGGCCGCCAGCTGTTGTGAAGTGTCCACCCTCTTTGCCACTACCAAATTAAATATAACCTGTTCCAATTACATAGGAATGGTAGTGGCTTGGAATGTGGCCAAGGGCCTGGCTGATTGGTTGGGAAAAGGGGGAATATGACAGTACAGGGGATCCATGAGGCTGGGGGGAAGATTGTCGGATCACTTAGGGGGCCCCCGATGCCTTGTAAGGTGCCTCCTACACTCCTGGTCTGGATATGGTCAGTGGGCCAGGACAACCCCGAGTTGATATACTGGAGCAGGGTTGGTTCATCTGACTGCACCTTGCACCACTCTGGCATGCACTATAACCAGTGGACATGACTACCAATGCAAACTTAACAACAGAATTATGCCTGGATGGTTTGTCCACTGGGGATTGACTGGGGTGACTGGGGCGATGTGTTGCAGACTGTAGTGGATGCTTCCTTCACTGCATAAGGCAGATGCAAAGGAGGGTGAGAGACCAGATGGGACAAGAGAGAGAACAAGTGTCAGACATTGAGATAACACCCCCCCCATGAACACTGCAATGTACTCCATATAAAACTACTAAATGTGACATTGTGTTGGGATGGGTAGGGTGGGATGGCCCACTGGACTCAGGGATAGGGGTAACAGCAGAAGCCAGTCCCCCCTTTAAATAACTATGGGGGCCTGAATGGGACACACTCACCCTGGATGGGGGGATGCTCCTCCTCCCCCAAGTGGGGGGGGTGCATGTGTCTACCATGATATCAGTCGGGGTAGGTGCACCCACAGTTAACACAGCCCGGCCCCCTCTGCTTTGGTCGGGGGGATCCCTCTTCCCCCACATTGTACACAATTCATGGCTCCAAATACCTAATGGCAGTCTCTCCCCGAAGCACTGAGTGGGACACGGAGATGGAGGATAAGGCACGCAGATGACTGATATGGCCTGTTTGCATCACTCTGGCTAGCGGCTGACTCCCCCGGGGGAGAGAGGCAGAGGTTACTGTCAACTTGTGTCTAGCTGACCAGGCTCTACCACAGACAATGGTGCCTTGCACATAAATGCTCACTAATCATAGAGCTATTTAGGCAAATGTACAAGACCACCAAGACATCGTAGTAGTCCCTGGTGGAGCTGAGGCATTACATTTACCTTCCTAAACCCCTCTTTATTTTTTCTTTTTAACCATGTTCTTGGCATTTAGCACCTTAGGCCCTTGATAAGGGCCACAAATGACCTGGTTTCAACATGGTCATCTGGGCAGAATTGAACCCAGAATCTTTGGAAGCCCACTGTATCTATAATTGCACAGTACTAGCCCTGTTGGTATTTTGCTGTGGCCCAGTTAAATTTAGTTTAGATACTACTTGGTATTTAAACTTTGATTGCAATATTAATAATGTAATGTGTGTAAATAAGTTTAAGTCAGATAGGTTTCACACAGTCAGTGATCTCAAGTTTAATAACTGTTGTGCAAAGAAAAGAGCTGTATTTGAGTCACAGGATAGCAGCCTGAGGATTGAATGGCTAATTCCAACCCTCCACTCACTAGGAAATGAAAAATGGCAGTTAAACATATACAACTATTTTCATTGAATGTTAATGGGTTGGACAGTACTCCAAACTATGCTCAAAAGTCTAGGTCAGATGTGGTCTACATACAGGAGACACACCTGACCTGCACAGAACAAGGAAAAACCTGCTAAACTCGAATTTTCTGAAGTCTTTGGTGCACCATATGTGGGGGAGGGGGAGAAAAAGAGGAGTGGCCATATTAATCCCCTGCCAGTCCAACTTCCAGGCATCTAATGTATGGGCTGACCCTGAGGAAAGGTTAGTTATAGTCCAAGGCCAGTCACACAATATGGAGGTTACATTAGCAAACATCTATTTACCCCAGGACTAATTCCCCAACCATTAAATTACTTCTTGATAAGGTGGTTGCCAAACTAAAGGGATACTGTTACAGGCTGGTGATCTCATTATAGCCCCAAACCCTAGCCTAGATTCCACTAATGTATCCTTGGATAAACAACCCATCCCACATAAAACCTTTAAACAATTTACTCAGGAAGTGGGCTGGTTGGATGTATGTCGATTCCTACACTGTAGGGAGAGGGCTATACTTACTGGTCTGTAGTTCATAGCACATACACTCGTATTGATCACTGCTACACACAGAAGGAGAGCCTCTCCTCCCTGATCAGCTGTACCCTGGGGATATAGCACATTCAGACCATGTTATAAGTGATAAGTAAGTGGGATTTGGGTCAGGAGCAATGCTCCACCTGATGACGGCTCAACCCAGTCCACTTGAAGGGGGAAGCTTTTTGGAATTTCTAACCAAGTCCATAGAAGAGATCCTACAGGATAATGATGACCCAGAAATCTCCTACACCATTCAGTGGGAGTCACCAAAAGTAGTCCTTAGAGGGCAGTTGATCAAATATACTGCAACACAATCCAAATTTAGAAAAGAGTGTCAGAAACAGCTGGAGGGCACACTCCATTTTTTACAGATGTCCCACCAGCAGGATAACCTGTTAATACTTCCTCAACTTAAGCAGGAAAGGCAAGAACTAGACACCTTGTGCCTACAACAGACAGAAATCTCCCTGGTCTTTCTGCACCAGAGATATGGTGAGATAGGTCCTAGGGCAACTCGTCTGCTAGCTTACTGGCTCCACAGGCATCTCTCTAAGATTGACTCAATTAGGGACCCTACTATAGGTATCCAACTCACTAAATTGCAGGAGGTCACCCAGGTGTTCTGCACTTTCTACCAGATATTATGCATGCCCAAGTAAGAGGCAAACCCTAAAACCATATCCTCCTTCCTGTCCTCAATAGCATTGCCCACTCTCACAGAGGAAAAACAGCTAAGCCTGAGCAGACCCATCCAAGCCATGGAATTTGCCTCTGCTGTTGCTAGGTCCAAAACCATGAAGGTCCCAGGGTCAGATGGCTATGGAGTGAAATTCCATAAATACACTGAGCCATGGGTTAGCTCATTGTTGCTTCAAGCCTTTAGTGGAGTCACTTCCAAGAGATCCCCCACTTCCGAGCTGGGCTTATGCAGCTATATCAGTCATCCTAAAACCAGATAAGAACCCCTGGGCCTGTGAATCGTTCAGACCCATTTCATTCTTTAATGCAAACTACAAATACCTTATGTCCATCCTGGCCCATAGGCTTGACAGAGTCTTGCCTAACCTGATTGGCTTAGACCAAACTGGGTTTGTAAGTGTGAGATTGATGCCTGACAATACCTACAGAACTCTACACCTTACTCACATAATGCATACCCAGGGAACCCCTTCAGTCCTGCTCAGCCTAGAGGCTGAGAAGGCATTTGACAGGGTGTCATGGCCTTTTCCCTATGCTGCCTTGAGAAAGATGGAATTCCCCATCCCCCTAATAACCACCCTACAGAATCTCTATGCATCCCCTAAAGCATGCATGAAGGCCTCGGGAATCATTCCACTGAATTTCCACTCCACAGAGGAACAAGACAGGGCTTCCCCCTGTATCTGGAACTATTTGCCCTGTACATTGAATAGTTAGCACAGGCAATCAGGGAGTCACCCCATATTGCAGGTGTAGCCTTGGAGGGAGTGGAGCATCGATAGCACTATATGCAGATGTAACCCCCTGTTACCTGGGGTTACTAGACTCCCAGTAAGACCTAGTGGTAGGCAGGGAAGGCAGCTTGTGAAACTCCAGTTAAATGGATTTCACACTGTCTCACTTTGTTCTCACTCTCAGCTGAGACTGAGGGATGACATCATTTAGAACTCTTGCAGCTGCATAAGCCACACTGGAATGTTGCAGTTGGAGGTTAGAGTAGAACGTTGGGGAATTTGAAGTCAGTCTGTAGAATTCAGTAGAGCGTGTGCAGTCTGAAAGAGGTGCTCTGCTGTAAGCAGGCCCTCAGAGCTCTAAGCTCTGACAAAGAGCTATTATTTTGATATAGGTGTGTGTTCTCACCTGAAGAGGAACACAATAAGAGCATATTGAAGTGGTGGAGACTGCTTTCAATGGTTCAGGGCCCCATCCCTGTGGGGATGGGGGGAAGGAATCAGCCTGCTTCCAGGTGCAAACCCCCCTTGGTCCGGCTAGGGAAAAGAAGCTGCCTTGTTTAAGTTTGTGCTGAGGCACCATGAACTCTGGAAGAGAGTTCCTTGAGGAGGAAACACCTGTGGGGAACCTGCAACTGAAGGGTGAGTTCGCTCTGCTAAAGGGCCATATGTTTTCACCTGCATCAAGATGAAACTAAAGGGACTGTTACTGTGGGGTCAGGAAAAGACAGCCAAGTACAGATTGGAAGATGTGGGGATTGGACTGCATAACTCTGTGGGTGGTCTAGAGTAATGGACAAACACCCTTATTAAGTATGTTCAAGTCCAGCACAAATGGGATGTAAAGACAGTAGATTGAATGTGGAATACATTTAAAAAGAATCTACACAGCAAAGTGTAACCCCTAGATGGCGCTATCCCAGGGGCTACTACCCCTGCCTGATTTGACACTAACAGGTTGAGGGGCCTGGATCCGATGGCAGGTGCCTCCACCCAGAGGTCAGGGTTTGCAATAGTTAAACTAACTTGGTCACAGCCCTCTGGGACACTGCAACCCCCCTTTCTTCCCACTAGTGGCCCACACGGTATATCAGAATTACCTTCACAGTATACACTTACCCCCAGGACTGGTTCAGGCACTGGGACCCCCTGTAAAATAAGAAGATACAGTGCAACAATCACAGTACAATACTTTAACATAGACAAATACCTCAGGCAGTATAACTTTGCTGAAACAAGCAGCTCTGATTTATTTAGGGGGATATAACAAGGACAGGGGGAAATCAGGTTAATTAGCTTATCACTTTACTCATCTACCTATGGCTCTGTGCACAGGCCTATCCCTACCAGTTACTGTCCCTGCACCAAGCCCTAGTGCTAGTCCAAATCGTGGCAGCTGGTAGGGCCCTTTCACACAGAGAAAAGAAAATTAGTTAAACAGTCAGCAGTACAGTAATTCCATTTGGATTCAATGTGGCAATTCAACGAGGAGCAACCCTGAATTAGTACACGACCTCCAAACAAGATAGGGTCCTTCAACGTCAGCAGGGCTACTCTTGAGCTCCACGAGACTCCTCACACATTTATATGACAAACTGCAACAGGCAAAAGTCCTTTAATGGCAGCAGGATTCACTTGAGCTACACAAGCCTCCTCACACATTTATATGGTAAACACTAACAGGCAAAAGTCCTTTAATGGCAGCAGGATTCACTTGAGCTACACAAGCCTCCTCACACATTTATATGGTAAACAGTAACAGGCAAAAGTCCTTTAATGGCAGCAGGATTCACTTGAGCTACACAAGCTTCCTCACACATTTATATGGTAAAAAGAAAGTACTATACCAGGCAGGCTGCTTCTCTATCCCGATCGCGAATTACTGCACAATACCCGGAGAACACACACAGCAGATTCAGTTCCTGACAGACCGAGCGCAATTCAACAATTTCTCCAGTCTTCTACAGGGTGAGCCTGGTTTCTACTCTTCAGATATCCTTTGATTCTCTTCACAGGATGGATTCAGTCCTAACAAGCAGTTACACAAGCTGCAGACCGGAACTCGGGGCCTTACACGCGTCTCTCGACTAAAACTGCACACTGAAAAAGCACAGGGCTCCTTCCCTCTTCACTGCCAGAGCTCAACTGAAACTCCAGCAGACAAAACCGGGCACTTCCTTTGAGTTCCTCCCAGTTCTGGCTGGATTGGCTGTCACTCACAATAGCCTGCTCCTGTTGGTCCAAAAAGGCACTGAAGTCCAAACTACATCTCCCAGAGTCACTGCCTATACAATCCTCTTGTGGCTGGCTCAGATTACGAGTCCAAGTTCTGATTCGTCCAAGGCACCATTTTAGAGCTACCTTAACCCACACTGACTGGTCCAGTTCAGCAGTTCAAAACTAGAATGGTGAACTAGGCAAGCACAGTTCTGACTGCAAAGAAAGCAGGTTAGACAAACTGTATTTTCATTATCACTCTAAATGATTTCTGGCAAACAGTTACATCTTTCAGATAGGTTTCCTTTGCACTCCTAGTGACTGCAAAAATGGAGTGAATTGGCAGCAGCTCGAGTGGTACTCAAGCAGAGAAACACACAGTCCTGAATACAAACTAATTATGTCTGCAAGCAGACAGCTCCCAAAGAGACAGTACCAGAGGCTCTAAAAACACTCACAGACAAATGGCTTAAACACCAAACACCATTCAGGCTTGGAGCATTCAAGCAAGCTCCTGGAAGTCTTTTGGGAACCCCCATTTGCAGGGGGGTTACACCCTTCCTGGCCTGGGAAAGCTTGACGTCTGCGTCAAGCAAGTACCCCTATAAGTTTCAACTGCAACCATGTACAATTGCATTAGGCTCACACATGTAATCATCAGTCAATATATCATTTTACAAGAACACATTTCTGAAACATTGCAATCGTCCTCTTTACACAGTATTACACACATTGTACCATAACTCAAGTTATTACCTCTTGTACATGAAACCTGAAGAGATGGGGCCTTTCCTATCAGTTACCTTGGGGCTGGACAGGGCAAGGGCACCATACTAGAAAGGCAACACAAGTAACTTGGAGTTATGGCCACTCAGTTTGGGCAATGAGCTCGGGGACACATACACTCCTTTATGGACAACATTGAGAGGCAAGTCCACAGGCCTCCCAAGGGAATCATAACTGAGGTGCACCACAGGCTTTACAGCTCAACCAGTCTTTCTAGGGGGAACTGTTACAGTCTCTGCACTCTGAGCCTCATTTTCAGCATTGTCCTCACTTGTCAGGGGAGTCTCCATGGGGATAGAGAGGCTAGAACTTGGGGCACTTTCAGCTCCAGGAGTTACAGTTTCTGAGTCCACAACATTTGGCTCACATGGAGAGCTTTCGGACACTGGCAGTGGACTGTCAGGGCACTCAAAATACTCTTCTTGTTCTGGTGTGTCACCAGTCTGCCCCAATCCATCATTTTCCTCCCAAGCTCAAACAGTTCAATCATGCACAATGATTTTCATTTCATCTGATCTGATGCTTTGCACTTCACTTTCTGGGAGCATTGGCTCCAGGGACAAGCTGGGGCTTAGACAGTCCAGAAGGCCCAGCTTCTCTCCAGTATTGACAGGGATTGCCCCAAACAATTGACTCAGTTCGTAAGAAGGATAGTATTCAAAGTCACTCTCACTTTCTTCTGATATGGACTGACAGTCATGCTCAACTGGGACTTGTGGAGAGGGAACACTTTAACTCTGCTTCTGGAGGTGCAGACTTTCTTGATCTTTTCTTAGCAGCAGCTCTAGTCACTGGTCCAGAGGGGGCATCTTCTGGGGGTTCAGATTCAATCAAGGTTTGTCCAATGGGCAGTAAATGATTTCTATGCATTGTTTTTACATCTTTTGAATTATTCTCAGGCCTTACTTTGTACACTGGCATATCATCTAGTTTGCCCACTACAATGTGAGGAAGATGGTGCCATCTGTCAGCAATCTTGTGTTTGCCATGCAGTCCCAGATTTCTTAGCAATACCCGATCTCCCTCCTGGAGTTCCTGTGCTTTCACCTTTTTATCATACCTTTCTTTGTTGGCCAGATTTCTTTTGGCAGCCATGGTTTGAGCCAGTTGGTACACATGAGTTAGCTGGGCCTTTAACTTTTGCACATATTGTAAATAGTTGTCAGCTTGAACCCCATCAGGCGAGATCCCAAAACACACATCTACCGGTAGTTGAGCTTCTCTTCCAAACATCAGGCGGTAGGGGGAGAACCCAGTGGCATCACTTTTGGTACAGTTATAAGCATGTACCAGGGTGCTAATTTGTTGGCTCCATCTAGGCTTGCCCTTTGGGTGCAGGGTGCCTAGCATATCTAGCAGAGTGCGGTTGAAACGTTCAGGCTGTGGGTCCCCTTGGGGGTGGTAAGGAGTGGTTCTGGACTTTCACACTCCCCACAGAAAAGCATCTCTTTGATCAGATGACTCTCAAAGTCTCTCCCTTGATCAGAATGGATTCTTTGTGGAGCCCCATAGTGAACAAAAAAGTTTTCTACAAGTACTTTGGCCACAGTGGATGCTTTCTGGTCTTTGGTGGGGAAAGCATGGGCATATCTCATGAAATGGTTAGTGACCACCAGCACATTACTGATATTTCTTTGATCTGACTCCAAACTCAGAAAATCAATACAGACCAGCTCCATGGGTGCACTGGTGGTGATGTTAACAAGGGGGGCAGCCCTCTGGGGCAAAGTTTTCCTCTGTAAGCAGCGACTACAAGTTCGAATGTGTTGCTCCACATCAGCCTCCATCTTAGGCCAATAGAATCTGGATCTCACCAAGTCAAGTGTTCTGTCTATACCAAGGTGCCCCATGTGGTTGTGCAAGGACCTCAATACTGAGTCTCGAAAGGCAGTGGGAAGCACTAGTTTTTGTTTGTCTACTTGTCCCCCTCTGTCTTCTGTTTCTCTGTATAACAGTTTATTGATCAGTTTCAACTTAGGACCTTCTTTGTATAACAGTGCAGTTCTCAAATCAGTGGAGCGTAATTTGGACACATCTTTTCCTGCACAGAGGGCTTCTAAAGCTGATTTGATCATGGGATTGCGGGACTGAGCCCGCCGAATACTGTCATTGTCCAGCTGAGGCAGTGCACCAATGTCTAGTGCAGAAAAGTGGCAATAAGCAGCAGGTATGCAATTCTCAGAGGGTCCCAAGCAATCCACCATGCAGTCCACTGCGTCCGTGGACATTTGTTCCTCCCTGTCAAACTTCTGGCAGAGTGCCTGAATGTCAGGTTCTACCAATCTGACCCAATCATTCTGGGGAACAGGCCTCCGGGAGAGCATCAGCATCTATGTGGTTCAGACCTGCCTTGATTGAGAGCATAGTCGTATGTAGATAATGCAGAAAGCCACCTATGGCCAGTGGCATCCAACTTAGCTGAGGTCTGCACATAGGTCAAAGGATTATTGTCAGTTTTACTAGTATTTTAGCCCCATACAAGTACTCATGGAATTGGTCAACAATAGCCCACTTCAAAGTTAGGAACTCTAACTTATGTACAGGATAGTTCTTTTCGGATGGGGTCAGGCTTCTACTGGCAAAGGCCACTGGTCTCGGGCCATTCTTGTGCTCTTGGTACAACATAGCCCCCCCCCTTGCAAGCTAGCATCAGTGTGCAGGACGTAAGGTTTTCTTGGATCGGCATAGGCCAGCACTGGAGCATGGGTAAGTTGATATATGATCTCATGAAAAGCAGTCTCACAATCAGGAGTCCAGCGGGCCCCAAACACTTCACTCAGACGAAAATACACTCCTTCAGTCTTGAGGGACGCTGACTTTTGGGATTTTTTATGGGTTGGAGGATACCCTTGAGTAAGGTTAAGTAAAGGGCGGATCACTCTTGAATAGTCCTTGATGAAACGCCGATAATAACCACAGAATCCTAGGAATCTTTACAGTTCTTTTAGATTTTTGGGCTGTGGCCAGGTGGTCAAGGCCTCAACTTTACTTGGTCGGTCTCTATTCCTCGGTGGATACTATGTGTCCACATACTTTACTGATGTTTGAAAGAATTGACACTTATCAATGGACAGTTTAAGGCTAAAGTCCTCCAGTCGGTCCAATACCTTAAATAATCTGCTCTCATGTTCCTCCAGTGAGCTGCCAAACACAATAACATCATCTAGGTATACCAGGCACTCTAGTAAGTTCATGTGCCCCACTGCACGCTCCATCAATCGTTGAAAAGTGGCTGGGGCACCTGAAATCCCTTGAGGCATCCTCATGAATTCATAGAAGCCAAGCGGACAGATAAAGGCTGTCTTCTCACGGTTCTATGGGGCCATCGGGATCTGGTAGTACCCACTGCGGAGATCCAACACAGAGAACCACTTGCTCCCATTTAGGCAGTCCAAAGCATCCTGAATGTGGGGCATTGTGTACTGATCAGGGATAGTCCACCAGTTTAAGGTGCGATAATCAACGCACATCCTTACTGTCCCATTCTTTTTCCTCACTACCACAATGGGGGAAGCATAAGGGCTTCTGGATTCTTGTATTACACCAGCAGCTAACATCTCTTGCAGATGCCATCTCACATCATCTATGTCAGCAGGTGCCACCATCGAGACCTCTCACGAAATGGTCTTTCGTCATGCAGCCGGATATTGTGCTCAGATCCTTGCACGCATCCTACATCCCATTCCTTTAAAGAAAACACCTGGTCTGTCTGGGCAAGCTTCTCACTGGTCCTCACTTTCCATTCAGCTGGCAATGGGGAGTCGCCGAAATCAAACAAGTCAGGCGTTACTCTGTCATTCTTCCTCAAACTCTTGCTGCTGGGTAGCACTGCAGTGTCTGCACAACGCACATTAGCCAGGATGCAACTTCTATTTACTCGAATGTCTCTTTCAGACACATTATGAACTTGGACCATTACCCTTCTGGCATAAGCATGGGCTCTAGCGGGCAAAATACGAGGCTTGACCAGCAGTCCCTCTGGCAATTTTCCATCGCCTGGTGCATCCAACATTAATATTTTATTCTTAACATCCTTTCTGATACGGACCTCTCCCTGTAAGGTACACTGGGCATTTGGCACCAGGATCAGAGACTCAGGATCCCTCTTCCATACAATTCCAACCGGCTCCTCTGGTTCTGTTTTTTCAGCATCTCTCTGTGCCTCATAGGCCTTCTTAATTAAAGCCGGAACTCTTAAAGCTCTACTAGTCTTTGACCCCTGTTTTTCATAACACAACTGTGCCAGTCTTCTGAACATATGAACATTTGTTCCAGTCAACAAAGGGACACCATCATACAGTCCAGTGGGGGGACACACTAAGGCTAGGGTCTCTACTTGTTCGGCCACTCCAGCCACGGAGGTGGGGAAAGACAGCCAAATTCGGATATACCCGGAATAGGGGTAGGCCTTCTCACTTAACCCCCATACATGCAGTCCTTCTAATGGTTGTAAGGGTACATCTGACAAATGCTTCTGATACCAATCCTGGAACATAATTGTCACTTGGGAGCCACTGTCTAATACTGCTCTTGTAGACACTCCATTCACCTTTACAGTGGTCTCCATGGAGGGACCCAATATTCTGGAACAGTCTGGAGAGGCAGTAGCGGGGGCCTGGGCAACTGACCTTGCCACAAAAGGACGTGAGTTAGCATTTTTGGTGCCCTCAATGGGATCATTTTGTGCACCTCTTAACCACTGATTTGTTCTTCGAAGCTCTCCTTGTAGCCTATATGCAACTTTGTCAGTGTCTTTTGGGGACCGGCATTCCCTCTTCATGTGCCCATCCTTCCCACATTTATAGCAAAACATACTTTCTGGAGTTTGAGCCGGCCGAGGAGCCACACTGGGAGCCAGGGCGGGGGTACTACTAACTGGAAACCTGAGTGCCATCTCTGTCTGCGGCGTGATAAGCATTTGGAGACATCTCGTCAGTTTCTCCACTTCCATGGTCAAGGAATTGAGTTTGGAGCTGTTATCAGCAGGAGATACATGGGTGGGTACCCCCACCCACATAGCAGATGCAGTCGGATATAGGTCGGGGCCCATACTTGCAGGCGTGGCCTTCATAAAGGGACTGTTTTTGAATTCCCGGATCTCTCTCAACAGTTCGCTCCATTGTGGCATATCTTTTTCCTTGTCAGAGCACTCATTGACTGCCAACCTCTGCCCCTGAACTTCACTTGATGGGTCACCCTCAGTCACTCGGGTCATAGCCGCAGCTATTGGTGCAGGTCCCTCCTGAGGTCACCTTTTCTCAACTCCTCGAATTTCTCTCATTAACTCATCATAGGAGGGTGGGGATTCCAGTCGATTTGCCAGGCATAACTGAAGCAACAGTAGTTCTGAGAAGGGGGCAGACTTAAGGATCCTGTCCAGCCTGGTTCGATCCAGTTCAATCGCTGGCAAACTACCCTTTCTGAGGCATTCTTGCAACAATTTTTCCAGCCGAGATACATACACAGACAACAACTCCCCTTGGTACTGTTGTGCATTTCTTACTGTCCACCATAGGTCCTCATCAGAATCTGGGCTCCCATACACATTCTCCAAGGCCTCAAGATAGGCCTGTGCAGTCACTTCAGGGTTACTGGCCCGTTTAGCATGGATGGTAGCCAGGGCAGGACCTCGGAGGCTCTCACTAACCCTCTTTCACTTTTCGGCTTCCAAGCATTGCCGTTCTAGCACTTGGAGGGCAACATAGTCTATCCAGGTCTCCCAGTCATCCTTTCTTTGGGGGGTGGGGAGGGTGCCAGAGAAGATCCTTAACCTTCGGTAAGAGTCATGACTAATGGCAGGTGCAGAAATAGGAGTCTGCATTGGTTCAGCCACCATTACGGGTACTGGAGCGGGAGAGGGTGTTGGGGGAGGAACATCCCCAGGTGGCAAGAATAGCTTCTTCAAGTCCTCCACAGTTTTCCCTTCCCCAGCAACCATTTACCAATTTCTCCTCAAAATCTCAGACAGTGGTGGGGCTCATTCCCCCAGGTCTTTACTGTCCTAGTTATCACTCTTCAGCAGTGAGGGCTCCCTCTGGGGTAATGGTCTGTGGCACTTTGGAGCTATCTATGGGATCCTTAAGCTCTACTAGAGCCAGGAAAGTGTGGGTGAGCAGATTAGCATGCCGACCCACCACCACAGGGTTTTGTAAACCTTCCACCTTGGAAAGTACTCCTGTACAGTGTCCGTATTGATACCCAGGGGGATGTCCAGGATAAGCATAGCATTTTGGGGGTCGATCTCCTCCCCAGTACACCACTCCACCAGCCGGTGCACAGCCACTTCTGTCGGGGTACCCATTTTTTTCTTAACAGTGATTTGTATATATGGCCACTAGAGGACACACAATCCCAGTGGTGAGCATCCAAGATGTAACCCCTAGATGGCGCTATCCCAGGGGCTACTGCCCCTGCCTGATTTGCCACTAACAGGTTGAGGGGCCTGGATCTGATGGCGGGTCCCTCCATCCAGAGGTCAGGGTTTGCAATAGTTAAACTAACTTGGTCACAGCCCTCTGGGACACTGCAACCCCCCTTTCTTCCCACTAGTGGCCCACACAGTATATCAGAATTACCTTCACAGTATACACTTACCCCCAGGACTGGTTCAGGCACTGGGACCCCCTGTAAAATAAGAAGATACAGTGCAACAATCGCAGTACAATACTTTAACATAGACAAATACCTCAGGCAATATAACTTTGCTGAAACAAGCAGTTTTGATTTATTTAGGGGGATGTAACAAGGACAGGGGGAAATCAGGTTAATTAGCTTATCACTTTACTCATCTACCTATGGCTCTGTGCACAGGCCTATCCCTACCAGTTACTGTCCTTGGGTACCCAAGCCCTAGTGGCTAGTCCAAACCATGGCAGCTGGTAGGGCCCTTTCACACAGAGAAAAGAAAAATTAGTTAAACAGTCAGCAGTACAGTAATTCCGTTTGGATTCAATGTTGCAATTCAACAGGGAGCGACCCTGAATTAGTACTCATGACCTCCAAACAAGATAGGGTCCTTCAACGTCAGCAGGGCTACTCTTGAGCTCCACGAGACTCCTCACACCTTTATATGACAAACTCCAACAGGCAAAAGTCCTTTAATGGCAGCAGGATTCACTTGAGCTACACAAGCCTCCTCACACATTTATATGATAAACACTAACAGGCAAAAGTCCTTTAATAGCAGCAGGATTCACTTGAGCTACACAAGCCTCCTCACACATTTATATGGTAAACATAACAGGCAAAAGTCCTTTAATGGCAGCAGGATTCACTTGAGCTACACAAGCCTCCTCACACATTTATATGGTAAAAAGAAAGTATTATACCAGGCAGACTGCTTCTCTTTCCCGATCGCAATTACTGCACAACACCCGGGAGAATGCACAGCAGATTCAGTTCCTGACAGACCAAGCGCAATTCAGCAATTTCTCCAGTCTTCTACAGGGTGAGCCTGGTTTCTACTCTTCAGATATCCTTTGATTCTCTTCACAGGACGGATTCAGTCCACAAGCAGTTACACAAGCTGCAGACCGAACTCTGGGCCTTACACGCTTTTCGACTAAAACTGCACACTGAAAAGCACAGGGCTCCTTCCCTCTTCACTGCCAGAGCTCAACTGAAACTCCAGCAGACAAAACCGGGCACTTGCTTTGAGTTCCTCCCAGTTCTTGGCTGGATTGGCTGTCACTCACAATAGCCTGCTCCTGTTGGTCCAAAAAGGCCCCGAAGTCCAAACTACATCTCCCAGAGTCACTGCCTATATAATCCTCTTGTGGCTGGCTCAGATTACGAGTCCAAGTTCTTATTCATCCAAGGCACCATTTTAGAGCTACCTTAACCCACACTAATTGGTCCAGTTCAGCAGTTCAAAACTAGAATGGGGAACTAGGCAAACACAGTTCTGACTGCAAATAAAGCAGGTTAGACAAACTGTATTTTCATTATCACTCTAAATGATTTCTGGCAAACAGTTACATCTTTCAGATAGGTTCCCTTTGCACTCCTTGTGACTGCAAAAATGGAGTGAATTGGCAGCAGCTCGAGTGGTACTCAAGCAGAGAACACACAATCCCCCCATACAAACTAATTATGTCTGCAAGCAGACAGCTCCCAAAGAGACAGTAGCAGAGGCTCTAAAAACACTCACAGACAAATGGCTTAAACGCCAAACACCATTCGGGCTTGGAGCATTCAAGTAAGCTCCTGGAAGTCTTTTGGGAACCCCCATTTGCAGGGGGGTTACAAAAGTGTTTTAAGGGATGAGGTGTTACAGTCCAGAGAAATGGCCAGGTATGAATTATGGGAGTGAGAGGTAGGAGACCCCCCATCAGCAGTAACCAAATTCACCTCTTCAGATTTGCTCTGGGACACCTGTTGCTTTCTCTCAGGTACTTGGCCAGTGCCTGGGAAAAGTACCCAGACATGGGATTGATAAGGAAGATTCCCTTATGGAGCAGAAGTGCTCATAGGTGGTTTAGGGAGTCACCAGTAAATGTTTCCATGCTATATGGAAAGTGTCCAAGTGGCTGGCAAGGATGCTGAGCCAGAGAAAACCCAGAGCAGCGTACAAGTTCAGGCTGTGTGCCCAATGTGCTTCAGAGCCTGAGGCTAAAGTGATGAGAATGTGTTCTGGTCTCCTTAAATCTGCATTACCAAGAGTGTAGCCCCATGGGGGTCCATCTATGCATTGTTTATTCTGTTGGATGTGAATAAAAGCCACACTTTAGAATCCTACTTCTGGTATTGAACATTACAGTTATTGCTTCCTTTGTCCGGAGTTATTTGGGTGCCCCTGTTGCAGAGTAGCCAAACCCTAGCCAATGTGCCGAGTGACATATTCCTCCCTGAATCCAGCCCACCTGGTATTGCTGTCAAGGTGGAAATGGCATACCTGGGTGGGGGTTACACAGACAATGTCCTCCTATACTTAAATAATCCCACAAACTTGATACCTGCAGTGATCCAGATTTTGGAAAAGTATGAGACAGTCTCAGGATATAGATGCCACCAAAACTGATGTGCTCTCATTTCGTTTTGAACTGACACCAGAATTGAAGTCATGATTCCCTTTCTGATGGGATCTAGACAAGTTAAAGTACCTGGGTATTTTTCTTGCCCACAACACAGAGAAGGCTGCAATGAATAATTACACCCCTTTCTATACCCAAATGAAACAGGCCTTAACCAGATGGAATCTTCTACCACTAACCCTGACCCAAAGAGTAGAAGAAATCAGAATGGTGATTCTGCCATTGGCCTTATACTTATTCCAAAATATTCCACTTTTCCTACCCATGCAGGTGTTTAAAACTTGGAACAAAATAATGTCAAGGTTCATCTGAGCAGGTAAGTGGCCTAGAATTATACTATCCACATTATTCCTTCCAAGGACAAAGGGAAGGCTCTCCCTACCAAACCTAAAACAATATTACTGGGCATCACACCTAGTATTTATAACACACCATTTTATTGGCACAACCCCAGCATGGTGGAGGGAGGTTGAAGATATAATACTGCTTATCTGGGACTTTTTGACAGCTTCATTGTACCTGGAGCCCCCTCCTGTGAGGCAAGTGATTTCCAACCCATGGATCAGGCAACAAATACAGGTATGGAAGGCCATTCAGAAATCCCTACACCTAATCCCTTTTCTGAGTTTACTCTGCCCAATTGCCCAGCTCGAACATTTTCACCCATCCCAAACAGATCACGTGTTCTGTAGCTGGGAACATGTAACACTGAGTTACCTTTTCCAATAACTCACTGGCCCAGTCTTTAAGACGTTTCCTCAAATAAAGCAAAAATGTCATTTGAGACAGAGTGACTTTTTTAGATACCTACAGCTGTGTCATTTTCATGATAATCTACCACTGGGAGTTCAATGCACAGAAGCCCATCTGCCTCTAATCACAGGGAGTCAGTGCACTGGGGTAGAAGTTTGATGTCTTTGCAGAATATTTAAACTAGCAAATGAGGAGAGGGGTGCAGCACCCGACATATCATATGGGAAGAGAACCCTTCCCCCCTCAGCTATTGATTAAACAGGAGTTCAGCATGTTTGCAGTTCATTTGCATCACCAGGTGAGGAAAAAGATCTGGCTCCCCATATGACTCACAGGGGAAAGCCAGACCTCACCCCACAACAAACGCCCTGAAATCTGGCCAATGGAAAATTGTGTACTCAAATGCCCCCAGTCTGGGAAACAAGATCCCAGACCTGGAGGTAACAATGACAGAGGCTAAACTAGACATAGTAGCCATTAGCGAGACATGGTTCACCAGTAACCACACTTGGGAGACTACCATGCCTGGCTATGGACTGTTCAGAAGAGACCGAGGTGAAAAAAAAGGGTGGGGGGAGTGGTCCTTTATGTCAATGAAAACAAAGCTACAGAAATTCATAATACACATAAGAAGCCAGAAGGACTGTGGGTCACCCTGGAAACAGGAAATGGAACAGCCATATGAATTGGGGTTGCTTGTCTACAGGCCTCCAGACCAGGGGGAGGATATAGACACATTACTGTTAGGAGATATACAAAACATGACAGCTAAAGGGAAGTTCTGCTAATAGGAGACTTCAACATGCCAGATACAGATTGGTCAATACCAGCTGGAACATCTGCCAGAACTAGGCACGTAGTGGATTCCCTGAAGGGGGAAGGCCTCAAAAATTGGCACAACAACCCACAAGAGACAGAGCTATCCTGGATCTAGTACCTGACTAAGGGGAAAAGGATCACAGATCTCCAGGTAGAAGGTCACCTTGGGGCCAGTGATCATCACATGGTCTGGTTCAATTTGGCCACTAGAAATAAATCATCCCATTCCAAGGCAAAAATATGGGACTTCAAAGGAGCTGACTTTGATAAAATGGCCAACAGAGTTAAGCTAGCCCTGGCAAGAAGAAATACAGGTGAGGCGGTACAAGCAAAGTGGTCAAGCATTAAGGATGCAATACTTGAAGCAACAACCCATTGTGTTAAGGAGAAAAGCGAGAGGAAAAGTAGGAGGAAACCACTCTGGTTCACCAAAACAGTAGCAGAAAACGCCAGAGCCAAAAGGTTGGCCTTCAAGAGTATGCAGTGGGCCAAAGATAGGGAGGCATATCAAACTTCCCTAAGGGAAGCAGGGAATGCAGTAAGGCAGGCAAAGGCCCAAACTGAGGAAACATCATGAACAGTAAAAGAAGGGGACAAGACTTTCAGTAGAAACATTAGTGAAAGGAGAAGGTCCAGAGGGGGTATTGTTAAGATCAATGGGGATAAGGGGAGTGTGTGGAGGAGGACCAAGGAACAGCATCTATTCTAAATGGATACTTCTGCTCAGCATCTACTGAGGAGAAGGTAGGGCATGGTCATAGCTCAGCACCATGGACATGGTGGGAGGGAAGTGTGCACAAGTCCCTTCACAAAAGAAAGGGTCCTACAAGAGCTCACTAAGCTCAGGGTGGACAAGACAATGGGATCTGATGACATACATCCCAGGGTACTAAAGGAGCTAAGGGTGGAACTAGCAGAGCCATTAGCAGAACTGTTTAGTGAGTCTCTGAGCACAGGAGAGGTCCCAGAAGACTGGAGAAGGGCTCATGTGATCCCGCTCCACAAAAGTGGCAACAGGGAAGAGGCAGGGAACTACAGACAAGTCAGTCTTACCTCAGCAGTGGGCAGGTTTATGGAGGCACTCCTTAAGAAAAGTGTAGTGCAACACCTGGAATCCATTGGAACACAGGATCCAAGACAGCATGGGTTTACTACAGGAAGGTCCTGCCAAACTAGTCTCATAGATTTCTTTGACTGGGTAACCAGAGTGGTGGACCAAGGGGGTGCAGTTGATGTCACCTACCTTGACTTCAACAAAGCTTTCAGTACTGTTCCACATAGAAGATTGAATTATAAGCTAGCTATTCTCGGGGTGGGTCAAAAGTTGGTCAACTGGGTGGCAAACTGGTTGGCGGGCAGAAAACATAGAGTGGTGATAAACGGTATACAATCAGAAGAGATGCAAGTCACAAGTGGGGTACCTTAGGGATCAGTCCTGGGGCCAGTCCTCTTTAATATCTTCATCAGTGACATTACAGATGGACTGGAGGGTAAGGTTTGCCTGTTTGCAGATGACACCAAGATCTGCAACAGTGTAGATGATCCAGATTTGGTGGGCAGAACTAGAAGAGATCTGAAAAAAACTGGCAAAATGATCTGAAGAGTGGCAACTGGGGTTTAACCCAACGAAGAGCAAAATCATGCACATAGGGAAGAGAAAATCTGAAGCTATCAGCACTGTCGGCAGATAAGGGCCTATGGCCCACCCAGTCGGCCCATTTAAGCTTGCAAGTTCACTTTATGCCCCTTACCCCTGACCTCCAGAATTCCCTTATGTCTATCCCTAAATCCTGTGATTGTTTCTGCCCCACCACTTCCTCTGGCAGGGTGTTCCACTTGTCCACCACCCTTTCTGTGAAGAAATTCTTCCTCACATTTTCTCTGAATCGTCCTCCCTCCAACTTCATCCAATATCGTCTAGTCCTGGAACATCTTTTTCCCTGAAAAATAGTGTATTCCTGCACCCTGTTCTTCCCTGTAAGGTATTTATGTGTCTCTGTCATATCCCCTCTCACCCTCCTCTCCTCCAGGAAGTTCATATTCAAGTCCTTCAGCCTGTCCTCATGGGACTTGTGATTCAATCCCTGTACCATCTTTGTTGCCCTCCTCTGAACCTTCTCTACCCTGTCTATGTCCTTACATAGGTAAGGTCTCCAGAACTGTACACTGTACCCTAGGTGGGGCCTCACTAGTGTCTTGTATAGTGGAATTATGACCTCCCTTTTCCTACTGGTGATGCCCCTGCCTATGCATATGCATCGCAGCATCCTATTTGCTTTACCTGCTGCCTTGTCGCACTGTTTCCCTACCTTGAGGTCATCAGAGATGATAACCCCAAGGTCCCTTTTCTGCTTGGTGCATGCTATATCCTCACCACCCAGCTGATATGCTGTTCCAGGGTTTTTGTGCCCCATATGCATTATCTTGCACTTCTTTGCACTGAATTTCAACTGCCAAACCCTTGACCATTCTTCAAGCTTCTGCAGGTCCCTTCTCATTCTGTGTACATCCTCTGGTGTGTCCACTCTGTTACAGAGCTTCGTGTCATCAGTGAACAGGGAAATTCTGCTTTCTAGGTCCTGTGCAATGTCGCTGAGGAAGATGTTGAATAGAACTGGTCCCAGCACTGATCCCTGTGGTACCTCACTGGTCACTCTTCCCTCTGTGGAGTGACAGCCATTTACCACCACCCTCTGTGTCCTGTCACCCAGCCAACCACCTACCCACCACACTACTGTCCTGCCCATTCCCATATTCCCCAGTTTGTTTAATAGCCTTCTATGTGGCACAATGTCAAAGGCCTTGCTGAAGTCCAGATAGGCCATGTCCACTGCCCTCCCCTGATCCACCTCCCTTGTCACTCAGTCGAAAAATTCAATGAGTTTAGTCTGGCATGACCTCCCCCCAGTGAAGCCATGCTGCTTTGGGTCCTGTAGTCTGCTGGCAACCAGATGTTCCACCAATCTCTCCTTCAGCAGTGCTTCCATGATCTTCCCCACTACCTAGATCAGGCTGACTGATCTGTAGTTCCCTGCTTCCTCTTTCTTTCTGGTTGGGAGGGGAGTTGCTGGCAATCACAAGGGAAGAAATAGACTTGGGCATCATCATCACAGATGACCTGAAATCATCCAAGCAAACTCTTAAAGCAGTAGGCAAGGCTAGAGGGATGTTGGCGTGTATTAGTAAGGGCATCACAAGTCGTAAGAGGGAGGTAATAATCCCTCTTTACAAGACACTGGTTAGGCCCCATCTGGAGTACTGCGTGCAGCACTGGAGGCTGCACCTGCACAAGGATATTAACAAAATGGAGGCAGTCCAGAGAAGGGCAACCAAAATGGTGTAGGGACTGCATCATAAAACATATGAGGATAGATTAACGGAGCTCAATATGTATGCCCTACAGCAAAGGAGGGAGAGAGGTGATATGGTCGAAATGTTCAAATATCTTAAGGGCATTAACAAGGTGAAAGAGTCTAACATGTCTCAGTATAAGAAAAATAGCAGGACAAGAGGACACAGTATGAGATTAGAGGGAGGTCGATTGAGGGGTAATGTGAAGAAGTTCTTTTTCACAGAAAGGGTGGTGGATGCATTGAATGGCCTACCTCAGAAAGTGGTGGGTATGAATACAGTGCAGGGCTTCAAACAGGCATGGGATAGGCATAAGGCAGCAATACAGATGAGTATGAATAAATAGGCCATTGACAGAGTAAAGGCCTATGGCACATTCATAAAGTAGAAAAAAACGGGCAGACTGGATGGGCCTTGCGGTCCGTATCTGCCGTCAACTTCTATTTTTTTGTATGTAACCTCAGTTCTTAGCTCTGGGGTAGTAACACATGATATCTCCACTTTCTACAAGTCCCTGACTGACACCATGGGCAACTCTACTGAATATATCCTTAATAAATGGAACACAGAATTGGACCAACACCTAACACTACAGCAGTGGCACAAATCGTGCTGCTTGGCATCTAAAATAATGAGCACATTCCACTGGTGGGAGTTCTCCTGGCAGCATCAGATCAGATTTTTTCATACCCCAGCCATCACTGAAGATTACCAGGACTCCAAAACAGCATACTGCTGGAAGCAATGTGGTGAGAATAATGCACACCATATGCATGTATTCTGGTCTGCCCTAAACTAGTGCCCTTCTTTCAGTCACTACAGGGGTAACTAAAGGAACTGTATGGTAGGCCTGTAACATTAATGTTTGAGATGTTCCTATTCTATATAATGCCACAAGGCTTTCGTGATCCATTCACATGCTATCTAATGGGAATTTTGCTTTTGGCAGCAGAAAAAGTGATCATCAAGGCCTGGCTTGCCCTTCAGATTCCCACCCTGAAAGTTTGGAGAGCCCAAGTAAACCAAATATGCAGAACTGAGAGAATAACACACAGGCTCAATGATGCTGAAGAACTATGCTTGTCCAGGTGGAATGGGTGAATTATTCATGTGATACTTAAGGATCTAGAGTTTGTCCCCTAGCAGTCAACACAGGGCTAAACAATCATAAATAGAGTATATCATTACCAAACTCTCCCTAAAAGCTGCAGAGGGAGAAGGATGGTGAAGACTAGGAGAACTTTACTTCTAGATAACATAGTAAGTCTGTTCACCTTGACTCCCTGTTGACCAAAGAGAGTGATTGTATGAAAGATAGCACCCTGTGGCCAGATGTGTATGAGAGGAAAGTTATAAACTGTAAGCACAAGCTGTAACCAGTGCTTTGAATCGAGTGTAATGTGATTTGTTGACTGTGAAAAAAGTTTAATAAAAATTATTTAAAAAAATGTCATCGTATTTATCTACTCAAAAAGCAAACAAATGGATAAGGCAAGGCAATAACAACAAACTATATAAGCACTGAAAATCAGAACTTTATAATTTGTTCAGGGACAACGTAAATAGCAATGGCATCTGCATCATACCCCCTGCCCCACCAAACTCTGTACTGAAGTTTTCCCTACCTACAGTTACTCTCCAACTGCTCAACCACATGTGAAATCTCTGCAACAAATGAAGTGTTTTAGATACTCAAAACATTAAAAAAAAACTTAAAAGCCAGAGCCCACCTTAAAAGTAGATAGTGTAATCGCAAATTATTGCAGAATGCTACCTCATTTATCTCTCTCTCTGTCCATTACTGGTAGATGTGTGGGTGGTGGGCTGCTTTTTGTCACTCTGGGTCATTCTTGAGAAGATGCACCGGCCCCTTGGCAAAAATGACTGAACTGTCTCTCCGTCCAGATGCCTAGAGTATGATCTCTCTCTCTCTCTCTCTCTCCTCTCCCTCCTCCTCTCTCTCTCTCTCTCTCTCTCATGGTCTCTCTTCATGGAAACACTTTTAAATGTTTCAGATGTCATCATCACAAACTGCCCCCCAAAAATTCTGGACATCCAAGTCCTCCCTGATTCACTCAGTGACCATTCCCCTGTGCTGTTCCACTGGATGGCCACTTCACCCCGACCCACTGCCCAGTGCATGCCCGGCTGGCGTCTCAGACCGTATGGTCTGAAAAACCTTAAACAATATCTTGCCCTACAAGACTGATCCCCCATTCACCGCGCTCCGGATATAGACACTGCCCTTGCCTTCTTTACCCAAACCTTTAGTAAAGCCTGTGACCTCTTTGCTCCCCTCTCAGCCGTCCGAACCAAAAAACAACCTGCCCTAGATTACTTCTGCCCTTTTACAGCTGCTCAGTCATGGGGATAATTTATGGCACCTTGTCATAGAAACTGGGTGACAAGCAGACAGACAGGCCTACAACGCTGCGTGGAATAAGTGCACATGGGCAATCAGGAAAGCCAAGGCTGACCACTTTCAGGCCACCCTCACCGCCTCCTGGGGCTGCTCCCGTACTATCTGGGATAACGTCAAATAATTGAGTGGGAACACTCGCTCCCCTCCTCCATCCCAGATTATTACTGACAACACCACCATAACGGACCCTGCAGACATTGCAAACCTCCTAAACACCTCCTTTACTGACCTTAGCCCTGTCCTCCCCAGTAACTTCTTTGACCAACCACCCTCCAAACCTGCCCCTGCCCTCCAATGCCCTAGCTTCTACCTGCGTAGGGTTACTGCCCAGGAAGTCAGACCGCACCTGACCCGTGCACTAAAAGGCAACAGTCCCGGTGACAACTCCCTAGACCACAGAATTCTCAGACTGGTACTGGATTAAGTCCTTACCCCACTCACCAGCCTTCTCAACAAATCCCTCTGCCTGGGACAATTCCCCACTACATGGAAAACTGCCACTGTTACTCCTGTCCATAAAGGGGGTGACAGGTCCTTAGCTGGGAACTACCAACCTATCTCCATACTCCCACCCCTCTCCAAAGCCTTTGAAAAACTGGTTGCCATGCAAATCACAGAATACCTGACCAAACACAACATCCTCTGCCCTGAACAGCACGGATACCATGCAGGACACAGTACTAGCACAGCTCTTGTTGAATTCTCATCATTCCTACACTCCTCCATGGACACAGGCTCCCTAGCCGGGGCCGTGTTCCTCAACCTCTCAAAGGCCTTCGACACGGTCTCACACCCCCTCCTGCTGGAAGCCCTCTGTCACTCAGGCTTCGCTACTGGGCCACTTGCCTGGTACTCCAGCTACCTATCGGCATGCTCCCAACGTGTCAATATTGGTGGGACACTTTCCAATCCCTGTCCTATCCTTTCTGGGGTTCCACAGGGCTCCATCCTGGGACCCCTAATCTTCTCGTTATACCTTAATACCCTGCCCAGTGCATGCACTTGGAAAATTCTGCTGTATGCAGATGATGCCGTCATCTTCGTCACCGACCATAACCCCTCCTCCCTCCAGGATTCCTTGCAACGTTCCTATAATGACGCTGAAACCTGGTTTAAAGAGCATAGACTGGTCATAAATCTTAAAAACTAAAACCATGCTCTTTGCCACCCCAAAACAAAGCATTCAAATCCCCTCTCCGTATCCTCTCCTACTCCAAACAGCAACTGGAGCAAGTCCACTCCTATAAGTACCTAGGGATCTCCTTTGACTCAGCCCTTACCTATCACACCCACATCAATGCACTTGCCTCTGCTACCAATATACGGCTCGGTATTTTATACCGCTACAAAAACTGTCTCCCCCCCCGATGCCCTCCGGCTTGCAGTTACATCCTCCATATTATCCCTAGTTGACTATGGGCTACCTGTCTACGGTGCTGCCAACACGGCTGCCCTAAACAAAATCTGCCTCATCCTAAATAAGGCATGCAGGCTAATCACAGGGGCCCCTAGGCTCACACATACATATCAGCTTTATGACATGGCAACAGTACTAAACCTTGACGAACAGCTGCAATATCAAACTTGCCTTATAGCTAAAAAAACCCTGCTAGGACTGTCACCCCCGGGCTGACAGCCTCCCTCCTCCTAGCCCAACCCCTAGTCAGTACTCGGACCTCCTGCAAGGCCACCTTCCTGGTTCCTCGATCTAGGACCTCCCATGGACAGAGGTCTTTCCGCCATAGAGCCCCTTCTTGGTACAGCACACCCTCTCTCCATCTCGGAAATCCCCACTATCTCCAAGTTCAAAACTGCGCTCAAAAGCGAGCTAATCAAGACACGCTGCTGCACCTTGTGCATAACGGTGTACAACACCCTTTGCCGTGACAAAGCCCACTGGGCTGCACCCTCCCTGTACCGCCTTAATCCTACCTCCTGACATTACTACCATATCCGACTGCCTACCTTCTCTCAGTTTTCAAGAATGTACCATGTATGCTAGAATCCTAATATACTGCTTGCTAAATTGTCCTGCTAGATGCACTACTGTATCCAAATCAAACTATCTGCTGTGTTGGCCTGGTCAGCATCTGCTAACTCTGTAACCTGTACCATGGAACTTGTTACCATGTTTCTTTTGCAAGTATCATTCACTTATGCTGCTAAACTCTGTAATCTTCCTTTTTGTCTACAATACCTGAATCTGCACCTTGTATTACAGCAACTGTAACCTATACCCTGGATCCATGTATGCCTGCATCTTTATGTATTATGTTCTCTTCTCTTTCTACCACACCTGGCAGGAGGTACCTTTGAAAATGAGCCTCTGTCTCAAATGTTGTAAACTGATTGCAGAGGAAATAAAATAAAAATAAATAAATAAATCTTTACTGATCAAATAGTTACAGGCTCCCAGGTGTCTTTTCTTGTTGTATTCAAAACAAAGGGTCCATTAGAATCTTTAACAACACTTTATTCCAGGCAGCATGCAGTACTTCTACACACACACAAATCTGCCCATTCAGTCTCCAATTGGTACAGACTGTCTCCTTGTTTCATGATGCAGTTCTTTATCTCACAGACCTTGTAACTCCCTCCCTGTAACTGACAACCTGCATGCCTTTACATTTATTTATGTCTCTACTAATACCTTATCAACACACCCTGCTAATTGGGATTTTATTAATGCCTGCTAGCAGCATTCTGGTGCATTCTGCTAATGACTGAGGGCAGTCAGAGGTAAAAGAACTCAGCTCCAGTGCATTCTGGCCCAATTTAACCCTTGGGTCTAACAGGTGTTCTAGATACTCAGTGCCTCTGAAGGTCCAATTTCCCCAGTATATTGGTTTCCCTCATATAGCAAGATAGACATTCCTCCATAGGGAGATAAGAGAGGAACATGAGAGGCACCTAATGGACAGCCTTGCTGAATTCTTCTAGATTTTCCCCATAATTCATATGATCAAGTGGATCAGCAGGTGTTTTGGAATATCTCCAAGTTGTATTGCAGCATCCAGGGCCATGCCAGGAGAGAGGCTTCACATTCCATCTACTTGGGCATGTATTTAACATCCTTTCCGAGGGCTAGTAGCACGCATTGCATGAGTGTGCTTTAAGTTTCTGCCCAAAGTCTAGGTGGCTGAGGCCTTCTCTGCCCTCTGTTTGAGATAACTTCTTGAACCTGAGTCTTCTTGGGCCCGTGCACCATAGAGAGGATGGCATCTTCTTATATGTTGTCTTTAGTAGGCCTGACTGCATGATAAAGGGGAGATTATTTAGGACATACAGAATTCTCAGGGCTGCCATTATTTTGTAGGCATGAGCCCTTCCCCAATGTGTTAAATGCAGTTTGCTCCACATGGTCAGATCCTAATAGATAGCTGTGTATAGTGGGATCAGGTTAAGCTTGCCCAGGAACTTAAGTGACCAGTTAAGGTTGAACCACAGGTATCTGATGTGGTTCTGAACTGGGTGCAGGCCCCAGGGAAACCAGCAAGGCTTTTGGTTGGCTGTCTGGAAGAAAGCAGGTGAGACTTTGCTATATTTGCTTTATAGCCTGAAAGGTGGCCATATGGTCTAAGAGGTGGAGGACCTTCTAGCGGATGACTCCAGCTGCATCAAGGTGAGCAGAATATCATCCTTATATGCCAGGACATGCTGCACACCACCTACTTGCACATCTTGAATGTTCTTCTGTTGTCTGATATCCTGGAGCAGAGGTTCCAAGCCGAGCATGAAAAGTAACATAGGGAGGGACAACCTTGGCACACGCCTCTGCCAAGCGGGAAGGCAGTTGACTGACTGGAGTTGGTTATCACAGTGGCTTTGGGCACCCTTGTATAGCATTCTGAATCATCTAATAAAGGTCTCTTTCTATCCCAAAGACCTTTAGCATGTGAAACAGGAACCCCCATTCCACCCTGGTGAACGTTTTTTCAACTTCAAGCAATACCAGGACAGCTGGTGGGTGGGGGTGCACAACTTTCCAGATGAGGCTGAGTAAACGCCAGGTATTATCAGAGCCTTGGCACTGCAGGATGAAGCCAACCTGATCTCGGTCTGTCAGGTCCTGGAGAACCCCTTGGAGTTGTACTGCCGTCATTTTTGCAAACATCTTGCAATCCACACAGATCAGTGAAATTGGTTGGCAACTGCCACATTTATTTATTTATTTTTATTTAGTTTTTGTTGACTGGGTAATGTGCACTAGCCATAGCAATGACTATTTTCAGGCATGACCTGAGAGTTTACAGAAACAAAACATTAGTTTAACAGAACATTAGTTTGACAGAAGGCAGAAATAATCCTAAACAAATAAAGCCTAAACAACAGTAATACAGTGAAGCAGTAGAAATCAGTAAATACAATTGATTTAACAATAGCGTATAAATAGAATGATAATGGCAGAGGTTCCTTTCATGGCTTTGGAATTAGGGAGATGGTGGCAGTTCTTATCGAGTGGAAGCTCACCCTTCCTGCAGGCTTCATCAATGTATCCATCAGTGGTTCTAGGAGGACATCACTAAGGATTGCAAAATTCTGCCAGTAGGCCATCTCACCTGGGGCTTTGTCTACTGGCATCTTCCAAAGGCAGGCCTAGTTCCTGAGTTGTGAAAGGCCTGTCTAACTTCCCCTCATCTGTTCAGAGAGCTGGGAAAGCCCAGGGGTGCCATGAAGGTCATAATCTCTAGTCAGAAAGGGACTTCTTCTGTGTATAGAGCATCTTACAAAGTTTAGGGAAGCATCACTGATGGCTCTTGGGTCACTTAGTGTTTCCCAGTCAGCCCCTTGACCCTAGGAATCTTTAGACCTCTCTTGGCACTTTTTAAACTGATATGCCAACAGTCTGTCAGGTCGCTCCTGATTCCCAAAAGGATTGCTGAGTTGGAACAAGACACCCCATTTTTATGCTGCTTGACACATGTGCAAGAAACATAGAGCCATCATCGAGATTTGAGGTGTGTCACCTCCTCCTCCAATTCAGGCAGTGTCTGGCAGAGTGACCCTGTAAGCTCAATGCATTTGGAGCTGTCTATGACACGGCTCCAAAATGCAGTGGGACTCTGATTGAAAGGGGAGCTCGCTTGAGTGAGCAGCGATAAAGAAGCTGCTCACATGCAGCTCCCCAAGCCCTGGCGTGCACGACCCTGCGCAGTGTATAGCCGACAGGGTGCCCAATCCCCATCGGCTGGCGCCATCAGTCTCCTCCCAGTAGTTGGGTGCACGCTGAGCCCACCAGTGTGGCAATCGATCATTTGCTGGCGGGTGCCCAATCCCCGTCGGCTGACTCTCCAAAGTCCAGGCACGCTGGGAGCCCACCCAGCGTGGCAAACCGATCCCACAAGGTCTTTTTATTTTTTTCCCTCATTTTGTCAGAGGGGTGCCCCAATCCCCGTTAGTTCATCTTCCCAAAAATCCTTGTGCCACACTGAGGCCCACCCCAGCGTGGCAAACAGTCCTAACGTCTTTTTTATTTTTGTACCTGTAAGACAAAAGCGGTCCAGCGATGCGTCTCTGACCCCCTCCCACAACCCACACCCACCCACTGCGTGACCCAGCCTCCCCACACCCCCACCCCATACTTACCTCAGGACTCCGGTGTGATGATCTTGGTGGACCAGAACATGTCTGCACTCTTCAAAGCCGACGCGAACTGAGAAATGCCGGTAAGCTGTATAATGGGCTAGATAGAAGTGTTTCAACTTTGTTGCATATCTCAGCCATTTTTGAATTTTTGCACCAAATTTTCAACATGGGGTTTTAGTCCCCTTCTCATGAATGATGTCACTGTCGTACTCAGACCTCCTGCAAGGCCACCTTCCTGGTTCCTCGATCTAGGACCTCCCATGGACAGAGGTCTTTCCGCCATAGAGCCCCTTCTTGGTACAGCAAGCTCCCCTCTCCATCTCAAGAAATCCCACTATCTCCAAGTTCAAAACTGCGCTCAAAGCGAGGCTAATCAAGACACGCTGCTGCACCTTGTGCATAACGGTGTAGCACACCCTTTGCCTTGACAAAGCCCACTGGGCTGCACCCTCCCTGTACCGCCTTAATCCTACCTCCTCGACATTACTACCATATCCGACTGCCTACCTTCTCTCAGTTTTCAAGAATGTACCATGTATGCTAGAATCCTAATATACTGCTTGCTAAATTGTCCTGCTAGAATGCACTACTGTATCCAAATCAAACTATCTGCTGTGTTGGCCTGGTCGCATGCTCTAACTCTGTAACCTGTACCATGGAACTTGTTACGCATGTTTCTTTTTGCAAGTATCATTCACTTATGCTGCTAAACTCTGTAACCTTCCTTTTTGTCTATAATACCTGAATCTGCACCTTGTAATGCAAACTGTGTAACCTATACCCTGGATCCATGTATGCCTGCATCTTTATGTATTATGTTCTCTTCTCTTTCTACCACACCTGACGAGGTACCTTTGAAAATGAGCCTCTGTCTCAAATGTTGTAAACTGATTGAGAAATAAAATAAAATAAAAATAAATAAATAAATCTTTACTGATCAAATAGTTACAGGCTCCCAGGTGTCTTTTCTTGTTGTATTCAAAACAAAGGGTCCATTAGAATCTTTAACAACACTTTATTCCAGGCAGCATGCAGTACTTCTCGCACACACACACAAATCTGCCCATTCAGTCTCCAATTGGTACAGACTGTCTCCTTGTTTCATGATGCAGTTCTTTATCTCACAGACCTTGTAACTCCCTCCCTGTAACTGACAACCTGCATGCCTTTACATTTTTTTATGTCTCTACTAATACCTTATCAACACACCCTGCTAATTGGGATTTTATTAATGCCTGCTAGCAGCATTCTGGTGCATTCTGCTAATGACTGAGGGCAGTCAGAGGTAAAAGAACTCAGCTCCAGTGCATTCTGGCCCAATTTAACCCTTTGGGTCTAACAGGTGCTCTAGATACTCAGTGCCTCTGAAGGTCCAATTTCCCCAGTATATTGGTTTCCCTCATATAGTAAGAGATAGACATTCCTCCATAGGGAGAGCGAGAGAGGAACATGAGAGGCACCTAATGGACAGCCTTGCTGAATTCTTCTAGATTTTCCCCATAATTCATATGATCAAGTGGATCAGCAGGTGTTTTGGAATATCTCCAAGTTGTATTGCAGCATCCAGGGCCATGCCAGGAGAGAGGCTTCACATTCCATCTACTTGGGCATGTATTTAACATCCTTTCCGAGGGCTAGTAGCACGCATTGCATGAGTGTGCTTTAAGTTTCTGCCCAAAGTCTAGGTGGCTGAGGCCTTCTCTGCCCTCTGTTTGAGATAACTTCTTGAACCTGAGTCTTCTTGGGCCCGTGCACCATAGAGAGGATGGCATCTTCTTATATGTTGTCTTTAGTAGGCCTGACTGCATGATAAAGGGGAGATTATTTAGGACATACAGAATTCTCAGGGCTGCCATTATTTTGTAGGCATGAGCCCTTCCCCAATGTGTTAGATGCAGTTTGCTCCACATGGTCAGATCCTAATAGATAGCTGTGTATAGTGGGATCAGGTTAAGCTTGCCCAGGAACTTAAGCGACCAGTTAAGGTTGAACCACAGGTATCTGATGTGGTTCTGAACTGGGTGCAGGCCCCAGGGAAACCAGCAAGGCTTTTGGTTGGCTGTCTGGAAGAAAGCAGGTGAGACTTTGCTATATTTGCTTTATAGCCTGAAAGGTGGCCATATGGTCTAAGAGGTGGAGGACCTCTGGCACGGATGACTCCAGCTGCATCAAGGTGAGCAGAATATCATCCTTATATGCCAGGACATGCTGTACACCACCTACTTGCACATCTTGAATGTTCTTCTGTTGTCTGATATCCTGGAGCAGAGGTTCCAAGCCGAGCATGAAAAGTAACATAGGGAGGGGACAACCTTGGCACACGCCTCTGCCAAGCAGGAAGGCAGTTGACTGACTGGAGTTGGTTATCACAGTGGCTTGGGCACCCTTGTATAGCATTCTGAACATCTGAATAAAGGTCTCTTCTATCCCAAAGACCTTTAGCATGTGAAACAGGAACCCCCATTCCACCCTGGTGAACGTTTTTTCAACTTCAAGCAATACCAGGACAGCTGGTGGGTGGGGGTGCACAACTTTCCAGATGAGGCTGAGTAAACGCCAGGTATTATCAGAGCCTTGGCACTGCAGGATGAAGCCAACCTGATCTCGGTCTGTCAGGTCCTGGAGAACCCCTTGGAGTTGTACTGTCACTTTTTGCAAACATCTTGCAATCCACACAGATCAGTGAAATTGGTTGGCAACTGCCACATTTATTTATTTATTTTTATTTAGTTTTTGTTGACTGGGTAATGTGCACTAGCCATAGCAATGACTATTTTCAGGCATGACCTGAGAGTTTACAGAAACAAAACATTAGTTTAACAGAACATTAGTTTGACAGAAGGCAGAAATAATCCTAAACAAATAAAGCCTAAACAACAGTAATACAGTGAAGCAGTAGAAATCAGTAAATACAATTGATTTAACAATAGCGTATAACATAGAATGATAATGTTAGAGGTTCCTTTCATGGCTTTGGAATTAGGGAGATGGTGGCAGTTCTTATCGAAGTGGGAAGCTCACCCTTCCTGCAGGCTTCATCCAATGTATCCATCAGTGGTTCTAGGAGGACATCACTAAAGGATTGCAAAAATTCTGCCAGTAGGCCATCTCACCTGGGGGCTTTGTCTACTGGCATTTCCAAAGGGCCGGGCCTAGTTCCTGAGTTGTGAAAGGCCTGTCTAACTTCCCCCTCATCTGTTCAGAGAGACTGGGAAAGCCCAGGGGTGCCATGAAGGTCATAATCTCTGAGTCAGAAAGGGACTTCTTCTGTGTATAGAGCATCTTACAAAAGTTTAGGGAAGCATCACTGATGGCTCTTGGGTCACTTAGTGTTTCCCCAGTCAGCCCCTTGACCCAGGAATCTTTAGACCTCTCTTGGCACTTTTTAAACTGATATGCCAACAGTCTGTCAGGTCGCTCCCTTGATTCCCAAAAGGATTGGCTGAGTTGGAACAAGACTTACCCCATTTTTATGCTGCTTGCACACATGTGCAAGAAACATAGTGCCATCATCGGAGATTTCGGAGGTGTGTCATCTCCTCCTCCAATTCAGGCAGTGTCCTGGCAGGCGCGGCCCCTGTAAGCCAATGCATTTGGAGCTGTCTAGACACGGCTCCAAAATGCAGTGGGACTCTGATTGAAAGGGGAGCTCGCTTGAGTGAGCAGCGATAAAGAAGCTGCTCACATGCAGCTCCCCAAGCCCTGGCGTGCCGCGACCATTGCGCGGTGTATAGCCGACAGGGTGCCCCAATCCCCATCGGCTGAGCTGCATCATCTCTCCTCCCAGTAGTTGGTGCCACGCTGGGAGCCCACCGTGGCAATGGTCATTTTGCTGGCGGGGTGCCCAATCCCCGTCCGGCTGAACTCTCTAAAGTCCCAGCCACGCTGGGGAGCCCACCCAGCGTGGCAAACGGTCCCACAAGGTCTTTTTATTTTTTTCCCTCATTTTGTCGGCATGGGTGCCCAATCCCTCGCTAGTTTGTTCCCTCCAAATCCTTGTGCCACACTGAGCCCACCCCCAGCGTGGCAAACAGTCCTGCAACGCCTTTTTATTTTTGTACCTGTAAGACAAAACGGTCCAGCGATAAGCCTCTGACCCCCTCCCACAACCCACACCCACCCACTCGTGCACAGCCTCCCCACACCCCCCACCCCATACTTACCTCCGGACTCCGGTGTGACTGATCTTCGTGGACCAGAACATGTCTGCACTTCTTCAAAGCCGACCGCTAACTGAGGAAATGCCGGTAAGCTATATGGTGCAGATAGAAGGGTTTCAACTACAGCATATCTTTTCAGTTGATTTGTATTTTAGCCTTTAACATGGGTTTTGGGATTTTTCATGCATGATAAACAGGCTTTACGAGAAGAGTTCAGTCCCGGCGGTGATTTCCGCAGTGACCGTCGCAGTGATCGCGAAATCACCCCTTGGGCCTGAATACCACCATGACAGTGACTATCATCATATGAGGAGGGGACCAAACCCCATGTTGAAAATTTGAGCCAAAATTCCAAAAATGACTGTTTAACGAGCTTGCGCTATGCGCAGTTCCTACGCAGGGCTCGTAAGTTCGGAAATTTTGAATATTTTCATTCAGATTTTCAACATTGCCATTTCACCACATCTTCTTATGAGTAGTACAGCTGTCATTTTTCATCTCACCCAAAATGTGTTTCCACCCATGTAGCGCAGAATGGCGCAGTCGGTGTCTTGAAATCAATGTCACGGGACAAATTAAGAAAATCACAGTGACACTGTTCATGAGCAAAGGTCTTGAAATGGCTATGTTGAAAATGTGGTGAAAAATTCCTAAAATGACTGTTTACTGAGTGTGCTATGCAGTTCCTCATGCTACGTAGAGGTTTGCGACCTTCAATATTTCCACCCAGATTTTCAACATTGCCATTTTTCCACACCTTCTTATGAGTAGTACAGCTGTCATTTTTCACCTCACCTAAAGCGTGTTTCCGCCATGTGGCGCACAATGGGCGATGGTTGTCTTGAACTCAGTTATGGGACACATTAAGAAAATCACAGTGTCACTGTTCATGAGCAGAGATCTTAAAATGGCAATGTCAAAATTTGGTGAAGAATTCCTAAAATGACTGTTTACAGTGTGCGTTGCACGGTTCCCACGCCTGCGCTCGTGGGTTTCTGATTTTCAATATTTCCACTCCAGATTTTCAACATTGCCATTTTACCACCCTCCTTATGAGCAGTACAGCTGTCATTTTTCACATCCTGCCCAAAACGTGTTTCCCGCTTCATGTAGCGCACATAACATGCGAGTCGGTAAGTAAACTCAATGTATGGGACACATTAACAAAATCACAGTGACACTGTTCATGACCAGAGGTCTTAAAATGGCTATGTTGAAAATTTGGTGAAAAAAAATCCTAAAAGTGACTGTTTTACGAGCGTGCATTGCGCAGTTCCTACGCACGCTCGTAAGTTTGCAAATTTTCAATATTTACACTCCAATGACTTCCAAATACCTAAACAGCATAGAAGCAAGCAACATTCTGCATTGACAAATGCTTGTTTGGTGTAGGTGTAGATTTATTTTATACCTAGTGATGCCTGTCAGGAGTTCGGGGGTGCATTTCTGCTCATCCCCATATTGCTGTTCCAGCTCTTTAAGCCTCTGCAGCTGTACCTCTAAGTCCTTGGTGTGGAACTTTTTCATGTGGGATGAATAACTGATGCAGTAAACTCTGATTAGATACAGGCAAAGTTGATGAAATTTGCTCTGCATAGTAATCTGTGAAGTAAGTGCAGTTCGTGAAGTGCGGAATTTATCTGTGAAGTACAGCATTTCACCCACAAGTGGCAAACTTCACTCACTAATTGCAGAATTCACCTACAAATTTTGAAATTCGTGAGCAAATTTTGCACATCAAGGTGAAAACTTCCCAATTTTAGGAGAAGTCGAGGTTGCTGAGGGTAATGAAAACTGTGAAACTCCACAAATGTGAATTTCAGCCACTTCATGTCAACTTCGCTGCAACCCTACCTCTGATAAAAGTTTTAAGCGCATCCCACCTGACAGAGGCAGACATGTCCCAGGCCTTGTTTCCCTGCAGAGGATCTTTACATCTGCTACCAGAAAGGACTTGAAGTTTACATCTTTGAAAAGAGAGGTGCTAAAGCACCAGTCTCAATCAATCTCGGGTGTGGATCCTACGGGGAGTGATGTGAACAAGACAGGGAAATGGTCTGAGATGACAATTACCCCTATTCAGGCCTCTAGTGCCTCTGGAACCCAGCTTGCAGGGATAAGCCATAAGTCAATCCCAGAGTAAGACTGATGTGTTGGGGAGAAAAACAAGCCATTCCTGCCCATGGAATGCATGAGGCGCAAGATTTCTGTCAAGTCCAGGTCTGTCTGCAACATTTCCAGTGCAGCTGTGGCCACTGCAGGGTGTCCCCTAAGGGGTTTGGACCTCCCTGTTAGCCACTCCTAGATGCAGAACGTCAAAAGGTGCCTCAACCTTCTCTCATATGGCCCCAAAATATTGAAACTCATTACCCCTAAACGTTCGTCTGGCACCTAGTCATGCTGTCTTCAAAAAGTTGCACTACAACCTACTTGTCAAAAATGCCCAGTGTACTTGCTTCAGTCCTCCTTTGGCTACATTATTTCCACAGCTCTGTAACCTAATCTACCTTGCTCTCCCTTAATGCTACAGCTATGTTTGTGGTTAACTAGTACTGTGTATTACGTGTCACAGTAGCACTTACTGTAAAATGGAATATGCTACTGATTTGTTGTATCTCTTGTATCCATTTTGTAGTTGCTCACTTTTGTGTACAAACTGCTCTTGATGGTTCATTTGTGAAGTGATGTGCTATAATTTTCAAGTTTGCTGAATTTCTGACACCATCACTATTGTATTTTTCTTTATTGTGTGTATGCCTGTTTAATTGTTTAACCTCCCGGATCGTGCCTGAAAATAGTCACTCTTGTGTCTAGTGTGCCTACCCGGTAAACAAAAACTGAATAAATAAATATCCAGGAATTCATCGAGCACAGTGTTAACATCCCTACCCAGGATGAGTTGCTCCTTCCGATTTTCTGTTACCATCTGCATAAGAGTTATGTAGAAGTATGCATCAGTGTGGTTGGGGTCATAGGCATTGCACAGTGTGAGGTCTTGTCCCCAGAGTGTGTCCTGTGCCAGGATGTAACACCTTTCAGTGTTTTTTTTAACTTTCATGCATTGAAAAAGTGAATTCTTATGTAGTAGTACGGACACCCCTCTGCTTTTGGAGTTATAGAAACTTTTGAAGCCCTGTGAGACCCATCCTGTTTTAATTTTGTCAGTTTCAAGGCAAGTCAGGTTGGTTTCTTGTAAAAAAGCTGTTCCTGCCCCCTCCTGCCTGAGGTGATCAAGAGTCTTGTGACTCTTAATGGGGATGTGGACTCCCTTTATATTCCAGGAGATCCTTTAAGTGGGGGAATCTGCCTTGGTTGGTTATGTTCTAAAGCAGAGGGGTGCTGCCTAATAGTCTGCACGTGTATCCAGGCTAGGATGTGGACATGATCTGCCTTCCTGACCTTAGGAGCTAGTGGTAGGCTATGTGTACCATTAGCAGGAGGATATCCTGTACTTTGCTTTGCATGACCCCTTCCTTTAGTGGAAGTAGAAATGAAACAGTAAACCATAGAAACAGTATAAAAAACAACATTAGAAATTGAATAGCAACTTAACCAGTAATAGACTGTGATAAGTTGTCAGAGAAGAACCTTTTTAGATCTGCAAGGCTAGAGCTGAGTGGGGGGGAATTACATGCCTTGCAGTCTCCAGGCTTGGATATGGTCAGGCAAAGAGTAATAGCCATGTCATCTGGCACAAACAGGGATGCACCACTTAGTGCTAAACCAGGACAACTGGCTATGGTGGATACTGAACTGGTTTGGAGAGGGGGGACCACTCCTTATTCCCTCCCGAGTGTCTGGTTCTGAGTAGGATACTAGAGTTGCTCCCAAGTCCTCTGCATGACAGAGAGAATATGGTAGGGGGGTGCAGTATGTAGTAGGGAGGCAGGGAAGGGGAAGTGTAGCAGTGTGACACACCAGCAAATTCTGTTTCCCAGGTCACTGCCTTCAGGAATTGCCTGTTATTGGCCCCCATGATTAACCTGACCGGTGGGTGGGGGGGGGCTGACCTACTTATTGTCAAGTACTATGCACTGATTGGGGGAGTGCCCATATATTCCTTTTATCTGTGTGCTGTGTAGGTTCCCTCCTCTCTCCTTAGGCAAGCCCTCACTCTCTCATCATTACAGCTGCACAGACTATGCCCTTAGTATGATCTCTGACCCAGTTACTACACCCCACCATCAGCTCAGTTAAGCAGGGGGTGTGCCACTATTGCATGTTACAGGGACAATAGGCAATGTGCAGTAACTGTGTCACTGTTAACCTCCTGACCAGGAGAGCAGCCAACTGCAGGGTAATCAGAAATCAAGGTGGGGAGAGTAATGGGGGAGTAATGGGGTCCATACAGAAGGGAGTATTAGGACTACAGTAGCTTGGTCTACAGAGTGAAGGATTTCTGCCTTGGTGCTTTACCTTGCATGGCTCTCCACACTTGGTTTGGGCTGGGGGGGGGGTTGGGGACCTGTAGGCTGGGGATCGGCCCTTGATTAAGATTATCCTGGAGTTTTCTTAAGGCTCCCTCTATTTCCTGTGGAGCTCACCTTGCAAGGCAGTGGGGCTTATTTTCTGGCTCCATCCCCAGCCAGATTGGGGAATCTGGTAATGTCAACTTGTAGGGGGGGAGACATAGTGGTGAGCTGTCCATCTAAGATGAGGTGGGGTGGTGCAGAGATGCATGGTACCTGTGATGGAGTCAGCAGCATGTAGACAGTTGGTAGCCTCCAAGGGATCCCCCTCTGCTAGGTTACTGATGTCAGAGACAGACTGGAACATCTGAGCTGACGGTGCAAGCAGTGTGGCACAGATGTTCAGGAAAGCAAGTTGGGCCCTTCTCGGATGCCAGAACTGCAAATCTTGCTGCTCTGGAAGGGCAGAACAGCATTCAATTAAATATACTGTACCTGGATATCGCAACTCGGCAATCCTCTCCCCTCTTCCCCAGGCAGAGCTCTAGTTAGCCGAAGCTGTTGTTTCCCCTGTGTCCACCTGACTCTAACACCAACTACACTTCAGTAACCAGAAACAGCAGGTGGGCCAGCTGTATGCACTGTTATAAATTACCAGAATTATGAGGGAACAAAGTCACAGCTACCTCCCCTTTAGGCATAGCCAGTTACCCCACGAGAGCAGGCTGAGTTGGGGAGGTGGGGGGAGGGAAAGTTGTACACCTATTGGCAAAGCTGAGATATGAAGAGTCTGTCCCATAAACAAAGATTACCAGTAATGTAGCACTAAAGCTCTGGAGCATTCTAATCCCTTTCGCTAGACACCAGTGTGGAGTGTACAGGGAGGGGGTTTGAGTAAGCTGGTTTGGTAGGTAAGAGTTTTCGGCATGAGGAGCTCAAGCAGCATGCCGGGCAGGCTCATAGCTGAGCAGAGGGTCCATCATAGAAGTGGAGGCGGGGCACCATCAATCATCAATACTGTGTTCAAGCATTAAGAGAATAATAAAAACAACAAGCATAAAGAAGGACACATTTGAGTCTGTCTAGTCTCTTAGCCTGCATGACTAGGGTCTCACTTTCCAACACTAAGAAAGTTCAGTTCAGGAGTCAGGTTGTTTGCATGTGAGCCAGGGCTGTGGCCCAGTCAGGAGCATAGATCCTGCTGCTTTATCTTCAGCCTGGTCTGTGGTCACTCTCTCTGCCTAGCTGTACCCACTGTCTGACTGACTGACTTAATACGTGGCAGGAGGTTTAGTCAGAGAGTCTGGGAATGGTGTGTTCAGAGGGAAATCAGGAGGTTTACAATGCCTGCTTGGGGCCAGCTCACTCACGGATTCAGAGTGTCCTGATTATTTGCTGCTATCCCTCTTGGAGTCTGTGCTTTTCTCTTTGTGACTGAATTGGATATGATCATGCCCCCTTTGTTATACAGAGAGAGTTAAAAGCAAAGATCTGTTCTTGATTGCACAATCAAATTTTCTCTTGGCACCCAGGATCTGGCCGATCCATTGGTCCCACAGTTCCTTCCCCTGCTAACTCCCTTCCTTCACTTGCTATTTCTATCTTTCTTTCTTCCCTTGCTTCACTGTGATTAAAAAACATATGTAAAGCTGTATATGAAACTGGGATCCCTTGGTTTGTAAATGTATATAATTATATTATTGAAATGTTTGCAGAAGCTATTCGGGTTTATCTGGAACACAAGGGGGTTAACCTTGAGATGTATTTTGACCTCCACAAGCTAATTTGCAGAGTTGTCAGTAGGAGATCAGTTCTGGGACACAATGTTCTATTTTGCTGCACCTGCAGGAAAGAAATTGACAAAGTTCTGATATAGCTTGTGAGAAATGGGAGATGTATTTTAATGAGCTCAGGAAGCAGAAGTTAATTGCCAGGAAAAGACATTATATATAAAGAGAGCAATCTTTTGTTAGAGAGAGAGGGAGATTGAAATTTAGAGCTATCCTCAGATGGAGGACTTTGTTTTGTTCGAACTGCCTATTAAAGAGCTATCCTGCACTTTTTTTATTTCATTGTTACTGATCATAATAAAACGTTACCTTCGAATTTTACACTTTCTCCTGGTGTGCTTATGCTTCCAGACCTATGCCTTGACGACACCCTTCCCTTTCAGTTAAATTTCTTCGATTTTGATGTTTGCAACTTTATCAGATCCTGTCTGGTAGCAGTAGCTGAAAGCAGTAGGGTGTTGCTCATGCCAAGCAGTTTGGGAATGTGACTACTGTCCCAGGTGCCCACCCTGTGTCCAGGTGGAAGTCAGTCTTTTGGTGGACTCTGGCCAGTGCCTGACAATGTAACTCTGGGCTTCCTCTGGGGTGGTGAACATGTGTGATACCCCATGAACTAGTCCATTAAGCAGGATACTGGAGTTTTAGGGATGTTCTGCTCCTGTAGAACTTTTTTTCACCTAAGCATACCCATTTCTTTTCTGTGCCAGCTTTTTGGAGAAATCTGCAAAAATGCAGATTTGATACCTCTGCTGGGGGGGGGAGCCTCAGTCCTGGGACAAGGCACAAATTCTTTCCTTGTCTGTGTACCTTAACAAATCATGTCAAGATCAGTCAGGGTCTCTTACCCTATCATGGTACAGGTCCGAGGGTGTGGTGGGCCCGGTCAATTTTTTGAGCAGACCATGGAGCTGTCTCTGAAGAAAAGCAGACACATCCTTATTTTCCACACATTCTGGAAAGCTGATGAATCAAAGGTTGTTTTGCCAGCTCCAGTTTTATGCATCCTCAGCTCGTTCCCACAAGGTGCTTACCAGACACTCCACCTTCAGGATCCTGGCCATCCTTATCATCGTTGTACAAAAGGAATGCCTCAGAGCCCCTTGCCTTGTGCTGGTGATCCTGGATTTTGTCTTCCAGTGAGGGCTCTGAGAGCTTGAATACTGAAATTTCTTAAAGCACTGGCTAGAGCTTTTATTTCCAATGTGTCTGAAGTGGGAGATGCCAGTGCCAGTTTCCTGCCTGTCATTCTCCGAACCACCATGGTTTTTCTTATATAACGCCTCTCCAGGAATTAATTTTGCCACAAAAAATGCAGGGTTCATTTAGTTGGATTTTTTTAAGTCAAAAGAGACCAGTCTGGTCACTGTAGTTGGTGTAAAACTGGGGAAGTGGAATGGCTTGGTAGCCAGTTATCATGGAGCTCTTTACTCAGGCTGCTATCTCATCAGCCACCCAATGTTTTTCCAATACCTTAACTAGAACTGGGAGTATAGTGGTAGGCCTAGAGTTACTTACTATAGCATTGTCACCAAACTGGAATAGAGGAATAAGTCTTGCCATTTTCCAGAGTGTGGGTGTATAATTACTGGTTAGTGAAAGGTTAAAGAGGTGCGGTGGTGAGTTATACCAGCTAAAAAGCAAGAAATAAAAGAGAGAGAGAAAGGAGAAAAAAAGTGCATCTATAGACCTTTAAATGTCACAAAAAAGGGGCCAGTCAGGTCTGATTTTAACATCATTTTATTAGCCCAAAACCTAGTGCAAACTGACCAGGGCTAGTGCAGCTAACTTGTCTGTCCTGACCAGTGCAGGTTTTCTATGGTTGTTAGTGCAGTTAAAAAAGTTCCCATTTTAGCACACTCTAGTCCTCATGCTAATCTCTCTCAGTGATCCAGATGGCCTGGTGTGATTAACAGTTCATAAAGGGTTGCAGTTATCTGGCAGTTCAAGCAAGGGATCCCACAAAAGACTCACTGAGTCATTATCACTCCACTGTTAGATCTGTTGGCTATTGTCCAGGCTGTGGTCAAGAGTAGAGTGCTCTTAAGACACTAGCTTCCAGTTTTCTGAATGTTTTATTTTTATTTTATTTATTTTATTGGCTGCCCCTTATATAGCTGCTCCACTTGCTAAGATTTTTTAACCCCTCTCTGTGTCACTGCACTGTCCCAGATATCTGGAAAACAGCTAGAATTACCCCTGTATTTAAAAAAGGAGACACGCTTGACCCATCTAATTACAGACCCACTGCCATCCTATCTGTTCTCAGTAAAATTCTTGAGAAACTTGTTGCCATCCAAACTAGTACCTTTCTCCTGAAACATGACCTCCTAACTGATGCTCAAAATGGTTTCCACAAGGGACATAGTATCACAACTGCCCTACTCAAACTATTGTCTGACACTCTTGTGGCTATGGACTCTGGTAGGCTCACTGGGGCCATTTTTTATTGACACGACTAAAGCGTTCGATCTATTTGATCATTCCATCCTAGCTGCTACTCTAAACTCTCTAGGTTTCTCACCAAATGTTGTAAAATGGTTTGACAGCTATCTGACAGATAGGTCCCAATACGTGAAATTTAACTCCACCCTCTCTGACAAGGTCACCATTAACATTGGTGTACCTCAAGGATCTATCTTACGTCATCTGCTTTTCTCCATTTTCATAAATAGCATTACCACTAATCTCCTTAGTGCTTCCTCCTTACTTTATGCGGATGACATTGTACTGTATTCCAGCTCTAATAGCACTGAGGACATAAACTCTAAACTCTCCTGTGATTATCAGCTTATCCAACTGTGGCTAACAAATCACAAACTTGTTCTAAATAAATCAAAGACCCAAGCTATGCTATTTGGCTCCAGTCTCAAACTCAAGCACTCCCAAACTCAATTGAATGTCTTCTCCCTTGATGGTACATCTGTTGGGGTGGTAACCTCATTCAAATATCTGGGGGTCACTCTTGACCCATCCCTGAGTTTTGACCTCCATATTCAATCTACCCATAAGCAGGTTAACTCCAAGCTTGGGACTGCCTACCGGACAAGTTATGCTCTCACTCCCTCAGCTAAACTTGCTGTTGCCCATGGTATATTACTTCCCTCTCTCACCTACGGGGTTGCTACATATGCGACAGCCAGCAATTCGAGTCTTGTAAGTGAGATGTTACTTATAATAACATCTGTCATTTTGCCTCCAGCTCCCCATAGCTGAAACATCACTGCCTTCTCTACTCAGATCTTGAATGGCTTCCACCTAAAGAACAAAGGTCCTATGCACTTGGGTCCATCACTGAAACCATTATCAGATCCTGTACACCCAAATCTCTGGCCTGTCTCCTTCCCTACCAGAAAACCAATTATGCGTTATGCTCTGCAGAAAATGCCCCTGTCCTTATCCCGAGACATCGTACCAAAAAAGGTAGTCGTGCCTTTGCCTGACATGCACCCCAATTCTGGAATTCACTCCCTATAACACTTCATCAATCTGCTTCCCATATCTCCTTTAAGAGAGAACGTAGACATTATCTCATCTCCTCCCACATATGCTCCTGCTTTAAACCACCCTAGTCCTTACTCTCTAACTCCACCCCTTCCTCTCAGTTGTCACCATGGGAGCTGGGGTCTACCCCACATGGCACACTTCCTCTCAGCTTCACTTCCTTATCTCTTACTTTCTCATCCTCTATTTTTCCCTTCCTTTTCCACCAAAAACATAGCTCCTTCCTCTCAAACTCTATATCTCTCATCGTCTATACTACCCTTGGCACTGCTGCCTCCCTATTCCTCTACCTTTCTCTTTAGCTCCCCCTTCATCTACTTCTGCCAAACTGGTATCGCTCTCTTAGCACTTTATCCTACTTTGTTAAATCAGTGTCTGTATACTTTAATTTGCCCGATTGTATTGCCTTATGTAACCTAAATATTGTATTTTGGTGTATTTTGGTTTTGCTACCTAAAATTCCTTATCATAATTGCCATTGTTATGCTCAAATATCTACATGTAACTTGTGTTACGTATTCATGATTGTGCTCTTGAAGTTTGTCTCTGTACTCTCCCAGGCTGTTCCTGAAAATAGTCTTTCTGGCTAGTGTACTTACCTGTTAAACAAGAAACTAAATAAAAATAAATAAATTTATTTGTCTTGGAATAATAACCTTTGAGCTGGGAACTCATTTTTAAATGTCCTATATCAGTTACATGAATTAGCACAAGTACACAGAGACATGAAATACATACTGAGTTTGAGTAAGCAATTTACAGAATTGATTAAGTACCAACAGCCATGAGACATTAGACAGTACAACAACATTAACCCAAGCATTTTCTGGTAACATATGATACAATTATAGTCCTGGTTACAATGTTTCAGTGTGCAGTCAGATAATTGGCAATTGTGCAGTAGTGCAATGATTGGGAAAGCAAACAGGGAGGGGAAAGGGGGGAGAGAAAAAAAGGGGTGCTGAGGAGTTTATGAAGGTGGGGAGAGAAAGGAGTGGTGGCAGCATGGGTAAGGGATCAGGGAGGTTAGTCAGAGTGATCACATTCACTTTGAGCAGACAGGTATGCTGTTAGTGTCTCTGTCTGATGATTTGTCCCACATTATTAAGACCAGTGCCCTTCATTTCTCTACATTTTGAAAATTTGTATTCAACATTTCAGTGGCAAAATGTTAAGAGGTATACAGGGTTTGCCCTTCGGGTGATGGGTTATATCCCAGCTTCACTGATAGCTGCTCCCTCTCCCCTCCAAATCTCTTGACTCTACTTTATCTGGGCACTATTGCAGACCAGACCCTGAAATGGCCATCCATAGATCCATAGCTGCCATTATTACTGGCAAGTATAGAGGTTCCCAGCTCTTCTAAATGGACTATGCCAGCCAATGCCATCCATGCAGTCCCACCCTTATCCCACAGATCATGTCATTCAAACCTAAAAGCAAAGCTTTGGAGCATGTATGGTACAAAAATAAATCTTAATAAAATATATAATTTGAAAGATTAAAATAGGAATTCCTTGGGTGCATAAATCATCCTATAGAAATATAGGTATATAGTGTCATGCCTATGCACTGTTTCTCCTGGGCTGATGGAAGGACAATGTTTTAAAAAAATCTGTTATTGTTGGGGCAGAGCATGTTAAAATTAATACTTTTAAAAGCCCCTTAGGTTTGTGTAGTCCCCTTTCCAAACAAATCCTAGATCTGCCCCGTCTCACTTGACACTGTATGAAAACATCCAGAAGTGCAGGTCTCCAGCTTATAACAGGGTGGGGGCTGAGAGTGTCTTTCCCTGCCTCACTGTTCACTGCCCTGTGGGTGGTGGTGAGGTCATCATGATGTTGGCTATTGTGTGTGCAGAGCTATGACTGCTTGACTGAACATTTGCTGTTGTGGTATTCTGTGGCTTGGTTGGGGGCGGCAGAAGGAGGAAGAGAGGGGGGGCCATGATACAAAACAATGAGTGGCACACTGTTTGTGATGGCATGCAGTCTTTTTTCTGCTGGGGCAGGAAACAATGTGGGAGCAGCTTTCAAATGTACAATAATCAGAGTATTTCTTGGCTTGCATTTTTTCCTGTATAAGTGATCAAAATTTACCATTATAATTGTGGGCTAGTGCAACCATCTGTGGGCTAGTGAAATTTTGACTCAACATGTCCTGCTGGCTAGTGCAAAAAAGGTTAAGGTTGACCCCTGGGGCCAATAGATAATTTTGAGAATCCTTTAAATCTATACCCTGTGGAGATGTACTGGAAGATTTGGATACAGTGGCTCTTGGCACAAGTAGTCTGGCCTTGCCTCGGGGAAGCTCAGAGTGTGCAATCCTGATGGCACATCCCAGTATCTGTAACCATTCCACTAAGAGGTATATACAGTATGAGACTTCTTTTTAGAGCCCATCTACAGATACACTGGTTAAGGAAAGTGAGACCTTTTTAAAACATCTCCATCAGTTCCTCTTGTTTCTTTTGAAATTAACAAGACGCTGCAGGATCAAAGAACACTGATTTAAAGCTCAAGTCAGACGCCAGCAATGACACAGATGCCAGCTGGTTTAAATTTTGTAATTTCAGGGGTTGGGAGATGGCAACTTCAAGAAGAAAGTTTGTTTCTTTGACTTTTTCTACTCTTCGTAGCAGTGAACCTAAATCTATAGTGGTAAGCTCTTTGGTTGATTAAAACAGTTTTTTTTAACTCTCACCCCCTCTGAAGGCACAATTTTCTTAGATCTATACATGAATTATGTATGATTTCAACTAAAATGTTTGCTTATGCTGAATTAGTATCTTGCTGACATATGTGTGTAATGTATTATATCTTTTTTTGCCATAAAGGTTTTTCTTTTTTGGGCTACGCGGGCAGCTTATCAGTCATATCTCCATTCCCTCTGACCATCAGCCACCTCCAATGACTACCAGTGAGTCGCCTGTGCATTGCTCATGGTGACAGGAGCAGGAAGGGGAGGTCCATCCTCCCCTCAGTACATCTATATCCAGAGTCTGGCAGTCTGGTGGTGGTACAGGCTTGAGGGGAGTTGGCATGGCTTCATGAAGCCTGCCCCAGCCCTTTTTCCTTTTTCTGGTCCCTCCCATGTTGTTGGGTGCACACACCAGCATGTGCATGTAAAGGTAAGCTCACACCACAAAAGTCCCGCAGCTTCCGTCCCTACAGTGTTACTCCTATCCCGTCCCACCACCAGGCCTCCACCTGGAGGCAGTCACATAGCAGAGCTGGCAACCCTCCATCCCAGGGAGAGGAAAGCAGTCCAGGAGGTGTTTCATCCTCTTCCCCAGCTGACCTGATACAGGGCCGCAGGCATGGTGGCCAGTAGTGATACTGCTGTGCCATATGGGTGGCATGTATTATATCTTTTAAAGCAAAAAAAAAAGTCTGAAAAGAAAAAAAATCATGTTACAGTACAAGTGTTCTGTCCCCATTAATTAATAAGAAAATAAATATAAAAGAAGTAAAAGAAATTAAACATTTATCAGATGTCACACTCAACTTCTATTCCAACTTCTGTCTACAATGGATGACAAAAATAAATACCCTTCTGTTAACAACTGAGGCTTCTGAATGAAAATTACAAGAAACAAAGAGAGAGAGATAGGGAGCCTAAATGAATATAACAAGAATCAGAAAAATAAATAAATGAAGTTAAAATGAAATCATCAACCACAGACGTGCTTGCAGTCAAATACCAGAAATAATATTGTTACTATGCAAAATGGAAGCTCTGATAAATCATTTAAAACAAAAACATTTTTTCATAGTTTGTCTTCCAAACCTTCGGCATGCTGAGTGCAGCTCCACAAGGGAGCTCTTGAAAACAATAATGTTGGAAATGCTTATGTTGCCAGCTCAAAATTTACCTTTGTCAAAAAAGGCAGATAGGATCCTGTTGACAGTTGTGAAGCTGGAGCTGGAGTCGTGCTAACAGCATCTGCTGCAGCTGTGAGCCAGCAGCCCCCTGCTCTCTCTGTCTCTCAAGTAATCTATCTATCTATCTATCTATCTATCTATCTTGCTATCTATCTAGCTTTCTATGTAGCTATCTAAATTACTAGTGGACCGTGGTGTCCACCCCCCCATATCGCTTCTTTCTCCCACCTCCTCCAGGTCACCCACCCACCCACCACTTCCCATGTTAATTTTATGTTGAATAAGCAGACCAGTGTGACATCTCTTCCCCGCAGTCACCCACCCCCTATCATTATATACGTGACAGCATCAGGGTGCCCATCATTGGTGCTGACGAATAGTAGACCGACACTGGGATGCCCAATCCCCAATATCAGGAAGTCCCTTGATATAAAGAAAAACATCCCTTATTACCTGTAAAAAAGAAAACGGTCCCTGGCTGACCTGACCCCCAACCACACCACCCTGATCTCCCACTTAGCACCCACCACCCCACACCCTCACTCACCTGAACATGTCTCACAATGTAGATCCACTCTCTGATCAAAGACATGTCTTGCAACTGGAACAGGAGACTGTGATATGAGAAAATAAGGTAAGTCCTGTTTTTAATGTATTTCAATTAGGTTTGAACTTCTGTTCATAACTTTGTCATTTTTATGTTGGCATACTTGCACAGCCAACATCTTGCGAATAGTGCAGATTTGGAGGCGCAGTCACTGTTGGCCGAATGCAGGGCACGCACTAGTAGGTGCGTCCCGCATTCCCCAATCAGTCAGCAGCAGAGGCCGACACCCTGCCTAGTTAATCAGGTGAAGACATCACAGAAAAGGTGCGCTGCAATGACAGCGAAGCTCTCGTGCAGCATGACCACAACACGCCTCTCCCTACGTGCAGGCAACATTGCGGCAGTGACTGCTGCTGTTGCCTGTCAACCCCTCTTCCTTTTTTGTGTGCTGACGTGGGTGCCCAATCCCTGTTGGCATCATGTAACCCCCCCTTTCTTTGATTGCTGAGGGGGTGCCCAATCCCCCTCGGCATCATGCGCCCCCAACAGTCTTTCTTTGCCGACGAGGGCCCCAATCCCTGTCGACATGTATCCCTCCTCCCTTGAATTTTGCCGATGGGGATCCCACCGCCGCATAATGTGTTCCCTTTTTGCTTGCCGAGGGGTGCCCAATCCCCTTGGCTCCTGTGCCCCTTTACTTGTTTGCTGATGGGGTGCCCAATCCCCATCGTCTAAAGCACCCACCCACCCACAGACACACACAGGTGGCACACTGGGAGCCCACCCCAGCATGCCAAAGCACCTATTAAAGTGAAAATAGTCCCCCGATGTCTTTTATTTTTATTTTTTTACCTATAAAGCAAAAACGGTCCCTCGTAGTCTCCAACCCCCTCCCACAACCCGCACCCACCCACTGCGCACCCTGCCTCCCCACACCTCCCTCACCCCATATTTACCTCTGGAGTCCGGCACGATGATCTTCGGTGGACCGGGAACACGTCTGCACTCTTCAAAGCTGACCACGAACTGAGGAAGTGCCGGTAAGCTGTATAATGGAATAAATAGTGTTTTTTCAACTTTAATGCATATCTCGGGCATTTTTCAGAATTTTTACACCAGATTTTCAACATGGGGTTTTTGGGACCCCTCCTCATGAATTCTGTCACTATCATATCATTAATCAGTCCCGAAAGGTGATTTTGCAGTCACTGTGCAGAATCACCTTTTGGGACCCATTAACGAAATGACAGTGCCACTGTTCATGAGGTGGGCTCTGAAAAAGCCTATGTTGCAAATTTGGTGGAAAAAATCCAAAAAATGGCTGTTTTATGAGTGTGCATTGTGCAGCTGCTACGCAGGCTGGTAACTTCATGAATTCACAATATTTTCATGCCAGATTTTCAACATTGTCATTTTTGTACACCTCCTTGTGAACAGTACAGCTGTCATTTTTCACATTCTGGCCGAAATGTGTTTCTGCACTTCTGGCTCACAATAGTGCATTCGCTGTGGGAAATCAGTGTTCAGGCCAGATTATGAAAATGACAGTGACACTGTTCATGAGCAGAGGTCCTAAAATTCCTGTGCTGAAAATTTGGTGATGATACTCCACAAAATGACTGTGTTATGAGCGTGCATTGGCAGACTGCACACACGCTCGTAACGTCGTGTATTTGTAATATTTTCACTCTGGATTTTCAGCATTGGCATTTTTCCACACCTCTTGATGAACAGTACAGCTGTCATTTCACATATCCTGCCCAAAATGTGTTTTCGCACATCTGGCGCAAAATAGAGCGGTCGCTGTGTGAAATCACTTTTTGGGACAGTTTGAGGAAATAACAGTGACACTGTGCATGAGCAGAGGTGCTAAAATGCCTATGTTGAAAATTTGGTACTGAATGTCCATAAAATGACTGTGTTACAAGCATGCGTTGCGCATTTCCCACGCACCCTTGTAACTTCGCAAATTTGCAATATTTACATGCCACATTTTCAACACTGGCATTTTTTTACACCTCCTTATGAACTGTATAGCTGTCATTTTTCACATCCTGCCCAAAATGATTTTCTGCACTGCACTACCAAAGCCAATGCCAGCGCGACAACATTCGGCATTGACAAATGCTTGTTTTAAATACTTGTACACCAAATTTTCAACATGGCCTTTTTGGGACCCCACCTGATGACCAAGGGTAGTTGAATTATTCAAATCCAACTCAAAAAGCAATTCTGTGGTCACTGACACTGATTCTGTGATCACTGACCTATATCCCAACTGTCTTTCATTACTGTACATGCCTCTAGTTGTTAATTAGTGTATATATTTTTTTATGTATTTATTCCTGCCTTGTACATTGTTCATTGTATCTTTCTGATCTGTTTTATCTTGTATACCCCAGGTCCACCTCGAAAATGAGTTATGCTCAACGGTGATCGCCTGGTTAAATAAAGATTTTGATTGATTGATTGATTGACTTTGTGAATTCATCTTTCAGGGAAAAATTTAAAAATTTTCACCTACCAGGTTCATGAGGTGGGGTCATAAGGAGGCTATGTTCAAAAATAATTGGTGTCAAAATGTTAAAAAACAACAAAGTAATGTGCTCACATTGAAATTGTTCTATGCTTGCTCATAACTTTGGTAATCTTCAATATTTTGACCACAGATTTTAAATATAGCCATTTTTTCACACCACCTCATGAACATAATAGCTTTCACTTTTCAAATCCTAGCCAAAATATGTTTTCCCACCTGTGGCATGTAATGGCATTTCACATGGATTTGAAAATTTTCACCTACCAGGTTCACAAGGTGGGTCATAAGAAGGCTATGTTGAACATTCAGTGTAAAAATATGGTAAAATGACCAAGTTACAAGTTACCATTGAAATATTTCAGTGATCACTCATAACATCACTAATCTTCAATATTTTGACTCCAAACTTTCACCATAGCCATTTTTTCACTTCACCTCATAAACGTGACAGGTGGTATTTTTTAAATCATGGACGAGACATGTTTTTGAACTTCTAGTGAGAAATGATGTTTTGGCCAATATACTTTAAATACCACATGCCATGTTTATAAGGGGAGTCAGAAAATGAATATCTTGAAATTTAGGGTCAAAATTTCAAAAAATTATAATTAATAAACTTTGTGAGTGGTGCCAATCTTGATGACAGTGGGTAGTGTTTTGTGATCCTGTGCCTGAGAGCTAAATTCAGGGGCAAGCTCAGTGAGCCAGCAGAATGGGGCGAGGGTAAGGGGGATGGTGCTATTATGCAACACCTTCCCAGTCAGGGAATGAAAGGTGCATGGTTGCCCACAACAGCCCAAGTACCATATAGGGAGGACACCACTTCTTTTGGTATAGGTTCCTGCACCTCTACACCCTTGGATGGCAGAGGGCCCTGTGCATTGGTTGAGAGATGGACTTTTTGCCCTATGCATCTGTGGTCACACCCAGAGGGCCCTGCACTTCCACAGCCCAACAGACAGCCCTATGAATTCCTGAAATCCACTGCTGCACTGAAGCGCAGAGCCCGCAAAGGCCCACACTTCCATAGGTACACAGAGTCTTCCGTTGGCACAGGGCTCAGAGGGCCCTGTGCATCTACATCTGTTAATGCAGGTCCCAAAGGGACCTGCATAAATTGGGATAGATTCCACTATCTCAACAAGAAAATAAATTATTTGCAAAAAACTGTGTTAATGCACCAATTAGGGTTCAAGTAAGTGCACCAAACATAGGGAAATGTGGCATTAGGGTTTCCAACTCTGACTCCCCACCCCTACCCCCCAAGCAGCAAAAGGAAAAAAACATTAGAGTTTTGGATCTCTGGAGTCTTGATGAATCAGTTGTGGAGTCTTCATTGGGGCTGTCAACCCTAATGCCCAACCCCATCCCTGAGCAAACAAGGTCAGACATGATCTCTTTTCTTCATGCAGGGCCTGCAGGGCCTTGCATGAAGAAAGCTTCAACAGATTGTGTTGGCAACATGTGGCAAGATATACTTCTTAACCTTTGAAGAGCATATCATTACGAGGCACTGGCTTGGAGCTGTACTTTGTGCTTCGGACAGGAGGCTATAGGCTGAGGTGTATGCATGAACATTAGAGTTGACAACCTCCAAGGAAGACTTCATCACTGATTCCCCAATACTCCAGAGCCCCAAAACCCTAATGTCATTTTCTTTTGCGGCTTGGGTGGTGGGGGTGGGGAGTTAGGGTTGGAAACCCTAATATCACATTTCTCTACTTTTGTGGCATTAACTGAATCCTAACTGGTGAACTGATGCCAATTTTTTTTTGTAAAGAATGTATATGTATTATAGTGGTGTGGTCACATCACTGTCTTTAGAGTTGAGCAGGGGTTTCTATGTTAAACCTAAACTTTTGCACTTTAACATCTTCTCAACCATTCAACAGATTTGCATGACATTTTGCATGCATGGTTTTATGGGTAAGGTCTCTAGACATGCTGAGATTCATTCAGGTTAGATGTGTGGATTCCGAGATTCAGATAGCAAAAACAATTAAAGAAAATTGCTGTTGTTTTTCATTGTCTTGCACCCAGACGGTTTAGAATTTTGGTCTGAAATTTTCAGGGAAGAAGGGGCTTAGCCCACATATTTGCTGTTTGCTGGTTTGGTGAAAAAATGTTAATCCATTTCAAAATTATTAAATTTTAAAATTTCAGTTCTGAGCATGATCTGTAGGCACTTCAAAATAGCTGCTTGGATCGAAAAAAAAAAATAAGGACATAAGAAAAATGATTCTCTTTCATATGGGACCAATACTTTCTCATGAGGAAAAAATCCTTTTCCATTTGCCGCCATCTTACTTCCATTTAAAAAAAATATATATTATTTTAAAATCCATAAAAATGACATGCTGCAGAGAGACCAATACATTTATCTTACTCATCGGGACCCTATTAGGTAGATTCTGCATTTAATTTTTGTAAAAATGACCCCAAATGTTTTTTTTTTTTTTTTTTTATTTTCACATCATTTTTCATGCTTGTTTCATATGGCCTTTTTCGACCATATGGAAAAAGGACCCCATCATAAGGAATAGAATTTTGGACTGTTTTTTTTTTTTACACATTTACACTTCAACAAGCCATAAATCACCTAATATTTACACTTTTGGAATAATCTATATATCAAACTAAAGGTCTTAATGAGTACCGCTAGAATAATACATAATCCCCACAAAAAAAATATGAAGGGACTATGTAAAACAGTACAAGCATTAAATACTGCAAACTTCTATAGGATAGCTGTCCACTCCCTCTTTTCCCCTGGTGTCTAGTGGCAACCCCCACCCTCTGATCACCACATAATGTCTGTTGTCTTTCCCTGGTGTCTAATAGCACCCCCACCATCTGATCACCATCCCAGTTAAGTTAATGTCTTTCCCTGATGTCTAGTGACACCATCATGATCCAATCGCTATCCCTGTTAAGTTTAGGTCTTTCTCTGGTGTCTAGTGGTACCCCACCACCCTCTCATTGCCACTCCTGTTAGGTTTGGATCTTTCCCTGGTGTCTAGTGGCACTCCCCACCCACTGACTGCCATCCCCATAATGTTGTAGTCTTTCCCTGTTGTCTAGTGGCACCCCCACCCCATGATGTTTTACTCTTTCCCTAGTGTCTGGTGGCATACCCCACCATCCAATCACTGTTACCATAATGTTTTAGTCTTTCCCTTGTATCTAGTGGCACCACGACCCCTCTGATAACCATCCCCATAATGTTTTAATCTTTCACTGGTGTCTAGTGGCACTCCCTCACCCACTGACTGCCATCCCCATAATGTTGTAGTCTTTCCCTGGTGTCTAGTGGCACCCCTACCCACTGATTGCCATCCCCATAATGTTGTAGTCTTTCCCTGTTGTCTAGTGGCACCCCCACCCCATGATGTTTTACTCTTTCCCTGGTGTCTAGTGGCATACCACACCATCCAATCACCGTTCCCATAATGTTTTAGTCTTTCCCTTGTATCTAGTGGCACCATGACCCCTCTGATAACCATCCCCATAGTGTTTTAATCTTTCACTGGTGTCTAGTGGCACCTCCCACCCTCCAATCACCATCCATGTAATGTTTTTGTATTTCCCTGGTATCTAGTGGCATCTCCACCCTCCAATCACTGTCCCCATAATGTTTATTGTCTTTCCCTGGTGTCTAGTGGCACCCCCCACCCTCTGATCATCATCTCCATTAAGTTTATGTCTTTCCCTGGTGTCTAGTGGCACTCCACACCCTCCAACCACCCTTATCTGAAATAAAGAGAATCGTCCCTCAATGTTTTTTTTTTCTTTTAACATGAAAAAAAGAGGATGGTCTCTTGCCAATCTGACCCCATCTCTCACTCAGCACCCACCACCCTACACCTCCCAGTACACCCCCACATACTCTCACTCACCTAAACAGGTCACAGGGCAAAGATCCACTCTTACATCGAAGATGCATCTTGCTACTGGAACCACCGACCTCAATATGGGAGATGAAGATAAGTGTGGTTCAAGGTATTTCAATGGGGTTTGGAACTTTGACCAATAACTTTGTCATTTTTGCATATTTTAACCCCAAATTTTCAACATGGCATTTTGGGACCCCACCTCATGACCAATGGCAGTAGAATTATGCAAATCAAGCCTGAAAGGCAATTTCATGGTTGCTTGGTGAAATCACCTTTTGGGCAGAATTTGAACATTTACTACCCTTGTTCATGAGGTGGGGTCAGAATAAGGCAATGTTGAAAATTTGGGGTCGAAATATGTAAAAATGGCAAACTTATGTGCATGTATTGAAATTTTTCTATGCTCACTCATACCTTTGATAATTTTAAATATTTGTACCCCAAATTTTCAACCAAGCCATTTTCTATACCACCTCATGTACATGACAGCCATAATTTTTCAATTCCTGGCAAAAAATGTGTTTTCATGCCTGTGGCACAGAATGATGTTTCAATGATGCAGAATGATGTTTCAGCAGGGATTTAAAAATTTTCAGTACCAGGTTCATGAGGTGGGGGAATAAGAAGGTTATGCTGACAATTTGGTTTCTCTTTTGCCACAAATGCAAGTGCAGGGCCTGAAGAGCCCAGTGCTTCTACAGCAACATACATGTATGTATCTATGGAGGGATGGGGGTGCAGGTCATCTCACAGGCAAATGAGGATATAATTATACTATCTCAAAAAGTAAGGACATTCTTTGCAAAAAGCTGCATTAATGTAACATTTAGGGTTCAATCTAAAGTTAAAAAAGTAGAAAAATGTGGTTTTGGGGTTTCCAACCCTAAAACCCCACCTCACCCCTGAAGCCAATCAGAGGTGTAGTTTTCCTTGGGGTTATCAACCCAAAAACTCACCCCATTGAGGTACCAGGCTGTTGGTTAACTAGGATCTGCAGCTTTTCCTGTAGGTAGGGAAATGGGCAGACTAGGTGGGCCAAGTGGTCCTTATCTGCCGTCAAAGTCTATATTTCTATGTTACCAAGAATGCTCAGATGTGATGGACACATGTGTGTATGTTTCAGGAGTGTATAGAATGGGGAGAGTGTTAGGGCTGACAACCTCAAGGAAGACTGCACCCCTGATTTGCTTCAGGGGTGGTGGTGGTGTTTTAGGGTTGGAAACCTTAAAACTACATTTCCCTACTTTTGTCACTTTAGACTGAACCCTAAATTTTGTATTAACACAGTTTTTTTTTTTACAAAGAACATATATATATATATATATATATATATATATATATATATATATATATATATATATATATACATACATATATATATATTTGCAAAACAACTTTGTTAATGCACCAGGTAGGGTTCGTTATGCCACAAAAACAGGGAAATGTGGTATTAGGGTTTCCAACCCTAACCCCCCACCCCACCCCAAAAGCAGCAAAAGGAAAAAACATTAGGGTTTGGGGTCTCTGGAGTCTTGGCAAATCAGTGGTGGGGGCTTCCTTGGTGTTGTCAACACTAATGTTCACCCCCCCATAGCCTCCAGTCCAAAGCACAAGGTACAGCTTCAAGCCAGTGCCTCAAAATATCAAATCCTTATAACATGGGAATGGATTAATATGTTTTCATCAAACTAACAAAAGGCACCATTCAGGGGCAAGCCTTTTCTACCCTGAAAGATTCAGACCAAAATTACAAACCATCTGGGCTGCAGGCAATGACAAAAAAACAGCAAAGAACCCTGATTTTTCCTAAAAATGCACTATCTGGATCTCAGAATCTGCATATCTGACTGGAATGAAACTTGACAAATCAAGAGACCTTGCGCCTTGGACTATGCATGCAAAATTCATGCAATTCCATTAATTGGGGGCAAAGCTATTGAGGTGCAAAGTTAGGGGTTTAACATTAAACAGCCTACTCAACCCTAACAATAGTGGCACTACCACACCAGTATAATACTGTATGTAGATATATATGTACTGTATGTATATATATATAGTTATAAAATGGGAAGGAAAATGATATCTGCTGGTTGATTGAAACACATCACATGACTGTGCGTATATTAGAGCGTGACTGCACACCTGCACTTTTCCCCCCTCCAAAACAATTTTTCCATTTTATAAAATAGAAAACTCACTCTAGAGTGTGTGGTCGTGCTCTGATATACCCATGTCTTAGGCGGTTGACGCACTCGGCCTGTGGCATCATGCTTAACAATGCACACCAAGGCATGCATATATCAGAGTGTATGTGTATATATATATATATATATATATATATATATATATAAAACTATATTAATAGCTTCCCCCCCAACCCCGTTCAACAGAATTGCATGAAATTGTGTGTGTACAGTCTTGGGGGGCAAGTTGTTTTGATTTGCCTAGTTTTGTTCCAGTCAGATGTGTGGATTCCTTGATCCGGATGGTGCATTTTTAGAAAAAATCAGGGGCTTTTGCGGTTCTGATTTTTTTTGTCATCACCTACAGCCCAGATGGTTTGGAATTTTGGTCTGACATTTTTAGTGTTGAAAGTGCTTAACCCAGAGTGGTGCTTTTCATTGGTTTGGTGAAAAATTATTAATCTGTTCCCAAGTTATAAAGATCTGAAATTTTGGTTCTGAGCATGCTCACTAGGGATCAAACGTCTATCCGAAAGTACCTGTCCAACCCCAGTAGCCATGACAGGAAGCACCTGTGAACATACCTATGTGAATAGAAGTGGGGTACCATGTGGAAGGGATGTGCACATGTAACAATGGGGGGGGCAACTGCTGGAGACCGTGTACTCAACACCCCTGCCAGCACACGGAAGTGTGATGGCAAACAACATGCCTGTCACCAAAGGCACCATGTGCTGCACCAATAGGGAACCCTGAGACCCTGCCAACCACAATGTGTGGATGCAGACAGCCTGTTGCTGCATCATATCCCGGCCAGGGGGACAGAAACTGTTGCAGATACAAGCATGGAGCAACACAAGGAACAGCAGTGTGCTGTGATAGGAACCATTCCCACGCGCAGCAAGCAGGCTGCAGACTGAATGGTGGGATACCAGAGCACAGCAGAGGGTACACAGTCATCATAATGGGTGGTTTGCAGACAATGAAAGCTCCCCCCCCGCCTGCAGCCATAAGAGCAGGACAGTGGTGGGAACCAGATAGTAGGCGCATCATTGAGCAGAAGCACACAACATGAGGCCAGGCACTGCCACACCACAGGCGCACACACCAACTGCTGCATGGTATCCCCCTCACCACCAGTAGGAACAGCACACCTGCAATGTGGGTCCACACCAGCACCAGCCACATGTGGCACGCCGACAATGGGCAGCCCATGCCAGCAATGCAGACAGGACTGGAGAACAGCACAGCTGCAACACACAAGGCACACTGGCAGGCAGCAACTGAGTCTGTGGGAGCATGGGTGCAGGCAAGGTGTGCCACACAGATGCACAGAACAATGAACCAGCAGCATGGTGCACGCGACAGTGCCATGGACAATGCTGATGGAGGAACACACAGCCCCAACCAGGTGGCCCAGGCCACAGTTGTCAACAGTATGTGGCAAGTCACCAGGGTCCCAACACACACCACAGCCCCCCAACATGCACGCATAACCAGTATCCCCCAGTACACTCCATGCCCCCCAGTATGGCTCATGCCTGCTGAATGCACAGTCCAGACATGCACACAACACTGCAGCACACAGACTAGGCACAGTCCCAAGCCCCTCTGTACAGCACCACACCCCATGGCACCCATGACACCACCCCTGTCAGTACCCAGTCATGGCATTGTGAATGCGTGCAGGAACACAGGCCACATAGCACCCTGAAGACCATGTCAAAAAGGGACACTGTATGACACAAGCACAACCCCCTGCACCCATCCAGACCACACTGTGTGCACATGCAATACCCCATGGCACACAGCATGTTACCAACCATGCCAGCCCCACAACATGTGCATAACACAGCACTGATAGCCAGCAGCCATGCAACTGCAGCAACACACATGTACTGTGAACTGCACACAGGCAGGTGTACACATGACACTAACAGAACTGCACCCGCACAGCACAACATGGGGACACCAATGGGGATCACATGATGAGGACCCAGCCACATAATGTATGTGCTTTATACCCATAGATGACACCACAGAGACACAAAACTCCATGACAGGCAGCGAGACAAGCAGCACGATAATGCCACCATGCAGCCCACGCACACACACACAGATGCAGTGGCACAGGAGGAGGAGGAGGAAGTTGAAGAGGAGGTGCAGCAGCACCATAGTGATCCAAATGCAAGGCCCAGGGAGGGTGAGGAAGAGTGGTACACAGGCGAATTGCCAGACACAGACAGCCCTGCGACAGCAACCATAACAAGGGATGTGGGGGATTCAGTGAAGGACCCTGCAGTGTCAGCTAATGAGGAAGGTGACACCACTCAGGGTGCACATGGACAAGCAGGGGAGGCAGACAGTGATGGCACGTCTTCAGTGGACGTGCACGAGGACACCCCACAACCGACAGAGGACGGTGATGGAGGACAGACACACAGTGACGATGGACTGAGACAGTACTTCCAGGAGGTGGTGAACACTGAGGAGTCCATGGCCGGTAGCATGAGTGGGGTGCATGCAGCACTGGAGGTGCACACCATTGCCACCACAGCAAGCATGGCCCGCATTGAGGGGACCATAGCTGCGATGCATGTAATGGTGCTGACCAGTTTGGACAATACACAGGGCCAACAGGCACACACATTGAGGCCATACTGCTGGGCATATAGACAAGTATCCAGCAGCAGGCAAACAGCCAGGAGTTGATGACAGCACTACTGCAGCAACTGGTGCAGTCACAGCGGGAGCAAACACAGGCCGCACAAGCCATGGCCACAGCATTGCAGGTGATGGCCCAGGTCACGGTCACTGGTCACGCACAAAGGCCATGCCATGCACAGTGGCAGTAATGCCACAATGCAGCATGTGGCACAGGGTCACAGGACACATACCACAACATGAGCCAGGCAGCAAGTGCACCACATGCACAATACACCATCCCATATATGGCACTGCTCAGCAATGTGCCATCAGCATCAGCAATGGAGGGAGGGTCCCAGCAGTATGGGTCACACAGCAGCAACATCCACAGTGATGTGTATCCTGCTGCTCATGCCCTACACACTGACCCATGCCCAGTGCCAATGCTGGCCGGCCCATACTTGTCATAGGCCATGGCACCATATGGAGAGGGCACTACACATGTCCATGGGGAGGAACATCCACCTGTGTATGGAGGCATACAACACACGCTGCATGGACCATACATGAACAGTAGACATGGGCACAGCAGTGGATATGTCATGCGACAGGCAGGGCATCCACAGACGCAGGACGTAATGGCACCCGAAGCCTAAAAACCAGCAAACTGTCCACCAGACATATGTGTATCCTGTGGCTGGTGTGCAACATCAGTAGGAGCAATACAAAGGTGGCATAGTGGCAATACAGACTGGAGAGTATGGCAACACACAGGATGCCACCGAACCAACCAACACCATGGCGGATGACAACAGCAGAGGTGGGATATACAGACCCATGGAAGGGACAATGGTCCATAGACACACCGAGGCCCGCAACAGCACAGTAGAACACGACCAGCCCAACATGGCACAACAGTCCCACAGTGCAACAGCACCACAGGCAACATGTGGCCAGGGTGTACAGCCAACCACCATGCATGACAGCACAGCCAGCATGGATGGACAGATGCATGCCACCACTGCACACTACACTGGCCAACTGAGCAAGCATGTCAGACACACATTCGGATGACACATGTCCACACACAGCAACAGGGCAGACACAGGTATGGCACAGCAGCATGGACCACACCACAGGTCCGCAAACAGCACTGGCCACCATGGGCAATAGTGACGGTGCAGGGTCCACCATGGCAGTCAGTGTGCAACACAGCGAGGCTGCACAAGAGTCAGCATGACAGCCCATACGCACCGGGGGAAGGCCGCGAAAGGTACCTCTCATACCTGGTGTGACTTCAGCGGTGAACACTGCAGTGGCATGAGAGGCAACCTGTGCTGGACAACATGGGCACACAGTGGTCAACAGGGCAAGGGCGAGTACAGAGCAGGTGACAGCTATGGAAGCAGGTGCGGTATCCAGTGCAGCTGCAGCTGTGACCATGGACAACCCACAGAGTGGAACGGCGGATGTGGAGCAGTGCAGGGCCAGTGCATCAGGGTGTTGACGCTCCAAAAGGGTGGCAGCGGCAGTCCAGACACAGGTGATCACTGCACGGCAAGGGAAGATGCCAAAGACAGACATGGAATGACATGCCCCACCACACTGTACATGCACAGAGCTAGGACGGCACACACTTACACCACATGGCATGGGACGGCCGTGTTAATGGGACTATCACAAATGGCACTGAACAGTGGCAGGGACGGTGGAAATTGCACATAGCACCCCATAGCCCCAGACACATATCACTGTGGACCCTGAACCCACATGCCCACCCACGACACACATCCTGTGCATGTGTAGCACTGCATGGCAATGCACACACACGAATGTACACACATGACGTAGGACCCACCCATGGACCACTGGTGTCAACCCATGATGCATCACCATCCAACATGACAGGTGCACAATGCACCACTGTAGGGATGGAAACATATGACCGTAGAGGGTGTGGCACAGGGATACTGCATCGCACATCCAGACAGCCCATGTCCATGTGTTACCAATCAACATGACACCTGTCAATGCACTGTCACCGGCCTGGTGACACACACACAGCTGTATTGCCCGCACATGCTGGTGCCATGCCTGTGCGATGGCCTGTACAGTGTGCAGAATGGACACACCCTGGGGTAGACCGTACCATGCAGCCACCACCCATGCTGTACATCACACACCTGCACAGTACCCTGTATTCAGTCACCTCCAAACACATGCGGTGTACACCTGTCTCGCTATGTGGCCGGCATATCAACCTGTGAGGCCCTCCCAACATGGCACTGTCCTGCAGGTGACCGTGTGCACCAAGCAGTACACCACACTCCCTCAAGTGCACTAGGGTACATGCATCTGCAGATGACACATGCACATATCTGTGGCCACGTCTGCACAGAGTATGGTATGCAGCTGACCATGCAATGGCAGTGCACGAAGGACACACCTGGAAGTGCCTCTGCACAATGCAGTGGCCGCCGAGGCACCCTACCCACACCAGTCACAGGACTGCATGGACCCGGGTGGTGTCCACACAAGGGCATGTACCACACGATAGAATGGTGCCCAGATGGCTGACAGCAACACGGATGGTCCTGCGTGCAACAGACGATGGCAGTGGATGACGGCCATGTGGCCGAACAGGCAGAGCATGTGGTGAGGAGCCAGGCCCTACACCCAGGCCAACCATCCTGAGAGCATGGTTCCCGCACCCATGCCCCGTTGCAGCTGTAGCATGACCTGACCGCTGTCAGGCGGTAGTGTCTCTCCCCATGGCTGAGTATACCAGGACCCCAATGGCAACGCCACGTAGCCCTGTGTCATGGCCACACAGTAGCACCCACCATCTGCTCGCCACTGACAGTGCCCCCTCACACCAAGGCTGCCACACAGCAGGACACAGACATCCATGTCCTCCATGATGACCCCTGTCATGGACCTGTGGGGCCCACACAAGGCCCACACCCCGGCATCTAGGGTGTACAGGTGCAGTGCACACATGCCCCATTGGGGGCCATGCGCCGTAGTCCTGCCATCGGTAATGCGTCACCTAGGTGGACCCACTGTGGTAGGGCATGGTCTATGATGTGCTGTGGGTGGGGGGTCAGCCAATGAGCATGTGCTGCTGACCAGACAGTGACCGGCGAAAGGGTGGCCGCACAGCTCCACACCCATTACTGAGCCACCTGGCCAAGCTGCAATACAGTGGTGGTGGTGGTATACCAACTGGTGTGCCTGTAGTGTGGCCTGGCCCAGCGCGCCCTCCCAACCGGTACTGTGGCATGTGTGCCACCACATGTGCAACTGCCACAGCCCCAATGGTGCTGGGGGTGTAGACCTGAACAGGTGCAGCTGCCTATCCCAACAGCTAGCCGGGACCCATAATGCAGATGTGACATACACCGCCACTGTGTAGTGTGCTGTCCTCATGCACTCTGCAACGTGGCCCATGTGACTGGACGTGGGCACCACAGCTGGTCCGTACCATGCTGTCCACTATCTGATCCATGCACAGTCCTGTGACCCTCCCCTGGTTCCATGCTCAGTGGTCCACATATATGCTCTGCCATGTGCGGTAGCCCCATACACCAGCACAGCCCACCCCTAATGTGCGCCTGTCACCACCGGCCAATGGTGTGTGTGTGCCACCAGTGTCCCAGCACAGGCACCTCTGAACAGTCGCCTGCCCAAAACCCATTGAGATGGTCCATACACATCATGGCAGACACTGTGTGCACAGGGTGTTGCCAGCACAGCAGTGGTAACCGGCCATGCCACACATGGCTGGATGGGTGTTCACCCACCACCGGAGCACACAGCCAATGTGACATGGCAGGTCACCTTCCCTGTCCTTGCCCCATGAGGGTGCGCACCCCCTCTTTCGCACATGGGTCCCTACAGACATATCATGGTGACCACACACCCACACCCACAGCAGTTGCATGGACATCAGCAGGACAACACACCATACCTGCATCATCCAGTACAACTGGCCATTTGGGCATGGCCACTGTGTGTGGCCTGTGAGGGACCCATGGTGCCAACACACCCAGTTGTCAGGCACCCAGCCAGGGCTGCATGAGCCTGTGACGGGTCTGCTGACAGGTGTTAGTGGACACCATGTGCGGGCAATGGTGTGGCCAGGCGAACCCACCCCACACACGTATGCCTCCCGTACCAGCCCGTGTGCAGCCCCATGTGTGACGTGCCCGGCAACATGCACTGTGCGCTGCCACACCTGCTGTTACGTACATTACTATGTGGCTGTCACATTGTGCACATATGCTGTCCATCACCCATGCAGGTAGAACCCAGCCTATGTGGTGCATGGTGTGCAGCGGTGACATGGACATCTGTATCAGCCATGTGGCTGTGTATGTGCTGTGTATGGGATGGTGGCGTTGCAGCATGCCTCGATACACCCCCACCAGGGGAACAGCCACGTGTGATGCTGTGAGCTAGTGGTCACAGGGCATCTGCTGCAGGGTGTGCATTCAGCAACTGTAGCTACTGTGCATGGGATGTGCCGTGATGCCAACTGGTCTGTCCATCAGTGGTCCAACGTGCATGCCACACATTTGGTGGGCTGCTACGTGTGCATGACCACCACCCCACTAACATTCCCCTGAGCCCAGGGGCATGCATGCCAGGACAGCGGGATGCCACACAGATGTGTGCCACTGTAGCCATCTCCAGTGGGTGCATGACATTCAGGACAGACGTGTGACCTCGGCCACACACGATGTCAACTATCCCCTAGCAGCATAGCACTCTTGGTACCCCCAGCCAGCACATCATCACAGACATGCCCACCATCCACGCTACTGGTGTACACTGTCATGCCAGGCCCTACATGGCCACAGACTGTTGGCCATGGTGGCCAGCATAGCAGCCCTACTGACCATACCATGTGACATGTCCCTGTGCGTGTACATGGCCTGTGCCCGGTCCATGACATGGCACGCATGTGATGGCACATACCTGTACATCGCACAATGCCCGACAATACATGACTGTGTCGGCATCTATCCCCGTAACATATGGCACCCCACAGTATAGAAATGTCACAGACAACAATGGGTAAGGCTAAGCAACAGTACATATATTGTGTATAAACAGTAACAACATCAACATCAACAGGTACAAACAACAACTGTACAGTCACTCTGCTACAGGTGTGATGCATTCAGTAAACTACGTATCAACAATGGCATGGCTGTACAGCAACAGTGAACAATGCAATGGTGCCGCCATGTGCCACAGCCCAGCTGTGTACACACCAGCATGACCCTGTACACACATATATGCAAAACCAAACACTGTGGTGACTGTGACATCTCTGCCGTTCGGAACATGCTAAACTAAAGACAAAGGGATGGCCAACAACTACAATATAACATGCACCCAGTCCCTCAGGCAATGCGGTATACACAGTCCGCACTACCAGTAATGTGTGTCATGGCACACCCCAGATGCATTCAACCCCACCGGGGTGCCACATGCATTCATAGCGGCACCACACTATCGTTCAAGCTCCCCAAGTGTGTCCATGACCGCCTTTATGGACCCCAGTAGGCTACCCAACAGCTTCACCACATCCTGTAGCTGCTGCTTGGCAGTGGCAGTGACACGCTGCACATGGGCATCATGGCTATCAATGCCCACAGCCCCCCGAGCCTCATCATGGCCATGGCCATTACCAGCAGGGACAGCAGGCTGTGTGGCCTGGTCCACATGAGCTCCTCTGTCCACACTGTCCTGTCCTGTGTGTCCTGCAGTTACAGTGGGTCCCATCACTGTGGAGGGGGCAGCGGCCAGCTGTTGAGCTCATTGTTGGGGCACACTGTCCACAGCAGCTGACTCTGTGCCCTGAGCTGTACTGCCTCCGGGATGCACCACCAATGATGGCTCACCACCATGTCCTTTACCTGCTGCCGTGTGCGCTTTTCATAGCCCTGTGCCTCCTGCCGCTTCAGGTTCCTCACTGCCGTTGGGAGGGCTCTCAGATGCTGTATTGGCATGTCCTCATCCACCCCATCCGCATTCTCCTCATCATCCTCACTGTCCCCTGCAACAACAATAGAGGTTGGCCATGAGTAGCATCCAGCCACACATGGACACACACAATGTCACTCATCCTGTTTGTGGACATGCACCACATGTCACAGTTGTTAGCCATACCTGGCAGTGTGGACTGTAGCCATGGTGCCATGTTGCATGGACAGTGTGGCATGTACTCCTGTGCCCTGTGTAGCATGCATATGGTGCCCGTTCGGCAACACACCCATGGCCATGCAGGCAGGGTGCATGTCAGTTGCCAACCACCACGTCTGTTTGTGTACAGCATGCCCACTGTTGGTGCTGGATGTGTGTACGAGCTACATACAGCCATCCCTGTTGCCACTCCATCACTGCCGTCCCCCACCATATCCTGGATGACACACCAGCCAATGACCTGGTGTTGTGCACCTACATGTGACAGGCCCCTCCCCCCATGTGCCTGTGGCCACTGTACATGGTCAGGGGTGCTATAGCCACAGGGTGCGGTGGTGCCTGCAGCAGGGTGTAATGGCTCCGCACAATGGCGGGCTGTTCTGTCCTACTCATGGTGCTGCTTGCTGTGGCATGGTGCTATGCACAGTGGTTCTGTACCAGCTGTGCCCTGGCCCTGTATCCAGCTGCCACTGTACCTCTTGGGTGTTGGGCCTGGTTGTTATCCTGTGCTGCATTGTCTTCTTCATTGTCACCCACCTCATCGTCACTGTCATCCATGTCCTCCTCATCTGGCATGGTCACTCTGTTGTCGATGGCAATGTTGTGGAGGATGCAGCAGGCCACAGCAATCTTGCATGCCATGCTGGGTGTGTACTGCAGTACACCTCCAGAGCAGTCAAGCCACGGGAACAGCATTTTCAAAAGTCTGAATGTTCGCTCGATCACAGCCCTTGTGGATGCATGTGCTTCATTGTATCATGTTTCTGCTGCGCTCTGTGGTCTTCTGATTGGTGTCAGTAGCCATGGCAGTAGAGGGTATCCACTGTCACCTGTGGACATGATGGCACTGGTTAGTTGTTGTGCCTGCATTGTTGGTGCTATGTGCATCACCTCTGGCATCCCACTGTGTCCTCCACCCACCATGCATGCTCTGTGCTGCAGTTACCACGATGGCTGTTGCTCCCTACTCACACTGTCTTCCCCTTCATGCATGTCCAGGTCTGTACCATGTGTGTTCCCTTTGTCTGCTGTGTTACTGTCACCTGCATGACCAGTGTGCCTCCCTATAGTCACATGCTGTGTTGCACTTCATGGCTGTGTTGCTGTGTGGTGCTGGTTCGGGGTGTGTGTATGGGGGCAGGGGGGACATCCTGTATGCCACGCATGCCCGTGCTTGTACACTTGAGCCTAGGGTTGCACTTCCATGGGCACTGCCATCCTGGCCTTGGTCACGGTTGCGTGTTGTGCTGTGCTCCCCATGGCACCATGGTTTCCAGGGGCACCCCCAGTACCATTCCTGTGTCGCCTGTCACTGTGTTATGTGTGCATGTGTGTTACTTGGGGGGGGTTCTGTTCCTAGCCAGTCTGGTGCCGCCACATTGTTGTGTGCACCTGCTGTGTGTGATTGTACCAACAGTGTTTTCCCCTTTCTCATGGGACACCATGCCTGTCCTGGGTTCAGTGTTGGCTTTGTTCAACATTACCTGTGTGTCACATTGCATAGTTTTGCACATGGACATACCTATTAGCCAACCATCCTGTATTGCTCCACACTCAAATCCATCATGCAGGCCACTGTGCCTATAGATGTAGGCATCATGGCATGACCCTGGGTACCATGCCACTATGTCCGGGATCCTACAGCGACTGTCACATACCACCTGGATGTTCATTGACTGGTATCTCTTTCTGTTCACATATGCATCCCCATCCACTGATGGTGCCTTTATGGCGATGTGGGTGCAGTCTATTGCACCCAGTACCCGTGGTAGTTGGGCAACACTGTAGAAGCCCTGCTGGATGGCCTGCTGCTCGTGGACGTCCCATGGGAATCTGATGTACTGTGCTGTCCTGCGCAGTAGTGCCTCCAGGAACTGTTGTAGGCTTGTTGAGACTGCTGATTGTGAGATTCCCAGCATGTCTCCTGTGGGCATCTGGAAGGTGCCTGTTGCAAGGAACCTAAGTGTGGCTGTGACCTTTATCTCCACCAGTAGGGGGTTGCCTCTGCCTGTCCTGCTTTGTAGGTCTTCTCTCAGCTCATTGCACAGCTGTGTGATGGTGTCCTTGTTCAGCCTGTACCGTGCCAGGCACTGTGCATTTGTCATGTCTGTGTACATGATGCTTCGGCGGAGCTCCCTTGGCTTATATGGGTACCGTGCTGGTTGTTGCTGCTGTTGTCTGGCCAGTGCTAGTCTCCTGGCAGCCTCCAGTCACTGTTGCCTGGTGCGTGGTTGCCTCCTGACCACCCTTGCTGCCATGTGGAGGAGTATTGCAGCTGCTCCTGGCATTCCTCTGTGTTGTCTTCCACCTCTTTGTATCTCAGAGTCTCAGCCGTGTCCTGCTTTCAGCGTTGTCTGTTGTGCTGTGTGCCTTTATGTATGCTCTAGGGCTGCTTAGACCAGCTCTGGCTGGTCTAGCGGCTGACAGTACTTTGACCTGTTGGTTGTCAGGGGTGCATGTTTGAAAGTCCCGTGGGTGTGATCTTGCACCATTTCTGTGGTGCAGGCTGTCTTGCAACGTGGCGCTGCCATTATTTTGGTGCAGGGCTGATGCAGTCACCTTTGGCACAGGGTTGTCTGACTTTGACGCAGGGCGCCTTTGAAAATCAGGTCTGCCGCAGTGTTTGGTGTAGGGCTGTCTTGCGCCACTGTTGTTTGGCACAGGCTCCTTGTGTCATGCCTGGGGCTTTGAAATTCCAGCCCACTGTGCTTACCTCACCATTTATTCTCACTGTGGTGATGTCACAGACAAGCCCATATCTTCCTCAGTGCTGCAACTTGTTTGAGTTCAGTAAAACAACAAATGAAATTCACCTGTCTTTCAAGTACCTGAAGCCCCAACAACAGGTTTACTGCATTGAGTCTCACAGACACTCACAAGCTGAGAAGATTTCTAAAGTTCCTACTAGAATAAAAAAAGAAAGAGCACTGACTGCTAAATACAACAAACCATGCAGACTCAAAGCAACAAACATACTTTGATGCAGCTGAACTATACTGGAAGAATAAATAAATTCTCCTTACAAGAGGAAAAAAAACAATAAATGTAGAAGAAGTGTTTCTATCTTGCACACAGTTTGAAAGCAACAGAGAAACACTTCAGAAAAGCCTATTGTATAAATTGGACACATGATGTGCAGATCATGTGATATGTGAAATATCTTCACTCATTAACAGTGACCTCTGGATACTCTCATTCGTGCCTTTGGCACTCGTGAGTATCCAGAGGTCACTGTTCACTCATGAAGATATTTCGCATATCACACTCCTGTCCATCATGTATCCCATATTTATAAATAAAGTAAACATAGTGACCCCCTAGTCAATCAATCAATCAATCAATCAATCAATCTTTATTTTACCAGGAGAAACACTGTTGAGAGAACTCATTTGCAAAGTGGTCCTGGGTAAGAGATACAGTAATAAAAACACATACAAAGTATATACAAGGCATTTATATAGAAGTAATAGAATACATGACTTTACAAAGCTTGCAATATATGAAGTTCATGAGAGTGTAGGAAAAAGGGGGAAATTAAGAAAGAGGTCAGGAGAAACAAGAAAAAAGTCACAGCAGGACACAAACCTATGTAGTGAAAAGGTTGGAGGTGGCTAGGCCAAACTTGAGAGATGGCCAAAACCAGCTATAGAGGAGTAATAAAACAAACAGCAATAGGGGCATCCAACAAGCAGAGGAACTATTTAACCTCTTTTCTATGGTATTTTAACATTTTTTCATTTATTTATAAAATTATTTCATTTACATTTTTTATTTCAGAAAATTCACATTTTATAATGCATAAGCAATAAGGCACTCAGCTTCAGCTCATGCCTTAATATGCCCCTGACTGTGGGGTAAACCTAGTGCAGCCAACGTCCCATCATGCCTTACTGATTAAAGAATGTGTATGCACAACCTTCTGGCTTCACAGTATAGCCAGGTCCTGAGAGTCTCATATTCTTAGCCTGTCTCAAACATAACTGAGCAAGGATAAAATGTATCTATTCATTTCATTATTCACATGTTCAACAAGTGACATCTATTGTGCTACTACTCCCACTCCTGCCCCTCCTGGTGGTAACACTCTGCAGACTCCTTCCAATGGCACTGGCACCACAGTCTGGCTTACTGCTCCCAGCAGCAGTGGTGCAACTTCTCCTCCTGACTACACCACAAACAGCTTTCACCTTGTCATTGCCAACAAGCTCAATATGATGGCATGTGCCACTGAAAACACAGAGCGCTCAGAATTAGTATTAATTTTAAAAGACCCATTAAGGACTGCAAGGGGCTAGCAGTATAACCTAGAGGTTAGAGTAACGAGCTTTGAATGAGCTTAGTACATGCAGCATATGGGGTGTGATTCCTACAAAGCGGTGCGTGCCAAAACCTTTGGTGGTTTCAAGCACAGATGAGACAAAATGAAGGGTTTAAAGGTTGCTGGGGGGGCAGACACTGGGAGGAGAATGGGGGAGGATGGGAAGGGTTAGGGCTATGGAGGAACAATAGTTCCCAGAGCTAAATAGGGAACTTGGGCAGACTGGATGGACCACTGGTCTTTTTCTGCCTTCATTACCTATGTTTCTATGTTTCCATGTGTGAATATTTGATTATTGCATTGTTTTGTTTTGTCTCTGTCTTGGTCAGTCATGAAAATGAGCAGATGAGGCTCATGGAGCTAACCTGGTTAACAAAGTTAAAATAAAAATAAATAAAACTAATGATAACCCACATAATGAATATCATATGTATTTTATGCTAGTCATGAGTAGTATCACTGATGGTCACCTTTGTATACTGTATCCAGCATGTGTGGCACTGTTGCTGTGATGGGGATGGACCAGATGTAGTGAGCAGATGAAGGCTGAGGGGAAGTAGGTAGAGGAGAAATATGCAGTAGGGAGGAGGAGGAGGAGAAGGATGTTCCAGTCTGGGGTACTCTTGGTATCAGAACTTGGCGTCAGACAGCACAGATAAGAAGGGCCACCAGGATGGTCAACTGCAGTTGCTATAGCATAGCCTATGACTGATGGTTGTGGGTACTGTGGGCACACAATTTAACTGTTTGGACTGCCATACATCCCAGTGCCAGTTAACCATAAGAAAAAACAGAATATGACCAGTATGATCATGCCTAGTACAGTGCCACGTCCTCCCAACTTTACTTTTAAAAAAGTTACTGTCAAGGATGCCCACAACCTGCTGCACTATTTAAAATCTGACAAATCAGCTGGTAGCGATGGCTTCATCCCCAAATTTCTTAAAATTGCTTCATCACAAATTGCTTTCCCTGTCACCAAAATGTTCAACCTATCTTTTGAGACCAAAAAAAAATCCCTGATATGTTTGAAATTGGCCTCCATAGTACCCCTGCACAAAAAAAGCAAGCAAATTATCCTGGAAAAAAAACAACCTATTTCCATCCTATTGCCTTGGCTGAAATACAGGCGAGGATAGTTTATGATTAGCTCACTGCTTACCTAAAAGCTTCATGGATATGGTCCATCATGCTGTGGTCAAAGCTTGTTGACCGGTGCCATATTCATGGCTCTGGCCAAAGCTTCTGACTTGGTGGACCATGACCTGCTCATATTGAAACTAAATGAGCTGTGGCTGGGGGGGGGGGGGCTCAACAATTATGGTTCTCTAATTATCTGCAAAATAGATCATAGATTGTCAAAGCTGGTAAACACATGTCCTGGTCAAGTACTATTGCCTGCAGTGTTCCTCAGGGGGTCTATCCTAGGTTATCTTTTATTTACTATTTTTAATAGTAGTCTGCCTCAGATCTTCAAAACTGACAACACTCTGCTGTGTGCAGATGATGCAGTCATCTGTGTGCATGGGCAAGACATCAACACTATAAACAAAGTCCTTGGGCACCACTTGCATTCCCTTCAAAGATGGTTCTTAAATGAAAAACTGATCCTGAATGCCCCTAAAAACAAAAGCCATGTTACTCAGTTCTGCCACAAAAGTTAGAAGATTCTCGTAAAATTTCAGTATCACAATCTTAGATGGTGTCCAGCTAGAATAAGATAAGGAATTCAAATACCTCAGTGTTTTCTTGACTCCTGTCTCACGGTCTCACCTTTTACAGTCATATGATCAATACTGTTAGATCTGTTCACCAAAAGCTGGGATTACTCTACCAAATATGAAAACATTTGGCAAATGACACAAGGGGCCTGATTTTCAAAGGTTGACGCAGGGCTTGCATCAAGTCCTGCGACAACACCCGATGTTTGACTCAACTGTGTCCAATTTCAGTACATTGGATGCAGTTGTGACAGTTTCCACAATCTATGGCAGCTTGCTCCAAATATTTAGTGTAAGCCCTGTAAAAAAGGATCCCCCAAATGGCACATGTTAGACTGGGAGAGCATATAGCACACCTAACTGAGAATTGCGATTGGCCCCAAAAGAATGCCGTAAGCCCCCTGGGCCACATGTTTGCACACCAGGGACTTGTGGCATATGTAGGGCATTAGAAAATTGGACCCAAGGATCAGAATCACTCACAGCAACATTCTCCCCCTGATCAAATATGACTCTGTTGTAGCAGATGCTGCCCACCCACTGTATGGACAAAAAAAGAGCCTTAAGCTACAAGGCTGCCAAATTTACATCCTCCCAGGGCCTGAGGTACCATAGTTATCTTGGATGTTTACAACCTGAACACAGAGCCCAGTTAATCTTAGACAACATTGTGTTTAAAATTCTACATGGAAATGCACCCCAATTCCTCACCAATCTTTTCAAATTTGTGGACAACCCAACTACTCCTCCTCTGCAAACAACTTATTAAAAGTGCCACATACAGTATGTGTAAGGGTGTGGGTCAGAACTCATTTAGCTACAGCATTTTTCTGCAGTGCCAATCCATCCTTAGTTAGAGCAGTTCCTACTCCTAATGTTTTCCCTGCTAAACTGATACAACTTCAGCAGTCTAATATTTGTACCTGCTTTGCAACTTACCAGTCTCTCCTGGTCTATTGTACATGTTTGAATGTTATACTCTTGCACCATGTCACTTTATTATGTATTATATACAGTTTCTATGTGTAACATGTTCCACTGTTCTTGATTTGTACTCTTTTGTACCCAGATTGTGCCTGAAAAAGGTACCTTGGCACCAGTGCACCTACCTGGTCATCAAAATAAATGAATAAATAATGAATGGAATACAGTGGTAGACATGCCAGGTGATATGGCATCAAAAGAATCTCAGACACAGGTGAAATGTTGGGCTTTGATTTGAGGATTTTGCTTTACATTTCTTATGTATAAAATTATTGCAGTATGAACTTAGTGCAGCTGTCGACTTCTTCTATGTAGATCAATGGAATCACATCAATAAACTTTGGTATACTGACTTCAGTCCCTCTGTGCCATCATTGATATGCTGTGTCCATATGTACTGTAGGTTCATGTGGCATGTGCCATGATGTGTTCTTGATGTGCTCCATGTAGTGTGCAGGTAGGGATGCCTGCATCCTCCCAGGGCCCAAGGTCCCATTAGGAGGGGAACAGCAGTCTAAGGTGGAAGGTTTAAATGCTACTTTGATGGACATTTAAACTAGCCAAGGGGGAGGCAGAAAGAATGAGGGAAACAATGAATGCCCCTTCCTCCAGTATGGAGCAGCAGAGAGGAGAAGTCCAAGGGAAATAAATTCCCCAGGGGTAAAGGTGCATAGGAACAAGGGGGACGATGGGACAGCAGGGTCAGGAAGTGGTTTTAAGGCAGAGAAAAGAGTGACACAGGATGGGCAGAAGGAAAATGAAGGAGAGGAGGACAGTACCAGAGACAATGGAAAGAGGAAGGATGAAGGATGGACTCAGGAAGGGTGGGCAAAGTAGGGGCAGGGAAGGACAAAAGGAATTGAGAGCCACATGTGTCAATGCAAGGAGCCTAGGAAATACAATTCCTGACATTGGGGTGACCATTGCAGAGGTGGACCCAGATCTGGGGGCCATAACACAATCACGGTGCACCAACAACTACAGTTGGGACATGGCCATTCCAGGTTATACCATGTTCCGAAATGACAGGTCTGGGAGGAAAGGGGGATTGTTTTATGTATGAGAGAAGGTATTAAGGCTGTGGATATACAAGGACACAATAGGGATAAGGAAAGACTAGAGCTTCTACAGGTTGGCTTAGAGACAGGGTCTGGAGCCTTTATCTGTATCGGGGTGGTGTACAGACCACCAACACAGGGGGAAGAGTTAGACAGGGTTTTGAGGGAGACCACTGGCTGAACAGCAAGAAAATGAGAGGTATTGATTATGGGTGACTTCAATCATTTAGATGTAGATGTAGACTGAAGCATTCTGGCCACAGCTACATCAAGAAGTAGGACCATCATCGACTCCCTGCAAGGAGCATTTCTCAGGCAGCTAGTTACAGTACCCACAAGGGAAAGGGCAGTGTTGGACCTGGTACTAACGAACAGGGACAACATTTCAGTCATCACAATGGGTAGCCCCTTGGGTACAAGTGAACATATGAACATATGAAACTGCCAGCAGATATAGGCCATAAGGTCTATCAAGTCTGCTCAAATGTGCAGCTAGCAATCCCTTATTCTGCAGCTGCCCCTCTCTCTCCCCCCATGCTGACCCTCCTCTTGCTTTATCCCATCCCCTTTTGAAACTACCCACCGACTTACAGGTCTCCACCTCTTCTGGCAGTGCGTTTCACATAGATACCACCCTTTCCATGAAAAAATGTCTCCTTATTTCTCTCCTGAATCTTCCACCCTCCAACCTCACACCATCCCCCCTAGTGTCCCTCCCTCCCCTCAACTTAAAAATCCCCTCAGTACCAGTTCTGTTTGTACCCTTCATGTATTTAAAGGTCTCAATCATATCTCCCCATCCCTCCTCTTCTCCAGGGAGTACATGTTAATCTCTCTTAGTCTCACCTCATAGGTCTTGTCTTCCAATCCCAGGATCATCCTTGTTGCTCTGCACTGGACCTCCTCCAGTAGTCTGACACCTTTCTTTAAGTATGGGCACCAGTACTGCACACAGTACTCCAGGTGCGGCCTCACCAGTGACCTGTACAGAGGTAGGATCACCTCCCCCCTCCTTGAGGTGATTCCTCTGGTGATACACCCCAGCATCTTGTTGGCTTTAGCAGCTGCCTTCCTGCACTGTGATGAGTGGTTCATTTGCCATTTTATAACCACCCCAAGGTCCTTTTCCTCCTCTGTAGTGGCTATCTGCACCCCTCCCAGCTGATAACACCTCCTTAGGTTTCTTGCTCCCAAGTGCATGACTTTGCACTTTTTAGCATTGAACCCCACCTGCCATGTGTCTGACCAATCCTCAAGTTTAGCCAGGGCAATCTGCAGCCCCTGCCACCCTGCTGTGTCAGCCACCATTGCCCCGATCTTGGTGTCATCTGCAAAGAGACTTACCTTGTTCTTAATGCCATGCATCATACAGTGTGGTTTGGCACATTGATTGGGAAAGAGAAAAAAACACTCTAGGATGAGGGTCCTGGATTTCTGGAGGGTAGATTTTAAAGAAATTGCTGACTGCCTTAGAAATACCTTGAAGGAGGGCAAGGCCTTTGGGGAGTGGAGGCACAGTGAACAGGGATAAAGCAGGGGATAACTAAGGCATCTGCTAGCTATTTGAAGGAAATAAGTAAGGGTAGGAAGAGGCCACTGTGGTTCTCAAAGGAGGTGGCTAAGGTGGTAAGGGAGAGAAAAAAACATCTTTTAGGAAGTACAAGGAGACCCAGATGGAGGCGGACAGGAAGGTATATCTAGATAAACAAAGGGAGGCAGGAAGGAGGGTGAGGACAGCTAAGGTAGACAAGGGAGAAGATTGCCAAGATGGTCAGAAAAGGGGATAATACTTTCTTCAGGTACATGAGTGGAAAGAGAAAGGCAAGGGGTGGGATAGTGAGGATCAGGAGGGGGGATGTGCAGAGGAAGTTTAAGAAAAAGTTCCAATTTTAAATGAGCACTTCTGCTTGGTCTTTACAGTGGAAAGGGGAGGAGATGGACCAACATGTATTAGTAGGCACCTGAAGGAAGGGGAGTGGATACAGGTCCATTTTCAGAGGAAGGAGTCTGACTGGGATTGCAATCCCTAAGGGAAAACAAGGTGATAGGGCCAGACAGGATCCACCCAAGGGTACTAAAAGAACTGAGCACAGTGCTAGCCTCTCCTTTGGCAACACTATTCATCACCTCATTGGAGACAGGGTAGTTCCAGAGGACTGGAAGAGGGCCAGTGTGGTCCCTCTGCACAAGAGCAGTAGCGTGGAGGAGACTAACAATTACAGACCCACACATCACTGTTTTAGAAATTAATGGAAACCCTGCTAAAGGAGAGACTGATTGAGTACCTGGAGGTATAGTAAATGGACTGCAGGACCTCTATCAGCATGGTTTCACAAGAAGAGGTCATATCAAACAAATTTCATAGATTTCTTTGACTAGGTAATGGTGGATCAGGGAGGGGTAGTGCATGTGGCCTATCTAGACTTCAGTAAGGCCTTTGACAGTGTGCCACACTGTAGGCTGATTAAGAAACTTAGCAGCCTAGGGGTTGGGGAGAAGGTAGTAAGCTGGATTTCAAGCTAGTTGAAGGATAGTAGGCAGAGGGTGGTAAACAGCAGTCCAGAGCTGGCCTTAGGGGGTTACAAAATGGACATTCACTCAGGGCCCCAATAGTAGAGGCCCCCCCCCAAAAAAAAATCAGCTCTTCAGTTGGCCTCCTTCTTCCTGGTTCTATATGTACTAATTTAAGTAAAGTACAACAATGGCACAGAACTAGCTACAAATGAAGCTACAGGGAGGCCATGATAGGGATGAAGATGTTCCTTGGGGACTTCACGACTTCTGATATGGGGCCCCAGCAAGGAAGTTCGCACAGTGCCCCAGAATAGATACGGCCAGCGCCGCTGCAGACACTAGTGGGACAGGAGAGCAACCAGTGAGAGTACCACAGGGATAAATACTGGGTCAGGTTGTTTTCAATGTGTTCGTAAGAGACATTGCTAAACTGGAGGGGAAGGTGTGTCTCTTTGCAGATGACACAAAAATCTGCAACAGGCTGGACATCATGGAGGGGGAAGGAGAGCATGCAAAGGGATCTGGGGAAACTAAATGAGTGGTCTAGGGTGCGGCAGGTGGGGTTCAAGGCTAAAACATGCAAAGTCATGCATCTGAGGTGGGGGGACCCAGGAACAGTGTATAAGATGGGGAAGCTACTTACAGTTATCAGGCAAGAGAGGGACCTTGGTTTAATCATAGTTAGTGGTCTCTTAATTAATTAAATAATAAATCATTAAAAATATAATCAGCAATACCTTAAATATGGATTTAGAACAACATGGGTTCATGCTGGGAAAATCAGGTGTAAATAATATGTTGTATTTCTAAAAAAAAAGTGGCATCTTTGCTAAAGGAATGCCATGTGACATCATATACCTCAATGTCTCTAAAGCTTTTGACCTTGTGCCACATTGGGCACAAACAAAAGATGGGAGTGGAGAATTTTAACAGGTGGCTCATAAACTGGATCTCAAACTGGTTAAAAAGCAGATCTTAAAGCATTACAATAAGAGGCCAAAAATCATGTGAATGTAACATAATCAGTGGAGTTCCACAGGGGTCAGTGCTGAGGCTTTTTCTTTTTAACATCTTTATCTCTGACCTGACAAAGGACCTTACATCATGGTGAACTAAATATGCTGATGGCACCAAGCTGGCTGGCAAATGTTGATTCAGTAAATGATCTTAAACGAATCCAGGATGGCCTAGGTAAAATTACAGCTTAGGCCACCACATGGGAGATGAGATTTAACACCAATAAATTCAAGGTGTTTGGGTGTCCAGGGAATTGGATCAGGGAAGACCAGTGGATGTGGCCTACAGTACCTAGATTTCAGCATGGCCTTCAACACCATTCCACATAGGGCATTAGTAAGCAAGTTGGGTAGCCTAGGAGTGGGACCAAAGATGATAAACTGAGTCGGAAATTGGCTAAAGGATAGGAGTCAGAGGGTGGTGATAAACAGAGTTTACTCTGAGGAAGGGAGGGTGACCAGTGGGGTACCACAGGGATATGTACTGTGACCAGTTCACTTTAATATCATGACATTGCAGAGGGGCTGGATGGAAAGGTCTGCCTGTTCGTGAATGACACTAAAATCTGCAACAGGGTAGACACTTCGGGGGGATGGAAAAAATGAGAGGGGGTCTGAAAAAGTTAGAAGAGTAGTCAATGGTATGGCAACTTGGCTTCAATGTAAAGAAAGTGCAAAATCATATACTTGGGGCACAAAACCCAGGGTCAGAGTGCAAATAAGAAGGAGAGGTTTTGACAACCACCAAGCAAGAAAGAGACCTGGGGGTTATCATATCCGATGACCTAAAGGTAGCTAGGCAGTGTGATGAGGCAGTCGGGAGAGCAAGCAGGATGCTGGTGTGCATAGGGAGGGGTATCACCAGAAGAAAGAGGGAGGTGATATTATATTAATCACTGGTGGGACCTCACCTGGAGTACTGTGTCCAGTTCTGGAGAACTAATCTCTGGAAGGACATAGAAAAAAATGGAGGCAGTACAGAGGAGGGCAAACAAAATGGTGCAGGGTCTGCATCAAAAGCCATATGAGGAAAGACTGAAGGACCATAATATGTATGCCCTGGAGGAATGGAGGGAGATTGGGGATATGATAGAAACTTTCAAATACATCACAGGTATAAATAAGGTTCAAGAGGGAAGCATTTTTCAGAAAAAAAGATGCTCAAGGACAAGGGGTCATGCTATGAAGCTGGAGGGGGGTAGACTCAGGGGAGACGTGAGAAAGTATTTCTCCATGGAAAGGGTGTGGATGCCTGGAACAGCCTCCCAGCAAAGGTGATGGGGGCCAAAACTGTAACGAGGTTTGAGAAAGCATGGGATAGGCATAAGGGAACCTTAGTGATAAGACAAGGGGGAGAGAAGCCAGAGATCAAGTAGGGTCTGCGGTGATACAGTAGGTAGGGAAAAAACAGGCAGAGTCGGTGGGCCAAACGGTCCTTATCTGCCATCAAATTCTGCTTCAATGTTTCTAAGGTCATGCACTTAGGGAATAGAAACAGAATGAATCTTTATAACCTATGTGGCACAATACTGACACATACTTTTAATGAGAGGGACCTTGACATTATTATCACTGAGAAATTTGAATAAGCAAGCCAGACCTCAGAGGCCATCACCCGTGCTAACAGGGTACAGTGGGCAATAAAAAGAAATATAAGATCTAGAGACAAGGATGTATTCTTCCCCCTCTACAGTGCGTAATCCACCCACATTTTGACTATGCAGCTCCAGTATGGTGCCCATACAAACACAAAGTCAACAAATGTAGAGAAAGTCCAGTGAAAGGCAACAAAAACAATATGCACTGTAAGAGATTTGTCATATGAAACCAGACTCGCCCACTTAAATCAAAAGACACCTGGACAAAGATGTTTGAAGGAGGACCTACTAACACTGTATCAAGTAATATAAGATCCCTACCTCATAACAGAACTTAACCTAAATCTTAAACAAATAAACAAAAGTGCAAGAGGACAACCTCTACAACTATCTGGACAAGACTTTAAAACAATAAAAATTAAATTTTTCTTCACGCAGCATGTGATCAACCCATGAAGCTCAATACCACTAGATATAATAATCTGTAAAACCAAATCAGAATTCAAAAATAAACTAGATTACTTCTTGATGAATGGGGGTATACTTAATTGTTATGCTTAAATTGGAATATTATGTGCGCAAGTCTTCCTAGCTCCTATCCCTCCATAGTATGACCCTAAGTATGATCTCAAGGTGTTAGGGTAGTGTGACAAGGCAGTAGGCATGGCTAGCCATATGCTAGATTACATAGGGAGAGGGATTTCTAGCAGGAGAAGGAAGGAGGTGTTGCCACTGTATCACTCGTTAGTGAGACCCCACCTGGCATGCTAGGTCCAGTTCTGAAGGCCGTGCCTCAGGAAAGACATTGACAGGGTGGAAGGGTAGGGGTAACCAGGCATTGTGGTCTAGATCCCTATTCAGCTGGTAGCCGTGAGGGCTACGAAGCCGCCAGCCCTCCCAGCAAGCCGATCAGCCAGAGCGGGGTCCTTGGACCGCGCCGCCCCCAGGACAGCATGGAGAAATCACACAAGCTGGTAGCCGTGAGGGCTGTAGGCGCCAGCCTCCCAGCAAGCGAATCAGCCAGGCGAGGTCGGCGGACCAGCGCGACCCCCAGGACAGCCGGAAAATCACACAAAGTACGTGGTAGAGCTCACGGATTCCGGGACTGCTCGTTTTCTGCCTGTGCTCGGTCTGCAGCGTGGTACAACCCCACTGGCACTGCGCGCCAGCTCCCCACCGCCCCCACCACCACCCTTGGTTGGCTAGTAATTTATGGGAGAGTCATTGATCGTGAGGGCGTAAAACAATCAGGCCACTTTTCCATTTGCAGATTATCTCTCTGCACCACTAGTGGCCGCTACTTCGTACTGATCACCCTGTGCAGCATATAAATGGCACTGTTAGCTCTCTCTCTACTCCTGCTGGGACTGCCAGTAGCCTGTCTCCCCCCAATCTCTCGCCCCCTTAGGCAACCATTCTGTCATCTCCACCTAGCTTTCCTAATCCTAGAGCAAACGTGCTCACCCACACCCCTCTGCCCTGGGGAACTACCGCCCCATCTCCCTCCTCCCTACCCTGGCAAAAATACAAGAACAATTCGTCCTTGCTCAGTTCTCCCAGTTCTTAATCGAGTCCTCTTTTTTTACCCCTTACCAATCAGGCTTCAGAAAATCTCACTCCACTGTCACCTCCCTATTAAGAGTCACAAACGACATCCTCTTAGGTATGGATAAAGGCCATATCACATCGGCCATTTTCATTGATCTAGCCAAAGCCTTTGATACTGGTCTCCCATGCACTACTACTGGGCAAACTCAAGGCTGCTGGTCTATCTGACCATGCCACTAACTGGTTCAGGGCGTACCTGCAGGGCAGACAGCAATCCGTGAAAGTCGGCCCCAGCACGTCATCTCCCCTACCAATCGCCATGGGTGTTCCTCAAGGCTCAGTCCTGGGCCCTATCCTTTTCTCTGTTTTCCTGAATGAACTGCCACAGGTATGCTCCCACTCCGCCATTCACATGTATGCAGACGGTACTGTGATTTACAACACCGGCCCATCTGCAGATACTGTGCATGACCAACTGCAGCAGGATTTCAACGCTGTTCAACTCTGGCTCAAATCAAACCAGCTTTTCTTAAATGCTAAAAAAACAATCTCCCTAACTTTTGGCTTGCAACCTCGCCTCTCCCGGCTCACCATCCGCCCCCTTCCTAACTCTGGATCTTACCCCCCTTGATTCCTGCACCTCGTTCCGCTACCTCGGCGTCTGGCTCACCAAACCTAGACTACTGAATTCACATAGACTCTCTTCATAAAAAATTGCTTCCTAAACTGGGGGCCCTCTATCATAACAAAGGCTGCCTGCCTACCCCGGTCAGGAGAGAACTAGTGCAAAAAATGATACTTCCAATCTTTGACTACGGGGATGTAGTCTATGGCACCGCCCCACCCTCTACTCTGTCCAGCCTGGACACACTCTTTCACTCCTTCTGCCGCTTTATACTGGAATGTCCTAAACTCACACACCACTGCGACCTCTGTAGCTCTCTTGCCTTTTCCTCACTCTAAGCCCACAGACAAATTCATTGCTGACGAGTCGCTGCTAAATTCGTGTCCCATACCCTACCACCCCTACCTGGTGTCCCACCTTAACTGCTCAACCCAGGGGCGCCCTACTCACAACACCCTGATAATAGTATGCCCACATCCCCTGCATGCGCACCACCATGGGTCAGTCTGTGCTTAGTTACCGTTTGCCTAAACTCTGGAATGACCTACCAACAGATATCCATCATATCACTAGCTATAGTCACCTCAACTCCCGCCTCCATGAACTCTTTCTCACTGTCTGCGCCTGCAAGCGACCTACTCCCTAGAGGCCCTCAAGGTCTCCTGGGCCTCAAACACCACACCTATTGGATTATGAGGCTTCAAATCTCCACTTTCTTTTAACTTAAGTCTACTTATACAAAGAAATACCTTATGTTCAATGTCTCCTGGTCTGCACATCTTGTTTTAAGCTGTATAGTTACCTTAGCTACCACCATGTATAGTCCTTCTTATTTGTGCCCTCTTCTGTACATTAATATCTGTGTCTGTTTTGCCATTATGTTCCCTATTGTTTTCCCCCAGGTCGCATCTGGAAATGAGCGGCTAGTCGCTCAGTATGCTTGCCTGGTTAAACTCTTAAATAAATAAATTATTTCTTTCAAATCCATATGATGTCCATTGCAACCCCTAAAATAAAGTTTTTCTAACATTTACTTATCTAAAAATTGGAGGGTGGAGGAGCTCACAGCCCCCACGATTCTACTAAAACAGGCTTTTGCAGCCCTATGATTCTGGTGAAATGATGCTACTGCTAATGTCTGTGCTGTAAGGCACTACTTGGAGAGATTGAGTATTGTATCTTTCTCTCCCGAAGTTCTCAGTATGGAGCAGGTGATGGGCTTCTGCTTGACTGCTTTACCCCTTGACATTTTCCTCCTGTATTTGTTTTTTTGTTTGCTTTTAAGTAACTTACATAGGAATGGCCCTAAGCTGGCTGTCAGGCTGGGCATGCTGCCTGCTGGAGCTCTGTAATGTTAAGCTCCAAACTAAAAGGGGGGGAAAAGAAACTTTCCTTGGGTTCTGCAGCAGATACTTATCTGCTGCAGTTTATTTAGCTGACAATACTTGCCATCCTGTCAGGCTGCCAGCATTATTTTATTGTAATATATTTAATAGTTTAGAGTAGTAGCAGAGGTTTAGTGTGCATTAGGAACATAAGTGAGCTACAGTAGCTATTGTTAGTGTTTCATTTTTAGTCCAATACTTCTGTAACACAGTCTGTGGTGCTAGTAGCACTGCCACCAAGGTACAGTGTAGGCTGAGTTGATTCAATCTGTTAAGGAGTGAGGCCTGAGACCGGTGACCCAGAGTGCAGAGTGAAGAAGAAGACTGGTCTGAGAAATATGGAAGGAGGGTCTGTGGTACAGAGTGAGCTGTTTGGTACCAGAATCCGTTTGAAGAACGGAGTTATAAACTTTGACTTGTGGCTCATAGAGGCTGGGGATCAGTGGATCTGTGGAAGAGTTATTACCTTGCCACAGGACTGTTGGTGTGGTGCAGCTGAGTCAAAGAATGTGCTTGTTCATGATGGTGTATCGGCAGTGTAGTTCTATCTAACAGGACTAAGGATTGGTTTGCTGTCTACGGAGCTGGTGTGGAGCCTCACAGTGGTCCCTATTTCTGGGGCAGTATATCAAGTTTGGAGGGGAGCCAGGTGCTGAGTTGCCAGTGACTAACAGGCCTCTGAGCAATGAGCCTGCAGGCTCAACCATTTCTTTAATTTCCTGTAAAGCGTCTACTGTGTTTGAAGGTTGAGTGAGAGAGCTGACTTTAAGCTACTCCATTCAGGCAATGATACATTTTGGTTATTCTGGTGAGAGTAGAAATGTGTAGCCCTATGGCACTGGGGATCATTCTTCATAATCTAACTGAATTTTCCACAGACTGTATTCTATAGAGCAATTAGTTGGACAATTTTACCCAAGACTGTGTTTCTGATTTCTAACTGCGTTGTCCATTGTATTATTTATTTGATGCTTAAATGAATGACTGAGTTGAGTGTGTAACAGGATAGGTGTATATTAGTGAATGTCTGAGGTTAAGAAAAGTACAGTTACTTAAGAACTTACCGTAACAGTAGACCTTCAAGAGAAGCTCTTGCAGCACACCACACTGATAGAGCTAAGCCACCAGGCTCCAGGACCACATGGAAAACTTGTAGCTAGCAGTCTACAATGGGGGACCATCCATTGCTGATGGCAGTCAGCTGACATCAGCCTAGCCTATATAGGTGGGCGGTCCCCACACCTACTTCAGTTCTCCTACTGGAGACCTCGACGGGCAGCTGGAGGAAGAACTGAGGTTTCCTGAGAGCTGAAGGAAAGGCAGAAATAGTGCGAAACACAAAAAGCAGCAGGGGAATGGAGGGAGGGAAAGTCGAGCCTGCTCGAAGATCTACTGTAATGGTAAGTTCCTACGTAACTGTACTATCTTACTTCGAGGAAGGCTCTTGCAGCAGGCCACACCAATAGGACTGAGTCCCAAGCAGTACTAAGTATCACCAGGGTGACACCACTGGGAGGAGTACAAGTCAGCAGTCAAGAGCTCATGGCAGAAAGCCCTGAAGAACTGAAAGGCTGAAACTGGCTCTGAGCCTCAAGACTGTAATGTTTGGTGAAGGTGTGGACTAAACTCCAAGTGGCAGCTGCACAGATGCTAGCAGCAGACACATTTCTGAAGCAAGCTGTGGAGGCAGCCATACCCCTGATGGAATGGCCCTTGATCATCCCCAGCAGGGGTTTATTGTACCTGCAGTAACAATAAACAATGCAATTTGTTAACCACTTAGACAAACACTGTTTGGAAACAGTAGTGTCCTCTCTCTTGGGGGTGAACAAAACAACCAACTGGTCAGTTTTCCTCAAAGACTTGGTGCGGTTTGTGTAATACTGCAACATTCTGTGAACATCCAAAGTATGAAGCAACAAATCCCCCTGATTAGAATACTCAGGAAAATAAATTGGCAGGTGGATGGATTGATTCAAAGTAAACTCTGACACCGCCTTAGGTAAAAATTTAGGATTAGTACGCAAAGACACCTTGTCTTTGTGAAAAACCAAATAAGACTCCTTACACATAAGAGCTTGTAGCTCGAAAATCCTTCGAGCAGAAGTAACAGCAACTAAAAAGAGTGCTTTCCATGACAGAAAGCGCAGCTCACAACTCTAGGCTGGTTCAAAGGGAGGTAAAGTGAGTTTCTCCAACATAAGGCTGAGGTTCCATGGAGGGACCGTGTCCTGAATGGGAGGTTTCAGATGCAAAAAAATTTGCAGGACACCTCAAGCTGGGCGACAGCTTTGCCCTCAAAAGGTGCATGGTAAGCAGAGATGGCAGAAAGGTGCATCTTAAGGGAGGAGTACACCAGGCCTGAATCCGAAAGAGAAAGGAGGTACTCCAACACCTAAATCACTGGAGAGGTGAAATGATCCAAATGGTGAGCAGCAGCCCAAATGGAGAAGAGCCTCCATTTCATAGCATAAGTGGCCCTGGTGGAGGGTTTCTTGGCTGCCACCAGGACATCTGTGACTCTAGAGGATACCGCAAAGCAGGCAATAGCTAGGTCCACAGGAGTCACACATGGAGATGCAGGGATATGAGGTCAGGATGGACCAGTGTGCCCTGGTCCGGAGACAGCAAGCCACTGCACAGGGGCAAAGGGCATCAGAAGTTCTACTGCTAGCTATTGTAGCAGGGGGAACCAAATCTGTCGTGGCCAGAGGGGAGCTATGATGATCATCTCAGCTCCTTCAGACTGGAGCTTAAGCAGAACCCTCTGCATTAGCGGAAAGAGAGGAAATGCATACAGAAACCTCCCTTTCCAAGAGAGGGACAATGCATCTCACCAGAAAACTCCAGGCCCAGGATTGCATGAGCAAAAAACAACAATTTTGTGTTCAGTGGGGATGCAAATAGGTCTAACTCTGGACGGCCCCACCTGTCAAAGAGACCTTTGACCACTAAGGTTAGAAGTTCCCACTCGTGAGTTTGTGACCTAGAGTGGTGGAGACTGTTGGCCAAGATGTTTTGAACACCTGTAAATGTGCAGAGCTGGGAACTCCAGACTGTGCTCTATGGCCCAGAACTAGACTCTCATCACCTCCCAACACAGGGGATAAGAATGGGTCTCCCTGCTTGTAGATATAATCACACCACACACATGTTGTCTATCTGCACCAGCAGTGGACTGGGGAGGAGATGGTCTGAAAGGCATGCAGGGTGTAGAGAGCTACCCGCATCTTCAGGACATTGACATGAAGACTCTGCTCCTCTTCCATCCAGGTACCCTGGGTCTGACGATTGGCCAAATGGACACACCAACCCAGGCTGGATGCATCTGTCATGAGAACCTGTTGGGGGGTCAGGAGTTGGAAAGAGACTCCCTGAAGAAGATTGGCCAGGCCCAGCCACCATGACAGAGTCCACCAGACCAGGTCAGCGGCCAAGACCAATTGGTCCAGGTCAACAGTATGCTGGTTCCACTGGACCCTCAGGGTCCACTGAGGGACCTGAATATGCAGATGGGCCAAGGAAACCATGGCAGTTGCTGCCACCATGTGGCCCAGAAGGTGTATGAATACCCTGGCTAGGGTCTGAGGACAGGAGGAAACTAGATGGGGCTGCGCCATCAGTTGCTCCACCCTGTCCTCAGGCAAAAAGGCCTTGCCCTGACTAGTGTCCAGGACCGGACCACCCCTATGTACTGGAGATGTTGGCAAGGAAAGAGGCAGGACTTCGGCAGATTTATGGTGATCCCCAAGGCCTGGAAAAGACTGAAGGTGAATGCTAGGGTTTGCACTAAGCCTTCCCTGGAGGAGGCTGCAAGCAGCCAGTCATCCAGGTAGGGAAACATATAGAAGCTCTGCCTCCTCGATGCAACAGCTACCACTGCCATACATTTGGTAAATACCCAGGGGGCTGAAGAAAGGCTAAAAGGGAGGGCCCAAAACTTATAATGGGCTCCCTGAAAGTGGAAGCAGGTGAAGCGTTGATGGGTAGGAAAGACTCAGATGTGCAGGTAGGCATCCTGCATGTCCAGTGAACAGAGGCAGTCCCCCTGGTGCAAAAGGGGTAGTAGTCCCTGAAGGCTGACATCATAAAGCACTTGTACTTGATGTGTAGATTCAGATGACTCAGATCCAGGATGGACTAAAGATCTTCAGTCTTTTTGAGGATGAGGAAGAAATGGGAGCAAAACCCCCTTCCCGAATAGAGCCGAAGGGACTATGTCTCTTTTTGTAGAAGAGCCTGAATTTCCTGCAAAACCAAAGACAGGTGGGTGGGGGGATATGTGGAGAGAACTGGCGGGTTTTCTGTTTGCCAATCTAGGAACTCCAGAGTGTGAACATGTTCTATGATCTGGAGCAACCAGTTGTCTGTGGTGATTTCCTGCCACCCTTTCAGGTGGAGGGAGAACCGATCCCTGACCACCTCCATTAGATTCTTGGCCAGAGGGGGAGGGGGTGGCTAAGGACTCAGGAGGTGTTTTTACAGGTATGGATAGGAGGGCCATGGGGGCCCTAGAGGCTCTGGCGGTGGCAGCAACAGGGGCCAGTGGGGCCTTAAGCTTGTACTGACCCTTGGCAGGCTGGGTCCGAGATTACTTATGAGAGGGTCTACGAAAGGGCTTAGGTTGGCTAGATTGGGTGTGATAGAGCCAGTGGACTGTCTTGAGGTCCCACCCTGACTCCTGCATGTTAGAACTGATGTCTTGCACATCTCCCCCCGAAACAACAGATCCCCGGAAGGGGGCATCCATAATGCTAGCCTGCATGTCTGATGCAAAGCTGGATACCCAGAGCCAAGAATGGCACCAGAGACAGATCCCAGCAGCTGCCCCATGCCCAGAGGCATCCAACACATCATAGGCAGTACGGAGAACATGATTGCTAATGTCTGAGCCCAACTTCATGAGTTGGGTGAACTGCATCTTAGTGGGGTCCTCTGATAAAGTCGATACCAGGTCCCTGGCTTGGTCCCAAAGAACATTCTGGTATTGGACCATGTGGGCCAGATAATTTATGACCTGGCTAGCCAGAGTAGTAGAGGGAAAAACACATTTGCCAAGGTGATCTAACTGCCTGGATTCCCGGTCTGGGGGAAGGATACTAAGGTGCTTGGACTTCTCAGTACGGGTCACACACCACATTAATTACCACCAAATCTGCCTTAGGTTGGCTCCCCAGAAAAGGCTTGCCAGCCAGGGCATGGTAAAGGTGGTCAGCCTTTTTAGGCAGAGGAGGGGTGATAGAAGGGTGGTTCCAGGCCACCTTAGTGACATCCTCATAGGAGTCTATCAGAGGGGCCGCCACCACTAGAGGGCACCCTGCTACCAGAGGTAGATGGCCAAGCGGCGTCTCTCCGTGTCCTGCTCCTCCATCTCCCAGCCAATAATGGACTGGATGTGGTGCATAACATCCGTAATGGATGGATCATCAGGGTGGGGGACTTGCGTACCTCTTTAGGTTGGTCCTTCCCTTCTGAAGAGTCACTAGGAGAGCAGGAAGACCCTGAAGAATCAGAATCATCCTCTGTAGTATCAGAGTCTGGGACCAACGCAGGCTGCCAGTGTTTGTCCCACTTACCACCTGAATCAACATCGGCTTCAGCCCCCCAAAGACCCCAGCATATGGGGTTTACTAGGACCAACCCTATCTGGATCCTGGGGCTGAGGGTCCCAGGGAGGGCGGAGGACAGAAGCCGGCAGCGGGGTCTGGTCACTGCATAAAGGACCACCACACCAAAAAAAGGGCATTGTAATCCACCTGGGGTGGTGCAATATTATACACCAGCAGGAAAGGCAAAGAGGGTATCAACAGCTGAAGAGCCAGCAAAAGGTACCCCAGTGAAGGACCACCCGACACTGGTTGAGGATCCAGTGCTGGCATGACATGTGACAGAGCTGGGCCCAATGGCTGGGGTTGCAGCAGCCTCATAGGTGATGGACTGAAATGTTTTGGAGACTGAGCCCCCGACACTGGTCCAGCTGGAGAAGCTAGTGCCTGAGGGTATGGAGATCCCTGTGGCAGAGGCGATGCTGGTGTGGAGGAGACAGTGAGCGTCTGCTGTGGGCACTGCCTATTAGGGCTAACATCAGTCCCCGCAGTGGGAGCCAACAAAAGCAGCACTGTGGCCAGGAGGGTGATGGCGGATAAACCTACACCCAAGTTACTAATACCAGCCGAGCCACCTCGCTGAGAGCCTGTTAAGGATTTGAGCCTGAGCTTCAGGGGCTGGGGGGGGAGAAGATGAAGTCCCAGTCCCAAAGAGCTGTGGCCTGCTATAGAAATAAGTGCAGGCAATGGAGCCACCAGGAGCCCAGAGGAAAAGGGTGCTAGCAGGGCTGAGGAGGTTGACCCCCACCATGGGAGAATGACCCAGACGTGGCCAGAGGCCTAAGAGGTGACCATGAATGGGATGCTGACCAGTCCTGGTCCTGGTGTTTGTGCTTCCCTGACTTCTCCTTGTGGGAAGAAGAAGAGGCCACAAAGGACTATGCTGGTGAGATTGAGGAGCTCCTGGTCTGCAGCTCCTTCTCCATTGTGACCAACTTTTACTTTAAAAGATGACTCTCCAGTGCTTTTATAATGACATCTTCGGGTGGCCTGGTTGAATTTCTAGCAATGCTGGCAGGCTTCTGTGTCATGGCTGGAGCCTAGACAGTTGAGACAGGCAGAGTGACCATCCTTTCCAGTGATCTGTTTGCTGCAGGCACACTTTGAGGAATGGTCTTAAGATAAGGCTGGTGGAGAAGACAAACATATTGAAGAAAACAGTGACATTTTGATGTTTAAGCAAAACAGAACTAAAAGGAATCAAAAAATAAAAAAGTACAGCAAACAGGGGTAATGGTAGTCGACTGTAGCGTCTGCATCCACAAAGGTCCGACGTCTGCGGGTTGACAGCTGGAAAAGAACTGAGGTAGGTGTGGGGGTCTGCCCACCTATATAGGCTAGACTGAAGTCAGCTAACTGATGTCAGTGGTGGGCAGTCCCCCATGGTAGACTGCTAGCTAGAAGTTTTACGTGTTGTCCTGGTGTCTGGCGGTTTAGTCCTATCGGTGTGGCCTGCTGCAAGAGCCTTCCTCAAAGTAAGAGCTAGATGTTGTATGCATTTATGTAGTGTAGGTTTGTATGATGGTATGAATGTTAGGCATTTTGTAAGGTGTAAGTGATGTGTTTCAGAGTGTGGGGTTATTGTTTTGTGTGGGGGTGTGGGGTATTGGTTCATTTTATTGAGTTACTTATTGTTAGTGTAGTTTTATATTGCAGTGAGTTTTGGGGGCCATTTTAATTGATATCTAGTTTGAGAAAAGTGTGTTGATTCTGAGATATGTTTTGAGCGGCAGACCCCTGGGCTCAGCTACTCCCTGTCCCTTCTCCGTGATCTGTGCCCCTTCCAAGACCCACCTTGTGCCAGCCATTGCATATCATCAGTGCAAGGAGGTGGGGCTTAGTATGAGGTGCAGAGGTAGCATGGTGAACTTGAGGAGAGAAAACGGAAGTGTCTCATTTGAATAGTAAGGACCAGGAGATGCCCTGGGGTGAAATGGGAGCTGGAGAGAAGTGAGACGTGTTTAGTTCCCATATCCAAGGCTCCCACCAAACTGACTGACCATGTAGCTGAGAGGCCTGCTGCCTATACTTATCTTCTTTGGATGGTGTTATGCAATGTCAGATCAATTACAGTAGGTATAAGATTGTTGTTATAACAGTCTTTATTTTGGACTTCTCTGTTGGCTCTCTGGCTTGCATCATGGGGACCTGGCTTGGTAATGATACTGGCCTGCTATTAGAGTCAGCTATCCCAGCAAATTCTCCACGGTTCACTGCTTGAAGAAGGAACGCACAGGGGTTATGGTCATCTGTTTCAGATCTGAGCTGAACATGGTGGTGCACCCAGTAGGAGATACTTCATGGTTTGAATACATCACTGTGCGTGGGAGTCTACGTGCAGGCTGCAGAATCCTTTTCATGTACCGGCCTTTGAGGCACAAGAAAATGGCTGAATTAATCACTGACAGGGTGTTTGAGTCACCTAGATGGCCTATTTTGGGCAATTTCAATTTCTGGGTTGATGATGATCTCTCACATTTTGGACAAGATTTGTTTCAGGGCATGGAAGCCATGGGCTTCGTACATATTGTTACTTCTGTGATGATTCAACATGGCCATGCCTCAGACTTGATATTTTCCCTGAGGCTTGAGGTTGAGGATATCTAGACTGATCCAGTCATTTGGTCGGATCATTGCACCATCAGAGTCTCCTACAAGGCCGCCCTTGTAGTCCACCCCTGAGGAGCTGGTCCAGTGCCATCCTTTAAGAGACCTTGGCTAGTAGTAGTATGACAGTGAGCGGAGGAAGGTAAAGGCAAGAGGGCAGAGGTTCGAGTGTTGGAGGAGACCAGGGCCCAGGAGGATAGACTGGCTCTGAATAGTCACTACAGTGAATATCAAAGGGCAATTACACAGAAGAAGGCAGACTTTCTGTCTAAGGAGATTTGCTGCTGGAAAGAATTGACCAGCTCAGCTTTTTCAGACTGTGGACAGGCTACTTCATCCAGCCTGTCTGGACTCCATGAGAGTTTTTTTGACAGCAAAATGTGAGGAGTTTGCTCAATTCTTCTCAGACAGGGCATTCTTTATTTAGGCAGAGATCTCTCAAAGTGGGCTGTGGCAACCCAGCAGGATGAGTCTACATGGTACAGACACATTCAGTGGTCATGAAGAGGTGACTAGGATGATCTCAGCTGCATTTTGTGAAAGTGGATCCAGGCCTGACAAGACTACAGGTGAGTTGCATCAGGCAACTGTGCCCAGTGTTCACTGGAACTGACATGTGCTCCTTTTCAGAGAGGTCTTCCCAGTTGCATTAAAAGTTGCACTGGTAAGGCCTCTTCCGATAAAACATCTTTGGACCCAGATGTCCTGGCAAATTACCAACAGTCTCTAACCTGCTTTTTCTGGGAAAGTTATTGAGAAGGTGGTTGCACAGCAGCTTGTGGCACACCTCACAGCCTTTGATATCTATCAGCCTCTTCAATTTGGTTTTAGGTCTAGACATAGCACGGAGACCACACTGGTCAGGATGCATAATGACCTTCTCAGGCAAGAGACAGAGGAGAGCGGACAGTTTGGCTAAGGGAGTACATAGGACTCACTGGCAAAGTCAGGGCTTGGTCCTTTCGCCTATGTTGTTTGCCAGTACATGTGCTGCCCCAGGAGGGATTATTAGACAGTATGGACTTGGGTTTCACTGCTATGCAGATGATATACAGCTCTGCCTGTCATTTGCACCTGGGACATGGGTGCAATTGATACGATAAATAAATGTTTGGCCGAGATCCAGGACTGGCTGTCACTGAGCTGGTTAAGACTCAACCCAGAAAAGACTAACGTGTTAGTTGTTGAGCCGGCCAAAGGGGGAAAATGGCAACCAATGAGAGGGAGACTGGGCCTTGGCTCAGTTCCTCTAGGTTCTTGGCTGCCACCAAGGTGTAAAATCTGGGGGCCATTCTGGATGAGGGGCTGACATTTAAGGCTCAGTTGTCAGCAGTAGTCCGAAGTGGCTTTTACAATCTAAGGAACATCAGTTGTATTAAATCCCATATCTCCCCCAAGTAACCTAGCAATGCTGGAATACGCATTTGTGATGTCAAGGCTGCACTACTGCAATGCTCTGTATCTTGGGACAGTGTAGAACACAGCTGCTAGGTGCTGACTGGCCTTTCTAGGACACGTCATATTTCTCTGGTGCTGTGTAAACTGGCATATCTTCTTCTGCAACACTTCTGCAGCCTGCGGTTTCACCATCGTTGTGGGGTAACATTTTAAATCACAAACTTTTTCTGATAAGGAACTTTTCAAAACAGAATGATACTCATTTGAGTTACCTTGACTGCCTTCTACTGAGGGCTGATTTAGTAAATCTTAATAAAAAAAGACTTTCAGTTCGTAAAGAATTTCATTTTAACCTGAACATTGCAGTCTAGTGCCATAAAATTAGAAAAAAATGCAAACAATAGAATGTGTCATGGTAAGTGGAAGAGTGGGGGAGCCATGGCAAAAGTAATAATTATTAGTGTAACCAGCCTGTCTCTTCATCAAGCTAAAGGCAGGTGACTCGAGAGCACTCAAAGAGTTAAGCATGACCCTGAGAGATGTTCTCTAGTGGGCCTTAGCTTGGAGTCAAGGAGTCTGAAGTTGATGCTCTTAGTTTCCTGACTCATCAAGAAGCGGGAAGTGTGGGCTTGAATTTGTCAATGTGTTGTAAAAAACTGCTCATAATGTAGCCACCACTGACTGTGTCAATTGTATTGTACAAAACTGCTCCCCTTTAAGGGTAATGGTTAATGACTGTATAACCTTGTACACTATCCTACGCTGAATTTCTTGTGTGTACTTAAAGCGTTTATTGCCCCACATCTATCTGCCACCACTGTTGTATTCTGTAATGTGATGTACTTACTGCCCTCTACCATGAAAACTGTATACTGTCTTTGTAATTCTGTATGATATGTCCTACACTGTATTACCTGCCTGTATGTGCAAATTATATGTAACTAACTGTGGGTCGCCCCTGGAAAAGGGAACTTCGGGACCCAGAGGGCTTACCCAGTTAACTAAATTTAATAAATAAATAAATATGTCTGTTGAGGCACTGAGACTGGTGGTTACCAGCTCAATTCTCTCATTCATGGACTATGGCCTTGTTATCTATGGAACGGCCACTGACATCTCCTTAAGAGAATCACAGTAGCACTAAACAAGTCCTGCAGACTTGTCTCTGGATCTGATACGAGAACCCACACCTGTGATCTCTATGAAAGAGCAAACTGGCTTCCTCTCAAGGCAAGGATCTCCTACCAAACATGCTGTCTTGTCAAAAAGATTAGTACGGGCCTCACTCCCCCTTGTGCTGCACCCCAAGTATTGCTGGCACCAAAAAATAGGTGCACTCAGAGCTCTGCAAACAATCCTACCTTGTCCCTTTTTCCAGGACCTCTCTCGCTCAATGGTCTTTTGCTTTCAGAGCACCCACCCCTTTTAACAGTCTCCCGTCCATCGTCACTGCTGAACTTTAAATCAGTACCTTCAAACCAAGCTTTGGCAATACCTCATTGCTCTAAGTCACTGCGATTGCTTTACATAAGTTTAAGCTTCCTGCACTACCCTTACACCACTTTCCTTACCTCTTTCCTTCCCCTTCCTTCCCTTCTCTCCCTTCTTCCCCTTTCCACTCTTTCCTATCTCTCTATAGTAACCACCAGCATACTGAATCACCCTAAGCTGTGCACCCTCCTCCCACCCAACTGTCCTGCTTACCTGCCCTCCCTCCCTCCCTCCCTCCTACCCCAGACCTCCCTGTATCACCCCCTTTCCACTTTGTTCCCCTCCCACTCCTGCTACCTGGGGCTCCCTTGTTCCTTTGTAGCTCCCATTCCCCTCTGTCTACTGTTCCTCTACTCTCCCCCTCTCTTTCAACCCTCTCCCCTATACTTCCAACCCCACATAGCACTTCCTAGACTAGATCATGCTCTGTTTATCTGCAGCTGTAATTCTGTCACATGCCTGTAACATTGCTATTTTGTATTGCAACTTTATTGTTTGTTCCCATATTTTTTGTATCTTCCCTGTTAATGTAGAACCTTTGTAAAAGAACCTCTTGTTCAAAGGTATTTCTAATCCTAGTAATCAATCAATACGTAAATAAATAAAAGCAGCAGTATTTGTTAGTCAGCAAAAAATGTCATCATATAGTTTGGGGGCAAAAAGTATTTCTATAATCCATAGATTCATCTTCAGTGTAGTTTTAATTTTCCCAGATATCATAAAACAGCTATCTAGATTATTTTATAATTAATGACTCATGCAATTAAAGAAGGCTGCCACTCACAATTTTTAAAATATCTCTTGTGCTGAGGTTATTTGTTGAATATAGATACTAGATTCATACTGCATATGTATTAAGATGGTGCTACCACATGTTTCAGATGGTAAGCAGGACAGCACTATACCAAAATATTTCATGTTTCTGTGACAGGCATGGCAGAGGAGCAAGAACTTTTAAAAAGTTCAATATCTCATAGCTCAGTTCAGGAATGAAAGAAAATAAAAAAAAATGTGTCATTGATGGTGTTGCAAGGAAAACATTATTGCTGTAACAATTTAATTGTGACTATAAAATGTGTCTACTTTAAACATAAACAGTCAAACAAAAGGGGATTACTACATTCTGCAAGCTTTGAAAAGCTTAAAAATTACAACACAATCTTCTAATTCTGTGTATTTCTCAACTGAGTTAGTTTCATAGATAATTTTCATATGTAGTCTTAGATGTCAGTATTAAGATAATTTGATGGTTACACTGGAAAGAATAAGCAATTGGGTTTGTAATATTGCATAGCTACAAATCACTGATTTGTCCAAAACCCTTAAAACTGCATTGCTATGCAAAATATCTGCATTCCAACATAATTAATAAAAGGTCATATCATTTCTTTTGCTATATCTGTTGTACTGTACAATGCAAAGAATCTGCTTTTGATTTTCATTATGTTCTATATTTAAGTATGGTTGCTAAATTGCATTAAATTAATGTTAGTTTTCCTACAACTGCCTTGCATTTTTATTTCAATGCTTAACATATGTCTTGTTGAAGCAAATACCAGAATGATGGCTTTTTGTTATGAATGTACAACTCTATAGTATATACAGTATGCTTTTGGTAGTAATGTTCCCATATGGAATAAATAACTCTCATCATAGTGTTGTTTGTTGTACTATCATTGTGATGAAGATGTTATGTATTATCATTCTGGCATCATAATATAACAACATCACCCTGCTATCAGAGTGAGCACTGTACTGTCCACTCAATGGCCAGTTGAGCAAACAATACTGTGTGGCCGAACCGTGCCTGCTCGGTGTGCCCCTAAAATAATGTTGCTTAGTAGTAGGAGTGTGCCACTGTAGTGGACCTTTTAAATTTTTTAATTTTTATTTATTTAAAGATTGGTAACTGGGAGAGGCACACTGAGCTGAGGCTCGTTTCCAGGTGTGACCCGGGGGAGGGGGGAAGTGGGAAAGAAAGTGTGAGTACAGTGCAGTAATACAGAATTATGATACATAAGTGCATACAGACAGGCAGGTAACAGGTTATACAGGCAGGTAAAAAAATTGCTCATGACTTTGTATATAACCAGAACATGTATGCAAAATAGCAGTGAAAGATTACAAAAAGATACAAAGTGGAACCTAACATACACATATAATTAATACAATGTGCATCATAGGTGACAAGCGGATACGAAAGAGGTACATAACATAAGCATATCAACCACATGTTGTGCAACATAGCAGCTGCTGGTATTGTTGAGGCCTGAGAAGGCAGTAAGGACACAAGGGAGATTTGGACAGATGCTAAAATCAGAAAAAGCAGAGGACCTGACAAGTTGGGGTACATGTAACCAGGGATGGTCAGGCAAGGTACTACCTAGTGGTTAGTCAGGTTGTGGGCACAAGCAAGGGGTAGGATAGGAGAGGAGAGGTACAGTGTTCGTTTAAAGAGACTTAAGAAAGGCAACATGTGCCATGAGGCAGACAGGAAATTCCACTTCCGGGGGAAGTGGAAAGAGAAGGCAGCCTTGCCAGCATTAAAGTGCGGGTGGGGTAGGGCAAAAGAACATGGGTCATGAGAACGGAAACTATAGGAGGTGTGGGCAGCGGGGATAGGAGGGAGGCTAGGTAGGAGGGGAGCAAGCTGAGCCAGTATTTAGCAGTGAGAATGGAGTTATGAAGGGTTCGGCAGGAAGTGAGAGAGGGGAGTGATAGCGAGGAGTAAAGGGTGCAGTGATGGGTTCTGGAGGGTGTTCAGGGTGAAACGACAGAAGGTGTTGAAGAGAATGTCCAGTTTGGAGAGGGTGGATGCAGAGGTGGACTTGTACATTATGTCAGCATAGTCGAAATGAGGCAGAATGGTTTTTGTAAGGAGTGTCCACTGAACAGGGAGGGAGAGGGCATCTTTGTTTCTATAGAGGGCCCCGAGTTTAGGACAGATCTTAGAGTACATATGGTTACTATGAGTGGAGAAATCCAGGTGACTGTCCAGCCAGACTCCAAGGTATTTGTAGGCTGGTACCATGTAATAAAAATAATCAAGCTCAGTGACTGGATCATTCCTGCTTCACAACCCTTTGAAACAACATTGCTCTGCAGTTGCACCAGGCAGGCCTTTAAACTATCACCACTCAACTATGAGTATGAGTGTTTAAGGGGCAAGACAATGACACCTTCAATGCTATGCTTCCAGAAAAATAACTCCTGTCAATTCGGCCAGTGGCCTCCTACAATAACAAAATGGGATTCAGCATGCAATATGGCCTATATACCTATATGGGGAGTTGAAGGGAGAGGATGAGAAGTGATGGGTGATATAGAGGTTGGAAAGATAAAGGAGTGCTTTGTTGTTTGGATGGGGGTTGCAGTATTAACCAGATTATAAAACTACATGGGAGGGGGAGGGAGGGGTTGAATGTTATATGTGTTGAGGAGTATGGGAATGTTTTGCTGTTTGGGTGGGGTAAGGTTCAACCAGTTATTTGAAACACAGACAGCAATGACAGAAAAAGAGCACTGGTCCACGCTCTATCCAGCCTGCTCATAAAACAGCTACAGAGAAGTGGGCAGTTTGTTGCCAACTAGAGCTGCTCAGAAGGTGCAATATACACACCAGTCATGTTCAATCATGGATTGCTAGGGTATCCAAATGATAACCTTATCCAGGACAGACCTGCTCTGGGGCACATTTTAAGACACTATTGGATATATCCAAAATCAGTTCTCTCTGATCTTGGTTTTGTCTGTGTGAGCCTCAGTATACAGGTCATAAATAATCTATACTGATTAGAAGTAAGCTGATCTTGGTGGTAAATCAGCAAAATAAAAGACCCGCTGCCACACAACAATCAGAGCAGGCAGGGTATTCGTCTGGTAGCCCAGATAGCAGAGGTAGTACTGTATTAGAGTAAGACAAGAATGTCATCAGCAAGCTAGTACTGTTTAGAACAAACAGCATGGAAGAAGGATAATAAAGCTCACATCGAAGAGGGGTGCTTGATGGGCAGACTTCTAGTCATGCCCGGCGGGCTTCAAAAATGGAGTCAATGAGACAGTAATGGTACACAGGAAATCATGCACCAATAAATTATGACAGTGCACAAGCTATGAACTCACTAATTGTCTTACTAGTCCCAAATGAAAAATTATCAAAGATTTTAGAGCGCCTCAAAAACATTACTGCTCACAGCACAGTACAATGCAAGCATTGGATGATGGTGAGTATTTTATTGTTTTATCTATTATTTAGTATTTTTTAATAGTTTTTATTTACTGATCCTTTTATTAGTATTTTTTTTTTATTAAGACATAGATAGATAGAAAGATAGATAGATAGACAGATAGATAGATAGATAGATCATTAATTTATGAAAAGGTTTTCTAAAAGCCAAGGCATTCTGTAAGTCATAAAATATACAAATCAAGAAAAATGCCAAAATATTAATAAACACTGATACTGGAAATTTAGAACACAGTAATCAGGGCAGATAACATGGCTGATTCAGTCTCCTGCAAACACCTGTATAAACACCCATGTTTATAATCTACTTTAAAAAGTGGAGATATATGGGGCAAATCAAATGTCTGTGGAGATGCCACTCCAAAGTAAAGGGATAGGTACAGATAAAGCTCTATCCCCATCCAATTTCAATTCTTATTTAGGAACAATCAACTGGCAGTCCAATTTGAGTGTAATTCATGGACATCCGGGCAGGTCACATGAAGCTCACCAAGGTACCAAGATCCCAATCTACTGAGGGCCTTAAAAGTAAGAAGTAAGATCTTAAAGTCACTCCACCGGGAGCACAACAATACACTCCCGACAATACGCTCCCTGACAATACGCTCCCTAGAGTACATCCCGAAGTCAGTTTGCTCCTTTAGCAACCTGCTCCTGGTAAATACGCTCCCTGTTGTGTGTACAACAAAACATTCAGCAGCAGTAAACGAAACGAAAAAAAAAACAAAAACAAAACGAAGTTCATCACCAGTTGGAGATTAAAACTTTAAACCACCAGCAGTAAAGGAAACTAAATAAAACAAAAACCAAACGAAATCCATCACCAGTTGGAGATTAAAACTTTAAACCACCAGCAGTAAAAGAAACAAAATAAAATAAAATGAAATTCAGCACCAACCAGCAGGAGATTAAAATGTTAAACCAGCAGTAAAGGAAACAAAACAAAATGTATTATTAGCAGGAACGAAATAAATATGCTCACAGCAAAAGCTTTCCTTATCTTACCCTTTCCACGAGTTGTTCCAAAAAATTCATAACCTTTATCAAAAACCAAAGTTAAAACCAAAGTTAAAAGTTATTAAGGTAGCTAGTATTCGAAGCAGTGTGCGACATTGGGAAACACATTTTGAAAAGCAGTGATTGATGCAATCTCAAAGCTCAAACAATTAAGCAATTACATGGATTATGTCTGCTTAGGCTGCATGTAATGCATGGACTGTCACAGCAGGAGCGGGAACAAATTGATGAAACAGTGAGTTAGAATGGGCGCGAGTTTAATGGGAGTGAGGTGTCGGGAGCGAATCTGGAGGGAGCGAATTGACTGGAGCGAGTTGTAATGTACCCCACTCCACCATTTCACAGGAAGCCAGTGCAGAGAGCACAGTACAAGAATGATGTGATCACTCCTCCCTCCTGAGGTGACTAATCTAGCTGCAGCATTCTACACCAGCTGGAGACAGTGGATTTGACCCACCTGAAGGTCCTGTAGGAACAAATTATAAATTACAAAAAATACTTTTTTTTAAGTTACTTGTAATATGGTTATCTGGGGTGTCATGTGATACTCAGATGTTGGTTTTATTTGAAAACTTCAAATAATCTTATTTACCCAAATGGACTGGCAAATTAAGGCTTGCAAGCAAGCTAAGTGCTTCAGTAGTAAGACTAATCCCCTTTAACAAAAGTGCCTCAGAGACTTCAACATTATGTTCCAGCAGGCTAATTCTAAAGTTTGCAGTGTGGATCTTCACAGAGATACAAGGAGTCCCTTGCATTTCTGGAACTAACTGCAGGCTGTTACAGAGGTCAAAGGTGTCAAGATCTCTATGACAACCAGTTGATAAGCCTGCCTTGCTGCTTCAAGAACAAGCATTTGTCAATGCCGAATGTTTGCTTGCTGGCATTAGCAGTGGAAGTGCAGGAGTTAGACAGATGCAGTATAGGAATGTCACTGAAATATTGAACTGAAGCCAACTCCACCCTCACCCTAGAGAGATGGACAGGCATTAGGGTGTGCCTTTAGGTCATCGCCCATGACAGTCACGACATTTCACCTCATCTACCATTCAGACACTGACAAGTGTCGAGGTGTGCCTTGGGGTGTTTGGGCTTTACTTTCACCTCATTCCATAAGGAAATGCACTGAAATGGGTGCAGTATAAGAGAATGGGTTGAACTCTGGGGGCAAAGAATCCAAGGTGCACCTCGATGCCTGTCACTGGCTGCAGGGTGGGGGTTGGGGTGGAATGCCATGAGCATTACTGTCAACAATCCCAAGTCACACCCCTGATGCCTGTCAATCCCTACAGGGTAGTGCGTTATGGTCGAAAACCCTAACACCCTGGGCATTTCTTGGTATTTTTACTCCAAGTTTTCAACATGGGCTTTTTATGACCCCACTGCATGAACAGTGACACTATCAGTTCATTAGGCGAAAGATGATTTTGTACAGCGACTGTGCCATATGGCGCCACAGGTGCAAAAAGACATTTTGAACAGGATGTGAAAAATGACAGCTGTACTGTTCATGAGGAGGTGTGAAAAATGGCATTGTTGAAAATCTGGAATGAAAATATAAAAAGCTGGTGAAGTCACGAGTGTGCATAGAAACTATGCAACATACTCCCGTAATGTAATTAGTTTGGGGTTTTTTTTACAACAGATTTTCAACATAGGCATTTTGGGACCTCTGATCATGAACAGTGTCACTGTGATTTTCTTCATCTGTCCTGAACACTGATTGCCCACAGTGACTGTGCTATTCTGCACCGGAAGTGTGAACACTTTTTGGCCAGGGTGTGAAAAATGACAGCTGTACTGTTTCCTAAGGAGGTGTGGAAAAATGTCAATGTTGAAAATCTGGACTGAAAATATTACAAACTTGTGAACTTGTGAGGGTGCGTGGAAAATTGTGCAATGCACTCATAACACAATCATTTTATGGACTTTTGTCACCAAATTTCCAACATAGCCATTTTAACACCTCTGCTCATGAGCAGTGTCACTGTGATATTCTTAATCTGTCCCGAACATTGATTTCGCACACCGACTGCACTACTGTGCACTACATGTGCGAAAACATATTTTGGGCAAGATGTTAAAAATGACAGCTGTACTGTTCATGAGGAGGTGTAAAAAAATGGCATTGTTGAAAATCTGGAATGAAAAGCTGGTGAAGTCACGAGCATACGTAGAAACTGCGTAACGTACACCCGTAATGTAATTAGTTTGGGGATTTTTTACAGCAGATTTTCAACATAGGCCTTTTGGGACCTCCGCTCATGAACATGTTGAAAATCTGGCGTGAAAACATTTAAAATTCTCAAAGTTACGAACATGAGTAGGAACTGCACAACACACGCTCATAAAACAGTCATTACATGGAATTTTTTCACCAAATTTTCAACATAAGGTTTTTGGGGGCCTACCTCATAAACTGTTACACTGTTGTTTTGTTACTCGGTCCTGAAAGGTGGTTCCGTGCAGTGACCACGAAATCACCTTTTGGGACCGAATAACAAAATGACAGTGACTGAGTTCATGAGATGGGGCCCAAGAACCCCATGTTGAAAATTTGGTGAAACAATTCCCCAAAATGCCCAAGATATGCACCAAAGTTGAAAAAACCCAATTTATGCCATTATACAGCTTACCGGCATTTCTTCAGTTTGCAGTTGGCTTTGAAGAGTGCAGATGTGTTCCCGGTCCACCAAAGATCATTGCACCAGCCTCTGAAGGTAAGTATTTGGTGAGGCAGGGGTGTGGGTAGGTGGGGTACACAGAGGGTGGGCCGGGTAGGGGGAAGGGGCAAGAGAGTCAATGAGGGACTGTTTTTTCTTATAGGTATTTTTTTTTTACGACGAGACGGTACTTTTGCCACACTGGGGTGGGCTCCCAGCGTGGCACCTGGAAGTCTGTCTGGGGGAAGTGAAGCTGATGGGGCATTGGACACCCCCGTCAGCCATATGGACTTTTGCCATGCCAGGGTGGGCTCCCAGTGTGGCACCTGGAAGTCTGTTGGGGGGCAGTGGAGCTGACAGGGGATTGGGCACCTCCATTAACCATACGGACTTTTGTCATGCTGGGGTGGGCTCCCAGCATGGCACCTGGAAGTCTGTTTGGGGGGGCAGTGAAGCCAACGGGGGATTGGGCATCCCCGTCACCCATACAGTTTTGTGGGGGTGGGGGGAGTGGATGAGCATGCTGGAGTGGGTTCCCAGGTGCTACTTGGGTGTTTGTTGGGGGGCACTGGAGCCAACCGGGATCGCAAGAAAAAAATGGAGCTGTCTATGACAGCAGTTCAGATGCAGTGCAGACATGTAGGCAGTACATGCCGATGGCAGTATGCAAATTTCTGACACATTACCACCACTGACTGTAGTTGTCTTTTACATTGAACTGTATGTCACTGCATCTGAACTGCTGTCACAGCTCAGACATTTGTTGGTACAGTGGGGCAGCGCCTGCAAAAAGGAGCAGGACACTGGAAGCAGGGGTGGCACACCTACGAAAACTCATATGGTGGCACTATATTTCTTGCACATGCATGCAAGCAAACATAAAAAAAGGGAAAAGAGAAAACTTCAGTGTTTTAATAAGGAACATGTACTTTTGTCTATTGTCAAAAGACCAAAGATGCCACAGATGTAAAAGTTACTTCATTTGATAGCTTGTGTTTTTATTTACTAGAGAACTAAAATGTATAAGTGCAACTGACCTGGCACTGAAGCTATCTGCAAATGGGTCATGTTTAAAAAGTCCATGTTTAGACTCTTTTGAAAGCACACATCATGAGACATTCAAAAATGTAGGCTGACCCAGTGGTATGGAGGGCTGAGGCATCACTGCCTTACCTCCTGCCACACTGGTGACCAATGTTCATGGTGCAAGCGGGTCTCCGGGGGTCGGCTGGGGAGGAAGAGGATCAAACATCTGAAGGACAGCTCTCCTGTCCTGGGAAGGGCTGGGACCAGAGACTGGTGCATGGCTGGCCCCTAGCAGTGGCTGGAGGCTGGCACACTGGTTCTAAAAGAGAGTGGGTAGAGATGGAGCAGATGCCTGATGTGCCTCGTGCAGAAGCGTGTGCTGCTCAGCCATTGGCATGCAGTTCCAAACTCAGATGGCAGGAACAAACTGGAGGCTGAAAAAAATTATTTGACTGGTGGGGTGGTACTTGCCCTCACAGGCGCCACACCAGCCAGCTGGCATCTCATGAAATCTAGGAGATAAGTACCAGTGAACACCAGGATAATGGGGCTGGAGGGGCCAGTTGGAAGTGGCGAGAAAGATAATAGGGAAAAAAATGCAACTTCCGTGCATCTGCATGATGTCATAAAGAAGTTATGTCATTTGGAAATTTTGCTGGAGTTGTTTGGAAAAACAAGTTGTCAGTCAATAATTTACAACCACCATGCGTGAAAAGCTTTAGACAAAGAGAAGACTCACCCAGAAGAGAATTCTGTACTTATAATTGACTTCTTAAAGACTTATTTCAAAGAAAAATATCTCAGCTTGAAGCTCAAGACATTAGAAGTAAGCCAATTATTTTCTCTTAAAGATATCAGCTTGGAAACAATTTTTATAACTATCATTGACTTATCTTGCAAAATACAGACATTACAGACAAAAGACTCATATAAAAATGTGGCAAATAATGTGCTAAGTTCAAAGATATGTATATTATACATATATCTGGTTGCATTCAAAGGCAAGGAGGAAAATTTACTTCAATCTTTAATTTTTTTCTGGAATGAAAAAATGTTGTAGGGATGGCCTAAGAAGAAGGGACTTGCCACACCCACCTCATTTGCAAGATCCAATCAGAACTGAAGGATTAGCATATATGATGTCATAATGAGATGGAGTTAAAAATCCCAGCTTCTTGGGAGACATCCAGCTTTACTTCAACCTCCGTGCTGTAAGGACCTATGTTAGCTGAGGCTGTATCTCTTATCTGATAAGACTTCATGCAAAAAGCTAAACTTGTTTCTATCCACCAAGAACTGAGCTGTTCCTGGGTATTCCATGAAGCAAAGCCAAGGGTCAGCAGAGCCAAAAAGGATACTTAACAGCAAGAGGAAAGAAGAACTCTCGGCAGTATTCTTACATTGTAAAGGAAACTCATATTCTGCAACTATGCCAAATGTCTGAGTATTGCTTTAATATTTTTATAATATTTTAGAGTAGCTTAGCCAAGGGGTGACTATGTGAGGGTAAATATTTAAACTTACCCCCTACCCCTGCACCTCCTTCCCCCTCAATCTACTACCCTCACTTCCCCACCCCCACCCCCTTTCCTTGTCTTGCTCATAGCTCAAGTCTTTGTACAGGTTATTACATGTCTGTAAGTCAATGACTATATGTTTGTAACTAAAAATGATGACTGTTGTACACGTTGACATGGAACCTTTGTAAAAGAGCCTCGGCTCAAAGGTATTGTAATCCTAGATTGAAATAAATAAATAAATAAACTCATATTAAAGTATGGGTATACAAACAAATTCATTAAAATGTCTATGCAAAGAACTATTTAAACATTTTAAATGATAAAGAAATATTTAAGCTTTTTCTATGCAAAGACATATTAAAATATTTTCTATGAAAGAACAGTAATGCTGTAAACAAAAAGTATTAAGACTGCATATTGTGTCTACTTTTGCTTTGTTTGCTTTTTTGTTTCTTTCTGAAACCTTTTTCATTTTGTATTTATGCTGCTTTTACAATGTTTACATACTTGATATTTATACAACAGTTATTAGTTATTAGTGTATATTGCATAGGAATAATAATTATATATATATATATATATATATATATATATATATATGTCTCAAGGTTGCCTCATGCAGGTTCATTCATAATTGTCAGACTCTTATATGCAATAGGTTGAAAGGGAAGATCTGAACCAATTTCCTATTGTGTTTGTATGGTCCACAAAGTAAGGCTTGAGCCATAGCTGACTGACCACAATAAGTAATTTATATGTTAGCCTATTGTTCTGATAACTTGGGGGCTTGTCATTGTGGGGCTAATTTGTTTGGTGAATGAAGAGTGCATACACCTTGGATGTGTGTGTGTTAGAATAGATGAAAATGTATTGAATTGCATAGTCATTGGATTGCATAAATAATGTTTCCTGTTTTTGCTTTTAATGAGGCCTAAAGTTTTCCTAACTGAGAGTGAGAAGCTAAGGAAAAGATAGTCTCTGACTGCCAGTTGTCACTGCAAGCAAGCACAAGACTTCTGAGGCATCCTCAAAACACATATGAAGTTTCACACTGAACTGTTGCTGTTTAAGGTTTATTGTTATTATCATTGTTTTTTAAGTTTATTATTGTTAAGCCATGGCAGACCTGCCTGTAAGTGTAAACAGTGTTAAACCAGACCCAGTGACACCTCTGCAAGACAGTAACAGCCAGGATGAAATTGTTGAGTGTAAGTAGTATATTAAGTTAATAGGTCAGGTTCAAATACTACAGGAGCAATTAGAGAAGGGTCAAAATGACTTATTTGAGGCTACACAATGTAAAAGGTTGCATATAGATCTGAACAAGGATAAGTTCCAATTACAGTACGATTATGAGAGCCTTGACAATGGCTGTGATGAACTACACAAGAAGTATAACAAAAATTAAAAGAAACACCAGCTGGATGCTCCTATCTACTGAGATTGAACCAAAGTTAGAAGAAGGAGCAGCAAAACAAAAATGGAAACCATAGGGAGAAAGAGCAGTGGTTTAAGGCTCTGAGCTGCAAATCTGGAGACCTGGGTTTGAATCTCACAGCCCCCACCTGCATACTGTGGGACCCTGAGCAAGTCACTTAACTTCCCTGTGCTCCCAAGTCTCACCTGTAAACAAGCTTTCAGCTTAGTGTGCCACTCCTGGTTACACAATTGAAAAAAAAAGGAAGTGGTGCAGTGGTAAAACAGAAAAGTAAAGTGAAGATATCAGATATACAAGTAGAGAAATTATGAAGAGTAAAAGTAAAACTGAGAGAAAATTGGAAATATCTGCAGAATCAGATTGCCGACTTTAAGATCTATGATGGTTTCTCTTCTGAAAAAACATTCTAATTCAGAAAGAGAATCACACAGAAGACATAAAAGTAAAATTAAGCCGAAACAAAAAAGGAATTCTGATTCAGAAGATGAATAACCTAATAGATCTAAGAGAAACAAAAAGGTGTCCAAAAAAGAGAAAGGATATCTAAAGTCAAAAACTGTCATGAACGCCTTAAAACTAATAGGAGAAAGATATAATGCTAAAACTAAAGAGGGTACTGAACTGCACATGAATCATTGTCTATAATGGACAAAGGAGAACAGAGTTTTAGAATTAGGTGGTCTAGAGATGACCCACATACCAATTAGTTTAGGGTACCCTAAGAGCACAGAAATAAACTGGTTAGGCTGTACACATTTTTTGAAAAAGGAATTTGGTGGATATTGCACAAAAGGAGCAGCCAGGCATGTCGCTTTCAAAATGCAGTGTGATATTGATCAAAGTCCAAGCTAAAAGATGTATACTTTGCAGCAGAAGATGACACTGACAATGATGATGATGACTTCCAAGATGTATATTATCATGGTTTACCATCTTCCATTAGAACACAGTTGGTGCAGGAGCTTAATAAGAAGTGTAGAGATATACACTGGCTTGTTGAACAGGCCAAACATGCCTGGGACTCTGGGAGAGGTGATAAGGCTCCTCTGCAGAAAAAGTGGGGAGTTCTGCTCCCCAGGGTAAAGTGTCTGAGGTCTCTACCTCTGATACTCTGGCTATGGAGGGATTGAGTTATCTGCTTCAAAAAACTCAAAGAAAAAGTAGAAGAAGCAGAATAACAAAACTTCACAGGATAAACCTGTAAAGTAACTGAAATCTAAAACAAACCTAACTGTGGTGCAGCAAACTTACCCTGTTCAACAATATTACCCAGTAGTGGCTCAGCAGCCTTATCAAAATGAGCAGCAGTACCAACACTCTCAGCAGTATCAAAACCACAGCTCCCAGGGGTTCTCCCAAAGTGGGTACAACCAGGGTAGAGGATATCACAGGGGGTACAATAACTATAGAGGTAGCAGAGGTACCTTCAGGGGACACCAGAATTATAACAATGATCAGAGAGATTATTGGGCACCCCAAAATAGGTCTAGGTCTGGTTCTCCAAGTCTAGAGGAAATGATTAAGAAGTCACAAGATGAAATGAGAAAGGAAATGTAGGATGAGACAGCAAATGGAAAAACAAATGGGAAAATATAGAGAACTTTTTCAAAATAATTTACTACATCCTCCTCAGTTACTTGCTTCTCATGCTCCTGTGCAAAGTTCTTCTGTAGCATCCAGTACAGGTGGAACCCAGTAGTCCTAACTGACTAATAGATTCTGTCCCCTCTACTGCTGCCCAGGTAAATGAAACTGCAATTGTTGAAAGTGGTAATGAAATTGTAATAAGATTTAAAAGTGAATACATGATAAATGAAAATGCTGTCTCTGAGTCTGATCTTTCTCAAGAGGTGTCCAGAGCGATGAAAAAAACAGTGTGCCATGTCACAGTGAACTTGCTTTGTTGTCAGGAGTAAAGAAAAACAAATTATACCTAAGCAACTTAATTCAAAAAGGGAAAGCAGAAAGGTTTTACTTTGACATAAATATTAAGAACAGTTTGAACTGTGAAGTGTTGTTACACTCGGGGCAGAAGTAACCCTACTGCCAACAAGCTTTTTTGACAAACCTACTGAAGCCTTAGGTGATTTGAAGGTGCTGAAAATCCTCTCTTATGACTTACAAATTATAGGAAGAAAGCCCAGAAGCCCTTAGGTAAAGATTTGTTGATGTTAAAATTTGGCAAAATGGAAGTTACCCATGTGGTGTACAGTATGTTACCAACATAAACCAACATGAACCAAAAAAAAACTAAGGTCATGTCCTTCTGCAATGCTCGTAGCAAGTATAAACCTCTACATCTCACCATCAAGAACCAAGATGGGACCTCACTTGATCTGGTCCAAGAGTTCAAATACCTCGGCATCACCCTGGACTGCTCACTCTCATACTCCCAGCACATAGGTCAAGTTGCTAAGTCTGCCAACATACGCCTCAGCCTGCTCCACAAGTACAAATACTGTATGACCTTTGATGCCCTTAGACTGGCCATCCACAGCTTGGTTACCTCCCCATAGTCGACTATGATCTAGTCATATATGGCTCTGCCTACCCTACTGCCCTCAGGAGGATATCTGTGATGCTCAACAAGGCCTGTAGACTTCTCACAGGGGCTGACCACCTAACACATATCTGTGACCTGTACGCACAGGCTGGATAGCTTCCACTCATCAGTAGAATACAATACTAGACCTGTCTGATAGCCAAAAAATACCTCCTCAGACTCATGCCACCAGGTGTGGCTAGGCTCCTAACTACCAACATCAGTACCCAGCCAACATGTGATTCTCAATCCCGGACTTTCCAGGTCCCCAGGTGCCGGACTTCACTGGGTCAGAGATCCTTCATGCACAGGGCTCCTCAGTGGTTCAACATGCTTAACAAGAAAACTCTTGCAGCAGTAATGCTAAGCCCCTTTAAAAGGCAACTATGTCTACTCCTCCCCTCTACCTCACAGTGTGACTGCCTCCCCTAAGTATTGCTCTATGCCCCTCACCCTTACAGTGGCTGAAACCTGCTTTTCCCACCATGCTTTCACTGCACCAGTCTCCCCCTTCTCTTCCTTTGCCCCCGCTCACCCACCCATCCCCCTCCCTAAGGACATATTCTACTCTTCAGCTACTGGCCCCTTTCCCACTCGCTCTGTCCATCCTTGTCTGACAATGGCACCTACCTGCTGGCTTCTTCCTGACTTTCTCCTTCATATATATTGTTTTACTGTGAATTCTGTTAAAGCTGGCTTATGTTGATCTACTTTAACTTATTGACTGTCCTACTTAGGCCTTAGTAATCAATATGCTTAGTTTTTAATCTTTGTTTCACCTTGTGTTATGTCACCCCCATCCTCTGATGTGGAACCTTTGTAAATGAGCAGTCCCTGCTCAAAGGTACTTGTAATCCTAGAGTTTAATAAATAAAATAAATAAATAAACATGACGAGTGAGGATTTCCTAACCGGGAATGACATTCTGAAAAGGTTTAGACCTGTTATTGACTATTTTCATGGAGTTTTGTGGTCACAGGTAAAAAGGCCTATTCCATTTGGAAAGAGTCTAAAGGTTCCTACACAATCATAGTCATGCTAACCTGAAAAGGATGATGAAATGATTGAACTGAATTTTGTACATTCTGATATACCTGATGTATCTGTATTAGGCAATTCTGAAGATTTGGCTACATGGAGAAGTAAAGCTCATGTGGTTTGTTTGTGAAAAAAGATGTGGTAAGATCTGAAATTAATGCAAGAGGTTTAACTTTCTTCACCAGGGAAGTAAACCCCGACTTCTCAGAATCCCATCCTGTTTCTGATGCAGAGACATTAGATTCTGAATACACAATCTCCCCTAGGACTGTGGAAAGAAAGTGTCACTGAATCATAAGTCTTCTCTGTAAAATAAAGTCAGAAGAAGGTAAGTTTATGCTGCCAGTTAAAACAGAGAATGTGCAGAAAGCCAGTTCTATGTTATGCCTAGGCTATGAGCATTGTCTCATTAGTGAACAGTTTTACAAAGTGTTAAAGAGGTGGAGGCCTAATTTGAAATTTGTAACTAAACAAGAGTGGCTGAAAGATGTCCCAAACCATAAAGGTATCTTGAATAGTATAGGTGTTTGTGTCTTAAACTTCCAAACAGGGAAACAGAGTACACAACACTCTGTGTATGTGGTACAAGTTTTGAAATACCCCATGTATATTGGGTTAGATGTACTTGTACAACTGGGTATGTATATAGACCTAGCCAGTGATATACTGTGGTCACAAATAAGGGGGAATCCCTATCCAATAAAAGTGACACCACAAGTCTTGAGGTCTGGACAAACAGTTCCTCAAGTGTGTCAGGTGGTGAGTGAATTAACTGCAACAGTTCCAGGTAATGTAAGGAAATATCTGTTGGGATTAATGTAAAAAAGACCAAGAAATGTCTGACCAAATTGCATTGTTTGTGCCTAACCAGCAGTTTAGTGATAGGGGTTTAAAGATCCATCCCACATCTTCCTTGGACATGAGCAACAGAGTAATGCATATTTTGGTGCATAATCCTGCACCAGAGCTGATCACTATAGAAGCTAACTATGAGTTGGGAATAGCGAAAGGGAAATCCTATTATGATTTGGAATTAGCTATTCCACTTATTGGGAAACTACTGGAGAATATTACTCAGAGAATGAAACAGATGAAGATACTAAGTCTTTACCCAATGGTTTAATTGTTCTGCAAGAAATATATCCAGTTGGTAAGAAAAAAATAAATCCATGTAAAGCTGAAGGTGATTGTCTTATACTGTCCATCACTGTTAATGAAACAGAACAGTTTACGGAAGTACATGCAGTTGACACTGAAAATGTTTCTGATATGACTGAAAATAAGATAGAGGTAGGTGAAAACTTACCTTTTCCTGATTCTAAGGAACAAGTTGAACAAGCTATTCAAGGACATAGTTGTGAAACTGAATCAAAAAAGCAACTTATTCATGAAATATTCTTTCAAGTGAAAGACATGTTTTCAAAAAAAAATGCTCATGATTGTGAGGTAACTGACCTGCATGTTACAAGGGTACCTACAGTCCCTAGTAAAGATCCAGTTCATGTAGGGCAGTACAGAATACCAATAGCATCTTATGAACACATACAAGAGATATTGGATAACTTGATGGAGCGATGAATTGTACGACATGTGACATCTGTGTATAATTCCCCCAGCTGGCCTGTACTAATGCCTATAGGAAAGTGGAGGCTCACAATTGACAACAGAAAGTTAATCAGATAGGTACCTTTATCTCACTGGCCTATCACATATCTGGATCAAAGCTTACCAGATGTTGAGGGTGCAAAATATTTCACCACTCTAGATATAGCAAATGGGTTCTGGACATTAAAAGTAGATCCAAAAGACTAATACAAATTGGCTTTTACCTTTGGAAAAAAACAGTATACCTGGAACAGGTGCCCTTTTGGATATTTAAATACCTTCCAGATTTCAATATCTTTCCGCACAAGGCTATACCTGATGCTCAAAGTAGAGGGAATCTGGTATATGTGGATGATGTGCTAATTAAAAGTAATTATTTTAAGGAACGCCTGGAAGAGGTAACTTATGTTTTGAATCAATTGAAAAAAGATGGTGCCAAAGTGTCTTTGACAAAGGGACAGTGGTTCAAAAATAAGGTAAAATATCTGGGGTATGAAGTTGGGCCTGATGGGCTGCATCCTCGGCACAACAGAATAAAAGTGGTTCCAAAAACTGGTACACCCAAAACTTTAAAGAAGTTATGAAGCTTCCTTGGAATCTGTAATTACTCGAGACAGTTTATTCAGGACTATGATGAAATTGCCCATCCTCTTACCAGGCCAGTGAAAAAGAACAGATGGAACTCCCTCACCCAGTGCTTCAACTTCTAACAAGTCTTCCTCAGGGGTGTGGTTTCAATACAGAACGTCACCCTTTAAATACACCTGCTAATACATAATACATGAGATAGTAAGTTAAATGTAAAATTAAAGAAAACATATGTTTAAATAGTGTTCTAAATACTTAAACAGTGTATTATCAAAATAAATGTCATTCCCTACCAGAAACATATTTCACTTTCAAAACATTAATGCAAAATTGTTTTAAACAATGTTATGCATATAAACAATTTAATGAAGGCTACCTATGGTGCTCTCCAAAATACATCATTTTGCTATGTAAGAAAGTGATAAGAAAATCCATTTTTATCATGATTTGCAGGAGCAATGCCTTAATTTCTTGTGCTTTCCTGGTAGATGAAAATTATCTAAAAAGGGAGAGAAAAGAGAGGTTATATATATATCTACATAGGTAAACACAAAAACAGTTTGATTAAACCTTTGTTACTTATTCAAGAATGGCTTAAGGTCCCATCTTTCATTCAGACCATGAGGTCTGACACAGTTAAGTTTAAAGATCCAAAAGCTTTCCTTCTCTAACAGTCGGTTTGGTCTATCACCCCCTTGTAGTAAGGGCGGGATCCATTCCAAACCCATAAATTGTACATCTTCAGCTTTAGAGGAATGATGTGTTAAAAAGTGCATGCCAACTGGTGTATCCTGTCTCTTATTAAGTATAGATCTGCTATGTTCTTGAATTCTTTGTTTCAATGGACGAACAGTTTTACCAATATATACCAACTTAGAGGTACACCATAGGGCATAGACAACATAACTAGTGTCACATGTGAACAGTTGTCTAATGTCAACACTAACGTTAGGCTCCATGGGATGTTGAAATGCTTTCCCTGATGTGGTGTATTTGCATACATTACATCTAGAGCACTTTAAAAAGCCAGATGATCTTTGAGGCAACCATGTAGTTGCCATCTCTGTTTGTACAGGTTGTAGTCTGCTATGGACTACAAAATCCTTAAGATTTTTAGCTCTACTAAAGGATACTCGAGGACTTGGTCCTACTGCTGTACCCACTGTTTCATCTGAGTGCGAGATGTGCCAATTGCAGTAAATAATATTACCAATTCTACCTGCTTTATGATTGTACTCTGTAACAAATGTACATGGTGCTGAGTTAGTTAATAAGGTTTCTGACTTCATTCCTGTAATGAGTTTTGTTTGTTCTGTCACTCACTTTCTCCTTTAGTGTTTTTAAAAGGGTATAATCATTCCCTCTTTTTAGAAGTCTGTTAATTAATTTCTCAGCCTGTATGTTAAACATGTCCTCAGAGCTACAATTCCTTCGAATTCTTAGTAGTTGACTATAAGGTATAGAGTCCTTGAAACTTTGCCGATGGGCACTATCGGCATGCAACACTGAATTCGTAGCTGTAGATTTATGAAAACCTGATGTATTGATGATCTTACAATCTTCACTCACTGTAAGAGTCAGATCTAAAAAATGCAATGTCTTTTTGTCTACTTCAAAGGTAAATCAAAGATTTAGATCGTTTTCTTTAAGCCACTGCATAAATTCTGGTATTACCTCAGTGCTACCTTGCCAGATACATAGAACACTGTCAATAAATCTAAACCAGTGTTTAATGTCTGGAAGGTATGGGTTTAGTTCTTGGTTGAAAATAACCTTGTGTTCCCAATGTCCTAGAAAAAGGTTGGCATAACTAGGTGCCATGGCTGCACCCATTGATGTGCCACATTTCTGCAAATAGTATTCGCTCTCAAATTTAAAATAGTTATGTTTTAATATAAACTCAAGGGCCTCTACCAAAAATTCCCTAGGGATTGTTTCATCTAAGATGGTTTTGTCCAGAAAATATTGTACTGCTGCAAGGCCATGATTATGTTTAATAGATGTATGCAAAGATTCAACATCTATACCTAACCATGTCAAATCCTCACTCCAGTCCAAGTCTTTAATCTTGTGTAACAAATCCTTGGTGTCTTTTATATAGGAATCCAGTTCTAAAACACTCTGCTGAAGAAAAAAATCGATAAACTTGCCTAAATTCTGAGTTATACTGTCAACACCAGAAACTATAGGCCTACCAGGTGGATTTTCTTTGTTTTGTGTATCTTGGGCAAAATGTAAAAGCTAGGGATGACAGGATACTCTGACCAGATATATTGATATTCTGTCTCAGTGATGTCCCCTTTATTTACGTAACATGAGAGGAGACGTTGCAGTTCTTTTCTTAAAGCCAATGTAGGATCTGATTTAAGTTTTTCATAGTTAGCATCATTTTCTAATAGTGTCAATACAATGTTTTTGTAATGTTCTCTACTAAGTATAACTATATTTCCTCCCTTATCTGCAGGTTTTATAACAATTGAGGTATTCTTTGATAGCATATTAATGGCATCACGTTCAGCTTGAAAAACATTAAACTTTTGAGGAACATTTTCATTTAAAACAGATTTAACCTGTTGACACACTACTTTTTCGAAAGTACTAATAGCAGTGTTATAAACATTTGGACAAAATGTAGATTTTGGTTTAAATAAAGACCTTCTTAGTTTTGATAAATGTTCTCTAGCTCCAAAGATACCTCTGTCTGACAATTGTTGGGAGGTCAAAAGGTCAGAATCAATACGCTGTTCCTGCAGTAATGATTCTAAGGCCTCTAGATCTGTAGAGAGCTCATCAAAAGGATCAGCTCCAGATTCAACAGACAAAGTGGTAACACCTTCCTGATGTACAATTTCGGAAGTTAAATTACTTACTAGATCACGATCATATTTTATATCTGTTGACCCATCATTAATACGCTGTAAATCCTTTGTCATTGAAGCGGTGACCCCATATTCAGAGCCTTCAATAAAACTTAAAGGTTCTTTAGGATTCACAAATCTAGTTCTAGTAGTTTGTAAAGCATCGATTAAATAGTCAAAATCTTCTGAATGTTCAGATATCACCACTTGATTGTTGTCACCGGTGTTGACAGTATCGACATATTCATTCCCAGTTCTGGATGTCACTAAAGCAGGGGGGAAGGGACACATTGCATCAAAATTTGTGCTAACTGTTGTTCGTTTTTGTAGAAAAAATAGCTTGAGTCTCAGCTTTCTGAAGAATTTAAACAAGTCAACAAAGATTTGGAAGTCATTAATGGGGGGTAGGTATAAAACTGAGGCCCTTTTCAAGTACGTTTGTCTGATGTTCTGTGAGACAAATCGTGGAGAGATTAATAATTTGTAATTTATTTATCTCTTTTTCTCCCTCAGTGGATAAGCCCGTTTTTCCTTTGGACCTTTTACCCCTGTGTTTGCTTCTCCTTGTTTTCCTGTTTCTCCATTTTTTGTCCCGGTTTATTACAGATGTTCCTGTTCCTTCATAATCATTTGTAGCCACGTCTTCTTCTTGAAAGTTCACTTGTCTGGATTTACTTTTATTCTTTGCAGTATTCCTAGAGGCAAATCTGACTCTGGACCGCCCCCTACTATTAGAATGATCACCCTTCGGTTTAGGCCAGCTCACTATGTTCCCCTTCTCGTAATCCTTCAAATCTCTTAATAGTTTGCTAGCTTTACGTTCTGTAATTAGTGCCTCATATTTAGAAAGCTTACTTTTAAGACATGAATCAAATGTTTGGTATTGTATTTCATGTTTAAGGGACAAAACCTTTGTTTTAGAAATATTAATTTCTTCTGAAAGTGCCTCGTATTGAAGAGTGTCCCGTTTGATTAACAATTTAAGGAATGTTATAGAGCATTCTGAAGCAGCTGATATCCATTCATCTTTAAAGGGGAATTCTTCTAACCTGCTAGAAGGAACAACAGTAACACGAAGTCCCCGTGGTGCTTGGCCCCGACTGAGATATTCCTCTAATGTAGAGATGTTGTGTGAAATGTCAATTTCTTTTATAAGCAATTTTTCGAAATCGGCAAAGACAGTTTTAAGGTTGTTATCAATTTCTGCGTTTACCTCAGAGCCTTGTAGGCGCTCCCTTGCTCTCCGTCGGTGATCATTAAAGAAGTCTGTATGGTCCCATTCATAAACCTCTGGCGTTTCTGTGTCCGTAGCTCCTTCTGTCTGGTGCATATTTTTCAACTGTCGAAATGTTTAAATTAAAACAGCACCAACAGCACTAACAGACTGAAAATGGCTTGAATCAAACTGAGAGGTATAACGAAAAGAGGGTAGGTCCAAACAATGTTGTTGTTCTGAAAAGACCAGCGCAGTTAAACTGCTCGACCATCTGCAGCAATGGTGGCAAGTTCAAATGACAACAACAAAGAGAATGCTGCGACTCGGCTGGATCAATTCGGTGCTCACCACAACGAGTGGCCAGCTCGTAACGATAACAAGAATCCAAAAGTGGTGTCACTCGGGTCTCTCTTTGTAGGAAAAAGTCCACTGACATGCCAATTGCAAATGCGAAAAGTTTTATTTACAAAGAGTACCAACAACAGATGGAACTCCCTCACCCAGCACTTCGACTTCTAACAAGTCTTCCTCAGGGGTGTGGTTTCAATACAGAACGTCACCCTTTAAATACACCTGCTAATACATAATACATGAAATAGTAAGTTAAATATGAAATTAAAGAAAACATATGTTTAAACAGTGTTCTAAATACTTAAACAGTGTGTTATCAAAATAAATGTAATTCCCTACCAGAAATGTATTTCACTTTCAAAACATTAATGCAAAATTGTTTTAAAAAATGTTATGCATATAAACAATTTACTGTAGGCTGCCTATGGCACTCTCCAAAATACAACATAATTTTGCTATGTAAGAAAGCACTTTTTAACACATCATTTCTCTAAAGCTGAAGATGTACAGTTTATGGGTTTGGAATGGATCCTGCCCTTAATACAAGAGGGTGATAGACCAAACTGACTGTTAGAGAAGGAAATCTTTGGATCTTTAAACTTAACTGTGTCAGACCTCATGGTCTGAATGAAAGATGGGACCTTAAGCCATTCTTGAATAAGTAACAAAGGTTTAATCAAACTGTTTTTGTGTTTACCTATGTAGAGATATATATAACCTCTCTTTTCTCTCCCTTTTTAGATAATTTTCATCTACCAGGAAAGCACAAGAAATTCAATCTCAATCTCAATCTCAATCTTTATTTATTTGTTTAAGGCGCCTTTCTAAAACCAAGGCGCCTGTACAATACTAGATAAAACAATTTCAATAAAATACAATACTAAACAAACAATTACAAGTACAACAAACACCAATTTAAAAATCATTGTATGCTTTCTTAAAAGGTGAGTCTTCAAGATTCTTTAAAACTATGGACAGTAGGGCTTTCCGCACCTGACGAGGTAAGAATTCCACAGGGTTGGAGCCATTAAACCTAAAGATCTAGCTCCTGAGGTTTTTAAATGAACCCTGGGAATCTCTAGCAATCCCTCGTCAGTGGATCGGAGAGAGTGGGGGACAATAGGGATGAAGGAGATCTTTCAGGTAAACGGTCCCTGATCATGTAGGGCCTTATAGGTCAGCAAACCGACCTTGGTGATTCACCAGTAGGCAGCAACCAGTGCAGACAATGGAGCACTGGCATTATATGACTGGCCCTGGAAGAGCCAGTCAACAGCCTAAGCTGCCGCATTCTGCACTAAGCTGCAGACGAATCTCAACCCCAGGAAGCCCTAGGTAGAGCGAGTTGCAATAGTCAAGGCGGGAGGTAACGAAAGCGTGAACCAAAGTTGGCAGATCGCCGGGGGGAACCAGGTGTTTCACCCGGGCGATGTTCCTCAGATGGTAAAAAGAGGTTTTGACAACCGCTGACACCTGGAATTTAAATGTCAAGCAGTCGTCAAATACAACGCCCAGATTCCGCACCCAGTCTGAGGTATTTAGCAGAGTATCCCGGAGCCATAAACCCGAGGGTGATCCAACCAATAAACCCGCCTCCCGGCGATCCTGGCCCACAACCAACACCTCAGTTTTAACAGGATTCAACCTCAGCCAACTCACATTCATCCAGTCCTGGATTTCAGCAAGACAGTTATTAAAAACCGACAAGGCAGTATCATGACCGGGCGCAAAGGACATGTACAGCTGAGTATCATCTGCATAGCAGTGAAAACTCAGACCATACTGCCTAATAATCGCTCCTAAAGGCAACATATATACTGCAAACAACATGGGTGCCAAAATGGAACCCTGCGGTACCCCACAGGATAGGAGACTGATGCTGAGGAAAAATCCAGACACCACTCTGCATCCTACCCTCGAGTAAGATCAAAACCAACTGAGGACTGTCCAGACAGTCCACAGATGAACATCAGTGTTCAGTAGCACACCATGGTCTACAGTATCAAATGCTGCAGAGAGATCAAGAAGGACCAGAATGGGACGTGATCTTGATCTCTCGCTATTAGGAGGTCATTTAGCACCGAATCAACACTGTCTCGGTACTATGTCTTTTCGGAATCCGGACTGGAGAGAGTCGTAGAGATTGTGGCTGGTCAAATGATCATTCAACTGCAGAGCAACCACCTTCTCAATAACTTTACCAACAAGGGTAAGTTAGAGACAGGCCTGTGGTTGCCAGACAGTCCGGGTCCAAGGAGGATTTCTTAAGGATAGCTGAACCACCACCTCCTTTAGAGGATTTGGAAAAATCCCCATCTCCAAGGACCTACAGACTATCTCAGCTAGGATGGGGCCAATTTTATCCACACACCCCACTAAGAGACTTGTGGGGCCTGGATCCAAACTACAGTTGGTCGGACGCAACAATTGTATGATCATCACAATTTCATCAACTGTAGGAAGGCTGAAGTCAGACCACTCAAACTGGGTGTCTGACATCTCCTGACGACCATCACCACTCCCGTTGAAGAGAGTTTGATGGATGTCTGATCTAATTGTGGCAACCTTATCTGAAAAGAATAGAGCAAACTCCTCACACCGTTCTTGAGAAAACACTCTTCTGGACTGCAGACAGATTGGATTGCACAATCTGTCCACAGTCCTGAAGAGCTGAGCTAGTCTATTCTGTGCAGCAGCAATCTCTCTGGACAGGAATTCTGCCTTCTTATGAGAGATTGCTGATTGATAGGACAAGTGAGTGATCCATCAATCTAAGTTTGTCACAATCATGGCCGACCTCCGCCAGCACCTCTCCAGCCTTCGTCCAACTCTCCTCAACTCCCTCAAAGTCTCATCAAACCAAGGAGACTTAGGTCAAAGGGTGAGAGGACAAACACGAACAGGAGCAATGGAATCCAGGGCACCTGCCACCGCCTCATTATAGGCAAGTACCAGCTCACCTGGATCCATGCAATCTCGGTAAACTCGATAGGTCTACTTACGCCATCAGACCATCAGGGAGACACTCTTAAAGGCGATACGGACCATCTCCATAGGGGCGGCCTACAAGGGTGGCCCCAAAACTGAACAATGGAGTGATGGTCAGACCATCTGACCGGTTCCACCACCAAATCGGATATCTCCATCCCCAGAAGAAACACCAAATCAATGAATGACCACCAATATGGGTCGAGGAGGAAATAACCTGTGTGAAGCCCAGTGACATCATTAACTGGAGAAGTCTTGACCAAACTACGAAACCTCATCGTCAACAGGCATTGAAGTCCCCAACACCAACCATCTGGAAGTGACCCCAATGTCAAGTCGACAACGAGGTCCGCCACTTCCATGAGAAAACATTCCATGCACCTGGTGGACGGTATACAAGAAGTATCCTGCACCCCACACCCTCGGCCAGGATACATTCAAAGGATTTGGTAGTTCCCACTGGTACCTCCATCAGGCCCAGTTCTGATCTAAAACAGATGCAACACCCCGCCTCTACCGATCCAACCTCGGGTGGTGTATCACTGAGTATCAGCTGGAACTGCTGCCTCCAAAACTGGTCCAGCATTTCCATCCAGCCAGGCTCTCAGTGATGCACGCCAGGTCTGATGTCCCAACAAAATCAGCTATAATAGCCGTTTTGTTCCTAATAGACCTGGTATTGCATAACACCGCCCAAGTAGGATGAGACACCGAGGATGATCATATTACCTGCTGACCATAGTCAGAACCCTTGGGTATGGGAACCAGGCATGGGGAACCCCTTTCCTGGACCCATTTCGCCCCAGGGCATCTCCTAGTCCCTACTATTCCAATCCGCCCGCGCTTTTCCATTCCCTCTCCAAACCCAGGCCCAGTCCTCTTCCTTCTTCTAACAATCCCTAAGGCCCTACATTGACTATAAACTTCTATTGGTAAAGGGGGGCAGAAAAAAGGACGAAGGTCTCTGAGTTCGGAGGGGGAATAACGCCCGACTGTCCTCATACTATCCCAACACATTTTTAAAATTCTAATATATATCAAATAAAGAAACCTAGATTTTAAGATTATATAACCCACCCCTTAATTCCAGATAAAAATCAATCCTAAATAATAATTCCACAAACCTCTCACCCTCCAAATCTATATAAAACACTAACAATAAAACAAAACTCTACATTACTTCCACAGTCCTCTCACCACTGGGAGAAAATAAAATATACTAAAATTAATAAACTAAGCTAATAATAAACTTTAAAATTAAATAAATATGTCCAAACAGACAATTGATCAACTATCATCCAGTGACAAAATCATCCCTCGCATAAAGAGATAGTTCAGTCAGATTAACACTATAAAATGTCCAACTCAGATATAACAATAAAACCAACAGGTCCAAAGTGAGCTAGCTAGAATAAGCTAGCAGTCAAAACTCACAGTCAGATCAAGAGACCGGAATGAGGCAAAATCAAGGTAATCCAGGTAGAACCAAGATTAATCCGAAAACCAAGGGCCAAATGTCAACCCTCCGACTCCGCTTATCAGGCAGTAAGATCCAGAATTCCAACAATGACTTTCAGGAGAGTCCTCGCCCAACTCCTGATACCTCTTTCCAACCCGCTCCTGCAGCGGTCACCACGGCTACCGAGCAGGAAAGCAGAAAAACTGAGGATACGCCGCCCTACAGCAACAGAACTGCAGCGCACCGTTGGCTCGAGGTCAGGCGGAAAAGCTTCCACCCCAATAAACCTCTCGGTCTGTCCGATGAAACAAACACCTGGAAAGTTATCTTCCATCCAGAAACTCATCCAATCTCAGCCTCCAATTTCACCACTGGCAGACTAAATCTCGACCTCCTCCCTCTTTCACCGACTCAAGCACTCTCTTACTCCAAAGTTATATGACAATCCACCAGTAGCAAAAACTTGGACCCGAGTTGTAGGCACCCAAACGAAGAACGGATAGCCAGCGATTAATAAAACCAGTATCCACATCCGCAGACTCATAGACAGGAGCAGGAACACAGCTACCACCCAGGCGACTCAGCTTTCTCCTTACGCAGATGATGGCCAAAACACAACCTGGAATGCTCCTCGGCTCAGCCCGGCTCCACCGGCAGCGGTAACAGATCAAACACAGAAATTACTTCATCCTCCACCTCCTTTGCTTAAATGCACACACTCTCTTGTTCCCAATGTAAAACAGCCAGCTGAGAACAGAGAGCTTGGTCCCCGATACACAGAGAGCTTGGTCCCGATAAATGACCGAACCGAAACTGAAAACCAGGACCGTGGACCACCTCACCAGGCTAGCGCTAAAGTGCGAACATCCAAAAAACGTCAACTAAACAATAAAATAAACATCAGTTGCAGTAAAATTTTACAAAACAAACGGAACGAACGGAACGAACAAAACGAAACAAATGGCTAGCCCAGCATGGCCGCCATCTTTACCTCTGTGGGATGGCCGACAAATACGAAAATAAGGCATTACTCCTGCAAATCATGATAAAAATGGATTTTCTTATCACTTTCTTACATAGCAAAATGATGTTGTACTTTGGAGAGCGCCATAGGTAGCCTTCAGTAAATTGTTTATATGCATAACATTGCTTAAAACAATTTTGCATTAATGTTTTGAAAGTGAAATACATTTCTGGTAGGGAATTACATTTATTTTGATAATACACTGTTTAAGTATTTAGAACACTGTTTAAACATATGTTTTCTTTAATTTTATATTTAACTTACTAGTTCATGTATTATGTATTAGCAGGTGTATTTAAAGGGTGACGTTCTGGATTGAAACCACACCCTTGAGGAAGACTTGTTAGAAGTCGAAGCGCTGGATGAGGGAGTTCCATCTGTTGTTGGTACTCTTTGTAAATAAAACTTTTCACGTTTCCAATTGGCATGTCAGTGGACTTTTTCCTACAAAGAGAGACCTGAGTGACGCCACTTTTGGATTCTTGTTATCGTTACGAGTTGGCCGCTCGTTGTGGTAAGCACCGAATTGATCCTGCCAAGTTGCAGCATTCTCTTTGTTGTTGTCAGTGAAAAAGAACCCTGGAAATGTGGGGAGTGAACAAAAGGAGGCTATGCAGGCTTTAAGAGGTAATCTAAGGAAAGCACCATGTCTAGCTTACCAGTGAATGGATAAGCGGATATATATACATTCATTGCAAAAAAACTTCATTAATGCATCAGTTAGGGTTAATAGAACAGTGACAAAAGTTTGGAATTGTGATGTTAAGGTTACACCAACAGGCATCAGGGTGTGTGTTGGGGTTGTCAGCCTAACTGTCACCCTATTCCATGTGTAAACAAGCTGAGGTGGTGCACTATAGGAGAATGGGGTGAGAGTTACTGTAGGCCCAATGACCCCAATGCACAGCCTGGTGCCTGTTGGTATGTGGAGGGTGGGGGGTGGTAGGGGAGTAACCCTAACATCACATTTCTCGCCCCTCCGGGGTCTGTGCTCCCTTCACATTGTCAACATCTCTGTAACCATAGAAAATAGAGAAAAAATTCCACTGCAGGTGTAATGGATGATTTCCAAACTTGTTGTTGCAGCTTAGTTCACCTAAAGGTGATTTAAACTGTGGGTAGTGAAAAATTCGTATCTCGTTTTGTTTTCGAGATTACAGGCTCCAAAAGGCGTCACGGGTGCTGCAATGTTATCCTATGGGAAATTTCTCAACTCCAGAGCATTGTAACTTTGGTCCCATTAAATGTTTGTGTACTGAACCACCAAAAGGAACATCTGTGGGACCAGAGCTTGCTACCCTGCAAATTTCAACCCAAAAGCCCCAACCGTTTTGCTGCAGTGGAGTGGCAAAGAATTGTTGTTTTTTTGGCAGAGTACTTTAACAAATTGTGACACTTTTACAAAATACAAGCATAAACTTTCATGACTTGTGAAAGTCTCGCATCTGTACTGTCGCAATTTACAAAAGTACTGGGGCTCCGAGTTTTAAAACTGTATTTCTGGGGGGTGTACCCCAAAATAAAGATAGGGCTGGTATCCTCAGGACCCAACTAGGTAAACACAGCAGTCAGCATTTACCTAGGGGGTCCCAAATTTAAACGCCAGGCATTTTTCTCTCTCACTGACTGAAAACAAGATGGTTGCAGCATGAAAGTAAAAGGGCCATTTGTGAAAGTAAAATGTACTGGTGGCTGCTTTTGTGAGACCATATATTTTTTTCCCATTGACTATAATGGGAAACTTGTTTTTTAAATAACTTTTGAATGGTTTAATATTTTTTCAAACTCTTTGAAAGGCACATTAGTGACCCAGACTGCATGTTCCCTGAAAATTTCAGACCAAACAGACAAATCATGTGGGTTGTAGGTGCAAGCAAAGAAACACTCAAAAAGTCTGCTTTTTTGCATTCTGCAGCTCCGCAACCGCTCATCCGACCATAACGCAACTTGCCAGATCCAGAGATCTATGATACCAGACTACGCATGCAAAATTTCAGGCAAATCCATAGTACAGTGACAAAGTTATTAACATGCAAAATATTAGATTTAACATTCAATTAATCAATCAATACTTTATTTATAAAGCACCTTTCAAAATCAAGGCACTGTACACAACATAAAACATAAGATTTAAAAAGCAAGCAGCAGAATAAATTATTTAAAATTAGTCTGTAAAAGCCAAAGAAAATAAATAAGTTTTCAACATAGTTTTAAAACTACTATTGGTCAGGCATTCTCTTCACTGACAAGGTAGAGAATTCCACAGGGTTTGTGCTGCAGATGAAAAAGCGCGAACACCAGAAGTTTTTAAATGAACCCTGGGAATCTCTAGCAATCCCTCACTGGCAGATCAGAGAGGGTGTTTGGGGGAGTAGGGAATCAGGAGATCTTTCGGGTAGTCAGGTCCCTGTTCATGTAGGGCTTTAAAGGTAAGCAAGCCTACCTTATAGGTGATCCACCACTGAACTGGTAGCCAGTGCAGCTCACACAGCACAAGTGTAATGTGACTGGTCCTAGAAGTGCCTAGATATTCCTAGTGCAGTGATGATAAAGTCAGTAGTAGGAGAAGGAGTTGGTGTGGAGCGGGGAGTTATTAAGGGTAAAGATCATGGGCTTTGTTTTTTTGGCGTTAAGTAGGAGCTTTGCATTGATAAGGTTTGATTCGAGCCGGGCAAATTCCACTTGTAACGTATCTCTTACTTCAGATAGAGTTGAGCTATATGCATATAGAACTGTGTCGTCTGCAAAGAAATGTAGTTTGGAATGAGTTATATTGTAGTCAAGGTTGTTGATATAGAGCGAAACAAGGATAAGCCTACAATTGAACCTTGTGGGATGCCTCTAGTGACTGGTACTGAGGCTGAGAAAAATTCATCAGCCTTAACTTTCTGGAGCCTACCTTATAGGTAACTGGTAAACCACTGGGCAGTGGGGTGGGACTCCTATACTAATAAGGCTACTGGTAACAAGGTTATGGTCAACAGTGTCAAATGCCTTGCTTAAGTCAAGGAAGACTGCACCAATGATCTTTTTGGAGTCCAGGGCTGTAATCCAGTCATTTGTGACTTTGGCAAGGGTAGATAAGGTACTGTGGTTGGGACGGAAGCCGGATTGGGCCGAGCTGAGAAGGGTGAATGACTCAAGGTGGTGTTTAAGTTGAGGGTGAATCAGTTTCTTGAAGATTTTGGATAGAACAGGCAGGATAGATATGGGCCTATAGTTGTTTAAATCACATGGGTCACCTGATTTAAACAAGGGAAGGACAAGAGCGTATGTCCATGAAATGTGCATATAGCAGGCATAAAACTGAAGTGAGAGGTGGCCACTGGGCATGTAAGGGACCCATATGTGAAGAATGTATAGTTCATAATGAGACTGTACTGAACAGCTATATTGGATGCCACTACAGCCATAGGAAGGTGCCATATTGTGAGCGTCACAGGGCATGTGTCATTCTCTGCAAAGCTGATGTAGTGTTGGAAGTCACCGATAAGGCTACAGACAGGCATAATCACATCAAATACATCACAACAGTAGACACAGCAATGTCTTCTTACTGAACAGCAAGCAGTATGTGGAACCTGCCAAAACGCTGTGGTGGGATTATAGATGACCAAGGAAGGATCTTTAACCCGTTCCTTACAGATGTCACCCTCCAAGTGACCCACAGAATGGACTGCAGCCAGTTCGTCAAACAGATCCACATCGGGGTCACATATATGCAGAGAAACTGCCTTGGTTGGGATGCAGAGTCACATAACCCAGGTTCCTGGCTGTCATGAAGGAAAACTTCTGACAGGCCTCAAGTCATCTTGCATGAAGTTCTGATTACAAATGCTGGGCAATACCACTTGGCCAAACAGTTATCAGAGATGATAACTGGGAAGCACCCTTGGTTCTGCACCACATGAGCAAGTTATGAATTAGTGTGAGAGCGTAGTTCTCACAGGCTGTACATGTTACTCCTTTACCTACGAGCTTATGTTAGATCTTTAATGACTGTGTTGGGGTCTTTTGTATTGCATAGCTATGGGATTTTGGGCTCTAGCATGATATGAAACTTCACATGAAAGAAAAAAACTTTTAAAGCATCAAGACCATGTAGCACAGGCTTTGCACTTTTGCTTGGGTCCCTAAGTACCCAGTATGTTGCCTTATAGCCCTGTTTCAAATTGATATCCCTTACCCGAATAGACCTAACACAGAACTGACCATTCTGTCCAGTTCTGGTAGACACCTAGAGTGGAATATGCTGTGCTGTGGGTAAATTACTTGCCTGGCTACAGGATCTTGTGCTGTTGTCTGATAGGCAGTAACAACACCCGACACCCGGCGAACTTCTGGAAATCATTCAGATCCCTTTTCTCCCCTCCTACCCAGCCTCCACCTCTGACACTGTCAGCTTAGGGCACCTACATCACCGATCCCAGCGAGGTCACCACTGCTTTCAATACCTACTTTTCCAGCTGTACTGGCTCACCCCTATCGGGTCCTCCAGCATCCACTCACCCTGCCCCTCACCAAGAGTGATCCCACCAGCTCATAGTTCTCCTTCCACCCTGTATCCCAGGCCGAAGTATTCAAATCACTGTGATCACTGAACCCCAACAAAGGTAAATGCCCTGCGGCACTGGATGCCAAGATGCTATATTTGTCCAGTCCAGCCATTGCCGCCCCTCTAGCCACACTATTCAACCTCTCCTTCACTCTGGGCAAATTACCCACCAAATGGAAATGGGCTACCATCATACCCCTACCAAAAGGGGGCGACCCCTCCTCCCCAGGTAACTATCGCCCCATCTCCCTACTCCCGATTCTGGCAAAATTACAAGAACGTCTGGTCCTCGCCCAACTCTCTCCCTATCTGGACGTCTCCTCCTTCTTCACTCCATATCAATCCGGTTTTCGCAAATCACACTCAACTATCACCTCCCTGTTACGAGTCACGTATGACATACTTACCGGGATGGACAAAGGCCACATCACCTCTGCCATATTTATAGACTTAGCCAAGGCCTTCGACACCATCTCCCATACTCTGCTCCTTTCTAAACTCAAAGAGGCCAGTCTCTCCAACCCAGCCACCACATGGTTCCAAGACTACCTGGTGGGCAGACTCTAGGCTGTAAAAGTCACCTCCCACATCTCTAACCCCCTACCAGTTACCGCCGGCATCCCCCAAGGATCCATCTTGGGCCCACTGCTCTTCTCCATATTCCTAAACGACCTCCCATCAGCCTGTCATTACTCCTCCATACATATGTATGTGGAGGAAACAGTACTGTATGCCACAGGACCCTCCACAAGCATAGTGGCAAATCTACTACAGCAGGATTTCAACTCCATCCAGGAATGGTTCCAGTCAAACCATCTATTCTTAAACCCTAAGAAAACCATGTCACTAACATTCGGCTCACAGCAAAGACTCTCCCGACAAGGCCCCCTGCCCCATTAGAAACCCTGGACGAGACCCTACTGGAACAATGCACCTGCTTCAGATACTTAGGCATCTGGCTTGATCCACATCTCGATTTCTCCACCCATATTGATTCCATACACAGGCAACTACTCCCTAAACTCGGTGCCCTATACAGGAACAAAAGCTGCCTCCCCTCTCCCACCAAGAAAGCCATTGTTCAAAGGATGATCCTCCCAATACTTGACTATGGTGATATAGTCTACTCTATCACTCCCTCCTCCACCTTGGCCAGCCTTGACACCCTTTTCCACTCTTCTTGTTGATTTATCCTCGACTGCCTACAAACAACCCACCACTGTACAGCATAGGCTCCCTAGCCCATAGGCTCCCTCCAAGACCCATAGATTAACCCACTGTGCTAGGACCACAGCCAAATTTTGGTGCGATCCCTTCCCCCTACCTGGCCTCTACCCTCTCCCCACTACCTCCCCTGCTTACTCCCTCAAGCACTGACCCCAGACTCCTCCACGTCCCCTTCACTTGCACAACCAAAGGACAGGCCGCTTTCAAATTCCGTATCCCCCAGCTATGGAATGCCCTGCCTGCTGATATCTGATACTCACCCAACCCCAGCCACCTCAATTGCCTACTCAGCACCCACTGCTCCTCCAGCTGCTCTTGCTTTAGCTAGTGCCTACCTACGTAATTGTATTTGTATGCTCAGTTGTGTTTTCTAAAATGTTCCTGTTTCTAGCAGACAATTGTCTGTACGTCGGATTCATTGTTTTGTTTAACTACTGTACCTTGTGATTTGTACCAATGTCTTGGGTCTTGACCCCCAGGTCGCATCTGGAATTGAGCAACACTGCTCAGTATGCCTTCCTGGTTAAACTCATAAATGAATAAATAAACACCTAGACATTTGTATCACACAGTATTAAACATACATTAGTAGAGGCACAAGAATGACTATGTTTAGACATGTGCTAAATGAGAAAACTTTCAAAATCACAGAATTATGTATCAACTGTTGTAGGACAAAACATTGTCTTCTTTTGTCTGAGGAATGGCAATCACATTTAAAAGCAAAGAAAACATAAAATAATAATACATTTGTGTCCTCGTGTCATAATAGCAAAGTCACAGATTCATACAACATGTTTAGGTATAATAAGTACATCTTTCTAATAAAGTCCTTGGAGAACAATAGCAATAAGTTCATTGTGTGGGCTCCATCCCACTATAGATAAGCACTTGTGGCACAGGAGGTGATGTGTCATTGGAGGATGTCACAGTTCATTGCAAAGTGATGCTTTGCACCACCACAGTATTCACAGTATTAGGACTGCCTTTGTATATGTCTTTGTCAGTTCATAAATGGCTGTATCTAAATGTTGCTCTGGGTCAACCATCAAGGATGCATTGTCCAGAAAAATATGAAGCAGAAACAAAGTTGTCCAAATATGTACCTTCATGGTTTAGATTGTATTTAAACAAAAGTCTGAAATGTTTCTTAAAGTGTCTCTGCAAAAGTACATGAGGGCATGCTGTGAACAGCATGATGATGTCATAATTATTAGAAAGTCTCTGCAGATCACATGAGAAAAAGTAATCAAATTATGGCAGGCAGCATGGTCACTTGAAGTCCCGAAGTTTTGTGGCAACACGCCACAATGGAATTAGGATCAGCACAATCACTGATAGGCTCCTTTATATTTCTGAAAGACAAAAGAAGAATAAAGAGGAGTGCCTCAGGACCCTTCCTCTTTAGTACATTAGTGTTATGACACTAAAATAATTTTGCATTATTCTTTTCAATTGAGCTGGTATCTCTTGAATATGACATCTGCTGCCCTCCCAGCTGTGGCTGCCAGCCACATATTACTTAATTTCTGACAAACAAAAGAAATCAAAACAGAGAGGAGGACGTCCCCTTCCTCACTGGTAGGTTAGTGAATAGTTTACATGAAATCACTTACATCCTGATGCTGTTTCCTTGCTATGCCCTGTAATGCAGATTTCATACACGGTGGGGCTGCACCGGCATGTTACAGGGTGGGTCCCTTCCATGGTTTGGAGAAGGGTCCCTTTTCATCATAAATTCTGATCGTTACCGTATCTGGTAACAGCAGAATGGTAAATAGCCTTCAAAAGTTTCCATTAACCCCCACACCCTCTACCCTGGTGAACAGTGAAAAAGCCGTCTACCAAAGTGAGTTGGCTTTTGTGGGAACAATATGCATCTGCCACCATTTCTAGGGTGTTTGCCTTAATTAGAACAGACTGGCATAAAATCATAAACAATGTAACTGACATTCAAAAATGGCTGTGGACACCTCAGTATCAGAGCTGTCAGACCCACAGGGAATTTTTCCCATAGACTTACATTGGTTAGGAAACAATGCAATCTACAGGAAAAGTGCCCCAGAGGTACAGGGAAAATTCCAAATTAATCTGGGAGCACCACTATACTTCCTCCCATGCCCCCCCCCCTTTGTTTAAAACAGCTGTGAATCATAGACTGCAGGAATCAGTCAGCAATAACTGGTGAGGGTGTACAACTGCTCCATATCTCCCCCTGCAAGTTCATTGCAGTGCATGGAGCTCGGCAGTTGCATCCCGTTATATAAAAAGAAAGGAGCTTAATATAAAAATTGCTACACTGCCAAGGATGCTAAAAGAAACAAAACACAACAGAAAGTAGGGTGTGATATTTACAACAGTGAAACCCCAGTATGAAGTAGATAATTAGTGGTTTGGAGGTGACCCACCTCCCCATGCAGGAGCATGTCAATAAAACAGACCATGTACACACAGTAACACTGGCAATATATTTATAAAAGAAGGATAAAACCTTTTAATTCTGGACAAGAAGTTTAGTTCTAAAACATAAACTTTAATGTTTCTAATGAGCACCTCACAGTCAAATTCCTGTAGTCTATTGTATTGGATTTCAGCCAGTCACTCCTTCTCAAACAGAAGGGATCAAGCAATCAAGGTCATAAGATTGCTTCATGATTAAACAATGTAATTCAAATGTGCTTCTTTATAGAAATGGCCCTCCCTCCCAGGGAAGGAGAATTTACATCAAACAACTTTAAACTTCATATGCTTAACAAGCAATATAGTACAAGGGGAAAAACTGTTTGTTACAGAATGAAGGGCATATTAAAAGTTATGATGCTCTTTCAATTGAGATGACAGGAATGTGCCATTCTAATAGAACAACTACAAATACCTTTAACACGGGAATGCAAATCTTTTTGATTCAATGAAACATTGCCCCCCATAGAGGTTTAGACTAGTGATCTCTGTGGCAGGCTGCCAGCTGCCAGAACTCTGTGCCACTGAAGGGATGTTTCAGCAAGGATAGAGGATGGGGATGTAATCACATAAGTTTATACCACACCAAACTTTTTGCAGTAAAACAGATCTATGTCCTTTTAAAGAAGAAATGTGTCTATGTGTTCAAACACACAGGAAGGCAAAAACATTTATATGTAATGTCATGACATATAAGAAATATCTTTAAACTGCAAAGCAAAAACTTAGCCATTATTTCAGCATGTGCTATAGAATCTAGAAAAACCTTGTCAGTACTGACGTCACAAAGCAATTAACCTTGGAGCTTTCAGCTTAATCCGAGTAGAAAAATTCCACTTTAGATTTATAGAACATACAGTAATAAAACATCTGAGCATTTGTCAAATGCTTTTACAGTACTGAAAACACAAGCAGGTGTTTTTACATTTCTGAAGCAGTGTGTGTGTGTGTGTGTGTGTGTGTGTGTGTGTGTGTGTCTGTCAAGAGAATTACAAACAGAACAGTAAAGGATTTCTCTTCCTTAGTGATCAAACCAGGAATGAAATGTGTAGTTACATTAGTAGGGAGAACAGAAAAACAAAGGCTGGCCAGCTGAGAAAGAGTAGACAAAGAAAAGGGCATTACGTACATGGTAAGTTCATTTAACCTTTGTCAATAAAAACATCATTACTGGAATGGGGCAGTGTGGCAGTGCCTCACATTCCCAACCACCAACAATCCATTCTGTTACCTAAAAGAGTTATTTGCTACGGAAGTTCAACATAGTTCACTCTAACAGAATCCAAATCAGGCCCTAGTGCCCTAATACTTGTTGCTGTCTGCACTTTCTGATTTGCCTTTCTATCACAGTTCCATAATGCAAGTTGATCAGTACAATAATCACAGGGGTCCAATGCATTTGGGACATCTTTACAGAATCATCTAGCTTGTGTTTAGCTAAATGTTTTGCACTGATTGCCTCCATACTGTTAAAGCCGTTTGGGTTCAAGGAACCATGAGCTTAAGACACCTCGGTTCTGATGTTATGCCAAGCTCTTAACCTTGACACTGGGAGAAGGTTATGACCCTTTTAAAAGACCAGCATCCCACCTGAATGTTACTGGTGCAACTGCATTTGGATTCAAATCCCCCCTTTTTATATTTTATGTTCTTGGTTAAAGAATCAGGGGAGAACTCACCAGGGTTGCCATTGTAAAGAAAGATTTTGGGGTGTCTGTGAAGGTACCAATTATAATAAAGACACAACTAGCTGGTATATACTTTCTTATATTATGCAGCTTCACAAAGAAAACATTGCAAAGCTTCGACACAACATTTCCATCAGAAATATAATCTGTCTAGCAAATGTCTACAGAAGATGGGCAATCTTTTCATAATTACCTCTTCTGTGGAGACACGGGCACAGTGAAGGACTTCTTCCAAATGGATTCCTGGCTCACCTTCCTCTTGTCTGGAAGGCTTTATTATACCTACTGTAACTTTGTGTATAGACTAAAGTGCCTCACTTCCAAGAACTGTTATTTGGTCTTGTTTACATGTGAGGTGAGTTTTACATGCATCGGCACTTGCCCTTATCAGTGATGTCCAGACACTGCATCTTTTCCCAAATGAAGTTCTCATAACATCAGTGTGGCAAGGCTGTCTCTATTCCATGGGATCAGCAAACAGCAGTTCTCCACTGTAACCTTTATCTCTTAAAAATGCCCCTTCTTGCAACTGGAATATTTGCTAATAAGCAGTAATACATTGGTTACAAATGCACAGCTGATAATATTACATTGTAATACACGTACAGTTGCAATAAGCTAATAACTACATACATGGTATAGGCAGTAACAAGAACAATGACAAATATTTCCTTACAACAGCAACATGTCTATTTTTGCAGCTACTCAAAGTTACAGGACCTTAGAAGAAAGGCAGCGATGTGCAGAAATCCTGTGCCAACTATCATGCCTCAAAATCATGATGGCACAAGTCATTCAGGAGGAAGATTCCCACCAGCTCCAAACAATTACAATGAATCAGGCCATCGAGGGACAGAATGCCACCAAGTATCATCCCCCACACATAGACCAAGTGAAAACAAGCGTTTGTCAATAACTGTAAGCCCTTTCTAAATAAGCTCCCTAGCTAAAGTCTCATCTTTGGTAAGAGACTGAAAGGTCTGGGAGTGATACTTCACCTGGGAGGCAATGGGCTAATTGAATGGCTAATGTTGTGCATGTTTTGCTAGGAACTATGTAAACTGTCATCATCTAGACTGGTTATCTGCCAAGCTGAAATTGAGATTGTTGTACTGACAGCATCAGCTAAAAGGAACTGTTCAAAGAACACACCTTTCCAACATCCTCTACCCCAATTTTCTAGGGGAAGCAAAGACTGTCAGTAAAGTAATGTTCTTCAAATAAGAGTACACCAGTACAAACGTAGTTGAAAGAGTCTGTTGCTTAATTACTTCTTAATTGCTAACATGTCATCTTTTTTCTTTTCAGATCTGTGGTGCTTAAGATAAAACTTACTGAGTGGCATAGTACGGGTTCATTGTTATCTGCTTGCCCTGTGAAATTCATGACATTGTGGGATTTAGGTGAGGTCCACTTCACTGGGATTAAGATTTGCTTCTGTGGTAGTATAAAGTAAATCAGGCTGCCTCCCATGCATTTGGTTTCCAAGTTTGGGTTTGGGGTAACTAAAACTGAGTCATAACACTCACAGTTCTATGGACCTATTTTATTGACTGGAGCATTGGTGGCCATGATACCAGGAAATTTTTGTACTCTTTTTAATAAGTTCCATGTGATCATTAACTTCCACCTGGGCAGTGATCAGGGATGAACAGAAGAGACTTCAGTTTTATGTTTACTAGAAATATAATTATAAAAATAAAACTAAGTTTAATACTCTCATCATTTTTGCAAACAAGTCCAAATGGTAACACTTTGTGCTTTTAACCTGACCACAAGATGTGTCACAGGGGGGATATGAACCAGAGCAGGAAGGCAATTTGACAAACTAGGACCAGTAAAAGCAAAGACCTGTTTTCCCTTTAGGCTCCAAACCTTTGGGAGCAAAAGCTCAAGACCTTCCATGACCCTTAGACAAACTTTTATTTTATTGGGTTTCAAGAAATCTAGACATTATTTGGGGAGTTTGATCTAACACAATGGTCCATGGATTTTGTTAGATGATCCTTACTTGCATGAATTAGAAGCCAGTTTAGTTCTTTATACTTACTACAGAGCTAGGTAAAGCATGGCACATTTGACATAAACCTCACCATATGATTGTACATGACCTCAGTTCTGTCCCACTGGAAGGTTGTTGCACACCCAATGGCTATACATAATCTAGAAAGGAAAGTAACAATGTGTTGACAACCTTAGCTTTGGTTCCTGATACAAAGCTGCACAATTTCTGTGCAGCAGACCAAGACTGGACTTAGCTTCATTAACAGGCTCTGGGCATAAATATCTCATTTCATATGTGGATTTTGCCAGCAACAATATATGTGTGGTTGGTAACCTGCTGGAGAATCATCTCATCCTTTGCTTTAATAACCAGGGGATTGGCAGATAGTCTTATTTACCTTTCAGTCACACATAGCATAACTTGTGTCTTATTTCAGTTCAGGGCAAGTCTGTTGCTTATGCCACTACTCCTGAACCACGAGTCCCAAACAAAAGGCCGCTGATTCAGAATGTTACCTGTTTATAATATACATACAAACTGCTATTGCAGAGCTGTCCACTCTTGATTCTTATGGTACAAAAGTTTTTTATTCTATTGAATAGTGCAAACTTACAAACATTTCCTCAGATCTTGTGTCAAATGCCCCCAGTGTTTCACTCATATTGAGCTTTCTCAAGGGTAAGTGACCTCTGATGTCTATCAGTACTTATACATCCAAAGCAAAATGATCACATGCAAATTTAAAAAGACAGTGCAGTGATAGGACAAACACAGAATCATTTAAAAACAAAAGTGGTTTGTTGTCTATGCATAAACAGTTTATACAGTAAATTATATACAGGCACCATTCTGACTAAGCAGCCTTTTCTTGACTAAATGTACATTATTAACTTTTAGAACATATTATTAACATTTTTCAGATGACAGATATAGCACATTCACAATGACAGACAACCTGGAAGAACAAACACCCTCTCCCCCAGACATAGTTATTGCTGAGGTACAGGCAATATTACAAATCACAAGCAACAGAGTAATTCTGAAGATACTTTACAAATCTCCAATTACTTACAGTTAACTATGGTAAGAAGGGCATCTATGCTCTCCTACCTTTTCTAATAAGAGTAGAAGCTATGCCTCAGTGAGACCAACATTCACTCTAGTCACAGTATCTGCATGATTCTGTGGTGCCACTCTACCAGTGTGGGTATCTGGTCATCAAGCAATGGTGAAAAATCAGTTTCTTTATTACCATGGTGATTAACATGAAATGGTATCTCCTGTGGCCTGGCAGTGTATAAGTATCATGTCCCAGGTGACATCTGTTCCTTGTGAACAGCCTCCCAATAGAGGCCATAGAGGTAAAATGACTGGTGAGTTCAAGAATGCATGGGATAGACAGAAGGCAACACTAGTGATAGGAAAGAGAGGGTAAGCTGCTGATCTTTTAGGATCTGGAGTTTAAGCAGGTAGGGAAATTAGCAGACTAGGTGGGTCAGGCTGTCCTTATCTGCCATCAAAATCTATGTTTCTATGTGAAGATACCTTCTAGTCCTAGCAATGGTTTTAAGTTACTCTGGACAGCTTGCTACAGGAGCTTTGCCTTATGGCAGTCCCACAAAATATGTAATAGTGTATCCTTCTCTATACGGCATCTGCAGTATATGGAGGAATCTTTGAGTCCCCACTTAAATATCTGAGGAGTATGGTACATATTTCATAAAATGTTTTACTGCATGAATTGGTAACTGTCTAGCTTTACATAATTATGAGTATTTAACTAAGCAGAGTCCAATTATTTTGGGGGTAGGGCTTTAATTCAGGGCTTGAGACCAGTAACCTGACTGGGCTCCCTATCTATGTGGCATGGAGTTTCATAAGGTAGACTAGAGATGTAATATAGCATGGCGTTGATGTGCCAGGTTACACAATTCTTGAAGTGTACATGGTGGCAGTGAATCTGCCCAAGGTTCCCTTAATGTTGTGGCCAACATGTGTTGTAATTGCATGAAGGCAAATGTATCCTTGCTATCTAACCTGAAGTGGTCTTTCATTTGCTTGAAAGTTGCCCAACTATTCAGATGTATGAAATGTGTGACTTGTGTGGTGCCTTTGTTTTTCTAGGCATGGAAATGGGCAGGTACCCCAGCTATTTTAAAATTGGGGTTCTTTCATAATGACTGATCCACTAAGGCTCCCAGTAAAAACTCAAGGATTCTACAGAGTTGTCCATATGTAGAAACTGATGTACCAGTCAGAGTACTACACAGGCTTTTTGGTAACTTAGTTTGTGTGGTATAAAAAAGTGCTTCCAGGTTCAGACCTCATTCCCTGCAAAAATGTTCCTCAATTTCCTGCCATTGAGGGAGATATGAAGACTATGAGGGTTCTAGTGGGACCTGCTATCTGAGTGGCATGAAAGTAAGTTAGGAAATCTGGGAGGCCTGGACCTTCTTTGGTTCTCTCTGCTGCCAGTTAGGTAAGCCTTCTGGGTCTTTTCCTTCATGAGAGAAAGGTAGAGATTAATGAGTGCACTTTCCAGAACAAGGACAGTGGCAGAGTGGTTATGACCATAGTGAATGACAGAGCTGGGAGAACTCAATGAAGTTCTGAGCCTTATTAAATAAGAACCAGCACACAGGGGGGGTTCTGATTAGTTCTGATCATTTATAAATATTTAAAAAATGTGATAGAAAGTGATAAAAGGGTCAAACTCTAATATTCAACAAAGAGTTCCAAAGGGAATAATTTAATTTGTTATTTGTATGAAAAGTAAAAAGCTAAAGCAAAGCACTAGGTAGCTCCACACCATGGTCTGTGGCATCCCTTGGAGGCATACCTGCTTGGGCCTGTAAGTGTACTGGGGAGGGGAGAGAGAGAGAGAGAGAGACACACACATGCAAATCCATACCTACCAGCATCCAATAAGCAGCTAACATATTTTTTATTAATGCTGCTTATGGAGGGGGGGGGCATATTTAGTTACAGATGTTCTAGAGCAGACCAGGCCAAAGAAATAAATGGCTAATGAATGATTAAATGAGCAGCAGCAAGAGCCCACTCACCATTCTCATGTGATGCTGCTACATTACATGTCCCCATGTACTGTGATGCAGTGCACTAACTGGTCCAACTCGTGGTAGCATTTTCTATTACTGCTTTTACTCAGCACAGCAACATCTTTTAAAGAATAAAGGAAAGATATACTGTAGAATAGGAAATATTCACTGTCCATAAATTTTCACTATGTTCGCTGAAGTGCTCAGAATCATGAAAATAAAATTACACTAATTAGTACTGAATGGAAGACTTATAGTTTAGAGTGAAAATAAATTTATACAAATATGGCCACTTTGTGGCTAGCGCTAAATATAATTGATGCATACTTTTCCTATTCTACAGTATTCTTACTGACCATCACCCAGGCAGTCACATCAGTCAAGTGCAGCATAGTCAATAAAATAAGATATAGTACTTTCCTACAATTGTGTGTGCACCTGACAACATACAATCATAAATATTTCCTACTTCCAAGAAACAGTTGCTGGCCAATGCGAGGCACAGTATAAATAAGTAGATAAAATACAATCTCTGTCCAGTTACTGTACCTGAGATGTAGTATTACATCATACTACAAGCAATGAATGAATTTAGTTACATTTTTCTCCAGTAATCACAGCCAAATATCAATGAAGGCATATGAAAAAAAATTTATTTATCCAAAGAAGTGCATTCAGGCATCAGCTAAGCCATCTGTAATAAGAACATTCAAACAGTAACTATAGTATTAACATCATACTACAGTACAGTTAGGTGGTAAAATAAAATAATATGTTTTCACACAGTTGCTGACAAGAAATAGTAGCAGGGAGCAGTACCTACCTTCCAGATCAGATAAGTAATACTACTAAGTAATTCAGGACATGAAATGCAGTTGCTTGCTGTATTGTATGAACTTCAAACCACTGATGTTATTATTTTTTTGTGCTGCTCATTGTGTTCATTCAGGTAATCCTTGTCTACTCTGGCCTGTCATGAGTCTGACCTGACTTATCTTTTTGTTTTGTTTTTCCCAATTGTTTAACCATGAGTGGCACACTAAGCTGAAAGCTTGTTTACGGGTGCGACCTGGGAGCACAGGGAAGTTAAGTGACTTGCTCAGAGTCACACAGTATGCAAGTGGGGGCTGTGGGATTCAAACCCAGGTCTCCAGATTGGCAGCTCAGAGCCTTAAACCACTGCGCTATACTGCTATAAACCATTGTGCTATATCTCATTCATGCATGGTAGTATGAAGACCCTATTCAAAAAATGCGTTTCACCACAGCCACTGTGGGAAAGTGTTTCATGGATAGGACCTGTTCAGAGTCAGTATGCCAATGTTTCACTCAGGTGTCATATTTGAAATTAAAGTGAGGAATGTTGACTTTCAGGAATGTCAAACACCCAGTATTTTCTGGTGTTAAACAGGATCCTGCATCAGTAATAATATTACCAGCTGAACTTAACAATCTTTCCGAAGAGACGCTAGTCGGAGGGCAATTCATGTACTTCATTGCAATTTGTACTAAAGCAGGCCAAACATTTTATTTTGAGTTCCAGTATTTCAAAGGATCAGCATTTCAATTAATATTGGGCTCTGCCAGGTACATCTCAACAGTGGTCTGTGCTGAGGCTTTGTTAGGAGAAATGAAGATGTCACAATGACATCTTATAAGTGACTCCAGAGACCTGAAGCTGAACTGGGTGGGCCAATGCTGCTTTTTTTGAATGGTAGTGAAGAAGAAGATCCTGCTGCATTGGTTGAAGAAGAGGGAAAAAAGCTGTAATACCAGAGGAGGCATCGCCTGATGCTGTGCTTTGTTGAGATGAAGACTGTGAATCTGATGGTGTACTTCATTCCACGACAGCATGCATTCATCAATTATTTCTTGTTTACCTGAAAAGAAGTGTCATCATCACGCAGTAGTTGTTTTGATCTGTATTGTGGGTCCAAGATTGTTACTTTAATATAGTGCTCTGACTGAAGCATTTTACAGTTTTTCATCTTCAACTTTTCTGATCATTTGTCTTGTCATATATTTTTGTATTCTGGTAGGCAACCTGTCAGCACCACTGGCAGCAAATGTGATGGAGCTACCTGTGTTCTCTAAATGTTTCCTAATCAAATTCAATCTGAATTTTAAAATGTTTATCAAGGGTATCGCCTGGCTCAGAGTTGCTGTGTTTGCACTCACCTCTCTGGTGATTTCCTCAAATGACTGTAGGAGTAAAATAAAAACTCCAGCATAGCCCACTGTGGTGGCATAATATAGACATCTGCATTGCCAGTTTTGTTTTCCAAGGTGTGCTGTCTGACAGCTTTCTTTTGTTCCAGCAGCCTTTGAGGCATAGGAAAGGTTGAATTCCAGCTAGTAGAAATGTCTTGGATCAGTCTGTGCAAAGGTAAATTGTGCTTCTCCTGTATTTTCTCAAACAAGTGTTCGACTTTGCTTGAGTGACTGAAATGAGTGCAGATTCTTGTAGCAGTGCAAACAAGAGCCTTAATGCCCCTCTCCTCATCAAGAAAACTGTGAACTATTAAATTCAAGCAGTGCACAAAGCAGTGGATATGGACAAAGTCCCCCCTCCTCCAAAGCCTTCCTTATGTTGGACCCATTATCTGCAACAATAATTCCAGTTGACAGTCCATGTCATGTGAGCCATTGCTATATTGGTTGTTTGAGATCCTCATTGATATTGTATGAATTATGTTCAGATAGAAAATAAAACATTCTTAGAACAGCAAACTAGGATTCGCTGTCCCTACAAAAATTATCAAAACATGCCAAATGTGCAGTAACAGATATGAAGGGTTCAGGCAGACTGCTTGTCCAAATATGTTATAAGATGCACCACCCTCCCAACAGCACAGGCCAAAGTCGTGTCAGTTTTTTGCATATGACATCATAGAGATCTGGAATCACTGCTGAGGAAAAGTATTTTCTCCATGGTATAGTATATTGTGGCTCGAGGTACTTATGCAGTCACCTGAATCCTACATGTTCAACCATGTAATATGGTAGCAAGTCAATGGCTATCATCTCGTAAATTTTCTTTTTATTGTTATTGTAACAGTAACAGGGTGGTCTAAGGGATATTTGGCTTTATGGTACCTTTCTGAGATGGTAAGCTGTTTCTTTGAAGGAGGGGGGCTTCTGAACACAAGGCCACTGCTAGTTTGACTGGATGGAAGTGGGGGTGGTGTTTCTGTATTGCCGTGGGGGCTGTCACTGCCTTCATCTATCAGAGATAACCCTTTGTGTAGTGAGCGATTATCACTTTCACTTTCTCTTCTGTTCTCAAAAATGGGTTTCTCATTAATGTCATGACATCTGATTAGGTGCCTTTTCAGTGTTGAAGTTCCCAGTGCTCCTTTCTTTTACCCATGCTGACTGCCCATTTACAAACAGCACATGTTGCCACTAGCACATTAGAAGCACTAACGGAGAAGTATGATGAAAAATAAGATGAAATATTTTTAGATTTTTTGCCAGGGAGTAGGCACTGCAGTTCAATCAGCATAGGATGTTTTTTGTGCTTCAGATTTTTCTTGGGCCTCTTCCTGTTGTGATTTATTCCCTTCCTCTAACCCACTGTCCTCCTCCTCCTCAACCATAGGATTAGAAACATTTACTTCTCATTTGCAGTTTTCATCCCCTCTGGTAATCCTGCCCCATCACGCCTCCTTCATCGTCTTTATCTTCTGCACCTTCATTGGGCTCAGCCTCTGAGGAATCAGGAGTTGAGGGACTATCAGTAGCGTAGTATGCAATTGTTCCATATCAGGGAGTGCCAGTGCAGGTGGTGCCCACCAACCTTTTTGTTTTAACCAAAGAACCTTTTTTTGGTGGGGGGGGCGGGCTGATCTTGCAGATGCACCTTTATTGTGCTCAGGTATTCACTTGGAAGATGACACTTTAAATTTACCAGAAACACTTTTTGGGGTTTGATTCTGTTGGTCCTGTGCAGAACGATTGCTTAGCCTATCCTTTGATTCTCCCTTTTGGTTGCCTAAAACTGCAGTGCCTAAATGACAGTCAGAATTTGCCTGAACATTTTCATCCATTTCTTTCTTTTTTGTATTTTTTGACTTCCACACCTACAGGCCTAAATGACCAGTACCACTTCCTTCTCAACTCACTAATAGCGATTCTGAGTCCTACTGTTATTGTTAATGATTGACTGTTTACAGCAACTCAGCAATGTTATGCTACTACAGCCTTGGAATATAAACTGGTGATGCAGACATCCAGAGCACAGCACACTGGTATAGTGGTGAATTGTTATTTGTTCTTGAGGATAACGAACAGATTGAAAAGTAAGGAATATGACTGATGATGACACTTATATACTATTATTGGACAGTATGTAGTTTACAACTGAAGTAGTCAACTCTCAATAAAGCGATGTATGAGAAAAACAGCCTGTATGGATATTTCTATTTCTCTCCACCTTTTGCTGTGAAATCTGAATTTTTTCTATTATAGAACTGTAATATTTTTTTAAATAATAATTGCTTTATTTTGCCTTCCCCTGGACTATGCAGCCAGCAGCACAGCATCACCTGTGACTGTGACCTCTGGCAATTTGTATGCATTTTAATTACTGAAGGCTTTGCCTTCCCCTGGACTACCCAGCCAGCAGCACTGCACCACCCATGACAGTGACCCATGGCAACTTAATAATTGCTTACAGGCAGCAATGCTAGACTGCACTCAGCCACTTTTTGTTTGGTACATACCACAAAAATTAATCTTGTTTTGTCACAGATTTCCCCTCACAAGTTTGACTTTTCTTTGTGGGCACACCCACCTGCCCATTCAGGCTTTCTCTCTCTTACCCCTCCCCCCCTTGGTTTGGATCTCTCTCTCTCTCTCTCTCTCTCTCTTCTCCTCCTCTTATTGTTTGGCAGCATCACTAACAGTCACTGCACAGTAAGTGCTCCACTTTTCTTTTTTCCGGCAGTTTGGGCTCATCTCTCCGCCTGCACAGTTAAGTAAGTGCTCACTGTCCCTGTCAGACAGCAGTCTGCTCTCCACTCAGCTCTCTTTCCTCTGCGCAGCATGGCATGCTTACATTTTCTTTTATAGCTGACGTGCTGGTGTTACATGACACCCGGACAAACTCCCTTGCTAACTGGATGCTGCTGGCCACCTGTGCTGAGAGGTGGAATTGCTTACCACAGACCCGGAACTGGACATTTTCAACAAGTTCATATTGGCCCTAGTCTGTGGGTGAGCACTGGATCTGGGGGGGGTTCTGATTTACAGTGGAACAGTCACCCAGCCCAAGTGAACAGATGCATTATTCTGGGCAGGATTTTCATTTTGATTGTATTTATGTACCCTCAGAGAGAGGGGTAACCCCTGCTATCTGTCCAAGTCTTGTTTTATGATCACCAGTAAATCACTTAGATTTTCTTTGACCATCTGTGATAATGAGGTAGAAATCTTGATACCCAGGTGCAACATGCTCTTGTTCAACCAATATAACCCTAGATGTTCTAATGTTCTATGTCCCATCTTCTGGTATGAGAACTGAGGGGTAAGAGTGTGGTTTTCCCAACATTTGACTGATACAGGGATAGGGCACAACATTTCTTGATTTCCATGAGGGCTGCTGGTAGACGGGTAAAAGGGTTTTAGACATGCAACGTGATCTCATCAGCATGTAGGGACATCTTGTTCTTTTTGTCACCAAATGTGAAACTCTGAATGGAAGGACTGTTGTTAATTCCCACTGCCAGAGGCTCTAGATATAAATTAAACATGAAGGGAAAAAGGGGACATGCCTGCCATGTCCTGTTCCATAATGAAAAACCACAAGACAAGACCTTGTTACAGTGTACTCTTACAGATGGATTAGAATGCAACAACTGCCAGCCCGGTGGCACAGAGGGCTGAGGCACTGGCACCTTACCTCGAACCATGCTGGCGACCGGGTTCGGAACACCCCGCGCCGTCAGCAAGGGGAGGAGAGGATTGAACACCCAGAGGACTGCTCTCCTCTCCTGGGGTGGGTTGGGGAGATGCCTCACTCTGTAGTGGCCTCTGGTGGAGACCAGGAGCACCACAGATGCAGCACAACAAGGGAAGCCTGGAGGAAAAATCAGAAAATGGTGCCTCGATCGACCGAATGATGGCCACTCGGACCCTCTCCTCCATGGAGCCCCGAACATGCCAACCTGACCTCAGCAGCACCCAGGGCCGAGAAAGATGGTTGTAAGGCACTTTATCCCTGGAAGGAGAGAACCAGCCTGATGAAGGGATCGTTGGGTTACCCTGGGCCGGCTGCGATATGAGGCCGGGGGTTGGGGACGGGGTCCTGGGGGAGGATCCTTGGCAATGGCCTGAAGGAGAGGCCAATCGAGACGTGGGGGAGATAAACAGATAATACAAAAAAAAAAAAGAATGCAACAGCTGTACCCATTTAATATATTCCACTGGCATTTTATATCTAGCAAGAGTTCTGAATAGATAGTTCCAGTTTATCTGTCAAAGGCCTATTCCACATCTAGGGATGCCAGTGCTGCCAGAGTGTTACCAGACCTGGATGCGAAGAAAATATAAAATAGCTTCCTGAGGTTGCCTGAGGAATGTCTTGCACCCATAAATCCCACCTGTTCTGCCCCCAATTAATGGTGTCCAGACCTTCTGTAATCTAAGAGAGAACACTCTGGCCAGCAGCTTCCGATCTATATTTAAGAAGGATATGGGACAATAGTTACTGTGGCTACCAAGCTGGCATCCTTCCTAGCTTTAGCCAAGACTGAAATTATAGCTTGCTGCATCATGTGATCTAGGTCCCCTCTGTCATAAGCCTCAGTCTATAGATTTGTGAGCTGGTTGAGAAGCACCTCTTTTAACACATAATAAAAACTGGTGACCAGTCCATCTGGCCCTGAGGCTTTGTCTATGGCCATTGTATCTACAACGGCTCCTAACTCCCCCACTGTGACAGGGCATTTAAGGAACTCTTGGATCTCTTTGTTCAGGGTGGGTAAAGGTGTATCAGCTAGACAACTATCTATTTGGGCATCAGAAATGTTTTGTTGTTCAGTGTCATAAAGTTGTTGATAAAAATGCTGAAACTCTTCTACAATCTCCCTGGGTTTCATAATAAGTTGACGCATGTGAGCTCACCTAATATATCATACCATTCTAAAAGTCTCCTGGGCTTTTAGACAGAATGCCAAGACCTTCCCAGCTTTTTCCCCTTAGGAAATATATCCCACTTTGGCTGTAAAAAGAGCCAGCTCCTCCTGTTCTCTGTTAAGTTTATGGTATTGTTCCTTGAGTAAATTAAGTTGCTGCATGTTTTGTTCTGAGTTGGTGGTCCTAGCTGCTTTTCTAGGAGTCTAATTTGCACAAGGATTTCTCTTGTTTTGCCTGCCTCTGCTTTTTATCTTTAGAGGTAGGCTGAATTATCTCTCCCCTCTATTGCACATTTATAGGCACAACACAAAGTATCTGCCCTCTGCACTGAACCTTCGTTCTCAAGGAAGACCCTGTCAGTGAAGTCTTTCAATCAAGTAACTATTTGTGTTTGTGAGGATATTGTTGAATTTCCATATTTTATCAATTTCTGATTGAGGGTTTATGATGAGGACTAGTTCTATAGGGGAGTGATCTGAGATTACCTGTGGGAGAATTTCAGTGTGACATAACCCCTGTAGTGGGTTTGGATTCATTAGGAAAAAAAAAAAAATTCTGGAGCTAGTACCATGGGCATTAGTATAGAATGTAAACTCCCATTTGGTAGGATGGAGTGTCTGCCATTGCTCAATTAAGTTTAGAGAGTCCTGACGCTCTTTAATAGCCCTCTGGTTGGATGAGATATGAGATTTGGGCTTACCCATCCTATCCGGGTCAATGTCTAAGGGTGTGTTTCAGTCTCCAGCCATAAGAATCAGAAGGTTTTCCATTTTGTCATATGTAGCATGAAGTACAGGAAAATGTCAGGCTCCTCCCTGTTAGGACCATACATATTAGCTAGGATAATTTCTCTATTTAATATACCCCTTATGATAATACATCTGCCTGCTGTGTCTGAGTTTTCTTGGAGCAGTGTAAATGGAGAGGACCTGGCTACTAGAATAGGCACTCCAGCTCTCTAAGGGACATGTTGTACAACACCTACTCCACCCATGACTGTCTCAGCAGATGTACATAGTCGTGACTAGGTGGGTCTCCTGCAGGAAGCTAAGCAGCCTTTTGTTTGGTATTTGTAATTATGCATTAGGCTATGCTTTAAGGTACCTCTGTAATTTTCAAAGTAGTACTGCATGCATATCTGGCAGTAAAATATTACCTAGCCAAGTGTTGCAGACTGATTTCTCCCAGGCTCAGCATGTACTCTGTTGCAAGCTTTCTCAAACCCTTCAGACACCTGCAAGAGTACTTTAGTAGTTGCTACAACTCAGCATAGGCACGCTCTTGGGGTATCTATAGGTCTGAATTCCACTACAGCCACTTTTAACACAGTACAGTACTCTTTAAAAAAGGGCAAATGACCCACCCCTCTCTGTCACAGCTGAGAACACCTCACTTTAGTAACAAAATATGGTAACTGTAGCCTTCCCTTTGGAGCTGGAAACACAGTTTTTGTCAGTTATAAACCCCTTATCTGTACCTCAAAGGTCTCAGAAACAGAAACATGAAAGTATATAAAAAGTAATATTTTAATACTTCAAGATATCTACACTACTAAGACTATGGGGAACAGTACAGAGGTAAAACGACAATGTTTTGCACACAGCAGAAAGAAAACAAACAGAAAAATCTTACTGCTCTTCCTAACTTTCACACAGGCCAGTAAGAAGTTGACGAAAACAATACTCACTAGTAGCTTACAATCCATGGCAGATTGTATGTCACTGGCAATATTGATGATTGTGGTATAGGTACTGTGATGGGGCCTAAAATTCAACTGAATATCATTCAAACTGTGATCCTCCCCCCCCAAGAAAAAAAATTATCCACTTGGCAACTTCCCCAAGATCTCTGTCATTACCTCTAACAGTGAGATAGGCCAATAGCTGAGAAAAAGATGTCTCTACCTGGCTTTAAAAATGGGCATGACCTTGGTTACCATCCATCCATTTGGAAATGCCCGGCATGATAGCAAAACATCATTAAATGATTGAGGGGTTTAGGGACTACTGGAGCTGCATACTCTAAGAATCTACTGTCCAGTCTATCCATGCCTCCTGCTTTACTATGATCTAAAATGAACATTTTCACCAGCCCAGTAGCACGGTGGTAAAGCTACCAACAGCTGCACCGATGACTGGGTTCAAGAATGGAGACAGGTCACTTGGGTGCTTACCGGGGATGGAGGATTAAGCATCCCTTTGACAGCTCCTCTCTCACAGGTAGTGGGGAATGTGAGTCCCACTGATTGGCTGGCATCTGAAGCATTCTGGGTGGTAGTGCAGTGGGACAGCAGATGGAGGGGAAGAGGTCCCACACCATTCCACCGGGGCATCTCCATGGCAGCATGTATATCACATCACTGCTGTGCATGGGTCCTAGGGAGAAATGGAAGAAAACTCCAGTTTTGGGTGACATCACAATCCCCCGCAGACCCACAACAATGAATAAGCCCTTCCAGATCAACCCTGTGGCAGATGATACACTGGAATCAGATAAGTCCCAGAGAAGTTGGGTGACAGGGATAGGGGGACCGGTCAGATGGGGGCCAGTTGGGGGCAAACTGGGAGATAAGTTCAAGATTGAAAAAAAAATACAGCCCAGTGGGGTAGCGGGCTAAGGCACTGGCTACCTCACTGCCTGCCACACTGGTAATCCAGCTTTGGAAATGGGCCAGGGTCATTCAGGGGCAAACCAAGGGAGAGAGGACTGAATATCTGTGACACAGCTCTCTTCCTTCAGGGAGGGGGGGACTGCATATCCTACAGCTGGACTGACACCTAAAGGAATGTCAGTTGCAGTGATGTGAGACAGGAAGGGAAAAGGACCTACACTCAGATGCGAGGGACATCTCTATGGAGGCAGAGCATGTACATCACTTCACTTCACTGTATGTGCAAGGGAGAAAATGGAGGAAAAACACCTGCAGCCACAGTAGGGTGATGGCCTGGTTCTATTCAGGCCCTGTATCAATGACTGGTCACCTCCGGACAAGTCCAGTGGCAGAACATCAGCAGAGCCAGGTACATCCATAGGATGTCCAGTGATGGGGCCAGGAGTTACCAGTCCAGGTGGTGGCCAGTTGAAGTGACCAGGAGAGAAACACACATTGGGGAAAAAAGGTTGAAAACAAAACAAAATGAGCAATTCCTTTGGTACAGCTTGTTCATTTATATCCCTACAACAAACTAAAGGATGTACCAACTTCATTGCACTTGCATGAGATGTGGGGTGGTGGGGAGGTGAAATGATGATCATGACTAGAATGGGAGGTCACCCACCGGACTACGAGGGGAAACATTTTTAAAAATGAAAGTATGGAGCACTCAGTATCAGCAGTCCACAAGTTTTTTGGGAATATGCAGATGTTTGGCAAAATTTCTAAAGGACTGTACATATCTCTGCATAGAAATAAACTATGATAAAACCAAATTCATGGTATGTGAAAATAATAGAAGGAATATGATGAGTAAGTATTAACTGAAATGCAACAATAGGGAGACAGAAACAGTAAATAACTTTCGCTACTTGGGGGTGATATTCACATGTAACCTAAACTGGAATAAACTCACAAAAAATGATTAAACAAAAAACTAAAAGATTTATACCAGCAGTAGAGAGTTTCTCATACAAGTATGAAGGAAATTCTGTAAAGGGCTGCTTGAAAGTGCTGAAGGCTAAAGTAAAAAGTCAGTTATTGTATGAAGCTGAAATTTGGGGGTCAGAAAATAATGAGAAAATGAACTCCATAATGAATACATTTTACAAAACATTATTGGATCTCCCTAAAGCAGCTCCCTCCACATTGGTCAGATTAGAATTGGGACAATTATCAGTACAGTGCAAAATAGAGGTAAAATTAATAAAATTTTGGTTAAAGGCGTACAGTATAGAGAGAAAGCAGACTCCCTTGGATTTGTATAGAAGAAACCATTACATATATGAGCCATCAGATATTCTTCCCAAATTTGGTAGTCACTGAAAAAGTTATAAAACTTTATGGATTATTATGTTGCTTTTCTGAGATATTTGTAAGACATCCTCTTGAAGTGGAGGAAATAATAAAAGAAAGAATTAGAGAGATCCATATCCAACATGAGTCGGAACTGCGCAAGAGGCACAGAATCAGTAGATGGTTAGTGGATAGTAAGAGGCAATTTTGCTTTGAACCCTATCTGAACGTAATTACAGTTCATAGAAGAAGGAAAATATTAATTAAGTTCAGATTTGAATATTATGATAGTCAACAAATTAGAGCTTTTTTGGAAAGGAAGTGGTTAATAGATGTAAATGAAACCTCGGGGATGATGATGTAATGCATCTGCTGATTTTGTGCCGCCTTTATAACAAACAATGGAAATACTACCTGGGTGAAATATTAGCAAGTTTGGATATTTTTTTAATTTATTTATTTCAATCTAGGATTACAATACCTTTGAGCTGAGGCTCTTTTACAAAGGTTCCATGTCAGCGTGTGCAACAGTCATCATTTTTAGTTACAAACATATAGTCATTGACTTACAGACATGTAATAACCAGTACAAAGGCTTAAGCTATGAGCAAGACAAGGGAAGGAGGGTGGGGTGGGGGAAATGAGGGTAGGAGATCGAGGGGGTAGGAGATGCAGAGGGTAAGGGGAGTATGGGAGGTGGTTGGGGCAGGGCAGGAGTGGAGATATGGGGAGGTGGGCTGGGAGACAGTGCAGCCAGGGGGCCTTGTCGAGGAATATGACAGATAAGGTGCTAGGGGTGCAAAGACTGATTGTAAGTGCTGGGTGCTGGGGCATGTGCAGCTGGAACGGTGGAAATGTTAAGATGGGCAATCGCAGGATGCAAGCAGTGAGAGGCACAGCTTGGACTTGAAGAGGCCGAGTGTTAGAGTGGTCGCCATGTCACTGCCAAGGGATGGAAGGCCAGTTGGATGCCCGATGGGTGAATGATCTTTATCCTTGGGTCATGCAGACATCGTGGATATTAGTAGATGGAATTGGATCTTCTGTAGTGACGTTCCTATGTCTAGGCTTAAGGAGGCCACAGACACCGTGGTGGGCAAGCCCCATTGTAATTTTCTTGGCCGTGATGCAGGTTTGGTATTTTATGCGTTTGTCCAGTTGAAGCCATCCAGATTGGGAATAAAGGTCACATGTGTGGGTACGGCGATGTGAGCCAGTGATGAGATGACAGGCCTTATTCAGGGAGGACACGATATGTTTGAGAGCAGTGGTAGTTGCAGACCCGTATATGATAAGACCATAGTCTATGATGCTGACGATGGAGCTTTGGACGGCCACTGACAGTGCTTCTGGGGTTAGATGTTTCCTGTACTGGAATAATATGCCTAACCTCACATTGGCAGACTTTGCAACATTGCTGATATGGACAGCATATGAGAGGTGGGGATCAAGGGTGATGCCGAGGTACTTAAATGATTGTGTTTGATCTAGGATGGCTCCTTGTTCGGTTGCAATGGAGAGGTGGAGTTGTTTGTTTTTGTTGTGGGGGCTGCAGAAGACCATAGACTTGTTTTTTTTCTGATTGAGAAGCAGTTTATGATTTAAGAACCAGGATTTGATGGAGAAAGCCCTCTGAAGTTTATTTTGTAATTGGATTGGATCAGGGTCCGAGGTGAGGATCACAGCATTGTCAGCGTAGAGAATTATTTGTTCTGGGCAGCTGTCCAGTAGTGAGTTTAAGAACAGGCTGAAGAGGAAGGGTCCCAGAATGGAGCCCTGGCGGACTCCCAAGCAGACCAGTCTAGGGACCGAGAGCGTATCAGTGATTCTTACTGTTTGGGACCATTCTTCAAGGTAGCTCTTAAACCAGCCAATGGAGTCAGTTGACAGCCCAGTGTTCTGAAACTGGACAAGCAGGAGGCAGTGATTGACAGTGTCGAAGGCTTTAGTTAAGTCAATGTAGATTAAGTTCTAGTAGTTCACCGGAGTCAGGCGCTGGGGATTGCACCGTGAACATAGGGCTGGAGGTGTTGTGACCTTCATGGAACCCGTGGTTGTTGCTTGCACAGGATGTTGTGCGATCCAAGTATTCTGTGAGCTGGTCCGAGATGATGTGTTCTAGTGCCTTGGAAAGTGGGGGTAGTAGGGAGATAGGTCTGTAGTTATCGTGGGCAGTTTTGTCACCACTTTTATGGATTGGGGTGACAGTGGCAGATTTCCATCTGTCCGGGAACTGGCTAAGACTGAGGGAGAGGTTGAAAATTCTGGTCAGAGGACTAAGCACTTCATCAAGTGTGAGAGACAGGATTTTGGATCGAGGGAGTCATTATTGAATCTTGATTTACCAAGGGCTTTGGTAACATATTTGCGTACTTGGTGAGCCTTGACTGCTTTGAAGTAGAAGTGGGGAGAGCTGGTGGGAGTAGTGGAACCCAAATATCAAACTGTTTGCTTATTAAGATCTAGGACCTCTATGATCCTAGAAAAAGTAATTTCCTTCTGCAAAGTCATAAATAATAAAACCTTCATGTAAATAATTAAGAATAATATTTTTGGTAAAAGAAGGACATTTTGGTGTCTAGAGTGATAAGTGCAATCGTGGAAGATTAATGATTAAATATATCCAAGTTCATGTATGATATTTTAAAGCTCCAATTTTATATGCATATGCAATGTCAGCAGCGTAGCTCATCTATTTTTGTAAATGCTCTCTTGAAGATAACTGTTTTCATATATGTAATTGTAATGACAAGCAAATTGTCAATTAATAAAAATAACTAAACGGAACAATATCAGCGGCATCATGTTTGTTTCTTTACAGAGAGAGGGTCATGCACATGCATGACTTTAGCAAGCAATACTTTTTTGAACTATTACCCATTGCTAGAACTATTACCCATTGCTAGAACTACTGCCCATTGTTAGGGAGTTTAGAAGGCAATAGTGCAGGCTATTTCTGGTCATGTGACCAAGTTTCAGTCAATTATAGGCCAGCATTTGAGTTCAAGGTTTAATAGTTCCTGCTATTGTTTTTTTTGTTTGTTTGTTTTGTTTTTTGTATGGGCAGCATTCTTTACAGTTCTGTTCATGCAAACAGTACTTTAGAGTTTTGACCAAAATAATTAGTATTTATACAATATACATTAGCATTTGTAACAAAAATAAAAATGCTATCAAAACCACAGAACCCTAGCTAGCTAAATACATATTTTTTCTTGCTAGTAGGGTACATCATTTCATTTATCTTCTTACTTGCGTATGTCATAGAAACAAGCTGCATTGGAGTGCTGTTGCAAACTATGAGTCAGCACAAGTAATCCATTCAGTGAACTGCGTGGCAGCTGCGGTTCATTCAAAATGCTCACACTCTTTAAAAAATGTACCTCAGAAAACAAAACATGTCCTTCCAAACCCACTTTCACACAACCCATTGGAAAAACAAACAGCAAAGATCGAACAGTGCCATAAAGACCATAGTTTGGAAAAAAAGGCAAAAGTTTTCCTTTTTGTGGTCTTTACTCAGAGCGCTAATTATAAGCACTAATGTCTATTGTATAACTCACACATGTGATGTGTGTCAATGAGATATGGATTTTTTCTTTATTCTAGGTAAGTGACTTTTTGTTCCGCTCGCTCATGGCTTTGCTACTAATGAGGGTCAAAAGGTCACTGACCACTCATGAAGATAAATTCCATATTGCATAGATGCACATCACATACCCCTATTTATACTATGTCATTGTTTGTGTACAGAACTCTAAGCTCTGGTCTGAAAAGTCAAGTCTTCCTGTTTGATATTCTGTACACAAACAATGATGTAATGAGAACTCCAAATTACTGGTTCCATTAGGGGAACTCTAAAATATTGCCCATGAAAAGAAACAATAGAAAGTTTTTAACATCAGCTTTTATTCAGAGCACTGTCAGGGGACTGCAAGATGCTAAATGCCCATTTTGAGTGGGAGTTATAAATCATCAGTAAATTACGAGGTGGTTTAAAACCTTTCACCAATGTTTGGTGAGAAATGCTTTTATTTTAGCAAAGTTAGAGGTCAAAGTGAAAATGCTGTGAAAGTAAACCAAGTCTGCACGCATGCATGGTAGCACTTTTGCTGAGTTAGTTTATTTTCAAACCGCAAGTCCTGTATTGATGGACAGCTTTGTGTATCAATACAGAACTTTAGCGGAGCAGCTAGGGAGGTAACCAGAGGGTATGTGCTGGCTCAGGGTGGTCAAAGGCTACTGAAAGTGGGGGGAGAGAGACGACTGGATACTATGGAATTATTGTAATACATAAAGAGGACCTGTTGAGGGAGGGGGTAACATTAGACTTCCAGGGATTATAAATAGGTATTGGGTGAAAGAGGTGGCACCACTGGACTTCCAGGGACTAGAAGCAGGGATTGGATGAGAGAGGGGCCCATAGACTATTAGGGATTATACCTTATTTTCATTATGGTTAGCATTTGGTTCTGGTGTGGTGGGGGCATGGAATGCCTCTGTGCACAATATCTCCATACATACAAAGACACTGAGGCATTATGCAGAGCTTCTAATGACCACATAATGACATGCAAATGGCCTCTTAGAACTGTGCATGCCTTATGGGGTCAATAGTATGTTGGCATTTCAATATTGCAGCCAGGAGTAAAAAGGTACTAACCCATTTGGGATGCACTAGCCCTCTAGGGCCTATGTGCAGACTGGATGGGCCTAGCAGTCATTATCTGCTGACAATTTCTATGTTTCTTTGCCCCTGGGTGTCTGTTGGCAGTTAGGGATCTGTAGTGTCCTATGCCTCTGCTATTTGCATGGTGCTGCAAGAGCCCTTTATTTATACATGTAGCACACACCATACTGGGAAGTTATGCATGTCCAGATATTACTCAGGACATGCAGAACTGCACATGCACTCAGGGGGCTAATGATCTAATAGACATAAAGCCCAAAGGGTGAGTGGATTTAGGAGCTCATTACACCCCGTAGCAGTATTCCATGAGTGAGTACACATCATTTTTCTAGTGTTTATTTTATATAATACATTTGACTAGTTGAAACATGACTTAATTTCAAGTTTTTTAAATGTTTCCATCAGTGAAGAAGTTAAGCTCATTATGTATTTATGAGTTGCTGATTGTTGCTATGGTTGATTATTGACAAACTGTAGTCTCAGCTTTAATAAGTTGATTGTTGCTATGGTTGCTGATTGTGAAAAGCAGGATGTGTTTCAGTTAGTCTTTTCCTGTGCCTGTTCCTCTGCCAATGGAAGAAAGATGACTTTTGTCAGATTTCCTGTGTTTGTAACAGCTGGGAGGTTTCAACTTTTGAAATTGTTTGTAGGTGGAGGAAATTATTTAATGCCCTAGCAGTTGCCCATTATATGTAAGTTACTATTGATGGTTTCTGTATTGTAATAACATTTTTGAAAGCTGCACTGAAATTGGCACACTGTTTTTTTTTTATAAAAGTCCATTGATTCTAACTGATGCCGGGGGTGGGAGTAACCTACACAGTGACAATGGGTTTGCAAATCACCAAAGCTTCTTCCCTTGCTACAGGTAACTGTTGGAGTGTGTGCTGCTACCAAATAGAAGTCATTGAGTCTGATATTCAAAAGTTCGCCCATGTGGAAAGCCTAGTTTGTGCAGGCAAACTGAGCTTTGTGTGGATGTCCCATATTAAAAAAGCCCCATTAGCACAGGCAAGCAGGGTTTGCACCTGGCTAAACTGTGGAGGAGTGCAATGCAAATTGAGGGTCAGGGACCTGAATATTGGCACAGTCCAATATTCAGAGTACTTGCGTCTTGCAAGGGCATTTTGCATGGCCCTCTTGCATGACACAAATACTGCTGACCTAAATCATGAGTTACTCCCACACAACCCTAGTGGTTGACAGTGGAAGCGCATTGGTCCCCCCAACCCCCAACACAGTAGTCCCTGGTGTCTAGTGGTCCCTCCCCCCACTTAATGGTGTGCCTGATATGTAATATCAAGATCCCTGGTGTCCAGTGGTCCCTTCTCCCACTTGATGCCATACCCAATATGAAATATCAAGTTCCTTGGAGTCCAGTGTTCCCTACCCCCACCTGATGCCATTCCTGGTATGTAACATCAAGTTCCCTGGTGTCGAGTGGTCCCTCCCCCCACCCGCTCCCTGTCCCTGTACTGAGTAAAGCTGCCACTGCCATGTGGCATGCCATTTACAAATAAGTCCCCCCCCCAACAACAAAGCCCTATCCCCATTCCTGAATAGTGATCAGAGCTCCCCACAGCCCATTTCTTGGTGGTGGTTAGAGGCACTCCTCCCACCCACGGCACCAATAAACCACCCCCAGTCCCCTGTACCTGCCTATCGGTGCTGCGGTCAGTGGACAGTGAGCGCATAGCCCTCCACACACCACCTCAGTCACCCACCATCTGACAGGAGCAGGGAGCAAGCAGCTTATTTGTAGGTCCTACCATATAAATAAGCTGCACACTCTCTGTTCTTGTCAGATCGTGGGCAGCCAAGGTGGTATGTGGAGAGCTGTGCCACTCGCTGTCCAATGACCACAGCACCAATAGGCAAGTATGGAGGACTGGGGGTGGGTTGTTGGTGCTGCGGGTGGAAGGGGGGTCACTAACCACCACCAAGACACTGGCTGTGGGGGGCTTAGACCACTGTTCTGGAATGGGACTGGGACTTGGCAGTGGCAGGATGTGCTTGCACATGGCATGCCACATGGCAGTGGCAGCCCAATGATCACCATGGGGGGGGTAAATTGACAACCTAGTGGGCTTTACTTGGTATGGAGATGGGAGTGGGTGGGGGGAGGGATCACTGGAGACCAGGAACTTGATATTATGGGACTGGGAAGGGGGAGGGACCACTGGACACCAGGAACTTTATATTACATATTAAGCATGGCATTGGGTGGGGGAAGGGACCGCTGGACACCAGGGACCTTGATATTTAATATCAGGCATGGGTGCATGTGGGGGAAGGGACCACTGGACAACAGGGACTTGATATTTAATATCAGGTATAGGTGCAGGTGGGGTAGGGACCACTAGCACCAGGGATAGCTTCACTGGGACTGGGCAATTGGGGGAGCACGCCGCACAAACCAGCCTTACTCATCATGCAAATGAGCCCATAATGGGCATGCAAATGGCTCCAGAGCCTTGCATGCTCAATGGGCTCATCTGCATGGGGCCATTAGAATATTGGAAATTTAGTGCAGGCACAAGCCATTGTGTCACCCTATTTCAGTAGCCATGTTGGCGCAGTGCTATGTGGCTTAGCACTGGGTCAACATGGCTCTATATTCAGTCAAATAACGCCAGTGTGCTATTCCACTGAATATAGCATCTTCAGGCACTTGCGCTATCACAAAGTGCAGCACATATTTTTATGCTCCACTTTGTGCATTTTTTAATATCTGGCTCATTGTCTAGTGACAATAAAAGTCAATTTTTTGAACAATGGTTTTTAGTGCAGTTGAAACTACATTATGCTGAGTAACATATTTCAGAACAGTTAAACTCCATTTGTATTGATGAAATAAGTTTCAATCTATTCAGCTGATGGGCCCTGGCTACAGCACCACTTTTTGACAAATTCCTCATTTATTTATCGTTACAGTGCTGTCACCTGGGGCACTGACAAATCCCAGACTGGAACCAGAATTAGCACTAGACCTGATGCTGCCAGGGTTCTTATCAGAAAAGTCCAAATCTGACATGTTCTGCAGTGGTCCCTTTAGTCATTATTAAGTTAGAGGAAAAATGCCACGACAAATATATAACAAACCATATCTTATATTTCTTTCTAGTAAGAGTAATATGCAAAAGTGACTTTCTCATATTCATAAAAGCAATAAGTAACATTATACCATGGACATAAAAAGAAATCAAAAATCCTGTACTGTGATTGGCTGTCTGGCACCTTTCAGCCATGGTAAATCCTACGATATACCTACGGCAAAGGTGCCAGTCAGGCGCAGTACCTGAATCCATCTGACCCCCCAAGAACAGTCCTGAAATCCACCATATTGACTCCCACTAAATCGCGATGGTAAAGCGGGAGTTTTAAAAAGTTACTGAATGAACAACCCACAACACTCCCACATTGCCACTGTGCATGCAGCCTTTTTGTTTGGTGATCCAGTCACCCAATCTATGCCACCTCCTCCCAGTTCAACTGTGCTAGTGACCCTCGTTTAAACAAAAATAGAAACAGCTTCCAGCTCAATATTATCCGACACCTCGCTCGATCGCTCCTGCACATATGTGCCATCTTGCCACACACAGTCTTAACAACTCCAGTTACCATTTCCATCCCAATAATACTGAACTGAACAGTAAAACTTGTTATCACGGCCGAAAACTGAAGCCGTGAATCAGTGCATGCGCCCTTGCATATTCATAAGCGTATGCCCAGCATCACGGCACAGCTTTTCGTCTGTGATACAAGTTTAACCCGTCGTTTTTCATCGAGTACCAGTTTCTCCCATAAGTATTCCTAACAGCCTCCTTACTCATATATAAATTATATTCAGGACCAAGCAACACGGGGAAAGACTCTTGAGACACACAGCTCTTCCTTTCTTGGGTTCACTAACAGATATCCTGCTATTTTTTTTTTTTTTAAACTTCCAACATTGATCATCCCCTTCACTGTGCAGCATGGCTCACTCGCTCTGTTTCTCACTCCTGATTCCTACAAACCCTCTTGCAGGGCTTCCCCATACATTTCCCAGTACCCCCTTTCTCAAAAAATGCCGTTATTTCCTCTCAACATGTTCGACTGGCTCCCACATTTTCTACTGCTCATTTTCTCTTGGCAGCACTGTCCGCTTCCTCCCACTGAGCAGTAACAAGTTGCATTTCTATAGAACTGACAGCCAAACTGATTGTCCCCCCCCCCCACTACTTCTCCCTGCCACATACTTAAATACAGTACCACATAAAACCAAATAAAGTAACCCCAGGAAAGTAACATTCATGGCAGCAAACAGTATGTCTCATCTTGGGGTTTTCCTAAATATTCTGCCTTAGCAGCAAGGAACTATATTTTCTGGTGGAAGAATAAACTAAAAAAATGATTTAAACTGTAAAAAAAAACTATGTTTTGCCTTACGTTTTGTTACAAAAAAAAAAAAGTGACCATGGTATAATCACAATGAGCCACTCAGAGGATGTGGGTTATCAGGGGATTTACCACAGCTGGTGAGGATTTACTCACTCCAGCCATGGTAAATCCCCCGATAACCCACACCCCCTCGTGGCTTATTGCTTAAATAATAAGGTATTGCATATTTTGTGCAATAACAAAACAAACTGTTTTTCTCATGTTTCTAACAGCAGTAATTGTCTAATGTGCACATTAGTATTTCTATTATAAAGCAGTTTTCCAGCCTAGGCCTGAATAAAACAAATCTTTCCCCCAAAAGCAATCTTTCTTGGCTTGTAGCCTATGACCACTGGTCTCTGCATGAAAGGGCTAAAATATACCAGAAACTCTGAGCTGATCATTTTTCTTACCAATCCCTCTGCCTGTCTGTGTGTCCATGCCCCATCATGTCTGTCTGTGACTCATCTGCAGATGTCCAGCTGAGACCTGCTGGGACTAATTCAGATGGCAGCCATCTTCTTAGGTTGCCTTGGAGTGTCTGTCTCATCTGATGGAAGGCCTCCCTTCTTATAGTGTTTGTCTCTGTTTAGAACATTTTAGAGAACCCAAAATAGAATTTTCTAGCTAATGGGTGGTCTTGTATATTCTAGAAACAGCCTGTTTTTCCCCTAGACTAAAATAAACTGGCAATTTCCAGTGAGATACAAAAATAAAGCATGGTTTCTCATCTCTGATGGACAGCAGTTTGTGGGTTGCAGTGTGATATCTGCTCATGAGACTCTGTAGCTATCTTAGGCACTGGGAAAACTGCTCTGGTTGACAGTAACTTGGCATAGCTGTTAGCTTTCTATCTGTCAGAGGTGCAAAATATTTTGTCTTGTTTGCAGCAGGGTCCTCAGCTTGGCCTCTCAGGCATGAGTCCTTTGGCTGTTATCAGCTCAATCTCGCAGGCATGAGTCCTTCTGAATATTGTGAGCTTGGCCTCTCAAGCAAGAGTCCTTTAGGCTACAGATTTCCTTGGGTGTCTTTGCTTGATATTCCAGATCCATCTATTTGTCACAGCACCACAATATTGCTGATTTGACATAATACCGCATTTTTACCACCTACTTCCCTTAAGTATCCCCCTGGCACCCCCTCCTGTTTTCTCTTTTCAGACAATTCACTTTTCACAGTTCATAACCATTTCCACTTCTAAAAAGGACAGGCCAGATACAGTACATCTTTGGCTTCTGCATCCATTATTGGTTCAAAAGAATAGACAACTGGTTTCAACTTTTGAAATTCTTTGTAAGTGGAGGAAATTCTTTAAAGCCACAGAAGTGATCAATTACATGAATGTGATTTCTGGTTCTGGTTCCTCCAAGGGTTTCTCCGATATCCACAATGTTTATAGGGTCTTCATTCAGTGATTTTGATTCCTCAGGTACAAAGGGAACTGCCATTGGATGCACAGTAACTGCAAATACTCGGAGGCATAGATCAACAGGGAGTCTAGCCTTTTTCCCAAACATGATGTAAAATTGAGAAAATCTAGTAGCATCACTTGGATGGCACTATGTGTGAACTAAAATGCTGACTTTCTGAGACTATAAAGATTTCTGGGCTGGACCAAGGGTTTACAAAATGTTCAAGACAGCACGATTGAAATGCTCACGTTGTAGACCATGTTGAGAGTGATGAGGAGTACTCCTCAGTTTTTCAATTTCATTTGAGTTTATCATTTATTTTACAAGTCTGCATTTGAAGTTGTGTTATTAGTCAAAATAAATCTGCATTGTACTCCATGGTGCACTAAATACTTCTCAGTAAGAGTGTTGGCCATATTTGTTGCTTTTGGTCTTTAGTTGGAGATTACACTGCATACTCTATGACATAAAATGATCAGTGACCACCAAGATATTGAGTGCATTCTTGTTGTCTGGTTCCAGTAATAGGAAATCAATGCAGACTAGTTCAAATGCCCCACTATATTTACTAAGCGGGTGACATGTTTAGGCAAAGTTTTATGCTGCACACATCTGGCACAGTTCTTGCAGTGTTTCTTGATTTCACTAGCCATTCTAGGTCAATTGGAACAGTCATGGGCTAAAGCCAAAGTCCATTCAAATCCATAATGACTCATCTCATTGTTCAAATAGCAAAGTAATCACTTTAAAAACTTCCAGGGGAACACAAGTTTTTTTGGGTGAAGGACATAAGTCCCTGGACTATCCTATACAACAAGTCATAGAGCTGAGAAACAAGTGTGGCAGTGGTTGTAACTAGTTAAATCTGGGTCATTTTGGTGAGGAAATTATGCCACAGCAGCGATACTGTATAATGTGTAAGCAAAGGAGGGCAAAGTACTATGAAGGCAAGTAAAACAGCTGTTGGCTGAACCTTTTTTTGAATATGGGTAGGGATGTCCCATGGCTGTTACCCAATCAAGTTTGGGCGTTTGCTTCAGCCATTGAATAATGCTGGTTATGTGTCACGAGTTATAGTTGTTCTGTCATTCATGCCTTTTTTTATTATGACACAAGCACAATCTCTAATAGTAGTACAGGGATGCCCAACAAGCCCAAGCTATTTTTTGTCAATTAAAATCAACCTTCCGTCACAGGAAATATGGCTGGAACAGAGTCTGTTAGTCATTTGGGAGGATTTCTGTGAATATTCATACTTTACCGCTTGTTTATTTATGTTTTCCGCATGTAATTTTTCCTTTATTACTTTGGTGTGCTGCATTGAAAAATTAACTTGTCTATCTGTTCTAGGCTCACAGTTTATGTTTTTATTTGTGTTTGTTTGTTTTTGATGCAAGAAGAAAATGTTTTTGCTATAGAACACCATACAGTAACTACAAACACCTTGATATGGTGTGATGGACCTGGCTCACTAAACTAGAGTTCCCAATCCCTATCAAATAAGCTAAGGAAGCAGCTATGTTAATTTACCAATGTAGCACTGTCATGATTCTACATAGCATTCACGGTTATAATATTTACTCAATGAGTAGCATGCATTAAAATAGTTAATAAATTAATAGAAAAGGTCACACAAACAAGAATGATATCATAAAGAAAATCTCTCTAGTTCTTCAATTCCCCAAAACATCTCTTGTTAGTGTGCAGTAAGATAGGACAGGATAGGGTGCATAATTACGGACCAATAACTGCATGTCTCAGGGATGTTATTAAGCATGCGGCACAGCTTTGAACACACCCAAGAAATGTAAGTTACGACCATAAATACACAACCTTGAAGTTTCACACTGAGTTTATAAAATGTTTTTAAAGCAGAAAAAAAAGGCATTTAAAACCTCACCTGTGTTATTATGGCAAATTATGGTATGGTCATGTGACTTGTTTCTACCAACCTGATGACTTCATTGATACTTGTCATTTTATAATGTGATTTAACCCAAAATGGGTGTAGGGATGCATATGCCATATAAGCCACAGATTACAGGTAGATTTGGGGAGGGCACCATTCGGTGATCTGGCCATCAATTTTGGTTGCTCCCAATGTCTGATCCCCACCCCTACTGATGTTATGATCTGCTTTGATTTAACATAATGTTAACTGCATAGAACTACGCAGTGGTACACTTTCTTTGCTTATACTATGCCTTTCTAAAATACAACTTAGAAGTACACGGGAACAGCTGGAGAGCAAAGATATATATATATATATATATATATATATATATATATAGAGAGAGAGAGAGAGAGAGAGAGAGAGAGGGGAGGGAGAGATATTTAAATATGCCTTTCTAAAACCAAGGTGCAATACAATACAAAAGAAAGGGAAAAAAAATAAACACTTATACATAAATAAGAAACTAAACATTATAACAGTAATATGTTAAAACAAAAGTAAGGTTCAAACCAAGAGCTTCATTCAGGTTCCTGGAAAAGCTTGGTTTAACAGCCATGTTTTTAAATTTAATTTTAAAGATGAGGGCTGAGGAAGCATTCTAAATGCAGGCAAACAGATAAATATTTAAATATGCCTTTCTAAAAAACAAGGTGAAACATAATACAAAAGAAAACGATCATATGTTAAAACAAAAGCAAACAATTAAAAATATAACAGAACGGTGCAGGTTCAAACCAAGAATTTCATTCAAGTTCCTTGAAAAGCTTGATTAAACTGTCATGTTTTTAAATTACATTTTAAAGATGAGGACTGAGGAGGCATTCCAAATATCCAAGGGGAGGCTGTTTCATAATTAAGGTTTCAAAATAGAAAAGGCTCTATCCACTGAAGATTTTAACCTGGATTTTTGAAGAGCCAACAAAACCACACCATTAGATCTTAAAACTCGGGTATCAGTGCAGTTTCAAGAAGTTTCCTAAGGTAATGGGTTCCAAGCCTGCAAATGACTTTATATGTTAAAAGCAACATTTTAATGTCAATTTGCCATCCTACCAGTGAAGTAAATGTAGTGCAAGCATGATATGCTCACATCTCTTAGAAGCAGTAACCAGCCTAGCATCTGCTTTCTGTACTAGTTGCAGACAGTGGATCTGACCAGCGTGAAGGCCCCAGTAGAGTGCATTGTACAAGTCAAGGTGAGAGATGACAAAAGCATACACTAGTATGGGTAGATCTTCAGGATCAAGGTAGGGCCACAACCTGGCACTATTTTTAAGATAGTGAAGGTCACTCCTGACCACAGCTAACCCCAGAGAATCAAGTGGCAACTCCAAGCCAGGAGTGATCACTAGGTTGTGGATAACCTGCCTAGTCATGAGCCTCTCATTTTGGGGAGATCCAGCCTATCCAGAACAAATAATCTCAGGCAACTCAAATTTGTCAGGGTTCAGCTTCAACCCACTTCGAGCCATCCACAAACTGATCTTGGATAAAACAATCTCAAGTATAACTACTGGTATCCCTGTCTGAGTTTTAATGAAAGATAAAGCTGTGTAACATTGGCATAGCAATGAAAACCCAAATCATACTGTCAGATCACATCTCCAAGTGGTAGTACAAACACTGTGAACAATAATGGATACAAAATGGAATCCCAAAGTACTTTGCAATTGATGGAACAAGAGAAGATTAAAAATCCCCCCAAACCACTCACTGCTCGCAATCGCTGGGGTAAGACTGGAACCAGCAAAGCACAGGTCCAGCCCTTCCAACAGTCCTTCTTGTGTGAGCCCATAGACATGTATGTTCAATAGTGTCAAAAGTCTGAAGATAAATCTAGCAAGACTAGGACAGAAACCTCTCCATGGTCCTTCACATGGAGAGATAATTCAAAATCAAAACCCTGCAGGGATGTCTCAATGCTGCACTGGGGACTAAAACCACATTGGAAGGACTTGTAGAAGTTAAATTCTTCCACATGCTCTCTTAACCACACAGCCACCACTTTCTTAATACCTTCACTCAGGTAAATCAAGTAAGAAATAGGACTAAAATTAATGAAAATGTTGGATCTGAAGATGCCTTCTTGAGGTGGGGTCAAACCACTGCCTCTTTTGGAACAGCCAGAAATAACCCCTTTCAAAGAGAGGCACTAACAATTTCCATGAAATTAGGTACCAGCACTTCTACTCTAGAGTGGCAGGCACTGGATCCAAAGCACAGGGACAAGTGTGCAGATGCAATGGCACCTGGCACATCTTATCAATGTCAGTTTCACAAAATCTGCTCAAGTACAACCCAAGTTTCTGTCATCTCTAACATCTTACTACTGTGACACTACACCAGCCACCCTTAAGGGACCTGAAGGTTGATTTCTTTCAACTGCGATGATGCCTCAGAAGAAACTCCTCACGACAATCATTGATCCTGGTAGCCCTGATAATGAATCAGAAGGATAAGCTTGTCAGTCTTTAGGCTGGATTTCCTCCACTTACATTCTAACCTCCAACCCTGCACCCTCATAAGAACATGGGATCCCACTGGACCCTGGTTCATTCCTTCTTAAGTGCACAGAGTGAAAGTGTACTGGAACTAGTGAGTCAACTGCTGACAGAATGTTCTTGTTCTAAAGTTCTACTGCCTCAGCAACACCATTAGTGAAGGCAGCCATAATGCTAGCAATGTCCAAAATACCACAAAGACACCAGGACCGAGCCTAGTCCAAAGCTCTACAGTGGACAGTCTCAGTAGGGGCAGAACAAGAGTGAGGAGCCATCTGACTCTAGGTTGCAGAAACATGGTTCATCCAGGCCACTGGATTAATCTGAGGTCTCTTGGCCACTATACGAGCAGTGAAAACCAAACTGGGAGCATAACCACCCACATTGGTGGTGGACAAAATGTGCTGCATAAAACACAAGGACTTCATTAGTTGAAGAACTCTGGGGCTGTCTTACCTTTTCAATTTTCACCAAAATGGTTCAGGGACTGCAACAGAAGCCCTATGAGGAGAGGCTGGAGGATCTCAATATGTATACCTTGGAAGACAGAAGGGAGAGAGGGGACATGACAGAGACCTATAAATGCCTCACAGGGTGAATAAGGTACTAGAGGGGAGTATTTTTTAGAGAAGAAGGTGCATAAGAACTAAAAGGAAATGCAATGAAGCTGGGAGGGGGGAATCTAGGAGGGATATGAGGAATTACTTCTTCATTGAAAGAGTGGTGGATCATCTGCCGACAAATTCTATGTTTCTATGTTTTTGGTGTCAGCCCAGTAATTGAAATCACAGAGAACAAAAAATCTCAGAGATTCCAACAAGTGAGTCAACACCAAATCCACAAATGACTCCAGCAATTTACACCCCCACCCTACTAAGAGAGTAGTAAACTAAGAAGATATTACACTTTAGTCCACCACCACATGGGACAGCCACACACTCAGACAAACTCAGGTCACCCACCAGAACTGCTATAGCTTTTAGGTCAGAACTACAGATAATGGCAACAGTGCCTCCCCTACACTCCACAAGAGGCCAATGTGTGACGGAAACCAAATTCAGAGATTTAAATACTGTCATTGTCCCCAGACAGGTGTTGGTCACACAAGTCAGGTTGGTACTGGAGGTCAAAATCAAATCATTCAGAATGGTTGTTTCATTAATTACTAACCTGGCATTTACTAAACCTGCCCTCGTAGGAATATCCTCGCTGCCTCTAACACTCAAACTTTGTGACTTCTGGTGAGGAATGGGAACCAGGAATGAAGATCTCCTAGTCTGTCTCCTAATCCTCCCTCTCCTCTAGTCACCCCATCTCTGTCCATTCTTCTTGGCCTTAATTTCTGTGATATCCTGAAAACTCACCGTTTGAAGACCAGTGCACGTGGGAGCTAGGGAAGCAAGTCCTTAAAGGGACAATGTCCACAGCTCACCAGAAAAATAGGTCATCATAACTTGACCTTTACATCTTTTGTTTATTACACATCCAACCCCTCTTGCACCCACAAACCACCCTCTTACACACAAGACTCTACACATACAACACACTCAAAAATCACAAATGAAACTTCAAATAATAAAGACCAAAGATAGTCATCAAAAGCAGTGTGCTCCCACCGGATGTTTCACCAAGGCTGAATTTTCACTTGCTCAAATAAACCAGTATAAAAAATTATTCACTTCAAATTCTTCAGGCCAAGCTGTTCATGCCACAGCCACTAGAGGGAATCAGTCAATAGATAACATTATAAATAAGTCTCCACTCAGAATACAAGACTTGAGGAATGCACTGAACCTGTAAGTCATTTTTCCCAATAGACACTGTTTTTTAAACACTGGCTCAAATTCTGTTATTGTTCCCACTATGCAAGCCTTTTTGTAACCTCAGTGGGTGTTTCTGCTTTCCTGTCTGGCGGTAAGTGCCATTTTAGAACTGTATGTTGCAGAGTTTATGTCCCTCTCAGTCACACAGTTCTATTGCAGAACATGGATGCATTGTGCCAACAATAGAAGAGTGTTCTGTAGTAGAACACTGATGTACTGTATCAATAATAGAAGAGTGTTCTGTAGTAGAATTCTGATGCATTGTACCAACAATAGAAGAGCAGAACAGGGACATAAAGTACATCATACAGTTCTAAAATGATTCTTACCAGCAGCATGTATATCAGAAACGCTCATCAGGATAATTAAAAGCCTGTATAGTTAGAGTGTATAGTTAGAGCAATAACAGAATTTGAACCAATATTTAAAAAGAAGCTTGCGCTAAGAACAATGACTTATAGATTTAGTGCACTTCTCCTTTAAAAACATGTAGTGGTGATAAAAATATTTCTCCCTGGCTTTCTCCTCTAAACCAGTTACTGCTCAAACACTGAAGTGCACAAGACAGATGGGAACTCAGTGGGGGAGAGATGCAACTACCACCTTCAGTTTGACCAAATGGAATGGAAGTTTACTCACCTAGTAAAGGTGATTATGGAAGCACCTTTTTACAGTCCTTACAACTGGGGGTGCATCAGCCTACAGGAAGACATCATATAGAACCCACAGTTATAAAGACTTGGAGTGCTGTAAAAAGGTGCTGAGGATAATCACAGGCACTATAGTTAAAAATTCAGGCATATAAGCAGCAAAACACCTCACCAATCATTCCTCTCATTAATGTTGCTGCAGGCCAGGCTCCCTGATGGCAAAGAAAACTTTTTGTGAAGGCAACACCAAAACCTTTGACTTTTGGGGGGGGGGGGTCGCCTTTGAAAGTGTTACCACATCAACCAATACACTCACTTGCTGTGCCTCACACTCGGCAAAAAAAAAGCAAGCAAGCACTCACTGTGGCACAGGACCCAACACAGCCTCAATTAGATACTCCATCAGGCTTAATCAGTTGATCATCAAGTTCTTTCCAGTGTCCAAAGTATGACAGCAAGGTCCCAAAATGAAAATCTTCTTTGTTCCATCCTCTAGTAATCCAGACAAGACTCCCTCAGCATCTGCAGCATAATGGGGAGATATCCCTGCAGAAATCAAATCATACCTCTCAGCCTCTCAGCATTAAAAATCATAGCACTGGCCTTCAAACATTGGAGTAAATGGCCAGAATGTGTAACATTTTCTTATTTTAAAGAATAATATGTCTAAAAATAGTGGACCCCATATATTTAGTTTTAAGGGATATTTTTATGAAGTTAGTTCAATGATTTAATAGTTTGCCCAGAAATAGCTCCAACACTATTATGAGAGTCAGTAAACCTTTGCAGAGCAAGGGTAAAGTCAAAATTATAGTGCTATCCAAAATTCATAGCGGTTGAGAGGTATGTTTTGAATTATACTGACACGTCTGCAGTATGAACAAATGGAGGTAGAGACTGATGATAAAATGCTAATGGAATAAGTCAATTTCAAAATAAAACATATACCCGGTTATGGCTAAACTATCCATCTATCTATTTATGACTCTAAAATGTAGAACTACCTAATACTAAACTAAAATAAATGAAATAAAGTAAGTGTAGTGTGGTATACAATTATGTATACTAAAAAGGCAAAGAACCTTACCACAAAAGCACTGAGGCAAGGGTTATCCAAAAAGGGCATAGGCAACAAAGCCAGGTTTCAAGGAAATGCAAAATCACACACACACCCAAAATGCAAGGCATCATGGGATGAATATGGAAATCACCATGAAATTTAGGACTGGTTCTGCTTTAAGCAGGAATGTGTGGTACCAAAGGGCCTCTAACACAATCTACATAGGCTGAGAACAACAGACATAGACACATCTCAGCCTACTCAGGACTCATCAGTGTGCTTCATCTGTATCTCACTACAGTGAGAAAATGAACCAGACCTAATGTGGTTTCATGTATTTGGGTCATGGTGGACCCAAAATAAAAAGCAAGCTAAAAAGACAAAGAACCTCAGCAAAAAAAAAAGCACTGAGGCAAGGGTTATCCACAAAGGGCATTTGCAACAAAGCCAGGTTTCAAAGAAATACAAAATCACATATACTCCAATAGTGCAAACATTACGGGGGTACATGTGATTTTGTGTTTCTATGTATACAGGTTGTATTCAATTATGTATACAAGTGAGAAGTGCCAAAGAAGATTCTGACTTAAAAATGTTAATTTCCTAGCTGCACCGCTGTAACCTTAAACCTTTCATAACTAGCAAAGCCAAAGTCACTGTATATCTGACCCTTGACGTTTGTGCCTATTGCCATCATATTCTATATTTTCAGCCTGGATTCAAAACCTCTTGATCTGAACCATAGAAACATAAAATTTGACGGCAGAGAAGGACCACTTGGCCCACCCAGTCTGCCCATTTTTCCCTTCCAACATTATTACTGCAGACCATACTTGATCTACAGCTCAAGCAGAAGACGAGTAAAAGAAGTCAGCCAAATTTCCACAGTACTTCTCCCCTCATTAACTCATCTTTCAGAGCCATGTTGAAGTAATTAATGAAGTTTGGTATTTAAAAATGTTGAAAGCATTGTTTTGCCCTGAGGCGCTCATCATCACGTCTGTTGTGGAATCTGGGAAAACCAGTGCTGCTTTTACATGGAACTGTAATGCACATGTGCTTGAGTCACATCCAGCTTTACAACTTCTTATTGAAACTGTAAGAATTCTCTAATCTGCACTCCTCCATTGTTGCAATTTCTGGCTGTTTTCAGGAAAAGGTCTCCTCCGATTATTTGCATAACCTTTCACTTCGTCTGTAAAACATAATTTTATAAGTAGTGGCCACATTGGAAAAGCGTTGGTGAAAAGCCAACTCTTGCATTATTGAATGTGGAAACATTTTAACCCACTCTTCCCTTAAATCAATATGTGGAAAAGGAAGGAAAGTCAGGAATAAATTTCAAAAATGCCTTACACCTACAGTAAGTGGCTGGACCTAGACTTGTCTAAACAATCGAGGCAATAACATGTAATTCAATGGGTGGTGCACAGCAAAGTGGGGAGTTATGCTTGTGCAGTATTGTTGATAGTCAGGAGGCTGGTTGTATGGCTGAGCTGCCTGACTATTATAGGAGAATGCTTTGGCTAGTCACACTCTTTGTTCCCTATGGTACTGCCACCCTGCCGGGGTACCAAAAAGGAACCACCTTGAGGAGGGTTCCACTCCTACAGGTTCCACGGGAACATAATTCCTTCAGGAGAAAAACATTAGGGAAGGAGCCCTAATGAGAGATGTGAGCTATCATAGGAAGATGGGAGGATGGCAACAGTAAACAAACAGAGCTTCCAAATAAGGCTGGAGAAAGCTGGTTTAAATAGCCCAAAAAGGGGGTGTGACTGGTTACTCTCACCCAGTGAACTGCATGCATGTCTTTACAGTTCAATAGGTTGTGTCCTAACCCCTCCCAACTATACATCATGAACTCCACAGAACGGAAAGCCAAAGCACAATCCAGATCCCAATCACAAAAGGCCCTGCATGAACCAAATTAATATTCTTAGTTTTTGAAAAAGTAGATTTGTAACTTGCTTCATGCAAAACAGTACCTTGTTCCCAACTTGCTTTACTTAGGCACTTTGGGGCCCTGCATAAAACTGGACCTGACTCCAAACTTACTCACTCAGATCCCAAAGCAGGAGGTGCAGGTTACACATCAATACCGCTAAAAATTAAGCAGCACAGTAAAAAACAAATAGACAAAAACACGCAAAACAAAACCACATCCCTGCACAACAGTTCAGGGAAAAACCTCATACACTACCCACCCATATAGTAACACCTTGTTTTTCACACATATTACTTTTTCACATCTAAATCTCTTCTCATGCCATGGACCACCACTCAAGTGAAATTCACCCTCATACAGCACCGACCATACAGCAGCACCTTCCTTTTTACACATATCCCCTTTTCACAACTAAATTCCTTCTCATATAGATTTACTATTCTAACATCACACTGCCATGGACCACCACTCGTGAAATTTGCCCTCAGGCAGCACTCTGACACCACATGGTTCCAGCACCCCATAACTACACGGTCTCACACAAATGCTATTTTCCATGCCTCACTCTTCCATCTTTCAACATAAATACTATGTGCTCTTGACCACCCTCCTTTGTTCCATGTGAACTTGATGTGATACTGGAGGTACATCCTAACTTGCTTAACACAAGGCCCTTTGGTCTGTGTTTAAAGCAGAAAATGTGCAGGGCTCTTTGTGAAACAGGACTTGACTACCAACTTGATTTGTACAAGGCCCTCTAAGTCCTGCATGAAATAGAAGCTGAGACCTGTGTTGCTTCAAACAGAGCCATTTGGGCCCTGTGCAAAACATACCTGTGCCCTAACCTGCTTCATGTGAGTTTATAACGCAGGATAATCAGGGGCTATCAGGCACTGTACTAAGCAGGATCTGACTTCTAACTTACTTCACACAGCAGGGTCCAAGTCCCAACTTGCACTGCACAGGGCCTTTGGGACAGGGATCTGGACTGTGCTTTGGCATTCTATTTGGTGGAGTTCATGGGGGGGTGCATGGAGGGTGGGTGTTAGGGTTCAAAAAATCTCTAACATCAGATCTCCTTACTATTGAGGTTTCAAAACCCTACTTGATGCATTAACATAGGGGTTTGTTTGCCATGAATTCCCTGTCATTTGCTTATAGCCATAGTACCTTGGTGTATGCATTGCACAGGGCCCTCCATGAAGCAACATGGCACAAATTTGCAGAAGAAAAGATACATCCAAAATTACTTCATGCAGGGACCTTTGGGAGGGAAGTACTAACTTGTTTTGTGCAGGGCCCAGACCTACATAGATCAGGAGGTAAGCCCTAGGGATGTGTGTGAAGCAGGATATGCAGGGCCCTTTGGGACATGCACAAATCAGGAGATAAGTCCTTTCTTGCTTCTTGCAGGGCCCATAGGTCATAACTTGCTTTGTGTAGGGCACTATGCAAACCGAACTATGCAGTGTCTGACCAAGCTGTGCCCTAACATCATGTTTTTTTGAGATTTTGACACCAAATTTTCAGCATGGTATTCCCCCATCTCATGAGCTAGACAGCTATAATTTTTCAAATTCTACTTAAAATGTTGTTTCACAGAATGACTGCAAAATTAAATTTCATGCAGGATTTGAAAAATAACAACTGTGAGGTTCATGAGGTGGTGTGCAAAAAAGACCAAGCTGAAAATTTGGTGTCAAAATCTTCAAAAAGAGCAATGTTATGAATCCAAGTTAAAACGTAGTTAATTATTTGCACTAATCAACTATTGTTTGTTTTGACCGTAGTTTCATTTTCAAGTTTGTTTCAACTTTTGTTCCTAACTTCATCGATTTTTTGAGATTTTGGCCCCAAATTCTGAATGTGGCCTTTTTTCACCCTACCTCGTGAATCTGATAGCTGTCATTTTTCAAATCCCCCCCAAACAATCATTTTGCAGTATGACTGCAAAAGGACATTTCATTCAAGACTTGAAAAATGACACATCACGTTCATGAGCTGGGGGAAAGCCATGGTGAAAATATGGGGTCAAAATACTAAAAACAATGAAGTTTTGAAAATGGTTGGAAAAACATGAACAAAACTAAGTACAAAAAGTGTATTTAGTTCAGTTGGGTCTTAGACACAGTACAGTTAACGTTGTCTGTCACTTTAGAGGATTATGATAATGGACTCATATGCTGGTAAGAGGGAAACTGGGGGGGGAGAGGAGTGGCAGGGTGTTAGATGCAATGATTCATCATTTTCTTTTTTATGGGGAAATTAGGGGGAGATGATGATGGACCATTTTAATTTTTACAGATTTAATACATTTTATAACATTACTAAGTGGGACATTTCTTTACAGGTACATTGATGTGAGGAGAAGAGAGTTGGTGGCATGGGTACTAAGAGAGTGGGGTCTACATAAAGAAAATGACCACCTGGCTTGAGCACCCTGGTGGTTATATGTTTAAAGATAGCCACTGGGCTTGGACAACCCCCTGGCTAAATGAATTATAACAATGGCCACCAGCCTTGGGCACCCCAGTGGCTAAATACAGAAAGCAATGACCACCACACTTTTCCAGCTCAATGGCCAATCAAAGAAGGGGGGGATAAATGAGCTTGATGGGGAGTACTTAAGGGCCATTGGGCTTGAGCTCCCCAGTAGCCAAACAAACAGCCAGGGGGATGCTTTCTTTTGGTACTGTTTATGTTACGAGGCACGTAAACTATTGTTTCCATTTTTATTTTACTGTTGGCCATAACTTTGCTTTTTAAAGTACAGTACATTGACCCAGCATTTTCAGGGTAGGCATATGGCAACCCCTTCTCATGGACACAGAAGTGTCATTTTGTTAATGTACCTCCAAATTGTGTTTTGGGGTCCACCTAAGATGAGGTGGCAATTTGCTAACCCTCAAAATTTGTATTCAATCATAGCCCAAATGGTCACGTTATTGTCAAAAGTAACACAAAACAAAAAGCAAGTTTCATGCCTCGTAAATCCCATGTTGTCATAACAAAACAAAAAGCATGTTTCATGCCTTGTAAATCCCATGTTGTCATAACAAAATAAACAATTATGAATAGAACATTTATAAAAAGCTCTGCACATGCCAGATGCTGGTATTTTTAAATGTTATATTTAAAAACTAAAGGTTTCCTGTGAGACTACTATTAAAGGCACCTCTTTGACTCAAATACTAACAAACCAGAAAGTTTCAGGTTTCAACTGCCAGCAGTTTTTGAGCAACAGGGACCAGATATTCAAAACTTTACCAGGGGCTAAATTAGCACTGCCCAGCATGCTAAATTAGCCCAGAACCAATAGCTCACTATATTCAAAAGGGATAGCTCCAGTGCTAAACCTGCTGAATATAGCATGCTAAGGAAGCTGGGCAAACTGGGCTGGGAGTGCAGTGCAAAAATAGCCCAGGAAATAAGACGGCTCTGAATATAGCAACCAGGAAGTGCAAACCACAACAGCAGCCCAGTGCACAGTGACGTGAAGGAAGGTAGAGGTGAACCATGTGTGTGCTAGCAAAGAAGTGGATTCAGTAAAGCTGCAAAAACACCAGCACATGTGAAATTCTGCAGAAATGTACCATGTTTCCGAAATGTTTGCATGGCATAAACATTTGCCTAGGGCAAATATTTGCTATATTCAAATATGACATGCAAATGAGCCTTCTTAGGCAGTCTGTGGGCAAACATCCAGATTAGCATCTCGTTATGTCCTGATTTGCATGCAATTTGCCCAGCGCTATTGCAGGGTCCCACAGCTCCACTTGTATGTCAGTCTAGAAGTACAGGGGCTAGCTGGGTCTGCCCACAGCTCTACCTGTAAGTCAGTCTGGAAGTGCACGGTGGTAGCTGCATGTGACATTTGTACAGAACTGCATAGAATATTATGCCCCAGGGGACTGCACAGCACAGGAACAGGTGGTGGTGCTGCATGCAATTGTCAAACTGTAGTTCCTGCTACAGTGCACAGCAGACACTACAGTAACATTTGGGCTAGTAGAATGAGGGACACAGCAATGCCTATAGAGTGTAGGGCATCAATGACTGCTGCACTTTACACAGTGACAGACCCATCTTGCAGGTGTGTACTGACAGTGGACATTACTGTTATGCTGTTGTGCAAACCACAGATGCTGCATCACTGGCATGGGATACTCACAATGACATATACATGGCTGGTTGTGTGCTGTGGTGTCTGTACAGATGTGTGGTATGTAGCTGGGAGGGCACATACCATCAGGGGGCACATACCATCAGACAGACATACTGGTATTGAGGTATTCCCTACACTGGACCATTTGCACTGCATGGATTGTCCCAGCCTCATGGCAGCACCTAGTATGTGGCGCAGACTGGCCACCTGTAAACCCTCCCCATAACACCCTTCACGCCCCCAGTGCTGCACGTGTGCTGGCTTCTGTTGGTGTCCACTGAAGGGTGGTCTGCAGGTGTGTGCTGTATGGACACACTGCCATGGTGCCCACTAGGTGCTGGGTCACCCCTTAATGCCTGGCATGGCTGGGGCAGGTGGCAGATGATGGCAATATAGGAGGTGCCATCCATGTGCAGCATGTTTCTTCCATGTCTGTTTTCATTCTGTTTAATATTTACTGGTTAGGGTCAATAAACCACCACTGGCAGACCCTCACAAACTCCATTATTCACACTTATGAATTACTGAGTTTCATGAACCATAGTTCTATGTCACGTAAAGCTGCACAAAGCCACAAAGTCACGCAAAGCTGGTTTGCCAAGAGTTAAGACTACCTTTTCCTAGGTGGTAATTTCACCATGCAGATGTAGACAGCCAGTTCTGAGTGCTGTATAATATTGTTTTTTAATATAAAATGTATTAATGACTATCTCCGCTGAAAAATTCTAATGCTCTAGGAGTGACCTCAACCACCCACCCCCCCCAGTTTTCAGCTGACAGATGCAAGCTAAGAGAAATGCTGACAGCATGTGTATCACACACACTCAGTTTTTAGAGACAATGTCTTACATGGATCCTGTTTCTCTGAGTTAATTACAGACTGGTTTGAGTTAATTTTGTTAAGAGGGAAATCATAAAAAGGTTTCTGATGTTGAAGAGAAAAACCCAGGTTATTACATAGAAGTGCGAAATCATAAAGCTTCTTTCATGTCCTGGAAGGGGAAGCTTATTATGAGATCAAAGAAAATGTAATTTGAAGGACGTGAATTATGCTGAAGTTGCAGAATGTTTCTTTTTTTTGTATAAGATATATTTGCATATATCCTGACAGGGAGGAGCTAGGTGACCTCCTGCAAAGAGGTGGGGTAAAAGCCAGCTTTTAATATAACCTGTTCTACTTCACAGACACTTTTTTTTTCCTGGACTCTGACTAAGCAAGATTGGTGAGCACTTAAGCAAGAATTTAGAGACTAAGTACTGAAGTAGGAATTTGTGCTGTTTAAACCTTGTTTCTTTTAAAAGATTTGTATGTCTTTTGATATAAGAATTCTGTATTTTGTGTTTCATGTATTTTTAACTATTTTAGTAAAATTCTTTTTAGAACTTACTCGGTCTGTCTTTGACTTCTTTTTATTTTGTAAGAAGAGTACATGGTTATAGCAGGCAAGAGACATAAGCTTGAATGGTGGTACCAAACTGGAAAGAGAAGCGTTTTAAATCTGAGGTCTTTATTAAAGTTTTAAAGGGTTCATCTCTGTACACCTAGTTAGATGCCTGTAGGCAAAGATATCTGGCTCCCCGAAGACAGATATATCTGAGCCTGTGCATTTGGTTTGTTAGCAAGAGGTTAACAGTTTGAATCCTTCCAGAACTGAGACCAAAGGATGATCCGAACTCACCAAAACAGACAAGAGGGTTGCCCTGTCTGTTACACTGTTACACTGTTCACAAGACTGCGCTCAGAGGTTAGCACTTTGGGAGTAGAGGGCCTGACAAGCTGAGAGGTTTGTGACAGATTGGTTGGCAGCGGTGGCATTATTTTGGTATCACAAGCTTATTGTTCTGTGTCTGCTGAGACTGTAAGCTCTCTTGCAAAGAAAGAGAAAAAGGCAGAGTTTTATTTTAAAAAGGAAACAGAACTCTATATCACTTGGCGTACAGTCAAGTTCCTACCCATTTTATTTTTTTTCTCTAAAGTGCAGTCAGAGTAATTGTAGTCAGGGAAGAAGAAGATGGCTTCTGACTACAGTAGGCACACTGTAGATTACTTGAAGCAGTTGCATGGGGACAGGGGAGTCCTGTTCGAGGTGACAGCCAAAAAGCAGAACCTCATAGAGGTCCTGATGGCAGCAGATACCCAGAGCAGTGAGTCACCGACCGTGACTGAAAAGGACAGCAGGGCCACTGTCAGTGAAGGGCCACAACAGCAGGGGATGGTCACCAGTATCCTGAATCCAAAGGTACTCAAACTGCACATTGAGTTGCACAAGATGGAACTGGAGGCAGGGCAACAACAGAGGGAGGAAGACCATGAGGAGCATGAGCGTCAGCGAGCTGTAGAGGAGAAGAGAGAATGAGAACACCGAGATGCAGACCGTGAGGAGCAGAAACACCAGAGGCAACACAAACTGGAGAAGATACAACTCCGACAAGTAGCACCAGAGCAGGTAAGTGGCTTGGGTTTAACTGGGACTGCAGGACTGGGTTACAAATTGAACTCCAAATTAATAGCCAAATTAAAAGAGGGGGAAGATATGGACACTTTTTTAAATTCTTTTGAAAAAGTTTGTATTCAGACTAAAATTCCTAAAGAGTCCTGGAGCTTCCAGCTATCCCCGCTACTTACCAGGAAAGCTCGGGATGCATTGGGTCAAATGGACAATGAAGACTGCAATGATTACAGAAAGCTAAAAGATGCACTGTTAAAAAAAAGTTTGAATTAACTGCTGAATCATACAGAGCTAAATTCCGTAAGCTCAGGAGAAGCCCTGATATGAGCTATGAGGAGCTAGCCACGAAACAATGTCAGTTTTTAAAATGCTGGTGGGAAGGAATTGAGGCAACCTCTGTTGATAAAATTGAAAATGTGATTTTATTGTAACAGTTTTATTGGGCATGCCCAGCAGAGCTAAAAACCTTGCTAGAGGACTGAGATCCAAAAACAGTGCAAGAGGCTGCTGAACTCTCGGACCACTATGCCAAGAGCAGACCTGCTCTGAGAGTGAATGAGACGGGCGTGGCAGTGCAGAAAGGGAAAAGTGCACCTTCAGGGCAGCTAAAACCCTCACTGCCTCCACCGAAACCAGTTAGTCCCAGGTTTCCAAGAAAAGATTTCTCTGAAGTAAGAAATCCTTGTTGGTTATGTAAAGAAACTGGGCACATTGCCAGACAGTGTCTAAGAAGGGCAAGCAATAATACGAAGAGTAGTACCAGAAAGGAAGTGGGTTGTTTGTGTGTCCCTGGAAGCATGCCAGTGAACATGAGGGTACACATGCACCCAGTCATGGTGAGTGGTGTACAGATGCAGCGGTTAAGGGACACAGGAGCATCCCTGACATTGGTGAAAGGGGATCTAGTACATCCTGGTCAGCTTATCCCAAACAAATATGTAACTGTGCAAGTGTTTACTGGTGAAGAGAAAGCATTGCCACGCGCTAGTGTTCTCCTGGAATGGGGTGATACAGGGGGAACTGTGCAACAGGTGGCTGTAGCCAACACATTAGCAGTGTATGTGATCCCTGGTAACAATCTCCAACAGAGGATGCTATGTGCAGTTTACCCATAGCCAAGTGGCAAGGGAAAATATCACTTCCCTGAACCTCACAGAAACCAGTGTGGAAACCACAGATAGGCTGGTTCCCCAGCCTGTGTCTCCAGATGGGGAGACTGATAAAAAGGGAGTAGAAATTTCCCCAGTAGCGAGTGACCACACAGCTATGGAAGGTTACTCTGAAGAGGGAGGGGTGACCAATTGTCAGAGGGTTGGGATTGACAGTGATCCTGAGGCCCTGACACTAGTGCTAGGGACCCTCGTTTAGTGATGGAAGGGGACCTGTCCCATCCCTTGGGACTCTGTGAGGGGTTTGCAGCTGCTCAGAGGGGTGACCCTAGTTTACAGAAGCTGAGGGCTTGGGCAGACTTGGAAGGCAGACAGGGAGGTGATGGCAGACATAAGGTTTATTGGGAAAATGGACTTATGTATACACAGGCAGTACAGACAGAGGGAGGGGTGCTAGGCAGGCAGCTTGTCATTCCCCAGGGGTATCGTGAGCAGTTGCTCAAAATTGAACATGATATTCCTTTATCTGGTCATCTGGGAATCACATGAACTATGCAGTGGTTAGCTCAGAATTTCTACTGGCCTAACTTCACCCAGCAGGTGAAGGAGCATTGTAGGTCTTTTTACCGGTGCCAAGAAATAGGAAAAGCAGGTAAGAAAACCCAAGCTGCCCTGATCCACTTGCCCATAGTGGAGGAACCATTCCAGAGGGTGGGAATGGATATTGTGGGGCCTTTAAATACCTCCAGCTCCTCAGGGAAGAGATTCATCCTGACTGTGGTGGATTATGCCACCCGGCACCCAGATGCAGTCGCCCTATCCTCTCTGAGGACAGACAAAGTGGCAGATGCCTTACTTGGGATTTTCTCCCATGTTGAGTTTCAGCAGGAGTAATCATTGATCGAGGTGGTTCCTTCATTTCGGACCTGATGAAATGTTTATTGGAGAAGTGTGGGGTGGTGCAGAAATGCACGACACTGTATCACCCACAAGCCAATGGGCTTGTGGAACGATTCAATGGTACCCTGAAGTCAATGCTCCGGGTGTTTGCTGAACAGCATGGAAGGGACTGGGAGAAATACCTTCCCCACCTGTTGTTTGCATACAGGGAGGTGCCCAAGAGTCAACAGCATTTTCCCCTTGAACTCTTATATGGACGCTGGGTACATGGGCCCCTAGACTTGATCTGGGAGGACTGGGAAGGTAAGCACACCACCCAGGGAACTCCTATTGTGGATTACATCCTTAGGTTTAGGGAAAGGCTGAAGGAGCTTATGGGGACAGCCCAGAGCAACCTGGCTGCTGCTCAACAAAAACAAGAGCTGTGGTATGACCGCAGAGCCAGAGCTCGCTCATAGATGGTGGGTCAGGAAGTCATGGTCCTTATTCCAGTCCAGAAAGACAAGCTGCAAACTGAGTGGGTAGGATTGTACAAAGTGGTTGGGAAGGTAAATGACGTGAACTACATTGTGGAGTTACCTGACAGAAGACAGACAGAAAAGATGTACCATGTCAACATGATGAAGCCTTATGCAAATAGGGGTGACATGGTGTTTGCAGTGTGTAGTCATGGGGAGGGGATGGTTGAAGGAGACCCCCTTCTGGATTTTCTGGAGGACAGTAAGCAGGAGTCCTCTGTGGAGGCAATAAAATTGTCTCCACAGCTGGTCCTGGACCAGGTCCAGAAAGTAAGGGAGGTTTTAGCAGACTTTGCCCCCTTGTTTAGTGCCAAACCTGGACTAAACCCCTTAGCGACACACGATGTGGAGACAGGGACACAGATGCCCATACGGCAGACAGCATATCGGGTTTCAGAGGCTGTCCAAAAGGACATTAGGAGGGAAGTGGAGGAGATGCTGGATTTAGGGGTAATCCAGAGATCCCACAGCCCCTGGGCCTCACCCGTAGTCCTTGTGCCCAAGCCAGATGGCTCAACTCATTTCTGTGTGGACTATCATGGAGATTGCAGTCATGAAGTCCGATGCCCACCCGATGCCCCAGATGGATGAACTCCTGGACAAGTTGGGAGGGGCGACCTACCTTACGACTATTGACCTGACAAAGGGGTATTGGCAGGTAGAATTGACCGACAGAGCTAGGAAGAGGTCGGCCTTCATCACTCCGATAGGCTTATTTGAGTTGAAAGTAATGCTTTTCAGAATGAAGAACGCCCCAGCCACTTTCCAAAGGTTGAGTGAACCAGGTGTTAAATGGTGCTGATGAGTATGCCGTGGTGTACCTGGATGACATTGCCATCTTTAGTACCAGCTGGGAGGAACACCTATCCCACCTTAGGGAAGTGTTGGACAGGATTCAGAGGGCTGGGCTCACTGTCAAAGCTGAGAAGTGCCAGGTGGCCATGGGGGAAGTGGCATACCTCGGGCATGTGGTAGGCCAGGGACAGCTCCATCCTAACCAAATAAAGATAGAGGTGATCCAGGCATGGCCCAGACCAGAAACCCAGAAGCAGGTCAGGAGTTTTCTCAGGACAGCTAGGTACTATAGAAAATTTGTACCCAACTACAGTGCCCTGGCTGCTCCCCTATCTGACCTGACAAAGAAAAAGATGCCAAAGAAAATTACCTGGGGCCCAGCCTGTGAGGAAGCCTATACCAGACTGAAGGAGGCACTGTACAGTGCTCCTCTTTTGACAAGTCCTGACTATAGCAGAACCTTTATAGTTCAGACAGACACCTCAGACGTGGGTATTGGGGCAGTACTGAGCCAGATATCTAGCCGAGGGACAGATCACCCAGTTGTGTACCTGAGTAGAAATCTAGTTCCCAGGGAGCAAACGTACTACAAGGTGGAAAAGGTGTGTCTTGCCATAGTGTGGGCCCTAAAGAAATTAGAGCCATACTTGTATGGGCAGCATTTTGTGGTGCAGACTGACCACAAGCCCCTGGTTTGGCTGACGCAGATGGGAAAAACAATGGCAGACTACTAAGATGGAGTCCTGCTTTACAAAGGTATGATCTAAAAATCGTACATAGGGCTGGAGCGAAGAATCAAAACTCAGATGGACTGTCTAGGTCTGTGAAGAGTGAACTGATTTGGGAAGCTCATCCCATGTAGGAGATAGATCCCCCCAAATTCAGTCTAGGTGGGGAGGAGTGTAACGTAGACAGACAGTTCTGAGTGCTGTATAATATTTTTTTTAATATAAAATGTGTTAATGACTATCTCTGCTAAAACATTCTAATGCTCTAGGAGTGACCTAACCCCCCCCAAGTTTTTAGATGACAGATGCAAGCTAAGAGATATGCTGACAGCATGTGTATCACACACACTCAGTTTTTAGAGACAATGTGTTACTGTACATGGAATATTTTAATCAAGGATCCTGTTTCTCTGAGTTAATTACAGACTGGTTTGAGTTAATTTTGTGAAGAGGGAAATCATAAAAAAGGTTTATGACGTTGAAGAGAAAAACCCAGTTTATTATATAGAAGTGTGAAATCAAAAAGCTGCTTTCATATCCTGGAAGGGGATGCTTATTATGAGATCAAAGAAAATGCCATTAGAAGGACATGAATTATGCTGAAGTTGCAGAATGTTTCTGTTTTTTGCATAAGATATATTTTCATATATCCTGACAGGGAACAGCTAGGTGACCTCCTGCAAAGAGGTGGGGTAAAAGCCAGTTTTTAATTTAGCCTGTTTTACTTCACAGACACATTTTTTTTTCCCTAGACTCTGACCAAGCAAGATCGGTAAGTACTTAAGCAAGAATTTAGAGACTAAGTCCTGAAGTAGGAATTTGTACTGTTTAAACCTTGTTTTCTTTTAAAAATGTGTATGTCTTTTGATATAAGAGTTCTGTATTTTGTGTTTCATGTATTTTTAACTATCTTAGTAAAATTATTTTTAGAACTTACTTGGTCTGTCTTTGACTTCTTTTTATTTTGTAAGAAGAGTACATGGTTATAGCAGACAAGAGACATAAGCTTGAATGGTGGTATCAAACTGGAAAGAGAAGTGTTTTAAATCTGAGATCTTTATTAAAGTTTTAAAGGGTTCATCTCTGTACACCTGGTTAGGTGCCTGTAGGCAAAGATATCTGGCCCCTCGAAGACAGATATATCTGAGCCTGTGCATTGGGTATGCTAGCAAGAGGTTAACAGTTTGAATCCCTCCAGAACTGAGACCAAAGGTTGATCTGAACTCACAAAAACAGACAAGAGGGTTACCGTGTCTGTTACACTGTTCCCAAGACTGCGCTCAGAGGTTGGCACTTTGGGAGTAGAGGACCTGACCTGCTGAGTGGGTTTGTGACAATTTGCACCATGCAAAGTGTTGCACTAGGTCACGTAAAAACATCTGCATGGCGCTAATGTACTGAATATAGCATTGCGCTTGTATTCATGTGCACACCCCTTCTTTTGACCCTTGCATACATTATACTTTTGCTTGGTGCAAAAGCAGTTTGCCCACACAATTTAACCTTTTGAATATAGTGGACCCGCGCAAACCTGGTGCAAACCCTGCACAAACGGTTTGTGCCCAGCACAAAGTTTTGAATATCTGGCCCCAGGTGAGCAAAAAAAGGGGTCTTAATCTGGTTATTTTTATGTATGTTCAACCTTCTGGAACTTTTACACTGCTGAACCAATGATTACCAGAATTCTGGGATCCAGAGATCCTCTGCCCCAGAAATAGTTAGCCAAAATGTAAGTTACTCTGTCCCATACCTTTCAACAGCTATGAATTTTGCATAGCACGATGACTTTTACACTCAAATTTACCCTTGCTTCACAAAGTTTTACTGATGTTCCTAATAACATTAGAGCTATTTCTGGAAATGCAAACTATTAAAACATTACACTAACTTGCCAGAAACATTCCTTAACACTAAACATATGGGGCCCACACTCTTCCTAGGCATAACATTCTTTAAAATAAGAAATTACCACACATTCTGGCCCTTTGCTCTGAATTTTGAAGGCCAGTGCTATGCATTTTAATGCTGATAAGTTGAGAGGTATGTTCTGTCCAAAAACAGCTGCGCAAAGGATGCCGATGTGGTTGCTATGGCTGCAACATCCGTATGTTGCCAGCATGACAGTCCACTGGCCATGATTTTGAGTGTGGGTGGGCTAAATAGTTTTCCTAATATGGTGGCTCCATTCTCACTTAGCGAGGGAGAGAAATTGCTCTGGTCCTTTGAGCTGTTTGTTTTCATAAATAACAAGCATTTGTCAATGCCGAATGTTGCTTGCTTGTATGTTCTGTTTAGATATTTGGAAGTGATAGTTCCATGCTTTCCTCCCAAGACATCCACTGTGTTTTCCATTCAGTATTCACAGAAGAGTGGGAGGGGCAAGGGCCACAACAGTACAGCAGTTGCCAAGGAGGTGAAGAGGTGGACAATAGTCCATTCAAAGGAAAAAGAGTCCTGCAGGAGCTCACTAAATTGAAGCTGGACAAAGCGATGGAACCAGATGGCATATGCCCAAGGATATTAAGAGAACTGCAAAGGGAGATAGCAGTAGCTCTGGTAGCCATGTTCACTGAGTCATTCAACATGAGTGAACTGGAGGAGGGCACATGTGGTCCCTCTACAGAAGTCCAGCAGCAGGGAGGAGGCGGGGAACAATAGGCTGTTCAGCCTCACCTCAGTAGTGGGGAAGATCATGGAGACATTGCTTAAAGAAAGGATAGTGGGGCATCTAGATGCCATTGGAGCCCAGGACCATAGTCAACATGGAGTCACAGTGGGGACATCATGTCAGACAAATCTGGTTGATTTGTTTGAGTGGGTGACAAAGAAGTGAATCAGGGTGGGGCAGTGGACAACGCTTACCTTGATTTCAGCAAAACCTTTGACACCATCCCACATAGGAGGCTGACAAACTAGCTGGGTAGGCTGGGCATGGGGGAAAGGGTGGTAAACTGGGTTAGAAACTGGCTAACAGACAGGAGGCAGAGAGTGGTGGTAAATGTGGTGCAGTCTAGGGAGAGGGGGTGACCAGTGGGGTGCTGCAGGGATCGGTCCTGGGGCCAGTCCTGTTCAATGTCATCATTAGTAACATTGCAGAACGTCTGAAGGGAATTTTTTCACCAAAATTTCAACATAGCCATTTTATGACCTCTGCTCATAAACAGTGTCACTGTGATTTTCTTAATCTGTCCCAAACATTGATTGCGCACACTGAATGTGCCATTGTGCGCTACATGCACGGAAACGCATTTTGGGCAACATGTAAAAAATGGCAGCTGTACTGCTCATAAGCAGATGTGGTAAAATGGCAATGTTGAAAATCTGGAGTGCAAATATTACAAATTTGCAAACTTACAAGCGTGAGTAGGAACTGCACAACGCACGCTTGTAAAACAGTCATTTTTAAGAATTATTTCACCAAATTTTCAAAATAGCCATTTTAAGACCTCTGCTCATGAACAGTGTCACTGTGATTTTCTTAATATGTCCCATACATTGATTTCACACACCAACTGCGCCATTTATTAAGCTACATGGAGTAAGCATGTTTGGGTGAGATGTGAAAAATGACAGCTGTACTGCTCATAAGGAGGTGTGGTAAAATGGCAATGTTGAAAATCTGGAGTGAAAATATTGAAAATTCACAAACTTATGAGCGTGTGTAGGATCAGCGCAACAAATGCTCCTAAAACAGTCATTTTGGGAATTTTTCACCAAATTTTCAACATAGCCATTTTAAGACCTCTGCTCATGAACAGTGTCACTGTGATTTTCTTAATCTGTCCCAAACATTGATTGCGCACACCGACTGCGCCATTGTGCACTGCCTGCATGGAAACACATTTTGGGTGACATGTGAAAAATGGCAGCTGTACTGCTCATAAGGAGGTGTGGTAAAATGGCAATGTTGAAAATCTGGAGTGATAATATTAAAAATTTGTGAACTTACAAGCGTGCGTAGGAACTGCGCAATGCACGCTCATAAAACAGTCATTTTTAGGAATTATTTCACTAAATTTTCAACAAAGCCATTTTAAGACCTGTGCTCATGAACAGTGTCACTGTGATTTTCTTAATCTGTCCCAAACATTGATTGCGCACATCGACTGCGCCATTATGCGCTACATCCGCCGGAAACACATTTTAGGCGAGATGAAAAATGACAGCTGTACTGTTTATAAGGAGGTGTGGTAAAATGGCAGTGTTGAAAATCTGGAATGCAAATCTTAAAATTCATGAACTTACGAGACGCAGCATAGGAACCGCGAACGACGCCGTAAAACAAAGTCACTTTTAGGGAATTTTTCACCAAATTTGCAACATCAGCTTTTTTGAGAGCCCACCTTATGAACACTGGCATGTCGTTTTGTTAATCAGTCCTGAAAGATGATTTTAGCAGTGACAGCAAAATTACCCTTCGGGCCGGATTAACACCATGACAGTGACAGAATTCATGAGGAGGGGTCCCAAAAACCCCATGTTGAAAATTTGGCATCAAAATTCCAAAAAATGCCTGAGATATGCAGCAAAGTTGAAAATACCCTATCTATCCCATTATACAGCTTACCGGCATTTCCTCAGTTCGCGGTCGGCTTTGAAGAGTGCAGACGTATTCCTGGTCCACCGAAGATCATCACGCCGAGGCCCGAAGGTAAGTATGGGGTGAGGGGAGTGTGGGGAGGCAGGGTGTGCAGTGGGTGAGTGTGGGTTGTGGGAGGGGGGCAGGGAAAAGTGCCGAGGGACAGTTTTTGTATTTACAGTTTTTTTTTTTTTAATAAGACTACGAGGGACGAAGACTACAAGGGACATTTGCCACACTGGGTTGGGCTCTCAGAGTGGCAGCTGGAAGGCTGTTGGTGGGGCTGGAGCCGACGGGGGATTGGGCACCCCTGTCAGCCATAACATCATTTTGCCATGCTGGGGTGGGCTCCCAGCGTGGCACCTGGATGCTTTTGGGGGGGGCGTGCAGCCGACGGGGGATTGGGCACCCCCACTGGTCATAAAACATTTTGCCACACTGGGGTGGGCTCCCAGAGTGGCAGCTGGAAGGCTGTTGGTGGGGCTGGAGCCGACGGGGGATTGGGCACCCCCGTCAGCCATAACATTATTTTGCCATGTTGGAGCAGGCTCCAGCGTGGCACCTGGATCTTTGGGGGGGTGTGGAGCTGACGGGGGGATTGGGACAACTCGGGCCCGGCCATGAGTGGGGGGAGGGAGGCGCATCACGCAGGTATGCGTGCATGCGTGTGTGTGGAGGGAGCTCTGCTCACTGAAGCAGAGCTCCCTTCAACTGTACGACCACTGCATTTTCAACTGCTGTCATAGACAGCTGCAGCAGTGATTGGGGAACTGGGGCCACGCCTGCAAACACACTGACTGCATTGGAAGACGGGTGCCACACCTCCGAAAACTCAGATGATGGCACTATGTTTCTTGCACATGCATGCAAGCGACATAAAAATGTGAGACTCATATTATCTGGTGGACCTTACCTTTTATGTTCAGCAGCTGTAGTGAGAAACCATGGGGTGCAGTCAGGGAACGAGTAAGTGTGAGTGCATACATAGCAGCACTCATAATGTATGGTTGGGGCTTTAAAGCAGCAGTGCATGAATCCAGTGAAAATTCTGACGTATACTTTTTTATGCTATTTTAGATTGACCCATATCTCCTGACTTGTACGATACCCTTTTTTCTCCATTTTGAGAATGCTTTAGAACTTTTTTTTGCATTTGAAATAATGTATTTATTTATTAGCTTTTGGTGACCAGGTAAGTGTGTTAGGCAATTGGACCTGCCTATTTTCAAGCACGACCCAGGAGAGTACAGAATACAGAGATACAAAATTACAGGGAGCCTAAACAGTAGAAAATGGTACAGTATGACAAGCAGGACCTCACACAGGAGGGTCAAATACAAATCATCATTAATCACATAGGTCACCCATGTAGGAGTGAGACAAACGAAAAACAAAATTGAATTAAACCGTACTGGATCCCAGCACAGGAAGGTCAGACAAAGTGGATTACATTCAGACAGTTGGACACCCAGAGATAACAGAGAGAGTGTTCCTTATAATATTACTGAGAACAGGTTTTTATTCCCAGCTGTTTTTGAACACCTTCTGTTCCATAAGGTCAGGGAGTACTGCCTGCTGCATGCTAGTTCATTTTACTCACAACAGAATTGATTTAAGCAAGCATTTGTCAATGCCAAATGTTGCTTGCTTCTATGTGCTGTTTAGGTATTTGGAAGTCATTGGAGTGTAAATATTGAAAATTCGTGAACTTACGAGCGTGCGTAGGAACTGCGCAACACACGCTCGTAAAAAGGTCATTTTTAGGAATTTTTTCACCAAATTTTCAACATAGCCATTTTAAGACCTCTGCTCATGAACAGTGTCACTGTGATTTTCTTAATGTGTCCCATACATTGAGTTTGCACACCGACTCGCCATTATGTGCGCTACAAAGAAGGCACGTTTTGAGACAGGATGTGAAAAATGACAGCTATACTGCTCATAAGGAGGTATGGTAAAATGGCAATGTTGAAAATCTGGAGTGAAAATATTGAAAATTCACAAACTTATAAGCGTCACGTAAGAACTGCATAGCATACTAGTAAAACTCAGTCATTTTAGAATTTTTTCACTAAAGTTTCAACATAGGCTTTTTGAGAGCCCACCTTATGAACTGGCAGTGTCATTTAGATTACTCAATCCCGAAGGTGATTTGGTGCAGTGACCACGAAATCACCCTTGGACTCGATTAACGCATGACAGTGACAGAATTCATGAGGAGGGTCCTAAAAACCCATGTTGAAAATTTAAATAAAATTCACAAAATGCCTGAGATATGCAACAAAGTTGAAAAACCCTATCTATCCCATTATACAGCTTACCGGCATTTCCTCAGTTCATGATCGGCTTTGAAGAGTGCAGCGATGTTCTCGGATCCACCGAGCGACTGGCCCGAGACTCGGAGGTAAGTATGGGGTAGGAGGGGTGAGGGGAGGCAGGTGCGAGTGGGTGGGTGCGGGTTGTGGAGGGGGCAGGAGACTACGCGGACCGTTTTTATTCACAGGTTTGTTTTGTTTTAGAAGGCGATGCAGGACATTTGCCACGCTGGGTGAGCTCCCAAGCGTGGCAGCAAAAAAAACTGTTTGGGGGACTTGGAGCCGGCAGAGTTGGGCACCCTCGTCAGCCAAAACAAAGATTTGCCAGCTGGGGTGGGCTCCCAGCGTGGCACCTGGACAACTGTTGGGGGGCATGAGCCGATGGGGATTGGGCACCCCCGTCGTATACAGTGTGTGCATGGGGGCATCAGCATGCAATATGCTTGCTTGCATGTGTGTGTGTGCGTGGGGGGGGGCTCTGTTCACTGAAGCTGAGCTCTCCCTTTCAACTGTATGCCACTGCATTTTGGAGCTGTCATAGACAGCTGCAGCACTCATTGGGGAACTGGGGCCGCGCCTGCAAACACACTGACTGCATTGGAAGATGGGCTGACACACCTCCGAAAACTCGGATGATGACACTATGTTTCTTGCACATGCGTGTAAGCAACATAAAAATTGCTGTACAAATACAGCTGAGAATACTAATGAAAACCTGGTCCAAGCCATATTAAAAGTAGAGCTCCTTTCCTTATTTCAGATGTGAAAAAAGTACTGAAGTGGACTCAAATTGTGGAAAGAAGGGTGTCAGGTGTCATACAAGTCAGTAGATAAGAGGAAATCTAAAATAGGATAAAAAAATATAGGTCAAAATTTTCACCACATTCATGCACTGCTTCTTTAAGTTTCAAAAAAAAATTATTTGTTCTTGTTTTTCTAGTCCTTTGGTATGTTGTCCGGTGTTCCACTGAGAAGAACATGTGGAGCAGATGGCTGGTTGGATCCAGTGTGCCAAAAAGAAGGAACCGGACTGTAGAAGCAGTGTTGTTGTTTGTATGTGGTGAAGTGGTGCTTTTGACAGTGCACATGAATATGGCAGCCAGGTGTGCTGCCGACCATTCAGAGATCAGAGTCCAGAGTGCTACAGACTGGAGACAAGAAATGCTGCAAAATAATAAAATGTACGGTAAAGTTTTAGGGATTTTATAAGATGTAAAGCAGTAGGAACTCGTCTCACCCACACATGTGACCTGTACACTCGGACCGGCTGGCTCCAACTGTCCAACCGCATCAGGTATCTCACCTGCTCCATGGTGAAAAAAATCTACCTTGGCCTTGCATCTCCTGGGGTCTCAGCCCTGTTACACCACCGAACCAACAATCGTTGCCTACGGAGATCAAATATGCAGCTACGGAAAGTCCCCCACTGTTGTACTTTCCAGGGATAATGCTCCTTTGCCTATAGAGCGCCACTCTGGTTCAATGGCCTTAGCCCCACCATCTCCTCTGCCCCAACACTTGGTATGTTTAAAACTAGACTCTGGGACCATCTCACTGCTAATAGCTCCTGTAACTGCCCCACTTAACCCCAGTTTCTCTATTTCTCGGCCTGCTCTAGTGGTCCTCTTCCCCTCTCACCTGGCACACACGTCACACCTTAGTATACCCCATGCTGCACTTTCCACCCATTTCCTGCCATACCTCCTAAATCTCTATCCCCTAATTGTCCCACCCCTTAGCCTCTCCTCCCCGTTTCCCTCTCCCCGTGACTCTGGCACTTCTCAACTTACATCTGTTGCTCTGACAAATGCCTCTGGCTGCTTTGTTTACTTTGTTACCCTTGAAATGTATTAATCTGCAAACTGTATGCAATGTCCACATTGTTGTTAGTTCTGACTTGATGTTCTCCACAATTTGTATTTCTCTGATGTGGAACCTTTGTAAAAGAACCTTGGCTCAAATGTAATTTTAATCCTAGACTTAAAAAAAAAAAAAAAAAGGAACTTAGCGCAGATGGGAAGTGAAAAAGAACAGGAAGAAGGGCAACAAGTGAGCGGGTCTGTGGGAGGGCAGGCAGTCAGCTAAGCAGAAAGCCATTGTTTGAGAAATAAACATTTTATTTATTTAAATAATGTGGCTTGCCAGTGAATAGCAGTTTGAGAGATGAATGAGATGAGATGAGATGAGATGAGATGAGATGAGAGGAGGCAGAGGACACTACAAATTATGATGTTGGGACTACAGTAGAACTAGGTGAGTGACAAAATGAAAGTGGTGAGTAAACATGAAAGTGGGTTTTAAAGACAGATATAGTGCCAGTAGCATCAGAGATGATTGACAGATGGGGTTTATAAATCTAAGGTTCCACAACTGATTTATTTAACACCCGTGAAAATAAATGGATTTATTACACTCCTTCTGGGTCCACTCCTGTTGCACAAAAATATTTAAAGAGACTTACCAGCCTCGGCCCCTGCACCTGATATATAGGTGCTGTATCTCATGGGGCTGCTTCTAATGTACATTTTGCTTAAAATAATCAGGTTAGTGAAAAATTACAGTGCTTGTAACATTAGAAATACCAGTCCCAAGGACTTCCCGGTTTCTTGTGCTGCCCACGCTCCGCAAATTTATGACATGATGTTAGGGAGAGCGCGGGGATGTGCTCCATTATACTTTATGGGCGGCACCTTTTAGATCATTTTTTTATATTATAATGGCCATTTGGTGGTAAAATGTGGGCACTGGTCAACTAGCAAGGGAATTTATTTTTTTAGTTATTCATTTATTTATTTAATTAAAAGTTGGTAACCAGGAAAGGCACACTGAGCTGAGGCTTGTTTCCAGGTGCGAGCCAGGGAGAGAGGGGTTATAGGTACAAACAGAGGGCAGAGACAACAATCAAAACATTAATAACAATAGAGAAATTATAAAGAAAAGACATCAAAAGTCAGTAACACTACTATAAGAGGCATAGTGCTTCAAACAATAAGTCAGCTCTAGGTTACAGTGGTGAAATAAACAATGTCAAAGAGCTGTAATTGGTCAATTGGGTGAGCCACAGAGTCAGGCTAAAGTTAGGGAGCCTGATTTGGGGAGACTAGAGAGTTAGAAAGGGAAAAGCAATGTGGTACAGGAGTGAGCTGTAGCAGGTGCTGGAAGGCATGGAGAGAATAAGATGAGCAAATGTGACAGGAGAGATGGTGGTGGAAGTGGTATGAAAAAGGAGGTAGTCCAGATGTAGTGCAGGGATGCGGGAATGACAAACAGCAGGAGTCCCTGGAGCACAGGGGGTAGGAGGATAGGTTAGCAGGGGATAGAAGGAAGGAGAAATAGGAGGGAAATGTCCCGAAACCAGTATTTGGCAGTGAAGGCTAGACAGTGGATCAGACGTTGGTGGGGAAGAGGAGTGATAAAGAGAGAGGAGTAGAGAAATTAGCAGTGAGTGCAGAAGGGAGTTTGTAGCAAAGCAACAAAATGAGTTTAGGAGGGTGTCAAGCCTGGCAGGGACACAGCGGGGGCAGTGCCTTAAACTACATCAGCATATTCGAATACCAGTAGTATCATTTTGGTGATTAGTTCATGGCATATCAGAAGGGACAGGTAGTCTTTGTTCCAATATAGGAGCCCAAGCTTAGGGCGGAGCTTGGAGCAGATGGCATTGATATGAATGATGTAGTCAAGGTGGCTATCCAGCCAGACCCCTAGGTATTTAAAAGCAGGTACTACCTTAAGAGGGAGGTCATTGGGGGTGGAGAACACATGGAGAGTCTGAAGTCTACCCAACTTTCACCTGGCACCAAAAACCATGAAGATTTTTTTTTTAGTGTTAACTTTGAGCTGGTTGGCTTGAAGTCAACTCAGGAATCATGTTGGAGAGGGATTGCATGTCTGCAGGTGATGTTCTGGGGCATAGAGTACAGTATCACCTGTATACATGTGGATGTGAGTGTTGGTGCAGACAGAGGGGCAATCATTTATGAAGAGGGAAAAGAGGATAGGGCCAAGTATGAACCCTTGGAGGACTCCAGTGAGGATGGGAAGTGGGGGGTGAGAGACCATTACCTACCTGAACTGACTGTTGCTGGTCAGAGAGGTAGGATTGAAACCAGTTTTCTGTTGAGTCTGACAAGCTGGAAAAGACTAGTTTGTTTAGGAGGAGCGAGTGAGACACAGAGTCAAAAGCCTTAGCCAAGTCTGTCAGGATGGCCATGGTGATATAACCCTGGTCCATCCCTGAGAGGATGGAATCTGTGACCCACAGTAGGGAGGAGATGGTAGAATGATTCCTCCTGAAACCTGTTTGGAAGGGGGAGAGTGTGTCAGTGTTGGACAGGAACTCAGCAAGTCTGGAGTAGACAATGGATTCTTGTAGTTTGGCAAGTTAAGGAAGTAGAGATATGGTCTGGAAGTTGCCAGGGAGGGATGGGTTTCTACCTCTGTGGAGGAGCAGCACCTTAGCTATCTTCTAAGCCATCAGGACAATGCAGGATTGGAATGAGAGGTCTAGGAGGTGGGTGAGGGGAGTGACAATTGCAAAGGCAGAGGTATGGAGAAGCATAGGATGGGGTCCATCAGGGCTGGATTTGGAGTGGTTTAAGGACAGTAGTGCTTGATAAACCTCCTGAGGGGAAATAGGGAGGAAACAATAACCTCCAGAAGATGGTGGGGAGGAAGGGTCAGGGAAGGTGGGCAGGGTGTGATCTGGGAGAGCACAGGTGGTAAAAAATTTATTGAAGATCTCAGTGATAGAGGAAGGGGGCAGACACAGAAGAACCATCTACAACAAGAGTAGGGGGTGGATTGGGATGGAGGGTCAAGAAGGGAGTGGATCACATGTCAGAATTTTGTGGGTGAGTTGTGATTAGTGTGGAGATGAGACCTAAAGTAGTCAGCCTTAGCTGTGTGGACTGCCTTTGTGCAGGCATTCCAGAGAGATCTGCACTTGAGCAGGTCAGCCTGGGAGTGGGAGGCTTTGAATGCAGTCCAAGCTCGGTCACAGGCTTTTTACATGGTAGTAAGGTTAGTTGTGATCCAGGGGTGGTGTGTTCTTTTGATCTTGGCTTTCTTTAGTGGTGTGTGGCGGTCCCATATCGGAAAGAGGATTTTAGTGAAAGAGCTAAGGGAAGAGTTATTTATTTATTTATTTTATTTATTTATTAGATCATCAGTTTACAGACCTTTGAGTCAAAGACTCATTTACAAAGACACCTATCCAAGAGAGCAATACATCAGGGGTGGAGAACACTAGAGACCAGTCAGCACTATAGAGGTCATGAAGAAGGGCTTTTGTGTCACGGGTATGAAGAGGGAGGTGCCAAATGTACTTGGGGGCTGAGCAGGGAAGATGTACTTTTCTGACTCAGTATGTCAGACAGTTACTGCTGAGAGCATCAGGGAAGACGCCTGAAGTGATGATGCAGTGGGATTAAGGAGAGGACCCAATTGAGGAGGGAATGATTAGAAGATTGCGGGTTATAGTGGGTTGGTTCAGATGGTAACTGAGTAAGATTTAAGGACTCAATTATTTGAATAGAAGGCTTAGAGGAGGGGGACAGCCAGTCTAGATTGAAGTCTTCTAGGAGAATGAGTTCACTGGAGGCAGCATGGGAAGAAACTGAGGTGACGCTGGAGACCAGGGATGTAGGTGCTAGCTTGTGAGAGACGTAGAGTACAGTCACACAGATTGGGAGAGTGGAGGGGAGGGAAAGGTTAGCAATGAGGAGCTCATAAGAGGAGGGGGAGATTCATGTAGTGAAATGGAACAGGACAGGAACTGTCAAATGTACAGGGCAACACCACCAACACATTTGCCCCAGCCTTGTCTAAATAAGTGGAAGTCGGGAAGGACGGAACAGGAAAGGAATTGTCGAATGTACAGGGCAACACCACCACCAAATTTGCCCTGGCATTGTCTAAATGAGTGGAAGTTGGGAAGGACGAGGGATGAGTCTGGGATCCTGGAGAATAACCAGGATTTGGTGATGCATAGGATATCAGGGGAATGCTCAGCCATTCAAAGTTTAAGCATGTCAAGTTTGGAGAGGAGATCCCTGGTGTTTCAAGACAGAGTACATTTGGAAGAGCAGATATGGATGAAGAAAGGTGGGCCAGGGTTGGGCTTGACAACCCTGACCAGCAGTAGTAGTAGGAGGAGGAGGAACAGGTGTAGGAAGAGACACTTGCGTCCTTTGGGAGACTAAGGTGAGGAGGAGAGGGAGGGGAAAGGTGGCAGTGGTGAAGAAAAACCTCACGGCTGAGCATAGGGGAGGACAAACCAGGATAAGAGAAGGGGTCCTAGAAGAAGGTAAGAGGGATTGAGGTGTGAGGTGTGAGGTGTGATTTATCACACATATGTTGGAAAACACTATCTATCAATCAACCCCCCCCTGTCAGCATATTATTTAAACAGGACATGCAATGGTCACCTGTTTAATACATTTTTTATCTACACTCGAGAAGCCTAACCTTGGGTACATCACTCATGGCTTACGCCACTTGTTAGGTTACCTGAGGTCAAATTGTTCTTGTGTAGATAAATAGTGTATCATATAAGTCCCTGTTGCATAACCCTTACATACCATATACAAAACTCTTATCAAGTTTCTGCCGGTGACATGCTTCAGAAAACTGCAGAAACACGATGCAATTCAAGGCAATTAGTCCAATTTTTCATGGAGGAAAGTGTGAAATACTTGTCATAGAGTATTGCATCCTGGCTGATTATGCTGTGTATGTGTACAGTGGATGGGTGGATAGATAGATAGATAGATAGATAGATAGATAGATAGATAGATAGATAGATAGATAGATAGATAGATAGGCAGACAGACAGACAGACAGACAGAGACAGATAGGTAGGCAAGGCAATTTTATTTATATGGCACAAAGTCCTGAGGGCTCTGGGTGCCTTATAATACAACACAACAAATTCAATAAAATATAGGCAAAAATCACAGTTAAGATACTGTCACACAACAGTTACACAGCAGAGCCAGGCCCAAAACTCAATATGAATAAATGTGATTTTTAAGTGAGATTTGAACAAGGCCTGGGAAGGAGCACCTCTCACCTGTGGTGGAAGGGCAGTCCACAGAATTGGAGCAGCCACACAGAAGAGTACAGACAAGAGGTTTGTCTTTGCGGACCAAAGGGCATGACCAGGAGCATGCAGAGTCAGGATGTGTTTCAGGTAGCCTGGACCCAAAAATGCAGGGCCTCATAAGCTAACAAGCACACCCTGAAGTTGATGTATCACTGCACCACCAACCAGTGCAAAACACAGAGAACTGGCACAACATGCTCATAAGCAGGAGGTACCAGCAACCAGATAGGCTGCCACATTCTGGACCAGCGACTAGTGACATAAAAACCCAAAGTAAAGAGGATTACAGTAATCCAGTCTAGACACATATACATTTAGATATAGATATATATATATATATAAGAGAGAGAGAGAGAGAGAGAGAGAGAGATAGAGAAGATAGATAGATAGACAGACATGGGTCAAGACGGCTGCCTCACATTCTGCTCCATAATTAAACGAACCAGGTCACCTGTTTTGCCTATATGGTCTCAAACTACAGTATATGTACTCACAAATGCATGATGATGCATTTTCTAAGCCCAAATTCTAGTCCATTTTGTAGGTGCAAAAACACTCTCAAGGGTGCTACATCTTTTGAGAGTTCACAAATTTATAATAAACACACTGACAGTGTACCACCAGCAAGAAAATAATAACAATAGCTGAACAGCAAAGTTATGAGACTGATTTAATTCACAAGAAACGCGCATCAGAGAGGACAAAGCAGCCCTTGTGCTTTGTCTTGTGCTAAGGCTTCTTTAGGAGCGTGTCTTTGCTTGCCTGGACCTTGTCTCTTTAATACAACTAATTTAAAGTGATACATGCAAAAAAGGTGAGAATGAGGTTGCAGTACACTAATTAGCCTGGCAAACCCTTGCCCCATAGCAATATTTGACAAACTGGATCTTAATAAGTCAAAATATTTATTTATTTTATTTATTTATTGAAATGTTTCACCAGGAGGGCACACTGAACAACAAGTTGCTCGTCTCACGGTGAGACCTGGGGGGAGGAGTTACATAGGGTTGTGAAGGATGATCAGTTACAATAGTATGTGGGTAGTACAAACAATACAACAATGTAAGATTTTGCAACAGTTGGAACACAAGGTATTGTACAATAAACAGTAGAGGAACATTGCGTAAATTATAATGCATGTCCAAAATCATACAAAAAGATATGAATGTACAAAACCTATAGAACCATTTGTAGTGCAGGAATGTATCAGGAGCAGGCTCGAGCTAGTACGCAAGTGCTGTTGGAGTAAACAGGATGGGGTTAGGTTGTGCACACTGGTAACCCAGAAGGGCAGGTGGAGAAGAGAGGGAGGGAGAGACAAGAACTGTATATGAGGAAAAGGGATAGCCATTTCCTGATTTTCCCCTTCAGGAAGTTGAGCACCCTGCTGGGGGGGGGTCATGGTAGGAAGGCAGAAACTGGGGACAGGCATTAAGGTGGGTTAAAGCAGGAACAGCTGAGGGAAAGGTAATTGTGTAGTGCAGAGGTAAGGGAGTAGTTGAAGGAGGAGTGGCGTATGTCAGGGGGGAGGGAATTCCAGATTTTAGGGAAACGATGAGCAAAATTAGTCTGACCGATGAAGGTGGAGTGGCGAGGGACCATCAAGGTGCGGGCGTCATTTGATCTGAGAGAGTGGGTGGGGGGAGGTGGAGTGGACAGAGAGGATGAGAGATAGGTGAGGTGCCTATCCTATTATCTGACTTTTTTTCAATTCTGTTGTACCCTGGTGAAATAAGTACCTGAATGGAACCTAGACCTATGTAAGTCCCTCAAGAGCAAGTGATCAATTATTAGTTAATCCATGAATACAGTGATCAGACAAAGTGCAACAATATAAGCATAAGTCAGTCTTAATTCTTGAAGGTAGGCATAGGCCAATCCAAAAATATAAGTCAATCAAAACAAAGACAGGGGTTCCCAATACATTATAATCCCAAGTATATATACAGCAATATGACAAACATACTTAAAGTTGTAAAGGAATAAGTTGAAGAAACTACACTGGAGCAAACCCGAAGCAGCTGGCACATTGAGCATGGCCCCATACCTGCAGCTTGCTTTGCTTACGGCCCTGAAGAGTAACACCAAAAACACGTTAGTTGGGATATAAAAGTTACTGCTTAGCCGGCCCATCTGCTCAGCCATAGTACTACCATTTAGAATGTCGGTAACTCAGGTTCAGGAATGAACCAGGGTCACTGGAGGCTGGCCAGGTGGAATAGAACTGACCAACCCAGTAGATGCTCCCTTCCAGAATATTGCCATCTGGGTGACCACAGGAGGAAGTGCAGCGAGTGGGTGATGTAGGGAAGAGGGAGTGCTCTCATCACTCGGTGGTGTGGCTTGCTTTTCCTGGCCTCCACCCCCCCCCGACCCGAGCAGCTAGCAGCAGCAGACGAAGAGCTCTCTTCCTCCACTCCATATCGCTAAGCCCCATGGCTCTCATGCAACTCCTGCAACTTGAGTTGTGAGGCCCTGAGTGGGCACTCATCACTCGGTAGTGCGGCTTGCTTCTCCAAGCTGCCCCCCACCCTCCAGACATGAGCAGCTAGCAGCAGTGGATGAAGAGCTCTCTGCCTCCGTTCCATGACACTAAGCCCCACGGCTCTCTTGCAACTCCAGGTACAGTAGCTTTGGACCTTATTTCGTGCTACCTATCTTTCTGAATTTCTGGTGCAAGAGACTTATTTACCTCTGATTGACCAGTTTCAGAACCGGGACTATTATGATTGGCTAGGCCAATTCCAGTCTAGCTTCACTGCTTTCCTTTTGTTTTTCAGCCCCCTTGAAACCGATATTTTTGGTTAAATGCTGGCATTTTAAAGTCTTCAGTACAGCTCTGAGAGTTAGTTAATTTAAAACTTAAATGTGGAAAGTGTGAAAGCCTCTCTGTACATAGTGAACACAGCGTTTTTTGGAAGATTTTCTACTGTTCTTAAAATGAGCTGTAATTGTAGTTGCAAGGTTTTTAACTTAGCTTCTCTGGGCTCAGTGAACACAGCCTTTTTTGGGGAGATTTTTTTTTTCTTAAATAGAGCTGTAATTGCAAGGTTTTTAAACTTCTCTCTCTTAGTTAGCTAGATTGCCAAAACATAGCTGATATCACTCGGTGGTGCAGCTTGCTTCTCCTGGCCACCACCTGCCCCCCCCCCCAACCTGAGCAGCTAACAGCAGGGTATGATCCCGCTGGAGCTCTGCTCCGGCTCCCCACCCGCTCGCCCTATCTGGGCACTTTCCATCTCCATTAGACGATTATACTGTCCTGTCACAAGAGGGACTTTTGCAACCCTGAGCCATGCCAGCCTGGTCTCAGCAAAGGGCTATCATCTTATTAGTGCTATTGTATCCTTGTTGCTTAATTACCGCAAATCTTTAACAGGTCAAAATGGGTAAGCTTCCTCTGAGTACCATACCCCAACTTCTCATCTTTTTTACAATACTCAGTCATACTGGAAAACTTAACACCAAAATAGAACAACTTGTCAATAAGGTTTTTGTCCGCATCCTGCACTCTGACATGGGCTGTGTATCTGGGAACTTCTTCACCATCAGTAAGGGTTCATGGCCTCCTTACTGGATCCTGCCTCGCTCATTGACTGGGCTGTGCATAGCATGCATGCCCACGTCTCTACTCTGTCCAATCCCTTCATCCTTTTTATACTGCACAAAAAGAGGAAAATGAGCCACAACATTAGAAGAACTGTCAAACTATCCTCAAAGCTACAAAGAGACTATCTTTGGAGAATATCTCTATTATTGCTTCTACTGTCTGGCAACATTCACCCCAATCCAGGACCTGTACGCTTGGCTCCAAATGGTGTCCATCCCAAGCAGAGCACTATTAATTTGGCTACAATCAACATTTGTAGTCTATTGTGCAAAATAGACAGCCTCAAAGTCTGGGTCTCACAACATGACCCTGACATACTGTCTGTTGTTGAACATGGCTGTCCCCCAAAATACCTGACACAGCTGCCCTACCCAGACATACCATTTTCAGGCTGAATAGGTTGTCCACACATGGTGGTGGCTGCACCATCTACCTAAAAATCTCACTAAAGAGTCTAGCCTTACCTGAGATTGACCTAGGGTGCCTCACCCAGGTACTTGTGATCAAAGTACTACTCGGTGTCCATAACAAAACACTTGGGGCCCGATTCACAAAGATGACCTTAGAGTGGCGCAAGGTGTGTCAGAAGCACTGTGCACCAAAGCCCCCTGCATCACTGGCAATGCCCCCTATTCTGTAAGGAACACACCATGTGCCAGACGCAGCGCACATGGCGTAAGGACGCATGGTGTGTTAAATAAATAGCGTAGATGGAATGCAAGGTGCAGGCAGCGTCCAAACACAAGGGGCGGAGGAATGGCCGAACCACAGAGGATGCAGCAAGAAGAGAGGGGGCAGCCATCCCCAGGGACACAGAAGAAGAAGGCTGAGCACTCCAGGAAAAAGAACTTCATGGACCAGGAGACAGACATCCTCCTGGATGCAATAGAGGCCCAGGTAGGTGTGACAAGTGTCAAGAACACACGAGCATGATGGGCAATGGTGCAAAGCCTTGACCTGTGTGTGACACTCAACAGGCAGACCTGCTACTGTCCCAGGGAGGGGACCAGAAGGTACAGACACAGTGGCAGGAGGCATGGGTTGAGGCAGCCAGACTGGTGAATTCGACGGCACCCAGCAAGCTCAGTGTGAGGGAGCTGCAGAAGCGGCATTGTGACATCAAGTGCCATGCCAAGGAGAAGGCAACCTACAACAGGCGCTGCACAACGGTAACGGAAGGAGGACCCACACAACCACGACCCCTCAGCAGACATGAGGAATGTGTAGTGGCACAAATCAGCATGCACAGCATACAGGGTGACACTGAGCTAGACCTGTATCGGCAACAACATGCACAAGGTAAGCACCGGGTATGCATGTGGCAGGTGGCACCACCGTGCAGACAGCCAATGTGGCACCATCAATGGAGGCCGATGCACTGCAGGGGCACCAGGGACCTGCAATGGACAGGGGATTGAGCTTCAGGGGCAGAGGGACACAGTGTGGCCTAGGCCACCATGCAGAAGCAGGAGCTGCAAGAGGCAACCCCTCCACTGAGTGCCACAGGCTGGACATGCACCGTGGCACTGGACACATACCAGCACATGGGCACCTGAGGTAATGCACTGTGCACATCTGTCTGTAAACCCAGCAGGTGCTTGAACCACAGCAACCAGACAACATGCCACAGCCAGGAAGGCAACACCACCACAATGCAGTGCTGTGACCCACAGTGACAGTGAAGCGTCGGAGCACAGCAGTCACGGCAGCAGTGATGAGGAACAACAGCAGGCATCCACCAGTGACAGCACAGTGAGCCAGGCCCACAGGAGGGTGATAGATAGTGAGGCAGATGACCAACAGGGAAGTGACACTGACAGCAATGCCATGCCGTCCAACAGCAGCAGCACTATTGGGCATAGCACACCCATGGCCAGAACTGCAGACCAGCATCAGATCATGGTGGACACCCAGCAGCAGGGGCAGAGGAGATGGCCCTGTGGTGGGAGAGGTGAACAATGCACCCACCACTGTAGGTCGCAATGGCCAGGCACACAGCACCACCACACTGGACCATGGAGGTGCAGGTGGGACAGGCAAACATGGTGCAATACCACTGCCACTGGAAGATGACCTTGGGGAAGACCTGTCATGATACTGCCAGGATGTCCTGCTCACCCCGGAGGCAGCACAGCTTGAGCTGGCAGGGATACAAGACAGCATACGGGAACACACCATTGCCACAGATGCACACATGGGACAGCTGCAGCTGACAGTGTCAGATATCCAAGCAGCCATCATGCATGGGATCCAGGAAGGGGCATGCCAAGCAACACAGGCAACAAGGCTACTCCAGGACATACAGCTTTGTATCACATGCCAAACAGACACCATAGAATGGCAAACCATGATCATGAAATGCAGCATGGGGCAGCATATCACCCAGACAGAGGCAACAATGGCAATGGCAACAGCACTGCAGGAGATTGCAAGATGCATGCAACAACAAGCAGCCAGTGTGGCACCGGTCCCACAGGTATGTCCAGACTGCAATGTGTGGTGGCACAACAGAGGGGCAGTAGATGACCACCACAGCATGGGGAACACAGCCAGCATACAGGATGTGGGACAAGGCTATGAAGGTGCACAGGGCATAGGGCAGCTGTTGATGCCTACAGGACAACAGCCAGACACAGTACTGACACAGCACGTGACATGCACAGCCGTGCCCGAGGACAGGGCTGTGGGCGACATGGCAGGCAAACACACAGACAATGGGGAACAGCAGCTGGATGCAATTGCCTCTGAAAACATACAAGTGGGCCTAACAGACATCAGGGATGGGCTGGAGCCACGCAGTGATGCTGGTGTGGAAGATGACCATGGCGCAGTGGGGCACACACTGCAGGGGGCCACAGCCACACAGGGCACAGAAGACAACTGCAGCAAAACACCCAGTAATGCAGCTGAGGGTGTGCACAGGCACATATGGGTACTGGAACATGACAGGCACAGGGGAATGGACATCCACCCACCTGTCAGTGACGTGGAGCAGTCTGGACAGACACAGAACAGTACAGTGATAGACAACTGCATGGCCATGCCAACACCCAGTGCAGTACAGACGCTGGGACAGCACATGACAGTCCGATCCCAAAGCCACAAGAGGGCCCACCCTGTAGCAGGTAGAATGGCATGTGAAGGGCGGATGGCCAGGCAAGGAGCACCAGCAGTAGCACCTGTTGCACAGACGGCAGCTTCTGGCAGCAGGACTGGAGGAAGAGGGGACAACAGCTGCAGTATGTCAGGGACCGCTGCAGCACAACAGATACCCCTGGTGACACAACGTCATTCACAGAGGCAGAGGGTGCACACGGTGCCACCTGTGGCAGAGGTGCAGACAGGGTGAGCCACACTGCAGGATGCTATGCAGAGCAGCATCACGGCGGTACAGCCACCATGCACTGCACAGAGTGAGCCACTGGATACCATAGGCCGGAAGGGGAGGCCAGCACACACACACACTGGTAGGATGCACACAGCATGCCAGGCATGTGCATCGGAGGGGGGCGACCAACGATGCTGGCCACCCCGATGCAATGGTCCAGTGTGCACACCAGACCATGGGCAGGGACCCCAACACAACACACACCACACATGGATGTGCAGGTGCATGTGCCATGCATACCTGTGCTGCATGCACATGTACCCTATATACCCTGTACAGTGCCCATGGCCATGGCACACCCTGCCAATGTACTGCAGCATGAGACACGCACACAAGCCTGCATCCCTATACAGTGGCTCCCCCCACACACCAGCAATTTGCACACCGCCATCCGAGATGGCACATACTAGATACCTGCACAGCCCCAATGCCAGCCCTGGGATCAGTTGCATGCACCAGGGTGTGTACACCATGGCATGCCACAGACCGCTCACACTGCACATCCACACCTGTGCACCACCAACCATCACCAACTAGACAAGCCCCCCCATGTGACCAATGGGAGCAGTGGGTGCACACACCATGGCATGGTGCATCAGCACAGGCATGGCCCCTGGCACACATGACACCATGCCTGTCCATGGTGCCATGCATCCCCCCACACCCAGGTGCATGGCCTGTGCAGGACTGTTGCCTCCCCACCACACAAGGGGCTCCACATACCACCCAGCACCAACACTCACACACAGTACCCACCATGGGGCACACCACCATGGCAGCCATACGGAGCTGCGCACTGCAGTCCACTGGGTGAGCCCTGTGGTATGCCACATACCATGACACACCACCCGGCCCCACATGTCTGGTACCGACACATGCACGACACATGGAGGCCCAAACTGTGGGGTCCCACCTTGTCAACTGGTGGTTTGGCTTATCCACTGTGGCATGCCACTGTGGAACTAAGAGGACCCCAACACTGGGTGGCACAGGCCCACAGGGATACAGTGTTCTGACACTGTGCCCAGTGTGTCGCATTAACAATACCTGTGGCACAATGCAGTGCATTCCACATGTTGTTGGACAGCGGTTCCTGTCGTCCACATGGTGCCCTGCGTTGGCCCTGTGGGCTGGTACCCACACATTAGCTGGCACTGACCAGTACACAGCATAGGCAGGTGATGAGCATGCACAGTACAGAATGACACACAGACACGGCTTGCACATGGAACAACAATGTATTAGGAACACAAAAGCAAAACACAACATCAGCAGTTAAGGTGATCCAAGAGGTACACAAGGCAGTGGGCACAGCTTCACACACAGCAATAGTCTTACAATGGTGATGCAATTAACTGCATTGCATTCTCAGTTACTATATCCCTGAAGTCCCAGTAACCTGTGTCCATACTATCCTATGAGCCCTGTCCATGGCATGTCCGCGATTGCATGAGTGGGGCCAGGACAATGTTGTACTCACATGCCCGCCACTATCTGGTCCAGGTAGTCCAGCAGGTCTTGCACTGCATCATATAGGTTGTTCAGCAGCCTTGCCATGGGCCTGATGCACAGGCTGAGTCCCTGGGCAAAGTCACAGAGGGTGTGCGGCTGGGGCTGCATGTCATCATCACTACTCGCATCCCTGTCTGGCAACGTGTCCCTTCCAATCCCGGGCTGCCCTGGACCATGTTCGGGGGTTGCATCACCACCGCCATGCATGGGGGCGTACCCATCCCCAGTCTGGTCAGCACCCACCCTGCCAACTGTAGCATGGGTGTCCCCACCTGTTGCCATGTCAGCCGTGTCACCTGCCGCAGGCAGTCCTACAGCACTGTCGCCTGGCCCTGCATGCTGGTGACACTCCTGTCAGTCACCCAGGACATCCTCCTCCTCCTCCACCTTCTCCACATCCTCCTCATCTGTTGCATCATCCACACCCTGCTGTGGTGCCAGCTGTTGCCTGCCCTGGGCCATCATCTGGGTCCTGGCTGTGTATGCCTGTGCGTCACTCCACTTCAGGCATCACATTGCCCTCTCCAGAGAATGCCATCGTGCATCCTGGCCCTGCTCTCCACTCCTTGCACCACCATCAGCACCTGGAAAACAATGTGACAGCCTGTGAGTGCACCATGTGCCCATTCACTGCCTCACTGCCTCACTGCATGTTGCCCAGACCACCAATCTAATCCCAGCAGGCCATCACCATGCCATGTCACGTGTTGCATGGGCTGTGACATGCACCAACCGTGCGTGGGGCACCACATGTTTCCATGGTGCATGTGCCCTACCAGTAACCACCAGCCACGGCCACCTGTGCTGGCTCTGCCAGTGTGTGTGTGTGTGTGTGTGTGTGTGTGTGTGTGTGTGCATCCCCCCAGCCTGCTGGTCCCTACACAGTAGCCTACACAGCTGCATACATGTCATGACTGCTGTACACCTACCTTGGCAATGTTGCACTCTGTGGGGTCCTCTGCCGTGTCTGTTCAGTCTGGGTTCCCTTGGCTTGCCCAGGCCTTCAGTGTCACTGCCCTTTCCTGCCGGAACATAATGGTATATGACATCATCAGTATCCATCTGTGCAGTCAAAGTCACTGAAGTGTGCTGTGTGTCATACATGTTACTGATGACACATACCTGACCAGCGTGGCCGTCCTCCATGCATCTGGACATCTGACTCTCGTGACATCCTCCTCAGGTGGGCAAGAAGCCACCCCTTCCTCAGCGCCAGGTCATTCCATTGGTGTCTGACCTGCTGCAAGATCCTCCTGATTCCAGACACAGCGTGGAGCCTGCTGCCTATGGTGGACCACACCCTCTCCCTGTCTGCTGGGCTGGACTGCTGTGCTCCCTGTGGGAACAGCACCCTGCTCCACTGCTCAGCCAGGCTGATGAGAAGCACTGTGTCATCATCAGTGAAGTTAGGTACCCTGCTCCAGCGTGCCATTGCAACTGGGACTACCACCTGCTGTTTGCCCTTGTGACTGCTTTACTCCCTTGCCTCCCTCTGCAGTGTATTTGGAGCTGTGTCCTGTGCAGCCTAGCATGTGCTACTGAAGCCCTGCATGTGCTGGTGGCTCAGCTCCACGTGTTCCCTGCTTTCCCCTCCAGTCACACGCTCTGACACACACGTTATGCAGCATGTGTCAGCATGCAGCACGCAATGCACTGTGCTTTGTGTATGGGATAACTGTGCACAAGTATGCTATAGTGGCTGCCATATTCAGCACTACATGCATCCTCCCATTGTTGATGCACAACACAGTTCCGCGTGCATTGGTTGTCATTCCCCCTGTCTCTACACGCTGTGCTTGTGCAGGGTACCACAGCTGTGCTTGGGGGAGGCATGCCTCCAGTGACACTGTGCCAGTCCTCATGGCACACCCTATGGGTGTGCCACAACACAACCATGACCTGCAGCCTCAGGTGCACTGCAGCCACCCATGTGCAACACCTGTGGCTGTGCTGCATGGTGTGTGCAGCCTCCCACCCACACTGTCCTCCATATCCCCATTGTGCCTACCTCTGGTGCCCACTGCACACTGACATTGCATGTTGGCACCAGCACCAGTGGTGCCATTACCATCACGTGCAGTCTATGCTGCTTAGCACTGTGGCTGCTGTGCATGGGACCCCACATATCCCTCCATCCCTACATTACACTGCTCATCCACATGTCGGCCCTGCTAGCAATGAACACCAGACTGCTCATGCTGCTGTCCATGTCACTGTATATTGCACTGTCTGGGGTGGCACACAGGCAATGGGCACATCTGTGTCAACTGTGCTGCCACTGCCTGTGTGGTGGCCCAGGTGGCGACACCTCTGTATTGCCATAGCTGTTCCGGTCCACCTGCAATGTGTGCTCTCCACGGTGGTCCCTGGGTTCCTGGCACTGCTTTGTTGTTCCCCGCAATGCCATGGCACTGCTGCCCAGTGTGTCTGTTTTGTGTGCCGTTGCTGCATGTGTGTGGTCTTCCCATGGTCTCAAGGCTGTGGTCCCTAGCCAGCACACAGCATGGTGGTTTTTGCATACCTGTGTCCATGCACACTGCACATGCTGTTGTGTGCTCATCCAAAGTGTGATGCAATGAGCTGCACTCACATTCACTGTCCAGCTAGTGTGTGTTGTGCCTGGCCTTGCTGTCCCCAGTCATAGGCGGGCCCTGCTGCCTCCTCCTCCTCCTCCTCCTCCTCTTCCCCCACAGTGTCACCATTCTCACTGGGTGCCTCCTCATCCTCTGCCAGTGGTGTGCCATGTTCCAGTGCTATGTTGTGCAGCACGCAACATGCTATGAACAGTTTGCATGCCATTACTGGTGTATACTGCAGTGCACCCCCTGATCTGTCAAGGCACCAGAACCTCATCTTGAGGATACCAAATGTGCACTCTATCACACTGCATGTTGCTGTGTGGGCATCATTGTACCATTTCTCTGCTGCACTCTGTGGATGCCTCACTGGTGTCATAATCCAGGGTTGTTGTGGATATCCGCTGTTACTTGTGGGAAGGGGGGTGTAGGTTAGTGTTGTGCCCACATACTTCCCATGCCCACCCATGCTCCATGTGTCTGTGTGTGCCTTACCAATCAGCCAGCCATCTGTGAGTGTCCCACTCTGGAAGGCCTCACACACTCCACAGTTCCTATAGATGTACGCATCATATATGGACCCTGGATATTGTGCCACGACATCAAGGATCTTGCACCTGCTGTCACAGATGACCTGTACATTCATGGAGTGGAAGCCCTTCCGGTTGACATAGGTCTCTGGTTCGTCCATTGGTGCTCTTATGGTGATGTGTGTGCAGTCTACTGCACCAAGCACACATGGGAATCCTGCTGTGCTGTAGAATACCTGCTTGATTGCCAGTTGCTCCTGGGCATCTGTGGGTAGGTCGATGTATTGGTGTGACCTGTGTATGAGAGCATCCATGACTACCTCAGGCACCATGATACGGAGGGCTCTGAGATGCCCTCAGTGTCTGGAATCTGTCAGTGGCCATTACCCATAGGGCTGCATATTCCTTCACCACTGTTGGTATGGCATGGCCTCTCCGGGTCCTGCTTCTCAGGTCAGCATCAAGTTCCTGGCATAGCTCTGCTATGGCTGTCTTGCCAAGTTGATATCATGTGATGCACTGCTCCTCAGTCAGGTCCGTGTGCACGGTGCGTGGCCAGTACACACCTGGCATGCCTCCAGTGTCTGGGTTGCTGCTGTCTGTGTACCTGCTGTGCAGAGCCAACCTGTTGTGCAGCCTGGTGGTCACATTGCCTACATGGCCAGCTGTATGCCCAGTAGGGCCTGTGGTGCTAACATCCTCCTGGCAGTCATCTGTCTCTGTCCTGCTGCAGTCCTGTGTCTCAGTGCTGTAACACTACCCTGCCTGTTGCCTTCCTTTTTCTAAGTCCTATTAGATCAGCTCTGTGTGGTGTAGCAGGTGTTTGAAATCTGGTGTTTGGTGTACCTTTGTGGATTGCACTCCTGCGTCCTGCATGTCTTACCCCTGTCACAACGCAGCTTGCATCATGGCACTAGCTGCCATCTGGCACTGTGCTGGCGCATAGGGTGCTAGACGCAGCAGGTCTTTGCATTCACGCATGGTGCATTTGTGAATCCCGTCTTGCTTGTGTCTTGGCACATGCACCTTGCGTCTTCGTGCAGCATTTGAGAATCAAGTCCTTACAGTCTTATCAGTTTACAGACCCTCTAAAGACCCAACCTCTGGTCTCCACAGCATTCTGGACTATATTCATGCCCAAAAACACTTCTCTGAGACAATACTCATGGGCGATTTTAATATAAACTGGCTGTCATCAGCCATTGGCCCCATAAAGGATGCTTTATTGGCTCTAAACCTCTCTCAACTTGTTAACACACCAACCAGAATCAACTATAAGACTGGGACAAGCAGCACTCTGGACTGGATAATCTCCAATCATCCTGACCGCATCTCTAATGTAACTGTGCATCCTGACACCCTAAGCGACCATTCCCACATTACTTGCAGTTAGTCCAACAAATTTCACGCCACCCCCGACCCAAACAATTTACAGTAGAGTGCTAAAATGTGGACACCTCGAACTCCTAAAACAGCATTTACATAACCTTGATTGGGCCTTGCTTGACTCCACTGATGACACCAATACAGCATTAGAGCACTTCATTAAGGTTTTCAATGCTGCCTGTGATATACATGCCCCCATAAAAAGAGGAAGGTTCGTAATTTGGTGCACTCATGGATAACTCTTGAACTCATAGCTAGCATGAAACAATGGGACCATCTCTGGCACCATGCTAAAGCCTCAGGGAAGCAACTGGATCTGCAAGCCTATAAAGCAGCCAGGAATGCATGCACATGGGCTATCCATCAGGAGAAAAGTAAATACCATAGAGAATTGCTGGCTAACGCTTGGGGGTACAGTAGGAAATTTTGGTTGAATATCAAAGATGTCACTGGTAAAGATCCAAAGGCATCAACCTCAATGCTAAACCTTGATGGAGCCCCCACCCTGGACCCTCTTAAAATTATGAATATTTTGAATAATGCCTTCACTAACCTGAGCAGTGTCCTACCACAGGACATCTTTGATGATACTGCTGCAAAGACTGCTAGTCACTATGAGGACAAGCTCCCTGGTCATCCTCCTTTCTGCTTTAAGAAGGTCTCAGTGTCCCAGGTTAGAAAACTCCTGAATAAAATGTTGGGAAAATGTAGGCACTGTGGGGACTCCCTGAACCTAAAACTTATCATCCTCACCCTGGAGGAAGTACTTATACCCATAACAAAGATCCTTAACCTCTTGTTAACCCTGTCACAATTCCCACATATCTGGAAATCAGCCCTGGTGACCGCTGTACACAAATCTGGTGATTGTGCCCTGCATACCAACTATAGGCCAATATCAATCCTCCCTCCACTATCTAAAGTGCTTGAATGCATTGTCGCTAATCAGCTTGTGGATTACCTTGAAAAATACTCCACCCAATGCCCACAACAGCATGGATTTAGAAAAGGGCATAGCACTACTACAGCACTTCTTGAATTCACTAGCTTCATTCAGCAATCATTTGACCAAGGCAAACTAGTACGGTTGGCCTTTATAGATTTAACAAAGGATTTTGACACTGTTAATCACCAACTTCTCCTCCATCAACTAACTACAACTGACCTTTCTTATGAAACACTGCACTGGTTCAGAAGCTACCTTGAAGACTGAGCTCAGTGGGTGAAAATATCTAATGTCACCTCAGAGCAGCAGGTCATCTGATCTGGAGTACCACAAGGATCAATCCTGGATCTCCTCCTCTTCAGTTTATTTCTGAACAACCTGCCATGCTCCTGTTACCAACAGATTCTCCTATATGTGGATGATGCTGTCATTTCTACAAGCGACCCTGATCCTGACCTACTTGAGAGCAATCTACAATTCGGCTTCAAGGAAGTCGAGGAATGGTTTAGTGCACACAAATTGGTCCTAAACTATAGGAAAACAGAAGTTATGTTGTTCACCTCTTCTAGCAATAAGTACAAGAACCATGCTCTTACCATAAGAAATAACCTGCACTGAACGGATCACCCCTGTGCATAAATCTGGTGATCACACTCAGCACTGCAACTACAGGCCAATATCAATCCTCCCCTCTTTATTGAAAGTCCTAGAACATATAGTTACCAAAAAAACTGATAGACTACCTCGAAAAGTACACCATTCAATATCCTCAGCAACATGGTTTCAGAAAAAAGCACAGTACTACCAATGCCCTGTTAGAATTTACCAGTTTCATCCGTTAGTCCTTTGACAAAAACATGCTAGTAAGTGCGGCTTTTATTGACCTCATGAAAGCTTTTGACACTGTGAATAACAGGCTACTCCTTTTATGACTCTCAAACATCGGTCTCTCACCAAATACACTGAATTGGTTTGGCAGCTACCTCACGGATAGGACACAGCGAATAAAGATTAACAGCATTGTCTCTGAGCTACAAAACATTCGATCGGGTGTCCCACAAGGGTCCATTCTTGGTCCCCTCCTGTTTAGTATCTTCCTAAACAACCTACCACTCACCTGTCACCTAAAAATGTTCCTATACGCTGATGATGATGTCATCTTTACAAGCAATTCTCATCCCGCTGCACTCGAGGACAACCTTCAGCTTGGTTTCCTTGAAGTCAAAAATTGGTTCCATGCACATAAACTTGTCCTAAACTACAAAAAAAAAAAAAAAAAGCTCCTGTTGTTCTCTTCCTCCCACCACAAGCATAGGATGTATCCCCGACTGTAAAAAATGACCATGGAGCCCTTCTAGAACAAGTTCAGCAATTCAGATATCTAGTTGTACCCTTGGACTGCCATCTCACCTATGTGCCTCACATCGAGACAGTTGCCAAATCTGCAAATGCAAAATTAGGCTTGTTATTCAGGCATAGAAGAAATCTAACCTCTGAAGCACTTAGACTCACAGTCTATAGTTTGGTACTATCCACCATCGATTATAGCCTGGTTATCTATGGAACCGCCTCCTCTACATCCCTGAAAAGGCTTAACTTAACCTTAAACAAGCATGTCAGCTTATCACTGATTTGGACCAACGGACCTACACCTGTGATCTGTATGCACAAATGGGCTGGCTAAATGTCCAAGGCTGTATCAAGTACCATTCTTGCATAATAGCAAAAAAAGTGCTCCTAGGAGCCCTACCAGCTGGAATCTCCTGCCTTCTACCCAGAACCCTCAAGGTTCATAACACTAGGACCTCTGATACTGACCTTCTTCTTGTTCCGAGATTCCAGACTACACAGTGCCAGCAGTCTTTCTTCTACAAAGCCCCATACTGGCTAAATGGCCTTGACAGGGAACTGACTGGCCTGACCTATATGACCCAATTTAAACACCGCCTTCGCCAGCGCATCATGAATGATAGCACCTGTGATTGCCCTAATACCGGCTCTTCCCACCATTGTACTTGTCTCTGCCTCTACAGCTTGTCGGGTCCCCCTTTCCTCTGATTGTCCCCATCTCCCACCCCCGCTCACCTACCTTTGCTCCTAATTAATCCCACCATCTTTTAAAAGCCACCTCTATCCCTCTGAATTCCACTGACCCTCTGTTCACTCCTTCCCCTTTTAAACCCCTCCCTTTATTCCACTGTACACCCTTTCACACCTACCGCTCACTACCCTTTTCAACTATTTTTACCCCATCCTTTCATCCCTACTACTGCCCTGACAAGACCGCCTGGCTGCATCCTTTTTCCTCCTCTCATTCCTTTCTTCTACTGCTACCTTTGCCTATTTCCACCCTAGCTTATACCACTCTAATTAACTGAAAATGCAACTGAAAATGTTCTGTTGATTATGCAATATGATGTTTCACTTGTATTTGTAAAAAGTTTTATCATCCTCTGTCTGTCTCTGTCTACCCCACACCATCACTGACATGGAACCTTTGTAAATGAGCACCTCGGTGCTCAAAGGTATTTGTAATCCAAGAATGAGTAAATAAATAAAATAAACCTCGGAGTTCCACATGAACAAATCCAGCACTTTAAGTATTTAGGAGTAGCCTTGGATAGCCATCTCTCCTATGTGCTTCACATCGAGAATGTTGCAAAGGCCACTAATATCAGGATCGGGCTCCTTTATAGACACAGGCAGAGTCTGACACTGGAAGCTCTCAAGCTCGTAATCTACAGTTCTGTGTTGTCAATCATCGATTATGGCTTGGTCATATATGGGTCTACTACTACTACCTCACTCAGAAGACTGTCACTCTAAATAAGGTGTGTAGAGTAGACTTCTCACAGGTGCTGCACATCTCACTCATGCCTATGAGTTATATGCTCAAACTGGTAGGCTTCAACTAAGTGGTAGGATCAAATACCAAACGTGTCTACTAACTATAAAAGTGCTCCTTGGGCTCCTGCCTCCAGGTGTGGGAAACCTTCTGAACCAATCTCACAGGACCCAGCACACTCGCACCTCAGACTCCTAACTCCTCCTTGATCCGAGGTGCCGGACAACTCAATGCCAGTGATCCTTTTCTTATGGAGCTCCACTTTGGTTCAACGGGTTGCACAGTGAATTATCTAATCTACCCAACCTTGGCCAGTTTAAGCATGTGCTCCATCAGCATCTCATATCCAAAAGCTCCTGTGATTGTACCACCTAATTGAAGGTACTCCTGTCCACATCCCTCACACTCCTCCTTAAGGGCATCCCTGCTCACCCCCTTCATCCTGCTTACACCAGTAGATATACTGACAAGGCCCCTGGCTGTTACCTCTTTCACTGGGTCTTAAAATTCTATTCCCCTTTCTTCTTTCCTTGATTTACTTCCATTCCATTCTCTTATTTTTTTAATAGTGCTGATTATCTGTGATGTATTTTGCTTTGTTACTATATGCTAGAAACTCAATTGTTAGTCTTCCTAGGTGTGTTTGTAAACCTCCCCACTGACATGGAACCCGGGCGGGGAACCTTTGTAAATGAGCTGCTTTGCACTCAAAAGTATTTTTATCTGAGATGAAATAAATATATAAAATAATATAAAATTTCAGTGATCTGCAAGTTACCACCCTCCCTCGTGATTATTATGTGCACCATTTCATGTATCCAAGATTTTTTTGTTTAATGATGTGTCACTACATTATGCCAATTTCCTCACTTTCCAACATCTAGGCAGGGATTCATTCACAAAGGCAATGCTGGCAAGAGAGTTATATTTTTCTTTCCATGAGTCTAGGGGAAGGGTTGGGGCTATAAACTTATACTGTACATATCAGGAAACCATCAATCATGCTTGCTTGAATAACTGACAAGTTCACAGTTTTTCAACAAAGGCCAACAGGACCTTCACTGCCAACAGATTCTATGTTTCTGTTTCAACATATTCTCTGACTGTGGAGAAGGAGTAGAAATGCTGATAAGCATGTGTCGAAATTATAATTTAATTCTAGATACTAGAACATTTTGTAAGATTTCTCTTCTCAATATGTATTGATCTTCTATTGTTCTGGCATTAAACTATTTTTCAAAGTGCACTTTTATTGAAACACACATAACAGTAAATATTGCTGGAAAATAAGTACAACACAGTTGAGTATAAACTGCCAACAAAAAAGTTACATGTCAAAGAATAAGCTCAGATATCTAACTTTTCATAGAACAAATGCCGGTCCTGGCTTGCCCCAGTTGTTTGATGGCATAAATGTCAACTGTGTCCTGAGTACTTATAGAAAGTGCCACCACGTCAGCAGATGCAGCATAAAACAAAGTGAATGAAGACACAGCTGAGACTGCTAGATTTACTTCTGGAAAAATAAGTGGCCACTAAGGATAATTGGAACACTATTTATTAAATTGCCCTGTGTGGGGCTGGATTGCAACATAAAGTACTGCAAATTAAATGGACCCAGCTGCTGCAAAAAAAAAAAAAAAAAAAAAAATCATCCGTTATGTACTCAGAGTGTGTACGTTCCAGTAAAAGGTGCTGTAGGCTTTATTATTATTTTTCTTCCAGTACTGATGACACCTCATATAAAAAGAGACACATTGCAGGACACGTCATCCTTGCCAAAGTAACACATGTATGGGACCTTTATACTGGAATGGCCTACCTGAGGGACTTCGACCTGCTGTTTCTTTGCAAAGTTTTAAATATGTTTATAAACAATTCTTAATGGACAAACTTCTTTGTAACTCTGCTATTTATTAATTGTTGTTTGTGTTGTGCCTGTTTATATTTGTATTGTATGTCTGGGTCGGACCTGAAAAAGGACCTCAGGTCCACTGTCCCTACCCAGTTAACAAATTTAAAATAAATAAATAAATGTGACTGCCCCACCCAAATAAGCCCAGCCCAGCTACTCCCTTTTACTGACCAGGAATTAAAAAGATTTGATTCTTGAAGGCCTTCATTTTATTTTAGATAGGAAAGGCCTGAAAGCTATGCAGCAACAAACATATAATTCCTAACCAAATAATTTATCACACTGCTACCATGCACAGTTGTGGTGAGAACCTTTGATTACTATGATTTCAGTTTTGTATCATATTTACCACAACTCAAAGGTATCACAGTAATAAGGTGGAGGTATAGGTGGGAGTCCAGTAGCACTCAAAACTCAAGGTGCACACACACACACACACACACACACACATCGTGTTTGTTTTTATTCCCATAGATAGGCTGCTTATAGCTCTTGTTGGATTGGCACTTCATTTCTGTGTTATAACAGGTGGTAGTCAGGATAAAGTGCGGCTAAAAATAGTTTTACAACCACTCACCCTATCATATATGCAGCTATTTAATTCAACATGACATGACAGCTGTAACTGAGATTTTGTTTCCACCGCAGATTGTCATTCTCTCAAAACTTGGGGGGGACTAATTAAAGTACACAAATACTATCTGTGGCTGCTGTACAGCTGGGAGCATTACATACAGTAGTAAATTACTCATTTCAGGTTCAAAGGAACTATGTGTCAATCATGCCCCCCTTCCATCATTAGCAAGGATAAACAAATACAATGATTGCATTTATACTTTTCCCGTCTTATATGCCATATCCCATACCTTAATGAAACAATGAGAATAGTTCAGGGTTCAGTATCCCAAGACCATCGGTTCCACAGTGGTTATTTATTGATAGCGAAAAACATGGGGGGGCATATGCTCAAACAAGTACTGTGTTGGTGCTCAGCTCATTTAGCATTCCCTGAGGGCCTTGCTTCTAATTTTTCCATCATTCCACAGTTCCTGTTGCTCCGTCTAAATGAATCAGTTTCTAACTTGTGATCCAACTTCTTTGACTTCTCTGCTGGCTTGCTCAGCCAGATTTGTGGTACCCATGCTCTGGTATTTTTACGGTGCCATTTGCTCCCTGCAGGGTGGCTCCAGCAAGGCTGGAAACTGATGATCAATGAATTCACTGTATGTGTGCATGGATCACTCTGACTGGGTTAGTGCATCAGTTTTACTCTTAGATGATGGCTGAGGAAGATGAAAGAGGAAATACTGACTGCGTCTGTAGTGGCAGTGGGAAAGTCAGGCAAGAGTGATAACAGCAGCAAAGCAATCCAATAATTAGCACAATGCAGTAATGACTATGGGCTCTGGTCACCAACCTGCATCAGATATCCACCCTGTGTACAACCCTACGCATGAAGGATGTGCACATCCTATCGAAGTGGGATGCACATCCAGGCTACACAGCATGCATAGGCATGTTGTGTGCACAACACAGGGAGGGCTGCATGGATGTGTGCCGGGTGCGTGTGTGTGTGTGTGCCAGACAGACATGCGCTGCTTGTGTGGTGTAACACCTATGTGCAATGTTTACGCTGAAAAGGAACATGCATTGGTTGCAGCATAGTAACACCAGGCAGACCCCTGCCTTAAACACAAAAGCATGCCCCCAATAGCCACCATCCTACAGGGACATATACGATTGTGTACTGTATCCATATCCTATCCCCCCATACATAGTATAAATCCACAGAGGTGTAGGGATGTGAGGCATAGACCCATACTAGACAATGGTCTTGAAGATACAGTGCCACATTGTATGCCCCCTGTGGGAATGCCTGGAAAAGTGGTGACACTACCTGATATAGCAGTGGTAGTCACTGTCAGTACCCCACAGTATGTAGTGTCACTGATGTAGGTTATGTGTCTCCATTGCCTATCATTACACCCAGAGCGTGTGGTAGAGGGGTGTGGACATGTTGTGGATGTCCACCAAACCTGAGTAGGGGTCCAACACCTCACAAACATTATTTGTGACCCAGCGCATGATATGGGGCCCCTGATGAATCAAGCAACAGCCATGCTGTACCACACAGTACATAGTGTATGGATGACACCTGCATACCTCATTCAGAACCCTGTGGTCCCATCACCAGGAGGAACAGCCCCATGGTAACAGACATGGCACACAGTCACCAATCACATCCTACCACCCAGGTCCCCCGAAGGGGGTGCCCCTATATGTATACGTCCTAAGGGCCTAGCCAACCACATCCCCACATACAAACTCAGTCAGCACAGTACACTGCTACACACTGCAATCATTTATGGCAACAGGAGGCTCCAGCAGGGACATACAAACATTAGCACACATGCATACTCTATATGGAGAAAAATATATATGTGGTGGCAACAGATCAATTATAATATGGCAACATTATGAGTTGTTTTTGGGAAGGTATCCCTAGCGGTCCATCTAGAGATTACTCTTTAAATAAATGTTACTGAATAAGGAGGATGGCCCCTTTGCAAGCAGGGGCCCTCCACAAAATATCCCAGCACATCTGCCCATTTGGTCTGCATTTGTCCTGGATGTCACTGATCATGCTGACCAACCCCACAGGTGTGCTCCAGTGTCACTGTGGCCAGTTAGAAATGGTGCCAAGGGTTTGACTTGGTGCAGAGCTCACCGGAAGAGTTCATGGTGTCCACTGCATACTGCATTCTGCTGCCCTCAATGTTTTGGTGAAGTATCTAATATTTCATTATGGTCAGCACCTCATAAACATTGTCCGTGAGGGACCTGGCATGCACTCAGGCCTCCAGGAGATGCGGGAGTGCACTATCCTCCCCAGTCCAAGGTTTGAGTGGATTTTGTGTAAGGCTGCTCCATACATCCACTCTTGTAGGGATAGGTGTGTACGGTGTACTCTTGATTCACTCAATGATGCATCATCCTCTATGCCTGGCACTACTCGTCTATCGGTCATACATGCCCCCGTTGGGCCTGTCCTGGCTGCAACCACTGTCCCTTGTGATACTCGAAAAGATGGGGTGTGTCTTTTTCTGCAGCCCCTGTCACCATGGCTGGTGGTTCTCTTGCCATGCCTGTGGTGCCATGCTTCCCTGCCTTCTATGCACCATGATTCCTCGCCTGTGGTCACCCCAGATAGCCCCACAGGAGGCTGTACCACTGCGACAGTCCTAGCAACTATGGGGCAAGACATCTCTGCTGAGGCTTGCAGGGTCACAGGGATGTCCATGTGAGCTTCTGAATTTCTGGTTCCAGTGTAGCTGGTTCCATGGATGCACTACTTTGTGGCAGAAGCCACCCCTTTAGATCTGTTCTGTGGACCCCAGATGTACTGTCCCTGATAAACACTGCCCCTTCATCTGCACTCAGTTGTTTAATTGTCTCAGGTAGGGGAAGTGGTAGTGGCACAGACTCCTGCCTCACAGTGAGCTACCTGCTCCAGTCCTTCACCGCTGATATCTCATACTCCCCACTGGGAAACAGCCCTGGACACTGTTGGTTTCAGTAGTGTAGTACCGGCAGGTGCTCTGCACCCCTTGCATAGGCATAGTATTCTGACATTGGGGCCCCTATAGCTGCATATGTTGCAGCGGTCATGCACTTGTGGGTCAGTGGCCTTGCTGGTCTCTCTCTTCAGCAGCCATTCCAGGGTACCAGGTGGTACTGTCGCCTCTCATGGGTCTCCACTCTCAGACATTCCAACACCATGCAAACAAGACCCACAGACTGATGTCCAGCTCTTTGTTTATTTACCCTGCCTTTACACACCTACACAACATTGCTGTTCTACTTTATTTTTAGTCAGACAGGACTGCTGTTGCTGTTCATCATATTGTATATATATATATATATATATATATAAAATGATATATGCAACATATCCATTGTTAGTATACTTTTTATCTGCTATGTGACCACATAATGGATGGCATTAACCATATAGTCAGACTGTACTACAACAATGTGTGGCATGCTGGGTGTGGTGCACACAGCAGTCTCTCACTTTCCCTTGCTGCCTGATCCCCTCCTTTGCCATTCAGCCACTTCACTGGACACATTACCGCCAGCCCTATTCCTTGCAGTTCTGACCATTCAAGGGGTGGAAATGGCACTCTGTGACAGTCCTCTACTGCAGGCACAGTTTGATATCTCACAGACCTGGGGTGGGTGATGGTCTCTGCATACTAATTTATTTATTTTATTTATTTATTTAGCTTTTGTTTACTGGGTAGGTGCGCTAGCCAGCAGGTGACTATTTTCAGGCACGACCCGGGAGAGTACAATACAGGATAACACAAGGAAGCAAACATAACAATTGAGGCAATCAGTACAGAGTACTATCCATGACATATACAGAGGCAATTTCAGCTAGGCTACTCATATGATGTAGGCTAGTCTAGGCAATGAGCAAACAGTACAGTACAGGGAGGTTACAGGGAAGGCATTGGCTAGTAGAGGGTCAGGATGCGGGAGTCTGAGAGCAGTAGGGGAGGCTACTTGCGGCTTTACCGGAAAAAGCACTAGATATTAGCGGGTTTGTGGTTCCCCATTGGGCCAGATGGCGTGGAGTGGCAGGGAAGGGTACAGGCCAAGGAGATTGTGGTGGGGTAGGAAGCCAGGAACGTGGTACGCAGGAGGGAGGGTGAGCCATGGGTTAGGCATGCTCCGGGGCATGATTCCTGCTTACAACCAATCACAGCCTTCCCCTTTCAGGGTACTTCATGTGACGGTGTCTCTCTCTCACTCACTCACGTGTGTGGGGGGGGCTGACCTCAGGCCATGGTGGGTGTGGCAGACCAGACACCCTACCCTGGGCCACGGTGCATGAACATCACACTGGACAGAACTGCACTCTGGTAGAGTGACAAATATGAAACACGAATACCCACAATAACTGAGTACACATTAGACAGGTGTCTGCAAAAATGCATGGAAGGTTTATTCCTCTATTTCTTTTACTGCAGCAGGACACGAGGCAGTCGCATGGAAACACCATCACTGGGCTAGCACCCATGGCTGCAGCCCTGTGTGGTCAGTGTTTCTGTTTCCATGTCTACAACTCTGTGTGTCTGTGGTAGCGCAGATCACTTTATATGGTGGGGTCATGAGGTGTGTCTGCCTCTAGTGGACTCTCTCATGCCCTGATCTGCACTCCCCAGCACACCCCTGTACATCTCTCTATCCACACATGGGGCTGTTGCTGTATGCCATGTATGTTGCGTGCCTCCATGGGTATGCTATAGTGTGCCTGCCATTACACTCCATTTCGGTGTATGTGGCTGTGTTTGTGAGTAGGGCCCTATATGAGGCTATCAGTCATCACACTCCCCCATTACAATGCTCTTTCCCAACTATGCTGTCTAGGCCTCTATCCCACTCCCTAATGGTATCAGTTATCATTATGTTGAGTCTCTTAGGGAGCTCCTAGTTCTTTACTGAGTACCCAGCCAGTGAAACAGTGTAAGCCTGTCAACACATGATCAAGTAATGGCATACTTGCTGTACTGACAACTAACCAATTGTAATCCTAGATGGATGAGCTATTCTATACAAGCTTTAGCCAACTCAGTAGCCCTGTCTAACTACATACAGACAGTAGTGTAGCCAGAAATTTCTATATTGTACACACTCCATCCAACTGCTGCCCCTTTTTAAACAAAAATGTACACACTCTCTCCAGCTGCTTCCCTGTATACAAAACAAAACAGATGGCTGTTCTTTCTAATCTCTAAACAGACTGTACACATATCTATGTTTTAAACAACAGACTTTAAAACAGGTACAGAAACTACTCAGCGGTCTACGCTAACTCAAATACTCCAGATAAGAATGACAGTGGTACGAAAAAGGCATATGGTTTGGGACAGGTACAAAAAAATGTACACAAATTTGTACAGTGAGTATGCCTGCCTACACCCTTGCATACAGAGGTGGTGTTGCAGAACTAATAGGCTCTGGTAGTTTGCACATGGCTACAGACCAGACAGGTCTTCACTTAGGCAATGCAGTTCTGGATGGATTTACTAGCTGTTGACGGTAGCCTCAACTTTGATGTCTGTGCCCAGCACTGCAGTCTCCCCATCAGTTGGTCTGTTGATTCGGTTAGATCAGGACTCTCTGGCTTCTCCCTTTGATCAGTTGACTCTCAGTTGATAACCTCTCTTCCTGCTCATTGCTCTCTGGCACTTAATGCAGGGTGTGGCCAGCTTTTTAAAAAGTTAGTACCACACTAACAGATTTGGCAAAGCTCAGCTGTGATTAGCATGGCTAACAGCCTGTTAGTGCATCTGGTGCTATATTTATAACAGCACAGACGGCATGGCACTAATGTGTTAGTATGGCTGTGCTGGATAAGCCCAGGTCTCCATCCAGGAGAAGGTTCCCTGTGGTATTTTTAAATGACTCAGGAAGTGCTAACAGGCTGCAAGCACAGTGCTAGCTAATGCAGACCCTGGATGCAATTCACACACACACCCCACCACAACCACATCACCATCAGCCTTTATAGATCCCAGTACAAGGACCCATTCCTTCAGCAGAAGGGAGGAGGGTTAGCAGAGATGGGCAATATTGAAAAGCCGATTAACATGGTTGAACTTGGTTTATGCCCGGGCAATGGTCATAGGGAGCGCAAGGTAAATGAAAGGGCGGGGACCTGAATATTGGTGCAGTCCAATATTCAGAGTATGTGTGCCACGCAAGGCTGTTTTGCCTGGTCCCAGTGCATGGTGCACATACTGCCAATCTAAACCCCAACTTCCACACAACCCTAGCAGTTGGCAGAGGAAGTGCGGTGGCCCCTCCACCCACCCTCTACACAGTAGTCCCTGGTGTCTAGTGACACCCTCCGCTGCCGATCACCAATCTGAAGGTGATACTGACAGTTTTCTCAGTGTCTAGTGGTGCCCCCTGTCAATCATCATCCCAAAGGTAATACTAACATTTTCCCCAGTGTCTAGTGGTGTCCCCCCTGTCAATTGCCATCCCAAAGGTGACACTGAAAGTTTCCCCAGTGTCTAGTGATACCCCCCATTAATCACCATCCTGAAGGTGATACTAAAAGTTTCCCAGGTGTCTAGTGGCACTCGCCATCGATTGTCATCCCGTAGGTAATACTGAAAATTTCTCTGGTGTCTAGTGGTGTCCCTGCCTTGATCGCCAGCTGAAAGTAGAGATCAAAGATTCCCTGGTGCTACTGGTTCCCCTCTATCGATCACTGCCAGATGTACAAAGCAAAAATTTCCTGGTGTCCAGTGGTCCCACCCCCACCTGCACCCTTGTCTGATGGCTACAATAGTATTCCCTGGTGTCCAGTGGTCTGATCCCCACCTGCACCCGTGCCCAATGTCCCATCCCCACCCAATCACCCACCCAACACACAGACACCGTTAGCCTGGTGTACAGTGTATCCCTGCCCCAATCCTGATCCCTGTATATGAATGAGAACCCATTCCTTGGTGGCCTAGCGGTCCCTAATTCCCTATCCCCAATCTGCCCATAGAATACAATCTATATCATTCCCTTGAGGATAGTGGACACCCCACCCGTCAGGTAGTGCCCACCACCCCTCCCCATCCCATCCATGAGCCAGAGACTGCCACAGCCCTCTGCTTCTCCACCAAGCCAGCCACCAACTGAGCTGACAATGAGCATTTACTATATATTATATACTGCACGCACTCAGTGAGCTGTCAGTCAATGAGTACTATTTTTTAGGAGATTAGCATGGTATATCTTGGTAGGATTTTTTTGGTCAGGGGTCTCAACCTCCTAATTAACTGTACCAGTACACCTAAGCACTTTATACAGTCCTTGTCACTTCATTAACAGTTTATTTTCTGAAGTGGGTAACAATAACAATACCTATTCATTTGGCTCATAAACTTTTTCTTTTACCAGATGATCATACTACACCTGTTGCTTTTGGGACTCTTCTTGATTACTTTGTGCAACAGTGCAATTTCAACATACTTGGCTAACTTCTTTCTCAGCACACACATATATGTGCAATAGATTTTTTTGAGGGGTTATCTTCCCATGTTTTCTTTATAACATCTAGGGGCCCCCTAAGTTGTCTACCATACAACATTTCAAATGGTGAAAAAAACTGTTGATGCCTGTTGCACTTCTCAGTAAGCAAAAAGCAAGTATGGTAGATACTGGTCCCAATCTCTTCCTTCACCTTTCACAAATTTTTTTAGCATGCGTGTTAGGGTCTGATTAAAATGCTCAACAAGACCATCTGTTTGAGGGTGATAAGGGGAAGTTCTTATGGTGGTAACACTGAGTAATCGGTACAGCTCCCTCAGCAAGGCAGCACCAAAATTACTGCCTTGATCAGTATTACTTTCTTAGGTATGCCCACCCTGCTGTAAATTTTTGCAATCTCTGCAGCCACTTTTGGGGCTGTTACAGTTGCATATTCACTGACTCTGGGTATCCAGTAGCATAGTCACATGTTACCAAAATGAATCAGTTATCCCATTTACTTCTATCTAAGGGGCCAATCACATCCATTGCAATCCTCTCAGATGGTACATTTATCGAAGGTAGAGGCTGCAGGGGCACCGTGTCGCTCAGTGAGGCTACTTTCTGACATTCAGGACAAGACCTGCAATAAGTAGATACATCATCATGGATCCCATGCCAGTAAAACTTGTACAGTGCCCTGGCAAGGGTGTGATCCACATGACCAGCCATATGACTATCATGTGCTATCTGTAACAACTCATTTCTATACTTCTTTGGGATTACCAATTGTTCTACCTGTTCATGTGTCTGAGAATTAACATAAACTCAGTATAGCAGCCCATTACACTTTCTAGACACAGGTTCCCCCTCTTTTTATTTCACCCCCACCTGCTTAACGTAACCTTGGAGAAAAACATCATTAGATTGTTCAGTAACAAAATCACAATCAGTTATCAGCCTGGTTTCGGCATTTTCATACATTAACCCCTTATGTCCTTCAGTCTTTTGTTGCCACCATATTTTCAGGCATCTTCTTTCCTGCCTGGATTTCTGGATCTTGGAGCTGGGCTGAAACAAGTCTTGATCAAAGTTACCAAAAGGAAAACTGCCCTCATCATCCAAGTTTTTCTTTGCCTGTGCTCTTGTCATCATAGCTGTTGAAACTGCATTTTTTTCTCTCTCTGTGATTAACTTAGCAAAGCCTGGAAAGCCATTTCCGATTATCACTGGTACAGGTAACTGTGGTACCACTCCTACTTTCATTTGGAGTGAGACTCCTTTAATGCTGAGAGTCAGTTTAGTGGTGGGATAGTATCGCGTGTCCCCATGAATGCAGATGACTCCAGTATCTGGTCCTCTTACACAGTTCTTTCCCAACACTTCAGCATGCATGAGAGTCTGTCTACTTCCTCAATCTATAAGTCCTTTCACAGTCTTATCTCCCACCTTGACGTCTGTTAAAGGAAAACTCCATGTTAAAATCAGAAAAAGATATGTAGTAGTCTTTTTTTTCTGTGTTCTAACCAGTTCCCAGCATTTTCTTTTCCTCTGGCTGTGAGAGACGTTTTTTCTAACTTTCCCTAACTGTTTTATTGCCCTTGGAGGTTGCCATTCTGGTTTCTTTTATGGCCTCTAGTCTTCCCAGAGTGCCCTTTGGTGTGCTGTCTAATTGCCCCTGCAATAAGCCAGTGTCTTGTTACAGGGTCTGTCACAGCTCAGCCACAGAGAAAATACTTCTTCCAGAGAAGACAAACTGCTAGATTTTGGGTGAGTGTAATCATTATTATTTTTTGATATCAGTACTTTGTCCTGCTATGCTCTGCTATGCTCTGATGTGTGTGTGTGTGTGTGTGTGTGTGTGTGTGTGTGAATCATGTCACTGTTTACTCTATTCCTCTCAGTCACTTTCAGGTTTTGCACCAGTACTAAGTAGCAAAAATTGAACATCACCTTATAGGTTGTAACATAGCAGGACAAGGTACTAATATCAAAAAATAATAATGATTACACTCACCCAAAACGTAGTAATGTGATTTCTTCTCTGAAAGAAGTATTATCTTTGTGGCTGAGCTGTGACAGACCCTGCTAAATCTAGGGGAATAGCTACATCACTATCACATGAACCAGGGTGCATCTTGGGAGAAAGAAAGCCAATAAACCTATTTGTGATAGAGATCCCCAGGGGTCGAAAAACTACCATACAGCTAGCAGGCTAATTTAGGAAAAACTCCTAATAGCAGACAGAGGGAAGGACCCACTAGGACTTAACATACAAATCAAAACACTCTACATAACATATGTTTTTGCACATTCTGGGTGGACTTCTCCTTTAAATAGTTGCCCAATTTGGTAAGGCCAAATCTACTTCAATATTACCCTTCTTATTTTTACAGCAGTTTATTACAGTATGACCTGGCTTATTGCAGTTATAACAAATAAAGTCTTTAGGTGCTGATTTGTTACCCCAACCAGAGTTCTTATTTGTCCTGGAGTTAGACTGTGAAAAAGAAGGTTTTACCGGTCTTGGTCTTTTACCTCCCTGCTGTAGTGTCTGTTTAGCCATCTGATAGTCTTCAGATGAAGAAAAAGCCTTTTCATCACTTTCTGGTTGGTGCTCTTTTACCCAAAGTTGCATGTCTGTAGGCAGGATATTGACAAACTGTTCCATTGTAAATATGTTGATAAGCTGGAGCACTGATTTGCCCTCTGGTTGGAGCCATTTAATGAGGAGTTCTTTGAGTTGGGTGAAAGCTTCCTAGGAATTGTCGAATGACTGGAACTTCAGGGACTGAACGTTCTGCTTGTAGGTCTCTCCTGAGATGTCATATCTTTCCAGTGTTTCTCTTTTCACCAAGTCATAGTCTGCCAATTGAGCAGTGTCCACATTACTGTAGACAAGTTAGGCTTTACCTGTCAGATAAGGTACCAGCCAGATCACCCATTGCTGCTTTGGCCATTGGCATGCACTGGTGACCCTTTCGAACATAGTCAAGTATGCCGCAATATCTGAGGGGCACAGCTTTGTCAGTTTAATGTCTTTCAAGTTGTTTGTGTTTTGCTGATCTGTTGGACCTATAACCACTCCTCCTCCTTTATTTATTTATTGATTCAAGAGTTTCCCCAGGAAGGAATACTGAGCTGTGTAGCTTATTTCCAGATGCATCCTAGGGAGGAAGGGGAATACAACAAGTAGATAGTAAAATGGTGAACAATTTGGTACAAATAATAAATGGACAGTATACAGAGCAGAAACGATTAACAGTAAGCAGTACAGTAAAGTACATTGTGATGGGTACATCAAAAAATATGTGCAGTGTAGCAGCATAGGGATAAATAATAAAAATAGGCAGTTTACATAGCAGGACCAACTACAGTAAGCAGGGCAACAGTACACTGAGTCAGAAGCATCCAGAGAATTGAGACAGTAAGTATATCCTCATGCGAATATATCATTCATCCAATAGTGAGTACATGGAAGAAACAGACATTCAAAGTGAGCTGGGTAGGCAGCCAAGTGAATAAGTAGGACATAAGCACATGACCTGTTAGGGGCAGTTTGACTGGACTATGGCAAAGGGAGCCAAGACATGGGGCTAAGTTTATGGGGGGTTGGGGAGGAGACAATGTAAGGAGAGAGGACTATAGGTTTTGACATGAGCAGGTGAGGGAATGTGAAATCCCAAAGGAGGGAGGAAAGGGAGATGTGTAAGGTGGCATTGCGGATAGGGGAAGGGACAGCATTTCACAGTTTAGGGCAGCGAAAAGTGAAAGCATATTGGCCAGTGGTGGTAGAACGGTGGGGGGGTGACAAAGTATCAAAGGTCAGTGTTACGGAGGGAGTATGTACATTGGGAGGAAGCACAGATGGAGGAAGAAAGATAGGTGGAGAGATTTCCAGACCAGAATTTGGCCGTGAAGGTGGCAGTATGGACTCCAGGGATGGGAGGGACAAGGCTTTGTAAAGGTCACAGTGTTGAGTATGAGGTGGGAAAGAGAGCACAGAGTGACAGAAAGAGTTGAAGAAGGTGTCCAGTCTAGCTAGGGTAGTTTTGGGAGTGGCACTGTAGACTATGTCTGCATAGTCAAAGGTGGGAAGGATCATTTTCTGCACAATTGCATGCTGGGCAGTTTGAGGAATGCAATTCTTGTTTCTGTATAAACCACCAAGCTTGGGTGTAAGTTCTTTAGGATTTCATTCACATGTGCCAAAAAGTCCAAATGGTGATATAACCAGACCCCAAGGCATCTAAAGGTAGTGACATTTTCAATAGGGGTGCCATCCAGGGTGTGGAAGGTGGGGGGTATTTAAGTTTAGTTAGTCTCTGTCTAGTGCCAAAGGAAATGGAGACCGTCTTTTTGGCATTAAGGAACAGCTGGTTGGACTGGAACCATTGCTGGACCTTATTGAAGTCATGTTGGAGTCTAGCCTCAGCATCAGAGGTTATGGTACTAGACATGTATAGGACTGTGCCGTCCATATACATGTGGATTTGAGAAGTGGAGCAGGCAGAAGGGAGATCACTGAGGAAGCTAGAGAACAGTATTGGGCCAAGTATTGAGCCCTGTGGGATGCCAGTGGTGATGGGGAGGGGAGAGGGAGGATGCAATCTTAACCGACTGAGATCTGCCTGACTGGTAGGATTGAAACCATCCTCTGGCTGAGGAGTTTAACCCAGTAGCAGTGAGATTTTGGAGGAGGGAGTGGGATACTGTGTCAAAGGCTTTCACTGAATCAACAAATATGGCAGAGGTAACATATTCCTGATCCATATTGGTAAGTATGGAGTCAATGAGCCATAAAAGGGAGGTGGTGGTGAAGTGGGACTTATGGAAGCCAGACCGGAAAAGGGGTGAAAAATAAGGTGGAGTCAAGGAGAGGGGTGAGCTGATCAAGGACAATGCTTTCTCGGAGCTTAGCTAAAAAAGGAAGTAAGGAGATTGGACAATAGTTCCTGGGGCAGTGGGATTGCCACCTTTAGGAAGGGGAATGACAGTAGAGTGTTTCCAGGTTGAGGGAACTGAGGATGGAGTAAAGGATAGGTTGCGAAGAGAGGCCAGGGGAAAGCTATAGCAGGAGCAGAGAGACAGAGTGGAATAGGGTCTAAGCCATCTGGACTCTTACCCTTGGAGGGATTCAAGGCTAAAAGTGCCTTGAACGCATCATTTGGCAAAATGAGGAAGAAGTAGAAAGGAGGGTGGGTGGAGAGGGTAGGAGTCTGGGGAGTGAGTAGGCATACAAGTGGAAAGGGAGGAGAGGAGCAAGGAAACACAGAATGTAAAGAAAGTGTTGAAAGTAGCTGCGACAAATGGAGGGTCAGAAAGTGTGTCGTTACCATGGAGGAGGGTTAGGATGGGGGGGAGAGGAATCTGGCTACTCTCCAGAACTTAGAAGGGTGGCTTAGATTGGTGTTGCAGGAAGTAGAGAAATATTCAGACTTAGCAAGTCTAGTGGCCTTGCTGCAAGCATTTCTAAGATGTCTGTAGTGGAGAAGGAAAGTGTGGGAACTGGTTTTAATGTAGGCCTTCCAGGCCTGGTCCCTGTCATGCATGCAGGCCAGCAGTTCTGCATTGATCCAATGGAGGTGTGAGCCTTTGATCGCTAGTTAGTTTAGAGGGAGCATGCAAATCTCAGATTTCCAGGACTTTTTTCTGGAAGTAACTGAGAGAGGTATCGATAGAGGATGCTGTTGAGATGGGGGACCAGCTGGTGTCATATAAATCATTTAGTAGGGGATCTAAGTTTAGTAGGTGAAATGATCAAAATCAGTTTTGGGAGGGCTTTAGTCTGACAGACTTTACAGACGCAATAAATCATAGGGTGGTCACTAAAGGAATCTGGGAGAATGCTGGAGCCAATTATACAGTGGGAGTGGGAGGTGAGGGGGCTCAGTCTAACAGGGTGTGTTTCAGAGTTTTGTGGTTAAGTCAAGTTGGGGAAGTGATTAGTTGTGTTAAGTTTAGGGAGTTTACTTTGGAGCAGAATTTAGAAACGGCAGGAGAAAGCCAGTCCACATTTAAGTCTCCTAGTAAGTAAGGCACCAGAGGTGGTGTGTGAGGTGATAGTGGTGAATAGTTCAGATATAGATGATGTTGGGAGACCAGGGCAACAATAAGCGTCAGCTATGAATATAGGCAGTGTAAAAGGGAGCAATAGCTGGATAAGGAGGAGTTCGTACTGGGATGGGGACGTGACAGACAGTACTGGAGAGTGTTGGAGGTTGCAAGATAGATATATTGCAAATTGCAATACCGTCACCCTTGCTGGGTCTGTCTTGTCTGATAATGGTGTAGCCTGGAATGGAGAGGCTGGTGTCAGGTATCTTATGTGACAGCCAGGTTTTGGAGAGTACCAGGACATCTGGATGTAAATCCAGAATGGTTGGCTGGAGGAGGGAGAGCTTGTGGAGTAGGCTTCTTTTTTTTTTTAACTTTATTCTCCCCCTACCCCATTAACCTCTCTCTCCGGCATGGTCTCTTGGTATGCTGGCTCTTTCCATCCTGTCTGAAGTCCAGACGTCCGTCTCCAGTTGAGGGGAACCCACACTCAATATGCAGCCTTCTTCTGTAATCCCTCAGATCTGAGTTCCCCGAGGAAGGACCGCTATACTCCTAAACTGGTGCTCCATCTATAGTACTGATAGGGCTGCAGCGACTGCAGGAGGGAACGGAACCGACGTCCTGGAGCCTGGCATTGAATGTGGGGCTGCATCCACTGGATCCACCTTCGCCTACCAATGGGAAGGTTTTCTTTCATCCTTTTTGTTGCCCCTGGAGCTCAGACGTGCAATAATGTCTATGGACGTCCACCACAGCTCTGCCCCCCACATTTGCATGCTCTGCAAGTTCCATTGCGGTACCCCTGACAGCAGTCAGAGGCCATTCAGGAGTGCCACAAACCCCAGAACCCTCCCCAGGAAGGGAGAGCAGTCCTCCGGATGCTTGATTCCTTCCCTCCCCTGCTGACCCCTACTGGCCCGAGTCCGTTCCTGAACTCAGGTTGCCGGCGTGGCATGATGTGTGTGTTGTCCAGCGCCTCAACCCTCAGCACCACCGGCCTGACAGAGTAGGCTTCTTATGTTGAGTTGGACTATTTTTAACACTTTTGGGAGATGCTTATGGGGATGAGGGGTAGGTCCAGGGTTGGATTCAACATCTCCTGCTGAAATGAGTAGGAGGGTGATTACATTTAATTGCTTGCAAGGCAGCCAGCCATTGCTGCATGTCTTCTTTTCTCTGCGCCTCTAAACATTGGAGCTCTTTTTCTCTCTCTATCTCTCACTTTTTATTGTATCGCCCACCATTTGAAAAACTCAGAGAGACTTTCTGGTTCTGCTGTAGCCTGTTCTCTCATCTCTGGTGTTGGCTATACTGTCTCAGCTTGGACTTGTTTCTGTGCTAGCTTGGCTACCATACTTCTGGTGATCACTCCTGGTCTTTCTTTTACTGGATTCATACCTTTCTGCTATGCTTCCCTGGTACCAGGTCTGGAACCCACAAACAAACTCTTGGCCTTACAGTATGCATGGCGTAAATCCACTTGTTGTCCTGATGCCAACTGTAGAGAAGTTTCTGGATGTGGATGTGGCTTCTGACACCAAGTGCAGCTAATCCAGATACCTCTGACACTAATTGTAATGGAGGCTTAGCTCAGGAAACATGAGCAGTCCAGGAGAAATTGTAAAAATCCACAAGTAGTGATTTATTATTATAAGTAACAAAAAAAAAAAATGCACAAACTGGTTTTCAGCATAGGCAGTCCAAAAACAAAGTCCAGTTTCTGAGTTCAGAGCTAAAATCTACAGTCCACCAGCTCTCTGTAACATCTGGTCTGCAAAGGACCCTGAAGACACCTGCTTTCTTGCTTTTATACACTTCGGAACCTTGCCAGACTCTAACTTACACCAGAGTATTGTGACCCAGAATTTCAGAACCTTGTCAACTTCTAACTTCCACCAAAGCATCGTGACCCAAAGCTTCAGAACCTTGTCAATTTCCAGCTTCCACCAGAGCAGTGCGACCCCAAGCTTCACAACCTTTTCAGTTTCTAGCTTCCAGAGCATTGTGACCCAGATACAAGCAGGCCTCTTTGCTAATAAACTCCAAGAACTGTTTCTGTAATCAATAGTAATAACTATATCTACTGTAGTTTACAAATCAGGGATCCCAGTTTCATGCATATTTGTTATAATGGGAGGGCTTTAAGCCCAAGGTTCAATGGGCGGAGCAACAATGTCACTCCCCCATTGAGCATAAATACGTCACCTACACTCAACAAACCCAGGATTCGTTTCCGTTGTAGCCGGAGGCTCTGTCAGCTGTTCTCCCTCCCTCCCCATAGAAACACAGAAACATAGAATTTGACGGCAGATAAGGACCGCTTGGCCCACTTAGTCTGCCCATTTTCCTACCTAACAGATAAGCTGCAGATCCTAGTTAACCAACAGCTTACTTCCTCCTACCCCCCACTAGGACTGCCTTATGTCTGTCCCATGCATTCTTGAATTCCTCCACTGTTCTTGACTCCACGACCTCCTCAGCGAGGCTGTTCCATGCATCCACAACCCTCTCTGTGAAAAAATACTTTCTCACATTACCTCGGAGCCGTCCCCCCTCTATCTTCAAATTGTGCCCCCTTGTTCTTGCACATCTCTTTTTCTGAAAGATGCTACCCTCTTGAACTTTGTTGATTCCCTTGAGGTACTTGAAAGTTTCTATCATGTCACCTCTCTCCCTTCTTTCCTCAAGGGTTACATATTAAGCTCCTTTAGTCTTTCTTCATGTCTTCTGGTGCAGACCCTGCACCATTTTGGTTGCCCTCCTCTGGACAGCCTCCACTCTGTCTATGTCTTTGCAGAGATGGGGTCTCCGAACTGCACACAGTACTCCAGATGGGGTCTCACCAACTGTCTGTACAGAGGGATAACAACTTCCTGTTTTCTACTATTGATGCCTCTTCCTATGCATCCCAGTATCCCCCCAGCCTTCCTTACTGCCTTCTCACATTGCTTGCCCACCTTTAGGTCATAGAACATAGAAACATAGAATTTGAAGGCAGATAAGGACCGCTTGGCCCACCCAGTCTGCCCATTTCTCTACCTAATGTATAAGCTGCAGATCCTAGTTAACCAGCAGCCTACTTCTTCCTGCCCCCACCCCCTAGAATTGCCTTATGACTGTCCCATGCATGCTTGAATTCCACCAATTTTTGACTCCACAACCTCCTCCGAAGGCCGTTCTATGCATCCACAACCCTCTCTATGAAAAAATACTTCCTTAAATTACCTCTGAGCCACCCTCTATCTTCAAATTGTGCCCCTTGTTCTTGCACACCTCTTATTTTGAAAGATGCTACCCTCTTGGACTTTGTTGATTCCCTTGAGGTACTTGAAAGTTTCTATCATGTCCCCCCTCCCTCCTTTCCTCGAGGCTATACATATTAAGCTCCTTAAGTCTCTCTTCATATGTCTTCTGGTGCAGACCCTGCACCATTTTAGTTGCTCTCCTCTGGACAGCTTCCATCCTGTCTATGTCTTTGTGGAGATTGGGTCTCCAGAACTGCACGCAGTACTCAGATGGGGTCTGACCAGCTATCTGTACAGAGGGTAATAACTTTCTGTTTTCTACTGGTGATGCCTCTCCCTATGCATCCCAGTATCCCCCAGCCCTCCTTGCTGCCCTCTCACATTGCTTGCCCACCTTTAGATCATCTGATATGACTACCCCAGGTCCCTTTCCATTTTGTTGTTGTTAGTATCTCACCCCCATTGTGTACTCTTCCCTCAGTTTTGTTTCCCAGGTGCATTACCTTGCACTTTAGCACTGAATCTAAGCTGCCATACATTTGACCATTCCTCTAACCTTGCCAAGTCCCTTCTCATCCTTTCCACCCCACCTTGTGCATCAACTCTGTTGCAGATCTTTGTGTCATCTGTAAAGAGACATACTTTTCCTTCCAGTCCCTCTGCAATGTCGCTTATAAAGACATTGAAGAGGACCGGTCCTAATACTGAACCCTGCGGTACCCCACTAGTAACCCCCCTTTCTTCAGAGTGGACTCCATCTACTATTACTCTCTGTGTCCTATTCTCCAGCCAATTCTTTACCCAGGCTGTCATCTTGGGACCCACTCCCAGGCTGGCTAACTTGTATATTAATCTTTTGTGTGGGACTGTGTCAAATGCCTTGCTAAAGTCTAGGTAGGCCATGTCCACAGCCCCTCCCTGATCTACTACTTTGGTCACCCAGTCAAAGAAATCCATCAGATTCGTCTGGCATGACCTTCCCGCTGTGAATCCATGCTACCTTGGGTCCGTGCCCTCTGGCCTCTAAATACTGACAATTCTTTCCTTCAGAAGTGATTCCATCATTTTCCCTACCACTGAGGTTAAACTAGCAGGTCTGTAGTTTCCTGCTTCTGCCTTGCTCCCACTTTTGTGAAGGGGAATCACATCTGCCCTCCTCCAGTCCTCGGGTACCACTCCATCCTCCCATGATTTGTTAAAGAGGGTAGTCAGTGGTCATCTGAAATAATTACCCCCAGGTCCCTTTCCATTTTTACTGTTGTCAGTATCTCACCCCCCATTGTGTACGCTTCCCCTGGGTTTTTGTTTCCCATGTGCGTTACCTTGCACTTCTTTGCATTGAATCTGAGCTGCCATACATTTGACAATTCCTCCAACCTTGCCAAATCCCTTCTCATCCTTTCCACTCCATCTTGTGTATCAACCCTGTTGCAGATCTTTGTGTCGTCTGCAAAGAGACATACTTTTCCTTCCAGTTCCTATGCAATGTCACTTATAAAGACATTAAAAGGACCGGTCCCAGTACTGAACCCTCGGTACCCGCTAGTAACCCTCCTTTCTTCACTGTACTCCATTTACTACTACCCTTTGAGTCCTGTTGTCTAGCCAATTTTTATCCAGGCTACCACCTTGGGACCCACTCAAGGCTGGCTAACTTGTGTATTAATCTTTTGTGTGGGACTGTATCAAATGTCTTGCTAAAATCTAGGTAAGCCATGTCCACAGCCCCTCCCTGGTCTACTACTTTGGTCACCCAGTCAAAGAAATCTATTAGATTCGTCTGACATGACCTTCCCATCAGAATCCATGCTGCCTTGGGTCCTGTGCCCCACTGAACTCTAGGTACTCAATAATTCTTTCCTTCAGAAGTGATTCCGTCATTTTCCCTACCACTGAGGTCAAACTAACTGGTCTGTAGTTTCCTGCCTCTGTCCTGCTCCCACTTTTGTGAAGAGGAATCACATCTGCCCTCCTCCAGTCCTCGGGTACCACCCCATCTTCCCATGATTTGTTAAAGAGAGTAGTCAGCGGTGTCACTAGTTCTACCCTTAGTTCTTTTAGAATTATTGGGTGAATCCCATCAGGCCCCATTGCTTTGGCCACCTTCAATTTTATTAGTTCTTTCAGAACCCATTCTTCTGTAAATGGACTGGTATCGACCCCCATCTTCAGAGTGTTTCTCTTGTTTGGTTTAGGTACCTCCCCCTCCTCTTCCTTTGTGAATACTGAGCAGAAATATTCGTTCAGTATCCCTGCTTTTTCATGTCACCCTCTACCCACATTCCCTCCCCTTTATTAAGCCTCAGTATCCCTCCTTTGGTCTTTCTTCGCTCCCTAATGTACCTATAAAAGGTCTTATCCCCCTTCTTAACAGAATTGGCTATCCTTTCCTCGGTTTGGGCCTTTGCTATTCTGACTGCCTTCCAGTCTCTTTCTGCTTTAACTGATAAAGTTCTCTGTCCTGCTCCTTCTGTGTTTCCTTATATTTCCTGAATGCTATCCTTTTCTCCTTAACCTTCCCTGCCACCTCTTTTGAGAACCATAGTGGTTTTTCCTTCGTTGTGTTTTATTGATTTGCTTTACACAAAGGCTTGTTGCCTCTGTGATGGCTGTTTTGATTACTCCCATTGTTCCTCCATCCTCCTTCTTGCCTGTTTGCTAGTGCTTTTCTGAGGCACTCTCTCATTTCCCAAAGTCAGCCCTCCTAAAGTCCAATACTCTTGCTTTTGTGTAAGCGATTGGCAGCCTGTTTATCATGAACCACACTGTTTGGTGGTCGCTTGTTCCCAGATGGCTACCCACTTCTAAATCTGAGATTCTTTCTTCATCCCCATTAGAGAGTACCAGGTCTAAGATTGCTCCCTCCCGTGTGGGTTCCAATACTAGCTGTCTGAGGCATGCCCCCTGTAGGGCATCAAGAATGACCCTGCTCTTGGATGTGCCTGCAGCATGCCCATGCCCTCATTTGTTTTGCTTTTCCTTCATCATGGCTGATCCTGCGGCAGCGCTTTGTCTCCTCAGCATTTTCGTTTTCGCTCTGCTGTCTCTCCGTGTTCCCTACCTCTGGCATGTGGCAGCTCTGGAGTAAACAGTCCCTGGTTGCTGGCTTCTGCACGCTCGCTCCCCCTGTCCTCCATTTCCCTGTCCCTTCTCTTCCCTATGACCCCCCTTCCCCCATTCTTTCCCGACTCAAGCTCACACCATTTAGCGGCTCACTTTCGTACACCGCTGCTGCTTTCCCTTCTCTCCCTCTGTTGACTGGATCTTCCCATTGCTCATGTACCCTCCTGCTGTTTCTCATTTCCTGCCTGCTCTCCTGCCTTTCCGTCCGCACCTACACCTCCTGAGCTGCTCATCTGTATGTCTTTTCACTTCCACTACTGCTCATTTTTCCTCATCCATGGGGATAACAGTGTATCTTTTTTTTTTTCTACATTTCTAAGCCTCTGATTAAGACAGTTTGATGCCGTCTGAAACCGGAGATTGGGCTTTATCCCGTTTCATTGGCTTCAGGCATCGTACCGTCATTGCATATCGTCACGGCTTACACTGGGGGAACAGTGGCACCCAATTTTGGTCATTTTGACCCAGCCTAGCTCTGCTCCTACCCAATTCAGATTCCATCTGGGAACCAGTGTCTGTTTTGCCCACTCTGAGCAAATTGACTCTTTTCGGTCACTGACTTGGGTCAAGCTCTACATCGGGTCCCAGTCAACCCTCTCCTCCCGAGTTGCATGATTTCGACTAGTTGCTGATTCTTTATTTCTACCATGCTGTGTACACCTTAAACAATGCTGTTGCTTTGTCCTACAGTTTATCCCTTTATGCAGTTGTGTCAATAGAACTCTGCGATCGATGGTGCTTTTCAATATCTGCACTCCCTGTTGCCGTCTTGTACTACACCATATGCATGCTTATCTCTTTATTTGTCGTGCTTATGAGTGAATTCAGTTAATCATTTCCTTTTTTCATCTCCAGTTGTGTAGTGCTCTATATGCCCGTCTGCCTTAACGAAGTTCCTGCTGTTACTCGTCTCACCCTGTGTGCTATCCTGGTAGTCCAGAATCTCATCTTACCTTTCCTGAAAAAAAAATATCAGAATTTCTTCAGCTCGACTGCCTTTTTTGGTGTTCTACTGCCCTGCTGCCTCATTTCCTATTTGCTTCCTATTGCCCTTATTGTCCTCCATTCTGGTCTGCCCCCCTCTGGTCTACAATGCCTCGTCTCGACCTGCTTGTCTATTCCCATTGCTGTATCAGTATATATTTTTCAACGCTTCCCACCTTGCTTATCCCTCCATTACCGATTCACTCCAGTCTTGGCTTCTATATCTCATCATGCCATGTTTTTCTTTTTCTATTAGCTTGCTCTGCTATTCACATCATTGGGCCATCTATGGCTGACTCTATCTGGCCTTCCATGGAACCTGGCCTGCGTGCCACCTCATCCAGCTCGCCTTACTGAGTTCTCATCCTGTATCTGCGGGTCCTATGTTAACCCATTGACCTCCCTCTGTCCTCGTCCTTTCATACCTTGCTTTTATGTACCAGCCTCCATGGCTTCAATCCAGCATCATGCCTCATCCATTTCCTAATTTTGCCATCTTTGTCCTAGCGCCTTTTCAGTACCAGCCATCATGGCTTCACTCCACTCTTAGCTTCACTCCTCATCATACATCATCCATTCGCATAATCGAGCCATACTCTTTCTCAAGCTCATTCTCTTCTTGACCAATAGGTGGCCCTGTACGTCATCCCTGATCTGCTTCAGGCATTTCGTGACCTGTATTAGATATTTAGTTGGGGCATTCCTATTATGGCCTCCATGCCTTCCCTCATGGTTCCTCTATTTACTTCTCAATGCCTTTCTCTACCCGAATCAGGCGTCTACCTCATTGATTCCACTTGTTGCCTTACTCCTCCTCAGTCACCCTTTCGATTTACCTCAATATTTTTTTGAGCATACCTATCCTTTCTCTGTGCAGGCTGTCACCGACTTGCTCCTCTGTTTCCATCGTTCAACCTTTCTGCCTCGGCTGACCAGTCAGCTCACCTCAGCTGCCTTCATCTAGCTCCCCTACTCTTGTGCTTTCCTTTTGAGGAGCCTAATTCCTCATCCTGCCTTCATACCAGTTCACTTTCCAGTTTGCCCTGTCTCCTCCTAATACCTGTCTCTTCCTCCTCCACTTCTGTTTAGCCATCCTGGGGTATGCAAGAACTCGACATCACTAGCCTCTTCCTCATTCAATTCCACATAACTTCTCTTCCAGCTAGAGCTGTGCGGGCCAGCACTCTTTTCTTCATTTTGTTTTAGGGCTAATTCAGGTGTGCTGTACCAAGGGCCTGTGTTTATTAGCAGAATGACAGCGCTGAGTTTCTTCTTTTCCTGTCCGTCTTTGGGCATATCGACCTTTTCTTTACTTTGCACTTCGATATGTTTCTTGTGCAGCATTGGTGACTGAGCTCCTTTCTGTTCCATCAATGTACCTCACCCCATTTTGCCCTTCCCACCCACTTCTGTCTCTTTTCTTTATTCGTTCTGCATGTTCTGCTCTCTTGCCTGTATGTCCAGTGCTTCATCGAACTGCCTCGATCTCCGTGTACTGGCTGGGTCCTCCAACACTAATTTGAACTTCCCTCGTGCTTTGTCGTTCCATACCTCGCCTTCCTGTACCTGCCCCTGAGCTTCACTTCATCATTGTCTCTCATCTGTTTCCTATTTTCCTGTCCTGCAATGGATGATCCTTTTGGGTATGCCGATCACACCTCCCATGCCACCTCATTGATCCGCGGCCTCCTACCCCTGTATCCGGTTCCTGACTGCAGCACTCATTACCCATTTCATATCTTATCGAGCCTCCCTTCCTGGATACATTCCGTCTTCAGCTGTTATGGCTTTACCCCAGTCATGGTTTCATTCATTGTCCAATTTACTCGCATTCCACCATATCTCCCCTTAACCTGCTCATCTCTTTCAATCACTCCATCGATATGCCTTGGCTGCCTCCCTCTAGCCTGTGGTGTCAATTGCATTCATTCACCTCTGTCTCCATTCCTGGCTGTGCCTTCCTGTCAACCGCGGGCTGGCCAGATGTTCACTATAATCCATGTTTCTTTCACATTCATTTCTGAATCTACCTCATTTCGTGGAGCCTATTTCATCTCATCGCTCTATTCGTTCCTGGCTCTACCTCCTTACGAGAAGTCTACTCGGTCACATGGCTGACCCCATCTGATTCCCTCAGTATCATTCTTCATCCAGTTTTGCTCACTCCTCATCGTACCTCGTCCAGTTTTGATCCTCGATTGCTTCACCTGAATTGCCTCTTGTCCCAGATCTCTCTTATTGGCCTTGGACTCTACCTCCTTTCAGGGTGCCTCGTTGGTGTACTTACTTCGTGCCAGTTCATTTTTGGTTCTTTCCCATCTCCTCCTCTTCCAGTTCACTTCCGGCTATCTGAGCTTCCCTCCACTCTTGGCATGCTCTCAACATTCTTTTGGGCATACCTATCATAATTCATATGCCACCCATCAGCTGCGGCTATCCTGCTGGATGCATCGAGTTCATAACTCCAGTCATATCGAGTTCATGACTCCAGTCATCTTTCACTCAACTTCACTTCAAAGCTCATTTATATATCACTTACTCTAACATTCCTATCATTCAACACCGTTCTGCCTCATCGACTACAACCCCAGGGTCTAATCGTTCAGGGTCTAATCGTGTATATTGCATAATCAAGAATGCCTCTTCAACCTCAGTGTCTGCTCACTTGCATCGCTCTATCAAACGCATCGCTCCATCAAGCCAGTCTACAATATTATTGGTCTCCTCATTGACTCATATGGAATATCCTCATGATCACATCTAGATACCCCTTGCTGCTCTGACTCATAAATGGATTTACTCCCTCCTATCCTTACTTCTAGATCTACTATCTCACATTAACTACTCAAGCATAGCCTCCTTAGCTCCAACTAGGTTTATCTAGTTTCATCATTCCCTTGAGCATTCCATCATTGACTCTGATGCTACTCATTTACCTCATCAACAGGATCTAATCGTTCACATCACATAATCATGCCTTATTGACCTCAATTTCTACTTCCTCGCCTCACTCAATCATACCTATTATAGATCTTGTGCTACCTCATCGACCCACCGACCTCTTGCAGGGATCATCACTATCTGTATTAATCATGCCTCATGTTCACATTCGATCTGTGCACAGCCTCATGTTCCATCCTTGAACTGTGCTTTCTTTTAGGGATCTTCCGTATTCTATCATCATCCTCACTACTCGTATCCCTCTAGTCACTGAACCCTTTCTTTTAAAAAATATACATCCTCAATTCAAACACCATCAGCCTGGAGGGAAGGCGACCTAGGCCTTGAATTCCCAGAGGTTTCCTCCTCAAAAAGGGGGTTTTCCTTCTCCTCTGTGCCAAGGTCATGATATTAGTTAGAATTAGTGATTTTCTTCTTAGCTAGTTAGGTTCCGCTGTTGGAGGAGGCAGATGGTGGCCTGGCTTTCCCCTCTCTGCTCAGGAAGTTAGCCCTTCTCACACAATTCATTACTCACTTCTGTCTTCAATGCTTGACACTCTAGGTATTCTTTTTGGGCTTCTTCCTAACCTACCTTTAGCCGACTCATTCATTTCTGGCACCTGTGGGGGGGGTCCTCACTAGGGTTCCTTGATCGTACCCCTACAGGAGGTACATCCCACAGATAGAGAGGCAGAAAGCCACATAAAATTCAACTATCATACCTAGTTGCATAAGCACATTGAATGGAAGGGCTTTAAGCCCGAGGTTCAATGGGCAGAGCAACAATGTCACTCCCTCATTGAGCATAAATACGTCACCTACACTCGACAAACCCAGGATTCATTTTCGTTGTCCACCATCCACCCCTTCTCCTCCAGCGGCTAGCCTCTCTTAACCGTGGGCTTCTTCCTAACCTACCTTTAGCCGACTCATTCATTTCCGGCACCTGGTGGGGAGGGGAACCCTCACTAGGGTTCCTTGCATCATACCCCTACAGGAGGTATATCCCACGGATAGAGATGAGGAAAGCCACATAAAATTCAAGTTACTCAAGTTACACAAGCATTATCATATCATACCTAGTTGCGTAAGCACATTGAACTATATATAAGCAAGGTAGAGACCATAAAAAAGGATAGTGAAAGAACAGCAACTAAAGGCAACAGTTGACTGCACAGTTCAGTGGGAAAGACAGAGTTAGTAGGCAGAATCCGTGACTCAAGCTCTCTCTACACATCACAAATGAGACAGGGCCTAACTGTGTCACACTATCCTTCCCTCTTTCTGCTCCTTTGCTCCCCTCACTGCCTTTCCTGCTTCTCTCTGTTTTACTTGGTATAACTCCTTGTCTTCCTCCCTCTGTTTCCTTATACATCCTGAATGCCACCCTTTTTTCCTCACCACCATGGCTATGTCCCTAGGGAACCATAACAGTCTCTTTTTCCTTCTACTTGTGTTCACTTCCTTCACACATAGTATGGTTGTCTTAATTATGCCCTCCTTTATTTTTCCTCACTGTGGCTCTACCCCTTCCTGGCAACCCTCCCATGCACTCTCCTACAGCCAGACCCTCATCCTCCTGTGGTTTGCCTCTGTTCTGTCTTAATTTTAAAGCACACTATACAATGTTCACTGGTACATTGGGGACTGCCCACTGTGATGTATGCAAAGCCATTCCTGTTTGTAAGTGCAACCCCCCTACAAATGGGGGTTCCCAAAAAGTCTTCCTTGAGCTTGCCTAAATGCTCACTGCCAAGCTGGTGTCCTGGGTTTTAGCAGTTTAAATGTTAGTGCCGGAGAGTGCCTGTATAAGCTTTGTGTATTGTCTCTTTAAGAGCTGCCTTCTTGCAATTATAATTAATCTGGGAGGGGACTGAGTGTTTCCATGCTCGAGTCTTGCCTGGGCTGCTAGATAACCAGTCCTGTTCTGCCATCGCTATTTGCGCAGAGGGAGCTCTCTCAGAGGATGTAGCTGTTTGCTGAATATCTATTAGAGTGATAAAGATATTGTAGCTTGTCTAACCTGCCTTCTTTGCAGCATGGACAGTTTCTGTTTGTCACCACCATCTTGACCCCGGACTGCCGAAATGGGCCAATCAGTACCTTTGAGGACTCTAAAAGGGAGCCTGTCCCCGGGTGCTTTGTGGGAGCAAAACTTTGTAGGAATTTTAGTTTTGGGCTTTTGGTGCCTAAACAGACCTGGGGGGGAACCCTAGTTGTGACTGACAGATGAATCAGCCAACTGAACCTTCTGGATCCTGGAGAAAGTCCCAGGAGGCTTACAGTTTGGGACAGAAGTGAGTTGGAGCTGGAAGATGAGCAGCTCCAGCTCGAGGAGCTGCTGCTCCACGGAGTAGCGTGGGGACTTGGCGGAAATGCGGAGTCTGGCCTGTCCTGCCTTCAACTCTCTCTCGCATGGTGAGATAAGAGAAGCTTTAATTCAGACTAAGTCTCCAAGCCATTTTGTTGTGCCCCAATTTATGGGCACAGCGAGCAGAGTGAGATCTAAGTTGGGAAGTGAAGAAGCAACAGCTCAAGACAGTCGAGCAGCTGTGCTGCGTAGTTTCACGCGGGAGAACTGTGGAAAGGCTTGAGTTTGGCCTGCTTGTCTGCCTGCTGCCCCCTGAGAGGGAGAAGAGAGTTATTTCGGACTGAATCCAAGTTGTGAGAATGAATTAAGCCACAGAACTGTGACCAGGCTCCAACCTGAAGAAGACCGAAGATTTGCTGAATGCGATTGGCCTGTCAGGGTTTCTAGCCACCTCTGAACTCCCGGATTGTGTAGAGACTCTGTAATTGCGACCGGGGAGCAATCTGCCTGGTATAATGGAATTTCTTACATGTAAATGTGCTGTATACTGATAGTGGGTTGTGATTTGGTTCTCCACTGTGTGTCTGAACTGTGTTTTGCTTGCTGGAGGCTGCATCCAGCTCCATGGACTGAAATCTGTATTCATCTCTCTTTGGCCTGGGCTTTGCCACACTGGCCCAGTCAGAATACCCACTACTCAGAGAAAGTCATCAACGAGAGACCTGCTTAGGGATCACCCCCTGCTCAACACCTTGAACAGGAATGATGCCTCGGTGATTCGTGTGGGCCCTGCTTCTCCTGGCACTCCAGCTCAACAACCTGCAGTCTCGATTTCATCCAGCCTATGTCCCATTTTGGGTATCATGAGTAAACATCAGGGTAGCTCCCTACAACAACAGCTAAATCTAAATTGTTGTCATCTGATTGCTTTGTTGTCTTTTCTGTCACGATCTGAGCTCTCTGGCTCTGGATTACAAATAGTGTGTGTTGTGCATGTTGCTTTCTTCCATTACAGGGCCCCAACCAGCTGCAATGCCGGCCTAGCCCGGCAACATTCCTGGCTAGCCCGCCATCTTCCTACCTAGGTACCCAGAGTGTGTGACTATGTAGGGACTTTGAAGTGCATGCATAACTGTTTGATTGATATAGCCTTCAAGCCAATCAACCTGATTATGCCCCACCCTTGTTCAAGCCCCCTGAATAAATCAGATCTAATTCTTTTTGCATTTAATCTGTCTGTGATTCCAGTTTATGCCAAACGTACTGTACTGTTGCTATTTGCATTGCATAACCTTGTTTTACAGGGGGTTCCCAGGGTCGAGCCAGAGGAACCAGCCCTGGTGATAAGTACAAACAGTGTGGGTACTTGTATAGTGTACAAGGGGTATTGTGACAGTGATTATTGTGTATTGTTCAGGCCACTAGAAGGGAAAGGGGGGGTTACATTTTCCCGGAGGGCTGTGCCCAGGTTAGCTTGACCACCAACAACCCTGACCTCCGGATGGAGGCACCTGTTTCAGGACCCAGGCCCCCTAACCTGCTACTAGCCAAGCAGACAGGGGTAGTAGCCCTTGGGACAGTGCCACCTAGAGGTTACATAAGCATGAGGTCCAACACTGCCCTATCCCTAGGGAGTTCCTTGACTAGCTGCCTGAGAAAAGCTTCTTGTACAGAGTCAAGGATGGCCCTTCTCCTTGCCGAAGCTGCAGTTGGAAGGCTTCAATCCACATCTGGCAGATTGAAATCCCAGATTAGCAGCACCTCCCCCTTACTTACCATCCTGATGATGGCTTCCCCAATGCCTTACCTGATGCCTCTCCCTGTGTTGGAGTTCTGAATACCACCCCTGTACATAAAGAGTCCCTAGTACCTGTCTCCAGGATGACCCATAGCACCTCCAGTCCTTCTTTTTCCTCTGGGTGCCCCTGTACTTCCATTGCCTTGATCCCCTCCATCACATGTAGTACAACCCCTCCTTCCCTCCTCCTTTCCCTGTATCTCCTGAACAGAGAGTAAACTGGTATGGCCATTCCCAAGTCATGGCTGACAGTGCACCATGGCTTCGCTATGGCCACTAAATCCAGGCTAGCCTTCACCATGATGGCCTCAAGGTCTGGAATTTTTTTCCCCCCAGAATCGTTGCATCAATGTACATGGCTCTCCATACCTTGGTCCCTTCCTGCCTGCTTCTCTTCCTCCCCCTCTCCTGTTTGTGCTGTTCCTGGAAGCTCCCCTGCCCCCCCTTCCCTTGTCACTTTCTCAGTTACCTGTCTCCTTTATTCCTTTCTTCTTGCTTTCCTGATTTATACCTCACTTGTCCTCTGCCTTGCCCCCCCTTCTTGCGCCCCTGCACTGGGGGAGCTTATTCCCCTTAGGCTCTCCCTCCATGCTGCTTCATCATCTGAGGGGGTAATTGTTGCCTCCCTTGGTTTACAGCCTCCACCATGGCTAGTTTAAATGCTCATCCAAGTAGCATTTAAACCTCCCACTAAGGATTGTGGTCCCCTCCTGGAAAGATGCAAGCCTTTTCTTCCATAGAGGTATATATCCTCCTAAGTTGGTAGCCAGTCCTCAATGTAGCTGAAGCCCTTCTCCTTGCACCATGCCTTCAATTAATTATTAGAAGTCCTGGTGTGAGTATCCTATCCTCTTTCTGGCCATATACAGGTAACACTTTGGCAAAAGCCACCATGTGTGCCACCTGCTTGGAGTTCACCCCCAGCTCCCTGAAATTTCCTTGCAGTACCCCTACCCCATCTCTTGCCAGGTCATTTTTCCCAACAGGACAATGACATCTAGCTCCCTCCTATCTCCTGCTGCCCTAGTGATCCCTCTGAGCTGAAGTATCTCTCGGGCACTTCACCTCCCTCACCTTTTCTCTCCCCTGCTCACAAGTTTATCCACCTAATAATAGAGTCCCCTACCACCAACTGCTTCCTCCTTGGCTGGGAGCCTTTTCCTTCCTCCTTGGAACCTCCACTTCTGAGGATCCCACTTCCTCCCTTCCCATAGCTATAGGTATCTCCTCCCAGCAGCACCAACCCGCCAGTGCAGTGAAAGAATTGTACAGAGGTACAGGCTTAGGAGTGTGTACCCTTTCCACCTCCTCCACCCTTCCAGAGACCACCAAATTCCAACTACTCCGTCTCTGCCTAGGAATCCACAGTGGAGGCGGTGATAGAACTGGTCGCCCCTGAGTGAAGCAGAAGGTTCTCTACACCTTTGCCAGTTCAGCCTGGAGTCCAGCAACCTCTGTCCTCAACCAAGAGAGGTGAGATGTTCATATTCCCTGGTAGTCCAGTAAATCACCCCTCTCTCATTCCCAGTTATAGTACTAATTAAAGAAAATATATATCCCATTACCTGGCACCAGTGGTAGTCCCATCCCTCACCTGGTTCCATTTTTGTATATTTATAAGGAAAAGAAAAGAGCATTTAAGCAATACAAGGAAACAAAGATGGACATTGACAGGGAGGAATACAGAAATAAACTCAAAGAAGTGGGGAAGGCAATTAGGATTGCCAAAGCACAGACAGAGGAGAGAACAGCACAGGAGGTAAAGAAGGGTGATAACACTTTCTATTGATACATAAGAGAGAAAAGGAAGAATAAGGGGGGAATAGTCCATCTAGCTTTAAAGTAAGGTCAGCTGGTGGAGAGGGATAAAGATAAGACAGAGGTACGTAATGACTTCTTCTGCTCAGTCTTCACTATAGAAGTCAGCTGCAAAGGACCTATGTTAAGTGGCACCGGGCAAAACGATAATGTGTCCAACATGAGCCTCTTCACAAAAGAAAGAGTTCTAGAGGAGCTGGGTAAGTTAAAAGTGGTTAAGGCAATGGGTCCAGATGGTAGCCACCCGAGGATCCTTAAAGAACTCAGGGAAGAGACTTCCACACCGCTGGCTGAACTGTTCAATAAGTCACTAGTAAGCAGTATAGTACCAGATGACTAGAAAAGGGCAACAGTGGTGCCCTTGCACAAGAGTAGAAGCAGGGAAGAACCAGGGAACTACCGCCCTGTCAGCATAACCTCAGCGGTAGGTAAAATTATGGAAGCATTGCTTAAGGAGAGGATAGTAGACTACCTAAGGGAAAACAAAAGACTCAGCCCAAAGCAGGATGGGTTCATCACTGGGCACTTGTGTTTAACAAATATGGTGGACTTCTTCGACTGGGTAACCAGAACAGTGGACCAAGGTGGCACAGGGGACGTGATTTACTTAGATTTTAGCAAATCTTTTGGCACTGTTCCCCACAGGAGATTAACCAATAAACTAGAGCACACAGGTATAGACCATAAAATAGTCACCTGGTTTAAGAAATAGATTCCAGACAGGTCACAGAGAGTCCAGGTCAATGGGGCATTATCAGAGCAGGGCAGATTAACCAGTGGCATTCCACAGGGGTCAGTACTTGGTCCAATCCTCTTCAACATACTCATCAGCGACATTGCTGATGGACTTGAGGGGGGAAGGTCTACCTGTTCGCAGATGATACAAAACTCTGCAACAGGGTAGACAAAGATGAAGGTACCTCTGGGATGGAAGCCAATCTCAGGAAATAGAAGAGTGGTCAAGAATATTGCAGTTAAAATTTAACGCCAAGAAGTGTAAGGTGATGCACGTGGGTAAACGTAACCCAAGAAAGATATACACACTGAATGGACATCAATTAAAAGAATCAAAGATGGAACAGGACCTCGGAGTAATTGTTACCGGTGATCTGAAAGTGGGAAAACAATGTGAAAAAGCAGCACAGGAGGCCAGCAGCATCCTCAACTGCATAAATAGACGGATTATGAGCAGGAAGCATGAGGTAATCATCCCGCTGTACAGGTCCTTGGTCAGGCTGCACCTGGAATACTGCGTGCAGTTCTGGAGGAGGCCCCACCTAAAAACGGACATAGACTGCTTAGAAAGGGTTCAGAGAATGGCCACTAAGATGGTACAGTGTCTGCATCAAGAACAGTATGAAACAAGACTCAGTGAATTAAACACATTCTCTAGAGCAAAGAAGAAATAGGGGGCACATGATAGAAACATTCAACTGTATAAAGGGAATCAACACAGCCCAGACAGGAAACCTATTCAGGGTTTTATTTAACTCTAAAAATTGATTAGCGTTTTGCTCATAAAAGTGCTAAATCTTTGTGAAAATGCATAGCTCTTGCCTCACTGTGTTTAACAAACACAGCACTTCCAGAAAATCTATATAAATACTTTCTGTACAGTTAGTATCGTCCCAAGAAAAAAACTGCTAATCAATTATTTAAAACCCTGCTATTCCAGGAAAACAAAACAACGCTTACAAGGGATCACAATCTGTGCCTAGTGGGAGGCAGATTTAGAACCAATATTAGGAAATACTTTTTCACAGAGAGTGTGATAGAACCATGGAACAGCCTGCCTCAGAGGTGATAGCACTGAAGACAGTACGTTAATTCAAACTAGCATGGGACAGGCAATGCGGGCACCTGAAGGGGTAATAAAACTGGGAGGGGGGTTAAAAGTTTTGGGTAGACTAGATGGATCACATGGTCCCCATCTGCCATCTACTTCTTATGTTCTTATTTACCTGGTGCCAGGTCCTCTAGACACAATTTCAGACCAAGAACATCCACTCACATTACCAGTTTAGCATCCCCACAACTCCCGACATTGACCTAGTGGCAGCGCCTGGAGGTGAGATACTGAGCTGCATTTCTGGGTCAGCAGCCACCTGTAATCTTATTTAAGCCTTGGTAATGTGGTGCAGTCTGCAAAAATCTCTCTCTCTTTCTCTCTCTCTCTCTTTCTTTCTCTGTCTCTCTGTCTCTCTCACTCTCACTCTCACTCTCTCTCTCTCTCTCTCTCTCCCTCTCTCTCTCTCTTTCTCTCGTAGTATAGTGCAGTGGTTTAAGGCTCTGAACTGCAAACCTGGTGACCGGGATTTGAATCCCACAGTCCACACTTGCGTACTGTGTGACCCTGAGCAAGTCACTTAACTTCCTTGTGCTCCCAGGTCGCACCTGAAAACAAGCTTTGGCTTAGTGTGCCTTTCCTAGTTAAACAATTTCCCCTTTCCCTTTCCTTTCTTTGAGTGTACAGCTGTCTTCTTGTCTTCTCAAAACCAGTAATCACTTCATGTTTCCATGTAGAAGCCTGAGGCAGGCCTTCAAACATTGGGTTGTTCAGACAGCAGCTCAATAGGGTTACCATCTGTCCCTATTTTCACAGGACAGTCCTGATTTGGGCAGCTGTGTCCTGCAAAAAAAAACATGAAAAATACTACATGTCCTGACTTTGTAGTAGTAAAAATATTTTCTAATTTTCCACTAAATGCTGCAGAAAACTATCATATCTTAACTAAAATACCTTAAATGATAAGAAACAATAGAAGCAACTAAGAAACTACAGTACTTAGCCTTGATTCTGATTATATAGAGAAAACACGTCTGTTGTATTGGTTGCGGTTACGCACTGTCCTGCTAAAAATCTTGTTTGAGTAAGAAATGTCCCACTTTGGGCTTCTTAAAAGGTGGTAACCCTACAGCTCAGCTTCCGGTCTGTCTCTAATACAGATTCTGGAAAACTAAAAAGTTCTGGTAAATCTCTGGTACGGGTCTGACTGTCACTTGGGAATCAAGCCAGCTCATTGTATGAGTCCTCCTGTAAGTCACTGGGTAGGGTTTAACTGACTAATCTTCAACTGCTGATTGGCCATCCCACTCCTGTGGTAACTAATGGAATCCTTCTGTGCCCCATAAGCCCTCACTATCTCTGTCTGCAGGCTGTGGAGCCCAAATTGGCAGTGCACTGCCCTCTGACCACATTGTCTGGTCTACCAATTATCAGAGGCCTTTCAAGATGGTGGCTGCCATCCACTCCAGTAAGGCAATGGCCCCAGTCCTTATTTTAGAAGGGCTTCTGCTGGAAAACAATTTATGTTCCTCCTGATGTGTTGTGCATGGTCCACACTAATGTATGGTCAATTATAGGGGAAATCCCTGGTGGTCACAAGCATGTAATCACACTCTCCATCAGTGGCAGAGAAAGCTGAAGTGCAGCCAGACTCACAATCCTCAGTAGCACAGTTGGCACAGAAGGCAGGCATGTTCTTCACTCCCACCTCGGGCCTCTGCTTGAAGTTCCAAGAGACTGGGTGAGCAACGTAGTGGTAAGTAGCAGGCTGTGGCTCTGTGGAGCCTAAGGTAAGGCTCCACACATTGGGGAAGGAGGTACATGAGCATTTGTCTTCTTTGAGGGACATGAAACTGGAATTTGGAATGTCTGATATTGTTGCTATCCCCAGGGGCATCAAGTGGCGCACCAAGCTTGCAGCAACAAACCCAAGATTTTCCATCCTGTGTGTCATATTGATGCCTGCTAGACCACTTTTCATTGATCTACTGTATATCAATAGTGGGGAAACTTTGCTGTAAGCTTCCGTGAAAGAGGTGCAAATGTCACAACTGTGTCCAAAATTATAAAATCGTGTGCAGTTCTGGCATTTGGCCTTGGCGGTGCTGCAGCATCACAGGACTTTGTCGCAGGGCTTGACACAGGACCTGTGTCAGTCTGTAAAAATACAGCCTCCTTGCCGGTCTGGCGGCATGGAGGGCTAAGCCACTGGATGCTTTACCTTCACCAAGCTGGCAACCCAGTTTTGTGAATGGACCAGGGTTGCTCGGGGGACTGTCTGGGAGAGGTAGGGTTAAGCTTCCCAAGGACAGCTCTTGTCCCTCAGGGAGGAGGGACATTGAGTCTCAATACTTGCCTGCCACCCAGCCCAGTCAGATCAGAAGAACTTGAGTGGTATGTGAGATGACACAACTCATATGTGTGTCAAGATGCATGTGTGTAACCCCTAGGGGGCGCTATCCCAAGGGCTACTACTCCTGCCTGCTCACCCAACAACAGGTTGAGGGGCCTGGATCCAATGGTGGGTGCCGCCATCCAGAGGTCGGGGGGTTCGGACAGTCGCAAGAGACTTGGTCACAGCCCTCTGAGTTACTGCAACCCCCCTGTCTTCCCACTAGTGGCCCCCACGCATTAGTAATAATACCCCGGCAATATACACTTACCCGAATAGGTGTAATCCTCTGAACTCTCGGGACCCCCTGTGGAATAAGATGCAAAACACAGTTGCCTAGATGCAGTATTTTAACATAGACACACAGTTCAGCCAGTGTATATTTGCAAAACAACCAATCTGATTTATTCAAGGGGGGAAATAACAAGGACAGGGGGAAATCAAGTTAATTAGCTTAATCCGCTACTATATCAGAGCTCTGTGCACAGGCTACAATCCCTAACAGTCACTGTCACTGGGTACCCAGGCAATAAGGGCTAGCCAATCCGGTGCAGCAGGATGGGGCCCTGAAGAACAAATATGTAAACTACCACTGTTGTAGTTAGAGCCAGCAGGCTCAGTTCGTGCAGCCAGCGATGGGAACAGCCCAACTTGTAATCAATAATCAAGTCACAGGGAGCTACCCTGGTATTTTACTCATGACTCCGGAGACAGCACAGTTCTCTCTCTCTCTCTCTCTCTCTCTCTCTCTCTCTCTCTCAGTACACAACCGGTGGTAACACTCGACACATTTATATGTAGAAGCAGAGGGGTACCATACCAGGCAGCTGCTCCTTGGGCCCCACCGAACTCACAGCTAATCAGGGAGTCACGATGCAGCTTCACTTTTCCTGACAGACCGAGTGCAATTCAGCAGATTCTCCAGTCCTCTACAGGGTGAGCCTGCTAGGTAGCTGCGCTTTTGCACAGCCTCTTCTGACTGCTGCCTAGCGGATTTGGTCCGAACTTGCGGGCATTCAAGCCGCCTGAATCTGGCCTTCCACATGCGCTTCCCAGGTGAAAACTCAACAGCGCAGGAGCCCAGAGCTCCTTCCTCGCTCATAGCCACAACGACTTTGCCCCTTGGCAGTTTGGGCAGGGAATCTCAGTTCGGGCGCCACCTGATCCCATTGGTGGGCTGCAGATGCCAGTTACCTAATTCGGCCCTTATTGGTGCGAAAAGGCGCCACAGTCCAGAACTTAATTTCCCAGAACTACTGGCTGTATCCCTTATGGCCAGCCGGCTCCAGAGAGAGTCCTGATTCTGGTTGGCTCAAGCGGTCTCCATTTCAGTCACCCCTCGTTACCCCATTGGCCCAGCTCAGCAGTCCAGGTCCAAAATGGAGGGGCCAAGCACACAAAGTCCCAGCTGCAATGAAGGCAGGTTAGACAAACTGTAATTTCACTAATACTTTATATGATTATAGCCGAACAGTTACATCTACTAGATGGGTTCCCTTTGCACTTTCAGCGGCTACAGAATGGAGCGATTACACCGCAGCTCAGGTGGGATTCAAGCAGGGAAACCCCAGTCCCCCCTATACAAACCCACTGTAGCCTGCGAGCAGGCAGCTCTTAAAGAGACAGTACTGGAGGCTTTAAAAGCAATCACAATGGCCGCATTTTGGCGGCAGTGCGCCGAAAACCAGTTAGGCAAGGAGCTCTCAAGCAGCTCCTGGAAGGCTTTTAGGAACCCCCATTTGTAGGGGGTTACACTCTTCCTGGCCTGGAAAGAACTTGGCATCCACGTCAAGTAGTTACCCTTAAATCACTTTAAGGCAAAACAGTTTAAACTGACAGCACATCAGACCTTTGGTTACATACATTGGTACTGTATTACACAGTTTACTATTGGTTATACAGCATTACACATACAGACAACCTTTTTCTTTTATAAATCAGGTCATTACTTCCTGCCCATGACACTTGGATAGAGGGGGCCCTTCCCTATCAGCTACCTGAGGGCTAACTGGGGCAGTAGCACCATACTCAGAGGGTAATACTAACAGTTGGGAATCATTTCCCAGGGCTAATTTGGGCAAGGAGCTCGGGGACATGTACACCCCTTTATGGACCACATTCAGAGGCAGATCCACAGGCTGGCCCAGGGACTCATAACTTAATCTCATTACAGGCTGTACTTCTCAGACAGTCCATCTAGGAGTCTCGGAAAAACTGGCTGCAGGCCCCGACTCCATCTCAGCCCCACTTGGGTTAGTCAGGGAAACCTCTATAGGGGAAGGGGACCCAGAGCCCATAGTACTTTTAGGGACAGGGCACACTACTTCGGAACCCACACTACTTGGTTCAGCTGGGGACATTTCTGGTACTGCCGGAGTGCTATCAGGGCATTCAAAATATTCTTCTTGCTCTGGCATATCACCAGTTGCCTCCCCATGTCACTTCCTTCATCTGAGAAATCAGACAGTTCAGCCAGGCCCAATGAGCTCATATCATCAGATTTGATACCACTCACTTCTCCCTTTGGGAGCATTGGCTCCAAAGACAAAGCTGGGGGCTCATACAGTCCAAGAAACTCAACTTCATCCCCAGAGTTGATTAGGGGATTGCCCCTAAACAGCTGGCTCAATTCATAAGAGGGGTAGTATTCAATGTTACTTTCACTGTCCTCAGACACAGACTGGCAGTCAACTTCATCAGAAGGGGGTGGAGAAGGCCTCTTTGGTTTGCTTTCTAAAGAATCAACTGGTTTGGCTTTTTCTTGGCAGCAGCTCTAGTTACGGGCCCGAGGGGGGGGGGCACTGGAAGGTTCAGCCTCTATCAGAATCTGTCCGATTGGTAGCAGATGATTTCTATGTATAGTTTTCACATCTTTTGAGTTGTTTTCAGGCCGCACTTTATATACAGGTAAGTTTTCCAATTTTCCCACAACTATATGAGGGAGGTGATGCCATCTGTCAGCAATCTTATGTTTACCATGCAGTCCCAGATTCCTCAATAGCACTTTATCTCCTTCACTCAATTCCATTGCTTTCACTCTCTTATCATACCTCTCCTTATTGGCCAGGTTTTGTTTAGCAGCCATGGTCTGGGCCAGTTGGTAGGCATGGTTTAGTAGGGCCTTCAACTTCTGCACATACTGTAGATGATTTGCCGCTTGTACCCCATCAGGAGAAACCCCGAAATACACATCCACTGGCAGTCTAGCCTCTCTAACAAACATCAATCTGTATGGGGAAAATCCAGTGGCATCACTTTTGGTGCAGTTATAAGCATGTACCAAGGTGCTGATCTGCTGGCTCCATCTAGGCTTATCTTTGGGTTGTAGGGTGCCCAACATATCAAGCAATGTACAGTTAAATCTTTTAGGCTGAGGATCTCCCTGGGGATGGTACCAGGTGGTTCTTGACTTTCGTACCCCCCCCCCCATAAGGATAGCATTTCTTTGATCAGGCGGCTCTCAAAATCTCTTCCCTAGTCAGAATGAATCCGTTGAGGTGCCCCATAGTGGACAAATAAATTTTCAACAAGTACTTTAGCCACCGTGGTGGCTTTCTGATCTTTAGTAAGGAAAGCCTGTGCATATTGGGTGAAATGATCGGTAACTACCAGTATATTGCTGATGTTTTTCAGATCTGGTTCTAGACTCAGGAAACCAATGCATACCAGTTCCATAGGGGCACTAGTAGTGATGTTAACCAGGGGGGAAGCCCTCTGAGGCAGGGTCTTTCTTTGTAAACATCGGCCACAAGTCCTGATATACTGCTCCACATCAGCACCCATTTTTGGCCAGTAATATCGGGACCGCACTAAGTCAAGGGTTCGGTCTATGCTGAGGTGTCCCATGTGATTATGCATAGATCTCAACACCAGTTCTCTAAAAGCAGTGGGCAGCACCAGTTGCTGTTTGTCCACAGTCTCCCTGTATAGTAGTTGGTTAATCAGTTTCAACTTTGAACCTTCTTTGTGTAACAGGGCAGTTCTCAAGTCAGTGGAATGCAGTTTGGACACGTCTCTCCCTGCCTGCAGAGCCTCCAAAGCAGTTTTTATCATGGGATCTCAGGATTGAGCCCATTGGAGGCTATCATTGTTGAACTGGGGCAGTGCACTAGTGTCTAATGCAGAAAAATGACAGTAAGCAGCAGGTATGCAGTTCTCGGATGGCCCCGAGCAATCCACCATGCAGTCCACAGCATCGGGAGACACCTGTTCCTCCTTGTCAAATTTTTGGCAAAGGGCTCTTATGTCAGGTTCTGACAACCTGACCCAGTCGGTTCGGGGCACAGGCCTCTGAGAGAGAGCATCCGCATCTATATGGTTTAGGCCTGCTGTGTATTCAACAGCATAGTCGTAGGTGGCCAATGCAGAGAGAGCCACCTATGGCCAGTGGCATCCAACTTGGCTGAGGTCTGCACATATGTCAGAGGATTATCAGTCTTCACCAATATCTTGGCCCGTACAAGTAGTCATGAAATTGATCAACAATGGCCCACTTCAGGGCCAGGAACCTAGTTTGTGCACTGGATAGTTTTTTTCTGAAGGAGTCAGAATTCTGCTGGCAAAAGCTACAGGTCTTAGGCTGTTTGGGTGCTCCTGATATAACACTGCTCCCAATCCTTGTAGACTGGCATCAGTATGAAGAACATACGGCTTGGCCGGGTCAGCATATGCCAGCACTGGGGCATGGGTAAGTTGCTATATAATGTCATGGAAAGCTTCTTCACACTCAGTAGTCCAGTGGTTTCCAAACACATCATTTGGATGGAAATACTTTTTCTCAGTCTCAGAGAGCACAACTTTCTTATACTTTTTGTGGGCTGGAGGGTATCCCTGAGTAAGGTTGAGGAGGGGGCAGATCACTCAAGAATAGTCTTTGATAAACCACCTATAATATCCACAAAACCCCAGAAACCACTGCAGTTCTTTAAATTCTTTGGTTGAGGCCAAGTAGACAAAGCTTCCACTTTGCTGGGGTCAGTCTCTATGCCTTCAGTGGACACTATGTGCCTCACATATTTCACAGAAGTTTGAAAGAATTGGCACTTATCTATGGACAATTTGAGACCAAAATCCTCCAGTCGATCCAAGACTTTGAACAATGTATTTTCATGTTCCTCCAGGGAGCTGCCAAACACTGTGACGTCATCCAGGTAGACTAAGAACTAGAGCAAATTCTTGTCCCCCACAGCACGCTACATCAAGCACTGGAAAGTGGCAGGGGCACCAGAAATCCCCTTGGGCATCCGCATAAACTCATAGAAGCCTAGTGGGCAAATGAAAGCAGTCTTTTCTCGATCCTCCAGAGCCATCGGGATCTGGTAGTACCCACTGCGAAGGTCTAGCACTGAGAACCATTTACTACCATTTAGACAGTCCAAGGCATCCTGAATGCATGGCATGGTATACTGGTCTGGTATGGTTCACCTATTTAAAGTATGGTAATCCACACATATTCAAACAGTCCCATTCTTTTTTCTCACTACCACAATAGGTGAGGCATAAGGGCTTCTGGATTCCTGTATCACCCCAGCTGCAAGCATCTCTTGTAGATGCCGTCTCACATCATCTATGTCAGCAGGAGTTAGGAGTTGAGACCTCTCACAAAATGGCCTATCATCATGCAGTCGGATGTGGTGCTCAGCTCCTTGTTCACACCCTACGTCCCATTCTTTTAAAGAAAACACCTGGTCTCTCTGGGCAAGCTTTTCACTGATCCTTTTCTTCCATTTGGTTGGTAGTGGGGAATCACCAAAATCAAACAGATCAGAGGTCACTCGGTCACTCCTCCGGGGCATCTTGTTGTTGGGCAGAACAGCAGTATCTGCACAGTGCACTGTGGCCAGAGTACAGCCCTGCTTCACTCGAATCTCTCGATCAGATACATTATGCACTTGAACCATTACTCTTCTCGCAAAAGCATGGGCTCGAGCAGGTAAGATACTGGGTTTGACCAGCAACCCCTCTTTCAGCTTACCCTCGCCGGGGGCATCCAGCATCAATATTTTATTCTTGACATATTTTTTAATCCTGACCTCCCCCTGTAGAACACACTGAGCAATGGGTGCTAGCAGCAAAGATTCTGGATCCTTCTTTCAGACAACACCCACCGGGCCTTCAGGTTCTGCCTGACTGGCCTTTCTCTGGGCCTCGTAGGCCTTCTGAATCAAGGCAGGTATTCTGAGAGCTCGCCCAGTCCTGGACCTCTGTTGTTCAGAGCACAGCTGTGCCAAGCGACTGAACGTGTGAGCATTGGTTCCGATTAACAAGGGCACCCCATCATACAGTCCAGTGGGGGGGACACACTAGGGCCAAGGTTTCCACTTGCTCATCCACTCCAGCCACAGAAGTAGGAAAAGACAACCAAATCCGGATATACCCAGAATAAGGGTAAGCCTTATGCTCAGTCCCCAAACATGTAGTCCATCCAAAGGTTGCAGAGGCACTTCAGGCAAGTGCTTCTGATACCAGTCCTGGAACATAATGGTCACTTGGGAACCACTGTCCAACACAGCCCGGGTGGGTACTCCATTCACTGTCACGGTGGTCTCCATTGAGGGTTCCACCACATCAGATCATTCAGGAGGCATGGCTTTGGAGGTTGCTTGGGCATTGGCCCTGGTCACAAAACTCTTCCGGGGAGGCCATCCCTGTGGTCTGGTGTAGGCCTTGCGATGCCAGGCAACTAGCCTGCTGTTGACCCTCCTTAAATTCTCCAATAACCGGCACTCAGTCTGAACGTGTCCATCCTCCCCACAATGGTAACAGAACTTAATTTCTCGGGGGTCTTTGCTGGGAGGGAGATATCTCGCCTGCCAGGAGGTGTCAGGAGTTCTGGAGGGCTCCCCTTGACTAGGTTGTTTGTTTCTAGATAACTCAGGTTCCCCAAACTTGGCAGGGTTGGCAGCAGTTTGCTTCAAGTCTCTCACCATTTCCTGTAAATCTCTAATTTCGGCCCTTAAATCACTTTCTACCCGGGGATCAGAGGAAACAGCATGCACCCCCACTCCTCCTTGAGCCTCTGGGGGCACAGAAAATGCATCAGGCCCCTTGTTCAGTCCTCTCGAGTGGTGGGTCTCATCTAGTTCACTGGACACAGGGGTCTGGCACAGAGTCACGACCCCCCACATAGGGTTCCCACCCCTCTTCATCAGTCTCTGTTTCTCGAATCTCCCTCATCAATTGACAGTATTTGGGATGGGCAGCCCGTCGGTCATGTAACTTAAGTTTTAAAAATATCACACTGGAAAACCTAGCAGATTTCAATATATGATCCAGCCAGACCTGATTCAAGGCTGTGGCAGTTGCTCCCCCTTTTCGATAAACTTTTTGCAATGCTCTCTCTACTCTGGTGACAAAGGCTGACAATTTCTCATTCCTCCATTGTTTAGCTGACTTCAAACTTTCAAACTTTATTGGATTTCAAATTGAGATAAAATTATCTCTTTTGCAATTGAATCCACATTTAACATAACATCACATAAACAGACATACATACATAATTTCAGTTTCAATATAATATTGATTAATTTAAGTTACAGTATGCACAAACCCAAATAACAATAATTTATCCATAACAATTACAGTGTTTGCTATATAAAGTCATTAAAAGAGATTTAAAACGATTAAATGGTAGCAATACTGTGCATTTCCACCTTTTAGATATTTGTTCCCAAGTTTTAGGCACTAAATTTGAGATTGTTTTATCACCAAATTTTGTTCTGGTTCTAGATCTAATAAAACCTTTCCGGACAGAAGATCTTAAATTATGTTGATTCTGTATTCTTATTTGCAATATATTTAACAAAAGATAGGCAATGACTGTTGTACAAACTTATACACAAATAAATTCCAATGATAATCTCTCCTATGAAATAATGAAAGGAGACCTGAATTTTGATATAGCACACAACGATGAGTTCTAAAAGGAAGATTTGTTATAAATCTCAACGCACTATTGAAGAGGACATCCAAAGAACACAGCAATGATTTTTTAGCATTTTTGTAAATTATATCACCATAATCTAATATTGGTAAGAATAAGGCAGAAACCAATAATTTCCGAATCTTTAAACTGAAGAAAGTTCTATCCCTATAAAAGAAACTCAGAAGTCTCTTCAGTCTCATTGACATAGACATAATATGCAATTCAAAAGTCAAATTTTTATCTGGTATAACTCCTAAATATTTATAGGAGTTTACTCTTTTTATGTTAATTGCTGACAAATATCTAAGCTCCTTTATAGTTGAATCTTTAAAATCTTTTCTACCAAACATCATCCACTGTGTTTTTTTTTTCATTCAAAAGCAATCTCAAATTAACAAGTTCCCTCTGTATTTTATTAAAATCTTAACACAATAAGTCTTCCCCAGTTTCTGTACTCCCAAACACCCCCTCTAAAGCACAAAGGTACTCCACAGCAGTGGCTTTGGGGCTAGTAGACCGCAAGAAACAAATGGCTTCCAAAGCTGGGTCCCTTAGGCTCTCCATCAGTCTCTTTCATTTCTCCCCCTCGTAGCACTGCCACTTTTGGACTAAGGGGTAGCATAGTCCATCCAAGCCTCCAAATCATCTTCTCCGGAAGGCACAGGCACAGTACCAGAAAAAAGTTTCAATCTGCGATAAGAGTCTAGCTGTATCGGGGGAACAACTATAGGAGGCAAAGCCAGAATAGAACTCTTGGGGGACCCGGGAGAGGTAGCTGGGGAGGTTTGAGGGGTGGATTCATTAGAAAGGTCTAATACCTGCAGTAACTCCTGAGTAGTCCTCTCTTCTGCAGCTAGCAGCTTAAGCAATTTATCTTTAAAGCTTTTAGTCTTGGGGGACCCCCCTGGGGTAACGTACCCACTTCGGACATGAATGACCCTCCACCCCTTTTGAGCACCTTCCAGATAAATCACTGGGGGCACCCTCTCGGGGTCTATAACTATACTGCATAAAAGTAACACCTGCAAGGTCTGGTCGTGTAGTTCAGCCATTCGCCCCTTCACGTCTACCTTGCCTAAACATTTAACACGTTTCACTGCAGAAACAAGGTCAGCATTCTTTACCCCCAGGGGTACATCCAGCAGTAACACAATTTTTTGGGACTCCAACTCTTCGACTTCACCTCATCCCATCAATTTATACACCATTATCTTAACAGGGTCCAACTTAATCTTAGTCATGATATCCTCCTCAGTTTTTCCTTTAGTTTGGCCATGTTGGGGTACTTCTTCCACTCGGCCACTAGGGGACGCTAATCCCTGCGGTGCCTCCAAAATGTAACCCCTAAGGGGAGCTATCCCAAGGGCTACTACCCCTGCCTGCTCACCCAAAAACAGGTTGAGGGGCCTAGATAAAATGGCGGGTGCCTCCACCCAGAGGTCAGGTTTCGGACAGTCGCAAGAGACTTGGTCACAGCTCTCTGGGTTACTGAAACCCCCCTGTCTTCCCACTAGTGGCACCCACACATTAGTAACAATACCCCGGCAATATACACTTACCCCCCGAATAGGTGTAATCCTCTGAACTCTCAGGACCCCCTGTGAAATAAGATGCAAAACACAGTTGCCTAGATGCAGTATTTTAACATAAACACACAGTTCAGCCAGTGTATATTTGCAAAACAACCAATCTGATTTATTCAAGGGGAAATAACAAGGACAGGGGGAAATCAAGTTAATTAGCTTAATCACGCTACTATATCAGAGCTCTGTGCACAGGCTACAGTCCCTAACAGTCACTGTCACTGGGTACCCAGGCAATAAAGGGCTAGCCAAGTCCACTGCAGCTGGATGGGGCCCTGAAGAACAAATACTTGTAAACTACCACTGTTGTAGTTAAGAGCCAGCAGGCTCAGTTCATGCAGCCAGTGAGGGGAAGAGCCCAACTTGTAATCAATAAATCAAGTCACAGGGAGCTACCCTGGTATTTCACTCACGACTCCGGAGACAGCACAGTTCTCTGTCTCTCTTTCTCAGGACACAACCGGTGGCAACACTCGACACATTTATATGTAGAAGCAGAGGGGTATCATACCAGGCAGCTGCTCCTTTGGCCCGACCGAACTCACAGCTAATCGGGGACTCACGACGCAGCTTCAATTTTCCTGACAGACCGAGCGCAATTCAGCAGATTCTCCAGTCCTCTACAGGGTGAGCCTGCTAGGTAGCTGCGCTTTTGCACAGCCTCCTCTGACTGCTGCCTAGCGGATTTGGTCCGAACTTGCGGGCGTTCAAGCTGCCTGAATCTGGCCTTCCACACGCGCTTCCCACACAAAAACTCAATGGCGCAGGAGCCCAGACCTCCTTCCTTGCTCACAGCCACAACGACTCTGCCCCTTGGCAGTTTGGGCAGGGAATCTCAGTTCAGGTGCCACCCGATCCCATTGGTGGGCTGCAGATGCCAGTCACCTAATTCGGCCCTTATTGGTGCGAAAAGGTGCCACAGTCCGGAACTTCATTCCCCAGAATTACTGGCTGTATCCCCTATGGCCAGCTGGCTCCAGAGAGAGTCCTGATTCTGGTTGGCTCAAGTGGTCTCCATTTCAGTCACCCCTCATTACCCCATTGGCCCAGCTCAGCAGTCCAGGTCCAAAATGGAGGGGCCAAGCACACAAAGTCCCAGCTGCCATGAAGGCAGGTTAGACAAACTATAATTTCACTAATACTTTATATGATTATAGCCAAACAGTTACATCTACCAGATGGGCTCCCTTTGCACTTTCAGCGGCTACAGAATGGAGCGATTACACCACAGCTCAGGTGGGATTCGAGCAGGGAAACCCCAGTCCCCCTATACAAACCCACTGGAGCCTGCGAGCAGGCAGCTCTTAAAGAGACAGTACTGGAGGCTTTAAAAGCACTCACAACAGCTGCATTTTGGCGGCATTGCGACGAACACCAGTTAGGCAAGGAGCTCTCAAGCAGCTCCGGGAGAGCTTTTAGGAACCCCCATTTGTAGGGGGGTTACACGTGCACAGATGCATCATACACAGTTCCTTGTGGGCAAAACCAGAGGAAACCACCCCGGCTCGTTCGGCATCCCTGCAAGCCCCACATGACCCCTCATGGCAGGCCACTTGCCAAACATGGCTTTCAGTATGTGATGGATAACCCTTAAGTCCACAAGACAGGTTGGTGGTAGGTCTGGGGGGATGCCCCCAGGACTGGGGATGCCAGGAGATAAACAGGACTAATAAAAAATCTGGCCCCTGGTCTTTTTACCCTTTTTGAGCTGTATTTGTTCTGTTGTTCTCTGTGTAACAGCTAATCCTTCCTCATTAGGTCAGTGAGACAGTGATTTTAGGATATCATTGTTTCTGTCTGTTACTCTATCAGTACTGTAGGGCAGCACAGCATCCAGCAGTGAGCAGCATATCACTATCAGGCAAGCCCGCAGAGCTCATTTTCAGCATGTGCAGGTTTTATTTTGCTGTGTGTTAAAAAATAAGTCTGCTTTAAAAATTATACAGGTTTTCTGTATCCCCACATTATTCTCTATTCTGCTTCTTTTATTGTTTTTGCGCAGAGGTGCCTGGGGTGAGTGGTGACATGACTGTAAAGCATAGCTATACAGAGGTGGTTTGCTGCAGTAGAATTGCATTCTGTTGCACATGGAGGGGGGCAATAGCTGCTCAAAACAAAGCAAGAAGGGGAGTGGTGTTGCAGGTGTTGGTCACCTTATGTCTCTTGGTAAAATCAGGATAAAACAACTCAAATGATTTTGAGTAAACTTATTCCTCAGGATGTAGGCCGGGGGTGGCACAACTTCTGTTTGATGCAACTGCTGTCAGCTACTGAGTTTGTAGTGGAGAAGAGTAAGCCACCAATGATTGTGACATACTGGACATGTTACATTTGGTATGCATGCTATGCATAGGCATATGGGGGCAGTGCTGCTTTGCCTGATGTGATGCCTAGTATGGCTGCTTCTGCTGATTCAGACTCTCTGAACATTTCTTTTTACAGTACAGTAGAAATTATATTATAGAAAAAGGTGGGGAAAAGTACTTATGTTGTGCAAATACAGTGTGGCTAGGACTCCCATGCAAGCAGCTGAGATGGTGGTGTACTTTAGGGCAACGAGCTGGGTGAGTTTCTCATTGCATCTAGAAGTGGAATAGTCAGAAAGAGAGAATCCAACAGCAGGTGGAGTTAGTGCCTGCTGCCGGAGTCCTCTTGTTGGTTGTTAGATTCCTGCACCTCTAGCAGCGGGTCAACTATTTCAGGTCCCTGTGGTGGGATGATGACAAGTCCATGTTGTGCCAAGTGAAACAGAACATCCAGATCCAGAACTGGTGGGGCTTGGCGATGTTGCTGTGACTCCTGCTCCTGGTCTGATCACTATAACCGCTGCTTATGGACAAACTCGCAAAACAGGCCCCAAGCCTCCCTGAGGATGCCAGTTAACACACTGACATTCTCAGAGAGATGAGCTTGCTCCTCTTGGGTGTGAGCCACCTCCTCCTGGGTGCAAGCTAGCTCCTTCTGGACAAGGCTCATGTCCTGGCACAATGCAGACATGGAATTGCCCAGGAGAATGACCTGCTCCATGAGACAAGCCATCATCTGCACACCACTCCTTCTGGTTGAACATTCTGTAACCAAAACAAAAGCAATAAGTAACTATACCTAGGTGTACCTAAATACAGTTATGTAATAATTATGCATTTACCAGTGATTTGTTTACCTGGGGTAAAAAGGAATCATTATGAATATAATACAATAGGGAATACACATTGTTAATGTAATATACAGTACTGTACTTTTACAAAGACAGTAGAAGCACATATTTTACTAATACTATTTGATTTTTATGCAGATGCAAAAACATGCAGAAGCTCTAATGGCGGCAGTGCAAATGTAGCAATACCACTAAATTGTGAAGACACCATATAGCTGTTACATGCAAAATTATAAGGAATAAATAGGGATGCTATAAATCTACATTTTGTTTTGAAAGGGTGGGTGATGCAGATAGTCAGAACTGCCACTTTGTGTAGACGCTTATAAGTACCATGACGACTGTGTAGAAGTTCAACATCTTGTAAAATATTGATGTGTATTGTAGATATGTTTGTTTAAATGGATATTAAAACATAAAATAACCAAATTTAATAGAAAACATATATATATATATATATATATATATAAACATACAAAATGCCAGCAGAAACAGGCCTTGTGATCTATCGAGTCTGTGCGAATGTGCAGCTAGCCTCTCAACTTGCAGCTGCCCCACCCTCCCTCCCTTCCTCTTAACAACACCCCTTCACTCTTCCCCAACCCCTCTTAAATCCCCCCACCATTCTACACAATACTACTTCCTCAGGCAGAGTATTCCACTTGTCTACCACCCTTTTTGTGAAAAGTGTCTCTGGATTTCCCTCCTGAATCTCCCCCCCTCCAATCTCAGTCAGTGCTCTCTCGTGTCCTTCCCTCTTCTGATCTGAAGAATCCCTTCTGTATTAGTCTTGTTTATTCCCTTTAAGTATTTAAAGGTTTCAATCATACCCCTCCACCTCTCCTCCAGGGAATACATGTTCAGCTCTCCCAGCCTCTTCTCATAGGATTTTCCCTCCAATCCCTGGATCATCTTTATTGCCCAACACCGCACCCTGTCCAGCAATCTGATGTCCTTCTTCAGGAATGGATGACAGTACCGCATGCAGTATTCCAGGTGCGGTCTGACCAGCAACCTGTACAGGGAAGGGTCACCTCCCTGTGACTGGAGGAGAGTCTCCTCGCTATGCACCCATTATTTTGTTTGCCTTTGCAGCTGCCTTCCTGCACTGAGCTCAGTGGTTCATACTCCCTGTTATTAGTACCCCTAGATCCTTTTCCTCCATGGTGCTTTCCAATTGTGCCCCTCCTAACTGATATTTCCTCCACTGGTTCCTTGCTCTGAAATGCAGGACCTTGCACTTCTTGACTTTGAACCCCATCTGCCATGTCTCTGACCACTCCTGTAGTTTGGTCAGGTCCTCCTGCAGACCCCTCCACCCCTCTATGTCATGTGCCACAGCTCTAATTTTAGCATGGTCTGTGAACAGACTGATCCTACTCTGGATCCCATTTGAGATATCAGCTATGAATATCCACAACAGCACCAGTCCAAGAACTGATCCCTGGTGCAACCCGCTCATAACGTGCCTTGGTGATGAGAGTCTCCCCACCACCACCACCCTTTGCTGCCTACCCCTCAGCCAGTTGGTGATCCAATTGACCATTTTTGTTCCCATCCCTATGTGTTCCAGTTTTCCCCACAGCCTCCCATGTGGCACCGAGTTAAAGGCCTTGGTGAAGTCCAAATAAAGGACATCCACTGCGTGGCCCCTATCCAGTTCCCTGGTAACGCAGTCATAATACTCGACTAGGTTTATTTGACCTGATCTGCCAGAGACAAAACCATGTTGATGATCATCTTGGAGACCATTGTCTTCCAAAAAGGTCACCAGCCTCTCTTTTAGGATTGACTCTATGAGCTTCCTCACGATTAAGTGAGGCTCACCAGTCTGTAGCTGTCTGGATCATCCTTTGGGTCACTTTTATGAATGGGCACCACATGGGCCATCCTCCAGTCTTGTGGCACGCATCCTGTGTCCAGTGATATATTGAACAGTTCTGCCAGTGGTCCTGCCAGGATCTCCGCTAGCTCCCTAAGTACCCTAGGGTGAATGCCATCTGGTCCTGGTGCCTTATTCACGCTCAGCAACCTTAGCCCTTCCAGCACCCTGTCCTCTATAATCCTAAAATCAGTCACCCCAGCTCCCCCTACCCACTCCATGCTTCCCATTGGGGTATCTGCCTCCCCTTTTCCTTCTTGATCACAGAGCAGAAGTACTCATTCAGAACCTCTGCCTGGTCTTCCCCTTCTCCACCCACTGCCCACCCTTCTTAATCCTCACAATCTGGTCTTTGTTCCTTCAACCCTTGCCAATGTAGTGGAAGAAGTCCTTTTCCCCATCCTTGATTCCCTGTGCCATTCTCAGCTCCCTGGAAGCCTTGGTCACTATGACTGGCCTGCTAACCTCCCTGGCCTTCTTTGTGTACTCGTCTTTGTCCCCTTGCCCTCCCAATTTTCTAAGCCTCTGGAATGCCTTTCTCTTGGCCCTTACCCCATCTAACACCTCCTGAGTCAGCCAGCTTGGCTTCTTTGTCCTACCCTTTTTGCTCCATGTCCTGGTACAAGTCTCAGTTGCCTCTGCTAACCCTTTTTTAATGACATCCCACTTATGGTTAGTGCTCATGCATGTCTGAAATCTCATCAATTGCTCAACCAAAATTTTCTCCATCCTTTTGAAGTTCACTCCCTTAAAATCAATCTCCCTAGTGCCTTTACCTCCCATTTCCCTGCATATAATGAGTGTGAACCACATTGTGTGACAGTCACTCCCTGCCAGGTGGTCCTCCACTCCCAGGTCCCGTACAGCCTCCCCATTTGTCAATACTAAGTCCAGCGTCCTTCCCACCCTAGTTGGCTAGTGGACCAATTGCACTAGGAAGCAGTCCTGAAGTGCATCTAGTAACACCCGCTCATTTGCACACGTGGTGGTTGGGGTGTTCCAGTCCTCCCCACGTAGGTTGAAGTCCCCTACCACTACTGTGCTCCCCTTCCTTCAAACCCTTGTAATCTCCTCGGCCAACTCCCTATCCAGGTCATCACCCTGAGCTGGTGGCCTGTAGACTACTCCCACTCTCAGTGTCTTTCTTTTGGAGTCTTGAAACTGCATCCATAGGGCCTCTGTCCGGTCCTCCACCCCCTCCTCCCTTATGCACCTTATCCCCTCCCTCACGTAGATTGTCACACACACCCTTTCCCCGTAGCCCTGTTCTTCCTGAATATCCTGTACCCTGGGATCATCATATCCCAGTCCTGGTTCTGGGTGGCCCATGTTTCAGTGATGGCTGCGATGTTCACCCTCCCCACAGCCAAGAGAGCCTGTAGCTCAGCTAATTTGCTACCCAAGCTTCTCACGTTCAGTGAGATCACCCTCTAGCCTGTGTCTTTCCCCCTTCCACTCTGGCTTTCCCCCTCCTATCCCCACCTTGTGTCCCCACCCCAAATACCTCTCCGATAGCTTGGGGGGTGGGCATGCTTGGCTCCCTCCTCTGGGATCCCTGCCTATTAGCTGTCCTAATTTTTCATTTTATTTTTTATTTTTGTAGGCCTGATGAGCAAAATGCCCATTTTCATAGGCGACAAGTATAAATAAACAATAAACATTCATACACAAAATACTAAAACAGATACATTAAATACATTAGTACTACAGCATACAAAAGCATAAGTATTGACATAAAGTGTGTGTTTAACATGCACACTTCTGTTGATCTTTCAAGTGCCAGACAAGTCCCCTCTTAAAACTATTGATCAAGGGGCATCTCAGGAATACTGGAGGTAAAGTGCTGAAAAATGTTGGAGCCTTAAACAAAATGGACCTTTGACCCACTGCTTTCCAAAACAAAGGAAGCTTGAAAGTGAATTTATCTTGAGATCTTGTACCAAAAGTGTTAACAACCCTGGAAAAAAGACTAGATACAACAGAGGGTATTAAGCCCAGAACAACTTTGAAAATGAAAAGAGAATATTTTAAATGGATTCTGTGATCAAAAGATTGCCAATTTGAATACTGAGAGTTGACAATGGTGGATACGCAATGGGACTAATAAAACAAATCTTAGTATTGTATTGTATGTAACCCCGAGATGATTCAGCAAATAATTACTGGCTGAAGCATATATAATTAGATCACAGTCCAATATACTTAGCAAGAAACTGTTAGCTAGCAAAAACCTAGATTCTTTACTAAGGCAAGTCTTTATTTGCCAAGAGCACCTATTCTTTGGTGTATTGTTTTTCTGATGGAATTAATATGTGACTCAAAAGATACTGTAGGGTCAAGGGTTAACCCTAAATATTTAAAATGGTTAACCAATTCTAAAGTATTCCTATTTTGATCAGTTATGGATGCAACAGTTTCTTCACATTTCCTATTTGAAAAAATCATGGTTTTAGTTTTTTTTTTACAATTAAAACCATGTGGTTTAAGAGTAGCCAATTTTGTAAGGAATCAAAATCCACCTGAACTTTTTTTATCACATCATTAAGCACTAAACAGAACTGCATCATCAGCGTACATAGCCAATGATGTCTGGGTACAGATACTTGAAACGGAGTTCATATAGAAGGAAAATATTAAAGGACCCAGTATAGATCCCCGGAGCACCCCACAAGTAATAGATTTTGATTGTGAAAAAAAACCCATCAATAAGGGTAGTATGAAATAGGATATTTAAACAGTTAACAACCTAACTTGTGGCATCTGTCACAAAATGTAGGTTTAATAGGACACCTGGCAATAAAGTATGGTCTACCAAATCAAAGGCCTTGGTGAGGTCAACAAATACAGCTGCAACAGAGTGCCTCTTATCACGGGCACCCTGAATGCAGCTGGTGAACCCCACCAAAGCCGTCTCAGTACTATGATTTTGTTTAAAACCATGCTGGTTAGGAGATAATAAATGATGTTTACCAAGGAAGTCAGTGGTCTGGTCCGTTATAATCTTTTCCAGAATTTTAGAGAGTGGGGTAGAAGAGAACTGGGATGATAGTTTGATACACATTTTGGGTCACCAGACTTAAAAATGGGTTTTATAATGGGAACACTTCCATTGATCTGGAACAAGACCAGTACTTAATGATGCATTAAAAATAATTGAAAGGGGAGATGCAAGAGACTTTACACCCAACTTTACACCCACCTAGTTTAAATCTATCCTTGATGCTATGTAGCCCTCTAACTTCTGCTTTATACCCCCTTCCCCTTCCCACTCAGATGCAGCCTATCCCCTGCATATAGATCCTTATTTTCCCAGATACTGCCCCAGTCCCCCTCTACCCTGTACCTCTTAGACTGACACCATTCCCCCAGCCATTTGCTGAACTCTCCAATACTCGCTTTCCTTTCTGTACTCGCACAGGGTACTGGGAGCACCTCTGAGAAGACCACTGATTCACCCACTTCCTCACATAGCCCTCCTAGTTCCTCAAACCTCCTCCTCACTACTTCTACCATCTCCCCTGCCAGGTCATTAGTGCCCATATGCACCACATGCGGTTTCTTCCTGCCCTTCCTTGTGCACTTAAGAACTGCTTGTCCCGCCCTGTCGGTTGTTAGCCCGAGTACAGCCTCCACCTATATCCTACTATGCCTTTCCCCCCTGCCACCCCATCTGATCCCTTTAAGTATGGAATCGCCCAGCACTAGCACACCCCTTCCTCATTCCTTATCCCTCCCCACCCTTTTCCTATGGTATCCATTACTAGCGCATGTCACTTCACTAACTCCATCCTTTCCCCTTCTGGTCCCTTCACCCTTTCCTGTCTCCCACCCCTTCCCCACTCCCTCCCCATCCTCCACTTCCTCTCTCTGCCCTGGCCCCTCCTCTGCTCCACCCTGTCATCTCCCCCAACAATGTTTCTCTCCCTTTCACCTCTGTCACCCTCCTCTAACTGGCTCCTGTCCCTTATGGATTTCCCTCCCCTACCACTTCCCCGGAGGTTGCACACCCCCTCCTCTTCCACCAGTGTCACCAGCACAGCAAATCTATTTTCTACCTTTCCTGCCTGGTTGTGCTTCAGACCCTTCTCCCCGACCTTAGCCTGCCCACTTGTGCTAGACCCCTTGTTTGTTCCGCTTCTGTACTCTCCCCATCCCTTCCCTTGAGTCTGTGTTCCTCCCATGTGGTGTCCTCATGTCATTCCCTGTATGAGCCCCTCCTGCCTCAAGGCCCCCCTTCCCCATCCTCTCCATCTCTCTACCTAGCCACAGCACTTCCTTCTCCAGGTGGCACATTCCACAATATGTGTCAGTTTGAATGATACAGTTCTTTTATGAGCTGTAATGATCTTAAATACGTATGTATATTGTGTATTATGTAATGGGTAGAAAGAATGCTGGTTCTCCATTGGCCAAGAGGTGCTTTCCTCCAGCCCATTATCCCAGCTCAACAGCCTAGATGAAAGTAGCTCAACAAAAATATGTTTAAAAATACATCCAGTATGCTAAAAATGACTCATTTCATAACTGCAATAGTGCACTCCGGGGGTGCTTCATGTTTGGCTAACAACCCTTCTTGGGCGGTGTAAGTAGCTGGCATCACCTTGTGCATCAACCCACCTGAGGCAGGCTGTTATACCTCCATAACATACTCCTTCTCATGCCTTACTTTTTAATTCTAAAACACTCATGCATACTGGTTCACTCTATCCAGTCGAGCTGTAAACATATTTTTTTAATTACACTTTACCTAACAGAAAATACCATAGCACACGGTTTCAGAAATTTGGCCCCTCCTCCAAAAAAAACATCCAGTGCCTCATTCTCATAAGCCATGACTTCACTGAAAGTAAGGAGAGTGTGTAAATACACATGGATTCTCATACAGTATAGAAGTTAATGTCTGGTTATCGATACACAGAAAATCCTGTTCCTTCATCTTGGCTTTTACTATGGCAAATGGTGAGGTACTTAACCTTTGCTCTCAACATTACTGCTTGATACAGAGATCTTTCAATCACAGTACAGGATTTTTCTGTTGATGTTGCTATATTCTCATCCATATTGTTGTTTTTTTTACACACCATGCATATATTATATATAGTAAACATATGTGGCTGTTGTCCAGTGCTTGCAGAGGAGTGGTGTGCAGGTTGTGTTATCAGAGCAAAAAAAATGGGAGCCATAAGAAAACAAATGTCATAGCAAAGGTTTATTGGGAAAGAATTGCCCGATTGGTTGTAAATACTCAGATAGAAATTGTGTTATACTTTTTTAAAACAACAAACAAAAATTAACATAACATAATAACAATTTGTCACTTAGTAAACACATGCAAATGCATCCTGCGCTGCCTCCTCGTGTTTCAGATTTCATTACACCCACAGAGCTTCAGGCCACACATTATTAGAAACTGACAAGCTAGGTGGCTTCACCATTGATGGATTTTTGTGTACCAAAAGCCTACTCACAATGTCAAAAGACTGGGTGAGAATCTAATCTGGATACAAGATTCAGTTGTACAACAGATTTTTACTGAATGTAAAGTGGTAGGGGCAGTGCACAGCTACTAATGGAGGTTACTGCTTAAGCAGCAAGGCACGACAGAGTGTGTGTTATCATGTAATAATGTCACTCCTAGTGTGGGTTGGAAAACCTGGCGAGCCGAGTGCCACCAGGGTGATGTTATTACATATACACACACCCTGGAAGTGCTACTACTGTACTCTAATGGCTCATTGTTATACAATATAAAAAAAAATTATAAAATGTTTTTAGTAGATTTTTAGTGAAAGAGAAGAGGGAAAAAAAAGGTGGTGCTCAAGCTGAGCAGCAAGCAGACCTAATGCTAATCAATGACAGTGATGTTATACTGCAATATCATCACTGTGTCAGGCATACACTGACCAATCAGAATTCAGGAAATGTCCTTGCCATTGTATAATTCAGCACAACTCATTACAGTTTACATTCAATAAAAATGGTTAGTGCAACTGAACCTTCTATATAAGTTTATAGAGGGAGTAGGAGGGCCTCTTAGGGATATAACGGTGTCACCTCGCACGTTCTTAGAGCAAGACAATTGAAAACTGAAGGTGAGCCATTCTAGTACTCTAAGGATGCAATAGGCAACACTCATATCCATAAGAGGCACTGCTAGCACCCAGATAAAGTTATAATAACCAAGGGGCATTTTTTCCCATAGGGAAACCCGGTTATAATTTGCCATTATAACCAGCTGGTTATAACAGTGAACATGCACTGGGTTTCCTAACTCCATGCATATGCCAGCTACATTCTTCCCTTCATCGTGTTGGAAACTACACAACCTCACTTCACTACACCTTTTTAACTTTTGGGAGGAACCGCTTAAAAAAAGAGTAAACATTTAAACAGTCACTTGAACCCAATCGTGGACCATGCTTGAACCTGACTGTGGTTGCACAGCGATGTGTTTCTATTTATATAATTGCTGTGATGAAAAAACACTCCTCAGCAATTATATAAAATGAAACATGGGGTGGTATGTAAAACTCAAATTTTACACATGCCTTCAGTGTTGGATGCTTAAATAAACCTCTCGAACTTTGCCTCAGGGTTAATGTAGCATCCAATACCTCGGGTGTGTGTACAGTTCTTGTTAAACATGCCACCTCGTGTATTATTATATATTTTATAGCTTGTACTAGGATTTCACTTAAACAATATTTATTGGTCCCCTTTTCTTGAGCAAGCAGCACTAGCTAGAAACCTGTTAAGCAGGTGCAGTGTGTCATTTTATGTAAATAACAGCATTTTATGTGCAACCAGAGGAAGTGCTGTCATTGGTTTGTAGAGGCACTACAAATACAAGCACTTAAAGACTACATCCATGTGAAGAAATGCAGGTATCATTGCATTAAATGAAATAATGATTACTTACATATTGTAGCAGTTATAGCATCCAGCTGTGTAGGAGCCACTTCAGTTGCTTGCTGAGCTGCTGGTGTTGGATCTGGCTTGGAGGACTCCACTGGTGTGCCCACACCAACTGGGGAACCTGCTCCAGCTAGATGTAGGCTCCTTGCAGAGTCCTCCATGGCAATCACCAATGCAGGTTCAGGATCCCCTTCCTCTACTGGACTTGCCAGTCCAGCAGGTTCAGAAGACCTTTCACCCACTCTGTCAGTGGCACCCTCTTCTGACTCCTCTTTGGTGTTGGTGGCCATGTCCTTCTCCGTTTCTTTGGCAGTTTCCTCAGCTGCCTCCACCATGTGTCCAGTGGAATTGTCTGTGAAATCAGAAATAAGATAATATAGTTGTACATAGAAAAAAAAAACTATTTACTGGTATGAATATGGTCTTAGCATATCTTGTGCTTTCAATGGACATTGTCAAGCATTTTTGCACTACCCTATTTTATTTCTAGTTCAACACACATTTAATGATTCATTACCTGGTAGGCTTATCTCCTCCCCTTTTTTAGTAGAGCAGAAATGCATGTGCATGGTGTAAATGTACTCAACCTTTTTTTCTTTTTTCACATCTATGGTCTAATGTTATACCATAGTTCCTGAATATTAGCAGCACACCCAAACAGTGCAGCCAGTTTTGATAGTGTTCTCTCTTGCTACTACATCATGACTGGGTATAGTTTGTTGGGGTGTTTCAAAGTCCAAGAAATATAAAACAGGACTTGATCATGGACTGTAAACAAACACAGGTTTTCTGTTATAACTCCATTGTGGCAGGCAGTCTCATTTTCATTTGTAGCAAAAGAAAGTAATCAGAATCAAACTAACAGCTAGATAATCTGTTGCCACAGAATGTGAACAATCATAATATGTGTTTCTAAAGATACAGACAATTTAAAGCCAGCGACAGTTGACAGTATCCCTTTAATCATCAAAGCTTACAAGATACAATGGCCCAGATATTCAGAAATGCACCAAAGCCCGGTGCAAGTCTGGTGCAGCGCAAATCCGATGCACCATGGTGCAACAGGAGCGATATTCAAAGGTTGCATGGGCTGAACTGTGCCAGCGCAACCTGGCTGAATATGGTAGAGTTGCGCCATGGTGCAAACAGAGTTGCACCATGGGCAAAAAGAGTTGCACCATGGCACACACAGAGTTGCACCATGGCGCAAAAAGAGATGCTCCCGCGCAACAGTGGGAGCAGAGCAACGAGGGGGGCATGACACAGAATACAGACCCAGGGACAGAGCCAGCAAAGCACAGTGACAGGCCACAGGAGGCCACCACCAGCAGGGCACAACAGGGCACCCACAGGCACCCAGACAACTGACCCCAGAACACAACAGTGGCAAAGAAAGCAGGCAACAGGAGGTGACAATGGCCAATGAAGGGCCAACAAGGAAGCCCCCTCCCGCAGGTCACTGGCCACGCCCTCACCCACCCAGACCATAGCAGGCCACACCCAGAACCATGCAGCCAAGCACACACATGCCATACAGGCACACAGGAAGCCCACACAGTAGGCACAGACCATGCCGGGTGGTAGGTAGCTTGGCAGACCACATGGGAAAGGCTGCACAAAGCTAAGCAGGGGCCCCAACACAGTGTGCAGATGGCACCTGACCAAGGATCATAGCTGTGTGCCACCACCACACACGCAACTGCCACACACCCCAACAGCCAGCCCAAGGGCACCCCAAGGCACAGCCACTGACCCAGGGGATGGACACCACCACAGTGGGACACACCTCAGCACACAACAGTGAACCATGGAAGCACAACATGCACCCTGCACATGCACACCACATGGACAGACACTGGGCCACTGCAGCATGGCTCCTCACACCACCTGCAAAGCAGACACAGACACAGGCAGGTAAGTCAGAAAATATATATTTAAAGGAACTATTTACAAGAACCAGGGGCTGGGAAAGGGTAAGTAAGGTGAGGGAAGGGGGCAGGGAACAGGGACAGTACAGTGGGAGGGGGGACTGAAGGGGGAGGTACAGCAGGGGAAACAGGGAGAAACAGGCTGAACTAACGGTGGCCCTATCTGGCCACCCTGGTGCACTGCCTCCGCTCCACCAACAGCATCTGCTGGATCAGTGCAATGTCCCAAGGAACCATGCCCACACACTGTGCGCAATGGGCAATGGGAACACACATCCTTGGAGAGCCCGAAATGGCCACCTGCAGGGGGGTGAGCCAACACCAGCCAGCAACTCGGTGCACCACGACATTGCACAGAGGTGGTCCCTGCCACACAATGGCCACACAACTGTGCAATGACAGTCACATGGCACAGTGCACCGGCAGCACCACAGCAACAACAGTGGCAGCCGGGCACACGTCCACCCCACCAACAGGCGGCACACGTGTCCAATGGATGCACCACAGTGGCATGCACCACACACAGTGTGACACACACAGCTGCCACGGCACATAGCACCGGTGGCCATGCCCACACCCACTTCCCCCACCACCCCCCATGCATGGTGTGACCATGACAGTTCCTACCTGCCATCTATGGCCCTGCTGGTGCGGTCCCTCTCCAGCATGTCCCGCTGTGACCAGCTGCACTGCTGCAGTTGCCTGGGCCCTCCAACGGTCCTCAGGTCCTGGGAATGGAAAGAAGACAGATGCACATCAGGAACTGACCACAGCAGCTGCCCCCCAACCCCAGCCCTGTGCACAGGGTGTGCCCCTGCCTGACACATCCTGCACAGCTGCATGGCTGCATCACAACACAAGCAATGCCACCCCATGATGTGCACGATGACAGTGTACCCCTCTGCAGGGCATGGCAGGCAGCCAAGCCAACACCACAGTACAGCACCAGGGCATCCTGGGATAACTTACCTGGCTGTGGCATGGCCCCTTACCTGGCATGTGCCTGTAGCATCCTCAGGTGCTCTAGGTCCCACTGCATGAGGTCCCCATAACAGTGGTGACACTGCTTCCCAGTCTTGGGCCCCCCCCACCCTGTGCTCCTGGCTTGTGGCAATATCCTGCCACACGGTGCCCCAGGCCCATTGCAGGGGCACCTGCCCAAAGAGCTGGGGGCATGGGGCTCCATGCAGGCCTCTAGGTTGGCCAACTTGACAGGTGACCAGTTCTGGGCCCTCCTCTGTCTTACCTGTGCTATGTTGTGCTGAATGTGTTCAGTGGCAACAATGGCGGTGGGAGGCGCACGTGTCCACACCATGCGCCCACTGCGTGATGCGTGGGAGCATGCGTAGTGCACACACATCACGCAGTGCTGGAGATGCAAAGCATGGGTGTGGCTATGTGGGATCACAGGGTCCGAGGTCTGACCCAGGGGTCAGGGGTCGACTGGCATTGCGCACATGCACAATAGGGCATGGCACCCCATGCATGGCCATGCGCATAGCTGACCCATGCACAAAATGCGCAATGCCACTGCATCGCACTGTCCGTGCACAGTAAGTGATTGACACCATGATGCCGTGATGCGCATGTGCACTGTGGGCCTGCGCACAATGCATGCGTGTGCATTGTGCCGTTGTGACTTGCTCCAGAGCAATCCCATTGTGCACAGTGCAATATCATGGTATTCAGACACACATGCAAATGAGCTCATCAGTCAATGCATGGTGCAGTGGGTGCATTAGCATGTCATTACTGTTGCGCTCAGCCTCATTTGCATGTGTTGTGCCATAAAAGCGCCACGGAACAGCACAGGCCATGGACCAGTATTGCAGCCTTGATAGGTAAGTTGTGCATGCCACTGCAGCTCACTGGGGGCCAACAGCACTGCATGGTGGGAGGGACCGGGGAGATGCTGCCACTGTCACACTGTGCCGTCCATGTCTACAGGTAGCAACATGTCGACACATGAGCAGGGCGAGGAGCGGGGGCCTGCACAGAAGCACAGTCCCAATTTCACTAAGGCAGAGACTGATGTCCTGTTTGAGGCCTACTTGGACAGGGAGCCCTGTTGTGTGGTGCCACAGGCACACCACAGGCCAGGGTTGGTGGGTGGGGAGGAGGTGGCATCCTACGTCAACCAGCATGGCAGCCACCAGTGGTCAGTGCAGGAGTGCCAGAAGAAGGTGGGAATGGACAAGTGGTGGATAAAGGAGAAGGTGGCAGCCATCTGGGCATCCTGTACCACCACTGGAGGAGGGTCTGTGGATGCACCCACACTGACGCCGCAGGAGGAGTTGGTGGCATCCACCATGTGCTGCACCATGGTGGAGGGTGTGCCTGGAGGAGGATTAAAGATGGGTGGCAGCCCATCACTGCATGGTAAGTCTGTCTGCCACTCACAGCCGGTGGCACGGAGGGTGCATATACAGGCATGCTGGCGTGCATGCAGCCAGCATGCATGGCATGTGCATGTGTGCGCACCCACATGCATGCCATGATGAAGGACACATGTAGTGGCAGTGTACGGGGGGGCACATGTGGGCATTACATCACTGACAAGCCTTTCCTTCTCTTGCAGCACCAGCATGCCTCCGTGCAGATAATGGGGCACTGGCAGCGGCAGAAAACGTGGACACTGGTACGGCCCCGGAGGACCAGCCGTCCACCTCCACCAGCATCTGGGGGCCTGACAGGCTGCAGTTCACCACCACAGTGCAGGCAGATGTCCTGGACCTGTGGTCGGATGAGGCCCTGGATGTGCTCCTGCAGGATGCCAGCCTTGGTGTCCTCTGCGCAGAGACACAGATCGGGGCAGGGTCCAACATCACACTTATCCTGGACAGCATGGGCAACGTTGTGGGTGAGATGCCCCTCCTGGCCACTAACACAGGCAGCACACCCAGCATTCTGCCAGCAGTGGAACAGCTGTCTGCCACCACTTCGGATGCAGCGGTGTGTGCTGCCCTGGCTGTGCCCTGCGGTGGTGGTGGTGTGGCTGCACAGGTGCTGGGTGGTGTACAGCAGCTGAACGGGTGACAGCAGCAGGCTGCAGGTGCCACCAGACAGCTGGACACAGGGCCCACCGCCGGTGCACCTGCTGTGCTCATTCCCCCTGCAGACCCCACTGTGCAGTATCTACCAGTGAGGGGGGGCTGTGCAGTGTGGCTGGTCACCACATGAGGATCAGCATCCCGCCCGGGAGCCCCAGGATGCTGACCATCTGGCTGAGCACACCCATCTCCTGTGGGCATCCATTCAGCAGCAGGTGCTGCTTGCCACTGGGGTGTGTGCACAGTGTGCAGCGGTGCACCAGTTAGCTGAGCAGCAGGAGAGGGGCACCGCGCAGATCCTGGCAGGGATGCAGCGCATGCAGGAAGCCATGACTGCATCCTTGGATTGCATTGCCACTATGATCACGGATGGCTTTGCATTGCTGGCTGCCACAGGGCATGGCCATGCACAGTAACCCCCCCACAGTGCACTGTCCACCCCATGAACCCAGCGTCAGGTGACCCCATCACAGTCGATGACAGGCTCTGATGTATGCATCCCAGGCATGCCTGCGGCTGGCCTGTTTGGGCACCTGCACACCCCCGTGTGGACAAGGCCACAGTCCCGCGGTCCCACTCTTGGGGGGCTGTTGCAAACCTCCCCATGGCTGATGCACAGCCTGTGGCTGGAAATCAGCTCTGGCATGGCCACCCCTGTGGCCGTGGTGGCCATGGTTCCGTGCAGCTGTCCTGATGTGCAGGCCACCCTGACAGCTGTCTGCCACTGCTGACCTATGAGCACATGGGTGGTGTGTGTGTGCCTTCCACTGGTGTCGCACCTGTTTGTCATGCCACACGCTGCCTGTGTGCGTGCCTTCCCAGCCACTGGACCGTGTGGTGAGGGTGTGATGAGGGCAGCCTAGCACCAGTTGAGCCTGTGCACCGGTGCAATGCATCTGACCCATGCCACATGCCAACGCCTGGGTGTGTGGGTGCATATATGTGTGTGTGTGTGTGTGTGTGAGTGTGGTGCTGTGTGTGGATGTGTGCCACTGAATCCCCTACCCCTGCCTCCCACCACCGTGTGTGCATGCCCGTTGCCATGCACACCCCTGCATGTGTGCTGTACCTGTTTGTGTGGCCCATGCATGTGTACCACACCACCTTCAAGTTCAAGTTCAAGTTTATTACAGGAAAACTCTGTTGAGCAAGCTCATTCACAAGGAGGTCCTAAATCATGTAAACAGTCAGGAGACATTGCATAAAAAGGCAACATATAAAAAGCAAAATGAAACAATATACAAATAGGATTAATGTACACCGATTCATATAAGTACATCATAGTAAAATGAGGTACAGTTAAGGTACATATAATACCTAGTGCTTAGTTAAGACAGGACAAGGTAAGGATTATTAACATAAGGTGGTGAGGAACAATAAATGTGGAGCGTGTACAGTGACAGGGAAGAGTAGTTAAGTAAGAAGGAGGGGTTGAAAATGACAGGATAAAGTAGTTGAATAAGAAGGAGGGGTTTAAAATGAGTGGTGAGCAGAGGAAGAGGGCTAAAGAGAGTAGGGGGAAAAGATATAGATAAAGAAGGCAAGGGTAGGAGAAGGTTTTAAGAATAACTGGATAATTTCATGTCCTGACAAGCGCTGGTTCCAGGTGGATGGTCGTAAGGATATAAGGGCAGGGAAGAGGCTTAAAAACAGCTACAAATACCTTTTATTTTGGATGCGGTTAATTCTTTGTAGAAATTAACTGAGACCATACTGGATAGTTTCAGGGTGGATTGGAGTCGGTTCCAGATTGTTGGAAGAGCATATGAGATAGCACATTTGCCAAAGGTGATGCGAGTCCTAGGCACGTCAAGGAAGATGAAGTCAGATTTCCTAAGAGAGTATGCACAGTGGGAAATGCAGATGAGAGATGTTAGGTAGCTCAGAGTTTGTTCAGGAGTAACCTGAAACTCCAAATACCAGCATGGAGCAAATGTCTAGTGGTAAGTGATGTACAGCCAACAGCTGCATAAAGGTCACAGTGGTGGGTTCAGTACGGGGATTTGGTGATAAACCGCAGGGCACGGTGGTAAGGTATGTCCAATTTATTTAGGTTTGAGATTGCAGATGAGGTGTAAATTAGGTCCCCATAATCAAGCAAGGGAAGGAACACCTACCTGTGTGCTCCATAGTGCTCCTGTGCAATGATGTCCCGGTGATGTCACACCTGCTGGAGCAGCCGGGGGTCCCTCCACCCAGGGGGTGGTTGTCCACCACCCTCCAGCCCATTGCCTCCATCATCCCCACTACTGTAGCCCTCATCAGCCTTGAGAGCTATCCCATGGTCAATGGCCATGTTGTGCAGCATGCAGCAGGCCAGCAATAGGCCACAGGCTTTCAAGGGGCTGTCCTGTAGGGCACCGCCTGACCTATCTAGGCAACAGAACTGAGCTTTCAGGATGTGAAAGACATGCTCGATGATGTTGTATGTGCTAGCATGTGCCTCACTGTACTGTTCCTCTGCTGGGGATGATGGGCGCCGGTAGGGGATGAGCAGCCAGGGCCTCAGTGGATATGCACTGTCACCTGTGTGGAGAGTGACATGGTTAGCCCTCTGCTATTTTCTGCTGTGCCCCTTCCCTGTCCCTGGCACCCACACCACCATGCACACCCTGCCCACCCCCATCCCCAGGTCTGCTCTGTCCATCGCCCCTTGCCCATGCCATACTCACCCACAAGGTGGCCTGTGGGGATGTCTCCATGTTCAAATCTGTGGCACAGTGCAGAACTGTGCCAGATGACTGCGTCATGTGCACTCTCAGGGTGTGTGGCACAGACAGTGGTGATGCACCCTGTGGCATCCCACACCACCTGGCAGTTGACACTTGGGTTCCCCTTCCGATTGATATATGCCATGCCCTCAGGGCCAGGTGGCATGCAGATGGCCACATGGGTGCAGTCAATGGCCCTACTCACACCAGGCATACGTGTCACCCTGTGAAAGTCCTTCATGGTTGCTGTATGCTCCACCTGTGTGCTGTTGAAATGGATGAATTCTGAAGCTTGTGGCAGCAGGGCATTGAGGAACTGTGTGACAAGGAGGGACATGGCCAACTGGGTGATGCCTATGGTGTCCCCTGTTGGTCTCTGGAAGGTGCCCGTGGTGAGCAGGCACATGACGGTGGTCACCTTCATCTCCACGGACATGGCGTGGCTCCATCTGGTGGGTGCCTGCTTCTCCTCACTGCACAGCTCACAGAGCTGCCTCAGAATGGCCCTATTCAGGCAGTACCAGCCCATGATCTCAGTGACACTGTAGTTCTCAAAGGTGATGCGGGCGCAGTACCACCTGTGTCAGGCATACCACCGACGGGCCCTTCCTCAGCCATGTCCCTGTTCCTTCTGCCCCCTCACACCCCTCATTACAGCCTCCATCATGAAGAGCACACTGTCAATGGTCCTTGCTGTCCACTGTCCCCCTGGGTGGTTGGCTGCTGGCTGTGTGCCACCCTGGTGCACTGCTGCTCTGTGTGAGTGTGTCTCTGTCTTGCTCTCTCCCTCTCTCTCTCTGCCCCTCTCTCCCACTCCAATGCCACCTCTGTTCCTCTCCCTCTGTGTGTGGACTTTGGTCTATCTGTCTGTCTTCTGTCTGTCTGTTCTCTCTCTCTCTCTCTCTCTCTCTCTCTCTTTCCCTCTCACTCACAACCCTGGCGCAAGTGCTGTCTGTGTGTTTGCACCCTGTATTTATATGAACAAGTCTGCTCAGAGCAACTTCGATTTGCTCCACACTAGCACCACGGATTCACGGTTGACTATGCCACTGTGCTAGATATTCATGGGCATGCCCTCTGCTCTTGCGCATGCATTCATTATAGTTGCACATTGGTGCAATGGATTTTGCATTGCGCACTGGCTCCCACTGAATATGGCTCCTTGGCACAATACTGCACTTGCGCCAGTGCAACTCAGTTGCGCCATGCTCAACTGCTCTGAATATCTGGGCCAATGTAGCTAGTATTTGTGAAATTGCATAGATGTAATTCTGTAAGAAATATGTTCTAAAGCATGAAATTATACTATGCCTTAACATAAATAAATTTACATTGTACAATTTTATATAGTATATATAATCTGTGTATCTTGCAGTACTTATTTAACTAGAGTGTGTATTGATACTCTACATTAAAATAGAGCTACCCTCTATACCTAGATACTCTGCTAAAAGAATCAAAGCTGAAATAAATTTTCTGCTTTAAAATACTATCTGTATCAAAGTTGTCAACCACAATAACCACATGATAACAAAATTGCAACTAATATTTGTAGTACTTATGTTGGTGAAAAATTGATACATATTGATGTAAATAAATATGGTAATTTACATACCATCTCCCATGACTGTTGTTCCTCTGCCACAGGATTCTCCACCTGTTGTTCATCTGGTTCCAGATGTGCCATTGTGACAGAGATAGCAGGGAAGCCTGGAGCCACTAGTAGAAAACAAATAGAGAAAAAAAGGAAACAAACAACATTGTAACATTGTGATGCCTATATGCTAACATGACTTTATATGTTATTATAGCATAACCCACACCCCTTTGTATATCACTAAAGGAATAATGCACAACAGGGTGTGTGTCGTGCTGGAATAACGCCACGCCTGGGGGGGGTTGGGCACAAGACCACAGGCCGAGTGCCTCCAGTGCCCCAAGCGTGGCGTTATCCCAAACAACACACACCCTAGAGTGCATTATTCCTATTATACAATGGCTCGTTGTTATACAGAATAAAAAAATAATTTTAAAGATGTTTTTGTGTGAAAAAAATATCTTTTGTTTTTAAGAGAAGATGAAACAATCAATCAAAAGCTCCATAAAACAATCAATCAAATGCTCATCTATAGGTTCACAGTGAGGCTGAGACTAGACCTGTGGCGTCGTGCTAGGATAACGCCATGGGTCCAGCCCCAAACTGACCAATCACAGTCCACGATTATTTCTTGCCATTGTATAATATGTGTTAACCTCTATGCACAGCCTGAACAACATAATGCAAAAGTTTTTTTTCTTATCATAACTGTATTTTGTCATGATCTTTGAATACTAGGAATGATGTATTCTGATTGTAAACTACCATTCATAAACATTAGCTGCATGACCTATTTTATAAGAAATATTTTTCTCAATCTGAGAAATACTTACAATGTAAACACATAACACTTTTCTTTTGAATTTTTTTTTGTATCATATCAAGCACTGTGTAGTTTCATTACTAGTTACAGAAACAGTCGCCCCTCCCCAGCTCAACATGAAAGTCAAGTGCACTTCATGGCAGATCACTTATATTGGTTGTTGATTAACAGTTTCTTAAAGAAGACGCTGATCATGCCCTATTGCTGCATTATTTCATAAGTATAGGAGTAGCGTATTTATCACAAATGAAGTTATATAGTTAACATAACTGCAGTTATTTATTGTGTTATGAGCCAAGCAGCATCTAATCACCACCAGATGTATACACAAAATTGATACCCCCCAGCAAGTGTAGAATATTACATCTCATATATGGTAAATAAAATCATTTTAGTGAACACTGATATGAAGTACATTAAACTTGCAAATATGTCATTGTTTTAATACAGATATCATATTTATTATAAGTAATATTTTTGCTTCATACTTACTGCCATGATGGCTCCGTGGCTTCTTCCACATTTTTGTGGCATGCTGGTACCATTTCTTCTCTCTCTCCAATGTGGCCTTTTGCTTTTAAGTGAAAGAACTGCAGTCACAGCATCTTCCATTTGGTTCCATGTCACAATAGCGACTACAGAACGGTGATGCTGTAGAATGACGATGAACTCACATCATGACCACTTTCAGGAAAGTATTTTCTTGTGGTGGGCTTCACCCCCACACACCCTTGTGGGGAGCTTTGCCCCCCCCCCATTATATATTCTAACTATGGGGGGGCACAACTTGGGGATGGGATGGGAACAGGGTTGCACAAAAGTGTCGGCACTGTGAATCTGTCGCCGTTTTGATGCATCATTGTTCTTCATTCGCTGTCTTCACGGGATACCCTTCCACTTCTGATGGCACTCTAGTGGGATTTACTCAATCCCTTGCTCAGTGAAGAACTTGCTTATCTCCTTCTTCATGTCCTCCATCTGGAGATTGGTTGCCCTAAAGTACATTTTAGCAATACACTTCTTTTGAAGTGCAGGCAGGCACACACCAGCTGCTGAACCTAGAAGTCTGGCCACTTCTTTGTCATTTTCTGTAACATAAACAAAAAGAAAAGAAAAAAAGGGTTTAAAACTCTTCTGGTTTTGTTACAATACCCCCATTCCACACACAATTCACAGATGCAAATGTCAGTGTCCCTGACACTGCAACATCCATTTAACAGGTAATGTGGCATTATTCTGTTGCTTTTTAAAGTCAGTCTGTAACACTAATTATAATACAGTTGTGTAATGTAAGTGCACAGTCACCTGCATTGACAATCAACTCACGTACACAATTTTTTGTTTGTAAACCAAAATGATGTGGTGCCGGGTAACAGTGTCACAAAACAGAGATGTACTGAGACTTGCACTCAGTGGTTATGTATCTTGGCTTTAAAAAAAACTTAAAAAAATGTTATACACTGTAAAACAAAGTGGTTGGACAGATGCATGCCCTAACAGCATATGCTGGCACTTCAGCCTTCAGATTACATCTGAGCCCTTGAGGTTTACTCTCAAGGTGTGATGCAATCAGAACCCCTCCGTGATACCACATGCTACTCATGCATAGTTGCCCAACCAGTATTCTCTATTTATTGAATATTATGTGTGTGTGATATATATATATATATATATATATACCGTATGTATGTCATTTCATCTATTTTTTTACCAGAGTTATGTTGCTCTGAAAATACCTTTTTGCTCTGCAATAATCACAGATGTTCAGTGAACGTGGCACATATTTTATTGCTGCTGTTACACAATACAGCACAGTTTGAATTCCATGTTGGAGGTCTCCCAGGAAAATAGCATTTCCAGCCTAAAATAAATGCATGCCATCTGTTAGGTACAGCCAATGGCAAAAATATGTAATCTCTTGATGCCAAACTATATGCATTCCAATGTCCTATAGAAAGCCAGATATTTGAACAATTAGATGTTTTGGTGCAGTATTATTAGCCTCTGCTCAGCAATTAAAATGACAAATTGTAGTGAGAAGGAAATAACGTGACTTACTGGGAACTGAACCCAGGTCCCAGAATACTGTCCCTGTGCTCTGTCCACTGAGCAACAGGCTCACATGAGTTGAACCTGAGGTTCCCAGACACACTTCCTTTCTCTGGTATTGCATATCCTACAACTAGAAATAATCAAAATGACAATTAGATGTTTTTGGTGCAGTATTAGCCTCTTATACACAATTTAAAATCACAGGTTGTAGTGAGAAAGAAATAATGTGATCTACTGTGAATTGAAACCAGACCCACAGAATACTGTCCCGGTGCTCTAACCACTAAGCTACAGGCTAACATAGTTGGACCTGAGGTTTTTGGACACACTTCCTTTCTCTGGTATTGCATACCCTGCAACTAGGAATAATCAAGATACTTCTTTCTTACTAGAATGTGTAATTTAAATTGATTAGCAATGGCTAATACTGCACCAAAAACATCCAGATACTGTATTTAAACATTTACAGATGTGACAGCCAGGAAGCAATGCAGAAATGTTGCAGAATATCACAGAATGCTGCAGTTTACTGCAGGGGCCATTGTAAGTCAATGGCAATTAATACCTCTTGTCATGCAGGATTTTGTGACATGTCATTACTGCAAGTTACTGCACTTCATCGTGGCTGACTCCACTGTACCTTCCGGCATGATCTTTCAATGCCAAGAGTGAATTCCTGACCCTTCTAGATCCTGCATTCTGTAATATCTGAATATAGAATCTAGTTAGGAACTATTTGGTGCAGCTTAGTGAGATCTGTTTTAGCTGTCTTAATTAAATATATGCCCCTTTTATAGCCCAAATCATTGCCTCTAGCATGGATGTGCAGTATCTCTGGCTTGGGATGTGTGCTCAAAAGGTTGGGTAACTCTGGCATGAGATGCTGTTATCTTATTCCACCCTTTCTAAACCAGTGAACATCACAGTTCTCCAGCTGCAGATCATGGCCAAAATCACTACACCTGACAATCTGTGCACCCTTGCATACGAGTGAACTAGCTACCATCCAAACTGTGTTTCTGAAGCTTTCTGCCATAGATGAATCTTTTCACAGAAACTGCAAGTAATAAAAGTTAAAAATGTGTGTAGCTCCACAACAGTCACTGCTGTCTGTCGACTGCAAGCATCAACTGTACAGTACAATGGTTTGAACAGGGAATAAAGATGTTTCAATTTCAACAAGCATATTATTCGTGCTATTTCTGCTGACTTCACCAATCACATTTTTTAAAACTACTGCAATCAAAACAGAGATCTGCTTGGTCAATCTGTCTTTTGCAGGTATACCTGTTATCTCTACTGATTGGGTATACATATGAAAATGAATACATATTTTAGAAGGAAAATGATGTGCCATTATTGGCCATAACTTTGTGGAGTGAAGTTGTATACAATTTGATTGACTGATGATACTGGTATAAATATATTGCCTCTGAGAATTTACCCTCTTTTCTGTGCTGGCATCCTTGGTGGTATCTCACGTTGATGGTTTTTAGTAATACTGATAAAACATTTTAACACACATAACTAGTATTCTTCTATGGTAAAATTAATTTAAACTGTCAGATTTGGGGGTTTATGTATGTTTATTGTGCTTCTTAGTAGTCTTCTCAATAGAAAGCAATGTATCTATTGTATTACTAGTTCTTACATAGCAAAGAAATGGTTAATTGTGTACAATGTGCATTTAATGATTAATGTAAATATTTTCACATATATTAGGCATTCTTTTAATGTTTTTATTCACATTTGAGTGTTGAACAGTGACAAATGCTAAATTTACCAATCATGCTTTAACATGTCATAAATTAGGCTGCACGAATCATAAACTGTATTTATTGATTGCAGTCAGTAAATTTATAGATTTATCTGTTAAGTCACAAATTATACAGCTCAATAAGTTAATGCTATTTACTGAATTTGGTCAGTAAATTTACAGAGTGTGCCATTTACATGTCACAAATTAAGCATGACATGTAAATGGCTCACAATTTGGTAAATTCCATAACTATGTAAAATACTGTTAATGCAGCAATTTCTATAACCACAGCTGCTAAATGCAAACACTCTGAGCAATGCTAGGCAAACACCGACAATTTGGAACTACAGCAGCCCACGCTGTTGCAGCTCAACAAGAACAACTACTTTGTCAAAATACTGCAAATGATACCACATTCTGTTGATGACAAAGACTCATTTATGGTGCACAGTTGTGTTATCTATCAAATTATGCAACTTATGCAACTGTTTATTAACTGTACACATTATAGATCAAGCTTAAAACATAGAGAGTTACTTACTCAGTTGTAGTTTCGGTTTTAGTTGAAACTCAAAATGGCTGCCTTACTGATATCACCAGTGATGTTTATTTTCTTCTGATTGGCTGTCTTACTTTTTTTGAATTTACTGACCATGAGCCATTTACCTTTCACAATATAGTTAGCTCAATTGTTAAACTGTGATTTACTCTCCACGACTGGTTAATTTAATGATCAAACTGTTCACAGGGCACAAATTAGGTAGCATAATAAGTAAATGAGAATTACTGACTGCAGTTGTTAAGTTTACCAGTCAGGCCATTTACTAGGGCTGTGTGAATACCTTTTCCCAAATATTCGGCCAAATATTCGGTATTCGGGTCCCAAGTATTTGGTATTTGGCTAGAAAAGGTGTTTTTTAAGGAAACTTTAAAAAAGCACTTCAGCAACACCATTAATCACCCATTGAACCTGGTATGCCATATACACCTCAATGACACTTCAACCACCAACATTGAGCTCTCACTAATGCAAGACAAGCTTCCTGTGGCACACTCAATCCACCACACCACACACATAGCACTCTGAAAATGATATCAAGCATTGCATTGGGTCAGCACTAGAGGGTTTTCATGATCACAGACAAAGGGTAGAAGGTGCTTTGGCCAGAGCCATAGGAATAGTGGTAGCAGTGGCTACAGTAGTGATGACAACTGAAAGGGTGGCTGCTGCTAGAATGGCACCAGTAGTGGTGGGAAGCATACTGGCTGTGGATGTAGCAGCCATAGTGGTATCAGTGGGGACACTGGTGGTGGTGTCTGCTGCTTGCTGCACAAAGCATGTATGCTCTAATTCCCCCCTACCACTGCACAACAGGATGTGACATCGAATGTACACAGATGGACAGGTGGTTATACTAGCAGTAGTAGTACTGCTAACTGTATTAGCAGTAATAGTACTATTATGAATGCTACAAGAACTAAAAGGCTTGCTTGGGGAGAACAATATTTGAGCTCATCGAATAAAGCAAGACACCTGTATGTCACTGTCTATGTAGTCTATCTCACCACCTTCTCTGGAATTGTATTATGTATCAATAATTTACAGTGGAGCAAGACAAGATGCAATTCAGTACTTTGCAGTAAATGACATGCCACAAAATATTGGATGACTGGAGGGCTTAATTGCCATTAAATTACACTGCTCCTTGCAGCATACGGCAGCATTTTACAGCAATTTTGCAAGATACTGCATTGCGTACTGTCTGGCACAACAGTATGAACTATGTTCTATAATCTTGATGCAGTGTTTCATCCTTGGGTATGTTAGTTGTGGATTGTTTTGTTACAAGGGCATCTCAGTCTCATTCATTTTAACCTCACTTATTTATAGTGTGTGTTTCTTTAAGGGTTGTATATTCATAGCGTGTTTGTACGTTCCCGACATGCACCCTGACAAAGACCAGGTTCTGGTCAAAGCACCAGGGCTCTATTGGCATCCTCCAGCCTTAGCACAAACAAATGTATTGGCAACTTTATGCTGCACTGCTCTTAACTGTATTTTGCTACTGCAACCCCCCCCCCCCACCACCACTGAATGCTTCCTTTGTTCTACATAGATTGTTTGGGGGGTTGGCAGCCCAGGGACAACACTAGCAGTAATTGTGTGAATGTGCTGTATGTCTGTGGTCTATCATCCTGTCCCTCACCACTTGGGGCCAGCGGTGCAGATGCTTTGCTGGGGCTGGACCAAGCATGTTTGCAAGATTGCTAAAGACATGATGGATCAGGTCACTAGTGGTTACTGGGTAAAACACAAACTATTACTACGCAGTACCTGTGTGTGTGATGCTTTACTTAATGCTTGTGGAACTACAGTAATACACCAACCTTTCCAGTTATACTGCACCACAAAACAGTAGCAGTAAAGAAAAACACTGCAACTAAGAAGGGCAACCTATTTAGTCAAACATGGAACTGAGCAAGGAACAGATAAATGACATACAGTCAACTCAGTGAGACAAGCCTGTCCCACTAAGTTCAATGGTTTAATTAACAAAACAACAACAAACAAGCACAAAAATGCATGTGCACAGTTGTGCACACACAAGACACAGACTCACCGGGGGGAGGGGGGGGATATATTTCACAAGCACAGGTTAATTGTGTGCAGTGAGCTGTAGAAGTTGGGGGGAGAGTCAGCCACCACACTCCTCATGTGTACAGGAATCTATCCCCAGAACCAGAGGACTAACAATAATAATTCAGTGAGTCAAGCCTGACTGGCTTAGAAGGGAAGAAGTTTATTTCAAAATCTGTGTGCACACAGCTGTGCACGTGTGGCCCTGCCTCATGAAAAAATATATTAAGCATGCACATGCAGGGTGAAGCCTCACAAAATCAAATATTATGCACATATACAGCAAATCATAAGCAATAACCTTCATGAGAGGAGTTAGCAGACACCCTCATCAATCATGCAGGGAACAACGCCTGGAACCAGACAACTGCAAAAAAAAAAAAAAAAAACACAAAAATAAAATGTGCTTCACCCAAAAAAAATCACACTGGAGCTATGTTAGACAGCAGCAGCAGACAATGGGTGTTAGCAGACAGCCTTATTAGTCCCTGTAACTGAGTACAGCAATAAGGACAAAATACCTGTCAGAAAGCCAAACGTAGCTTTTCTGACACCGATCCAAAAAAACTGTACTGACCCAAAAAAGCCTGTGAAGCAAAAATCTATTTCTTTTTTAGCAAGTTTAAGGTCTCAGAAGTACTGCAGAGCAGCTCTCAGAAACCACTGTCTCATGTCTTCTACCAGCTCAGAGTGAGGAAGTCACATGGTTTGCTTGCCTTTGAGCTCAAGAAACAGTTTTTGATTGGCCAAAAAAGCTCTGCGAGACTTGCAAATCTCACCGAATAGTAGTTTCCGAATAGTGGCAGAATAGTGAACTGTTCGGAAAATGCATCCGAATGTTCGGGAAGCCTACTATTCATGGTATTTGGAAAATACTATTCGGCCCATGCACAGCCCTACCATTTACATATTGCAAATTAAGCACTTTGATAAACAAATGTGATGTACTGCCTGTTGCTTAATTTACTGATTGAACTATTTATATATGGCAGTTTGGGAAATTCAATAAATAAATGCCATTTATTGGTTGTGGTCAATAAATTTACCATTCAAGCCTTTTACATGTCACTAGAGAAGCAGCAACTTTTTTTTTTTTTTTTTTTTGCAGGTGAAGTCAAGGCAAAGTTGTCAAATTTGCTTCCATGAAAATGTTGTGAAGTTTTGCTGGGCAGGTGAAAATTTGTCCATACAACTTCGCCTTTCATTCATGCAACTTCACCTTGTGATTTTGCTTTGAAATTTCACCTACACAAGCAAAGTTTAGTGGAAAAAAGCAGCTTGGTTACATGGAGACCTTTCTGCAGGTAACATGATCATTTTCCCTGACAGGATGTGCTGTTTTTCACTTGCTGACTGAGCTTTGAGATGGCTGGAGGCTTAGCGACTCAGAGAGCAACTAAGTGAAAGTGATTATTAGTTCAGTCTGTGAAATTCTGTCTTTTCTTTTTCACATTAGAAACATAGAAACATAGAATTTGATGGCAGATAAGGACTGCTTGGTCTACCTAGTCTGCCCATTTCCCTACCTGATGGATAAGCTGCAGATTCTAGTTAATCAACAGATTTCTTCCTCCTACCCCCCCACTAGAATTGCCTTATGCCTGTCCCATGCACTCTTGAATTCTCCCACTGTTCTTGACTCCACAACCTCCTCAGGAAAGCTGTTCGATGCATCCACAACCCTCTCTGTGAAAAAATACTTTCTAACATTACCTCTGAGCTATCCCCCCTCTATCTTCAAATTGTGCCCCCTTGCTCTTGCGCATCTCTTCTTCTGAAAGATGCTATACTCTTGTACTTTGTTAATTCCCTTGAAATACTTGAAAGTTTCTATCATGCCCCCCTCTTTCCTCAAGGGTATACATATTAAGCTGCTTTTATCTCTCCTCGTACGTCTTCTGGTGCAGACCCTGCACCATTTTGGTTACCCTCCTCTGAACAGCCTCCACTCTGTCTACGTCTTTGTGGAGATGGGGTCTCCAGAATTGCATGCAGTACTCCAGATGGGGTCTCACTAACTGTCTGTAGAGGGGGATAATAACTTATTGTTTTCTACTGTTGATGCCTCTCTCTATGCATCCCAGTATCCCCCCAGCCCTCCTTACTGCCTTCTCACATTGCTTGTCGACCTTTAGGTCATCTGATATAATTACTCCTAGGTCTCTTTCAGTTTTTGTTCTTGTTATTAACTCATCCCCCATTGTGTACACTTCCTCTGGGTTTTTGTTTCCCAGATGTATTACCTTACACTTCTTTGCACTGAATCTGAGCTGGCACATATTTAACCATTCCTCCAACCTTGCCAAGTCCCTTTTCATCCTTTCCATCCCACCTTGTGTATCAACCCTGTTGCAGATCTTTGTGTCATCTGCAAAAAGACATACCTTTCCTTCCAGGTGCTCTCCAATGTCACTTATAAAGACATTAAAGAGGACCAGTCCAAGTACCGAACCCTGCAGTACCCCACTAGTTACCCTCCTTTCTTCACTGTGGACTCCATTTACTATTATCCTTTGCATCCTGTTGTCCAGCCATATTTTTAACCAGGCTACCACCTTGGGACCCACTGCAAGGCTGGCTAACTTGTATATTAATCTTTTGTGTGAGACTGTGTCAAATGCCTTGCTAAAATCTAGGTAGGCCATATCCCCAGCCCCTCCCTGGTCTACGACTTTGGTCACCCAGTCAAAGAAATCTATTAGATTCATCTGACATGACCTTCCTGCTGTGAAACTATGCTGCCTTGGGTCCTGTGCCCCACTGGACTCTAGGTACTCAACAATTCTTTCCTTCAGAAGTGATTCCATCATTTTCCCTACCACTGAAAAACTAATTGATCTGTAGTTTCCTGCCTCTACCTTGCTCCCACTTTTGTGAAATAGAATCACATTTGCCCTCCTCCAGTCCTCAGGTACCACCCCATTCTCCCATGATTTGTTAAAGAGAGTAGTCAGTGGTGTTACTAGTTTTACCCTTAGTTCTTTTAGAATTCTCGGGTGAATCCCATCGGGCCCCATTGCTTTGTCCACCCTCAGTTTCAAGAGTTCTTTCAAAACCCTTTCTTCTGTAAATGGACTGGTATTGACCCCCCCCCCATTCAGAGTTTCTCTCTTGTTTGGTTTAGGTACCTCCCCCTCCTCATCTGTTGTGAATACTGAGCAGAAATATTCATTCAGTATCCCTTCTTTTTCACTGTTACCCTCTGCCCACATTCCCTCCCCTTTATTAAGTCTCTGTATCCCTCCCTTGGTCTTTCTTCACTCCCTAATGTACCTATAAAAGGTTTCATCCCCCTTCTTAACAGAGCTGGCTATCTTTTCCTCAATTTGTGCCTTTGCTATTCTGACTGCCTTCCCTGCCTCCTTCTGCTTTAACTGATAATGTTCTCTGTCCTGCTCCTTCTGTGTTTCCTTATATTTCATGAATGCTATCCTTTTCTCCTTAACCGTCATTGCCACCTCTTTTGAGAACCATAGTGTTTTTTTCCTTCATTTTGTTTTGTTGATTTGCTTCACACAAAGGCTTGTTGCCTCTGCGATGGCTGTTTTGATTATTCCCCATTGTTCCTCCACCCCTCCTTCTTGCCCATTTGCTAGTGCTTTTCTGAGGAACTCTCTAATTTTCCCAAAGTCAGCCTTGCTAAAGTCCAATACTCTTGTTTTTGTATGGCTTGACTCTATGGCTATGTTTATTGTGAACCACACTGTTTGGTGGTCACTTGTTCCCAGATGGCTACCCACTTCTAAATCTGAGATCCTATCTCCTTCCCCATTTGAGAGTACCAGGTCTAGGACTACTCCCTCCCGAGTGGGTTCCAGCACTAGCTGTCTGAGGCATGCCCCCTGTAGGGCATCAAGAATGATCCTGTTCTTGAATATGCCTGCAGCAAAGGTACTCCAGTAAACATCTGGCATATTCAGGTCCCCCATCAACAATATCTCCCTTTTTCTGCCATTTTAAGGATGCCTTCTATCATTTCCTTGTCCATTTCCTCTCCTGAGATGGGGGCCTGTATACAACACCCATGCGGATTGTGGTGCCATTTCCTGTCTCCAGGGTGACCCCTAATGACTCATCAACTTCCTGTTTACTCTTTAGTTCTGTTGCTTTAATCCTTTCGTTATATAGAGTGCTACTTCTCCTCCTCTTTTACCCACCCTATCCCTCCTATAGACTGTGTATCCTGGTATGTTGACATCCCAGTCATGGTTCTCTGTGTACCATGTGTCAGTAACTGCCACAATATCCAGGCATCCCTCTTCCATCAAGACCACTAGTTCAGAAAGCTTGTTGCACAGACTGCAGGCATTGGTACTCATCAAATTCCATTTGTTTTTTATAGCTTTACACCTTTTAACCCCATCCCTGTCCTTAATGCCTTTTTTTTGCATTTACACCTGTCCTGCTCCCTACTGACTTCTCTACCTTGGTGTTTGCATCTCTAACTACTGTGTTTTTGTGGAAGGAGGCTGGGATTTCCCTGCTCCTTTTCAGTGCCTCCCCCTTGGCTAGCTTAGATGCTTGACAATGAAGCATTTAAACCTGTCACCTAGGATCCTGGTTCCCCCCCAGATAGATGCAGACCATCGCACCAGTATAAGCCTGCATCCCTCCAGGTGGCTCCCCAGTCCCCAATGAAGCCAAAACCCTGAGCTCCACACCAGTTTTACAACCATTCATTGAATCCCATGTTCATTTATTTATTTATTTAGTTTTTGTTGATCGGGTAAGTGCACTAGACAAATCCTGCCTATTTTCAGGCACGACCCGGGGAAGGGGGATACAGATGAATGTAACTGACCTGAACCAGATTAAGCTGTTGGTGGTATTTTGGTGAATGAGGAAATTTAGCCCGGACACCAGAAATTCCCTACTCTGCTGGCGTCAGGACCATGGTAAGGCGTCTGAGGTCAGTAATGGCCACTGCATGGCAGATGGAGGAGGAGGAGGGGTGTTGGAGGAGGTCTCCGTAGAGGCAGTCGGTGTTGAATCGTGAGCAATCGGTCCCGTTGGTAGCGGGATTGAGTGCCACTTTACCAAACCTTTTGCATCGAGCGGTACTGGAAATGTTGTCTTACAGACCTGTGAAACTCCCGTTTGGCAGCGAGATTGGTACTGCAGCAGTTTCGTGGATTCTCCAGTCGCACCTTTCATTTCAGCCCGAACGATGTGCAGCAGTACAGAAGATGACGGACTGTGGAACCAGGAAATCGTCTTCGACTTTCTCATCTGGCGTTAGCAACAGTGGAAAGCGGCAGATACGCCGGAGGACACGCAGCTCTCATCATGGCGGCAGAGAATACTGCGGTGAGCAGATGGGGAAGGGCGGTGGACAGTGCAACATTGGCGTTCTTGCTCAAGGAAAGGGGGTAAGCCAAAGTCCCCTTTTAGCTTTGGATTCTCATAAACAGACTTCTTCTATTATTTCCAATAAGGCTTTTGCTACAATTACTTTACATAAGGAAGCAGGATTTGTATTTAACCCTCAGGTGAACACTCTTGAGCCCCGGGACAATAACAATATTACTTATCAGACAACAAGTTCGCAAGAGGGAGTCACAGAATTCCTTTTTACTGACAATGAGAAAACCCCTGCAATGGAGATTGTGACCCAAAATAAAGTTTCCTCAAGTCTGCCTTCACTTTCCTGGGCTGAACATGATATAAACTGGACACCTCAAGCTGCCTTAACAGCTGCAGGGTGGAAACCTCTGGGGAAAGGGTTCTGGTCTCCTGATACTGAGTGGGATAGTTCTCTTGATATTAATAAACATGTTTCTACATGGTGTCCTGGTAATTCTGAGGTAAAAACTCTACCTGGTTCTGAGTTACTTGTGAATCAGGAGGGGGGGGTACAGAAAGGGATGGTTCAGATCCTACTGTATGTTCAGATACTAAGGGGCAGGAAGACACAGTGACAGTTGCAGATAAACCTCTTATGTCAAGTTTATTTGCTCAAAGCAAAAGGGAAGCAGCACCTAGGAGGAATGCAGTGCGCATCAGGTATAAGGGTGGGTTAAAAGACAAACCAGACAGATATTATGTGGGGAAATTGTTATTAAAGGATTCTTTAAAGTTCCTACCTAGAGATGTTTTTGCGTTTATCCACATTTCGGGGGAAGACAATTTCGATGTTAGCTTTCGATCCCCAGCTTTATTAGATCTCTTTTGGGATAGGTACAATCAGGTCAAGTTTTCTCCCTTTGGTCCCCTTTTTGGTAATTCCATTGTCTAAACCCTCACTAAGTTCGTTACTGTTATGTTCAGAAATGAAAGTGTGCACGTTGAGGACATCACCTTTGGCTAGCTAAAAATGTGAAATCCAAAGTGATCCGGAACCTATCTTGGATACCGAACAGTTTTGGACAGGGGGGTGGAAATTTAAAGTTAAATTACGTCAGACAGCTTCAGGTATTGAACACATACCCAATTCCTTCTTGTTGGGTAGGGATAGGGGGGTGGTGTTTTATAGCGGTCAACCAAGGGCATGCTACAGGTGTGGGGCTAAAACTCATCTATCCAGTACATGTGACCAGCCCAAATGTGATAATTGTGGGGAAATAGGGCATGTTACTATGTTTTGTAATAACCCAATCAAATGTGATCTTTGTGAAGAACTAAACCATGCCTTTAGAGACTGTCCTTGGGCAGCACAAAATAAAAACAATTTGGACGGAAATCAGATTTTTTATACAAAAAGCCCAAAATGATATGAGTCATCAATTCCCAGTACAACCTGTTATACCTCACCCCCCAAATCCTCAGAGTCCTAAGGCCTCTTTACCCAAGAAGGTCCAACCAGTGTGTACTGCACATCAGGAAGGGCTGAAAGAGAATATTGGGGAACAAAGCATTCCGATTTCCTTGCAGCCGGTCTGTTATATAGACTCGAAAGAAGGTCCCGGGGACAGACAGGAAGTGGTTTCAAAGCCTCCACCAGCTCTCAGAAGATCGAGTAGAACTCAAAAAACTTTAGTGATTCCTGCTTCTGAAGGAATAGAAACCAAAAACTCATACGAGGCTTTGAGTTGGGGGGATTCTGAGATAGATATGGGCGACACAGATTCACAAGTTTCATTACAAGATAACTTGGGGACAATGAGGGATGATTATAAAGGAAAAAAAAGAGAGAAAAATGATTCTAGCTGTCTTTTTCCTTTGACCACATCTTACAGCATGGAATACAACTTTCTTGGGCTTCCTAAATACACATAGTCTGTTAAAACCAAAAAAGATATACTCTTTTCATCTGCTACATGATCTTAACTGTTCAATTATATTTCTTCAAGAAACATGGATGTGTAATAAAATGCAGTGCTCTGCTTTGCCAGGGATTGGCCTGGGGCCCATCTTATTGGTCCTTTGGGGAAGATAAGGCAGCGGTGTTGGTATTCTTTTAATTCTTTCAACTTTATTCTACATAAATTAATTGATTTATGTCCCGGAAGAATATTGATAATAGAAGGGACTTGGTTCTCCATACTCTTCGACTGATTAATATTTACAATCCCCAGACAAAATCTGGTAGGGTTGCCTGCATGAAACAAATTCAACCCTTTTGGTGACTACTGTCCCTATCTTTTGAGGGAGACTTTAATTGTGGAATAACATTTAAAGGAAAACTGATAGTTCTAAAAGTGTATTGCGACACTATATGCTTGTTAGATATTATCAAAAGTGCGAATTTAATTTCTTGCATGACTAAACAGGCCTCGGCCCAATTGGTACTTTTTAAAAGTGGAGTCGGTTATACTATTGATCACCTCTTTGTAACCAAACACACTTCATTTCACCATTCTCAAATCATCCCAGTGGAATTTTCAGACCATGCTCTTTTAATGACCCATATAGGCCTTCGAGTTCCATTCAGAAGCAAAAACGAGATGGAAACTTAACACTTCCACGTTACAAGAACCTTTGGTTTTAAATTCCATTACATTAATCTTGCAAGCCAGATTATCTGTTTGTTTTTATATCAAGATTTGGGGATTTGGTGGCTGGAGACGAAAAAGGACTGTATTAATTGGTTCAAAAACAAGGTATAGTATGCCTAAAAGGAAAAAAATTTTCGCTATCTCCAACTTAGGACCCAATTACAAACTTTATTATCCAGAGCCACCTCTTCCAGAGAGAATTTTCTTCACAAATTGCAGAAATTAAATCACAGATGAAAATCTTTCAGTATAATGAGCAGGACCCTGCAAGGGTTATTTCTAATCATTTAGAAATCAGTTTTGGAGACCCTTTTGAATTATGTAAAGAGGTCAAAGAGCATGGATCTTTATCCTTCTTAACTGATGGGGACAAGACTGTTACTTCAATTACGGAACTAGAAGACTTGATTCATAAACATTTAAGAATCTTGAGCCCTTCAAAATCCCTCCAAACCCAAATTAATAAAGTATTAGGATTCCCTATAACAAAGGCCTTAGCACCAGAATTAGCTTCCTCTCTCACAACCCTTTCAGAAAGAGGATATTCTGATGGCTTTAAATTCTTTAAAGCCCAATGTGGCTCCAGGTCTAGATGGTCTCTCTAACTCCTTTTATAAAACCTTTTCTAAAGAACTTTGTTCTATTTTGGTAATTGTTTATAATTTTTATGACTCAGGAGTTAGTATAGCATCTTTTCTGATAGTATACAAACTTACATTCATAAATCAGGGATAAGGGATTATTTCAGAATTGGAGACCGATCACTTTATTAAATTCGGACTATAAAATTTTGATGTCAGTAATTAATAACAGACTTAGGGATTTGGCTAAATATAGTTTTTCTCCAATTCAACATTGTGGCATCCCTAATCGTAGCATTCAGGCTATGTTATGTTCTATTAGAGACTCTATTGAAATATCTAATGAGTTGGGAGATAGTGGTTTCCTTGTTTCTTTAGATTTAGAAAAGGCATTTGATAGAGTAAACCATTCTTTTTTGTTTGCAACATTAGATTTTTAAAGTCCCTTTGCATTTCTGAATTTAATCAAAGGCCTTTATAGTTCAGGTAAAGTATTCCCTTCGTTAATGGGAAATTAGGAATGGATTCCGGTCAAATGTAGTCTGACAGGGCCCTAAGCCCCCCTGTTATATAATTTTCCTTAGAACCTCTTTTACGGTCAATTAGTATATCCCCTTATGGCAGGGATAAAAATCCCAGACTCCGATATATCTCTAACTATCCAGGCTTATGCAGATGATATCTGTTTATTCTTTACACACATTAACCAGCTTGAATCTTTTTTTACCACTTTTCAGGAATACGCTGTTGTAGCTAACACTAAAATTAATCTACTTAAAACAAAAGGCTTACTTATAGGTGGTTTTTCTCAAGCACCATTTGTTTTGCATTCAATCACATTTACAACAGAACCTATAACTATTTTAGGGATCCAATTTGGCCCACAAAATCGCCCAGCAGACAATTGGAAGCTTGTCCTAGACAAAATTGAAAAAAAAGTTCTCAGATGGAAGCGATACAGGTTTAACAAGGAGAAAAGAATACAGGTTTTGAAACAATTTATTTTACCTTGTTTACAACATACTGACTGCAATATTTCCTATTCATGGTAACCTGAAACTAGGTTATACAGTATCTGTTTCCAGTTACTCTGGGAACAGACTGAACCCAGTTAAAGATGCTATACATACATTGAGAAAAAAAGGGAGGCCTAGGAATGGTTGACCCTGTTTTATTTTGTTTCACTATTTTTTCTCCTCCTCTTTAAAAAGTTGTTTAGCAGGAGCTAATAGACAGGATTTATTTTTTTTCCATAGCTTATTGAGAAGATATCTTACAGCATGGTTACATTGCGCTCCTAGACTTTCTATTTACCTAGCCCTACCACTTTATTTTAAACCTGCAGCGCAGAAATTGTTCAAATGGCGGGTTACAAAACAGCAAATATTACGATGTTCCTCGAAAACATTATATAATGAATTATTGGTTTCAATATTTCCAAGCACTCCAGAATTTAGGAATTGTCCAAAAATCGTAATGAGGATGTTCTTAGTCAACTGAATAATACAAGATTGCCGACTTTCATGTGGAATCCAATGGCTTACCTTATATGGTAAACTAAATGTCAGAGACACGGCTAAATATAAGGCCAAAACAGAAGGATGTGTCCATATTTAGGCTGTATAGACCAAGAAGAAACCATGGAACATTTTTCTCCATTGTTCAATAGCACATAAAATATGGGATCATTTAGCTATAGTCTGGAATTTTCCTTGGCTAGCCCATCTCACTTCGACATTTTAGTAATTGGGTCTTTCCCAGTATCTTTTCAGTCTTTTCATACAGGAACTTTGCAGATTTTTTGCCTGTTTACGATATTGTTTATGGCAAACAAGATGCCAATGGGTCCTATATCAAAAGAAACCATCTGTCCAAGTTTTAGGGCTTATGTTACCAATGTGTTGAATAATATTGTCATTTCAGATGTTCAACAGTTTAATGTCGCAAAAGTTAGAATGTGGTGGAAAGGTTTTTCTCATATTATTAAATTTAAATAAGGATATTGGATATCTATAGCAATAGTTAATCCTATATTTGCTCTGTAGTCTTTCTGTTTTCCTCTTAGAATTATTAGGAGTCTAGGACTATGGTTCATTGCTGTGTTTGTTTTCCTTTTTTTCCCTTGGTTTTCTATCCGAGCATATATGTCATCTTTAGTATATTTTGTTAAACTAGTGTTGGAATTGTTCCCTTTTTGTCTCCTTTTTTCCATTGTTTACTAATTTTTTCTGTTCATTTACTATTTTATATGTTTGACATGTGTTTATTTTCAATAAAAATTACCCCTACTCTTTTCGATAAGTACCATGGGATCTTTAACATCCACTTGAACTACCACCAATCCGCAGATGGGACCTCGGTTTTATGTCTCTTCTGAAAGATGGCACCTCAGAAGTGCAGCACCCCTCTTATGCTGCACTACAGTGTCAGTACTGGGATATTAACCCAAGTGCCAGATGTGGGAACTGAACCCACAGCCCTGTGATCTCCCGGCCTCAGAGGTGAGTGTGCTACCTACTGAGCCACTGACACTGATGATGGTGTGGAATACCCTAGCATCATCCTTGTCATAGACAGGCAGCACCTCCGAGAAGGTTACCGTACATACTACTTATCTAAGGCCCCTCCCCAACTCCACAAACTCCTCTTGCACTGCTCTGATCCCATTCACAGCCACGTCATGGACAATGACATCCAGCTCCCTCCCTCATGCAGCTGCTCCCCACAATCCTAAGGATTCACTTCATGTCCCTCTGAGTCATGGTGCCAGGCAGGCAGGCACCTTACCTCCCTATCCACTTCCTCCCCCACTTCTACCCCCCTAATGATTGAGTCCCCCATCAGGAGTTGTTTTCTTTCCCTGTGGGGTGTCGTGCTACCCTCCTGTGGGTCTCCTTTGTGGAGGTTCCCAGCATCCTCCTTGGTCTCCACTGCAGGCGCCTCCATAGATGAACCACTCTTCACCAGAACAGCATGTGAATTGTGGAGAGGTACAGTTGGAGGGATGCACCTCTGTTTCACCACCCTCTCCCTCCCTGAGAATACCTTGGTCCAACCACCCATCTTTCTTGGCAACCTCTTAGGTAACAGTAGTGGCCCTAGTGGTCTTTGGGTGGGGGGGAAGAGGTTTCATGAATCCTAGCCAGGTCAGCCTAGAGACGAGCAACCTCCTCCCCCAGACCAGAGAGGTGCCTGCAAACAGGGCAGCATCACAGCCTCCAGAATATCTCCCAGAACATTGCTGCCCCACAGCCATTGCACTCCACCACTCCCATCTTGACTTATTTTGTGTCCCCACTCCTGTTGCTTTGTATACTTACTGTTTCCTCCCTCTATGTATTTTTACACTTACTTTCCTACTGCCTATGTGCCCTTACAACTCTCGACCTTCCTGTTCTGGGACAGGAACTTCCTGTAGTCTTCAGTAGTCTCCTTCTTCCGAGATTGGAGTCAGACCTCCTGCAGCCAGGGGGAGAGAAAGAGTTATTTTTATTTAGGTTCCTTCAACATTGATGAAACTAATGTGTCTCAGTGATCCTGCCCTTCCTACTGCCAAACAGGAAGTTCATGTTGTCAGTCAAATCCATTGGCTATAAAAGTAGAATTGGCTTAGGGTGGGAGGGTAGAGGGGTGGGAAAGAGGGCAATTAGTAAAAAATCTGTAGTTCTAGACTGCTGTTTCTTGCTCTGAAACCAAAGTTCTCTTCTGTCAAAAACAGCAGGAAGCTGTAATTGGAGCCACCTGCCTTTGTACTACTAAGCTCCAAAGCCGCACCCCCAATTAGATTCACCCTCTGCTCCTGACTCAGTAAATTAAGCTGATACAGCCCCTTCCTCAGAGAAACAAAGTGGCTTTCTTCTTTCTTTTTTACTTAAATGTGATCCCCTTCTTCTAATAAAGTATCTGTTTGCTTAATCCAAACAAGTACTGACTACTGCTGAGACAGAAGTGATTTTTAAGTAAAAAAATATAGTTCTAGACTGCTGTTTCTTGCTCGGAAACCAAAGTTCTCCTCTGTCAAAAACAGCAGGAAGCTGTAATTGGAGACACCTGCTTTTGTACTCCTAAGCTCCTAAGACTCACCCCCAATTAGATTCACCCTTTGCTCCTGACTCAGTAAATTAAGCTGATACAGCTCCCTTCCGTAGAGAAACACGTAGTGACTGTCTTTTTTTTACTTAAATGAGACCCCCTTCTTCTAATAAAGTATCTGTTTGCTTAATCCAAACAGGTACTGACTCCTGCTGAGATAGAAGTGATTTATCAGTAAAACATCTGTAGTAGACTGCTGTTTCTTGTTCTGAAATCAAAGTTCTCCTCTTTCAAAATCAGCAGTAAGCTGTAATTGGAGACACCTGCTTTTGTACTCCTAAGCCACACCCCCAATTAGATTCATCTTCTGCTCCTGACTCAGTAAATTAAGCTGATACAGTACCCTTCCTCAGAGAAACACAGTGACTTTCTTCTTTTTTTAACTTAAATGTTACCCCCTTCTTCTAATAAAGTATCTGTTTGCTTAATCCAAACAGGTACTGACTCCTGCTGAGATAGAAGTGATTTATCAGTAAAACATCTGTAGTAGACTGCTGTTTCTTGTTCTGAAATCAAAGTTCTCCTCTTTCAAAATCAGCAGTAAGCTGTAATTGGAGACACCTGCTTTTGTACTCCTAAGCCACACCCCCAATTAGATTCATCCTCTGCTCCTGACTCAGTAAATTAAGCTGATACAGTACCCTTCCTCAGAGAAACACAGTGACTTTCTTCTTTTTTAACTTAAATGTTACCCCCTTCTTCTAATAAAGTATCTGTTTGCTTAATCCAAACAGGTACTGACTCCTGCTGAGATTGAAGTGATTTATCAATAAAAAATCTGTAGTTCTGGACTGCTGTTTCTTGTTCTGAAATCAAAGTTCTCCTCTGTCAAAAACAGTAGGAAGCTGTAATTGGAGACACCTGCTTTTGTACTCCTATGCTCCTAAGCCACACCCCAATTAGATTCACCCTCTGCTCCTGGCTCAGTAAATTAAGCTGATACAGCCCCCTTCCTCAGAGAAACACACAGTGACTTTCTTCTTTTATTTACTTAAATGTGATCCCCTTCTTCTAATAAAGTATCTGTTTGCTTAATCCAAACAGGTACTGACTCCTGCTGAGATAGAAGTGATTTATAAGTAAAAAACTGTAGTTCTAGACTGCTGTTTCTTGCTCAGAAACCAAAGTTCTCCTCTGTCAAAAACAGCAGGAAGCTGTAATTGGAGATACCTGCTTTTGTACTCCTAAGCTCCTACGACACACCCCCAATTAGATTCACCCTCTGTTCCTGACTCAGAAAATTAAGCTGATACAACCCCCTTCATCAGAGAAACACGCAGTGACTTTTTTTTTTTTACTTAAATGAGCCCCCCTTCTTCTAATAAAGTATCTGCTTAATCCAAACAGGTACTGACTCCTGCTGAGATAGAAGTGATTTATCAGTAAAAAATCTGTAGTTCTAGACTACTGTTTCTTGCTCTGAAACCAAAGTTATATTACTGAACATCTGAACATATGAAGTACTTCTGTTTTGTTTATAAAAGTTTTGTATCTTTTGTCTGCCTTTCTCTCTCTCTCTCTCTCTTGTGTTTTTTCCCCAGTTGTTATTGTTACTGCCTCAGATGGATCATCTGGCTGGATGTTGGGGTGTCCATACACATGGCAGTTAATGTGATGCCACAGTAAATAGGGCCCTTTTTTTGAGGCACCCCCCCCCCAAAAAAAACATGGAGATGGAGCAGCAGTAGGAGCAGCTGCAGCAGGAGCAGCCATAGCAGGAGCAGCATTAGACTGAAGCCCCCCTGTGGTTCCATGTCCACAGTGGGCACCATGTCCCCACCAGAAAGACGAGGATGATCTATGAGGTGGCAGCTGCCACCATCCTAAGAAGACCTCCCCTAAGTGGTCATTTTTTTTAAAGTGACCCAAATAGCTACAGCATGGCACAATGCAAGATATGTAACAAGGTGGTCCACAGGAGGAAGAGGGGTAGCCACTTTGGCGACAAGGGGAATGGGCAGTGAACACACCTTTGATTGCACCACAAAGCAGCATGGCAGGATATGGTCAGAGAGGCATCAAGTAGGGGTGGTGAGGATGGTAGCCTGTCTGTGCATGAGGGGAAAAGTCAGATCAAATGTCAACATCACTAACTGTCATTCAGCGCAGGGTGGACAGACGCAGCAGTTGTGCTCCCTGTAAGTGAACATCCTGCAGAAGCAGCGCTGGCACCACCAGCATCTTCAGTTGAGTTGGCTGCACTGCAGCAGGAAAATGGATAGCTGCATTCCCAGTTGAGGGAGCTCCAGCAGGATGTCAGATAGATCCTTTCTAACCAGGACCATCTCCAGCAGATGGTCCTGGTCCTTGCTAACCAGGACCATCTGCTGGAGATCTTGGAGGAGATCCATGGTGGTGGTGATTGTGGGGCCATTTAATAAGTGGCACTGTTATCCCTTTCTAATCTGAACCCCTTTCTCATCTTCCTTTCAGCTTCTCTTTTTTGAATTCCATTTCCTATGCCTCTTCCCCTAAAAAAAAAAAGAATAATATAATTCCCCCCAAAAAAATCTGTGCTATCCTTCTTTTACCCTTTCCAACTGTATCTGTTAAATTCTGAATCCCTTAGTTTTTCATTCCATCCTATTTTATCCTCCTTTTCTTACTTCCCTAAGAAGTGAAACATAATTCTTGTTTTAGTTCTGAAGATGTCTCCTGCTGGACACAAATATCAAGTAGTGGCCCAAGTAAAGAACTGCTTTACTGCTGCTAGGTGATGATTTTGCAGTGGTGTGCAACTGCCCATAGAAGTCAACAAGAATCACATGAACAACTTTCATGAGAAGTAAAACATAATTCTTGTGTTAGTCCTGAAGATGTCTCCTGCTAGCCACAAATGTCAAGTAGTGGCCCAGTTCAACAAAAATGCTTTTCTCCTGGTGGAGAAAAGGCCTAAAAAAGTGCACAAGAAATAAAATTCAGTATGTCATGTTGAGAAATTCTCATGTCATGATATATGCTACTGAGAAGTTAAAAGAACTAGAAGTTGAAGTGCTGCTGTTACTAGGTGCTGGTGGTTCTGCTGCTGCTGTTTTTGAGATCAGCTTGGAAGGAAAACTTGCTGTGCAGCTGCTGCTATTCATTGCTGTTGAGGTGACAGAGAGATGGGGCCTGTTGCAGCTGTACTCAGACACTACCAATGGTAAGTATTTTTTTTTGGGGGGGGGCAGGTTCTGTGGGATTGACAGAGCAATGTTCAATCATTTTGTTTTTAAACATCTCACTTGTGGCTGTTTTCTTGTAGGACATCATCATGGAGATTCAGTGGTTCAGAATCTGATGGAGGTGTTTGTTGACCATGATACTTTCCTTTTGGATTGCTGCATTGCACGGGAAGGTAAGTATTTTTCTTTATTATAATTGTTCTGTAGTTCAGGTGAAGTGAAGTATTTTTGCTTTGTTGTTTTGAGTGGCTTGGGTTTTTCTGTGGACGGTATCGATAGAGAAATTTTAAATCACTGTGTCTGCTTCCTTGCAGGTAGTTTCTGGTGCATCACTGCTGCTGATGGAGGGCTGTGTAGGGCATGATGCTTTCTATTAGGATTAATGCGTAGCATAGGAAGGTAAGTATTTTTCGGTATTTGTTTGTTGGGGGGAGTCAGGAGGGACTCAGGTGAAGGTAAGTATTTTTTTTTTTTTGGTTGGGTTCTTCTGTGTGGTATTGAGAGAAATTGTAAATCACTGTGTCTCCTTCCTGTAAGGAATGATGTCACAAATGAAGTAGTTCAGTAAATAATTGTATTTCTTGACCGTGGTTGGTAAACTTAGCAATCAATCAGTTAAAGCAGCAGTGCATGATACTGATGAACATTTTGACCTGTACAATTAATTTTTTATTGTTCTTTATCTCCTGGTTTGTATGACACCCCTCTTTCTCCATTTTTAGTCTGCTTTAGTACTTTTTTTCATGTTTGAAGTAATAAATGAGTGCTCCTTTTAATATGGCTTGGAACTGGTTTCCATCAGTATTCTCTGTTGTTTTTGAACACCCTTCGTTTAACATCCCTTCTTTTGTGAGTAAAATGAACTAGCATGCAGCAGACTCTGTTCCCTGACCATATGTGACAACAGGTGTACCAAATCAGCCAAGAATACTGATGAAAACCTGGTCTGAGCCATAATTAAAGGATTGCTCCTTTCATTATTTCAGATGTGAAAACAAGTACTGCAACAAACACAAATTTGGAAAATAAAAGTATCATATAGGTCAAGAGATATGGGGAAATCTAAAATAAAGCATGGGTCAAAATGTTTACTGCTGTCATGCACTGCTGCATTAATATGCTGCCAATGATGTAGTTTCTTTTTAAAAATTACACAGGACTGGCAAGTGGATCTGGCCCTCTCTCAGAGATCTGATCTTCCAAGCCCAGCTGCCCCCGATCCAGCTCTGACTCGGTAGTTCCCCCACAGATTCCTTTACCCCGTGGTGGGGCCAGAGGAAATGCGGTTTCCCCCCAGAGCACAATCCAAAAACCAGGTAAGAAGGTATCAGAGGTGCATCCAGGCCATCAGGGAGCCTGCCAGCTCCATTTCCCAGTTTTCTCCCCTCCCCTCACTGCCGGCATGTACGCGCACACATGGAGCCGCGTGCATGCTGCCACCCACAATGCCCTCCCTTCGTGTCACTCTTCTGTCCTGCACTAACCCTCAGGCCTCCACCTGAGTGCAGTCATTCAGTGAGGAGTGGCAACTCACCCACCACCTGGGAGAAGAGAGCAGTCCCTCAGACACTCAATCCTTTCTCTCCCTCCCCCAGCTGCCCCCCCCAGTGACCCACGCTCGCTTTCAAACATGGGTCACCAGCATGGAGCAAGGTGTGGCATCCAGCACCTCCACCCTCAGTGCCACCGGGCAGACTCCCAATGATGTTGTTTGATTAATTCAACTATATTTACCAGTCAGCTACACAAGGTATTTGGTAAAAAAAATAACATAGAAAAGCAATGAATTCAGCATAATGTGCTTGATATTATTACACTATTTCTACAGTAATCCTAAAGTAATAATGAATACTTGGGTATGTGTTATGCTGGAATAAACTCGCATGTTTGATGGCTAGAGATAAAACCCCAAAATGACTGTGACCTCTGCCTGACAAGTAACATTATCCTAGCACTACACAGATCTTTCACTATGCTACTGTCATTATACAAGGCCTTGCTTTTACAGACAACAAAAAATGCATTTCTAAAATACTGCACTACCTGCGTATTTGGGTTTGAAAATGTGTACAAAACTTACAGTGTTCTGTTTTGACCACTATGATGTGAGGCTAATAGTCTTGTTTGTAATAGGTGTTAGCCACAATAATGAACTGATAGCATGACTTAAAGTGGATGGATATTGTCATGGTTTTACAACCAGCAAGACAAACCTTTTGTGGGGGGGGGGTGCAGGGTCTCAAACTGCAGCATTTACTCCATATTAATTTCCACTTAACATCACTTCAGGAAAGCAGTACAACCCTTAGTTCCTTTGTCCAAAGTTTTCAACTGTATTTGCATTTCTGCATACTATTGAATACCTGGCTAGTAATGAAAATGCTAATTCAAGACAAGGGCAACAAAAAAAAAATACAATGCTTCCTTTTTCTTGCAATAAAAAAATACATTTCTAAACGACTTCACTTCCTGACTATTCGGGTGTGGAAGTATATACCAAACTTACAGTGTTCTGTTGTGACCACCATGTGGTGCTACCAGTCTTGTTCGTAGTGGGTGTTAGTGCCAGTAACAAACTGAGCTCATGCCTTAAAGTGGATGGATACTGCCATAGTTTTACAACTGGCAAAATAAACCCTTTGAGAGTCTGAGTTGTAGCCGGGGATATAGGGGGCTTTATTTCCAATGGTCTGGGAATGACGCGTGGTGCTTGCATAAAAAAGAAATAATGCAATGGGCACCCTGTGCCACACCATGTGCCATTCCTGATTTTTGAATGCAACCTGCATCCCCAGTGGGGCTGCCTGTGCCTGACCAGCTTATGCTGGGCATGTGCACCAAGTTACAGGCTGCTCTGTGGTGGACAGGGGGCATGCACCACAATACAACTGCAAAATCTCCTTCTGCAGGATTCTCAAAGCCCACAATCGGCTGCACAGTTCACTAATGCATAGAACAACCACAGGTGGTCTAAGTGCTGAATGCACCAACACACAGGGCCACAGCAGGCATCCCAGAGTGGTTGCCACAACATGAGATAATGTGGGACCTGTCAGGGCAGCATGGAGTGGAGCATGACTACACCACACAGATGCACTTGGTGACACACAGACACCTCAAAGCACACCCAGTGCTATGGCAACCAGAATGTGGACAAACTGCCAACAACACGCTGTATAAGCAGTACTGGCTGCCAAGGTAACCACTCTTTAGACCTACTGGTAGCTGATCCAGCCCATTCGCTACCACTCAGTAGACACCAGAAGGAATCTGGAATGTAGCAGGTGGCTGGGTGCAATGGCCATGGGATGTGTGATAATATACAATGTTGTATCTCACTGGTCTGTGACATGCTGGTCAGGCTCCACTAGTGGCCTCCCACAACTCCCACATCATACCCCAGTATACTAGTGCAGGTGCAGTGCTATGAATTGCATGCCAGCAGCATCCCATGTGCAACTGACATATCTTGGACCATGTGTCCCTGTATGAAACGACTGTGCTCCATGGTCCCAGTGTGTCACATTGGCTAAGTGAATGTCTGTGATGTATATACCCTTCATGACAGTGGCTGTGTTTTGTGTATATAATATTGGTTCTATTTCAATAGAGTGACTTAGTTGGCATGAACACAGGGCATGTTTTCAGTGGCCCTGTGACAATGGTACATGAAATGTAACTACATGGACCACATCTTGTTCAAGTTTAAGTTCAAGTTTATTGGAGGAAGACTCCATTGAGCAAGCTCATTCACAAGGAGGACAGCAGCTGGATGTCACAGTTCAACAGTTGGATGTCATTTGTGGGACCTCCATTATGCTGTGCATTGGAGGTGACAAGTGATCACAGACCTCTGGATCTGTTGAACATAATGGCAAAACCAGCTATAGATGACTGCTTCTACTGTGGCAGGCTGTACAAGCACACCAACCCACTGTTTGCTTTGTTCTCCTGTCCTTCCTGTAAACTCAACTGGTGTAGGTCCCTGTTCAGTTACTGTATAAACTGTTTACCCACCAGGGTGAGTATCCTGTGCCTTTATCTGAGTACCTCCAAGTCTTACAGTGTGTTGGCAGTGTAGATTGCTCTGTATTATGCATAGCAGTGGGTGCAATGCATGTGGTGCCAGTCAACAACCTCCCAGTGACACACTTGGGCCACAGCAATGTCCGTAGCATATAGGGCATGCAAACATAGTGCAGCAGCAACATGATGACTGTGCGCATTGGCATGAGTGCCACTGGGACATCTTAGTCTGTACAGCACCACATCCCATTAGCGAACACTCCGTTGACTCCAGCTGCACAATCACAAGTGCTCAGTGCTCACTGTCATACAGAGTGCAATGCCTGCTGTGATGGTACTGGAATATGATGCTGTACAGGTTGACCTTAAAGATCATGTGCAACGGTTTTTACATATTTTTAATAAAAGCTTAAAAAGTTGCAGTTCAAGTCCTTGTGTCATGATTAGTGTTTCCAGAAAATTTCATGCTGTTTGGTTTTGTAGTTTTCTTTAAATCAGCATTTGTTAACTTGCTCTGTAGTGGCTGAAAACAGTGGAGTTATTTCTGTTCTCTCAGTCAAGCTTAGAGTGCAATGACATCATTTTGGAGTAGCTTGCAGTTTCAGATTCCCAATTAGAACATCACTCTGTATTGTTTATGGTTTGCTGAGCTCTCCAGGTTTCTTATAAACCCAGTCTCTGGTTTGTGTTTAGATAGATCAGCTTAAAATATTTCATTCTCTTCCTTTAAAAAGCTGACCATTTCAGTTTCAATGCTGAATTGAAGTAGTGGAAATCTTTTTCTGTGATAAATCAGTTTGTCTGTATCACAGCTCTATTCTTTCTAATCAAACCTCAATTTTTTCTAACTATTTAACACAGGGCTGTTTAATGAACATAAAATTAATCTAAATTTTGTTCATTCTCAGAAAATTTGTTTTTGACATAGCCTTCATAAATATAATCATGTAAGAACATTTTTTTTTCATGTCAGATTAACAAACAGGTGCTTGTCACACTCTACTACAGTATTTCAAGCACATGTACTGTCAGAACTCACAAATATCAGTTCTTTGGTGGTTTCTGTGTGAAAATACATCATGTATGTGTATAACTAAAAACACTATGTGGCATCCCGCTGCACCATGTCTCTGCCCCACAGTTGAGGCAGCTACAGTCTATTGCCTCCAGTCCCTTGCCCCACAAGGCCCCTACCTTCTGCTCCACATTCAAGGCTGCTGCACTCTGCTGCCCACTGTCTTCTCCCATGCAGTCAGGGATTGTGCACCCTGCTGCCTCCATACCCTGCCTAAAGAATCAGGACTACTGCACCCTGCTGCCTGCTGCCCAAACAGTTGGGGTTGCTGCACCCTGCTGCCCTCTGTTCCCCACCCTCACAGTTAGGGATGCTGCACCTGTTGTCCCATTCCTGTCTCCACAGTCAGGGCTGCTGTGCTGTGCTAAGCCCTAGAGTGCCAGGTTCCCTGCCTCCACAGCTGGGGCTGCTGCACAATGCTGCCCTAGCACCAGAGGTGGGGCTTTTGCTGCACACTGCTACCCACTTCCATTGCCCCAAATGGTCAGGGCTGCTGCACCACATGTACCCCATCTCACAGTCAGGGCTGCTGTACCCTGATGCTCCATGTGTCCTGCCCCACAGTTGAGGCTTCTGCACCATGCTGTCTTCTATCCCCTGTCACCACTGACAGGGCTGCTGCACCCTGCTCCTTTCTACACAGTTGGGATTGCTGTGGCCTGCTGTGCCCTAGAGCCCCATGCCTCTACAGTTAGGGCTGCTGCAACATGCTGCCACTTGCCACAAGATTCAGGGCATTTGCTGCACCCTTTTGCATGCCTCCACAGTTGAGGCAGTTGCATCCTGCTGTCTCCCTGCCACCAGAGTCAAATTCTTTGCTACACCCAGCTAAGACAGGAACAGGGGGCAACATGTGCAGTGTACCTGACTGTGAGGGTGAGAGAGAGAGAGAGAGGCTAGCAGGGTGCAGCAACCCCAGCTGTTCAGGAAGGGTGCAGCACAAGAGTAAGGGCATTTGCTGCACCCTGTCCCCTGCCTGTGGAGGCAAGGGGCTCTGGGGTGCAGCAGGGCACAATGGTGGCAGGGGACAAAGGACAGCATGGTGCAGAAGCCCTGACTGTGGGGCAGGACACAGGTGGGCATCAGGGTACAGCAACCCTGACAATAGCGCAAGGTACACATTGTGCAGCAAGCCAGACCATTTGGGGCAATGGAAGTGTGTAGCAGAGTTCAGCAGCCCCAACTGTGGATGCAGGCAGCATGAGACGCGAGGGTGTAGCACAGCACAGCACAGCAGCCCTGACTGTGGATATAGGAACAGGGGTCAACAGGGTGATGTGGCTCTGACTGTGGGTGTGGGGACAGAGGGAAGCTAGGTGTAGCAGTCCTGAATGTTTAGGCAGGAGATAGGGGTAGCAACAGGATACAGCAGCCCAAACTGTGGAACAGGGTGCAGCAGCCATGTCTGTTTGGGACAAGGGATGTGGGGAGCAGGGTGTAGCAAAGGATTTGACTCTGGTGGCAGGGGACAGAAGAGTGCAACTGCCTCAACTGTGGAGGCATGCAACAGGGTGCAGCAAATGCCCTGAATCTTGTGGCAAGTGGCAGCATGGTGCAACAGCCCTAACTGCAGAGCCATGGGGCTCTAGAGCACAGCAGGCCATAGCAACCCCAACTGTGTAGAAAGGAGTAGGGTGCAGCAGCCCTGTCTCTGGTGATAGGGGATAGAGAACAGCATGGTGCAGAAGCCTCGACTGTGGTGCAGAACACAGGGAGCATCAGGGTACAGCAGCCATGACTGTGAGATGGGGTACACATGGTGCAGCAGCCCTGACCATTTGGGGCAAAGGAAATGAATAGCAGGGTGTAGTAAAAGCCCCACCTCTGGTGGCTGGGGCAGCATGGTACACCAGCCCCAGCTGTGGAGGCAGGGAACCTAGCACTCTAGGGCTTAGCACAGCATAGCTGCCCTGACTGTGGAGACAGGAACAAAGGACAATAGGTTCAGCTTCCCTAACTGTGAGGTTGGGGGGGAGAGAGGGGGCAGCAGGATGCAGCAACCCCAATTGTTTGGATAGGGGGAGGCAGGGTACAGCAATCCTGATTCTTTAGGCAGGGGATGGAGGCAGCAGGGTGCACAATCCTTGACTGTGTGGGAGAAGATGGAGGGAAGCAAGATGCAGCAGCCTCAAATGTGGAGCAGAAGGAAGGGGGCTTGTGGGACAGGGAGAGGTGGCAGTAGACTGCAGCTGCCTCAACTGTGAGGCAGAGACAGGGTGCATCAGGATGCCACATACTGTAGTGTTACTAGTTAGATATAACATAATGTATTTTCACACAGAAACCACCAAAGAACTGAAATTTGTGAGTTCTGACAGGTGCCTGTCACACTCTGCTACAGTATTTTAAGCACATGTACTGTTTGTCAATATGACATGAAAAAAAATGTTCTTACATGAAATCTATTTATGGAGGCTACGTCAAAGACAAACTGTTTCTGTGAATGAACAAAATTTGGATTTATTTTATATTCATTTAATAGCCCTGTGTTATATAGTTAGAAAAACAATTTGAGTTTTGATTAGAAAGAACTGGGAGCTGTGATACAGACAAGCTAATTTCTCACAGAGAAAGATTTCCACTACTTCAATTCAGCATTGAAATTAAAATGAACAGCTTTTTATGAGAAGATAATGTTATATTTTAAGCTGATCTATCTAAACACAAGCCAGAGACTGTGTTTGTAAAAAACTTGAAGAGCTCAGCAAACTATTAACTCTACAAACTACTGCTCTGATTGGGAATCTTAAACAGCAAGCTACTCCAAAATGATGTCATTGCACTCTAAGTTTGACTGAGAGGACAGAAATAACTCCACTGTTTTTTAGCCACTGTAGAGCAAGTTAGCGAATGCTGATTTAAAGAAAACCACAAAACCAAACAGCATGAAATTTTCAGGAAACACTATTCATGACATAGGGACTTGAATTTCAGCTTTTCAAGCTTTTATAAAAAATATGTAAAAACCATTGCCACATGATCTTTAAGATCCGCTTTACTGACTGGATCATTTTGGACACTGCAGCACTGACAGGTATGAACACCTGTATACAGTGCTTAATGATTGTGTTCTTTATCATCTGTCCTTTTATGGTGCAATTTGTTTCCCATCTTATGCATGGGGACACTACTAGCTGGTAAATTTTCCCATTTTTACATGTTCTCTAGATTAGCAACAGATGCTTGTAATGGACTTCCCATTCCCATTTGTGATGTGCACATGGCTGTGTTCCTCACTCTGGCAGCATGGCTCTAGACAATGAGGGCTGGATTTTCACCCAGCAGGGGATGATGGGTGCCACTATCAATCCATTTCTGTGTACCCTCTGTTTGCCACATGGCATGGCTTGCAGCAACTCAGAGAAATTTGGTGCCAGGAATGCTGCTGTACCAAAATATGGCACAGGACCCTGGCACACCCGGCTTAGCCACAAGCAACCCCTTGATGCAGCTTGCATTACTCTGGGGACTCTCTGAAAATCAAGCCCAATGTCTCAAACTACAGCATTTAGTCCATGTCAGTTTTCACTTACTATGACTTCAAGAGAGCAGTACAACCCTTAGTTCCTTTGTCCATAGTTTCCAACTGTATATGCATTTTATATACGACAGTATTGAAAATTTGGATAGTAAGAGCCGCCCCACTGGCTGTGTAGCACTACTGCTCGCAATGGTGGTGACACAAGTTCAGTAGCAAGCTTGGGTCATTGGAGGGCCAGATGGGTGGAGGAGGATCAAGCATCCAGAGGACTGCTCTCCTCCTCCAGGGGTAAGGGATCACATAGCCCAGTGTATGCCTGGCCCCTAGCGGTAAGCTGGGGAAAGGCACCCGGGACTGCTAGTGTGCATAGGAGTGTGTGCAGGTGTTGATGCATGGTAGGTGGGTGCATGGGTCATGCATCATTGCATCACTGCATGCCACGCTCCTCCGGGGAAAAGGGAAAACAGGGAGCCCTCATTGGCAGGAGAGTACATGGACCCTTAAGGGCCCTGCACCTGACTAGCTCAGCTTGCCAGTCCAACAACTGTATCCGTTTCATGACAGTGGACTGGGAGACCCCACCGACCTTGCTGGGGGGGCAAGCTGTTAGGGTAATGGCTAGCAGTAAGTCACAGTGAATGATGGGGTGATGGGGCTGTGGGGGGTCCAGTGGATGTGGGTCATCTGACATGAGGGGAAAATGTAAATAAAAAAAAAAGAAAACCTGGATAGTAATGAAAATGCTAATTCCAGATAATTAAAGTAAAAAAAATGAGCACCACAGTAAGAAGCCATCCAGTGTTCTATTATTATGCCTTCTATAAACTTGGCAGTGGGTTTTTGCACATTATTTATGCACTTCCTGGGCTTGTGGGTATTTGTATTAAACATTTTTAAAATGTGAAGTAATTTTGCATATGACTGTTTTGATAACAACTTTGAAAAACTAATAAAGAATATGGGTTTAATGTTAAACAGTTTTTAGACTGATTGTTTATTGTGTTGCCATATATAAACAACAGGTGTTTTATGTGTGACAATTTATGTAAAGTATTAAAGTTCTTGTCTGCATACAGCTTTTTACTGTTCTTTAAATATAGTCCAATATAGCTCCCATTTGGAACATACTGAATATAGTAATCACAGTTTTTCTTTGTTTCTTTCTAGGATCTGATAAGCCAACAGTGATATACTGCTCAGAATCTTTTGTGAATCATGCCTTCTTCCAACAGAAAGAAATGGCAAGACAGACCTTCCAGGTACAAACATCATCAAGTTTTACAAAACAAACAACACTTCGAGCAAAAAATTCCAATAATTATCATTACTGCAATAACACTGCATCCTCATCTGTAAAGTTACACAGAATCAGAATAAAGATGCAAAACTGTCTAAAAACAAATGAAACTTCAAAGGTAGCAAAACAAAATACACTTCACAGGAAAAGCATGAGTAAGATGTAACCAATTTGAGGCAGAAATATTTTAAATGACTGGTGGCAAAGGCAAACATTGAAAGGACAATTTCTGCAATTATGAGGCAGAATGGTAAGAAAATTATGAATAAAATAAAGCTGATATGATTTTTACTCAGAGTTAAACAGTTTGTAAGTATGGCATGAAACATTCATAGCACTTTGTGGTGGCAGCAGAAAATGATGACAAGGCTATGAAGGTACATCATAAAAATGTGCAAAACATTTCAATAACTTCTGTCTCTCAATAGAGACAATTTTTGTAATGTTTTCAGTGACAATTGCTTACATATTAGTCAGCATGAGGGCACTTTTCTGGAAAGACCTATCAACCACACAATAACAAAGTAATGTTAACTGTGGATACATTTGGTAAGGTTCAAAACATTCTGCCTTTGGTGTAGGATGATGTCACACATGGCCCAGATAACGGAATATCTGCCATGGAAGAACCTAGCAGAAGATTTGCACCAAGCTGGACATGTGATGATACTTGCAATATCAGACAACAATCCTTTAACAAAATAAAACATTTTATAAATCTGTTTCTGGTGACCCCAAATAACAAGAGACATACATTAGTCCAAGATATTGACAGATGCCCGGTTAGTCCTTTCACAGATTTGTTGGGATATTCCTTGGCATGTTTGCATACTGGAGTATGTGAAAGTATGTTTCATCATATGCACATGATTGCCGTACATCAGCCCAGTATGTGCATGTTCGTCGATCTGATGTAGCATGTCTTTCGGATGAGACGTTAAACCGAGGTCCCATCTGCCTGGATTGGTGGTAGTTCAGGTGGATGTTAAAGATCCCATGGCACTTATCAAAAAGAGTAGGGGAATTTTTATTCAGATCAGCAAAATAACATATAAACCAATCAGTATTGTGTCATACAGAGTCATATAACAAAAAAACTGAATAAAACATAAAGAAAGTATTACATCACTGACATAAAAAATAAAGGAAAACAGAGCCAAAAGGAACCATAAAAATATACTATTCTAGTAGGTCATATCAAAGCAGACATCTGATGTTATATCCAATCTATTGTGTCCCATCTAGAGTTATAGATGGAAAGAGAAAGGTTGTCATAGTCTTGTATTTTCAACCTAAAAATGGAATTAGCAACCATACAAAACAATTCGTCCTGTGTAAAATATTGGCTGTTGAATGATAAGCTGACACCTCATATGCCAAATATAAAACTTAGAGCAGAGCAAAATCAACCACAGCATTACCTTATCATGTTTAATCCATACGGCTGGCAGAATACCTATACATAATATTTCCAAGGATAAGGGAAATAATGGAAAAGTAGGCCATTTGAGTTTAACAAGTTTCCAAAAGTCTAATATAAAAGGACATTCCAAAAACAAGTGTTCCATGGTTTCAACTGTTTCAGGACAAGTATCTCTAGGGCAATAATGGTCAGTGATCGGCTTATGCTTTAAGTTAGCCCAAACATTTAATTTACCATACAAGGATAACCACAGTACATCCAACATATGAGGTGGTATCTGGGAAGAGGTTAATATATTGCTCATCAAAAGTTTATTTTGTGACGAGTAGGAATCAAATGATGCAGTAACTTGAAAATATTTGTGTAATATATAGGCGTACAATTCCTTCCTACTAAGATGTAGAATAGTGTGCCTTGAAATACCCCACATTTTTATTTTGCCAAAGCATAATCTAATCGATTGTGGAAGATGGGTTATACACCGTTGCCTTGGAATCATGTCATGTTCGGGCCATAATAAAACAAATTCACCCAAAGTATCTAGAAGCCACGGTTTCCATCGAGTATCTCTATCTGTAAATAGTGGTTTCAAATTCGTATAAAGAAACATAGTAAAAAAGAAAACTATGGTATGTATCATTTTTAAATCACCATGCTTCTTTTCCCGAAATAACAGGATTCCCTTTATGGGGTTTAATCTACCACCCCAAATACAGGAAAAGAAACAACCATATATTTGTGTCTCCAGGGTTGAAGGGAGACTAAAAACTGAACTCAAATATAAAAATATGGGTAATAAAAAGGTTTTAACCATTTGAATCCATTTTAATTTAGACAGCCTCCATGTATTCTATAGATTAACTTTAGTTTGTGCTTCTTGCAATTTATATTTCCAATTTAAATACGCTAAGTCTCCTGCCCCAAACAAGAGGCCCAACACTGTGCATGTATCCTTAATCACTGGTATGCCGGTGACCTGGGTAACTTAAATGCCCTCTACCCTAAGTGGTACACAATTACACTTATCATAGTTAATCCTTGCTCTGGTAAATAACAGAAATCCCTGCAAAGCTTTTTTTTAGACAAAGTGCTGAAGATAAATCTCCAATCAAAAAACACAAATCATCTGCATGTGCTGTACATTTAACCTCAGGGTCACCACTTGAAAAGGAGAGTCCTCGTATGGCATTATGACGATAAACACGCCGAATTAATGGATCTATCGTAAATAAATACAAAAGTGCACTAAGTGAACATCCCTGACGAACTCCCCATAATATGGGACATGTTTTACCTAATCAGCCATTACAGTATGCTTGTGCAGTAGCTTTGGCGTAACAGGTCTGAATCCACATAATGAAAGTATGAGGTATTCCATACCAGGCCAAGCAATCCCACAAATACTCGTGTCTCACATTATCAAAGGCTTTCACCTGATCCAGGCTGATAATCAGGCCTGTGAGTTCTCCTATAGCTCCTCTGTGAAAAATTTTGCGTAAGAGTATTAGACTATCTGTTATTTTCCTATCAGGAATAGAACAGGTTTGTGCAGGGTGTAAAAGGGAACGTGCTTGACTTAACAATCTATTGTTCAATATTTTGGTAAACAGCTTAAAATCAGTGTTTAGTAAAGTTATGGGTCTCCAGTTTGTCAAATCCCCTCTGTCCCCTTTCTTATACATGAGAATTACTAGACCCTCGTTCATACTTTCAGGTAATTCTCCTGCCAATAATATTTCATTCAGAAATTCAGTAAATTCTTGTAATAGATGCCGAAAAACTATTTTATAAATTTCATAAGGGATACCATCATTTCCAAGGGCCGTCCCTGCCTTAGTTTGGGAAAGAGCAGTAGAGACCTCTAGTGGTGTAATGTGTGCTACCAACATAGATACACCAGAATCTGACAGCTGGAGCAAATCACACTGTCCTAACCAAGTTCTATGTATTTGAAATGGAGGTTCAGTGATACCAAAAAGGGTTTGGACATGGAAGTCAGCAACATGCATAATATCTCTGGGGTCCGTACACCAATTCCCTGTCTGGTCAGTAAGTCCCATCATGTATTTCTTTTGTCTTTGAGCTGCACTAAATTGAAAGAAATTCATGAAGGCTTTAGTACCCTGAGTCCCAAACCGGCATTCATTGTCTAAAGATTTTGAATGATCATATTGTAGTTTATTCATTTGATCCCTAATTTTATATAACATAGGAAGAACTGAAACATCTCCTTTAGCTGCATGAAAATGTAGGTCCAAGAATTGCTGTCTACAATTTAAATATATGTCAGTTTTATATTTACCATTGAGTCTTCCAATACTTTGAAAATAACATTTGATATCAGTTTTTGTATCCAACCACCATTCCCGGTATGCATCATAAAGACACACAACAGATTTCCTGGCCTGTAGTAGCACTAAAAAGCCTTCTTCTATTGTAGGGAGAAGTAAAAATGCCAGATTCAATCTCCAATACCCTGGTCCTCTATGCATAGGTGAATGGCTGCCAACCATGGCTTTTATAATAACATGGTCAGAGGAAGCAACTGGCAGAGTTTTAGTCTCCATAACCTGCAAAGAGTCAGAAAGAAACCAAAAATCTATGTGTGTAGCTTTAATACCTTAAAAATATGTTTTTCCAGGGTTTCCATTAAGGGCCATAACATCACTAAGACCTGTTTGAACTATTAAATCGTTAAGGCAATTAGCATCACAGTACATCTTAGTAGTACAAAGTCCTCTATCCAGCTTATATCTACTACAATTAAAGTAGCCTCCCAAGAATACATACTTAGATGTAAATAAATATAGTTGAATTAATCGAAAAATCTCAACTCTCGTAAATTTAGTCTGAGGTGCATATACATTTATAAAGTGACACTGTAGGCCACTAATCACTACATCCAACAGTAAAACTCGACCAGGAAGGATATCAACTAATTGTAACAAACTTGCTGTGGGATTATTAAGGGCAATGCCTACACCACTACATACATCATCACCTACCGACCAGTGAGTGACTACCCATCTCCAACCAGCAGCTGCTAACTCAACATCAACTTTAGAATGCAGTCTGGTATCTTGCAAAAATACATCAGAGTCCATTTTTTCAAAAAGGGACAAGATCAACAAATGTTTCATATCAGAATGAATACTATTAACATTCAGAGAGGCAACTGAAATCTTATAGATCTCTAACATCTGAAATAAATATAAAACGTGCCAAAATCTAAGTTGCATCTCAACCTAACAGTGAATAAAAATAGTACTATTTCTTCCTATTCCCTTTCCTCATTCCTAATTTATTCTTTTTCTTTTTAACAGAATCTGAATGTGGCAAGTTCTGATCAACATCAGATGTGCCGTCATGTTGTGATGAATGTACAGAGGTTGAATCAGACTCTGTACCTGCATCATCCTGTAAAACTTGAAAGGAATTATGGAGAGGGGTTGAAGGAGGATCAAGAACAACCATTCTTGTGTTTCCAGATCGAAGGATACATCTTCTGGTAGCAACCACAGTATAGGCCTCCTCTGGTGGAAGGGTGGAGGCATTGAAACTGGAGTGGCACAAGAAGCAACCACCTGGGAAACAGGTTCCACTGTTGCTGGAGCAGGTGCAGGAGTATCAGAAACTAGCTGGATCATAGGGCATTTTTGGACTAAAGCAGTTTCCCGAGTAACCAAAATGGGTATCTGGACATTTTGAGTTTGGGGGGGGGGCCTCTGTCTCAGTGCTGCTTTAACAGCTGTATTAACATACAAATCTTGTATAGTTTAATCTCCAGATTTATTTTGAGCAGCCCAAGGGCAATCAATAAAGGAATGTGCTTCCTCACAAACAGAACATTTTATAGGATGATGACAATCAGAAAAAACGTGACCCAGTTCTCCACACTAAGCGCATTTAACTACCTCACACATTCTACTGAGATGCCTAGGAGAACCACACTTATAACAATGCCTGGGTTGTTCCGGGTCAAAAATAAACCCCTTGTCACGTCCCAAATAAAACAACTGGGTAAGTGTTGTAATCCCTCATCCGTCTGCAGTAAGTTAACCTTATATCTCCACCCTCCATTCCAAAATCCCTCATCATCCAATATAAGTTCAGGATTCTCCAGAATAGAACATTTCCTTTCCAGCCAGTACGTGATATCTTCAACATTCACTCCCTCATTTCGAAAAAGCACAGTTATCACTTTAAATGACTGTTTTGTGAGGGGCATAGCTTGAAAATGGGACCAGGCCAGATTTGTTTTCCAAACGGCATATCTCATCCAGAATTTATTAAGTAAATCTGGAATGCGAAAGCTGATGTCATATGTATTGTCACCTGGGGTATGTATGAGGGCATACACCTCACTAAGCAAAAAACCCAGCAGTTGTTTAATTAATACTTTTCCTATATAAAAAAGATCCAGCATATCATCCATGAGACCCAGAAATCTTAAACGCACTGCATTCCTGCATTTTGCCAGAGTGACAGGTTTTTTTAAAAAGGCTGGCAAACGTAACAGGAGGTTTTGTAAGGATGGACTGGTCCTGTACCATATTCAAATCAGAGCTTATTTCGCTCACAGTATAATACATCTCAGGAACCACAGGTTGTGATATTGTATGGTCAGGAAAAATGGAAATATCAGCTTCTGGGTTCTGTGTAGAGGTAATAACAAGTGGAGGGGCCTGGTCTAATGGATTAGTTAAAGCAACAGCAGGGGAACTTCCAAGACTATCAGGCAAAGAGTTAGATGCACCATCCATGGTATTTATTTTAGCCATACCCCCAACCTCCTCATTCACTCCAGGAAGAGGTATCACTGGGTCAGCTATCCAATCTCCCATCTCAGTTTGTATCCAGCCCGCCCCCCCCGAAAGGCCTTTTGTGGGGACCAGGACTCAGCAACCATGGGGTTAGGATCCTGGGCCGGGGTTTCTTCATTCCCTAAGTCAGAAAACACAGGACCTCTCAACACTTTGCAAACAGTACCTGGTAGGCCCGAGGGAGAATCTGTAATGGGCCATTTTCTTTTCCAGTCTTCTTCAGCCTGTAATTGCACCTTATTAAACTCCTCAATCGCTTCCTCTAAAATCTGACATTTACTATCCAATAACGCTTGCATAGCTTCAGACCACTGTGACGAGGCCTGGTCTTCATGCACATCCACACTACCATCGCATGCTATCTCAACTGGCATTGCAGGTTCCGCCCAGAGTACAGGGCTTTCCCCCCGGCGCAAAACTCCCGATGTCTTCCGCATTGTGAGACGGGATTTCCTGCCATGGCGGTTCCAGTATGATATGCTGGCCACCACTCAGGTGCATCCCAGCTGTACCACTGTCCCCGCAAGAAGGAGTGAGGAGCGGATAAGCAGTTGTCCGTCCTCCGCTGCTCTCAGCAGCCATCTGTTCCAAAACACGCTGACTCTCTACAGCACCCCTACCAAAGAGTAGGGGAATTTCCCCTGGTGTCCTGGCCAAATTTCCCTCATTCACTAAAAATACCACCTACAGCTTAATCTGGTTCAAGGTCAGTTGGCATTCATCTGTATCCCCCCTCCCCGGGTTGTGCCTGAAAATAGGCAGGATTTGTCTAGTGCACTTACCCAGTCAACAAAAACTAAATAAAATAAAATAAATAAATAAATAAACAAAAAATCAAAATTCCTGTAAACAAATGGCTAAATTAAATATATTACTTGCAGAAGGTGACATGGGTGGTGTTGCTCAGTTTATTAAATCACTAGGACTAAGTATTGCACCTTCTGATGACAACATGTCAAGAGACAATGTACAAATGATGTGACTTTAATGTTGTTACTAAATCTAAACTGATTCAAAAGTCTGGCACAGAAATTGCAGTATTTGAATTGTCCAAATGACAAAAATGTGAATCTGAGTGCATCTTCTGCAAACAGCTCTTGTGCAGATCTCAGACTAAAAGAAGTCATCAGTCTAAAATTTAAAAGTTTAATGACATATGGGGACACTTAATTGTGTACATTCTGTTATCAAACAATTGCACATCATTGGCGGTAGTAAATATGCATCTGTACTGTTGCAGCAAAATAAAAGCCAATGTACAGTAACATTTTCTCATTTAGTTTTGAATCAGATGGACACTGCAGAAAATCCAACTAAAATTGATTTCTTTAATTTATTTGAACAGATTCTCATTCAGACAATGAAACTGTTTCAAACAAAACACGCCAAGAATGGAAATGATTAAATCCCTGAAAGGTTCAATAATGTACTTGCCACTGCCACTAAAAGAAAATGTGGCTAAAATAACACATAGCAAAAGCATTGTGATACTGGGTAATGGTGTTCTGACTAAATCAGAAACAATCTGGCAATACATGAATGTAGAGAGAGTGATGAGTGATACTGATGCACAATATTGCCTACAATTAATCAGTAAACCAATGCTTGCAAAAGTCTCAGTGACCAAGGATAAAAAAGTATATGAGTAGTATACAATCTATCTGCTCCACGGTAACAACCCTGTTGCTGACAATATTAACCTACAGCAGATGAAACAGGTAGAAGGTAACTGTGTCAGTATATAGGAGAAAAAATTGGAAGCACAATACTTTCCAGATCTCTTTCTATATGCTACAGGTGGCCATTTAGATGAGTATGAGGCATGTGTTCATGGTGCTGAGTACAGAGCATCTAGAATTCAGAAGTCTGATGGCAAATTCAGATGGAACACCCAATACTTATTCCACCTCTTATGGGAGAATGAACTGAGTAGTCTGTCTCAGGGAGGGTATAGGGTGTGAAATGAGTCTCTTCGCGGATGACTCCAAGATGGGAGCAGTAGTTGAGGGAGAAGAGGGGAGGTTGGCCCTGCAAGGGGACCTGGACACCCTGGAAAGCTGGGCTCACACATGGAAATTAAATTTCAATATCACCAAGTGCAAGGTGTTGCATCTTGGTCGGGGAAACCCTAAACACAGGTACACCCTGGGAGGGGAGGCGCTGGAGGCCTCAATAGGGGAAAAAGACCTAGGGGTCATGGTGGATGCATGTATCAATAACTCTAAGCAGTGCAGGAGAGCAGCTAGCAAGGCTAACAGGATGTTGGGATGCATTGTAAGGGGGATCACCTCTAGGAGCAAGGAAGTGATTCTACCACTGTACAATGGACTGGTTAGACCACACCTTGAGCACTGTGTACAGTACTGGAGACCACACTAGAAGAGGGACATACAGCTCCTGGAGAGGGTACAGAGGAGGGCAACTAAGATGATATGAGGGCTAGGGGATTTGACGTATGAGGACAGACTTGAGGAGCTCTGCCTGTTTTCATTGGAGGAGAGGAGAGACGGGGACATGATTGAGGTCTTCAAGTACCTCAAGGGAATAAATAGGCTAACATGGAGGGATCTTTAGACTAAAGCAGGGAGGTATCACCAGAGGGCATGGTTTGAAGTTGGAAGGTGGAAGGGTGAGGGGAAAAGAGGAGGAGGTTTTCACTGAGAGGGTGGTGGACCCTTGGAATGCACTGCCTGGCGAGCTGGTTCAGAGATCCACAGTGGAGGACTTCAAGAGAGGGTGGGACAGACACAGAAAGTGGATGTATCAGATGATGGCCTGTCCCAGGGGGGTGGGGATGGATGATAGGGGTTTCTGGAGCACCAGGGATGGGAGGGCCTCGGCACCCAACTAAGGATCTAAGGTTCGAGCAGACTCGATAGACCGTAAGGCCTAATCTGCTGGCAAATAGTATGTTAGTATGTTAGTATCTGCTGCAATTGTGCATAAGTTATGTATGACCACAGCACATAGTGGTCTTACAGCGGGTGAGTTGCTGCAGAGGCTATGAAACATGAAGAGTATTTTGTCCAGCATGCATGGAACAAAAGATTACTGGTAGCGCAGACATTTCCAAACTCATGTGCATGTTATGTGAGTTTGGAGCAGCAGCATGGTTTGTTACTCTCAGCTGTGCAGACTATAGATGGAAAGAGGTAACAGACCTTCTGAGGTGGGAAAATCAAGATATACTTGACATATCATCCATGCCTGTCAATGGCATGTGCATGTGATCCAATGTCTGTCTCTCAACATTTCAATCACAGATTGCATGTGTTACTGAGGTTCGTCTTGTTCAAGAACAATCCACCCCTAGGTATTGTTGAGCACTACTTCTGGTGAGTGGAATATCAGGCATGTGGTGCTCCTCATGTACTCATGTTGCTGTGGATTAAAGATGCACCATTTAGTGGTGACTACAGACAACAATATTCTGGCATTTATCATGAAGTATGTTACATGCCAGTTACCTGACAAATTGGACAGTCTGACACTATGTGAAATTGTTGAAAGGTTCCAGCAACACATCTGTTGCAAGTATTGTCATAAAAAGTGAAAAGTGGTGGAAAGTGGTACACAAGGTGTTATTTTGGATTTCCTCACAAAGTGAACCAAAAAGCTAAAATGAATGAGTTATTTTTCAGCTATTAGATACCACCTTAAAGCTAAATCAGAAAAGAGGGTCTATGAATTGCCATGGAAAGAAAGTGAGACATTCATAAATGACTAGAGTCCTGTTTTGCTCTTGATATGGCCGGCAAACATTGATGTTCAGTTTGTTGCTGATAATTCAATGGTTGTCATACATTATGTGACATTGTACAATAGAAAGAATGAGCAGACTTGCCTGCAGAAGTTGTGGGAGGAGCTACTTGGTTACAATTTGATTGGCATTTTTTATGAATGCATTCTTTAAAATGTATATCCTGTGTAGGTCGCTCACATTTCTGTTAACATAGTACAAGTATGGTATTTATGTTCAATATTGCTCCCAGTGCATCAAGTACATAGTAAATAAGGTGTTTCACAATTGATTGAGTGATTGATTGATTGATTGATTGATTGATTGAAAAGTTTAACTAGGAAGTACATACTGAGCTGAAAACAGCTAGTTTCCAGATGAGTACTGGGAGGGGGGAGTAGGAGATAGCTAACAAAAAAACAAGGTTAAGACAATAATAAAGTTATACAAGCATAATCATAAATATTATTATCAGAATAGTAAATGGAGGCTTCTAGAAAATACCACACAGCCTAATATAACACAGAAGGGAAAATAGCAGAACAGTAAGCAGAGGGCAGGACTACAGAATGGAGAAAAAGAGGAAGGGTCACAGGCAGTTGCAAGTAGGATGACAAAAGTCAGAAAGCAGAGATTTTAGGGAGGAAGGAGAAGAGGCAGAATGAATAGGAAGGGGAAGGGAGGACCAAAGTGTTGGAAAACAGTAAGAAAAAACAGATTGGCCAGCAATAGATTTTCTAGAAGGAAAAGAGAAAGAATGGAGGAAGAAGGAGGTGGGGAAAGAAGGGATCTGAGATGAGAAGGAAAAGTGCCAAACCAGAATTTGGATTTAAAAAAGAGGCACAATGGGAGAGGCACCTAGTATCAAGAGAGGGGAAGGAAATAGCTGAATATAGAGAGCAGTGGTGAGTACGATAGAGGCAGTCTAAAGCAAAGTGGCAGAAAGAATGAAAAAGGGGTCCAGTCTGGCAAGGGAGAATTTAGGGGCACTACTGTAGACTGTCACCATAGTCAAAAATAGGAAGGATCATTTTTAGGACAATTTCTCAGTGGGCAGGAAGCAATATACTCACTTTATTCCTGTACAAAGCACCAAGCTTAGGGTGAAGCTTTTGGTGAATTGCATCAATGTGCACAGAGAAATCAAGGTGCTGGTCAAGGCAGACCCAGAGGTACTTAAAAAAGGAGACATCTTTAGTAGTAGCACCATCAAGTCTATTTAAAGGAGGAGAAATACATTTGGCAAGCCTCTGATGGGTACCAAAAGTCATTGAGACTATTTTTTGGCATTAAAAGACAATTGGTTAACCTTGAACCAGCACTGAATGTTGTCAAAATCCAACTGAAATCTGGAGATAAGGTGATGGGGAGAGGAGCCAGATGCAAAAAGAACAGTGTCATCAGCATACATATGAATAGACGCAGATGAACAGACAGAGGGTAGGTCACTTAGGAATAGTGAAACAAGAATAGGGACACCTGAGCTAATGGGAAGTGAAGGTGAAATGGATTTACCTATCCGAACAGCTTGAGATCTGCCTTTAAGATAAAAACAAAACCAACTGACTGAAGAATCAGAAAGGCTTGCAGTTTTAAGTTGTCCAGTAGGAGGGGAGGGGGGTGCCACAGTGTCAAAAGCCTTAGCAAGATCAACAAAATGGCAGAAGTCATCAGTCCTAAATCCATACCTGTAAGTATGGAATCAGTGAGCCAAAGTAGGGAGGAAGAAGTGGAGTGGAATTTTGTAAAGCCAGACTGAAAGGGAATGAAAAAGGAGGAGTTGTCGAGAAAGGAAGTAAGCTGAGATAGAACAATGCATTCCTATAACTTAGCCAAGGTACGAATGAGTGAAATTGAATGGACGTTACCAGGAGAAATGGGATCACCACCTTTGTGAATAGGGATGACAACAGCCTGTTTCCAGACATCTGGAACAGTAGCAGAGGAGAAAGAGAGAGATTTAGAAATAAGTTAATGGGAAGAGAAATGGCAGTAGCCAAGTGAATGAGAAGTTTAGAGTCAAGACCATCAGGACTACCTCTCTTTAGTGGACTTAGGGAAAGCAGAGCCTTCAGCAAAACAGCAGGAGTGATAGGAGAGAAGGAAAATAAAGAAGGAGAGGAAGGTAATGAGAGATGGGGGTTGGTAGAGAAAGAGATGAGAGAAAGGGAACTGGCAGTAAAGTAGGAATTAAAAGACTTTGCAACAGCAGGAGGGTCAGAGTTAAGGGAGTCACCAATCTTTAGAGTGGGAGAGAGAGACTGGGTCTGAGGGGAGAAAAAGGAATGGATAACCTTCCAAACATTGGAGATGTTACTAATGTTGTTTTGGAGCATGGAACCAACATACCTGGACTTTGCAAGTCTGACAGCTTTGGTACAGGCATTACAAAGGCTTCTGTAGTGGGCCAGTGAGAACTGAGAGCCAGTGATTTTAAAAGTACGCCAGGCAAAGTCTCTGGAACGGAGACAAGTAAGTACCTCTGCTGATATCCAGGGAAGATGTGAACCCCGCACTCTGGTTCTACGCAAGGGAGCATGACTATCCCATACAGCCAAGAATTTAGACAAAGTAATTTAGGGCAAAATTTATATTTCAGGCTGTAGAGATGGGAGACCAATCAACTGACCAAAGTTTGGCAAGGAGAGAGGTCAAGTGACTTAAAAGACCTGAGGTATATAAATTTATGGGGAGCTTTAGGACGTTGTAGATTATGAAAGAACTATATCCATCAGGATCAATGGGAAGACATCAACCTTCCACTGATGTCATCATCTGCAACAGAAAATTGAAGAAATTTAGAAAACATATTACAACAAACAATGTTGAGTCACAGTGAGGACAGATGTCTGACAATGAAAAGAAAAAACAGTAACATAATACTCAGTTATGATTGCAACCTTCAAAACAATTTAAAGTAACAATTGTTTACACAAAACTTCAGTTTTAATCTTAAGGTTAAACACTAATTTCAAAACAAGAGGTACACTGTTTATTAAAAAACAAAATCCATGTTACAACAGATAGAATGTAATTGTGTTACCTTTAAATCATGTCAGAGATGATTTGCTGTTCTCTCAGGTCATTAGGATTGCCTGAATATTTAACATAAATTTGTAAGACAGCATGCAGAACTGCACAATTAATATGGGTCTGCAATTCTGCCTACAGAAGAAGATATGTAATATGCCAGCAATAAGACACAATGAGGTGTGTATTATGGCCTGATAACAGCATGCCCCAGGTGCACTATAAGGTACGAAGTGCCTTTAGCACGTGGGCGTGCTCTTATCAGGCCATAACTCACACTTCGGTAAAAAAAATTTGATCTTACAAGTGTATTTAGTTTTTGTAAGCATTTAATTATTTTAAAGTTTTCCAGCAAGAAACAAGAAAATAGTCCCTTTTACTGTGGTAACTTGTAACATGTATTGTACTGAACTACTGAAGTTTCAAACATTTTTATCTGAACGTTTTGTTTTTTAAGTTTAACTTTCATTTGTAAGTACAACTTGAAGTTTAACTATAGACTGTTTTAGAACTGTTACATAAATACATTTTCACTTTATTAATTTTAGGAAGTGTAGTTGGATTGCTGTGGTTTTAACTGGTATAGTTAACAAACTGAACTTTTTTCCTCTACAGTTTTGTATTATGAATGGTGTATTTGTTGTCTCTCTTGTAAAGCTTTGTAACACCATGAGGCTTTCTGTGCTGGGATTCTCATTTTTTTTGTGATTTCCTTCTGTCTCATCTCATTTCTTGCAGGATTTGCTGCTGTTTGGAGGTGCCGTTGCAAGCGTCTGCTGGAAGGTTGCACTCATGGAAGGCTGAGATTCACAGGAACTTGCATGGGTATTTATTTGTTGAGGTTCTTGTTTTTCTTTTAGGTGCCAGTGTGTTGCTCCATTTGTGATGATCTTCTGTTGTGGCCACCCAATAGGATCTGAGGCTGCATTCACTGTTGTGGCCCATCACGGCCATAATCTGACAGGCTTCTAGACCGGCCTCTGATAATAGCTGGATGGCTGTTGCCCAAACACTATGATTGGTATACTGGGCAGAAAGTGCAGCTTCTGTGCTGATCTTCAGCATGAGGTATGACAGATAATTTATCCCAAGTGGCTCTTGGGTGTACCAGATGTCAGCAGTCTGGTAGTCAGTGGCTTGCAGGCGGCGCGGGTGTAAGTAGAAGGCAGGGGGGTCAGGTAGTCACTTCGAGAGGTATTTCTGAAAGGAACTCACAGGGCAAAGAGGGTTGCCAGGTAGCGCATATAAGAATCCATGGTGTTGATGCATGTCTGGCTCAGTCTTTTTATGGTTCTTGGTGAACTCATTAAACATGAGTGTGATGAATTCCGTTACATCATCTGATTGCTTTATTTCAAAGTGCTGTGGCTTTAATTGTCGAAGTGCTGCAGCGTGCCATAGAAAGTTGTATATCTAGCCAGACTTTGAGTGGGAGTCCCCTCGGTGTGTTTATTGATAGTACCGGAGACATTTTCAGGAGTGCCAGGTCTGCTTTTGATAATGGGGGAATGGTGGTGTGAGGTATATTTACCTTCCCTTCAATACCATTTACACACTGCTATGAATATGTTATTAGCTGGTTGCAACTGAGGGTCAGTGTGTAGATTTAGATTCCTGTTCACTTGTTGAGGTATGCCAACCCAACGGCAACACCAGCACAGCGACACACCTCGCTGTTGGCAAAATTGACACTTTGCGGACAGGTCGTTGTGTTGGTGCACCCAAGACAGGGGCACACTGTCTCCCTGTCCTGCACCCCTCTCCAAATCAACTCAGACTGGAGTTGATAATCCATAGTATGGGGTGTTTGGGGTGCAAAGCCCCCCAATAGAAAAACAAGACCAGGAGACATATGGGATTTATGTCGACCGCAACTTGCAGTCGACATAAATCCCGTTGCTGAGATGCTGGTCGACAAAAGTGTTGTCAAACTGGCATCATAGATCCCACTGGTGGGCTATTTATGAAGCGATTTAGGCAAGCTGTGATTGAAAGAAGGTTTGACAGACTGTATTCACTGCCATCTGCTTGCTGCACTTCCACATAAAATTGTCCTAAGGTTTGGCATATGTCTGGGACACTAGCTTTTGCTAAATTGAATGTCATTTGTCTAGCTTGGCACCAGTTGTTGAATACTGACAGTGCACATAAGGTCATTTTTAGGGTTTAGCTCATCTTTCTCCATTTCTAGTCTATCTATTTCTTCAGCAGTTAACTGGGTAAAGTGGCTCACCGGATCTCTTTTTGATTTTCTCTTTCTAGGTCTCATCTGGTTTTCGTCAGTGGGATCCATTGCTTGCTCGAGTCGGGTGAGTATTTCTTCCATTTTTAGTTCAAAGTTCATGTCTGGTACATCTGACTTTTCTTATTTTATAGGATTTTATGTAGGTATTGGTTTTTGGGTTTACTCGCGGTTTACTGAGGAATGAGATGTTTGAGTTGCCACACTTCTGAGGAGATGCTGTGTAAATGTACGGTTTTGACAGAAAGCCAGCTCAGCTGCTAGCAGTGTCAGAAACCTACAGCATGGGCACAACAATATGCCAGCTGTGCTGCAGTGGGTCCCTTTGAATTTGTGCAGGTTGGCAAAATATGTGGCTATAAGGACATGGCTCTGAGAGGGTCTCAGCCAATCAGAGTCATGGAAATGTTTTTCCCATTTTATAAGTATTTGTATACATCTGTATTTGTGACTGCAGAACTGCTGGGCCCATTAGGGTGTGTACTTCCACAGCCATAAATATTTTTTTAATAAAAACAACAAAGATTTCTCAAAAAGGAAGGAAATTTTTTGCACAAAAAAAATGTGTTAATTCACCAGTTAGAGTTCAACTCGATGCCACAAAAGAGGGGAAATGTGACGTTTGGATTTCCAACCCTAAATCCCTGTCACCACCCACCAAAAAGCAGTCAAATGGACCAGACCACACAAGCACCCACAGAGCGCTATCAGCAAGTAAGACAAACAACAGACAGCTGTTTCCGCATGACACAAGAGACATCCATCATCGTCATGGTCCAGCGCTTCTGTAGCCATGCATACACATGGGCACTTCAACACATGCACACATTTCACACAGCACAACTGAAACGCCTGAGGAAATGTACATTTTCACGAAATTATGATCAAAATGCACTTACTACAATAATCTGCATTTCCTAATGTACAACTATCATGTTTAGTCATTTCTAGGCATTGGCTTTAGCATGCTATCATGATTCCATGCAAATATAACAAAAAATTCTGAACATTTGGATGAGCTTTTGATCTTGACATCCAGATGTTAATAATTATAATAATAATAAACTTTATTTATGTCAAGCACAATTCAATAAATACAAAAGCGCTTTTACAAAAGAGCTAAAACCATAAGTAATTAAAAACAAGTTAAAAGACAGACTTCCATAGGTTAATGATCAGGATAAGCAAGAGAAAATAAGAATGTTTTAAGGGCAGATTTGAAGCTCTCCACAGTCAGGACCCCCCTTATCCGTAAAGGTAGAGAAACTGGGTTGGAGTCACAAAAGCAAATGCACAGGCTCCAGAAGTCTTCAAAAGAACCCTGGGAATCTAGAGCAATCCCTCTTCAGCAGAGCAGAGTGGTTGGGGGGGTGGTAGGGACAGAGGAGCTCTTGCAGATAACTCAGTCCCTGTCCATGTAGGGCCTCATAGGTCAGCAAGCCAACCTTGAAGGTGATCCACCACTGTACCAGCAGCCAGTGCAGTCCACGCAGTATAGGTGTGACATGGCTAGATCGAGAAAGCCCAGTCAAGAACCTGGCTGCAGCATTCTGCACCAACTGCAAGCAGCAGATATCAACTCCCAGAAGCCCTAGGTACAGGGCACTGCAGTAGCCAAGGTGGGAGGTCACAAAGGCGTGGACCAGTGTTGGAAGATCACCAAGCAGAACCAGGTGCTTAATCTGGGTGATATTCCTCAGATGGTAAAATGAGGTCTTAGTGACGGATGACACCTGAGACTTTAGGGTCAACCCATCGTCAAAAATAGCACCCAGCCTCCACACCCATTCAGAGGTCCTCAGCTGGCAACCGCCAAGCACAAGTCCAGAGGCCTGCCCTGCTGAGGATCCCTCTACCTGGTGAGCTGGGTCCACCATCAAAACCTCAGTTTTGTCAGGATTCAGCTTCAGCCAGCTGGCACTGATCCAGCCCTGGATCTCGGTGAGGCAGTTGTTAAACACCGAGACCATGTCATCCTGGTCAGGCACAAAGGACATGTATAGTTGAGTATCATCTGCATAGCAGTAAAAACTCAAGCCATACACCTTACAATGTCTCCCAAAGGCAACATGTACACTGTGAATAACATAGTTGAAAGCACAGAGCCCTGGGGTACCACACAGGATAGAGAGAGAATGCATCAGAGAAATAAATTCCCAATGCAACTCTCTGAGATCTACCAGTGAGGAATGACTGGAACAACCTGAGGACTGTCCCTGACAGTCCACAGATAACCTGCAGGTGCTCCAGCAATATGCCATGATCCATGGTATTAAATGCTGCAGAAAGATTGAGGAGGACTAAGATGGAACGAGTCCTCCAATCTCTCGCTATCAGGAGATCACTGACCACCCGGGCCAGGGCAGTCTCGGTGCTATGCCTCTTCCTAAATCCTGACTGGAGAGGATCATAAATGTCATGGGTGGTAAGGTGGTCATCCAGCTGTAGCGTGACCACCTTCTCAATAACTGTGCCCACAAAGGGCAGGTTAGAGACAGGTCTGTAGTTAGCAAGACAATCCAGGTCAACAGAAGATTTCTTAAGGAGGGGTGTCACCACCGCCTCCTTCAGGGAGTCAGGAAACTCACCTGTCTTTAGCAAACTCCAGGCTATCTCAGCCAGGACCAGGCCAATAACCTCAAAGCACACCGCAAGGAGGTGAGTTGGGCCTGGATCCAAACTACAGCAGGTTGGCTGCATACTCTGGATGATCCTTATGACATCCATGATCACCAGCTGTTTAAAAGCTGACCAAGCAAACCATGGTTCTACAGCCTCTGGCCAATCGCCACCCCGCCCATTGGAGCAAGCTAAGCAGATCTCTGATCTGATGTCGGCAACCTTTTCCAAAAAGAAGCGAGCAAACTCATCACACTTATCCTGTGACAATGCTCTCCGAACTTGCAGATAAGCTGGATTGCACAGTCTATCCACAGTTCAGAAGAGCTCAGCAGGTCAATTCCTCACAGTGGTGATCTCTCCAGACAGGAACTCTGCCTACTTTTGGGAGATTGCCGATTGATAGTCTGAAAAATGGATCACCAATCTAAGCCTGTCGACATCAAGACCAGATTTCCACCAGCATCGCTCCATCCTTCGCCCCTCTCTCCTCATCTCCCTCAAGGTCCCATCAAACCAAAGGGACTGAGGGTGAAGGGTAAGGGGTTGAACACGAACAGGAGCAATAGAGTCCAGAGCCACTGCCACAGCCATGTTATAAGCCTGCAGCAGGGTCTCTGGACCCCTGCTAGCAGTCAGATATCCCAATAGATCCAGTACTGCCATCAGGCCATCTGGGGTTACTCCCCTAAATGGGCAGTACTGGACCATCTCCACAGGGACAGGCCTATGAGGGGGGGCCTGAAAGTTGAACTTAATAGTGTAATGGTCAGACCAACCAACTGGCTCTACCACCAAGTCGGAGATTTCCATACCCATCAGGAAGACCAGGTCCAGGGAATGACCAGAACTATGGGTTACAGAGGCAACAATCTGTGTGAAGCCCAACAAAGTCATTAGTTGGAGGAAGTCTTGACCAACCTGCATGAGTTCATCATTGACCGAGGCATTGAAGTCACCCAGCACCATCAATCTGGATGACTCCAACACCATGTCAACAATGAAGTCTGCAACTTCCTGCCAAAATTGCTTCCCATCCCCAGGTGGACGGTAGAGGAGAAGAGCTTTGCACCCCACACCTGCACCCAAGATACATTCGAAGGATCTGGTCTCCCCCACTGGCACATCTAACAGGCCCAATTCCGTTTTAAAGCAAATGACAACACCCCCGCACCTATAATCCAACCTCAGGTGGTGTATCACGGAGAAGCCGGCAGAAACCGCTAATAGAGATTTGCAGTCACAACTCTATCATTTCCTAGGACTCATTACTATTGAAAATAGTATGAAATTATTATACTGTGTTAATTTTGTACCCAAAACAAAATGTTGGTCATATTGCATGGAATTCTGATTCCAGCTCAGCAATACAAACAGACATTATTTCTAAGTGAACTACTACAGTTCCCTGACATTTTCCATTATTTGCATTAGGATGCAACAATCATTCCATGCAAAACTCAAATCAAAGGAAAACTTGTGATATATATATATATATATATATATATATATATAAGAGACAAAGAACCTCTGTGTGCAAACACTGAGGCGATGGTTACCCCAAAGAGCACTTGGCCAGGAAGCCAAGTTTCAAAGAAATACAAAATCACACATACCCCCACAATGCAACACATCATGGGCTGCATATGCAAATCACCACAGAATATTATGCTGGTTCAACTTTAAGCAGAAATGTATGGTGCCGAAAGGCCTCACACTGTTTGCAAAGGGTGCCAACAGAAGACATAGACAAGTGTTTTGTCCTACCAGGACTCATCAGTATGCCTCATCTGTTTGACACCCCAGTGGAATGAACCAGCTACCCTAAGATGGTCTATCTGGATTACACTGTGGTGAACTCAATTAAAACAAAAAAAAATTAAAAAGACAAAGAACCTCTGAGCGCAAACAATGAGTCAATGGTTACCCCAAAGGGCATTTGGCCAGGAAGCCAAGTTTCAAAGAAATACAAAATCACACATACCCCCACAGTGCAAAGCATCATGGGCTTGCGCACAGAGGTTCTTTGTCTTTTAAATTGTTTTTTGTTTTAATTGGGTTCACCACAACATAACCCAGATAGACCATCTTAGGGTTGCTGGTTCATTCCACTGGGGTGTCAAACAGACAAGGCATACTGATGAGTCCTGGTAGGACGGAACACGGTCTATGTCTTCTGTTGGCACCCTTTGCAAACTGTGTGCGAGGCCTTTCGGCACCATACATTTCTGGCTTAAAGTTGAACCAGCATAATATTCTGTGGTGATTTGTATATACAGCCCATGATGCTTTGCATTGTGGGGTATGAGTGATTTTATATATATATATATATATATATATATATATACATATATATACACATACACACACATATATACACAACTATGAGCCCCAGAGCACTAATGTCAATAGTTTGTACACACAACTATCTTTTTGTTCAATTTCTTAGTATAGTGATTGTCGTCTGATCACAGCTCAATGGGAAAACTATACAAAAAAAGACAATCTGATACAGTTGCATGAAATCATGGTCCACATCTTTATTATGCAGGCAACAACATGGATTCAGATCTAGTCACAGCACAACCACCACCCTAATGGAATTTTCTAATTTCCTTCACTCTGCCCTGGATAACAGACACCTTGCCAGAGCCATTTTCATTGACTTCTCTAACGCCTTCGACACGGTCTCCCACCCCTCGTTTTGGACACACTCCAGCACATTGGTATATCACAAGATCCCCTCTCCTGGTTCTCTAACTATCTCACCTCTAGATTCCAATGTGTTAAAATTAACAACACCCTCTCTACCACCCTGCTGGTGCACTCTGGGGTACCACAGGGCTCCATCCTGGGTCCACTGCTCTTTAGCATTTATCTAAATGCCCTGCCCAACTTCTGCTCCAGTAGTGTACTTCTTTATGCAGAGGACACAGTTCTTTATGCCTCCCAACCTGACCCCACTGCACTCCAGTCCTCCCTCCAAGACTTGTTCAATCAAAGTGGAAACTGGTTTACTGACCACAGACTAGTTGTTAACATCAAAAAAACAAAGACCATGCTCTGCGCACATTGCCAAAATAAGGCCAAGGACACCCACCTAAAGATCCTCTCCAGCTCACTCCTCCCTCTTGACCAGATCCATACCTACAAATACCTGGGCATCACCTTTGACACCATCCTCTCATTCCATGCACACATCAACATACTCTCTTAGGCCACAAATGCCCGCATCGACCTCTTATACCGACATAAGGACTGCCTACCACCAGAAGCCCTCAAACTAGCAGTCACATCCTCAGTCTTGTTACTTGTGGACTACGGGCTCACAATATACGCAGCTTCTGACCCCACCGCATTGAACAAAATCCAACTGGCAATTAACAAAGCTTGTCGGCTCCTTTCTGGTGCAGACAAATTAACACATACCTGCACCCTCTACTCCCTAACCAATGTTCTCACACTAGAAGAAAGACTCCAATACCAGTCATGCCTCCTTGCCAAAAAAATCCACCTGGGTATGACCCTCCCTGGGGTTACCACATCCCTTCTCTCGGCCACCTCCTCTGTTGCCACTCACACTGCCACCAAGGACATTTGGAAGGTACACAGGGTCAGGACCACTTTAGCACAAAGATCCTTCCCCTTCAGAGCCCCCTCTTTGTACAGTGCCCTCCCCCTTGCTATCACTTCCATAACCAAAACAGGTCCCTTTAAGGCAGCTCTAAAGAATCATATTCTGTCCTCTCACAACTGTCAGTGTGCTCGCTAAGCATAGTTCCAGGTCCTGCTTTTGTATTAGAGGTTGTACCAGGCGTGCCACTGACAATGTCTCCCCTGAGGCAGCACCCACTGTACCGCCTCTGTAGCCTACTGGCCCTTGTGTTTGACCAATTAGTATCCTAGCTAATACTTGTGTTAGGATTGTTTGACAATGCCTCCCCTGAGGCAGCACCCCATTATAGGACTGTAACTATGTGCTTCAACCACTATACTTAGTTACCCCCTGTATGGGACAAATATCTTTATTGGGTTTCTGTATACTTATATGTATGACATCCTCCAGTAATCAACTGTCACAAACGCTGTCTTGTGATAACCTGTTATTGATACTGTATTTGCTTTGTATTTGACGTAGAGCCTTTGGAAATGAGTCTATGACTCAAAGGATTGTAATTTCTATGTGATCTTAAATTAAAATAAACATCTTGTGGTATCCATGATTGTTGTTTTTCATCACTCTGTTTTCATTTCATTGCAGCTATATATATATATATATATATATATATGTACATATTAGCAAACAATCATGATTTCATGCAAAAAACAAAACGTTTAGATGTTTGCATGACATTTTGTTCCTAATTCAGTAATGTTACTGGGTGGTATTTGCTAACACAGCATTATTATTTCCTATGATTTGTTACAATTAAAAGTAATATACAATCATGATCGTGAGTAAACTTTGTACAGAAAAAAATAGGGACATTTGAATGAAATTCTGAACCCAGGGCAGTAACGTAAATAATAAATATTTAAAGGGGCACTACAACCATTTCCTCCCATTTCTTATTACTAACATCAGCATGCAGTCATCACTCTCTGCAAAGTCAAAAGAAAAAAAAATGCCCATTTTGGCCACACAGAAGGCTGGCGAACAAATTGAGCAGTCTGGGAGTGGGTCCTAAAATAGTAATGTGGGTGGAATGTTGGCTTAGTAGTAGAAGCCAGAGGGTGGGAGTAAATGGGGTTCACTTGGGAGAGGGAAGGATGGCAAGTGGGGTGCCACAGGGGGTCACTAGTGAGTCCAGTCCTCTTTAATATCTATATTGGTGACACTGCAGTAGGATTGGAAGGGAAGGTATGCTTCTTTGAAGGTGATACAAAAATCTGCAATAGGGTGGACACACCGGTGGGGGGTGGAAAGGATGAAGGAGGACCTGAGGAAATTGGAGGAGTGGTCATGAACTTGACAATTGGGATTCAATGCAAAGAATTGCAGAATCATGTACTTAGGGCATAAAAACCTACCGGCCACATATGAACTGGGGGGGGGGGGGGAAGTAGGCAGGAGAGGAGACCTGGGGGTTATCATATTGGATGACCTAACTGTGGCAAAACAATGCAATAAGGCAGTGGGAAAGGCAAATTGTATGTTGGGCTGTATGCGAAGGGGTATAACAAGTAGGCAGAGGGAGGTGATACTGCCCCTGTATAAATAACTGGTGAGACCCCACTCTGAGTCTGGTGTACAGTTCTGAAGGCCTAATCTACACAAGGGTATAGTCAGGATGGAGAGGGTACAAAGGAGGGTGACCAGACTGGTGCAGGGCCTGCATCAGAAGCCCCATGAGGAAAGGCTAAGGGATCTAGATCTGTACTCCCTGGAGATCAGGAGAGAGAGGGAAGACATGATTGAGACATTCAAATACCTAAAGGTAATAAACAAGGTACAGAAAAAGATGTCCAAAGACTAAAGGTTGCAATAAGAAGCTGGAGGGGGGAGGATCAGAGGGAATAGGAAAAAGTATTTCTTCACAGAAAGGGTAGTAGACCCTTGGAACAGTCTCCCAGTGGAAGTGGTAGGGGCTAAAATGGTTACAGGATTTAAGAAAGCATGGGACAGACACATGGGTATCACAAAAACTGGTAGGGAAGATAACCTGGATTATCAACAGGGGCTGGAGACACCATTGGTAGTGGAAGGGGGCAGGAGGGCAGAGGCTGGAGACCATGTAGGAGCTGCAGCTTTATATCAGCCAGGGAAAAATGGACAGAATGGATGGCAGAGGCAGTCCTTTTCTGATGTCAGCCTCTATGTTCTATGTTCCCACGTTCCTATGTGAAGGCAATTATAATCCTAGTTCTTATTGAGGAAAATAGTATACAATCAGGACTGCATTCAAATTTAAATAAAAATAGACACTCTCACATATTAGACAAAACAACTGCAGCCTGAAGTGGGTGTGTATGTTTTGAAGTGTGCATGTGTATATGGCTGCAGAAGCACTGGACCATGACAATGGATATCTCTTCTGTCATCTGGAAAGTGTTATATATTGTTTGTCTTACCTGATGATGACTATTTGTGTTTAATTGTGTTGTCTTGTCCCTTTGGCTGCTTTTTTTTGGGGGGTGGGTGGAGAGTTAGTGTTAGAAACCCTAATGTCACATTTCTCTTTATTTGTGGCATTGAGCTGAATGCTAACTGGTGCATTAATGCAGTTTTTTGCAAAGAACAGTGAATGTATAGTATAGGGGTGTGATAGAGCCCCTAAAGTAGGGTTGAGCAGGCACTTTAATGTTAAACCTAAAATTTTGCACTTTAAAGAGACACCGACACCAAAAGTGCTACATTGCAGAATCCAAATAAGCATACTCCCAGTAAATCTCATACCAAAAACTAGATTTTTACATTACTTGGTTTTAAAGTATTAGCCATTTTGTAACTTTGATTGCACTACCTGTGCAATAAAAGCAGGTGTCAGTAAAGAGCTGCTGATGATGTCATGTAGGGAGCTAAAAGTCTAGTAAAGACTATTAGCAAGCTTATAAGACCCATTTCTCCAGAGTTGTAAAGATCACGTGCAATAGTTTTCACAAGTAAAACAGACAGCACCAGTCAGTAAACATTGCTATAAATACTATACCTGTATATGTTCCAGGTTTTGTAACAAAGTTGATAAAATTGTATTATTTAATTCTGTTTTTGTGTGGTCCATTTCACTAGGATTGCTGGATACTAAGTCAGCATGTCTCCAGACTGTTGAAGCCAGTTAGAGTGCTACTAATTTTACTACTGTTTGTCATTGTCTGCTTTACAATATGTTTTAATAGGGACCTTATATGTGTTCATTCCTACTAGGGGTGGAAGTGTTAGCTCTGGTAAAATGATCATTGCAATTTAGAGTAGAACATAGATGAGTTTGCCCTACCCCCATTAACAAGGCGATGGGATAATTGTTTTAAATTGCCATTCTTAGAAGTTGCCTCAGTTGACTGATAGGTGTGAATGAGCTCAGCCTTTCATCAGAAACTTATTCAGTCTGCAAACCTCACAGTGTGCTATGATCCAACATTCAGCAAAAGGACCTCAATAAAAAGGCATCCAGACAAAAAATTGCCAGTTTTGTTACAAAGCCTGAAACACAGTTTTTAAAGCAATGTTTACTAACTCATGCCTCCTGTTTTACTTATGAAACCCATTGCACATGATCTTTACAGCTTTAGAGAAACAGGTCATATAAGCTTGCTGACATGGAAGAATAAACTGTAAGGTCCCTAGATGACATCAGCAGTAGCTTTTCACTGGAACAGGCTTTCTTTGAACAGGTAGTGAAATCAGGGTTACAAAATGGCTAATAACTTTAAAATGAAGTAACATAGAAATCTACTCTTTGGTATGAGATTTACTGTGGATATGCTCATTCTAATTCTGCAATGTAGCACTTTTGGCCAGATGGCGTCAGCAGCTCTTTAATAACTTTGCACCCGTTCAACAGATTTGCATGAAATTTTGCAAGCACAGTCTCCTGGGGCAGATTTCTTGAAGTGCCAAGTTTCGTTCCAGCCGAATTTGTAGATTCCGAGATCCAGATACTGAAAAAATGAGAAAATTCACCTGTTTTTGCAGTTTTTTCCTCATCATGCTGCACAGAGATGGTGTTGAATTGTGGTCTGAAATATATATGGCAGAAAGAGCTTGGGTGACAGAACAGGCTAGTGTTTATTTGGTGAAACAATATTAATCCGTTCCAAAGTTATAGCATTTTTAAGGTCTCATTATTTTCAATGGGATTTTCATTTCTCAGGATAGATTCCTGGAATGAAAAAGGATATTTTTCTTGAGGGGTCACTCCTTGTTCGTCAGGGGCCACTCCTTGTTCACCAGAAAAAATTTTTCCTGAGCCGCCATCTTTTTTTTTATTTTGCTCCCCCAAAACTGTCATAACTCTGCCTAGGGATGTCTGTCTTAGACACCTAGGTATGTTTCTTACTCATCGGCAGTTGATGAGCATTTTTTTGTGGTTTCTGACATCCGTATGCTCCAAGAGCTTTTTTTATCATTTTAAATCCTTTTCCCTCACTCGCAAAGTTCCTTTTTCACCATTCCTTTTTCATCATGATGAAAAAGGAAATCGGGTGGTGAACAAGGATTCCCAGTCTAGCCATCTGGTTGTGAAAATTTTCTGTATCAGCTTCATAAGCTGGGGTAATAAGAAGGCTATGCTAACAGTTTGGTTGCAGTTTTGCTACAAATGCAAAACAGCCTTGTTCGCCAGATGATTTCCTTTTTCACCATGACAAAAAAGGATGGTGAAAAAGGAATTGCTCTGGTGAAAAAGGACTCCGCTATGGCCACCCCAAGGCACACCCCTCATCCCTGTTCCTGCATGCAGGGGGGGGGTGGGGTCTTAGGGTTGGAAGCCGAGGTAGGGGTGGGGTCTTTGGAACCTTAAGTTCTTATTTCCTACTTTTGATGCCTCAACCCTAATGGCGATTAACAAAGTTTTTGCAATATATATATATATATATATATATATATAGATAGATAGATGTATCTTCATTGCAAAAAAAAAACATCTTTAATGCACTAGTTAGGATTAAACTGACAAAAGTAGGGAAATGTGGCATTAGGGTTTCCAACCCTAACACCCTATCCCCACCCTACAAGATCAACAGGAAAATCCATTACAGTTTGACCTCTCCTGCATCTTCACAAATCAGGTGTGTGGTGTGCCTCAGGGTTGTCAGCCCTAATGCTTACCCCATTCCATCATTAAAGGAGATGAGATGTGTACAGTACATGAGAATGGTGTGAGTGTTAGGGTTGATAACCCTGGGGCACACCCCACACCTGATTTGCTAAGACACAGCAAAGGTCAAACCATATTGGATTTTCCTGTCACTGCCTGCAGGGAAGGAGTGGGGTGTTGGGGTTGGAAACCCTAATGCCACATTTCCCTACTTTTGTTGGTTTAACCCTAACTAGTGCATTAACAAAGTTTTTTTGCGATGAATTTCCTTACTTTTTGACATAGTATAATAGTATCCTCAGTTGCCTGTGGGAGCACAGGGCCCATACTCATATGTTGTTATGGAGGACCCTGCGTTTGCATTTTTAGCAATACAGCAACCAAACTGTCAGCATAGCCTTCTTATTACCCCACCTTATGAAGCTGGTACTGAAAATGTTCAAATTCCCACAAAAATGTCATTCTGCACTACTGAAATTGCATTTTGTGCCACAGGTGTGAAAACACAGTTTGGCTAGGATTTGAAGAATGACGGCTGTCACATTCATGAGGTGGTATACAGTAAAACAATGGCTATGTTGAAAGTTTGGACTCAAAATATTTAAAATTTCCAAAGTTATGAGCAAGCATAGTAAAATTTCAACATATGCACATAACCTTGTCATTTTTACATATTTTGACCCCAAATTTTCAACATAGCCTTCTTATGAACTCCATCTCATGAACATGGGCAGTAAAATGTTTCAAATCCTGCCTGAAAGGTGATTTTGCCAAGAGACCGTGAAATCACCTTTCAAGCTTGATTTTTGAAATTCCTCCCCCATGGGTCCCAAAAAGGCCATGTTGAAATTTGGGGTCAGAATATGCAAAAATGACAAAGTTATGCATCAAAGTTCAAAACCTCATTGAAATACATTGAACCACACTTACCTTAGTTTCTCATATTGAAGCTGGCATTCCAGCAGCAAGACATGTCTCCAATTTGAGAGTGAATCTTCACCCTGCAACCTGTTCAGGTGAGTGAAGGTGTCTGGGGAGTGTAGGGGGTGTGGGGTGGTGGGTGCACAGTGGGAGGATCGGGTTGTATCAGTGAGGGACTGTTTTCCTTTTTATTGGTGTAAAAAAATGTAAAACAGACATCGAGGGACAGTTTTCTTTATTACAGGTTGCTAAAATATGGGTATGGTGATCAGAGGGTGGGCGTGCCCCTGGACACCAGGAAAACATTGAAAACTATGGGGATGGCGATCGAGGGTGGGGAGGGGTGGCACTAGACACCAGGGAAACATTAATGAATATGGGAACAACAGATCCACATGAAGCCCAGGTGAATCAGACTGATTGCAGAATGCAATGAGGATTTTTATTTTATGTCCAATATTGCTGCTCAACTGCCACAGGGTAATCTCCCAGCTCCCATCATATAGCAATGTGCCTCTGAGAGCTGGAGGCTATCTGAAGCTATATGCAAATACACAGCCTGCATAGCCTTCATAAAGGCAAACAAAATCATATTTATTGGTATGTAGCCTCACCTCACATGCATTTCACCTAACATTCATGTGAGGGGTATAATAAAAAAAGTCATCTCCCTATCTGTATTTCTTCTAACTGAGCTCATGGTGAAAGTGGAGCCCGTCAGGAGATTAAAGTGCCTTGAGTCCCGATTGAGCTCCTGGTGGAAAAGGAGCTGGTTGGGAATGTGAAGCCCAGTTGCTGTGTGTGTGTGTGTGTGTGTGTGTGTGTGTGTGAGGGGTTATAATAACAATCTGGGAGTGATTCGCACAACTAGCTGTAATGTTTACAGCAACTTCAACAGTAATTCTGAAATCATCAGTCCTGAAGGAAAGGATGTGAACATCATCACCCTGACTGATTGCCCTTTGTTTGAAGCTGCTTTTGGTCCCAGAGGTTAACTGCAATCATGTGTATGGATGGGGGAGAGAGAGAGAGAGAGATGCATTGATGCGTGATGGGAGCTAGCTGTGAAATCACTGGGGCTGGTCTGCCCAGACATAGCATGCCCGCAACCCTCTGAGCTAGTATTGAGGGCTGGGGTCTCAAGAAAAAGAAAAAAAATGTCTTTTAAGAACAGAGAGAGATGGCCAGCTCACTGCTTGCAAACCAGCCCACAGCACGTCTCCATCTGTGGCTGCAGATGTCAAGAAAGTCTTGCTGTTCTCACACAAACAATGCGGGTGAATGGCTCCCCTACTAAGCTGGGCATCTTGGATTTTGGGTACCCAGAAAACATATTTCTACCAACTTTAAAAACTAAACACTAGAATCTAGTTAAATGGGTCTCATTTAGCTAGGTTAAGGTGTTTGTTTTTTAAAGACATTATTTTTATGTACTTTAAATGTTTGTAAGTTTAAACAGTAAAACGAAAATGGCAGCCAAACAAAAAAGTGTGTTTTCCTTAGAAAAAGGGATTGGCCCCATATGAAAAAGGATCCTTTTTTTGTATTGACTAAATTCTTTTTTCCTTCCAAGAAGTCATCCAAAAGACTGTATTGAGTGTGGTGGAGTTAGGCTACACCCTTGGCTGTGACTGATGGACCACTTTTTTATCTCCTTATTTCCTAGCAACCAAAACTTCTGTTGCACAACAGTTAATGCTTTTCTCTTTGCTTTTCTTCTTTTCCCCCTACCCTAAGTCAGCCACCTAGCATAACTCTTTACTATCCCTACTAAACCTCCTTCTAGTTCTCACTTTTTCATTCTTTTTCCATTTCCATCCATTCAGTCCCTCGAATGATGCCAAATACCCAGAGAGGTGTTGTGTAAAGTGCATAAGTGCAATTTGTGTACAAAAAACATGAAGGCCATTTTAAATAGGAACAAATACTGTTAATAAAGCCTTTTTAAATAAAAAGGATTCAGAAGCCATATAAAACAATAATATTTTCATGATTATTACAGTTGTAAGAAATCCTTAAGGTATTTTCATAAATTAACACTATAAAACCTGTTACTGTATAAGGTTCTATGTATAAAAGTGCTTAGTTACTGTGGATCAGTGATACAGAGAGTCAATATCTGTGGAAATATACACTGTACCTTTAACTGAACCAAGAAGTCCCCTGAAACCCCCCTTGGTTCTGAAACAACATGTCCAGACATGTACATAGAAAAGGCTCAGTCAGGTGACCCAACCAAAAGATATAAAAACATCTTCACTGAGTTTACTTCAGTTCAGTCCAGTGGGGCTCAGCCCTGAGAGACCAGGAGATGTTCTACTGTTTGAGCAAACAAGCTGTTGAATGCAGATGAAAAGGGTCTTAGGAGCTTTAAGATCCAGGACTGTATTATGTGAGAAACTACTGATGTTAAGTAGTGATTTTCTTTGCAATTTTTTTTATTTTCATTTATTATTTTACTAACATATAAAAAATAAATATCACACTACGGTGTGTTTTAAACCTGTAAATTTGCCTCAGCTGAAGTTTATTCCCACTCACTGAGACAAACTTGATGTTAGAAATCTGATAGTACTGGTTGTCCAGAGAAACAAGGGGGAAGACAAATACCCAGATATCAGCCCTGGCATCCAGATATGGGGCAAAGAGCAGGATGGCGTACTGCAAAGATCTCGTGGATGCCAAGGATCTGTTGAAGGAGGAGGGGCTTTCTGGTGTGCATACCAGAGCCCAGGTGAGGAGGACTGGAGGGGTATTACTAACAGGATTGGAGTTCGATAGAAAGTGGAGGTGGACCAGTGCCAGAGAGAGAGGCAGAGCACCACTGCCGGGTGCTGATGGAGGGTTCCTGACCAGAGGATTTTTTAGCTGAAGCAGAGGAGCAGGATCCTTGGGTTCTAGAGGAGGAGGAGGAGGACCCCTGGATGGAACCTTTTTTTGCCAGTCATTTTTGAGATCCTGTTGTTGCTCATTTTCCTGGGCTGTTACTTGGTGCTGGCCAGTGACCAGGAAGATGAGACCCCAGGTAAGACTGTTGCTAGGGATACTGTATTGGGGTGGAAACCTTCAAACAAAAAAGAAGAATCCATTGAGACTGAAGGGACCTTTGCTTGTTCAGTTACAACTGAAACTATTAACGGCATTTACAGTACTAACTGCAGTAGATTCATCTTGGGGATCGGGGTGATATGGGATGAAATGTATGAAACATGCAATGTTAAAAATGAATATAGCTTTTAAGGCTGGTGCTAAGTACAGTCAGTTGAGGGTACCAGAATGGTGTAAAGGTTGAAAGAAACCCCCTGGTATGTTACAAATTAGGGTTGAAAGGAAACACCCCAAATTTTGAGAGTTAAGAACTGGCTGGTTGATGTTCAGCATGAGAAGGTTCCTTGTCTACCAGAAAATATATGAATGGGAAATGGATAAATGAAATGTATGAAATGATTACAAGAAATGTATAACATAAAAAAGAAATGACTATACTGTATGATATAAAATGAGGAACCTAGGTTCATGGAGGATCTAGGTATGGGATGGAACCTTTGATTGGGCCCCTGACTGGAAACAATGTGTTAGAATGGGGTTAGAGCTGGGTACAACTCTCCCTGGATAAAGTCATGGTATAGGCCTGTACAGCTGCCCTGCTAGCTAGATGGAAGAAGCTAGAAATCAGCATAAAACTGCTGTGTATTGCTTCCTCTTTTTTAATGTACTGATGGAAGTATGATAGCGGGTGCACAGGGTTCTGAAATGATGCCAGGTGATGGGTTCTGAAACAATGCCAAGTGATGGGTGCCTAATGTTACATGTGAAACATCTGAGTTGTAGTAACCAGAGTGAAATAGTTAGGGGTAGACAGTCACTACAGACTGAAGTCCTCTGAGGGCATAGATGGGTACTGTGCTGAACTGTATGACAGCCCCAGGGTAATGTTGTGAAAGTATTGTTGTATTGCAGTAACTTGGTATGGTGGACAATACTAAAAATAGCTGAATTAAGGGACCCTGAGGTGAAGCTGTCATAGTGGGTGAGAGAAAGTTTTAACCAACCCCCATTCTACTGTTTTGGTAGAATATTTATGACTGAGAGAGGGTTCTTGAAAAACCAGTATAGTTTTAAGAACTGTTTTTTTCTTAAAGTGGGAGGTGTGTGGCGGAGTTAGGCTACATCCTCGGCTGTGACTGATGGACCACTTTTATATCTCCTTATTTCCTAGCTACCAAAACTTCTGTTGTGCAATAGTTAACATTTTCTCTTTGCTTTTCTTCTTTTTCCCCTACCCTATGTCAGCCACCTACGTAACTCTTTACTATTCCTACTAAACTTCCTACTAGTTCTCTCTCTTTTCATTCTTTTTCCATTTTCATCCATTCAGTCCCTTGAATGATGCCAAATACCCAGAGAGGTGTTGTGTAAAGTGCATAAGTGCATTTTGTGTACGAAAAACATAAAAGCTATTTTAAGTAGGAATAAATACTGTTAATAAAGCCTTTTTAAATAAAAAGGATTTACAAGCCATATAAAACAATAATAATTTCATGATTAGTACAGCTGTAAGAAATCCTTAAGGTATTTTCATAAATTCACACTATAAAACCTGTTACTATATAAGGTTCTATGTATAAAAGTGTTTAGTCATTGTGGATCTGAGCTATAGAGAGTCAATATCTGTGGAGATATACGCTGTACCTTTAACTGAACCAGGAAGTCCCCTGAAAAAAAAAAAAAAAACCTTGGTTTTGAAACAACATGTCCAGACATGCAAATAGAAAGGGTTCAGTCAGGTGACGCCGACAAAAGATATAAAAACATCTTCACTGAGTTCACTTCAGTTCAGTCCAGTGGGGCTCAGCCCTGAGAGAGAAGGAGATGTTCTACTGTTTGCTCAGACAAGCTGTTGAATGCAAATGAAAAGGGTCTTAGGCACTCTAAGATCCAGGACTGTATTATGTGAGAAACTACTGATGTTAAGTAGTGATCGTCTTTGCAATTGTTTTGTTTTCATTTATTATTTTACTAACATTTGAAAAATAAATATCACACTACGGTGTGTTTTAAAGCTGTAAATTTGCCTCATCTGAAGTTTATTCTCACATGCTGTGACACTGAGGATGCTTAGAAATTAACAATTTAATAACTTTGAAATGGATTAATATTTTCTTCACCAAACCAGTGACAGAAACATATGTGGGCCAAGCCCTTTCCACCCTGAAAATTTCAGGCCAAAATTCCAAACTGACTAGGTGCAAAGCGATGCCAAAAAAAAACAGCATTTTTTTTTAAATATTTTTGCTGTCTGCATCTCAGAATCTGCACATCTGACCAGAACAAAACTTGATGCATCAAGAGATCTACCCCCACAAGACTGCATACAAAATTTTGTGCAAATCTGTTGAACAGTTATGAAGATATTAAAATGCAAAACTTGAGGTTTAAAATAGAATCCCCTGCTCAACCCTAACTGTAGTGACACAACTGCTCCACTATAATAGCTAGATAGCAAGATAGCTAGCTAGCTAGATAGATAGATATATAGATAATTATTTATGTGTCAAAAATACATTACAAACAAATTGGTAGACATACTATATGTTGTGACATAGACAGCCAGTTCTGAGTGCTGTATTACATTTTTTTAATATAAAATGTATTAATGTCTCTGCTCAAAATTCAAATGCTCTAGGAATGACCTCACTCATACTCCCCCAGATTCCAGTTGAGAGATGAAAGCCATGGGAAATGGCTGACAGTATGTGAGTTCACACACACTCAGTTTTTTAGAGACAATGCGTTACCTGGAAGACTTTTATTAAGGATCCTGTTTCTCTGAGCTAATTACAGGCTTGTTTAAGTTAATTTTGTTAAGAGAGAAATCATAAACTAGGTTTATGATGTTAGAAAGGGAAGCTAAGATATTACACGGAGGTGAGAGGTCATAAATGCTCATATGAAGCCGGTGTGAGGAGGGTACAGCATGAGATCAAAGAAAGTGTCATTTGAAACTTGAGTTATGGTAAGGTTGCAGAATTAATACTTTGAAATTACATTCTGTGGTTGTATAGAAATATATATTTTTTAGATATTTTGACAGAGGAGGAGCTGGATGGTGTCATCTAAAGGGGTTGGCAAAAAACAGCTTTTAAAGATTATTCTGTTTCACTACAGAGGGACACTTTTTATCTGACACTGATCAAGAAAACATCTGAGCACTGAAAACAGGTATTTAGAAAGCTAGACAAAATCTACATATTGTTGTAGGAATTGCACCGTTTTAAACCTTGTTTTGTTTAAAGATATGTATGTCTTGAGATATGAGAGTTCTGTATTGTATGTTTGACATCTTATTATATATTTTAGTAAAAACTCTAATTTTTGAGCAAACCTGGTCTGTCTTTGAATTGCTTTCTTTTGCTAAGAAATATTTATGGTTATAGCAGACAGCAGACATAAGCTTGTAGGGTGGTACCAAACTGGAAAGAGAAGTGTTTTTAAATCTGAGATCTTTATTAAAGTTTTAAAGGGTTCATCTCTGAATACCTGGTTAGATGCCCATAGGCAAAGGTATCTGGCCCCCAAAGACAGATATATCTGAGCCTATGCATTGGGTATGCTAGCAAGAGGTTAACAGTTTGAATCCCCCCAGAACTGAGATCAAAGGTTGATCCAAACTCACAAAAACAGACAAGAGATTTACCTTGTCTGTTACACCATTCACAAGACTGCGCTCAGAGGTTGGCACTTTGGGAGTAGTTTGCCTGACCTGCTGAGTGAATCTGTGACAGATTGGTTGGCAGTGGTGGCATTAATTTTGGTATCACAAGCTTTATTGTTCTGTCAGCTGAGACTGTAAGCTCTCTTGCAAAGAAAGAAAAAGACAGAGTTTTATTTTAAAAAGGAAACAGAACTATATATTACTGGGTGTACAGTCAAGTTCCTACCTATTTTATTTTTTTTTCTAAAGTGCAAAGTCAGAGTAGCAGTAGTTAGGAAAGATGGTATCCAACTACATCAGGCACACTGTAGAATAGTTAAAACAATTGTGCGAGGACAGAGGAGTCCTGTTCAAGGTGACAGCCAAAAAGCAGAACCTCATAGAGGCCCTGATGATAGCAGATACCCAGAGCAGCGAGTCACCAACTATGACTGAAAGGGACCAGACCTTGAGCGTGGCAGAACTAGTGGCCAATGAGAGGTCCCGAGCTGATGAGGCTGACAGCAGGGCCACTATCAGTGAAGGGCCACAGCAGCAGGGGAAGGTCACCAGTATCCTGAATCCAGAGGTACTCAAGCTGCAAATTAAGTTGCGGAGGATAGAACTAGAGGCAGAGTGACAACAGAGGGAGGCGGACCATGAGGCAGAGTGACAACAGAGGGAGGCAGACCGTGAGGAATGTAAGCGCCAGCAAGAGGCAGAGGAGAAGAGAGAGTGAGAATGCAGAGCTGCAGAAGAGAGGAGAGAGAGAAGCGCCAATGGCAACACAAACTGGAGAAGCTACGACTCCAACCAGTGGCACCAGGGCAGGTAAGTGGCTTGGGTTTAACTGGGACTGCAGGACTGGGTTACAAATTGAACTCTAAATTAATAGCTGAGTTTAAGGACTGGGAGGACATGGATGCCTTTTTAAATTCTTTTGAAAAAGTTTGCATTCAGGCTAAAATTCCTAAAGAATCCTAGAGCTTCCAGCTATCCCCGCTACTTACCAGGAAAGCTCAAAATGCATTGGGTCAAATGGACAATGATGATAGCAATGGTTACAGAAAGCTAAAAGCTGCACTGCTAAAATAGTTTGAATTAACTGCTGAAACATACAGAGCTAAATTCCGTAAGCTCAGGAGAAGCCCTGATATGAGCTATGAGGAGCTAGCCATGAAACAACGTCAGTTTTTAAAACGTTGGTGGGAAGGAATTGAGGCAAACATTGTTGATAAAATTGAAAATGTGATTTTATTAGAACAGTTTTATTGGGCATGCCCAGCAGAGTTAAAAATCTGGCTAGAGGACCGAGATCCAAAAACAGTGCAAGAGACTGCTGAACTCTCAGACCGCTATGCCAAGAGCAGACCTGCTCTGACAGCGAATGGGGCGAGTGTGGCAGTGCAGAAAGGGAAAAGCACACCTTCAGGGCAGCTAAAACCCTCACTGCCTCCACCAAAACCAGTTAGCCCCAGGTTTCAACGAAAAGATTTCTCTGAAGTAAGAAATGCTTGTTGGTTATGTAAAGAAACTGGGCACATTGCCAGACAGTGTCCAAGAAGGGCAAGCAATAATATGCAAAGTAGTACCAGAAAGGAGGTAGGTTGTTTGTGTGTCCCTGGAAGCATGCCAGTGAACATCAGGGAACACATGCACCCAGTCATGGTAAATGGCGTGCAGACGCAGGGATTAAGGGACACAGGGACATCCCTGACATTGGTAAAGTGGGATCTGGTCCAGCCTGGTCAGCTTATGCCCAATAAGTACGCGACTGTACAGGACTTTGTGAGTGAAGACAAAACATTGCCACTGGTGAGTGTTCTCCTGGACTGGGGTGAAACAGGGGGAACTATGCAACAGGTGGCTGTAGCTAAAATGTTAGCAGTATATGTGATCCTGGGTAACAATCTCCAACAGGGGATGGTATGTGCAGTTACCCGTAGCCAAGCGGCAAGGGAAAATAGCAGTTCCCTGAAACCCACAGAAACCAGTGTGGAAACCACGGAGAGAGGCTGGTTCCCCGGCCTGTGTCTCCAGATGGGGAGACTGATAAAAAGGGGGTAGAAATTTCCCCTGTAGCGAGTGACCACACAGCTACGGAAGGTTACTCCGAAGAGGGAGGAAGGGGTGACCAATTGTCAGAGGGTTAGGATTGACAGTGATCCTGAGGACCCTGATGCTAGTGCTAGGGACCCTAGTTTAGTGACTGAAGGGGACTTGTCCCATGCCTTGAGACTGTGTAGGAGGTTTGCAGCTGCTCAGAGGAGTGACCCTAGTTTAGAGAAGCTGAGGGCTTGGGCAGACTCTGAGGGCACACAGGGAGGTGACGGCAGACATAAGGTTTATTGGGAAAATGGACTTATGTATACACAGGCAGTACAGACAGAGGGAAGGATGCTAGGCAGGCAGCTTGTCATTCCCCAGGGGTTTCGTGAGCAGTTGCTCAAAATTGCACATGATATTCCCTTGTCTGGTTATCTGGGAATCATATGCATAATGCAGCGGTTGGCCCAGAATTTCTACTGGCCTAACTTCACCCAGCAGGTGAAGGAGTATTGCAGGTCTTGTCACCGGTGCCAAGAAATAGAGAAGGCAGGCAAGAAAACCCAAGCTGCCCTGAATCCCCTTGCCTATAGTGCAGAAGCCATTCCAGAGGGTGGGAATGGATATTGTGGGTCCTTTAAATACCCCCCAGCTCCTCAGGGAAGAGATTCATCCTGACTGTGGTGGATTATGCCACCCAGTACCCAGAGGCAGTCGCCCTATCCTCACTGAGGATAGACAAAGTGGCAGATGCCTTACTTGGGATTTTCTCCCGTGTTGAGTTTCCGCAGGAGGTAATCACCGATCGAGGGGGTTCCTTCATGTCGGACCTGATGAAATGTTTATGGGAGAAGTGTGGTGGTGCAGAGATGCATGACATCAGTACACCCACAAGCCAATGGGCTTGTGGAATGATTCAATGGTACCCTAAAGTCAGTACTCCGGGCATTTGCTGAACAGCATGGGAGGGATTGGGAGAAATACCTTCCCCACCTGTTGTTTGCATACAGGTAGGTGCCCCAAGAGTCGACAGGATTTCCCCCCTTCAAACTCTTATATGGACACCGGGTACATGGGCCCCTAGACTTAATCCAGAAGGGCTGGGAAGGCAAGCACTCCACCCAGGGAACTCCCATTGTGGATTATGCCCTTAGGTTTAGGGAAAGGCTGAAGGAGCTTATGGGGACAGCCCAGAGCAACCTGGCAGCTGCCCAACAGAAACAAAAGGTGTGGTATGACTGGAGAGACAGAGCTCACTCGTACATTGTGGGTCAGGAAGTCATGGTCCTTATTCCGGTCTGGAAAGACAAGCTGCAAGCTGAGTGGGCAGGACCGTACAAAGTGGTTAGGAAGCAAATGATGTAAACTACATTGTGGAGTTACCTGACAGAAGACAGACTGAAAGGATGTACCATGTCAACATGATGAAGCCACATGCAAATAGGGCTGACATGGTGTTCACAGTATGTAGTCATGGGGAGGGGATGGACGAAGGAGACCCCCTTCTGGACTTGCTGGAAGAGAGTAAGTGGGAGTCCTCTGTGGAGGCAGTAAAATTGTCTCCCCAGCTGAACCCGGACCAGGTCCAGAAAGTAAGGGAGGTTTTAGCAGACTTTGCCCCCTTGATTAGTGCCAAGCCTGGACTAACACCTTTAGCGACACACGATGTGGAGACAGGGACACAGACACCCATACGGTGAACAGCATATCAGGTATCAGAGGCTCTCCAAAAGGACATTAGGAGGGAAGTGGAGGAGATGCTGAATTTAGGGGTAATCCAGAGATCCCACAGCTCCTGGGCCTCACCCGTAGTCCTTGTGCCCAAGCCAGATGGCTCAACTTGTTTCTGTGTGGACTATTGTGGACTGAATGCAGTCACAAAGTCCAACGCCCACCCGATGCCTTGGACGGATGAACTCCTGGACAAGTTGGGAGGGCGACCTACCTTACAACTATTGACCTGACCAAGGGGTATTGGCAGGTAGAATTGATGGACAGAGCTAGTGAGAGGTCAGCCATCATCACTCCGATAGGCTTATTTGAGTTTAAAGTAATGCCTTTCAGAATGAAGAACGCCCCAGCCACTTTCCAAAGGTTGGTGAACCAGGTGTTAAATGGTGCTGAGGAGTACGCCGTGGTGTACCTGGATGACATTGCCATCTTCAGCACCAGCTGGGAGGAACACCTTTCACACCTTAGGGAAGTGCTGGGCAGGATACAGAGGGCCGGGCTCACTGTCAAAGCTGAGAAGTGCCAGGTGGCCATGGGGGAAATGGCATACCTCGGGCATGTGGTAGGCCAGGGACAGCTCCATCCTAACCAAATAAAGATAGAGGTGATTCAGGTGTGGCCCAGACCAGAAACCCAGAAGCAGGTCAGGAGTTTTCTAGGGACAGCAGGGTACTACAGAAAGTTTGTACTTAATTACAGTGCCCTGGCTGCTCCCCTATCTGATCTGACAAAGAAAAAGATGCTAAAGAAAATTACCTGGGGCCCAGCCTGTGAGGAAGCCTTTACCAGACTGAAGAAGGCACTGTGCAGTGCTCCTGTTTTGACAAGTCTGCACTATAGCAAAACCTTTATAGTTCAGACGGATGCCTCAGATGTGGGTATTGGGGAAGTACTTAGCCAGATGTCTAGCCGAGGGACAGACCACTCAGTTGTGTACCTGAGCAGGAAGCTTATTCCCAGGGAGCAAGCGTACTCCACGGTGGAAAAGGAGTGTCTTGCCATAGTGTGAGCCCTGAACAAATTAGAGCCATACTTGTATGGGCAGCATTTTGTGGTGCAGACTGATCACAACCCCTTGGTTTGGCTGACACAGATGGGGGAAAACAATGGCAGACTACTAAGATGGAGTCTTGCTTTACAAAGGTATGATCTAAAAATCGTACGTAGGGCTGGAGCGAAGAACAAGAACTCAGATAGGCTGTCTAAGGTCTATGAGGAGTGAACTGATTTGGGAAACTCATCCCATGTAGGGGATAGATACCCCAAATTCAGTCTAGGTGGGGAGGAGTGTGACGTAGACAGCCAGTTCTGAGTACTGTATTATAATTTTTTTAATCTAAAATGTATTAATATCTCTGCTGAAAATTAAAATGCTCTAGGAATGACCTCACTCACTCCCCCAGATTCCAGCTGAGAGATGAAAGCCATGGGAAACGGCTGACAGTTTGTGAGTTCACACACACAGTGTTTTTTAGAGACAATGTGCTACCTGGAAGACTTTTATTAAGGATCATGTTTCTCTGAGCTGATTACAGACTTGTTTAAGTTAATTTTGTTAAGAGAGAAATCATAAACTAGCTTTATGACGTTAGAAAGGGAAGCTAGGATATTACATGGAGGTGAGAGGTCATAAATGCTCATATGAAGCCTGTGTGAGGAGGGTACAGCATGAGATCAAAGAAAGTGTCATTTGAAACTTGAGTTATGCTAAGGTTGCAAAATTAATACTTTGAAATTACATCCTGTGGTTGTATAGAAATATATATTTTTTAGAAATGTTGACAGAGGAGGAGCTGGATGACATCATCCAAAAGGGGTTGGCAAAAAACAGCTTTTAAAGATTATTCTGTTTCACTACAGAGGGACACTTTTTATCTGACACTGACCTGGGAGGGATAATACCACTATTCTATACATGAGGTCTCATTTGGATTGCTGTATGCAGGTTTGGTCACCACACTTAAGTGCAGAGCAAATGGGATGGTTGATGACATGAAGACTGAAAGTGTCAACAGTGTTCAGACAAGAATTTACTTTACACAGTGTGCTAGGTAAATTAGTCTATGTGCACACTCATAACAAACAAGTATTTGTCAGTGCCAAAGTGTGCTGTTGGTGGTGCAATTGGTATGGAATGGTGTGTGTGGTGGGACAGCATATGGAGGGGGGGTTCTTGTATTTGGCAGATGGGAATGGAGGATGGGATGGAACAGCACATGAAGAGAGCAGGGGGATTCTTGTATCTGGGGGACAGGAACAGAGTGCGGGGGTGGGACAGCACATGGAGAGAGTGGGGGGTCTTGTATTTGGCAGACTGGAATGGAGGGCAGGGATGGGACAGCACACAGAGAAAGCATGGGGGGTTCTTGTATTTGGTAGATGGGAATTGAGGGTGGGGATGGGATAGCACAAGAAGAGGGAGAGTTCTTCTATTTGGTGGATGGGAATGGAGGGCAGGGGTGGGACAGCACACAGGAGAGGCGGAGGGTTTATTTTATCTGGCAGATGGGAAGGAGGGAGGGATGGGAGAGCACATGGAGGAGTGGGAGGGTTTTCTTGTATTTTCTGGACATGAACAGAGGTGGGACAGGCGCACAGAGGGGAGGAACAGGGTTTTTCTGTCATTTGGTTACGCCCATACTTGTTGGGGGCACTGATGGGGTGGGCTCTCAGGATGACCTACTACTGACTGCCAGGTTGGTGCTAGTAGATGAGCCTCCACACCTACCAGAGTAAAGCTGAACACTGAGCTACCTGGAAGGGAATGAAGGGCGAGAGTGGGATAGCACACAGAGAGAGAGAGCGGGGGGCTTGTATTTGGCAGAGGGAATGGAAGGCGGGGTGATACAGCACATGGAGAGAGTGGGAGGGTGCTTCTTTTATTTGGTGGAGGGGAACGGATCAACACCTCTATGGACCAACTCACTGCAGTAAGAGTCCTCACAAATCATGTAGCTTATACTTTAAAATGATGTCTGTTCAAGTGAATATTGCAGTTAAAAAAACAGGGACGTTATCAGGGTTACTGCTAGATACTAATGTGGAAAAAGTAGGTTAGTCAGTGAGGTAATATGTACAGTCCTGACTGTTTCTTCTGTACCCCTCTGGCCCAGCCTATATATATATTACACTAGGTACAGCCACAATAACACATAACCTTTGACTGTGCTTCGGTGCCATTCCAGATTCAGACCAATAACAGAGCTTACCTCCAAATCACATAGAAACATAGATTTTGACGGCAGATAAGGACTGCTTGGCCCACCCAGTCAGCCCATTTCCCTACCTATTGGATAAGCTGCAGATCCTAGTTAACCAGCAGCCTACTTCTTCCTACCCCCACCCCCTAGAATTGCCTCATGACTGTCCCATGCATGCTTGAATTCCACCACTGTTTTTAACTCCACAACCTCCTCCAGAAGGCTGTTCCATGCATCCACAACCCTCTCTGTGAAAAATACTCCTTAAATTACCTCTGAGCGCCCACTTCTATCTTCAAATTGTGCCCCTTGTTCTTGCACACCTCTTTTTGAAAGATACTACCCTCTTGGACTTTGTTGATCCCCTTGAGATACTTGAAAGTTTCTATCATGTCCCCCCTCTCCCTCCTTTCCTCGAGGCTATACATATTAAGCTCCTTAAGTCTCTCTTCATATGTCTTCCGGTGCAGACCCTGCACCATTTTAGTTGCCCTCCTCTGGGCAGCCTCCATCCTGTCTATGTCCTTGCAGAGATTCGGTCTCCAGAACTGCACGCAGTACTCCAGATGAGGTCTCACCAACTGTCTGTACAGAGGGATAATAACTTCCTGTTTTCTACTGGTGATGTCTCTCCCTATGCATCCCAGTATCCCCCCAGCCCTCCTTGCTGCCCTCTCACATTGCTTGCCCACCTTTAGGTCATCTGATATGACTACCCCCAGGTCTCTTTCCATTTTTGTTGTTGTTAGTATCTCACCCCCCATTGTGTACTCTTCCCCTGGGTTTTTGTTTCCCAGGTGCATTACCTTGCACTTCTTAGCATTGAATCTAAGCTGCCATACATTTGACCATTCCTCTAACCTTGCCAAGTCCCTTCTCATCCTTTCCACCCTACTTTGTGCATCAACTCTGTTGCAGATCTTTGTGTCATCTGCAAAGAGACATACTTTTCCTTCCAGTCCCTCTGCAATGTCGCTTATAAAGACATTGAAGAGGACCGGTCCTAATACTGAAGCCTGCGGTACCCCACTAGTAACCCCTTTCTTCAGAGTGGACTCCATTTACTATTACTCTCTGTGTCCTATTCTCCAGCCAATTCTTTACCCAGGCTGTCATCTTGGGACCCACTCCCAGGCTGGCTAACTTGTATATTAATCTTTAGTGTGGGACTGTGTTAAATGCCTTGCTAAAGTCTAGGTAGGCCATGTCCACAGCCCCTCCCTGATCTACTACTTTGGTCACCCGGTCAAAGAAATCTATCAGATTTGTCTGGCATGACCTTCCCGCCGAATCCATGCTGCCTTGGGTCCTGAGCCCCCTGGCCTCTAGATACTCAAATAATTCTTTCCTTGAAGTGATTCCATAATTTTCCTACCACTGAGGTTAAACTAACAGGTCTGTAGTTTTCTGCTTCTGCCTTGCTCCCACTTTGTGAAGGGAATCACATCTGCCCTTCTCCAGTCCTTGGGTACCACCCCATCCTCCCATGATTTGTTAAAGAGGGTAGTCAGTGGTGTCACTAGTTCTACCATTAGTTCTTTTAGTATTCTGGGATGAATCCCATCAGGCCCCATTGCTTTGTCCACCTTCAGTTTTAAGACTTCTTTCAGAACCCTTTCTTCTGTAAATGGGCTGGTATCAACTTCTGTATCCAGAGTGTTTCTACTGTTTGTTTTAGGTACCTCCCCCACTTCCTTTGTAAATACTGAGCAAAAATATTTGTTTAGTATCTCTGCCTTTTCACAGTCACCTCTGCCCACCTCCTCCTCTTTATTAAGCCTCACTAGCCCTCCTTGGACTTGCTTCGGCTCCCTGATGTACCTATAAAAGGTTTTATCCCCTTCTTAACTGAGTTGGCTATCTTTTCCTCAGTTTGGGCCTTTGCTGTTCTGACTGCCTTCCCAGCTTCCTTTTGCTTTAACTGATACAGTTCTCTGTCCTGCTCCTTCTGTGATTCCTTGTACTTCCTGAATGCTTTCTTTTCTCTTGAACCTTCACTGCCACTTCCTTTGAGAACCATAGTGGTTTCTTACATCATTTCATTTTGTTTATTTGCTTCACACAAGGTTTGTTACCTCTGTGATGGCAGTTTTTATTATTCCCATTGTTCTTCCACCCCTCCTTCCTGCCCATTTGCTAGTGCATTCCTTAGGCACTCACCCATTTTGACAAAGTCAGCCCTCCTAAAGTCCAATACTTTTGCCTTTGTATGGCTTGACTCTATTGCTGTGTTTATTGTGAACCATACTGTTCGATGGTCGCTAGTTCCCAGATGGCTACCCACTTCTACATCTGTGATCCTCTCTTCATCTCCATTTGAGAGAATCATGTCTAAGATTGCTCCCTCTCGAGTGGGCTCCAAAACTAGTTGTCTAAGGCATGCCCCTTGTAGGGCATCTAGAATAACCCCACTCTTGGAAGTGGCTGCTGCAACTGCATTCCAGTTAACATCTGGCATATTCAGATCACCCATCAGCAATATCTCCCCTTTTTCTGCCATTCTAAGTATTCTTTCTATCATTTCCTTGTCCATTTCCTCCCCCTGAGAAGGGGGTCTGTATACAACCCCTGTGCAGACTGTGGTGCCATTGCCGGTCTCCAAATTTACCCACAGTGCTTCTTCTCCTCCCTGTTTTCCATTTGTTCTGTTGCTTTGATTCCTTCCCTTATGTAAAGAGCTACTCCTCCTCCTCTTTTACCCTCCCTGTCCCTCCTGTAGATAGTGTATCCTGGTATGTTTTTGTCCCAGTCATGGTTTTGTGTGTACCATGTTTCTGTGACTGCCACGATATCCAGATGTTCCTCCTCCATCAAGGCCACTAATTCAGGAAGCTTGTTACTCAGACTATGGGCATTGGTACTCATTGCTCTCCATTTTATGATGGCTTTACCTTCTTTTGCAGCATCCCCCACTGACCTGTCTACCTCGGTCTTTTTCTCATTTAGTACCCTGTTTTGTAGGGAGAGGCTTGGATTTTCCTGCTGCTTATCAGTGCCTCCCCCCTTGGCTAGTTTAAAAGCTTGCCAATGAAGCATTTAAACCGATTGCTCAAAAGACTTGTTCCCTTCCTGGACAGATGCAGACCATCCTGCCAGTATAGGCTGGTGTCCCTCCAGATGGAACCCCAGTCCCCAATGAAGCCAAAGCCCTGTGCTCCAGACCATTTTTTCAACCATTCATTAAACTGCATGGTGCAAAGTACCCTCGCTTCACTCATGCCACTGATAGGCAGTACCTCAGAGAAGGATATTGTGTGTGCTACTTGTCTGAGGCCCCTCCCCAATTCTACAAAGTCCTTCTGCACTGCTCTAATCTCATGATTAGCCAAGTCATTTGTCCCTAGGTGGACAATGACATCCAGCTCAGACTCAAATGCAGCTGTTCTCGTGATCCTAAGGATGCGCTTCCTGTCTCTCCAAGCCATGGCACCAGGCAGGCACCTTACTTCAGTTTTCCCTGCTCCCCCAGTTCTATCCCCCTAATAATTGAGTCCCCCACCAGGAGCTGCTTTATTTCCTTGTGGTGTCCTCTGCCTCCTTCCTGTGGGTCTCCCTTGTGACAGTTGTCCTCAGCCTCCTTAGTCTCCTCTGCGGATGCATCCATAGGGGAGCTATGCTCCCCCAGAACGATGTATGGATTGTGGTGTGGAACAACTGACTGGGTGTGCCTCTGTTCCACCATCCTCACCCTCCATGAGCCCACTGTGGTCCAAATGCACAGTACAGCTGCTTTTTGGCACCAGTGAGCCCTTACATTTATTAAGTAGCTCACAGTGATTTAATGGGTACCAGACTGTGGGAGTGTAAGAGGCCCAATGACATTACATGTGGTTGGCTGGCAGTGCTGCATGTCATCAAATAAAGCAATGCTTTGCAACAGAAACTCCCAAACTAAAATACTCTTAACCTGCAAGGTGTATTTGTAAATCTCGTCTTGATGCCCTGTTCCATTAAATGCTTTTCCAACTGTGATACAGAGGGATATTGTTGCAAGGCAAGCCCTGAGTTTTGTCATGATTTTCCGGACTCAGAGATCTCCCCTGATGCACAGAGGTGATACTGCAGTTGCAGCGAGTCCCTCTCTGGCCGGCTTCACTCTCCCTGTCTCTCTCCTTGCTCTGCATAAACTGGTGGTGTCATTGGCAAATGAATGTTTCTCCTGAACAAATCAGGCCTCTACTGACCTCCACAATCAGTAGCCAATCTTCTTATGTATACAGAGCAGCTCAGCCTGCAAAACCTGATCCTACCTGACAAACACACTACATCCTGGCATCCAGTCCCTTAGCCACCGAGAAACACACACACACATCTGTGTCTCTCCATCAATTCTTTCCACCTCTTGCATGGCTTCTGATTCCCCCTGCTTACATGGGCACTTTACTTGGCTGGCTATACTGTACCACCTGACTCTGTAGTGTCACACCATGTGACACAGTCCCCCGGCATCCCGAGTCCCACTGCTGCTGTCTCCGACATGCCACCAACCCCCACTGCTTGCAGACACTGAGGCCCAGGCACCCCCCCCACACACACACACATTGCTGGTAAGGGGGGGAAGCTTTTTACAAGTGTACATGCATCTGGGCTGACGGGGGAGGAGGAGGATTCACTTAGGAATAGGATAGCATTACGTCTGTGACCGCAATGCACATTGGTTTCATGGGGAGCCCCTCTATGGCAGGCGACCATGGGCATTTGCGTCATTTTCCCCCTGTTAATCTGGTACTGCTCTGGGGTGATTGCTCTCCCACTTATCCATGAAAACCATTCTGCTTTTGAAATTTTGAAATTCTACTACCGACAAAAGTTGCGGAATTAGGTGGAATTTTCTGAAATTCTATGGAATTCAGTTGGAATGTTCTACTTAGCACTAGGTGCATTGTTCAGATACAGCACATGCTTTTGAGGGAGGGAAGCTGAGCAGAACTGTTCTCCAGATATTGGCAATAAAGTGAATTACAAGCAGATAAAAGTGCTGACTCACCCTGATGTAGTGGCTTGGCTACTAAATTGTGTAGAGGAGATAAGGGGGAAGGTCCTGTTACTGACAATAATCCATTCAGACACAAGGATTTTCATTGGTCAGCAAGTTTTGGCTCCAATGTTTGGATTATTTATCTTAGATCAGATTGTCATGTGCAGTCTTTGCTGCTGAATAATGTTGTACCAAAGGCAGAAAATGCTGAGGTTCGAAACAGGTTAAGTAGAAAAGGGGAAACATGTCATGTTTAGGTCAAGCTGTAACTCTGCATACAGCTTGAAGATATTTTCTACAATCAAAATGAAACCTGGAACATTTGAGTCTTTCTGGAGGTAGTATGACAGCACATTGGTATTTAAAATGGAACCACTCTTAATCTGTTCTATAATGAAAATTTTGCCCTAATTAATTAACAACCTGGGACAAATTCAGAATGGCATCATTACCTTCTGCACTTTTCCTCTGCGCAGATGGGACCAAAGAAAAGTGTGAAATCATAGCATTCTATTTCTTCAGTAAATTCATCCTGGGGCTTTTCTGGATGGCAGTGGTCATAGTGGTTAAAGCCCTGAACTGTGAAAACAGGAGATCACAGGTTCAAATCCCACCTCTGATACTGACTTATTTAATCTTGTGACCTCAAGGAAGCCATTTGATCTCCTAGTACATCATTCCTCATACTATAGCTGTAATTATGGTAGGCAACAGACACCACTGAAGATTATATGCTACAGATCAGTGCAAATTGATATTGTGCAGAAAAATAACAAGTGGATGCATGAATAAATATAGATAAGGTGTGGAGCCTTTTCAAATAAAGATCTGTGCTCCTGGCTGGGAGTTTATTTATAATAGCTGAGCACAATAAAACTGTCTGCTTTGGAACCACAGCAAAAAAAGTTTACTGTATGTGACAAGTAAGCAAATAACATTAAGGTGATGGATGGAGGTCTAAAGAGATATGGATATTGTTGAGTAAACAGACTGAGATTTTTATTGACTCCTTTTTTATCCATAGAAAGAGCAAGACGTTTAAAATATTGTGTACCTGTGTCTGTGAACCACTAAATGCACAGATACTATTTAACAAATAAACGTCATCTTAGGGACATATGTCATCATCAAATTGTAAGACTTATCCTGAAATCTAACACACACACACACACAGACACCACCACCACACCACACTGCAACTATACCTCCTCTTCTCCTTTGAATTATTTTTCATAGAATAGTAGTATTAAAAAATCTTTTTTTAAGTGAAATTATATTCAACACAATGTCTATTATTCCCATTTAGCCAAAAAAAGGTTACGGGCCAGATATTCAAAAAATTGCCCTGTGGCCAAGGTAGCACTGCCCAGCGTGCAAACATAGCCCAGAGCAAAATGCCAGCTATATTCAAAAGGTAAAGTGTAGTGCAAAACCAGGTGAATGAATATAGCAAGCAAAGGAAGCTGGGCAAACAGGGCCAGGAGTGCAGGGCAAAAACAGCCCAGGAATAAGACAGCACTGAATATAGCACGTAAGACAGCACTGAATATAGCACCCAGGCAGGCAGTGGAAACACACAGTGGAACACAGTGTAGAGGTGAGACAGCCTGACCCTGGGACACATGCAATGAAACACAGGCTGGAATGGGGTATCAGGAGCAGCCCACAGTACACATCCCGGAGGATGCTACACGTGCACGGGAATGGCAAGCAACAACCCGGACCCATGTGGAGAACACAAGTAACAGTATAAACCATGTGTAACCCTAGCACCCAAGAATGAAACAGGACACAGTAAAATGTAGCAAATGCACTGTAATGACAAATACACAAAACGAAAGGTAACGGAACATAACAGTGATGCAAACCCATACAAAACCAAAGAACAAACTAAACAGAATTACCAATGCACCAACCACCACTGGACGACCCACCCGATAACAAAGAAAGACAACAGGACCAATCCCACCAAGCAACATGCCAAGCACCCCCCCCAACACACAACCCATACAACAAAAAGCCCACTACGGGTACAAAAAAAGGAAACACTATAGGCAAAGCAAGGATTCAAAAGGCAAACATATGTGAAAATAAAAACAGGATGTACAAGAAAGCACAGGACAAGGGTGCAAATGGGAGGAGGATGCACACAGGGACACAGGAATACAGTCCAGGAAAGGATGACATGTCCAGTAAGGGGGTGTGTGAAGGCAACACAATACAGGACGTAGGGCATGTCTAGCTGCCCGCTAGATCCGGGAGCTGAGCCTCTAACACAGCTGTCACTCTCCTCGTCTCTGTTATCAGGATGGCCTGCTGCTCAATCAGAGTCCTCTGTAGCCAGACGATGCAGCACAGCAGGTCCTCCATCCCCTCCGACTCCTCTGGCCTGGTCGCCCACAGTGATGCTCGGAGTGGACCTACAAGAGGAAGGGTGAGACCATGAGGATGGTACACCAGACAGGAGGCAGACAGCAGCCAAAGGTGGCCATACAGGGATGGACAGCATGTTCCAATGGGCAATCCCGGGTGGAGGCGAGTGCCGCACCAGTAGGCCAACCTTGAAGGTGCCCACAAAGCAGCACAGGGCGACACAGGCACCAACACAAAACCCAACACACATGATGACAACGATCCCGACAGTACCAGGGTACATGTGACACCACCCACCCCAGCACAGCACACAGTGAGACACAGCAGACACACAGCCGGGCCCCTGAGAGTTGAGTGCAAGGGCCACGCCACAACATGCACAACGGCACCCACATGTTGGGACATGCTGCCCACCAACAGATGGAAATGTACCGTAAAGCAGAGCACAGCACCAACAACAACTAAAGGCATGCAGGAGCAGCAATGAACCATGACAGTGGCCTGCCAATGACCGACCCAGGCCAGGGGATTACAGTCAGCCAGGACACAGATGCTGTCAGTGAAGGGCCGACGCATGCCACCAGGCAAGGCCACTGAAAGCATACCACCCAACTTGTGACATGGTACAAGGAAGGGTCCCCAACCCATGGGTCAAATGCCCCCATCCCACCCTGTGAGGACAAGTTCCACAGCCAAGGTCAACAGTGTCAGGCAACACTCCATAGGAAATGATGCACATAATGTAATAGCATAGTGATAACAGATCCTCAGAACAAAACTGCAACACAGTAACAGCGTCATGAGATACCCATGTAAGGACTCCACAATGCGTACGACACATTGCCATAATGTAGCACACTTTGACAGGCAATGTTCCACAGCTGGGGGACAGAAGGATGAGAGGAATGCCTGGAAGGCATGGTGTGTGGTGTCCCACATCCACAACAGGCACGCAGGTTGCGCCATGCAGGCCCATCCAGTGAATGCACAAGACAGCAAGACACCACCACCAGAGCAAATGCAGACACCCTGTGGGGGGGTAAGGAGGGACTCCAGAGGTGGGCATGGCAGCTGACAGCATGTGGTCCCCAACGAACACTCGCCACCACAGCACCCACCACCATCAGGCACCCGCACAGCAATGCATGCCGACAGTGCCCCACCCCCCGGGCCAGACTGTCAGCACCCAACTGTGGTGTGCAACACAGGTGTGCTGCACAGCACAGTGCCATACTGCCACTGGCCCACTGCCCATCATAGACATGCCATCAGACCAGTCAATGGCAGGACACCCAGATGTGACACACAGCCTAGTGAAAGGGCACAGATCACAGAGTGATGAGACAGGTACTCATGCAACACACCACTGCTCTCAGGGCTGCTCTCCTGCACCTGCTGCGGCATGGATGGCACCCTTGGGCTGCCTCTCCTCTGCTCCTGGATAATGTTCTGGCCCCCTCCTCCGGCCATGGGCTGCTCGATCCACTCTACAGAGGACAGGTGAAAAATTGGTGTTAGAGCATGGCACAGCATACACCACGTGCAGCACAGCAAGATGCACATGTATCCCCAACAACACTGCACACACAGGCAGTTAACATGGAGGACACCCACACAGAGGGTGGCAGGGCCCATGGAGCATTCGCCAGGCACACATGGCAGGAATTCATGGAGCCGCAGTTGTGCAACAGTGCCTGTTGCAGCTGTCCTGTGAACATCCGCATATCCATGTGTGTGTATGTCGACAGTCCCCCAGGAGCAGGATCCCTGCACCGTGGTGTCACCGATGCAGGCTGGTGCTGCACCAGGACACACCACACAGCATGACCCAACCCGCCTCCCACACTGATGGCCACAGCATGTAGCGGGCCCCTAGGGGGCCAAACTGTGGCTCCCCGCTGGTGCCACATGCGCCCCAGCACCGTGCAGTGTGGTACACACATGCACACACACACACACACTTGCAGCCCGACATGATGGTGCTATCAACATGCAACACCACTTACCTGGCACAGGCACAGTGCCCTCATGCACCATGCGCTTGTAGCACTCCAGCTGCTGACACTGCCGCCATTGCAGGTCCGTGTACCTGTGCCTGCACTTCTCCGCAGTATGGAAGATTCCAGTGTGGGCACTAAGCTTCCGTGCAACCATGGACCACACCTGCATATGTGGTAGGTCCCCCTTCCTGACCTCCCCAAAGAGCCTCTGGTACCTCTTCTGTACCAGCACCACCAGGTTTGCTGTCTCCACCTCCCCCCAGCGCATGTCCCTGTGCACCACAGCACACTGTCTTCCACGTCCTGGCATTGCCCACACAGCAAGTATTCCACTACACCTCTTAAGATATCCAGTGGTTGGCACACCCAGGACCCTCCTGCAACAACCACTGTAGCGCCGCGCTATCACATGACATAGCGCGGCGCTGCCCGGAAGTGTTCGCACTGCACATGCGATGTCCCCTGGCATGACCCTGAAGTGGAATACCATGCATGCGCATAGCGCCACGCTGTGTTGGCTAGTGCAGCGCTACGATGCGCTATGCCAGGACAATAATGCAGACGTGGGGGCCTCACGAGCATGCGTGGTGGTTGTGCTATAGCACAGAGCACTGCGCTAATGGGATAGCATGGCGCTGGCCCCCCAGTAGCCCTGCACTGACGTTTGCACAGCGCTAAGGTGTTAGCCCGGTGCTAATCAAGGCCATATTCAACCGGAATATGCAAATGGTGGTACTTGTGTATGCATGGTGCAAACTGTGTGATTAGCATATCATTATGTGCTGCTTTGCATGCATAACAGGCTTGATTGCCTAGCTGGGCTATAAAAGGGCAAGCAGTGCACCACCAGTGTTGAGTTGTGGGAATGCAGCATACTAAGGATACTGCAGAACTACAAGGGACAGGTGGAGAGATGCAACAGGGGATGAGCAGCAAGAGGCAGGTATGTACGACTGCAGTGGGACTCTTGGAATGGCAATAGCTCAGAACAGGGTCAGCCTGGACTGCAGCCCACAGATGTACCTGCTGGTGAACGGTCAGCCACACATTGGACCACAGGCAAACACTGTGCTGTGTGATGGTGCACAGCTACATACATCCGCCTGTGCAGCATACCGTCCAGTGCACTGTGCACATGCCCCTGCATCGCACTGTGCTGTGTGGCACTGCCTGCACACTGTGGGCATCAGGCAGGGGCCATGGTGCAATACCGAGGTATGTCCTGCAACACTGGCTCACTGACATGACTCCCTGGATGTGGGTCGTGGTAGGCTGTGACCGCTCTGCTGGGAGAACACAGGGTCCCGGCGCAGTACCATCCCATGCACCATATGGCCTGTGCCTGGTGTCCTGCCATTGTCTACGTGACAGTGCATGTGTCCACGCACTCGGCGTAGTGATCATGCAGGGCAAAGTACAGTGCCAGGTGGTGGGCATGGGGTGGCCCCATTCATGGGTGCACATGCCAGCCACGGGCGACAGCAGTGCACATGTGGGTACAGGGCTTGCTGTCCAGATACAGGGCGGCCAGTGACTATGTGGCTGTGTGCACCGTATATGTACTTGGTGCACAGTGACATGTCCATGTGGCCTGTGGCATTCTAGGGGGTGGCGTGGTGATGTCTATGTGTAATGCAATGCAGTCCTGCCACGGCTGCTGACACATGTCCCTTTTCAACTGTCCCATAGGTAGTGCAGCATGACAAGAGCGCATACGCACACATACATTCTCACAGGATGAGCTGACAACACTGGTGCATGCTGTGAAGGAGAGGGAGTAGGTGCTCCACATGCACAGGGTCACGGATGCGGTGGTGTGCCAAGCCTGGGATGAGGTGACAGCTGTGGTCAATGCTGTCGGCAGATATGGCAGGATGACCGAGGTGGTGCGAAAGCACTGGAATGACCTGCTGCACCGTGCCAAGGAAGAGGAGGCACAGCGGCTGCGGGAACGAATGTGGACTGGTGGAGGACCACAAGACCAACAGCAGTGGGTGGAGGAGTCACTCATGGCCATGGTGGTGTCCACACTGCAGACGGTGGCAGTCGCAGGTGTGCCGGATGACAGCTGTGAGACGCCTTTCACACTGCCCAGGACAGGTCTGTATTCGCATGTGTATACCCTGCATGGTGTGACGGCATAGGTGCAGAGTCTTGCTGTTGGGGCCCTGCACGGGGTGCACCGTGGGCTGCCAGACAGCTGCATGACAACGGCATGTGCACTGTGTGTTGGGTGGGTGCATGTGGTCTCGGGCTGATGTGTGGGGTGTGCATGGCCATGGCAGGAGGTACGTGTCCAGGGGTTTGCATGGTGTGGTGGTGGTGGTGTTAGGGCACAGTGTCTGTGTACAGGTGACTGACCCTGTCCCGTTTTTATCCACAGCGGTGTCTGCAAGGCCTGTGGAACCACAGGAGCAGCACAGGATGTATGACCATGGTCCAGAGGTTGTGGAGGATGATGGTGAACGGCCATCTACATCCAGTCTGGGTGCCAGTCGTGGATGCACAGAGCCACTGCATGTGTGGCATTCCAATGGACAGGGGCTGCATCTGCCTGGGGAGGGGGGGACACACTTCAGTCAGGGAGGTGGGATCCACTGAGTACCTGGAGGATGCACAAATGGAGGAAATGGGTGTACGGCAGGTAATCCTAGTGACTGTGACCAGTGGTGATGGCACTGAAGTGTCAGAGGGTCCTCACCACCTGGACGTGCCTGTGGAGGGGGATGCAGGGGTGGGGCTGGTAGCAGGCCGTGGAACAGGAGCCAGTGGTGTGTTCGTCATTGCTGGTGTGGCCGTCCCTGTGCATCCTATGATGGGCAGTGTGGGGAACATTCCTGCACCACTGGACATGCGGTGTCCCACACATATTGTGGTCCCGGGCCATCCAGTGCAACAGCGCTCCACCAGTGGTCGGCAGCAGCAGGCCATGCCAGATGTGCAACAGTGTCCCGTATCTCCTGTGCAGCAGGCACCTGTGCCAGCTGCAAATGAGGGGCTGCGCCCCTAAAGCAGGATGCCCAAGGTGCCCGCCCACTCCTGCAGGCTGCTGTCACATCCCAGCTGGAAGCTCGTATGGACCTGCATGGCCTATGGAGGGAGCTGAGGCATGAGCTGGCACTGATGAGGGAGTCCATATCAGTGGGCTTTGCCCATGCTGAACAGCGGGTGGAGGACAGGTTGGGCCGCATGGTGGGTGCGATCGACCGCGGCTTTGCTGGTCTGATGGCTGCAGTGGTCAACATCGCAAATGTACTTCATGGGGTGCATGGGGGTTGCCAGCATGAGCTGGTTGTTCAGGGTGCAGAAGGCACAGGGGCACACTGGCGGGCAACCCGTGGCCACAGGGCTGGCACTGGGTACAGTCCACTGCATCATGCACCACGTCAGGCACTCAGTGCCACCATGGATGTCCACCCACCCTGTCAGGCTCTGCCATTCAACGGGAGCACAGGAGGGCTGCCCTGCCTGCCTCACTGTTTTCCTCTACCTTGTCCTTGGCCCAGAGCACCCCGGGGTCTGTGATCCATGGTAGTGGTACACGTCGGGTGCATGGTGGTAGTCGGAGGTGATGGTCATGGTCGTACTGCATCACTGCGCAGTCATCATCCCCCATGTCAACATTTGCACACCCACATCCGCGTGCATACATGCACACACACCCACCAATGAACAGCCTCGCACTCCATCCCATGCACACTCACACTTCCACTGCCATGGTTACCCTCCTTACACTCACACCACACATCATGCTTCCCCTGTGACAGTACACCGTGGCTGTGTGTGCACCCCCCGTGTGTCCTGCACACCCCCAACATCACACCACATGCACACGTGTTTTCTGTTCCACTCTGTTGTGTTCCTATTGTGATTGTTGGTGTCACTGTTCTGGTTCTTGGTGCACATTTAATAGATTCAGCATTGTACTGTTTCATGTTGTTGTGCAGTCTGTACTTACCCTCTGGTCTGTGACAGTGTTCTGATGATGTTGTCCCTGTGCTCTATGGCCATGCAAGGATCCCTCCTCTCGAGTTGCTCCACTATCCCCCTGACTGCTGACTCTGGCTCACTGTTGGACTGTCCCTCAGGTTCAGGTGCCTGTATCCCATGGTTCATTGCCATGTTGTGCAGCATACAACAGGCTAGAAAGATATGGCATACCTTCTGAGGCATATACTGTAGGGCACCGTCTGATGTGTCTAAGCTTCTGAATCACATCTTCAGGATGCCAAACACCCTCTCTATGATGTTCCTTGTGCTGGCATGTGCCTCGTTGTACATCTCCTCGGCCACTGTGGCTGGTCGGAGTACTGGTGTCAGCAGCCAGGGCCACAGGGGATAGGCGCTGTCCCCTGTCAAGAGATGTGTACCTGTTAGTGCCATACTGCAGTCTGGCCGTTGCTGTCCTGCACCTCTGTGTAGCCCTCCCACACCCCTTCCCTGGCCTCCCCTGCCTGCCCCCATCCATGCTGTCGTGTGTATGCCTTGTATGCTGCTACTCACCGACTAGTTGCCCACTGGTTATCCTGCCTTCCTCAAATGCCTGGCACAGCTGGGATTGGTGCCAGATAAAGATGTCATAGGCACTGCCGGGGTACTGCGCATAGACATTGTTGATGCACCCAGTCGCATCGCACACCACCTTGCAGTTGATGGAATGGTACCCCTTCCTGTTTACGTACACATCACTGCCATCACCAGGTGGTGCATGGATGGGAACATGGGTGCAGTCAATGGCACCCAGTACAGATGGTAGGTGTGCAACTCGATGGAACTGCTGCATTGTTTCTCTGTGCTCTGCTGCCATGCTGGGGAATACTATGAACTCCCCAGCATGTGGCAGGAAAGCCTCTAGGAACTGGGTCAGGAGGCATGAGGTGGCAGACTGCAATACCCCGATAGTGTCCCCTGTTGGTCATTGGAATGTCCCTGTGGCAAGGAAGCACATCGCTGCTGTCACCTTCTCCTCCACTGTCATGGCATGGCTGCGTCTGGTATTTGAGTGCAGCTGCTCATGCAGGAGTTCACATAGCTGTCTCAACATTCCCCTGTTCATCCTGTACCGACCAGTGATGTGGTCATCAGGCAGGGTCTCGAAGGAGACCCTGGGCCGGTACCACCTGTTTGCAGCATACCGTCTCCTTGGCCTGCGTTGAGGCCCATGTTGTGCCTGCTCCCTCTCCTCCTCCTCCACTACAGCTGCCATCAATGGCAGCATCACTGTTACTGGCACTGCACACATTCCCAGTTCCTGTTGTGGTCCCTCCTCCTAGGTGTTTTGCCCTGGGTTAAGACCTGCCTTTTACAGGTGGTAACTAGCGCCGCGCTAGGTGTTGCGCTATGTGTCCTAGCGCAGCACTGGGGCTTTGAATATCCCTTTGCGCATGTCTGCTGGCCACCCCCCCTCAATTTGCCCCTTGCATACATTATTGGTTTGCCCCACGCTACTGCTGTTAGCGCGTGCTAACTGGTCCTTTGAATATGGCTGCTCCGCGCTATTCCTGCGCTATTCTCATGCTATTGGTTTGCGCACTGCACTATGCTTTGAATATCTGTCCCCACATGTTTTGTTTCAAGCACCACATTTCCCTTGGTATAATTTTAATTGTAAGTTTCATTTGAAATCCTTATCACACAGCCTCCCCTCAGTGTTCCTCATTATTGATTCATGTCTGAAGTCTAGTAAAAGTTGCACCAAGAGTACATACTATATAGTGTAATTAATTTCCCCTCACCTTCTGGCCTCTGTTATCTGCTTCTTATGTCAACAAACTTCAGCCCGAAGAGAACTTCTCAGTTAGTCTGTGCTGGGAAACCCAACCTTACACCAAGGCTCTTCACACCCACCCCACACCTGATTGAGAGCTTGTCCAACCACTCGACAGATACTGTAGTGGGCCAGCCCAATGAACATATAGGATAGCTGCTCTGTTGTTGGCTAGGTTGTGCCTAGTTTTGGGGTTACCATGGATGCAGTTAGGATGCCAACCAATTGGACATCAGAGAGTGGCCTCCGTGAGCGATGGCTACAGCACTCTGTGGTGAGGGCAGGTTGTCAGGGCAGTGGGCAGCTGAGGCATGAGGCTTGCCTTCGGGGGTGTGGTGGGCAGTGAATGGGGGCAGCACTATGAGTGGGAGTACATGTTGATAGACCAACCTCAGGACTGGTGTTTCAGGGAAGGGGGATGCTGCAGTTTTGTAACCTGTCCCAGGGTCTGTCTGGCTTTCAGACCATGTGATATGGATGAAGTCCTGGACCCAGGCATGTTGCCCAACTGCAGCTGCCAGCTGTTGCCTGTTCAGCTGTGAGGACTACTCACCTAGAAATCCAATGCACATGAGTTGACAGTCAGCTGCAGGACAATGGCTGCCAACCATTCAGTGTCATGGTGGAGGGGGATGGCTGCTCATTCTGCCTCTGCTTTCCCTACAGTTGAGTGGCAAAATACACACAAGCCATGGGAGAGATCTGAGAGCATCAGCAGAAATGCTTCATCAGTTGAAATATGCTCTCGCACTGCAGGCAGAGAGGGGGAGTGGAAGCGAATCCACCAGCCAACCAAAAAAATACACAAGCCATGGGAGAGATCTGAGAGACAGCACCAGCAGAAATGCTTCACTGGGTGATGTCAGCCAATCTGGTCTGCTGGGCGGTGTCCTACAGATGAATGGAAAAAGCTGCATATGATTGGTGTGGCTTTTTCTTTTCAATTACATGCCAGCAAAGACAGAATAGTGTGATGACCTGCCTGGCTGACGATTGTGTGATACTGTTAAGTCCCTTGCAGACCACTCTACACTGGACAGACAGTGTCACACCCCTCAAAAGTCACTATACCGTAAGAAGTTCACTGCACATGCATGCACAGCGAGCTCAAAAAGCAAGAGACTTCTTTTAAATCTATTCATAACTTTACAGTTAATTCTTCAAGCAAAACACACCAAGTGCCAGACAAAACATATCACTATGATGATACTTAGGATTTTTTCCATTATTTTAACCCAAATGTTTCCAGGCAACAGCAAAAACAGATTTTGTATCTTCGTGGCTCAGTTGCCTAAAAATCCTTTATCACTTTAATCCTTCTTGGTTTCTGTTATGATTTTCAGGACATAAATACACTTGAACTCTTCTTTAGTACAAAATCTTTATTTTTGGTGCCATCCTATTAATTTGGAATCAGGCTGCTGACATCAAAGGGGGTGTGACCATGTGGGGGCATGCAACACATTAATGCTGACATTTCTGTGTCATGATGTGACACTTTCCTCAGAGTGAGCCATTCTTGTTTTTCATTTATTTTTTTTCAATTGTTTAACCAGGAGTGGTACACTAAGCTGAAAGCTTGTTTACAGGTGTGACCTGGGAGCACAGGGAGATTAAGTGACTTGCTCAGGATCACACAGTATTCAAGTGGGGGCAGTGGGATTCAAACCCAGGTCTCCAGATTTGCAGTTCAGAGCCTTAAACCACTGCAATATACTGCCTCCCATTGAAAGAGGGCTTATTTAAAATACTCCCATGTTGCCATGGTAACCAATTAATACTGGCTCAATAACTTCAGTTTACCAGTGGTAAAGGACACAAAAACCCTCATGTGCATATCAGTATAAAAAAAATCCCTTCACTGTTAAAAAACATTGACTTTAATTAAGTAGTTGAATACCTGAAAAGCATAGACCAACATTGGAAATTTCTGATTTACGTGCTGCAGAAAAATTCTCCTCAGAGCCTGTGTTCACTTTAATGCCTGTTAATATGCCCAAGTTACAGCTGAATTCTGTAATTCATTTTAAGTTCCCTAAATCAAAAAAAAAAATAATTTCACATCTTATCACAGACTCTGGGGTTAACCCCCAATAACTAGTGATTGTTTCCAAATGGCTACCTTTAACCTTGTTGGCTCATTTTTGTTGGTCTCAGGTTAAGCATATCAAAATCCAGTTTAATAAATACCTGCCATCATGCTGAAATGTGCAAAGCCTATAAAATCTGTAGTTCTATCGATTCAGGCATTCTTGAGATGTTGCTATTTATTAACGAGCAGCAATAATTAGTAATCGAGTGTTACAACCATGTACTGGCACATACAAGGTTCCATTGAAAAGTCTAATGTATATTGAAATTGTTGGGAAATATCTTAAGTATTCTAATTTCCTGAATTTTAAAGTAGACAACCCTCCTCACCATTTAGTGGCAATCATCCAAAACTAACAATTTTGTATCTACACCTAAATTGTGCTGAACTCTTCTTTAAGAACCTCAGGAGACAAAAAGCATATGAAGAGGTACCACATTATATCTTTTCATTTAATTTTCTGTAGATGTGTTGACTTCCTTCCTTCCTCTTATTGGTAGTCTGTGAAAAATGTTTAAAGCCAATGTTACCAATAAGAAAAATATTCTAATATGTGCCAATCAAAAAAAATAAACAACAACCAAAATTAATGCACCAAAAAGCCAACAACTGTATTAGAAACAGCTACGTGTGCTCATACAGTATATACTATATGGACTGTTCTAGGTAGACATTTACTACAACCTTGTAGTTCCCACACTCTGACCGACCTAGTTAAATACATATAACAATTTTTTGTAAAATTGTAACACCCTTAAAATGCTGTGTACTTGGTTATCCCAAGTGTCTCTCTCCCATCAAAGACTTGTCTTGTTGCTGGAACCAGTGACTGCTGTATGACAAATTAGGTAAGTGTGATTCAATGTATTTCAGTGGAGTTTTCAACTGCACGTACCATATTTGTCATACAGCAGTTGTTGGTTCCAGCAACAAGACGTGTCTGTGATGGAAAAGTGGATCTGCACAATGGGACCTGTTCAGGTGATTGAGGGTGTGTGGGGGGGGTCGAGGGATGCAGGGTGGTGAGTGCTCAGTGGGAGGTCAGGCTGGGAGAGAGGAGACCACATCACAGATTGACTTTTCTTTTATAGATTTGAGGAAAATAAGACTTTAAGGAACTGTTTTCTTATTTTCAGGCTCAGACCAACATTGGAGGGTGGGGTTACCACTAGCCACCAGGGCAAGCTAGCAATAGAAAAGTGCCAATCATCACAGGGTAGGAAGTGCCACTAGACACCAGGAATAAAATATCAGTTTATGAAGTGAGGAATGGGAAGGTGGGGGGAGGTACTGTTAGACACCAAGAAAACATATTTATTTAACAGGGACTGCAATCGCTGGGTTGGAGTGCCACTAGACCTCAGGGGTAAGCATTTTATTTTATGGGGATGGTGACTGGATGATGGGGGGGTGCCACTATGGAAATATAATTATTTTATGGGGATGGCAGTCAGAGGGTGGGGGGTGCCACTTCACACCAGAAAAATTGATGACTGTAACAAGGACAGCGATCGGAGGGTGGGGGTGCCACTAGATATCAGGTAAACACATTTGTTTACTGGGGACAGTGATCAGCATACCTCTCAACTGTACCACATTATGAGGAGCGTTCCTCATTTTACTCCACAAAAGCTCCCTGTTGCACATTGTGAGGACTTGTCCCACATTCAGTGTTAATATTTTAAAGCAAAACTCTATAGTAAATGATGCAAAAATATATTATTATATTAATAACAGACTTTCTGAACATAAATACAAACATTTTGAAAGTGTTCTGAGCTTCTTAGGTAAATATTTGATTAAGTGTTCCACATTTTGCTCATTTGTTCCACATTTTGAGGGGCAATGTTCCACATTTAGGGGACAAAAGGTTGAGATGTATGGTGATTAGAGGGTGGGGGGGTGCCACTAGATATTGGGGAACATTTTAAAAATTAGGGGGATGGTGATGGAAGTGTGCAGGGATGCCACTAGACACCAGGGAAAGCAATACAAATTATGGCAAAAGACTCAGAAAAGGCTTTTTTCAAGTGAAGGAATCATTTTCCATATGAAATGAAAAAGGATTCCTTCAAATGAAAAAAGATAGAAATCCTTTTTCATGACTCATGATCCTTTTTTATTTAAACATAAAAGGATTCACAAAAAAATATTTAAAATGTTAAAAATGCCAGGGTTATTTTACCACCAGACAACTGCAGAATCCACCTAATGAAGTTCCGATGAACCAGATATATCAGTTAGTGTCTGTACAGCACCTCATTTTTGTTGGTTCTCAATATTTTTGGGGGCTGAAAACAAGACGGCAGAAAACAAAAAAGGAATTTTTTCTCAGGAAAAAGGATTGGCCCCTCATGAAAAAGAATCCTTTTTCATTTAAGCAAATTATTTTTTCTCACAAGAAGCTGTCCAAAAATGTTTTCCCATTGACTAACATAGGAACTATAAAATGTAATAACTTTTGAATGGATTAATATTTTTTCACCAAACCAGCAGAAAGCACTTCTGTGGGTCAAGCCCTATGAACCCAGAAAATTTCAGACCAAATTTCCAAACCATCTGCATGCAGCGTGTAATAAAACAAAAACTGGAAAAAGGGAGAATTTTAAGGTTTTTCAATATTGGTATATTGGAATCCATGCATCCACCCAAAACAAACTTGGTAAGTCGAAAGATCTACCCCACAACACTGTGCATGCAAAATGTCATGCATATCCGTTATACAGTTGTAAGTTATTAAAGTACAAAATTCTGGTTTTAACATAGAAATCCCTGCTCAACCCTAACTATAGTGATACTACTATGCCACTATAATATATATGTATATATTTATTTTTGTTCAATATTCATAAAAAAACATTTGCAAATATCTCCATGTAATACAATATAAACATCACTTCATACACTTTAATACAATGGTAGATGAGCTATCACATTGATTACCTTCATTACTAGATTCAGGGGGATTACCCAAGGTTATCATATATAATATGTGACTTAATAATAGACTAATATGCCATCAAATGCTTGGGTGGATAACTCAGTAGTGACTATTTGTGTGAAATCATAACTGGCTACTCAATTTAGACTAATAATATCGAAAAGATTCCTGTGATTCTCCTGGGTCTGTATGGAACCCAAAGCCCCTGCTACAACTAAAACAGCAAAACTGTAGAACCGTTGTAGAATACCTGACTTACAGTGTAAAACTTGCAATGTAGAACATTCCCCAACCTCCACATAAAAGTCTAGGATATAATATACCATTTCAGGTCCCTCAAGTCACTGACAATTTTAAGCATACTCATAATATAGAGTGACTCCTCCATAGTCCATGGTATCACATTTTTAAGTGTGTCCTTGGTACACCATGCAGCTGTGCGCAAAGGAAAACAGTCTCTAGTTTGTTGTGAAAAGGGTGCGAAGCAAAGCTCCAGAATGGTGCCATTACAAAGTTATTTTGCACACACTGTTTACGGCATAAAACAGCAGGGGCTGGACTAATAAAACTTTGCCCTGGTGCAAACCTGACTTTGCACCGAGTTGGTATTCCCAAAAGCCCAGTTTGTGGACTCAAACTGTGTTTGTGCTGGGGCAAAGTGTGAAAGGGGCTGCAAAGCAAATAAGGGGGAAGGGAGCTGCATATCAGTGCAATCCGATACACAAAGCATTTGTTCCCACTAAGAGCCTTTTGTGGGGTTCCCTTGCAAGGAGTATATACCACTGACCAAGACCTTGCTTTAATCCTGTACAACTCTAGTGATTGGCAGGGGTACTGTGGTGCCCACCACCAATTGCTGGCCCAAATGTAACAATTTAAGTATACCCTGGTGGCTAGTGGCCCCCTGCCAATCACCAGCCTAAGTATAAGAACTGAAGTATTCCCTGATGGCCAGTGGACCCCCCACCAATCAACGGTCTGAGTGTAAGAACTTAAGTATTTCCTATTGGCTATTGGGCCACCACCCCCGCGCTGATCACTGGACCAATTGTAAATATATATTTCCCTGGTCTCCAGTGGTTCCTTCCCCCACCTGATTACCCCTCTGATGTCTGGACACTGTTTCTCTGGTGTCCGTTGTATTTCCCCCCCTCCCCCTCATCCTGATACCCTGTACGATAGTTAATGCATTCCCTGGTATCCAATGGACCACTTTCCCTATCCCTGATCCCCATATGTTATAGTGCAAGCAGTCACTGGTGTCTAATGAACCCCCCATCCTGTCAGATAGTGCCCCACCACCCTACTCTTCCCCATCCTAACTACAAGCCAGTGACTGGCACAGCCCTCCATTCTCCACCACGGTTGGCCGCTGACTCAGCTGTCAAGGAGTGCATGCTGCTACAGTATGAATTAATTATAAAGGCAATTTAACAGAATACATGGGTATTAATGGGAAGCATTTATTTTTAGAATGAATAGAATGACAGGATGAAATACAGTGACATAAAACATAAGGACAAAAGGTATAATAATTTAAGCAGCATTTACAAGAGCTTATGTTTAAAACCAGTTATGTGAGCAAAAAGTGTTTACTTTGGATAGTGAAGTTAATGAGAGTAATGTACAGGGATTAACAGCTGCATTATGATGCTGTGTTTTATTAAACATTAATAAAGTGGATAAAGTGGTAAAGGAAATCCATGGGTGACAATACATATAGGTTTATATCATTTGGAGGGTATATCCAGTGTTGGAGAGCATTGCAACTGTGATCTTAGGGACAGTAAAACTGGCATTAATTATTTTTGTAATATAATCTTTTAACAGTGCAACACGGAGGGCCTGAGGAAGTGGCCAGGCCATGAAATGTTGCCTAGTTGTGTAGGAAGTGAAAATAAAATATATCTGAAACAGAATATTCAGTGGTGTTCATCCAATATTTTTTGCATTTTGTGACTGGTCACTTTTGGATGGCCCAAAATTTTGTAGAAAAACCTCAGGGGAGCGGGGCAACCCGAATCCTCTTTGGAACAAATTGAAAAGGGTGGCATCAGTCTCACATTTTTGCAAATGCTGGCATTGGTGCTAAAGAGGTCACACGATCTTCAGTTGGAGTTTCTAGAACAATCAGGTTTTTGCAGAAATTGGTAAAACTTCATACTTTAAAAAATATATTTTTTAATAAATTGTGCAATTTCCATTTTTCTTGGATTAAGGGAGTGTCCAGCACTATGTTCCCATGACTCCTAGTTGTTTCACATTCAGTGTACATCCCATACAAACACAAACAGTCTGTACAGTCATGACAGTGCATGCAGAGGATGGAGAGCTGTTTTATTATAGATCAGTCCTTTTAAACCCTTAATCTTTATAAAAACACAAGCTTAGAAGTCGTTGTGTTAGCTAAATTGATAGAACTCGATATCTAATAGTTTAGTTTCTCATAATGTTTTGCAGATTTCTTTTTGGGGGGGGATTTCTTTTGGGGGGGCTTTGGAAGCCTTTTTCTGTTACACTGAACATTGAACATAGCAGACTAATTACCATCATCACCATTAACTTAACAGACCATCCAGCAGTCTAGGTAGTAGCAGCTTATACTGTCATTTTATATATGATAGCGGTTTACATGAAGTTATACCGTCAAGCAGTGTGGGTGCTGCCTAGGCTAATACTATTAGTTTACCTTTAGTCAGCAATACAAGAAGCAGTAGCAGCATAGTGGTAGTAGCAGAAGAAGAAGTAGAAGATAAAGTAGTAGCAGCAGTTGTAGTAGAATTAGTAGTAATAGCAGAAGTAGTAGTATTAGTACTACTTGTAGTAGATATAGCAGGAATATTAATAGTGGAAGCAGAAGGTGTAGTAGTTGCAGCAGTAGTGGTAGTTTTAAGTTGTAACAGTAGAAGTAGAATGTGTAGTAGTAGTAGTAGCATAAATAGCAGCAGTAGTAGAAATGGCAGTAGAAGTATTAGCTGTAATAGTAGTACGTGTAGCAATAGTATTTGCAGTAGTAGCAGCAGCAGTAGAAGTAATGGCAGTATTAGTTGTAGTAGTATAAGTAGGTGCAGTTGTAGTATTAGTAGTAGCAATAGTAGTAGTAGTATTAATTATTGTACCAGAAGTAGTAGTATCAGTTGTAGAAGTAGTAGTACTGAAGCAGTAATAGTAGTAGTAGTAGCAGCAGTACTAGTGACATTTTATTAAGCTTATTTCAAGAGTTGTGTGTGCTGTACATCAATAGACAACAGCAGAATATAGAACAGCACAATACAAAATAACAATATTTACATAAATCATAAAGATTTGAATCAAGATTTTTATTTTTAATTGCAGCATTAATGTAGGCTGCCTGGCTGTACTGCAGTGGTGGAATTTAAAGATCAACTGCACTACCTCTTCTGAATGCTTATTCTTTTCCTGTACTAACCATCTGCAATGCACGCTCAGCGAAAAACAACCAGGAGTCATATGACTAATAGTCTTGGACACACACCCTACAAAAGGTGCATGGTCTTCTGAAATTGCACACTTTTTCTTCAAGGACAGTGGCACAATACAGAAACTGAACTTCTACAATAACAGATTTCTAAAAATGTGCTTTTTGAGAAAAAAAATAGCATTGTAGTCAAATTTCTCTAATTGATTTCTGTTTCAAACAACTGCTGCCCCCCCCTTTTGAAGTTTCTCTGTTTAAAACCTCTGTATTCTCTGCCCTTCCCCGTATCTGAAGTGTTGCCCTTTTCAGCTTGAAACATCGTACTCATTTCTCATATAAGTATTTTCTTTTAGCATGCTGTTTTGATTTGCTTTTATTTATTTATTTGGTAAATCCATGGGTTTCATAGCCTGTTTTCATTGTCAACCAGAGACGATTAAAAATACAGAACAGGAATAATATTCAACATTAAAGACAAAACATTTCCATTGAAATTACAAGCAGTATTTGACAAAAGATGCATGTTAAGAACCCATCTAAAATTACAGATCTAATACCTTAAAGAAGAAAATCTACCATACAGGTTCCTAAAAGGACAGTTGGCCACTATCTTGCCAGCATAATGAAATTCCACCCAGCACTAACTGTTACTTACCAGGGAGGCACCTCTCCCACTGTATGGCAATTTCTGCTGGTGGCACAATGGGGAGGCTATTGCAGTATAAAACTGTGCCACTGCCAGCTATGATTGTGTACTGGGCCCTGTCACTTTCTTTTGATTTTTACATGTATTCACCAGTTATAAATTTTGTTAGAGATATTTTAATCCTCCTGTTGCCATAGCCTGCCCATGTCTTTTTTTTTCCCCCTGTCTCCCCGGCCAGCCCTCCCTTCCACTAGTCTTCCCAGCCCTTTCACCCCAGCTTCTCCCAGGGCTTACCTCTTCTGTAGCCCCCCATGGCTTACCCTCTGTGGCAGGGTGACTGGGAGTCCTTCGACCCACCAGAATCAGATCCATATTCTGGGAGGAGCCTGAGTCACCAGCTGCAGGGCCTGCAGAGGATGGTGCTCATTCTTGCGGTGGCCAGGGTTTTCCATTTTTAATCGCCATGAGAGATGTAGCATTCAATGATGTCATGGCACACACACCAATGTCTGCCATGCCTCCCCAACCTTCCAGCCTGGGCAGCCTCTTTTCTGGCTTCCATCAGGGTCTATCAGAGCACCAGGCTCTTCTCCCCTCCAGAGGAGAAGAGCAGTCCTATGGATGCTTGATCCTTCTCCCTTGGCTGGCCGTCTGACACCCCAAGTTCACTTCCAAACCCAAGTCGAGCCTACCATCTTGACCAACCCACCTAGCCACATCACGCACCTTCTGCCAGAGCTGGCAATACATCTTTGGCTTTGTAGAGTGATCCCTGGAAAGGACTAATAGGGGTTCATAACCCCTCCATGGTCTGAATACTGCAGACAGGCAGATATAATGGTTGTCGGTCATGGCCTTTGGCAGGTTGGTCAGGTCATTCTGCTGCAAATGTACTCTAGTTTTCCACTTTGCTCTTCTCCCAGATGGCACAAAGCATTGAGGGGACTGCCTCAGATGCACACAGCATGCACTCTGCTAGAACAGCAAGCTCCCTGACCCACCAGCATATATCTCTACAATGACTGAGTATGCCACTGCTCCTCCCAAGGGTGGGAAATACTGCCAGCAGCAGCACACTCCCAGTCTGGCTGCCTCAGCATTGACTCTTGAGCTCACTCCTGTACCAAGGTCATCAGCATGGAAGTGCCAACATCTTCAGGTGGCCTCAGTTATAAATGTTTTGATTTTGAATGCGTGTGAGATGATATGCCATCTACCTGGCTGAAATGCACTGGATGTTTTTGATCTTTGATATGGTTTGTATTGATTGATTTGTTCATTGCTGAAAACACAACAGTACAACATGAGTTCAAAAAAAATGCAATCTTTCCAATGACTGAGTGAAAATAACTTTGACTTCCAGTCCACTGCAGTTCTGTAAAGCTCCATTTTGGTTCCCTTAGACCCCACTATAATCATAATGTTGCATCTCGGCTGTATCCCTAGCAAGTAAAAATGTATGTACAGTATGTTGCAAAGTGCTGTGGCAACCATGCTGAACACATCTGAATCTCCTGTTGAGAAATTTAGATGTGGTTTGGACTGTGGAGTGGATTCATCGCTGCTGAGTTTTCTTGTTAATTTTCATCCTAAATGAAGTTTTGCATTGTGATGTAGAACAACTCCCCCTCTCCACATATAGAACAATGGATAGGGAACTGTGCACAACAAGGCTATGTTCCCATCGAGGGTTTTGATGACATCATAGACTTCAAGAGCGAAGCCCGAGAGGTCCCTATGATGTCATCAAACACCCGAGATGGAAACACAGCCTTGACATGCACAGTTCTATCTGTTATTTTGTATAGTATATGGTTCTCCACAAACTGTGCCACATTAATTTCACAAGGATTTGTTAGTTTCTGTACCTTGTCCAGACACTGCCATTTTCTCCTGGTCCTTGCTGCAGTTCTGCTTCCCTGCCGACCCCGAAGGTACCATTGCTCACTGTCATCCAGCTTAGCTTTGTATGGAGAGACCACTGATTTATTAAAAAAAAACTGATGACAAACTGATAGTTTGGAAACAGGGTGCCGACTATGGCAGTCAATGTCCAAACTATCTGAAAAGCTCATGCTCAACCACTCGCTTACCAGCGCCGCCATGCTGTACAGTATTTTTTGAAAAGCCAATGTTTCAGCCAATCAGGAAACAGTTGAAGGTTAAGAAGTTGTTGTACTATCGTTGTGATGTCAGAACGATAATACAACAACTTTTTTGACCTTTGAACTGTCCTACAACAGGATTTGGAAAACCATTGTTTTCCATCCACAATAAACCCTAACCATATACTATAAATGTTTAGGCATTCAAATCCAAAAGCCATATTTCTCAAACATTTTGAAATTCACCCACCCTTGAAAAAAAATCTGGAATCAATCATTTGATCATAAGTAATAAGCAAAGCCCATATCCTGTTTCCGATTAATACAGATGTGCACAAACAGACCACAGGGACTAGCTGGATAGCATGACTGCCAAAGGCTAGTTTTCAAAAAACCCAGACCTAAAAGCAGTTGTACTTTTGTAACCTTCAATTCACAAAAGAATAAAAAACAACCATGCATGCAGGCAAGATACATTCATAAAACTATCACTGTAAACATAGAATAATCCATTGGGTGGTTTGCATAATAATAAGTGTATACACACTCAAGGTGTGTGACATTACATACCCCTCCAGAGCACAGCTTGAGGGTTTATACAAGTATCACACACTGAGGGTGTGTATAAAATTCAAATTCAAATTTAAGCACATCATGCCATGTGTTATTTTATACAATTACTGGACAATGTTTCTTGGCCCCAAGGATCTTGTTAGTGTTGAGTCATGTGCAAATATACATATACATATTTAAAAAAAAAATGTAATTATTTTATCTGCCATTTTACCTGTGTGCCTCCAACCCCTCCTACCCCCACTCACCTCAGTCTGCTCTGTCCATTTCCCCAGCCTTTCACACCTTCCCGGTGTCATTAGCTTGGGTTTTAACCTCCTCCCCAAGAAAGCAGAATAAAGACAACTGAAGAAAGAAAGAAAGAAAAAGCAGCCACAAGTGACAAATTTGCTTTTACAAGTTAAAAGGAAGTTGAAGTCAGAGACCATTTTAGTCAGTGATTTAATGGGTTCAATTTTCAAAGAGCCCTTAGATTGCCACAATTTGCAGTGATCAAGGGCTGCAGAAACTCCCGGGTGCATCAGGGACTCTGCACCCAATTCTATAAAAACAGGGGCCCCTGCACCAAAAATCTGGGAGTTGAAATACCAGCAGGCTAGCCTCAAACATTTGGTGCACCTGTGGGAATTGCTGCAGGGTTCCAGCTCCCCCCACCTTGCACAACACTAGCAGGGCCAGGATGTTGGGGGGAGGTGAAACATGTTTGTGAGGAGGGGTCTGGGGGCAGAAGAGGTGTGGGGTGACATGGGGGTGTTGGGGAAGTGGTGAGCATGTTGGGGGTGACATGGCACCCAGCAGGGTGCTGTTATATGACTATTAAGCTACTGGATGGTACCACAGAGAGAGGTCCAGTGACAAGCAATGCCTGAGGCTGGGGCTGCTGCCAGGGCTGTACCCACCTGGAGCCATGGCATTGTTTGTCCCTGGAACCTCCACAATACCATGCCATTAGCTTAATAGTTATATCAATGGCACCCCTTCCAGGTGCCACATCACCCCCTCACATGGCCACTATCTCCCCAACACCCTCATGGCACCCCTTCTGACCCTGGAACCCATGTTCAGAGCCTCCCAGTTCATCACATTTGCACATGGCACTTAGACCACCTCATGGGTGGTCTAAGTCAAGCCCCTTGATGCGCCATGGCAGGACTTACAGATTACAATAAAAGGGAATGGTGCAGCCCCACCATGCCCAAGCCACCTTGCAACCTGGCGCATAGGCACTTTCTCTGCAAGGGTGGCACTAGGTGGCTTTGCCGCATGGTATCTCGATGTCACCGCAACCAGCATTTGAGAACAGGGATCACCACGAACCATGACACATGGTGACACTTATGTCATTCTTATTTGGCTCAGGCACCTTGTGTCATAGTTTTGCTTTTGAAAATTTGGCCCAGTGTGGGAAATGTGTGCACTATTGTGCACAAGGGAATTTGTGGTCACAAGGAGTGAACAGTGCTGTGGCTTGTGAATGCCTTTTATAACAACAAATTACACATGGCTTTCCATATGATAAGAACACTGCCAGTTATTATAAAGGGATCTTGCACCTCAAATGAATATAGCATACTGTCTTTTATATTTGTGTATATGTGTGGGTGTTGTTTGTACACCCCAAAAGCAAATAAACAAACTGCTCCATTATCTAATTGTGTTTCTTTTCCTTGTAGGGCCACCTAACCACTGAGGGCATTCCATGTCACCACATGTGGGCTACTGTAGCTTCTACATGCTCTTTTGATAGGGAAACTCACAGGACTGCCACGTGCATGCACTCTCACTGTAAGTCTTTTAAAGAGCTAGTAGTGCCAAAAAGTAGCAGGCAAAACACTTTAGTCATTTTTAAAAATAGTTCCTTATTAAGTTTTGTTTCTGAAGTGTTTTTCCTTTTCTCTGTGCTCATTAGATGGTGTTCTGTTTAATGATATTTGGTGTGATGTGAAAAGCAGTGATTTACCTGGCAGCAGACATACATAGTTCTATTCCTCCCACTACATCATCAACATGTGATCTCACTCATTGTTACATCACAGGCCCTGCTGCCTAACTGGCAACATGTAACTTGTTTACTAGTGATGCCACAGTCACCGAGCCCACAGTGCTGATGATGTATAGGGAGGAACAGAGCTATGTCAGCCTCCAGATAGAGTACTGTTCCTCACATCACACCCAGTACTGTCAGCTAGAAAACCATCTAATGAACAAACTAGAAAAGAAAAAAAACCTTGGTTATAGGAAGTGATAGTTGACTACTTTTGAAAGCTACTATTAATTCCATGCAATGCATTAGCTCTTTAAACCTACAAAGTTAATTCCAGGCAATACACTAGCTCTTTAAACCTACAAAGTCCCTCATTCCTCTTTGATGAACAAACTCTGTTGATGTCCCTTTTCAGTGGAAATGTGTTTCTGTTTTAGAAATGAAAGGGAGGATAGACCATAAAATGGGGGAGCATGCTTTGTTCCTTCAAACTGCATCCACATAAGTAACAATGATTACGGCAATAAAGACAAAATGTTATGGTATGCCTTAATCTGCAAGCTTTCAAACTATATTCTTCTGACAGTAGGAATAATAGGTTTCAAACCCTGTGCCATCAAGTATATCAGAATGTTTTATCTTAGGCTGACTTGGCAGAGAAGCCATGCACTCTAACAAGAGACTGTAGAACTCATTGCTTGGTAGTTAGCCAACCATTATAAATGCATTTCTATGTTAGCATAATAATTGTTCCCTTGGGATGTTATAGTCAGGATTAACCTTAATGAAAATACCAAGTCATCAAAATTGACATCATATTGAATGTTTTTAACATTTATTTTTTTTTACTCTGGGATTCCATAGCCTTATATCTTTTCATTTTAATTTTAAGGTAATCCAGTTTGGGATTTAAAATATGATTTTATCAGTGACACAAGGGCTTTTTTATTACATTTAGGGAACTCAATGTATTGAGATTTAGGCTAACTAACTTTATTATTTCTAATCTGAAACCTTTTTTATTTGTATCACTTTGAGTTGGTGTTGTCTGTTGTAACTCACATCAGATATCTACCTTGTTGGTTTATCCACAGTTCTTTTGTACAGTATACCCTCAGTATTGTACATGTTTAGCATTTTTGTTAGTTTGCTTGCTTTTCCATACTGCTTACATAGTGGCCCTTAGGATGTTTCTGGTTATGGAAATATGGGTGTTCTTATCCACAATTTTGGAACAATAATTAAAAACAGCAAAATATGTACTTCAAACAGTATTAGAGCTATGTGAGTGCTGTATTGTGGTAAAAATAATTATCAGTGATTTATTTATTTATTAAGAGTTTTGGGCTAGGAAAGGCACAGTGACATAATACACATTTTCAGGTTCAGCCCAGTAAAGAACTAAGCACAGGGAGGTTAAGTGGCTTGCTGAAGCTTACACAGTATGTTAGTGATGGTTGTTGGATTAAAACCTGGGTCTCTAAATTCTTCAGGTTCAAAGCTCTGTGTTCTAACCCCAGGCTATACTGCAACCTCCCCCCCCCAAGCTGTTGGTAAAGTAGAAAAATGATGTAATTCATAATTCATGCAGCACATAGCATAGTGTACAAATTCACACAGGGAAATTGGCAGAATTGTGTAAATTTTACTATGCAAATTGCTGCACTATGCATAAAAATTTGCTGCAAACTGTAAATTGTGGCAATTTGCATAGTGAAATTTGCCACAAGTGCGGCAAACTGCATAGTGAGCAATTTTCAAGTGTTACATAGGACATGTAGAGGCTAAATGCTCTGCAATTCATGGGAAAATGTTAAATTTATAATGCACCTACCCCCTAAATGTTAGGATTGTGTTGGGGTTTCTATGTAAAAGTGTGATGTCTGATTGTTCACGTCACGGCCCAAATAAAAAATATATAAATGAAGGTGATTCAGAGCATTAAACATCATGAAATGGTTAGAAAGAAAAAATGTATATTTTAACATTCACAAAAATATAAAATAAACTCATAAGAACATTTTTGTTAGATGGGTATAAAGAAAGTATTTCCACAACATGGTTACATTACTCAATCATGCATTCTATTTTTGCATTTGTGTGGTATTTTGAAATTTTTAACATAGTTTTACATGTGCTTATGGGTTAGGATTGTATAATGTTAGGAGTTATGCTCCACAAATTTTTTGCATGATGTGTGTGTGCACTGTGCAATATTATCCTATGTGCCATACAAAATGCATGCCTGCATGACACGGGGACACAAGAGTACAACCTGCAAATAAAATACAGGTTATTGTCTCAAATTTTGTGTTGACTATGCATTTGCTGTTCCATTTTTAATTAAGCTTTAAGACTCAAGCAGAGGTTAGGTTACAATCCCTTTACCTAATCCTAGGTAAGTCGTGAGGCATGAGACAAACCTAAGTGCTTTTTGCTCAAAGGGTAAGATTTATAAATGAGTGCTTTATATCAATTATTAAACTAAAATGTTTTATTTTAATAATGTTTTATAGTTTAAATACTAAGGGCCTCATTCTTAGTTACACAAAATGTGGTGCACAATTCATGCAATGTGTTCTCTACTAATGTAAAGTGATTGCAAAGACACTGCAGCAGCACATGCAGAAAACAGAACAGTTCATTAGTACTGCAACACAGTGATTGCATCAAATATCAAGACCAGTGCAACTGCAGACACAAAGCTGGTGCAAATGACATACACAGCCTCTTTGCACCTAAACACCTGTAAAATGCACACAAGCATTTAAGGACATTGGAAAACTAATTACAAATCAAGTCAAACCAAAGTGCAAATAAGTTAAAGCAGTACTGCACTGAAATTGGGCATAAAAATGTGACCCTAACTTTTTTCATTATAAAAGATTCCAGGTATCTTCCTGTTTCAGTTGACGGTCACATTTTCTAGTTCCCTCCAAAATCTGCATATTTTATAAATGTTTTCATTTATTTTTTTTCTCAAGAGAAAAGATGTCTTCCACATTTGGTTGAGAAACACCACTGTAGACATGGTAAGAGTTACAATTGTGAAAATAAAAATACATCTCATTGTGCAGTGCAGAGGAGGTGCCTAGATAAACAGATTTGACAGGTATGCTAATATTTTCTTCATTATTGCTGAAACTAGCTTTTTGGGGGAAAAATCATGCACCACTGCTTTAAATCGCCAAGACCCAATAGACACACAGGTATGAATGCATAGCAAATGCATAGCCAATGCATAGCCCTGCTGGATAACTACTCAGGCAATATTTTCTTGGGGGTTAACCATGTTTCTGTGCTGGGGGTGAATCTCTACAGACAACTCAATAATCTGAACACTGTATACAAGCATATAATGGCCCCTTGTTGGTGCCATCGCCAAATACTGTAAGCATCAAACCATCTCACAGTTCAGTGCATCCATGCACAATACAGCAATATAGTACATACCATTATACTTTATAACATGACAAGGTATGTGTATTTATATTGTGCCTCATCCCAAGGGCATAGGGTGGTCACAGAGAGCAGTGCATTCATAAAATATTTAACTACATTAAAAATTGAAATGAATGAACAATAATAAACACATCTCAAAATTCTCCTAGGTGGGATTTTCAAAGGTCTGGATGCAGCACTGCATCATTTCTTCCAACACAGATGGATCTCACCAAAAGTTGTATGATGTTTGCACCCTATTTTTCAAATATTCTGATGCATTTACAACACTTTTCCTGACTTACAGCCAATAAACAATGCATGCATCAGAACTTTGATGCATGAGTCATTTTAGAGAGCAGTTCGCAGTAATCACATCCAGAAGTTACTGTAGACCACCTTTTAGGTGATCTAACAGTCTGGGTGGATTTCAGAGACAAAGAGCAACCAGGAAACTATAGATCTTTTAGTCTTACCTCCAAAGCAGGTAAACTAATAAAGACACTAGTCTAAGAGGACCTAGTAGACTACCTGGAGGTCTTGTCAAACCAACCTGATAGTTATCTGTGACTGGGTCACAAGGGCGGTGGACAAGAGACAAGCAGTGGATTTGCCTTGACTTCAGCAATGCGTTTGGCCCAGTGCCACACATAAGTTGCTGAAGAAGTCAGAGGATCTGGGAAAAGTGGTGTATCTAGCTAGTTCTGTGGGAAGCTAGCTGGGGAAGACAGCAGAGGTGGTGATAAATGGGGCCAAGTTATAGTTTCCCCTCCACCACTCATGATGTCAAAAGGTCAAACTGCACTCTGGAAAAATAATACAGATATTTTCACTATGAACATGTCATATCACCATTTATGCAGTACCTGTGAGTCTATTCATTGCCAAATATCAGTGACATGTTTGTCACTATGGGTACAAAGAGTAAGAATATCATGATATTCTCACTCTATGTCCACAATGGCAAAAATATTTTCACTGTAGCTCAGGACTGGTTCAATCAGACAGCACGAGCAGCATGATTCTTTATTTAGAATGCTGCAAGTTGAGTTGGGCACTGGCTGCCACTCTGAATGTTTGAAAGCAAAACCCTCTTACCCACAGAACCATTACCTAATAGTGCAAACTTCAACAAAACAAAATGTAACCCATTTCTAAACAAAATACTTTCTAAATAACTAAACTTCTAGGTTTCTTCTACTGGAGTATAGCACTGTGCAACATCCGCATACAGCAGCCCTCCTTACCTGTGATGCTGTAACTCAGTCCTCCCCAACCAGTACTTTCCTCAGAGACATGCAGAGACATGTAGCCTCCCTCCCAGGTAGTCCATGTCCATGCACACAAATCTCTGAATGCAAAAGTGCAGGTGCCACAAATCCATGATGCCAAAATTGCAGCACTACTTCTGTCTGCAGAAGCACAGGTCACTGAGGAGCCTATGCCTCTTTAACTACTGGTGAAAGATATACACATTGATTTCTGGCTTCAGAAGAGCAGGTCCCTGGGGTATGCAGCTATGCACACAGAAGTACTGTTGCAATGTGGGTATAATGGTTTGAGCAGTGGATCCAGAAATTTTTCAAGCAGATAGTAGCTTTCCAGTTACACACATGCGTACAGAAAAGCATGCACTAATGCTTCATGCTGTCTAGTGAGGTACCTCATACAGTGTGCATGTGTAGCACAGAGCCAGCCACAATGCAATGCAATAACTTCCATTAAGTGACATGTCAGAAAATACTGCAGTAAAAATGGGCTTAATTGCCACTGAATTACAGTGTTTCCTGCAGCATGCTGCAGCATTTTTGTGATGCAGTATATTGCAGCATTACTATGTTGCATCATGGCTTGTGCTGCTGTACCCATGGCTGCAGAGGCACAGGTGCCATGGGGCTTTTTGTCTATAGAAGGGCAGAACCCCATGGAGCCTGCACTTCTGCAATCACATGTACTCATGCATACTGTATGACATACACACACAGAGGTGTAGCTGCATAAGTACAGGGCCCTGTGGCCCAGTGCTTATGCAGCTGCAGATACAAATCCACAAATGTAGCCCATTAGTGCTACTGCATTTGTGCAATATGGAAACAGTTGTATGTTGTTTGTCTTACCTGATGATGGATGTATGTGGTTGTCTATGTGGTGTTGTCCTTTTACTGCTTTGAGGGGGTGGAGAGTTAGGGTTGGAAATCCTAACATCACATTTCCCTATATTTATTGCATTAAGTTGAACCCTAACTGGTGTATTAATGCAGTTTTTTGCTAAGAATTTCCTTTCTTTGTGAGATAGAAGAATCGTATCCTCATTCACACAGATCCCTTTGGGACCAACGTCAACAGAAATGTCTGCTTGCAGAAGCACAGACCTTCCAGACCCTGCGCTTCCATGCAACTACAAATGCAGACATGCAGGGCCCACTGGTTCCTGCACCAAGTGAGGAGTCTGTTTGGGCGTGGAAGCATAGGGTCCTGTGGGCCTTGAACGTCCATACCAAGTGAGGAGTCCATCTAGTTGCAGAAGCACAGAACCCTCTGGACCCTGCACTTCCATGTGGCTACAGATGTGGACACACACATCCCGGGCTCTGCACCAAGTGAAGAATCCACCTGGCTGTGGAATGGACCCTGTGCTTCCACGTGGCTACAGATGTAGACGTGCATGGTCCAAAGGGCCCTGCACCAAATATGGAGACCATTAGGCTGTGGAAGCCCCAAAAATATTTCAACATTCACTCATAACATGGTTATTTTGTGACATTTAACACCAAATTTTCAACATACCTTGTTATGACCCCACCTCATGAACCCAGTAGATGCATATTTTCAAATGCCTGCCAAAACATAATTTTCACCACAGATGTAAAAACACATTTTGGCCAGGATTTGGAAAATGACAGCTGTCACATTCATGAGGTGGTGTGAAAAAAATTGCTATATTGAAAATTAGGTGTCAAAATACAGAAAATTTCCAAACTTAAGAGCGAGCGTAGAAATATTCCAATGTAGGCTCATAACTTTGTTTTCGTAACTTTGTCGTTTTCTAAATATTTTGACCACAAATTTTGACATAGCCATGTTATGATCCCACCTCATGAATCTGGTAGAAGAAAATTGTGAAATCCTTACTGAAATGTAATTTCATGTCAAAACTGTGAAAACAGCCAGGTTTTGAAAAATTACTTCTGTCCCATTCATGAGGTCTTGTGAAAAATGGCTATGTTGTAAATTTGGAATCAAAATATTCAAATTACCAAAGTTATGAGCATGCATTGAAAAATGTCAGCATATGTTCATAACTTTGTTGTTTTTTAATATTTTTACCACAAATTTTCAACATAGCCTTCTTATGACCCCACCTCATGAACTAGGCTGGAGAAATGTTTCAAAACCCACCTGAAAGGTGATTATGTACCACAGCCTGGGTATATTGACAGAACCTAGCTGATCAATCAAAGATGGGCAGCTACAGAAAACACCCCATTAACTCTGTTGCTTGTCTTTACTATGGTGAGCATGAGAGATAGGGTGATAAATATTGTAAAAAAATACAGGGAACTTAAGGCGGGAGAGGTGCTTATAAACTTCTATCTAGATTTGTCATTTGTCACCCAGCAGACACAAAGAGTTTGATGGGGCTAAGCAGAGACTGCAAGCCCTCTCCCTCCCATTTGCACTGCTGTACCCAGCCACTTTTTATTTATTTATTTATTTATTTATTTATTGGGAGGTTCGGAAAATACCTTTGAGTCAGAGACTCCTTTACAAAGGTTCCACGTCACAGACTTTACATACAGAGACATACAGTTACATAGCTGTTCATCAGTATACAGTCAGGTTGTTACAAGAGCAATTGTAAGGCTAACAGTGAAATACTAGGGATAATTAGTGCAAACACACAATACATATAGCACTTTGTGGGTGGAGGTGGAAGGCAGAGTCCATATTTACACCAAACCTCAAGATGTGCATAGACTGATAAAATCAAGCTTGTGCAAGCAAGTCAGTCCTCAGCTTTTAATAATCAAGTAACCCTGAAGTCATCAGACAATGAGGCTATACCTTGATCTGAGTTTCTAATGACTTCTTATTAGTCCGGGTAGGATGCCTGAACTAATACTTGCTTTGAAATATTTTCAACTTAACCACGACTTTGCAATTGGTTAAAAATAGTGTTATGGTTCCCAAATGATTTGTTGTTATTCAAATTGTTTGTGAATTTTTTCAGGACCCTTTGGGAACTATTTCCATTTGAACTCTGATCTGAAATGTGTTACAAGTTGTTTGTGCTATCTGGACTCATGCAGTCTTAACCGACATGGGACAAGATATATTCTGTGAGGGTAGTTTAAATTGTTGAAAATGTTGCACGTGCATATGCTCAGAGTTTCTTTTAAAGATGCCTCACCATCTCAGAATTGGCAGTTTAATGTTCAGATGTGTAACTTCTCACACTATGAGTTTAAATTCTCTGTTTGAGTTTGGCCTGTAGCTGGGGCCCTACTACGTCCATGTAACTACTCCATTTTAGCCTTCAAATTTTTGGCTATACAGCCACATATTTATGTAGCTATGGTGCTTTCTGCACCTGGAGTTCAACTGTGTGTTTACAGCTTTATTTTAGACATGGCCACTGTGGTATTGTATATCTGTATTCTGTTTTGAGCCACTAGATGATTTATCATCTAGGTAATCTTGTTGCATATCCCCCTCAGGAGTAACACATGCAGGTATTCAATTTGTACTAAGCTTAATGACTGTTTAGGTCTCTGTATTTGTGTCACAGCTTGTGTAATGACCTGTTCTGTGAATTTATTTGTGTAATTTATTTTAAAACTATAAATAAAAAGTTAAAAAAAGTTCAAACTCCATTGAAATACATTAAATCACACTTACCCTATGTTCTTATTCTGCAATTGCTGGTTCCAGCAGCAAGATGTTTCTTTGATTGGAGAGTGGATGTACATCATAGGACACATTCAGGTGAGTGAGGGTATGTGGGGGTGCTGAGTTGGGGGTCGGGGTGGAGTGAGTGAGGGATGCTAGTTGTTAGATTGCTGATGGACCATTTTCTTTTTTCAGGTAATAAAAAAATATCATTGCAAGATGGTTTTCTTTATTGTAGAGGGGCAGAAACTGACAACAATGGGGATTCATTTTTGATGTTACATGAAATCTCTAGTGGCACCAAGTGGTGAACACCTGTGCCCACCTCATTTGTTTTGTGGGGGTGACCTGAGGTGGTTGAAAGAAGTAGTACTGGGGTGGGCATCCCATTCTGCTTTCTTTGGTTTTAAAAAAGGATTGGGGTGATCTGGAGGGGAAGGGGGAGAAAGAAGCAGTACCAAGGGTGGGCACCCCAATCCACTAAATAAAAATAGATAGATAGATAGATAGATAGATAGATAGATAGATAGATAGATAGACAGACAGACAGATGGATAGATAGAACATCCCAGACCTCATGAAAGAACTATGAAAAAAATTAAGTCCCAGCCTGTTCTTTCATGACCCATCCTTCTTCATTAGTACGTCATGAAAAAACTCCAAAAGAACAATCTAGGGGCATGAAAAAAGATGGTGGGACTTCCCTTTTCTTTCTATAGTTCTTTCTTGAGCCACCCTCATCTTTCATGAAGCATGAGAGAACTCACGAAAGAAGAATCTTAGCTCACAAAAGAAAAAGGTAAGTTCACAAAACAAATATGGAAAAAAGAAGTAAGTCCCACCATCTACTTTTGTGAGCAGACAATCTTCTTTCATTAGTTGTGTCATCAGTCACATAGGAAGAGGCTGGCTCATGAAAGAACTATGAAAAAAATTAAGTCTCACTCTCTTCTTTCATTAGCCAACATTCTTCTTTCATGAGATGACAGTCTTCTTCAGTGAGACTCATGAAACAAGAAATTTGACTCATGAAAGAAGACTCAGTAAGGATTTTTGGGATGTCCCAAAACCATAATATTTTGGGGATGCTTTTCAGAAGAAAACAATCCAGAATCAAGCTAAATGGCTCCTGTTTAGCTTGATTCATGTGTTTGTTTTTCTCCAGGGTATCATTTTTATTGGTTTTCAATTTTTTGGGGGCAGAAACAAGATGGCTGCTATACAAAAGAAGAATGTTTCTCATGAAAGAAGAATTTCAGCTCAGAAAATAATATTCTTCTTTCATTAACTGGAAATTCTTCAAACATCTAAATGAAAGACCCTACTAAACATGCTCAGAACCAACATTTCAAATCCTTATAACTCGGGAATGGATTAATATGTTTTCACCAAACCAACAAAAGGCACCATTCTAGGGAAAGTCACTTCTACCCTAAAAATTGCAGAACAAAATTCCAAACCACCTACACTATAGGGGAGAGTAAAAATTGGGGGGCAATTGTTCCACTTTTACACTATCTAGATCACAGAATCTGGACAACCAACCAGCATAAAATTTGCAAAATCAAGAGACCTTGCCCCCCAGACTACAAATGCAAAATGTTGCACAATTCTGTTGAATGGGGACAAAGCTATTAAGGTGCAGAGTTAGGGGTTTAACATTAAACATCCTACTTTACCCTAACTATAGGGGTGCTACCACACCTGTATAATTGCAAAACACTAGGTTAATAAGAAAACATGAAAACTGGCACTAACTACCTCAAAACAAGTTCAGGACACCACTGTAAATCACATAATGGCAGCTTTATTTACCAAAAAATCATCACAAGTGTACCCCACCTTTGCTGCTTTTTAGTCAATAAAGCTGCTTTTATGTGATTTACAGTGATGTCCTGAACTTCTTTTGAGATGGTGAGTGCCCGGTTTTCATGCTTTTTTTGTCTGTCTCTTACCAAAAGCTCCTCTTTCCCAGTGCACACTTTTTTGTATTGCCAGGACACTAGGTTAATGCATACATTAGGGTTATAAATGCCCACCCCTTCCCCAGCCCTTAGCCTTGTGGCCTATGGCAAAGTTACAGGTCCACAGCCATGCCCAATGGGTCTGCTGCTTCAAGCTACAATTAGCCCCTTAGAATGAGACTGTGCACACCAAATGTTGCAGTTCTAAGGGCTAATATCGCTGCGCTATAAGCTGTCAAAAACCCCATTTTGACACAAAAACAAACTCAACCCGAACATACAGGTGCTACCACACCTGTATAATATATATTAATTGCAAAAAAACTATGTTAACACATTTATTAGGGTTAAAACATGAAGCTTACAAAGCAAGGAAATGAAAAGGTTATCTGGGAACCTGGAAAATTGGTGGTGTGGTGTTCCTAATGAATATAAGGCAATTTTATATATAGAGTGCCCTATCCTTAGGGCTCAGGGCACTTCACAATAATAATGATAGTAAAAACAACAAACATTTGTAGAGACAGCTAATATAACAATGAATAATGATTAACAAATTATGCAACAGTTTAAAACATTGATTAAGAACAGTCTGAGAACGCATCATATAATAGGCAGGTTTTTAAGGATGTCTTAAAGGCCTCAACCATGCAGGCAGATCTAATATACTGTGGTAAAGCATTCCAAAGAATATGCACCACAAGACAGAATGCATCAGTCCCTAGATAGTCACAGCCAAGATGGAGGGACAGACAGCAGGCCTGCATTGGAAGAATGAAGGGGAGAGTTGGGTGGTATGGAACTTGGAGGTCTTCTAAGTCGTCTAGTCCCAAATGGTGTAGAACCTTGAATGTTAGCAAGCATATCTTGAAGGTTATGCACCACAGCATAGGCAGCTAGAGCAGTGGAAGCAGACCTGGTGTGATGTAATCCCTACAAGAGGAGCCCACAATCACCTAGGCTGCAGCATTCTGGACTAGCTGCAGTGGTCACAACAAACCTCCAGATAGCCCTAGGTATAAAGCATTGCAATAGTCAAGCCTAGAGGTGACAAAGGCATGAACTATCACTGCCAGGTCAGCAGGAGCTAGATGTGATTTGATTCTGGTGATGTTTCAGATATGATAAAAGTCAGCCTGGACCATGGCCAACACCTTTTGATTGAGTGTCAGCCTGCAGTGCAGTCCAAGATGATCCCAATAAAATGCTATTGCACGTGCAAATAGGGCACATTGGGCAATCAAAAGAAACATAAAGTCAAGGGAAAAAGATGCAATTTTTCAACTGTACAGAGTGTATGTCCATCCACATCTAGATTACGTTACCCCTGTATGGTGCCCCTATAGGAGAAGAGGCATCCTAAATCTGGGCAGAATTCAATGTAAGGCAACCAAAACAATAAGCTCCATTAAAGATCTTCCATATGAAGATGGATTAGTGTATTAAACCTTTTGACACTGGAAGGAAGAAAGAAGGTTAAGAGTGGATTTAATCACACTATATCAGATTCTGAAGGATACTTATTTAATTTCAGAACTAAATTTAGAATTCAAACAAATAAATCAAAATACACGAGGACATCCTTTACAACTATTAGCACAAAATTTTAAAACAACAAAGAAGAAATTTTTCTTTACATTACGCGTTATAAATCCTTGGAATTCCCTACACTTGGAAATAGTTATTAGTAGTTCAAAAGTTGAATTTAAAAATAAATTGGATAATTTTATTTGATGAGTGATGGTACAATTAATTACAATTAATATGGAACATTATGGATGCAAGCCTCTTAGCTCCTTTCCTGCGTTAGTATGAGCTTTGTAAGATTCTTAACTGCATCTACAGCTCTGAGTGGCTGGCCACCCAATGAAGGAGGTAAAGTCAATCCACTCATCACTGCTGGGTCCTGCCTACCCAGCTTAACAATAATGACATCCATCTTACTCAGACTGAGACATTGCTAGTTATAGGCCATCCAGTCATTTATTTCAGCCAAACACCTCTCCGGCAGAGAAACCACATGATACCCACCAGAAGTACCAGACAGGTACCACTGAGTATCATCTGCACAGCAATGAAACTTAACACCATATTGTCTAATGATTTCATCCAGTGGCAACATATACACTGAAAACAACACGGGAACAAGGCTCAAGCCTTGAGGAATGTCACAGGAGAGTACAGAGACCCTGAAAAATATAACTTCTAAGAGTCATCTGCTGCATTCTCCTGGTTATATAGGACTCAAACCAGCTCAGTAAAGTGCTGTGAGTCCCATGTAATCCCTCGGGCGATCCAAAGGCACACTGCAGTCAACAGTGTCCAATGCATATGAGAGATCTAATAGGACCAAGATGGTACAGAGTCCTTGATCACTCGACATGAGAAGATAATTAGTCTCTCTGATGAGAGCAGTCTCTATGCTGTGGTGAGATAGAAAACATGACAGGAGAGGTTCATAGATGTCAAAATTATCCAGGCATTCAACAAGTTGCACAACCACCACCTTCTCAATAATCTTCCCCAGAAAGGGGAGATTATAGACAGGTCTGTAATTCCCCATCACCTCTGGGCCTAAGAAAGCTTTTTTTTTCAGAAAGAGTCCCACCACTGCCCATTTAAGAAGGACAGCATTGAGGTGAAGCCTGGTGACAAGCACAACAGGCGATGAATGCCATGCAACGTGATAACAAACAAGAGACAGACTCAGATGGAGAACAGAAGCTGTTAAGGAGAAGCACCTGAATGTCGATGAGTCAAAGCCAGACAACAACCAATGCAAATGCTGATGGTAAACACTGCAACAAAGATACAACAGAGCCACTGAAAAGATAGAAGTCAGAGCAGAACCAGGACAAAGCCACATTATGACCAACACTGATTACTACGCCGGAAACTGTGATGAACAGGAATAAACTTCATATGGGAAGCAGAGGCTCAGTCAGACAGCATGAATATCAACAAGCAACACAAAGTGATGAATGACACCAATGGCAATGGGTAAACAGCTGCCACACAAGAGGGAGAACTACACACAAAGCCAGAATGTGGATGAGGAAAGGCCACCTAATAGTCAGCAGAAGCTGCAAGCCCAAAACTGCAACGATAAATGAGAACAGGTGCAATGTAGAAAAGAAAGAGCCAGTCAAACTGCATGAACAGCAACAAGGCAACACCAAGCAAAGAATAAAGCAAACAACATAGAAACATAAGTATGTTGGAACAGCTACTAGAGCAAAAACTGGCACTGCATGCAATGGTGATTGAGCATGATATTGGAGGCAGTATAACTCGAATGCAGTGGGGTATAATAGAAGCTCTTGTTGATGTATTAAGACCATTTGAACAAGCAAGCAAGGACCTGAGTGCTGAATTGTCTTCCCTAAGTCAGGTCATGCCTATGATTCGCATCTTGTTGCGCAAGATGGAAGCATTCCCAGCAAAAAAAGGATGTACATCAAGAGGTTGCTTCTCTTGCAATTGTTTTTATTGAACAACTTCACAGGCATTTTGACAGAGTCTTTGAAGACAAAAAATATGTTCTTGCAGCAATTCTTGACCCTCATTTGAAAGCGTCTGTTTTACCAAAGTAGGTCGTATTTTAAAAATGACTCAGTAAGGGAGGATCAGTATGTTAAAGACTTTATGCCTGCTTTCAGTAACATGGAAGGTCAGTTTGCTCATGGTACTGGTAATGATGAGCATCCCTCTCAGGAAAATGAAAGTGATGGCACTGAATTTGGCAATGCACAGACAGTGGGTGAAACCACTACAGCTTCAACACTGCAATCTGGGTGTGATATGTGGGATCCCATCAGTCTTTTAGAAGACACAGACTCAGATGAAGATTTCATCTTTAGGAGTACTATTACTGCAGAGAATATGCTAGTTAGTTACTTGGGAGAACAAAAGCAACACTTCAGAACAGATCCCTTAAAATACTGGATGTCAAAAAAGATGGTGTGGCCTGCACTCACTCAACCAGCTGTAAAGCATTTATGCTGCCCTTCTACCAGTGTGCCTTCTGAAAGAATATTTAGTACTGCAGGTGGTGATGTAGTTCCACACAGGTCCAGTCTCAAGCCAGAGCAGGTAGAAGAGCTTGTTTTCCTGAAAGTAAATCTCCCATTGCTAGATTATAACTATCAGTGATATACTGTACATATATTGTGTTGGATTTAAAGGAACACTGCTCATGTGATTTTCTTTTTTACTGTAAACGTGCCATTTTATCTGTTTCTTCACCACTACTGTTTATTGGGTTAGTGGTATCATAAATTATGGGTGCATCCTGTCTAATCCAGCTGATATGGGTAAGATGGCTTGGACTGAGTTTCATACTTTGCTGTTTCACAAAGAAATAATGTATATATTCAATTTTCATTCTGGTTCTGCGGCCACCAACCTGTTTTAAAATTTATTGTCTCAGAAAATAGCAGAGAAATGTTGGTGAGCAACCATAGTATATCCCATGTCATGCATCATTTATTACTGTCCTCAGTAGCTGCAGTATAGTCCCTGAAAGATCAACTGAATGAAAACAGCAATGCATTGCTCTTTCACTCTGCATGACAGGGCTCATGAGCTGCATTCAGCATCATTTGTCATTCCGGGTGCTGAATGCATCAGTCCACCAGCCTGACACATAAGCCATGTTACAGTGGTAAAGTATGTTTAGGGCATGGCCCTTAGTAACCTTAGGTTATGCAACTAACTTTGGAGGCAAAGTTACCATGACTCATGCTTTGATCTTACTTTTCCAAAACTATGCCAGTTTTAACATCTGCAATGATATGGGAGAGTGGGAGGGCCCTGTCATGCAGAGTCAGCCCTTTTCTTAAGTGTGTCTCAAGTTTGTTTCGCAGCTCCCCTCAGTTCCCCAAAGCTACAAGGCTGGCAGCAGGAAGGGTTGAGAGGGCTACGGTTGTTGAAAAGCGCTCCCCAGCTCCCCTCGGTTCCCCGAAGCTACAAGGCTGGCAGCAGGAAGGGTCGAGAGGGCTACAGTTGTTGAAAAGCCCTCCCCAGCCCCCTCAGTTCCCCAAAGCTACAAGGCTGGCAGCAGGAAGGGTCAAGAGGGCTACGGTTGTTGAAAAGCCCTCCCCAGCTCCCCTCGGTTCCCTGAAGCTACAAGGCTGGCAGCAGGAAGGGTCGAGAGGGCTACGGTGGTTGAAAAGCCCTCCCCAGCTCCCCTCGGTTCCCGGAAGCTACAAGGCTGGCAGCAGGAAGGGTTGAGAGGGCTACGGTTGTTGAAAAGCCCTCCCCAGCTCCCTTCAGTTCCCCAAAGCTACAAGGCTGGCAGCAGGAAGGTACGCGATCTCAAGACTGCGCTCGGTTTTAAACCTTGGCGCCTTTTTTCTACTCAGCTCCCTGGCGCTGTAGTACTCACTGCTGCAGCCACTTTAATCCCAAGGAAATTACTGTATTTTGACTCACAAGACTGTGCCTAAGACTGTGCCTACGATACACTCTAGCCTGCCTACCTTGATTTAATTAACTTTTGCTGATTCTGGTACACTGCAGCTGCTGTTTTAATTAATTTTAGCATATCCTCTAACACAGCAGCTGCTTGCAGGCTTGAAACATATTGTTAGTAGAGTTCTAGTTATTACATGTTTGTTTGCACTATAAGCTAGTGTACTGTTGGGGTCGGTGGCTGGTGTGTGCATATTATTAGTAGAGTTCTAGTTATTACATGTTTGTTTGCACTATAAGTTAGTACTACTGGGGACAGTAGTTGGAAAGTGCATATTATGAGTAGAGTTCTAGTTATTACATTGTTATTTGCACTATTAGCTAGTGTACTACTGGGGACGGTGGCTGGTGGTACACTGCAGCTGCTGTTTAATTAATTTGAATTGAAATTTAAATTGAAATTTTGCTGTTTTTCCTGTTACCCAAGTATAAAACTGAGCTGAAAGTGTGCCTTTACAATTTCTATTTCATTCCTACTGATTTGTTCTGTTTGCTTCTCTCTTGCTGCTAGCTCTAATTCCCCTCCCGTCCCTGATTAACTCCTTTGTGCATATTCACTGTCTGACCCAACTCTGATTTTCAATGTATTTAAGCCCTTGTATGTTTACTCTTTTCCCCAGGGTCGAGAGGGCTATGGTTGTTGAAAAGCCCTCCCCAGCTCCCCTCGGTTCCCCGAAGCTACAAGGCTGGCAGCAGGAAGGGTCGAGAGGGCTACGGTTGTTGAAAAGCCCTCCTCAGCTCCCCTCGGTTCCCCGAAGCTACAAGGCTGGCAGCAGGAAGGGTTGAGAGGGCTATGGTTGTTGAAAAGCCCTCCTCAGCTCCCCTCGGTTCCCCAAAGCTACAAGGCTGGCAGCAGGAAGGTACGCATCTCAAGACTGCGCCGGTTTTAAACCTCGGCGCCTTTTTTCTACTCAGCTAGCTCCTGGCGCTGTAGTACTCGCTGCTGCAGCCACTTTAATCCCAAGGAAATTACTGTATTTTGACTCACAAGACTGTGCCTAAGACTGTGCCTATGATACACTCTAGCCTGCCTACCTTGATTTAATTAACTTTTGCTGATTCTGGTACACTGCAGCTGCTGTTTTAATTAATTTTAGCATATCCTCTAACACAGCAGCTGCTTGCAGGCTTGAAACATATTGTTAGTAGAGTTCTAGTTATTACATGTTTGTTTGCACTATAAGCTAGTGTACTGTTGGGGGACGGTGGCTGGTGTGTGCATATTATTAGTAGAGTTCTAGTTATTGCATGTTTGTTTGCACTATAAGTTAGTGTACTACTGGGGACAGTGGCTGGTGCGTGCATATTATGAGTAGAGTTCTAGTTATTACATTGTTATTTGCACTTATTAGCTAGTGTATCTACTGGGGACGGTGGCTGGTGGTACACTGCAGCTGCTGTTTAATTAATTTGAATTGAAATTTAAATTGAAATTTCAGTGTTTTCCTGTTACCCAAGTATAAAACTGAGCTGAAAGTGTGCCTTTACAATTTCTATTTCATTCCTACTGATTTGTTCTGTTTGCTTCTCACTTGCTGCTAAGCTCTAATTCCCCTCCCCGTCCCCTGATTAACTCCTTTGTGCATATTCACTGTCTGACCCAGCTCTGATTTTCAATGTATTTAAGCCCTTGTATGTTTACTCTTTTCCCCAAGGTCGAGAGGGCTATGGTTGTTGAAAAGCCCTCCCCAGCTCCCCTCGGTTCCCCGAAGCTACAAGGCTGGCAGCAGGAAGGGTCGAGAGGGCTACGGTTGTTGAAAAGCCCTCCTCAGCTCCCCTCGGTTCCCCGAAGCTACAAGGCTGGCAGCAGGAAGGGTTGAGAGGGCTATGGTTGTTGAAAAGCCGTCCCCAGCTCCCCTCGGTTCCCCGAAGCTACAAGGCTGGCAGCAGGAAGGGTCGAGAGGGCTACGGTGGTTGAAAAGCCCTCCCCAGCTCCCCTCGGTTCCCCGAAGCTACAAGGCTGGCAGCAGGAAGGTACGCGATCTCAAGACTGCGCTCGGTTTTAAACCTTGGCACCTTTTTTCTGCTCAGCTTCCTGGCGCTATAGTACTCGCTGCTGCAGCCACTTTAATCCCAAGGAAATTAATGTATTTTGACTCACAAGACTGTACCTAAGACTGTGCCTATGATACACTCTAGCCTGCCTACCTTGATTTAATTAACTTTTGCTGATTCTGGTATACTGCAGCTGCTGTTTTAATTAATTTTAGCATATCCTCTAACACAGCAGCTGCTTGCAGGCTTGAAACATATTATTAGTAGAGTTCTAGTTATTACATGTTTGTTTGCACTATAAGCTAGTGTACTGTTGGGGACGGTGGCTGGTGTGTGCATATTATTAGTAGAGTTCTAGTTATTACATGTTTGTTTGCACTATAAGTTAGTGTACTACTGGGGGCCAGTGGCTGGTGCGTGCATATTATGAGTAGAGTTCTAGTTATTACATTGTTGTTTGCACTATTAGCTAGTGTACTACTGGGGGATGGTGGCTGGTGGTACACTGCAGCTGCTGTTTAATTAATTTGAATTGAAATTTAAATTGAAATTTTTGCTGTTTTTCCTGTTACCCAAGTATAAAACTGAGCTGAAAGTGTGCCTTTTACAATTTCTATTTCATTCCTACTGATTTGTTCTGTTTGCTTCTCACTTGCTGCTAAGCTCTAATCCCCCCGTCCCCCTGATTAACTCCTTTATGCATATTTACTGTCTGACCCAGCCCTGATTTTCAATGTATTTAAGCCCTTGTATGTTTTCTCTTTTCCCAGGGTCGAGAGGGCTCACGGTTGTTGAAAAGCCCTCCGGCTCCCTCAGTTCCCCGAAGCTACAAGGCTGGCTGCAGGAAGGTACGCGATCTCAAGACTGCGCTCGGTTTTAAACCTTGGCGCCTTTTTTCTGCTCAGCTCCCTGGCGCTATAGTACTCGCTGCTGCAGCCACTTTAATCCCAAGGAAATTAATGTATTTTGACTCACAAGACTGTGCCTACAATACACTCTAGCCTGCCTACCTTGATTTAATTACCTTTTGCTGATTCTGGTACACTGCAGCTGCTGTTTTAATTAATTTTAGCATATCCTCTAACACAGCAGCTGCTTGCAGGCTTGAAATTTTCACCCACCCCTCCACCCCCTCCTCTACCATTAATTAAATACACTGGTAATCCCGCCCACTTTTTGTTCCAACCTATAAACTCACTTGAGGGCAGTCTCACCTCCCCGTTGCTGCATCAGTCCTAATTCAAACCAGCGAGGCAGTCCTTTTTTTTTTTCTCCACTCACTCTTGCCTATTCTCTATGTTTGCCTCTGTTCTACACTTATTTTGTATGGAAAAGTAACTCAGACTGAGGGTATCCCAGTTTTATCTTTTCCCTCACCTTTCAAATTCCCCTGCTCCTGTCCACCCTCATAAACTGCACTCTATTGGAATACCTGCCTCTTGTGAATAACTTGTATAATTGATCACCAACCTCTGGCCACTAAGGGTCTCACTCAAACTGCCTTCACTATAGGTGTCACCCTGCCCTTAAGTCACCATTTCTGTCACTTATATTCTTCTCTTATAAGGGACAATCTACTTCTGATTTACAGAGGTTTCATACAAGGCATACATAATGTTCTCTCTTGCATGCCCAAGGTCACTGCTGGTGGTATCAGGATTACTACCCACCATAATCATCCCCTCCTTTCTCTCATGTAACATACCAGCTGGATACCCTGGGTCCCACTGCCATGAAGAATTCTCCTTTGTATTCTCCAACCTTATACCAACTAGAACCTTGCTCCCTTCTCCTAACCTGTCCCTCCATATAACTCATCCTTCCAAATTGGGGCATTTCCTTCTCTATCACCCCCCTAGCATGCCCAAATACCTCAAGTGCAATTACAGATTCTACAAAGAAGTTTGGGTGATGCTTCTGCGCTTATGCTTGTCAGGAGACATAGAATCTAACCCTGGCCCCCACTGGAATGCCAGGTCCACGGATGACTCCTCTTGGTTTTCCACTAAGGGCAAGAAAATTGCCCACATGAATATCAGAAGTTTACCAGCAAACTTTCCTGAACTTGAAGCCTGGATAGCCCTGTACTGTCCGGACATACTTGGACTAACTGAAACATGGCTCAGGCCAGAGATGCCTGATTCCATGTACAAAATACCTGGCTACAGCATGTCCAGATTCGATCGCCCCACCAAACAAAGGGGTGGAGGAGTTGCCCTTTATTATAAAGAGCATCTCAATGTCTCTGTACTCCAGTCTTGGATAACAAATCACTGTGAAGCTCTGCATACAGTTCTACAACTAGGTGGTGATAAAAGGCTAAATCTGATCTGTGCCTACAATCCTCCAAAGGGGGCTCTCCATGGCTTAAATGGGCTCTTGGATTATCTGGCCACTCTAAACAATAGATCTGAAGTCATACTGATGGGAGACTTCAACCTAGACCTATTAGGGAGTCACACCGGTACATATACTGAAGCTCTCGCCTGACTTAACCTCGCTCAACTTATCTCTAGCCCTACATGCATCTCTTCCAACTCAGAGCGCCAATCTCTCCTGAACTGGATGGCTACAAATAGAGCAAATAAAATAATTGCTGCAGGGACCTTTTTGGATTCTATTAGTGATCACCTGCCTACGTTCTGTATCTGGAATGGCTACTGCCTTAAACCCCGCAAGAATCATTCAATTTCGGGATTTTGCCAAACTAAACCGAACTGCACTTCTTGAGGATATTAATAATATAGACTGGTCTCCCATTTATCACACTGATAATGTAAACACTGCACTTGAATACCTGATGTCTCAGCTTCTGGTCCTTCAGAATCTGCACATCCCTCTGAAAAAAAGGCGTCTTAGGGGCTCCCCTAATAAATGGCTTAAAAAGACCTCCTTCGAGCCATGATAAAAAGAGACAAGGCCTGGACCTTGGCAAAGAAGTCCCAACAATCAGAAGACTGGGTTAACTATAAACAACTGAGAAATGCCTCAAAAGATATTCAGAAGGCTAAAAGGAGCTACTGCCTTAAGCTTCTCCAATCTTCAGCGGGTGATACCAGGGGTTTTTGGAACCACATCAAAAATTTCATTGGGCAAAGGCCCAAGACGGCCATTACCGACATGACACTGAATTACGCAAACTGTAACAAGTTACCTACTATTGCTAATGCTCTTAATGCACAATTCTTGGATCTCTCCGAATACACTGAGAAATTCAACCGACCTCTTTCACCTCCTCCTCCTGAGGTGCAACTTTCTCATGAAACCCCTTTTTCGTCTCACATTAGTCTCCTCCACCGAAGTGCTGCATCTTCTCAAATCAGTATCCACCTATGGATCTGCTGGCCCGGATGGGCTACTGCCAAGCTTCTTGAAGCTGGCAGCCCCTGCCCTTGCTGTTCCTATTGCAAGAATTTTAATCTTTCCATAATAACTCAAACGGTACCAACATTGTGGAAAACCGCTCGCGTTGTCCCTGTTCACAAAAAAGGGGAAACCAAAAATATGTCAAACTATAGACCAATTGCCATTCTCTCTACCCTAAATAAACTTCTCGAGAAGGCCATCACTACTCGGGTCACAAATTACCTGCACCTTAACAACCTTATATCCCCTACCCAGCACGGATTCCGAACAGGGCACAGCACCACAACTGCTCAACTTCAGCTGACAAATGCAGTCCTTACAGCAATGGATAAGAGCCTGCTCACTGGGGCTATATTTATTGATCTCACAAAGGCATTTGACCTTGTGAATCACTCTCTGCCACTTTCCAAACTGTCCCGCCTTGGCTTTGACCTGTCGTCCATCTCCTGGTTCAATAGCTACCTCTCAGAGAGGTTGCAATTTGTCCAAATTGAATCTGTCGTCTCAAATCTTTCCCCTACCTCTGTTGGAGTCCCCCAAGGATCTATTCTTGGCCCACTACTTCTCTCCCTTTTCATTAACAACTTGCCCTCCCTTCCCTGCTCCTCCTCGTTAATCCTTTATGCCGATGACATGGTGCTTCTCAGTGGTAAAGATCCCTTATCAGTAAGAGCACATCTTCAAGCAGACTCAACTGCTTGCAGGAGTGGTTACTACAGAACAGGCTCCTAATGAATGCTAAGAAAACTGTAACTATGCTTTTTGGCCCCCCGTCAAGAATCAGATCTCTTACTCCAGACTTACTGATACATTCTCTAGATGACTCCCCTCTTGAATTCGTTACTTCCTTCAGGTATCTAGAAGTCACTTTCGACCCATCTCTTGACTTTAACCTCCACATTGCGGCTACATGTAAGACAGTTTACTCAAAACTTGGTCTTGCCTTTAAAATTAGGTCCTCCCTCAATTATGCTGCCCCGGTTGCTATTGCACAAGGATTTCTCCTCCCTGCTCTAACATATTGCTCTCAGGTTTACCTTAAAGCTAGCAAAGGAGCACTCCAGAAATGGAGCACCTGCTATAACAGTATATGCAGATTTGCTCTCTCCGCTCACAGACTTACCCATCATTGTCTGCTCTACTCAAAACTAAATTGGCTCTCCCCAGACTCGCTCAGACACTATTCTGCAGGCTGTACAATTGATAATATGATCAGAACGGGGTCCCCTAAATACCTTGCCGAACTATTAACTCAGCCCTCCCAAGCATACCTCCTCAGGGCATCTGCTCAAACCCAACTTGAAATTCCCAGATATCTCACACAAAAAGGAGAATGATCCTTTGCCATATCTGCCCCCTGCTTCTGGAACTCCATTCCCTCCCACATCAAACTCTCCAAATCCCACAAGGCCTTTAAACTGAGTCTGCACACCTATTAGAATGACTGCTGCTCTTGTGCTGTAACTTGAGCTTCTTTCCTAGCATTTTCTCCTCCCTATGGCACTTACTGATTTCCTACTGGTCTCCAAAATCTGAAAGTTTCCCACATCCAGCAGAAATCCTATTGTTATAATGCTACTTCATTTAAGTTTTGTTTGCTGTTTGTCGTTTCAATTTAGTCATTGATGTATCATCAGATAAAAATAATTAATGTAATGTTATCTGTTTCTCTTTGTCGTTACTGATAATGACTGTACCTGGCTGTATACCGTTCAAATGTTTGTTCTCACCTCATGCTGCATCATGAAATACTCTTTGATGTTGACTCTGGTCTCCCCTGTCTGTACTCTCCCGGGTCGTGCCTGAATATAGGCAACATTGTTGTCTAGTGTACTTACCCGGTAAACAAAAAACCAAATAATAAATAACTAAAACAAAATTCAATAGTACAATGTGCGATGCTGGGCAAGACATTTAAGGTCATAATAATCTGAAACGACCTGTGGTTACCAACCTGTTTTAAAATGTATTGTCTCTGAAAATAGCAGAGAAATCTGAGTGGATAACATGCCATAATAATTTTTAATTTTTTCCAAAAAGAAGAAGGAAAACAGTGTACATAGGATTACAGAAAATGACATCATGGAACAGTATAAACAATTTAGCTCAATTAAGTTAAAATAAATACACACAATTTATACTAATTAAGGTCATACAGAAAGCAACTAATTCATAACTCATAACTGAAAATTAGACATATAGACAAAATCACATGCTAACAACTGGGTGGATAACCATAGAATATCCCATGTCATGCATCATTTACGATGTGTGACACTGGGCAAGATGAACAAGGTAAAAACAATATGCCTGCCACTAATCTTGTATGCTGAATTTATCTAGGGGAACTTGATGATAACCTAATGTGACCTATTAATCTATCTATTAATGTAGTAAGTTCATCATATATTATGAATGAAGACTTTATTCTGATAACAACTCAAATACCCTTGATACTGTGTTGTTATTAACAAATACAGGAGTCTGAAATGGCCGAATCGTTTTTTATTAATAATGCAAGAACTCGACAAATTAAAATATCAGTGACACAAATAGAAATATCAGTGACACAAATACAAATACAAATACCAGTGACACAAATAGAAATATCAGTGATACAAATACAATTATCAGTGACACAAATACAAATACAAATACCAGTGACACAAATAGAAGTATCAGTGACACAAATACAAATATCAGTGACACAAATAGAAATATCAGTGACACAAATACAAATACAAATATCAGTGACACAAATAGAAATATCAGTGACATATCAGTGACACAAATACAAATACAAATATCAGTGACACAAATACAAATATCAGTGACACAAATACAAATACAAATATCAGTGACACAAATAGAAATATCAGTGGCACAAATACAAATACAAATATCAGTGACACAAATACAAATACAAATATCAGAAATCAGTCTTTTGCAAGCCCTACTTTCTGGTACTATGCTGTGTAGACCAGGTGAGCTGCCTGCCTTAGGAGCAGGGAAGCTGAAATATAAACTGTTTTACCTATGCTATCCAGTCTGCTGGAGTCTTTCTCGGTAGGCTGGGAAGAAATGGATACTTTGGCCTTGTCAAAGATGGCAGCCTGGACCACTCCCTCATGATCAGGGTGAGAATACAGGTACTCAGAGCCCTGTTTGTCCACCTGATATTTTTCTCATTTTCTTATCTATGCTAGCAGCTGATGTGGGTGCTGACACAATTTTAAAAGTGACTTTACTGAGGGATTTATGGATGGCCAGTATAGAAACATAGAAGGTGACAGCAGATAAGGACCGCAAGGCCCATCCAGTCTGCCCATTTCTTTTTCTACCTTATGAATGTGCCATCAGCCATTGCTCTGTCAATGACCTATTTATTCATACTCATCTGTATTGCTCCCTTATGCCTATCCCATGCCTGTTTGAAGCCCTGCACTGTATTCATATCCACCACTTCCTGAGGTAGGCCATTCCATGCATCCACCACCCTTTCTGTGAAAAAGAACTTCCTCACATTACCCCTTAATCGGCCTCCCTCTAATCTCATGCTGTGTCCTCTTGTCCTGCTATTTTTCTTATATTGAAACATGTTAGACTCTTTCACCTTGTTAATGCCCTTAAGGTGTTTGAATATTTCGATCATATCACCTCTCTCCCTCCTTTGCTCTAGGGTATACATATTGAGCTCCATTAATCTGTCTTCTTATGTTTTCTGATGCAGTTCCTGCACCATTTTGGTTGCCCTTCTCTGGACTGCCTCAGTTTGGTTAATGTCCTTGTGAAGGTGTGGCCACCAGTACTACATGCAGTACTCCAGATGGTGCCTAACCAGTGTCTTATAAAGAGGGATTATTACCTCCCACTTATGACTTGTGATACCCCTGCTAATACACCCCAACATCCCTCTAGCCTTACCTACTGCTTTAGTGGTCTGCTTGGATGATTTCAGGTAATCTGTGATGATGATGATGATGATACCCAAGTCTTTTTATTCCCTTGTGACTGCCAGCAACTCCCCTCCCAGCCTATAGGTAACTTCAGAGTTTCTCTTCCCTATGTGCATGATCTTGCACTTCTTTGCATTAAACCCCAGTTGCCACTCTTCCAACCATTTTGCCAGTTTATCCAGATCTCTTCTCATTCTGCCCACCCCATCTGGATCATCTATTCTGTTGCAGATCTTGATGTCATCTGCAAACAGACAAACCGTACCCTTCAGTCCATCTGCAATGTCACTGATGAAGATATTGAAGAGGACTTGCCCCAGGACTGATCCCTGAGGTACCCCATTTGTGACTTGCATCTCTATCAACCTCTTAGTGGAAGCTAAGCCCATCATATCCATGAATTTTACCTAATTTTCTTACTCATCAGTTTCCAGCGAGGAAATATTGAGGGTATTAACCATATGCCACACAAAGGTATAATGGAAGGTATAGTCATCTGTAGGCCTAGGATATACGACAAATCCTTGCTCAGGAAAAGCATGTGGCTCTGTGGGTTCTCCCTTCTCCTCTTCTTCATAATACATTTTTGTCTACTCCCCCATAGGCATTGGGAATAGAATTGGAGCCGAAGGGCAGGAATATTAATGAAATTCCCCATGGCCTGGAATGCCTGGAAGAATTGATACACCTCTGTCATGTCCTCTAATGAGGGCATTTTATTCATGTTCACTGTTGACTCCTTTCTTTCTTCATGAGGAGGGACAGCTACATTTTTTTTTCTTGGAAGGCACCATCTCCGGTGTGTGCTCTAAGGCAGTTTTATTTTTACTGGATTCAGAGTTCCCCCTTTCAGGCACCCTGAGTTCTGAACCATCTCTTACAGCATTGTCTTTCAGTTCTTTCCCTTTTGTCAGTAACTTAGAACACCTCTTGGCATTAGAGTAATTCTGTACAATACACAGTTTAGGAGGTAGTATAGCACAGTGGGTTAAGGCTCCGAGCTGCAGATCTGGAAACCTGAGTTTGAATCCCACAGCCACCTAGGTGCCTACTGTGTGATCCTGAGCAACTCACTTAACTTCCTTGTGCTCCCAGGCCGCATCTGGAAAGAAGCTTCGGCTGAGTGTGCTACTCCTGGTTAAATGATGTTCCCTTTCCCTAATAGGTAACCAGAGATTTTCCATTCATTTATGGATTATAAGGTAAACCAAAACGAAACTTGTGGGCGAGAAGGAAGAAAAGCATTGTCAGGGGTGGCAGTCATACCTGGACCTTTGTGTGAAAAAGTTTCTTAGTTCTTTCTTGAATGGTGCTAGTTTTGTGATTTGCAAGAGGTGGGCAGGCAGCTCATTTAACCAATATGGTGCCCTGTAGGTAAATAAGCATTGTGCTTGGTTTGTTTTACAGAGTGGCACATATAGAGCATTCCTGTTCATTCTTCTGGTAGCATATTGGTTATTTACAAGGAGTAGGAAATTTTGGAAGGAGAGAGGTGAGAAGCCATTGAGTGCTTTCATCGCCAGTAAACAAACCTGATATTTTATATGGTCCTGCAGTTTGAGTCAACTGTTTTGTAAGTAGAGTGTACATGTGTGTGTAAGTCAATCTGCCCCAAGAATGAAATATCAGGCCTTATTTAGCGCCATCCTAACTCTGTTGAGAACTGTGTCAGTAGCTGTTCCATAAACTGGCAAGCCACAGTCCAGTACTGGGAGGATTGAGCTGGTTACTGCTATACACTTTGCTTCAGGGATGAGGTAGTGCCTATGTCTAAACAATACTCCTAGTTTTCTGTTAACTAGTTTTACAATACTGTCTACATTAGGGGTGAATGAGAGTGTGTCATCCAGGGTTACCCCCAGGTATTTAAAAGTTGTAACTTGGACAGGCCCGGTGGCACTGAGGGTTGAGGTGCTGGATGCCACACCTCATGCCACACTGGCGACCCATGTTTGGGAACAGGCACGGGCTGCCGTGGGTCGGCAGGAGAGGAGAAGGACTGAGTGTCCAGAGGACTGCTCTCCTTCTCCAGGGAGGGGGGAATGCAGCATCGGCACCTGGTTGCCCCCTGGCAGAGGCTGGGGGGCTTGGTGCCATGCATGAGCCAGGGGGGAGCTGAGTTCAGATGCATGGAGGAGAGCGGGCACAGTTGCATGCAGGCTCCTCCTCCGCTGGCATCATTGTATTGACTTGGTCCCGGGGAACAAAACACAGCCAAAAGAAAAATGCTGGCTCTCCGCTAATCAGCCAGCCCCAATTCTGACCCCTCAGGTCTCAACAATACTGCCTCATTGGCCCCACTTTCGGGGGGGGTTTCCCTGGGTATGAGGGGGTCGGATGCCGGAGCCTGGCGAGACCTCCGAGGAGGGGTTTGGGGAGCTTAGGCAACAAAAATACAAAAAAAAAAGTTGTAACTTGATCCAGGGAAATGCCATTATGATTTAAAATGGTGAGGTGAGGGGCCTTCTGCCATGCTAGTGGACCTGCAGATAGCACTGTGGGGTTTTATTTGTTTGTTTGTTTTGTAGCTTAGTAGTAGTTTATTATGATAAAACCACTTTTCCAGAGCCTTGAAACTGCTGGAGTTCATTTGTTAAGATCTCTGGTTTTGGGCCACTAGTAATTATGACTGCATCATCTGCATCTATCATATACCCCCTCGCCCTGCTCTCTTCCAAGGTGTACATATTGAGGTCCTTTAGTCACTCCTCATAGGGCTTTTGATGCAGACTCTGCACCATTTTAGTAGCCTTCCTCTGGATCAACTCTACTCTATGTCCTTCTGGAGATGTGTTCTCCTCCAGAACTGGACCTAGTACTCTAGGTGGGATCCTACCAGTGACCAATATAGAGGCAAAACCCCCTTCCTCTTTCTGATTGTGATACCCCTCCTTATGCACCCCAGCATCCCAATAGCCCCCCCCCGACTGCCTTGTCACTCTGCCTTGCTACTTTGAGATCATCTGATATGATTACTCCAGGTCTCTTCCCTGCCTGGTAGTGGTAACACCACTCAACCAACTTTGTACTCTGCCCTTGGGCTCTGTGCCCCAAGTGCATTGTTTTGCACTCTTTTGCATTGAAACCAAGCTACCATACCCTCGGCCAATCCTCGTGTTTTGTCAGGCCCCTGTTAATCCTTTCTAACCACCCCCCTGAGTGTCCATCCTACGGCAGATTTTAGTGTCATCTGCAAAGAGGCAGACCTTCCCTTCCAGCTCCTCTGCAACATGATTTATAAAGACTTTAAAGAGGACTGGTCCCAGCACTGATCCCTGAGGCACCTCGTCGGTCACTCTCCCCTCCTTTGAGTGAACTTTATTTACCAGCACCCTTTGCCGCCTATACCATAACCAATTTCTTACCCAGTTTACCACCTTTGGACCCACTCCTAAACTACCCAGCTTGCTTACTAGTTTCCTATGTGGAATGTGTTGAAAGCTGTACTGAAATTAGGTAGGCCATGTCCACTGCTCCACCCTGATCTAATTCCTTTGTCACCCAATCAAAGAACTCGATCAAAGTCATCTGACATGACCTCCCCCACATGAACCCATGCTATCTTGGGCTTCTAACCCACTGGATTTAAGATATTCCACAACCTTTTCCTTTAGCAGTGCTTCCATTAACTTCCCCACCACCGATGTCAAGCTGACTGGCCTATAAATACCAGCCTTCCCCCTGCTACCACATTTGTGAAGTGAAGTGGGACTACATCTGCCCTCCTCCAGTCCTCCGGAACCACTCCTGTCTCAAGTGAGCTGTTAAACAGGACTGTCAGAGGTTCAGCCAGTACCTCCCTGAGCTCATTCAATACTCTTGGATGAACCCTGTCTGGCCCCATAGCTTTGTCCACTTTCAGATTATCAAGTCCCTTCAGGACTCTCTCCTCCTAAAAAGGATTAGTGCCCACCTCCGTCCCCCCAAAGCTCCGGTTACTTTTTTGTGGTCCCTCCCCTTCCCCTTCCTTTGTTAACACTGAACAAAAGTATTTGTTTAGGATGTCTGTCTTTTCCTGGTTCCCCTTTGAACAGTCACCTCCTTCACTTTTTAACCTTACAGCCCCAGCCTGGTGTTCCTCTTTTTATTTACATACCTAAACAAGCATTTGACAATGCTGAATGTTGCTTGCTTCTATGTGCTGTTTAGGTATTTGGAAGTCATTGGAGTGCAAATATTGAAAATTCGCGAACTTACGAGCATGCGTAGGAACTGCGCCATGCACACTCGTAAAACAGTCATTTTTAGGAATTTTTTCACCAAATTTTCAACATAGCCATTTTAAGACCTCTGCTCATGAACAGTGTCACTGTGATTTTCTTAATGTGTCCCATACATTGAGTTCAAGACAATCGACTGCGCCCATTGTGCGCTACATGGCGGAAACACGCTTTGGGCAAGATGAAAATGACAGCTATACTGCTCATAAGGAGTGTGGTAAAATGGCAATGTTGAAACTCTGGAGTGAAAAATATTGAAAATTCAGAACTTACCAGCGCATGAGAACCGCGAATCTATTAATTTAAAACAGATATTTTAAGGAATTTTTTCACCAAATCTTCAACACAGCCATTTTAAGACCCTCTGCTCATGAACAGTGTCACTGTGATTTTCTTAATGTGTCCCATACAGTGATTTCACACACCAACTGCACCATTGCGCTTCTACATGGGCGGAAACACATTTTAGGCGAGATGTGAAAATGACAGCTGTACTGCTCATAAGAAGGTGTGGGAAATGGCAATGTTGAAAATCTGGAGTGAAAATACCTGAAAACGTGAACTCTACAAGCGCATGTGAGAATCATGCAACACACGACCGTGAAACAGTCATTTTTAAGAATTTTTTCACCAAATTTTCAACATAGGCTTTTTGAGAGACCACCTTATGAACACTGGCAGTGTCATTTCGTTAATCAGTGCAGAAAGGTGATTTCACGCAGTGACTGGTTCGATTCCATAGCCATTCTTATACTGAACCACACTGTACATGATAACTGGTTCCCAGGTGGCCTCCCACCTCGATATCCACAACACGGTCCATGTCAGCGAAGACCAGCTCCAGTTCACTGACTAGTTGCCTAGGGTACACCTCCTGCAGAGAGTCCAGGATGTCTGCTTCTAGCTGAAACTGCAACTTGGAGGCTCCAGTCTACATCCGGCAGACTGAAGTCCCCCACATGCAGCACCTCCCCCTTTTCTACTAGCTTGCCAGTGACTTCCACCAGTACCTTATCTAACTCCTTTCAATGTACTGGAGGTCTGACTGCAGATCATGCCAGTGTGAACAGTGGCTCCATTCCTTGTCTCCAGGGTGATCCATACTACCTCTGTGCCCCCATATTCCCTGTATGCACATCTATGCTTTCCCTCACATAAAGCACCACACCCCCTCCTCTCCTTCCCACCCTGTCCTTCCTAAATGGCTTATAGCCTGGTATGGCCATGTCCCATTCATAGTTTTCAGTGCACCATAACTCAGTAATGGCCACAATATCCAGGTTAGCCTCTGCCATGATGGCCTCTATGACTGGTATCTTGTTTCCTTGACTTCTAGCATTTCTGCACATGACCTTCCAGATTTTGTTACCAATCTACTTGTTACCCCCTTTTACCATTTAGCCATCCCTCCTCCCTCCCCCTCTTTTTAATGCTCCTGTCCCATTCCTCCTTCATTTCTACTACCCTGCTTCCCATACTAATTTGCACTCTGGGGGATTTCTCTCTCCTCTGGTTCTCTCTACTCACTACTTCAGCCTGTGAGGGAGCAATTTCTGGCTCCCTGATTCTTTCTGTAACCCCCCCCCCCAACAGCTAGTTTAAATGTTCATCAAAGTAACATTTAAACTGTCCTCTAATGACTACGGTTCCCCTCCTGGAGGCTATCACCCTTGTATAGGCCCTTATCCCTCCAGGTGGCTTCCCAGTCCCCAGTGTTGCTGAACCCCTTCTCTCTGCACTATTCCTTCAACCATGAGTTGAAGTTCCTGGTGTGGAGATCCCTCTCCTCCACCCTATCATAGACAGGCATCTCCTCAGTGAAAGTCATGGAGTGTGTTATCTGTTAACCCCCCCAGCTCCCTAAGCTCCCCCTACACTATCCTAGCCTCACTCCTACCCTGATCAGTAGTCCCCAGGTGGACGATGACATCCTGCTCTGCCTCCCATCCTGCTACCCTAGTGATACTCAGGATTCCCTTCCCATTCCTCCTTGTCATGGTGCCACATAGGTACCTAACCATCCTGTCACCCCCTTTCCTATTCCCAAATTTACCCCCCTCATAATAGGTCCCCCATCAGAAGTTGCTGCTCCTCCTCTGGGGTACTGTTTCACCCCCTTGGCATCTCCACTATAGAGGACCCCACATCCTCCTTGGAGCACTATGTGGGTGCCTCCTCCTCACAGTCCTGCCCCTCCAGAACAACGTAGGAATTGTGTAGTAGTACCAGTTGAGGAATGTGCTTCTGACCCACCACCCCCACCCTTCTAGAGCCCACCATAGTTCAGCTATTCCTCCTCCCTAGCATCCTCTGAGGTAATGGTGGCAGATTCGGTGGCCCCTGGGTGGGGAAAGAGGTCCCCTGAATCTGAGCCATGTTGGCCCGGAGTCTAGAGACCTCCTCCCTCAACCCAGAAAGGTGCATGCAGATGGGGCAGCACTGCAGTCTTTAGAGATACCTTCTGGAGACTGCAGCACTGCAGTCTCCAGAAGGCTCTCTGAAAACTGCCACCCCACAGCCACTGCAGTGCATCACTCCCAGCATTCTTAACTTCTATTCTCAAGTTACCTGGTAATACTTATGTAACCCTTACCACTGATAGGGTGTTTCAAGTTTTCCTTTTTTGTTTGTTGCCATTTGTGTTCCTCCATACCTTGTTTAAATTTTATTTATATACTCACCCTAGATAGAGTGTTGCTCCTATTCCTATTCTGGCCTACTTTTTACCTTCTGCATTCCCAGCAGTGACTGTTATAAGTTCCATGTGATACACGCAATCTAGAAAGGTGACCACCATTAGGGTGAGTGTACATCATCAAAAATCAATTTCAGCGATGTACACTCCTGGCGCACAGCAAAAGGGCGCTGGGGACTTGGTTTTCAGGTGGTGAAAATCCCCCCCCAAAAAAATAATGGCCGGGCACAACAAAATGAATGCTCACACAGAACTGAACCCGGCCCGCTCACAACCCTAGCCTGCCACTCACCCACCCACCACACCACAAGGCCAGCTCGACAGCCCACTGCTGCACTATGCTTCACAAACACTTTCTCCCCTTCCACCCATCACACGGCATGCTCGCCCTCCCCCCCGCACGGACGTACATATAGCAACATCCTGTCACTACATTCACAGACCCCCCATCCAATCACCCTCCCTGCCCAGTAGCCCTGTGGACAGGCACCGCAATTGAGTCACCCTTTTTGAAAGCACTCAATCGCGGTCACCATTGTCACAGGATACCCTGTTATACAGTAGTGAACAGCTGCCTTACCTAAATTGACCGGTAGAGTTCCCTGCTGTCACCTGCTGATACGTAAGATGCCAATCTTGCACTTGTTCCACTCCTATACTGTTCCATTCACATGCTGGGACATGAACATGAGTGGAGTCATATTAGGAGTGGCTGCCTTTTATCCTTTCTGTGCAGGCCCCTTAAGGAGGTAATTCCTGTTTGACCACCAAGTCCCTGATTGTTCCCCTGGCTGCCAAGTCACCCTGCCACAACCAGCCTGCAAATAGAAATCTGACTCAGTCTTACCTCCAATTAACAACTAGACAATTATCACCCATCCCCCAAATTACAGGGCTGGACACAGTTCTTATAATATGGCCCCTAAATGTGGGTTACTCTGGCTGGTCTCGTATTTACTGTCCCACCAGTAATAAAATACTGATTTAAACAAGTTTCATTCCAGCTTACCCCACCTATGTTTTCTCCAAAACCACAACCTTTTTTTTGTCCCTCCGTGGCAAGTGTGCAGAATCTGCTGACAATGGGGAACCTGATGATAGAGACTAGTGATGCTTGGTTAGTGCTTTTGTGATCCGATTGGATCTGTTGGATAGTGGCAGTATCCGACCTGGGATCTGACCTAAGTCGGAGGGCAGATCTAAGGCTGGATCCACATTATCCGAAGTCAGATCCAGGGATCCAATGTTGGATCCAGCATCAGATCCAGGAAACATTGGATCTGGGGATCCAACCTGGATCCGGGACAGTTGGATAGTGCCTACTATCTGATCGGATCCACTACCTGTCCAAATGTCAGGTATCTGGTGGCATCCTAATTTATAAGATACTATCTGAGCAACACTAATAGAGACAGAAACAGCCACTGCACAAAACAGAGGACTGCACACAGTGCAGGAATGTCTGTGAGGCAGAGCCAAGTGACAACCAGAAGAAATGAAGACACTGTAAGTGGTGACACTAACCCAGACAACAAAACGTTGATGAGGCAAAGCCAGACAATGGAGTTGAAAGGAGCAATAGGCCCTGTGGTAATGTGGGCTGTGCTGAAATGCCAGGAACCAACCTTAGTGTCCTGAAGATGGTCAGAAGAGTGACAAAGGCCATCAGAATTGCTAGAACTCACCCTTTTCATCAACAGCAATGGAATCCAGTGAGAAGGAACCAGAAGACCATCAATGAAGGCAGCACAAGTGGGTGGTGACTGGCGACACTAGAGGCCCCAAGGGCAGGAGGCTAACAGCAACCATGGGAGGGAGGTCAAAAGCCATCATGGAAAGGAGACCAGTTATAACCGTGGATGGGAGACAAACATCCACCATGGTGTGAGGGATCAATAACCATGGATGGGAGAATGACAATTGCAGTTTATCTTTCTCTTTAGTAAAGACAAAGCAGAAGTATTCATTCCATACTTCTACCCTATCCTTATCACGTTCCACCCAGTCCATCCCCTTTTTCAATTTAATGATGCCCTCATTTGTGGTCCTTTTTCCCTTATGTATCTGTAGACAGTCTTGTCACCTTCCTTGACTCCCTCTGCAATTTGCAGTTCCTTCCTTGCCTTTGCCTGCCTGACCACCTTATCAGTTTATTTTGCCTTTTCCTCCCCTTCTCGTTGGTTCATTGGAACCAGAAACCTGTCCTGGACTGCACCCAGGAACAAATCGCTCCTACTGTAGGTGGCAATCGAAACACTCATCTACCATGGACAAGTTAAAGTCCCCCACTATCACCACCTCCCCCTTCTCTGCTGCCTTTCATCATGTCATGTCCCTCCATCTCTGTGTGCTTACTCTCATCCTGCTGAGGTGGTGGATATACAATCCCTAGCCATAGGTTTCTACCTGCCACTGTATGTAAATGGACCTACAGTGCCTCTTGCCACACCTGCAATTCTCTTTTGACTGTTATGCCTACCCTGATGAAAAGCACCACTCCCCCCCTTTTCCCTTCTCCCTGCCTCTTCCAAATAGGGTGTACCCCAGAATGGAGAGATCACAGTCGTAGTTCAGTGTGGCCAAGGTCTTGGTGACCACAGCAAAATTAACCATCCCCTCTGCTATCATGGGCTGCAGGTCATTGACTTTGTTTCAAACTTCTTGTGTGAAAGACACTACCCTCCACCCATCCTGTCCATGTCTCCTTCCAGGCCCTATCCTTCTGTCCTGACTCCTCTATGCTATTTACCTGAGGGGATGTAACAGCCCCCCCCAGGAAACCCTGGGTACTATGTGCCCTGGTGGTCCCCCTTCTATTTAAGTTTAGACTACTGCTAATGTAGGCTCCAGTCCAGTTACTGAGCAGCATGGGTCACTTCCTGCTTAAATGTAGCCTAACCAATGAGAAGAAAGTTTCATCATCCCAGGCCCCCTTAATGCCCAGCAAACCCAAAGTTCTCCTCACTACACCAGACCCACAACCAGTTACTGAATTCCTCTATCCTACGCTTTATTGCAGTATTGGCTCTAGCAACCAGTAGCACTTCCAAGAAAGCTACTGATTCAGCTAAACACCCTACAGCTCTATCCTATATCCATGAATCTTTCCTGCGCCACCACTACATCATATCTAGCTTGATTCTTAGTGTGCAGGTGAAGGACCACAAGTGGGCCTCCTTCCACCCCCGCATGAGCAAGTACACAATCAGTCGAATTGTTTCTTCCAGAATTCCTGAAAGGCCAACCACTCTGCTCCTTTCCATCTTGCACCCCCTCCTCACCAATATCAAATCTGCTACAACCAGGACTCTACCTTTACTCAGTTTCTCCTTTTTCATCCTTGCTGTGTGGCAATATGGTTTGGTTCCCTCCATCTGACCCCCCCTTTCTGCTATGCTCTCCCCCTTCTATCAACCCCTCCATCCTTATACACTGATTTTCCCCTCATCCTGATGTCCTCCCCTATATTCCCAACATTCTTTAATTTCTGACCTGCCTGGGACTCCACCCCTACTGCTTTCCTCCCCTTCTGTGAATGCCCATGCTACTCTTATTGACCCTTTTCCCAACCTTGCCCCCTGAACCTTCCGTGACCACCCCTGATCCCTCACTATAGTTCTGTCTCTTCTCCTCCTTCTCCTTTATTCTCAGTGGCTGAAAACAGTTTCTAACTGGTACCACAATGCGTAGACCCACACCCACCTCCTCCTGCTGAACTCTCTCTCTCTCTCTCTCTCTCTGCTTTCCCTTCTGTCCTCCATCCTGGCTCCCTATGCTTCCTCACCCTTTGAGGTAGAGAGGCCACACAGTCCAGTACTTCCCTTGTCTCCCTCCTCCTGCCACTGCCCCCTGCCTAGTCCTACCTCCCTGTCTCCTCTTCAGCCTTCTAATTGCTGTTCAAGTCCCCCCTGCACCCCCACCCACCATCCTTGGCCCCTGCCCACCCCCACCTACTTGTCACACGTTCAGCTTCCCAGTTTTGCCCTAAGCATCTCTACCTTTACTATCTAGAAACCTAGCTACCTACATACTGCACATTCCCCTACCTGCCACACTGCTCTCAAGAACACAGCTTCCCCACAGCCCCTGCAGCTCATCACCCTACCCCCACTTCATGCCTCATCATTCTCTTTATCAATATTACTCTCCTGCCAGTCCTATGAGCCCCTGATTTGAACTAGTGGAAACCCTCCTTCCTGCCTCCACAGGCCTATCTCAGATGTGGAGTATTTACAGTCCCTCATTTGCGTGCCTCTGCTGGATGGTTCCATGTGATAACAGCGTTCTCACAAACGCGATCGCTGGTAGGGCAAGTATACATCAGCGAAAATCAATTTCAGCAATGTACGCCCCCCCCCAACCCACAGCAAAAGGGTGCCAGGGACTTAGATCTGAGGTTGTTATTCGGGGAGAGCTGTGCCCCTGCATGCACCCTGCACCCCTACTAAAGGATTCTCAACTCCAGGGGAATGCATGTCAGGGCGGAGTGCAAATTCTTAAATAAAAAAAAAATTGGGGCCAGGCGCACAAAAACGTAGGTGCGGCCAGACCCGAACCTGGAACCCTCGCAGCTCTAGGCTGCCACCCACCCACCACACTATGGGGCCAGCTCGGCAGCCCCACACCAACCATGCCAGACCACCCTCCCTCCCTCCCTTCCATCGTGCTTGCTCCCCTGCATGCAAATACAAATAGCGACATCCTGCGCTATATGCATAAACCTCCCCAATCTGGTCACCCTTCCTCATTGGTAGCCCCATCGATATGCACGGGATTGAGTCACTGTTTTAAAAAAGCACTCAAATACTGACCCCCATGTCACGGGCTACTTGCTGGAGTTTCTACAATCTACCATAGACCTGCCTCAGTAAGCCCACCCCAGGTAGGGAGTAGTTAAATCCCACCTTTAATTTGCCTCCACAAGCCAACCTCAGATAGAAAGTACTTAAATACCACCTTTAACCTACCTCTGCAGGCCTACCCAGATAGTAGTTAAAACCCAGCTTTAACCTTCCAACACAGGCCTACCCCAGATAGGGAGTAGTTGAATCCCCCTACTCACCTTCCTCCACAGGCCTACCACATATAGGGAGTTGTTGAATCTCCCCCCACCTCACACACACACTCACCGGCCTTGGCAGGGCTATCCCAGTTAAGGAGTAGTTGAAAATCCTATAACCTACCTGTCCCCACAGGCCTACTTTGCTCATTAATGTTTACCTTAATCACCCTCTCTTTCCAGGGACTGTCTACCCCTCCCCCCTTACAGCTTCCAGGTCTACCTCCCTACTTACCTGATCCCTATCAACATCCCCTGAAGACCTGCGGCTGTCCTGCAACTGCCATGCAGATGTCCCTAGAAATATGCCACACTCATGCTTTGGGGTTACTTGGCCTACTGAGAACCTTAAAAAGACTACAGCTGCCCTATTGGCATGCTGAGTTCATGTCTTCATGGTATGTCACTTACAGCCACCAGACTATACCTCCCATAACCTGCCCTCTGCAGGGGTGTAGCCAGAAATTTCCATTTTGTACACACTCTCCAACAGTTACACCCCCAATTAAAAAATGTACACATCCTCTCCAAATGGCACCCCCTTCCAAACAAGTCACATTGTTGTCAGATGGTTCCTCTAATCTCTAAAGAGGTTATACATGTAGCTGTCTCCTAAACAACAGCAGTTTAAACAGAAACACTCCTCAGTGGCCTACACTAACCCAAATACTACAGATTAGAATGAAAATGGTAACAGAAAGGCATATGGTTTATGAAAGGCACTCAATAAAACTGTACACAAATGTGTACAGTGAGTATGCCTGTCTACACCCTTGGCCCTCTGTCACCCTCCTCCCTTTCAAGCACTTCAGACCCTCGTGTTTGAGCCCCAGAAACTACAATAATAGTAATAAATGATTAAAAACAGTGCTACTGTTGCACATTTATCCCACTTGGAGTTAAGCATCCCAGTCCCTGGCCAGTGTCCTTCACTCTGCATTTGATTCTTGGCTGTACACTGATTTGGAGTTTAAAGTCTGGCAGAAACAAAAGACTACAGCTGCCGTATTGGCATGCTGAGATCACAGGGAGTTTGAAGTAACTGGTTATCAATGATTGTGTCCTATTTTGCTTCCGTGATTCCAGCTCTGACAACTTTCAGGTAACTGATTACCTGTAGGCAGAGGTTACATACAGGATTGCTACTAAAGCTTTTTAACTCTTTGCCACACCCTCTAGCATGAGCAATTTTTAGCTGAGATTTCCACATTGTGCCTGTGTGAGGCTTTCCACTTCGTTATATGCTATGGTTAAGGGGCATTCTGTTGGATGGTCGGACAATCCTCAGTTACAGTCCCTTAGTATAACACACTATTCTACATACTCCTACATGTATGATGGCCCATCTCACCACTTTTGGAACTCAGGTGATGTGCACTTTGCTACGTGATACCACTTAAATGGCATTTCTGCAGATCTTGCACATCTTTGTGGATCGAGTCCTTAAAAAATTGTCGGTGCAGAACAGTATTAACATAGAAACATAGACTTTGATGGCAGATAAGGACCGCTTGGCCCACCTAGTCTGCCCATTTCCCTACCTACTGGATAAGCTGCAGATTCTAGTTAACCAGCAGCCTTCTTCTTCCTGCCCCCCCACCAGAATTGCCTTATGTCTGTCCCATGCACTCTTGAATTCCCCCACTGTTTTTGACTTCACGACCTCCTCAGGAAGGGTGTTCCATTCATCCACCACCCTCTCTGTGAAAAAATACTTCCTCACATTGACCCTGAGCTGTCCCCCCTCTATCTTTAAATTGTGCCCTCAAGTTCTTGTACATTTCTTTTTCTGAAAGATGCTACCCTCTTGGACTTTGTTGATTCCCTTGAGGTACTTGAAAGTTTCTATCATGTCCCCCTTCTCCCTCCTTTCCTCGAGGGTATACATATTAAGCTCCTTTAATCTCACTTTGTATGGCTTCTGTTGCAGACCCTGCGCCATTTTAGTTGTCCTCCTCTGGACTGCCTCCATCCTGTCTATGTCCTTGTGGAGATGTGGTCTCCACAACTAGACGCAATACTCCAGATGGGGTCTCACCGACTGTCTGTACAGAGGGATAACAACTTCTTGTTTTCTACTGGTGATGCCTCTCCCTATAGATCCCATCAACAGCTAAGCATGTGAAAGAACGCATGATCTAACTAGAAAGAGATATATAATGAAGCATATTCCTTTACCAGCACTTCAGTATAGTCTGCTGAAAATCAGAAGTCATCTGAGCATTCGTTGATCCAAGAGACAGCTTAAAATCATAGGCACCATCAAAGATCAAGATCAGAGGTGAGAAAAAGAAGTGGCTGAGTGATTTATTGACTTGTAGTCCTTTAAACTGAAGAACTCCACTAAGTGAACTTGAAGTGGAAATTTACAATAAAGGTTGTTATAAGCTGAATGTCTAAAACATACCACCAGTTAAAAAGATTAAACACCCTGCGTAACTCCTTTTGTAGGTGTATCCTGCAGTGTGAGTTTTGAACACACACTGTACTGCAAATTATGTAATCATTTAGTGTGGGCTTTTCTTTCTCGCATGTGTAGTTATCAACTACAGTTTTTTAATACCTCCATATCAAACCTACAGTATTTGTTATTCTCAATACATAATAATAATGTTGTCTATGATCTTCCAACAGGTACGCTTTGTCAGAACCAAGTGTTCTTAAAGATTGTCAGCAACATAAAATATATTTATTTTTAATTTCCCATTTTAAGATATATTTAGCACATATGTGTGATACAATAATATTTATTAACTACAAATAAATAATGTTGAAATGTACCATCATATTGTGTACATATGTTGTATACACAGCTTGTGTGTGTGTGTGTGTGTTTTTTTGTTTCTTTTTGCTATGGGTACTGTATCTCTGTCATGAGTTCTCAGTACTACAACATTCTGTGGGAAATAGCGTGATCCCATTTTAGTCATCATTTTTCTGCTGATAAGAGCAGCAAACTGTACAGTAGAGTAGGTCTGAGAGTACTATAATAATTAAACCATGGCTTACTGGCCCATCCAGTCTGCTCAGTGCTACTTATTACTTGTATGAGAGCCGTAGTAGCAATCACCATCCTTTTTCCCTGCCCCCATTACACTTGTTCCTGTTCTTATCTGGCCCTTATGCCTGTCTCCCCATGTTTGAATCCACTCACTGTTTTGGCACAGTCTATTCCAACTGTCCAGCACTCTTTGTGAGAAACTGCTTGTGTGCATCCCTCTTGCGCCTACCCCCAACCAGCTATAGCATCAGAACTGTGATCATATGAAAGGCTAGAAAAAAAAAGCAAAAAAACAACATTGAGATTGTTGTGAGGTAAGGCTTAACAATGCTGTATTAAATACAAATGTTATTACAAGTACATATTACCAGTAATATAAACAAGCATTTGTCAGTGCCGAATGTTGATTGCGTTGGTCTGTTGAACTCGCTCAGTGGCCATGTCTCACTCACTCGTTCTGTTTCTCCCGGTGCTGCAGGCTGCACCTACAGTATGTATGGGGCTCCTGGCTGTGTTGGCAGGTTTTTTCTACCCACAAAGAAATCTGCAGCTGGCCTGACAGAGCTGTGTTGAGGTGGGTCCCTCTACCTCTGTCAGTTGCTCATTTTGTTTCTGCTGGCACTGCAGGCTGCCCTTTTGTACTGGGCTCCTGCCTCTGTTGGTGGCTTTTTCTGCCCACAAAGAAATGTGCAGCAGTCCTGACACAGGTCCATTGAGCTACCTCACTCTCCCTGTCTCGCTTGTTCCATTTCTGCCGGCGCTGCAGGCTGGTCTTTTGTAGGGCTCCTACCTGCGTTGCCACCTTTTTCTGCACACAAAGCAATCCGCAGCAGTCACGAAAGAGGTCTGTTGAGCTCGCTCACTCCCCCTTTCTCACTCACTCATTGTGTTTGTCTTGGCGCTGCTGGCTGCCCTTTTGTACTGGGCTTCTGCCTGCATTGCCACCTTTTTCTGGCCACAAAGAAATCTGCAACTGTCCCGACACAGCTCCGTTGAGGTCGCTCTCTCCTCCTGTCTCACTCTCGCATTCTGTTTCTCCTGGTGTTGCAGGCTGCTCTTTTGTACTGGGCTTCTGCCTGCATTTGCAGGTTTTGCTGCCCACAAAGAAATCTGCAGCTGTCCCGACACAGCTCTGTTAAGGTGCGTCACTCCCCCTCTGTCACTAGCTCATTCTGTTTCTGCTGGTGCTGCAGGCTGCCCTTTTATACTGGGCTCCTGCTTCTGTTGGCGGCTTTTTCTGTCCACAAAGAAATCTGCAGCAGTCCTGATACACCTCCGGTGAGGTAGCTCACTCCCCTTCTCTCATTCGCTCATTCTGTTTCTGCCGGTGCTGCAGGCTGGCCTTTTGTACTGGGCTCCTGCCTGTGTTGCCGCCTTTTCCTGCCCACAAAGAAATCCACAGCAGTCACATTAGAGCTCCGTTGAGCTTGCTCACTGCCCCTCTCACTAGCTCATTGTGTTTCTCCCGGTGCTGCAGGCTGCCTTTTTGTACTGGGCTTCTGCCTGCGTTGGCACCTTTTTCTGCCCACAAAGAAATCTGTAGCTGTCCTGACAGAGCTCTGTTGAGGGATGCTCACTCCGCCTGTCTCATTCGCTCATTCTGTTTCTCCTGGCGCTGCAGACTGCCATTTTGTAGTGGTCTCCTGCCTCTGTTGGCAGCTTTTTCTGCCCACAAACAAATCTGCAGCAGTCCCGACAGAGCTCCGTTGAGCTGGCTCAGTCCCCCTCTCTCATTTGCTCATGCTGTTTCTGTCGGTGCTGCAGGCTGCCCTTTTCTACTGGGCTCCTGCCTGCATTGCCGCCTTCTTCTGGGCACAAAGAAATCTGCAGCAGTCATGATAGGGCTCCATTGAGCTCACTCACTCACTCCCCCCCTCTCTCACTTGTTCATTCTGTTTCTCCCGCCGCTTCAGGCTGCCATTTTGTACTGGGCCCCTGCATGCATTGCTGCTTGTTTATGCCCACAAAGAAATCCGCAGCAGTCCCAACAGAGCTCCGTTGAGCTCACTCATTCCCCCTCCATCACTCACTCGTTCTGTGTCTCCCGCTGCTGCAGGCTGCCCTTTTGTACTGGGTTCCTGCCTGAATTGGCGGCTTTGTCTGCCCACAAAGAGATGTGCAGCAGTCCTGACACAGCTCCGTTGAGGTCGCTCACTCGCCCTTTGTCGCTGCTCATTCCATTTCTGTGGGGGCTGCAGGCTGGCCTTTTATTCTGGGCCACCTTTTCCTGCCCACAAAGAAATCTGCAGCAGTGACGATTGACCTCCGTTGAGCTTGCACTCTCCCCCTCTGTCATTCGCTCATTCTGTTTCTGCCGGCGCTGCAGGCTGCCCCTTTGCTGGTCTCCTGGCTGCGTGGCGCCCACTGCCTTACAAAATCCGCGGCTGCCCGACAGAGCTCCATTGAGGTCACTCACTCTCCTGTCTCACTCGCTCATTCTCTTTCTCATGGCACTGCAGGATGGCCTTTTTGTACTGGGCTTCTGCTCATTCCAGCATTTGTTCTGCCCACAAAGGGAAATCTCAGGTTCGGGCAGGAGCTCCGTGGCCTCCACTCACTCCCCCTGTCTCACTTGCTCGTCTCGCTTTCTGCCAGCGTGCAGCTGCCCTTTGGTACTGGGCTCCTGACTGCGTTGCCGCCGCCCTTTTCTGCACACAAAGAAAAATGCAGCAGTCATGATAGAGCTCCGTTGAGCTCGCTCACTCACTCCCCCTCTCTCACTTGTTCATTCGGTTTCTCCTGCCGCTGCAGGTTGCCCTTTTGTACTGGCCCCTACGTGCATTGCTGCCTTTTTCTGCCCACAAAGAAATCTGCAGCAGTCACAACTGAGCTCCACTGAGCTCACTCACTCCCACTCCCTCATTCATTCATTCTGTGTCTCCCACTGCTGCATGCTGCCCTTTTGTACTGGGTTCCTGCCTGCGTTGCCAACTTTTTCTGCCCACAAACACATCTGCAGCAGTCCTGAAAGAGCTCCGTTGAGCTCACTCACTCCCCCTCTCTCAGTCGTTCATTCTGTTTCTGCTGGCGCTGCAGGCTGGCCTTTTGTACTGGGCTCCTGCTTGCATTGCCACCTTCTCCTGGCTACAAAGAAATCTGCAGCAGTCACAATACACCTCCGTTGAGCTTGCTCACTCCCCCTCTCTCAGTTGCTCGCTCTGTTTGTCCCAGTGCTGCAGGCTGCTCATAGACTTTGACACCAGATAAGGACCGCTTGGCCCACCTAGTCTGCCCATTTCCCTACCTAGAGGATAAGCTGCAGATTCTATTTAACCAACAGCCTATCTCTTCCTACCCCCCAAAAAATTGCCTTATGTCTGTCCCAAGCATTCTTGAATTCTCAGTTTTAGACCCCACAACCTCCTCAGGAAGGCTGTTCCATGCGTCCACCACCCTCTCTGTGAAAAAATACTTCCTCACATTGCCCCTGAGCGTCCCCCTCTATCTTCAAATTGTGTCCCCTTGTTCTTGCACATCTCTTTTTCTGAAAGATGCTACCCTCTTGGACTTTGTTGATTCCACTGAGGTACTTAAACGTTTCTATCATGTCCCCCATCCCTCCTTTCCTCAAGGGTATACATATTAAGCTCCTTTAGTCTCTCCTCGTATGACTTTTCTTGCAAACCCTGCACCATTTTAGTTGCCCTCCTCTGAACTGCCTCCATCCTGTCTATGTCCCTGCAGAGATGGGGTTTCCAGAACTGGACACAGTATTCCAGATGGGGTCTCACCAACTGTCTGTACAGGGGGATAACAACTTCCTGTTTTCTGCTGGTGATGCCTCTCCCTATACATCCCAGTATCCCCCCAGCCCTCCCTACCGCCTTCTCACATTGCTTGCCAACCTTAAGGTCATCTGATATGATTACCCCCCCAGGTCCCTTTCCATTTTTGTTGTTGTTACTACCCCCCCCCATTGTGTAATCTTCCCCTGGGTTTCTGTTTCCCAGGTGCATTATTTTGCACTTCTTTGCATTGAATCCAAGCTGCCATACTTCTGACCATTCCTTCAACCTTGCCAAGTCCCTTCTCATCCTTTCCACGCCTTCTTGTGTATCAACCCTGTTGCAGATCTTTGTGTCATCTACAAAGAGGCATACTTTTCCTTCCAGTCCCTCTGCATTGTCATTTATAAAGACATTAAAAAGGACTGGACCCAGTACTGAACCCTGTGGTGCCCCACTAGTAACCCCTCTTTCTTCAGAGTGGACTCCATTTACAATTACCTTCTGTGTCCTGTTGTCCAGCCAATGTTTTACCCAGGCTACCACCCTGGGACCCACTCCCAGGCTGGTTAATTTGACTGTTAATCTTTTGTGTGGGACTGTGTCAAATGCCTTGCTAAAGTCTAGGTAGGCCATGTCCACAGCCCCTCCCTGGTCTACTACTTTGGTCACCCAGTCAAAGAAATCAATTAGATTCATCTGACATGACCTTCCCGCTGTGAACCCATGCTGCCTCAGGTCCTGTGCCCCACTGGCCTCTAGGTACTCAACAATTCTCTCCTTCAGAAGTGATTCTATCACTTTCCCTACCACAGAGGTCAAACTGACAGGTCTGTAGTTTCCTTCCTCTGTCTGGGTCACACTTTTGTGAAGGGGAATCACATCAGCCTTCTTCCAGTCCTCAAGTACCACACCATCCTTGCATGATTTGTTAAAAAGAGTAGTCAGTAGTGTCACTAGTTCTTTGCTTAATTGTTTTAGAATTCTGGGGTGAATTCCATCTGGGCCCCATTGCTTTGTCCACCTTCAGTTTTAGGAGTTCTTTCAGAACCCATTCTTCTGTGAAAGGACTGAGATCGAGCCCCCTATCCAGAGTGCTTCTGTTAATTGGATTAGGCACCTCCCCACTTCCTGTTTTGTGAATACTGAACAGAAGTATTCATTCAGTATCCCTGCTTTTTCACTGTCACTCTCTGCCCACCCACTGTCCATTCTATTCAGCCTCACTATCCCTCCCTTTATCTTTTTATGCTCCCTGACATACCTATAAAAGGTTTTATCCCCCTTCTTAACCGAGTTAGCTATGTTTTCCTCAGTTTGAGGCGTTTGCTATTCTGACTACCCTCCCTGCTTCCTTCTGCCTTAACTGGTACAGTTTTCTGTCCTGCTCCTTCTGTGTTTCCTTATACTTCCTAAATGCTATCTTTTTCTCCCTAACCTTCACCACCACCTCTTTTGAGAACCACAGTGGCTTTTTCTTTCTTTTTGATTTGTTTATTTGCTTCATACAAAGGCTTGTTGCCTCTGTGATGGCAGTTTTGATATTTCCCCACTGTTGCTCCACCTCCTTCTCGCCTGTTTGCTAGTGCTTTCTAAGGCACTCTCATCTTGCCAAAGTCAGCCCTCCTGGAGTCCAGAACCCTCACTTTTGTATGAGCTTGACTCTGTAGCTGAGTTTATAAAAACCACACTGTTTGGTAGTCACTTGTTCCCAAATGGCTACCCACTTCTAGAATCTGAATCCTCTCACTGTCCCCATTTGAAGTACGAGGTCTAAGATTGCTCCCTCACTAGTAGGTTCCAAAATTAGCTGCCTGAGGGCATGCCACCTGAAGGGCATCAAGAATGGCCCAGCTTTTGGATGTGGCTGCAGCAAAGGTACTCCAGTTAACATATGGCATATTAAGGTCCCCCATCAACAGTATCTCCCCTTTCGCTGCCATCCTAAGTATGCCTTCTATCATATTCTTGTCCATTCCCTCCCCCTGACATGGGGGTTTGTATACAACCCATGTGCAGATTGTGGTGCAATTTCCAGTCTCTAAGGTGACCCACAGTGCCTCCTCTCCTCCCTGTTTACTTACTCTTTTATTTAGTTGCTTTTATCCCTTCCCTTACATAGAGAGCTACTCCCTCCCCTTCTCCCCTCCCTGTCTCTCCTGTAGGCTGTGTACCCTGGTATGTTAACATCCCAGTCATGGTTCTCTGTGTACCATGTTTCTGTGACTGCTACGATATCCAGGCATCCCTCTTCCATTAAGGCCACCAGTTCAGGGAGCTTGTTGCCCGGACTACGGGTGTTGCTACTCATTACCCTCCATTTCTTGATGGCCTTACCCCTTTTTGCCCCATCCCTGTCCTTATTGCATTTGTCACTTTCTCCATTTACCCCTGCACTTCTCCCTATCGACATCTCTATGTTGGTGTCTACCTCACTTACTACCCTGATTTTTTGGGGGGGCTAGGATTTTACTGCTCTTTTTCAGTGCCTCCCCCCTTGGCTAGTTTAAATGCTTGCCAATCAAGTATTTAAACCTATCACCTAGGATTCTGGTTCCCCTCCTGGACAGATGCAGACCATCATGCCAGTATAGGCCTGCATCCCTCCAGGTGGACTCCCAGTCCCCAGTGAAGCCAAATCCCTGAGCTCTGCACCAGTTTTTCAACCACTGATTGAATCCCATGGTGTGGAGCACCCTAGCCTCCCGTGCCATAGACAGGCAGCACCTCCGAGAAGGTTACCGTGTGTGCTATTTGTCTAAGGCCCCTCCCCATCTCCACAAATGCTTCTTGCAGTGCTCTGATCCCTTTCTTAGCCAGGTCATTTGTCCCTAGGTGGACAATGACATCCAGCTCCCTCGCCTGTGCAGCTGCTTCTGCGATCCTGAGGATTCCCTCCCTGTTCCTCCAAGCTATGGCGCCAGGTAGGCACCTTACCTCCCTCTCTCCTTCCTCCCCCAGTTCTACCTTCCTAACAATGGAGTCCCCCACCAGGAGTTGTTTCCTTCCCCTGTGGGGTCCCATGCCACCCTCCTGTGGGTCTCCTCATGGAGGTTCCCAGCATCCTCCTTGGTCTCCACTGTGGGTGCCTCCATAGAGGAACCACACTTTTCCAGAACAGCATAGAAATTGTGGAGAGGTACAACTGGAGGGATGTGCCTCTGTTCCACCACCCTCACCCTCCCTGAGCCCACAGTGGTCCAACTGCTCCTTTTTCTTGGCAACCTCTGAGGCAATGGCAGTTGCCCTGTTGGTCCCTGAGTGGGAGAGGAGGTCCCACAAATCCTGGCCAACTCAGCCTGGAGATGAGCAACCTCCTCCCTCAGCTCAGAGAGGTGCCTGCAGATGGGACAACACTGCATTCTCCAGAACGTCTCCCGGAAGACTGATACTCCACAGCCACTGCACTGCACCACTCCCATCATGTATTTTTTCAAATCCCCTACCTGTTGTTTGGAATACTTACTCTTTCCTCTGTTTGTTTATTTCTTTTTTTCTCTCCCTACTTACTCACTGCCTCTGTGCCCTTTTAGCTCCTGATCTTCCTGTTCTGAGACAAGAAGTTCCTATATTTCTCAATAGTCTCTTACTGCTCAGAGTCAGACCTCCAGCAGCTGGGGGGACAGCTACTCTTGCCCTTCTAGGATGGTAAGTCTTTGGTGGCTCTGTGATCACTCACTTTCTGCTCCCAAACAGGAAGTTCCTGTTGTCAGTTAAATTCTGTGCCTATAAAAGTAGAACTAGTTTAGGGTGGAGGGGAGGGAAGGAGGGCAATATAGTCCCAGTAGAGAGGTTTAGTTATACCAGTTGCTCCTTCCTCCTGGTGTTCTGTCTGTTCTCTGGCAGAAGCTATCTAGGGTAGTGTTTAAATCTGGTTTTAACCTGGCTCCTTCTAGCTAAGCCACTCCCATTACTTTGCAAATCTTTCTACACTTAGTTAATTTCACAGATAACAATTCCCTTCTGACACCTGTGACAAGCACCTAGATAAGTACACAGATAACAGATAACAATTCACTTCAACTAACTCTGACAAACACACTAACTCTTTTGTACTGGGCTCCTGCCTGCATTGCCACCTTTTTTTGCCCACAAAGAAATCTGCAGCTGTCCCGACAGAGCTCCATTGAGGTCGCTCGCTCACTTCCCCTGTCTCACTCGCTCATTCTGTTTCTCCTGGCACTGCAGGCTGCCCTTTTGTACTGGGCTCCAGCCTCTGTCGGCATTTTTGTCTGCCCACAAAGAAATCTGCAGCAGTCCCGACACAGCTCCGTTGGCCTCACTCACTCCTCCTGTCTCACTTGCTCATTCCGTTTCTGCCTGCGCTGCAGGCTGCCCTTCTGTACTGGGCTCCTGCCAGCATAGCCACCCTTATCTGCCCACAAAGAAATCTGCAGCAGTAACGATAGAGCTCTGTTGAGCTCGCTCAGTCCCCCTCTCTCGCTTGCTCATTCTGTTTGTCCCACCACTGCAAGCTGCTCTTTTGTACTCAGACCCTGCATGCTTTGCTGCCTTTTCCTGCCCACAAACAAATCTGCACCAGTTCCAACAGAGCTCCATTGAGCTCACTCACTCCCCCTCCCTCACTCGCTCGTTCTGTGTCTCCCGGCACTGCAGGCTGCCCTTTTGTACTGGGCTCCTGCCTGCATTGTTGCCTTTTCCTGCCCACAAAGACATCTGCAGCATTTCCAACAGAGCTCAGTTGAGCTCGGTCACTCCCCCCCCAAGTCACTTGATCCTAATCTGTCCCAAACACTGATTTCCGACAGCGACTGCGGTATTCTGCTCCAGAAGTGTTGAAACACACATCAGCCAGGATGTGAAAAATGAGAGCTGTACTGTTCATAAGGAGGTATAAACAAATGCCAGTGTTGAAAATCTGGCGTGAAAATATTACTAATTTGCAAACTTACAAGGGTGCGTGGCACCTGCACAACACACGCTCATAACACAGTCATTTCATGGAGTATCATCACAAAATTTTTAACATAGGCATTTTAGGACCTCTGCTGATGAACAGTGTCAGTGTGATTTTCATAATCTGGCCGAACACTGATTTCCCACTCCGACCACGCTTTAATGCGCCAGAAGCGAAACACATTTCAGCCAGGATGTAAAATGACAGCTGTACTGTTCACAAGAAGGTGCAGAAGAATGGCAATTTTGAAAATCTGGGTGGAAATATTATAAATTCATGAACTTATAAGCGATGCATGCGTCGCACTGCACAACACTACGCTCGTAACACAGTCATTTTATGGAGTATCATCACCAAACTTTCAACATAGGCATTTTAGGACCTCTGCTCATGAACAGTGCCACTGTCAGTTTCTTAATCTGTGTGGAACACTGATTTCCACACTGACCGCGCTATTCTGCGCCAGAAGTGCGAAAACACATTTTGGCCAGGGTGTGAAAAATGACAGCTGTACTGTTCACAAGGAGGTCTGGAAAATGCCAATGTTGAAAATCTGGGGTGAAAATATTGCAAATTCGCAAGTTATGAGCGTGCGGTAGCAACTTTCTGTAGCATGGCTCATAAAAACAGATCATTTGGGCATTTTCCTAAAATTTTACACAGGCTTTTGAGAACCCATCTCATGAACACTGGCACTGTTGTTTTGATTAACTGGTCCCAAAAGGTGATTCTGCTGAGTGACCGCAAAATTACCTTTCGGGCCGATTACCATGACAGTGATAGAATTCATGAGGAGGGTCCCAAAAACCCCATGTTGAAAATTTGGTGCCAGCATTCTAAAAAATGCCTGCGATATAGCATCAAAGTTGAAAAAACTATTTATTCCATTATACAGCTTACCGGCATTTCCTCAGTTCGTCAGCTTTGAAGGTGCAGATGTGTTCCGGTCCACGAAGATCGTCGAGCCAGACTCTGGAGGTAAGTATGGGGTGAGGGTGTGTGGGGATGCAGGGTGCGCAGTGGGTGGGGAGTGGGTTGCGGGGGGCAGGAGACCATCGTGAGACTGTTTCCTTTTACAGGTTACCAAAAAAAAAAAAAAAGACATTGCGGGACCATTTTTTATTTTGCAGGGCATGTAGCACGCGGGAAGGGCTCCCAGCGTGCCAACAGAGTCTTCCTTTTGGAAGAGGCAGCTGTAGCACGATGGGGATTGGCGCCCATATCGGCACACAACAAAAGCGAGGAGATAATGCCGACGGGGAGCGGGCCCCTGTCGGCAACATAAATATTGGAGGCACTGCAGCCATTGGAGTGGGGCACCTGTCATCAACTAAACACGGTCAGTGGGGCATATACTGCTGAGGGGCATTGGGCACCCCCTTGGCAGTGGAGGTTAATATTATTTGTGACCACGGTGGCAAGCCACTGCCATGTTCACAAACAAAAGATCCCACCCTGCAATGATGGGTCACTCCCTCATTGCAGTGAATGGCTGACGCTGCAATGACAAGGCAGCCCCTGATTGCAGCGGCTGATTTTTTACAAGTTGGTGGCACGCTTGCTGAACTAGGGTCAGCAGCAGCGTGCCACAGCATTGGGGGAAGCAGGACTAGCCTTTACAGGCTGTGGGGGCATTGGCCACAACAGTGCCTCGCCTCCACAACCTGCTTGTGGAGAAATCTGCCGCAACGTGTTTCTTGTGCATGCATGCAATCAACATAAAAAACTATATAATGTGTTCCAGATGAGCCTGAGAGTCCTGACAGTATCTAATTTTCTCCATTCTATGGAACAATGTCCCAAATTCAGTTCTTACTTCAGGCTCATTGTTCACTCTTGAAATGTTGTTAAACAGTCACTTAACACATAAGTGTGACCATCTATCTTGACATTTATGTGTTTTGGTATAGCTTACAATGTCTGTTGTGCTGCCTCGAATCTTACTCCTCTTTTATATTCCAGACTATACTCAGAAATAAGAACTACTTTTCTCATCTTATTATTCCACAGCAAAACATTTTAATTAATGAATGAATGAATAATTAATACAATAAGAAGTGTTCTGCAATCTAAAACTCCAAGTTGTCTTTTTTTCTGAAGTAATAAATGTTATGTTCTTTTTCTATAAAAAGGGAAATGTATGCATGAAGGGAAATTATCTGTGGGTTGTATATTCCAGTTATTTATTATCCTTTCTATTGCTACTATAGAAATATTTGAAATATTTGTAACAAGCATTTGTCAATGCCGAATGTTTGCTTGCTGGCATTGGCAGTGGTAGTGTAGAAGTTACAGAGCTGCGTAATAGGAATGGCAGCAAAGTATTGAACTGAAGCCAACCCCACCACCACCCTGCAGAGAGTGACAGGCATTGGGTTGTGCCTTTGGGTCGTCAGGCATAATGGCCATGCCATTTCACCACACCCCACCCAGTAGACACTGACAAGTGTCACGGTGTTCCTTGGAGTCTTTGGCCCTTATGCGCACCCCATTCCATCAGGAAATACGGTGAGATGGGTGCGATATAGGAGAATGGGGTGAACTTTGGGGCCGAAGAGTCCAAGGCATACCTCGATGCCACTTACTGGCTGCAGGGTGTGGAATGGTATGAGCATTACAGGCAAGAATCCCAAGTCACACCCCTGATGCCTGTCATTCTCTACAGGGTTGGGTGTCATGGTTGGAAACCCTAATACCTCAGGCATTCGTTGGTATTTTCACTCCAAATTTTCAACGTGGTTTTTTTGTGACCCCACCTCATGAACAGTGGCAATATCAGTTTGTTAGCCGAAAGCTGCTTATGCACAGCGACTACGGCATTTGGCACCACAGGTGCAAAAACATTCCGAACAGGATGTAAAAATTGACAGCTGTACTGTTCATGGGGAGGTGTAAAAAATGGCAATGTTGCAAATCTGCAGTAAAAATATAAAAAAAACTGGAAAGTCACGAGCGTGACATAGAAACTGTGCAACGACACCCAGAATATAATTAGGTTGGGGATTTTACAGCAGATTGTCAACTCAGGCATTTGGTGCCTCCGATCATGAACAGTGTCACTGTGATTTTCTTTATCTGTCCCGAACAATGATTTCCCTACAGCCACGCATCTCTGCGCTGAAAGTGTGAAAACACATTTCAGCCATGTTGTGAAAAATGACAGCTGTACTGTTCATAAGGAAGTGTGGAAAATTGCCACTGATGAAAATCTGAACTGAAAATATTACAAAGTCATGAACTTACGAGGGTGCGTGGAAACTACGCAATGCTCACTCGTAACACAGTCATTTTATGGACTTTTGTCACCAAATTTTCAGCATAGCCATTTTAAGACCTCTGCTCATGAACAGTGTAACTGTGATTTTCGTAATCTGTCCCAAACATTGCTTTCGCACCAACAGCACCATTATGCGCTACATGTGCGAAATCACATTTTGGGCAACATATGAAAAATGGCAGCTGTACTGTTCATAAGGAAGTGTAATAAAATGGCAATGCTGAAAATCTGGAGTGAAAATATTGAATTCACAAACTTATGAGCATGCATAGGAACTGCGCAACGCACACTCGTAAAACAGTCATTTTTAGGAATTTTTTCACCAAATTTTCAACATAGCCATTTTAAGACCTCTGCTCATGAACAGTGTCACTGTGATTTTCTTAATTTGTCCCGTACATTGATTTCGCACACTGACTGCGCCATTGTGCGCTACATGGGCGGAAACACATTTTGGGTGAGATGTGAAAAATGACAGCTGTACTACTCATAAGAAGGTGTGGTAAAATGGCAATGTTGAAAATCTGGAGTGAAAATATTGAAAATTCGCGAAGTCCGCGAAAGTGTGCGAGGAACTGTACAACGCACGTCAGAAACAGTCATTTTCGGATTCGTTATCAAATTTTCAACATAGCCATTTTAAGACCTATGCTCATGAACAGTATCACTGTGATTTTCTTAATGTGTCCCATACATTGATTTCGCACACCGACTGCGCCATTGTGCACTACATGAGCGGAAACACATTTTGGCCAAGATGTGAAAAATGACAGCTATACTGTTCATAAGAAGGTGTGGTAAAATGGCAATATTGAAAATCTGGAGTGAAAATATTGAAAATTCACGAACTTATGAGCATGCGTAGGAACTGCGCAACGCACGCTCGTAAAACAGTCATTTTTAGGAATTTTTCCACCAAATTTTCAAAATAGTCTTTTTGAGAGCCCACCTTATGAACACTGGCAGTGTCATTTCATTAATCAGTGCAGAAAGGTGATTAAGTGCAGTGACTGCGAAATCACCCTTCGGGCCCGAGTAACGCCATGACAGTGCAAGAAATCATGAGGAGGGGTCCCAAAAACCCCATGTTGAAAATTTAAGGCCAAAATTCCAAAATGCCTGGAGATATGCAACAAAGTTGAAAACCCCTATCTATCCCATTATACAGCTTACGGCATTTCCTCAGTTCGCGGTCGGCTTTGAAGGTGAAGCGTGTTCCCGGTCCACAGATCGTCGCGCCAAGCTCCGGCGTTAAGTATGGGGTGAGGGGGGTGTGGGGAGGCAGGGTGCGCAGTGGGTGGATGCGGGTTGTGGGGGGGCAGGGAGACTGCGTGGGACCGTTTCTGCTTTTCAGGGTTTTTTTTAAAAGATGACAGGGACATTTGCCATACTGGGGTGGGCTCCCAGCATGGCACAAGGATAGGCTGGGGGTGTGTGAGCCGGCAGAGTTGGGCACCCCGTTGGCCATAAGCATCAGTTGCCATGCTGGGGTGGGCTCCCAGAGTGGCACCCAGTACTCGGGGGGGAGGACAGTGGAGCCAGCGGAGTTGGGCACCCCATCAGCTATCTGATAACTTGCCATGCTGGGGTGGGCACCCAGCATGGCATTTTAGAAGGCTTTTGGGGGTGCAGCACAGCCAGCCGGGGATTGGGTACCTCACGGCTATAGAGTGTGTGCATTGGGGACGGGCAGCACACAGTATGCGTGCGTGTGTATGTGTGTGTGTGTGTAGGGGGGCTGCGCATGAAGCAGGGCATATCTTATCGCTGCTTACGGAAGCGTAGCTCCCTTTCAACTGTATGCCACTGCATTTTGGAGCTTGTCATAGACAGCTCCAGCAACATTGGCAGACAGGGCGCACCTGCCAACACACTGACTGAATTGGAAGAGGGGGTGACACACCTCCGAAAACTCGGATGATGGCACTATGTTTCTTGCACATGTGTGCAAGCAAACATAAAAATGGGCACTTGCTTTCCACGTTTGAAATGGATTAGAATCAGTCATGGATATGAGGGGGGACCTGAGGGAACTCTATTCCAGGAGTGAAACTGAAAGACTGATCCAGTTCCAGAAGCAAAATGAGGAGGGACTACTTCTGTGTAAACTGCTCCCTCCTAAAAGCATGAAATGAGAAATGAAATGTAAAAATGTAACATATAATGCGGAATCATGTCCCCAACCCCCGTCAGGTAGGTTTGATCCTACATCAAAAGCAATGGGTTCCCCCAATGATTTAATTCCATTTGGTCAGAACAGACTAATAATCCCCGAGTCCCTACAAAAAAAGCTTGTTAGGCCTCCAAACCGAGCACTGCCTCTCTTCACTATACTGTACAGTTGGAAAAACATAAGTTGTGAGAACTGACTGATAGAACTGGGTCTTTTTTCATTGAAAAAAGAGAACACTCTAGGAGATGAGATCACTGTTTTCAAATACCTGAAAGGGATTATGCCATCAGATATAGTAGAATATCCAAGGCCGCGAGAACAAGGGGACACATGATGCCACAGAAAGGAGGAAAATTCAAGGGAAATACCAGGAAGAACTGCTTCACAGAATGAGTGTCGAACATGTGGAACAGACTCCAAGAGCAGGCATTATCAGTCAATACTGTATCTACCTTTAAACAGAGATTAGACAAGTATTTTGATGAAAAAAGATTGACAGAGTGCTCCCACTGAGTTGGTGGGGGAAAAGAACACGATGAGCCAATGGTGAATGGTCTTTTCTCTTTCCTTCTGAAAACCATATATTGATATGCCTATGTTCACATCAATTACAAATATACAAATATTTTAAACTAAATAAAAAGTGTAGAATTAGAACCTTGCCAACTGCTCTGACTTATGAAATGAAAATGGATACTTCAAACAATTTGAACACACAGTTGCTATCTTCTTTGTAGTTCAGAAAGTGGATACTGTTGGGGGTAGACAGTAAACTACTATGAGAGTTATTCTTGTGAAAAAACATCTCCCTATCATCTTGTTTATGACAGATGGCAACTAATATCTTCAGTACCAGTCTTGAGTACGAAAGACAGAAGAAACTTAAGGTGATGCGTCATCATTTCACTACTGGTAAATGGCCACCTAGCTTACTTTCCATGTTAATCATTTATTCTGAAACGTTTGACCATTTTTGATATGAGAAACAGAGTACTGTCAGGTATACACAATGAGGCTTTATAAAAAGGGAAACTAAAATAGAGAGCTATGATTGGCCAAGGCCCATCACATGCTCATGCAATGATACTGTACAATTATAGGTTTTGTTTACTTTAAACATGTCTGTATTTGTTGAAAGCTCTTTTTATACTGTAAGTGCAATAATACACTCCAGGATTAGCATTACACTCTGATCACTGCATGCCCCAGGTGTTGTAAGGCACTCAGCTAGTGGTCTCCTGCCTCACTACACACTTGGGGTGTGTGTTGATTAAGCAGTAAGGCACAACTGGATATGTGTTGTTGCATAATAATGTCACGCCTCAAGTGGGCTGAAGGACGAGACTGCAGGCCAAGTGTGTTCAACACCTGAGAAGTGGCATTATTACAGAACAACACACACCCAGGAATGCATTATTGCTATTATACAATGACTTGTTTACAAAAAAAAAATGAGAACAAAAAATTAAAATTAATTGTTCCTAAAATTTACACTGTACAAGTGTATTAAAAAAATCTACATTTTCTCTTTTCCCCACTAGGTGGCACAGCCACTACATACTGTGTGCTCCTTCCCTCACTACAGCTCTGTGCCTGTCTGTCTGTCTGTGATGGTGTGCCCCCAATCTGTTTGTGGTCACCTACCTGTGGATTCTTTCCCCTTCCCCAACTCTTTCCTTCTGGTCACCAGCTCCTGGGAACTTCCTCCGATGTAGCCTCCCAGGTAGCTTTCTCCCACCCAGTCTGAGACCCTACCAGCCCTAGGTCCCCCCAGAACTGTGACCTGCACTCCTAGCCCACTTAAGACCCCCTGAGGCAGGTCCACCATCCACTTACGTGGCACTCCTTCAATCCAATCTGCAGGCGGAGTGAGGCTGGAGGATATCAGAGACCTACCCATTTTTTTATTTTCATTTTAGTTTTTATTCAAAGCTGAATAGGAATACTCAACTGAGACTAGTTCATTTCCAGTGAGGTTCTTGTGCAAAACAGCGGTTAGTTACATAAAATATTCACAAACATCAGACGATATAAAATAATTACAATCGCATAGACAAACAATAAACACATAATATACATCATCATACAATACAAGACACACCTAAATTAAACATCCATTTCACAGTCAGTCAACACGTTAACTAAATTGTATGGCTGTTCTTACTCATGCTTCATTAAGTGTCCACTTTTTATTGCACTAGCACAAATTTTCTTACTCCTAAGTGTTAGGGGTAACAGGTTCCAAACTCGAGGGCCACTGTATAATATGTTTCCTACCTAGTGCTGTTTTTAAATTTGGGAATTTATACTCCACACCTGACTCAGTCCGAAGACCAGATTTAACAGGTCTAACCTTAAAATAATCAGATATATAATCAGGAACAAGTTGCCTTGAACATTTTATCATAAAGTGAACAATGTGCAGAGATCGTCTTTCTGTGAGACTAACCCATTGTAACCTATCATATAATTCCAACCTATGTGTTCTTTTTGGAGCACCCAAAATAAATCTGGCCAGCTTGTGATATATACCATCAAGCTTAGCCAGGCTCCCGATAGAAGCACCTAAATACATTATATCCCCATAGTCAATTATCAGCATAACCAGTAATTGTACCACACTCCTTTTTGTAGTCTCTGTCAAACAACTCTAATTCTTATACAAAAGACCCAGACATCTCCCCACCTTCTTTACCACTGATTCCATGTGTATATCCCATTTTAAGGCTGAATCTAGATGCATCCATAAATACTTCTAGATATGAACTTGTTCCAACAAAATATTATCAAATGTTCTTATTTGTAGGGAAGTATTCAAGGGGCTCTTATTCCTCTGCCTCGAGAAATAAATCACTTATGATTTTTTAGCATTTAAAACCAATTTTGATTCAATCAGAAATTTTTGTAGCTCATCAAATGCTATCTGCAGTGGAGGTTGTATACTAGTTACCGAGGACCCCTCTAAATATATAATGGTGTCAACTGCATATAGATGGTATCTGACCCTACTATCTGAAATATTTATTTTATTCATATAAATGTTATACAATATAGGTCCCAATGTGGAACTCTGCGGGACACCCAAAACCATGGTTCCCATATCAGAGTTCCAATCCCCCAAAGATTTCATCTGCTGTCTCCCTGTAAGATATTGCTGAAACCATTTTACTACTGAACTTGACATACCAATATCCCTGAGGTTGGACAGGAGGATGTCATGGGCCAGAGTACCAAAAGCTTTGGATAAATCAACAAAGACTGCTCCCATAGACATCCCCCTGTCCAAAGCCTCAGTGATATCTCCCGTAACTTTTATAAGAGCTGTTGTTGTACTATGTAATGGTCTAAAACCAGACTGAAATGAATTTATGACTTTATTACCCTCCAAGTATCTGATTTGCCAACAGTCTCTCAAATACCTTTGCAATAACTGGAATCAAAGATATGGGCCTATAATTTTCAATTGATGTTCTTATACCTGATTTATAAATAGGAACCACTTTTGCTGTTTTCCATAACACAGGAATGTCCATCTGTGTCAACGACAAATTAAATGTAAAATTTAATGGGCAAGCAATTATTGGGGCCGAATACTTTAATAATACTGTTGGCATACCATCAAGGCCTATTGCTTTATTTACATTTAATTTCAACAAAGCTTCTTGTAACTCATCTATCCTCTGGTCAGAAAAGACAAATCCTTCTTCTAGTTGAGGAGAGGTCACCTGTCCCAACCGATTTGAATCACCTTGATTTTCTGCTTGAGCTAGCTGACTTGTTTCACCCTTTGTTTTAAGATGAGCTTGAGTACCCATGTAATAAAATATTTATTACATTCATTTCCCATTATAGGTCCTAAAGGGATGTCATTTTGATTCATACTAATTTTTTCTGGCAAATTAAACTTTTTTACATTTTGCATTTTTTGCATATATTTCCAAAAATTCCCGATTACCCTTGACAGAGGCCAATAATTCCCTATTATAATATTTGTGTCTGGCATCTTTTACAGCCTTAGTATATTTATTCCTAAGTATTCTATAAGTATTCCAAGCCTGCTGTGTATTAATTGCCTTTGCTTTTTCCAGGCCTCATCTCTTTGTTTTGTTTTTTTTGTTTAAAGAGATCAGAATTATACCATAGAGAATTTCTTACTTTAATTCACCTTGACTTTATTGAAACATGTTTATAATTAATTTTCATAAAATCCTCACAGAATAAATTCTAAACATCTTCCACTGTAGGAACCAGCAATAATCTTTCCCAATTATGGTTCTCCAAATCCATCATAAACTAAACATAATCAAAGTACCTGAAGGATCTATATTTTATTGTTCTTGCCTGCTGTTTAAATCTATTCCTGGCATGAATACAATAAATAATCTGATGGTCAGACATCGAATTGGGTTACACTCCACTCGATAGTATTTTATCTGGATGTGAGACAAATATTAAATCTAGTATTGTAAATGAAGATGGACATTTAGTGTTTAATCTAGTAACCTCTTTTATTATTGTGTCAAGGCTAATGAGCAACTAAGTTCTCTTATATCATGGTTTTCCTGATACCCATCTCGCAGACATCCACTGTTAACTCCACCCCTCCTGATGTGTTCCCTGGCTGTGGCACCCCCAGCCTCCACTGGTAGTCACTGATGGTTGGGCTACACAACCCACCCTCCCCAGCAGAGGAGAGCAGTCCTTCAGATGTCAATCCTCTCCTCCCTGGCCAACCCCCAGCAACACAAACTCACTCCCAAGCCCTGGTCGCCGGTGTGGTGCGAGTTGTCGTGTCCATTGCCTCAACCCTCCATGCCACCAGGCCAGCTTGCTTGTGGATTCTTGCTATGTCAGATGTTAATTCTGAAAATTTCTCCATTTGTCTCCTTAGCCACAACAATTCACTCTTTTAACCACCCACCTGCTTTCCTGGTAAGCTTAATGAGCGAGCGCAAGCAGTAACTGAAAGGAACAGCTACAGTACTTACTGCCCTTTTGAAGTACCGCTCACTTCCTTGCTGAAAAGCTGGTGAAAGTTCTGCTTTCTTGTTAAACAGACCTATGAAAGGAACAGAAATACAACAAAACTTTCTGTGAAGCAAGCGACCATGACTGGAAGGGAAACGGACAGTCACACATTGTCCTTTTCAAGAAATGCTTGCTCAGTCATTCATTCATACAAGCATGGTTTGTTTAGATATATACGCACAAAAAAAAAGCTTGGTGCGGTTTCTTGAGCAGGGAGTGAAGTCATGATGGCTTCATTTTTTTTTTTTAAGTGGTCGTGGCTGGCTGTGGAGGGATCTAAAGCTGGCTTCAGAATGGATTGGGCAGGGAGAGATTTTTATACTGGCCATACAGTCATTTCTGTACCTGCCCTAGATCCAGTGATGCTATTGTCAGATAACTTCACTGGCTCTAGGGCATGGCATCCATTCTCATTTTTAGGATTATCTGTGCCATTGTATAATACAGCTTAATGCTCACCCTGTTTTGTGTTAATACTAATGTAATAGCATCTCAGGGTTCTGGTGGCATTAATAAATCACAAATGTGAAGACATTACAGCCTTACTTGTAGACACAGTATTTTGTCATATAATGTTATTTTATTTTTAATTACTGTCTACCAGTGCCTGCTCCACTGGACTGGTTTACTCCCACTTTTAGTGCCTAAGACTGGAGTGATATAGGAACTTGCCATTTAAAGGCTTATTGTAGATGAGTTCATATATCACAACTTTAGTATGTAGGAATTCAACTATAATAAGGCCACAAATGTCTGGAGTTAATACTGAAATTATTGTCCAAAAAATGATGTCTAATCTAGCTTTGCTGTACCCTCATATCTACATTGTGACCCATCCCCTCTCCTCAGCAGTCACCGCATTTTCCTTTCATTTTTAAAACATTCAATTGCTTCAGTTACATGATTCCATGTTATTTATCTGAATGACCAAGAATGGTGTAACTGATGTCATAAGTCCCGTTTCCACAATGGATGCACTGCATCTGCTGCTGTGCCATGCTGTTTCCTGGACCACCAAGACAATTCTGCCATGCATTTACATGGCTTCTCTCAGCACAGATGTAAGCCACACTGGCGAGGAACCATCAGTCTTTGGGCAGTCAGCAACTTGGTGAGGCAGCTGATGATTTGTGGTCTGCTGACATCACTTCTTCTGGTTGGCATGCCTTCCTTTTAAACACGGCATGCTGGTTGGCTACCATGCTTGTTCATCAGTTCTCTGTTCCTGCATTATTGTGTGAAACTATTCTGCATTGTGGACAGGCTCCTGTGTGATAATTGAAAAAAAAAGACATCCGCGTCACACTGGACAATGGTGCCTGTTTCAGCACTGTGTGATACTGTGCTAAACATATAAGTTGCTGCTGGCTGCAGGTGTATACTACAGGCAAACACTGCTGTTGGCGGAAGTCTGGTGGTTGCCCTATGAGCTAACCTGATGCTGGTTTCGCATACTGTGCTGAACACATAAGTTGTTGATGGTTTGGGGTATATCACAGGCAAATGCTGCTGTTGGGGAAAGTCAGTGGGCCACCTTATGAGCTAAACTGCTGCCTGTTTCAGCATTGTGAGATACTGTGCTAAACACGTAAGTAAGTTGCTGCTGACTGGGGGGACGGGTGTATTACTGACAAACACTGCTGTTGGAGGAAGTCTGTGGGTTGCCCTATGAGCTAACCTGCGACCTTGCTGGGGAGCATCAGAGGGTGGCATTTAACCAAAGACACTGCTGTTTGGAGATGTCTGTGGGTAGCCTACATCTCCGTATACATCTTTCTTAATTTTTTTTAATGGTTACAAGGGTGCTCCTAGAGTATGGCCAAAATCAAAATCAAATAGTTATAGTACCAGTGCCTCACCCCCCAGCTGATTGAAAGCCTGCAATTCATTCAAGACGGTTCCATTTTCCTTTGGTTTTAATGCCATCATTTTAACATTTAGAGTGGTTCTTGGTCTCATCATTTGGCCAATTCACGATCAGCCTGACCACCAATGGCAAGGTGACCCAGTCATCGGTCAAGAAACCACAATTAAAATTTTTACATGCAAGTATTAGCTGAGGTCTCAATGCCCTCTCTCTTTCTTGTGTGGAAACCACTTTGGCTTCATCTTTTAACTTTAAATTGTATCATGCCAATATGAGATGTGGGGAGCACTGATATTATAGCTATTTTAATTTTGGACACACATCGAGTGTACCCTCGTAAACATAAAAAAAAAAAAAAAAAGGCCCATAATAAATGTCATAAAGTTTCTGTGTATTAGCCAAGGTTGAGTTTGCCAAACCTTTAACATTGTATAGAAAATGACCAAATGGAACCGCTTCATTGGCTACATCACAACATCTGCCACCTGCAAACTGCACAGTTCATAATTTACCTCTCCTAATCTACCCAGCAACAACCTAACAAAATGTAAATAAAACCTTTCCCCATTACAATAACATTTTCCCCCACTTTTTATACACAGAAACCCACAACAGAGCACAGGTTTGTTCAACATAAATGCAATTCCCAGGTTCATTCAAAGGCACACAGCCTTTGCTCCAAAACCTGACCTATTTGGCCTAGCAACAACCTAACTAAACTTTTTTTATAAAAAAAAAAGTTTCCATCTAATAAGCACAATAACCCAGTTCAAGACCTGGGTTTCTTGAGAATGAATGCAGTTTCTAGATGCATTGAAAGTCAGTCAGCTATTGGCCTAGGGCGCGGGGTCATAATGTCGCAAGACATAATGCCGATGACAATTCTGCGCCAGTGATTTATGCCATGAGGCTATGTCTTTATTCTATGCTAGCCCGCCCCCACACCTCCTGTTATGGGGGGCTGTGCCTAGGACCACCCCCCACTAAAGATTCTCAACTCCAGGGGGTCCAACTTGGGAGCACATGTCTGGGTTAGCTATAATGCTGTATGCCATTAAGCATGCGACATTATGACCCGGTAGGCTCCACCTAATGCCTTCAATTTGCCTAGGGAATGCATTAATTCTTGAAATGCATGCCCTGTTGTTATGGTTGTTGCTTACAAGTTCTCTTTGTAGAACAGTGCTTAATGTAACTGTTTACTGCTTTATTGTATACATTTGCACAGAACCACACATTGGTAAACATGCTTCCTGTTTTATATGTCACCAAAAAGAAAATCACTGTAAAAAAACTTCTAGGTAACTCCACATAACCATAATGTGTTAACCTCATTAGGTAAATTGGTCTTCACCTGTGTTAAAGTGACATCACCACAGTAACTCAGTATGGAGTTAACAGCTGGCTAACCAGATCATATGACCATGATCCAAAAGGGTAGGTAGCTTCACAATTTGGTTACCCATCTCAGTGGGTTTATTTCTGGTAAACCACACTTAACCATCATTTATTTTATATAGATATATATTATATATATTCATTATAGGGGCATACTTAGGGTTGAGTAGGCACTTCAATGTTAAACTCAAAATTATGCACTTTAATAACTTTGCAACCGTTCAATGGATTTGCACAAAATTTGGTATGGACTGTCGTGTGGGGCAGATCTCCTGATGTGGTAAGTTACATTCTGGTTGGGTGTGCGATCTCCAAGTTACTGAGGTGAAAGATGCGTGTTTTCACTCATTGACTTTGCTGGGATTTTTCTTTGAACTTGCCTACAGCCCAGATGATTTGGTTGTTTAGTCTGAAATTTTCAAGGCACAAAGGGACTACCCCACAGATGTGCCTTTGCTAGTCTGTTGAAAAAGAATAAGCAGTTTTAAGTTATTGTAATTTAAATATTTGAAAAAATTTCTGAGCATGCTCAGTAGCACTACAAGATAGCTGATGAAACAAAGTAGGAATCCTGCCTCATATGGGAAAATTCCTACTTCATATGGCTGCCATCTTGTTTTCAGTTTTGCCTGAAAAATTCAAATTTGGAAACCTCCCAAAATGATACTCTGGGGAGGAACCAACACATGTAACTTGTTTATTGGGACCCTAGGTGCATTCTGCACTCCATTGCACAGAAAATGCCCTTAAAATGCTGTCTATTTCACATAAAAATTCTTTTTCGTGATCGATGTCAAACGAAGTAAGATCCTGGTTCATATGACTAGATACTTAACTAGGATCCTACTGGACTCTCATAAATCTGGTTTTATTTATTTATTTTTTGTAAGAAAACATGTTTCGCCGACATCGGAGTGCCCACTCCCCATGTTGGCAGTAGGGAATACCTCCCCGTCCCCACATTTGCCAATGTGGGACACTGGGTAGCCCATTCCCAGTGTCCCAAAAAGTTTATTTTTATAAAAATGCTTCTCCTAACATTGGGGTGCCCAATCCCTGTGTTGGCAGTAGAAATTCACACCCTGCCAGTGTGGTACATTGGGGAGCCCACTCCCAGTGTACCAAAATTTCTCTGCCTAACATCGGGGTGCCCAATCCCCATGTTAGTACTATCCCCCCCACAATGTGGGACACTGGGTAGCCCACTCCCAGTGTCCCCAGTTCTGTTCTGCAGTCCCCAGTTATGGCCAACCCCCCAGGATTGTGGAACACTTGGGAGCCCACCCCCAGTGTCCCAAAATATTGTTTTGTGTGCCTGTAAAAAACTAAAACAGTCCCCCAATGTCTTTTTTTTAAAACCTGGAAAGAAGAAAACGGTCCCTCGTCATCTCCCCCATCACCCATCCTGACCCTCCCACTGAGCAACCCACCTCCCCAAACTCCCCCTTAACCCACACTTACCTCTGGAGGTCGGCGGCTGTGATCTTCTGTGGACTGGGACACATCTGCACTCTTCAAAGATGAACCACAAACTAAAGAATCAAGGTAAGTGCTGTATAATGGCTGTCTATGGCATTTTGAACTTATGTTGATAGCTCAGGCATTTATCAATATTTTTGCACCAAATTTTCAACATGGTGTTTTTCGGACCCTGACTCATGAACACTGGCACTGTCATTTCGTTACTCGGTCCTGAAAGGTGATTTTGCAGTCGCTGAGCAGAATCACCTTTCAGGACCAAGTAGTAAATGACAGTGCCAGTGATCATGATGATCCCAAAAGCCCATATGTTGAAAATTTGGTGAAAAATTCTCAATGGCCGTGTTATGAGCGCAGTATTATGTAGTTTCTAGGCAGGTATAACTTTGGTAATTTACAATATTTTGACTCCAAATTTTCAACACTGTCATTTTACACGCCACATCATGAAACAGTACAGCTGTCATTTTTCACATCCTACCTGAGACATGTTTTTGCGACTGTGACATAGAATGGCACATACGTTGAGTGAAATCACCTTTTGCAGCGAATAATGAAATGACAGTGCCACTGTTCATGAGGTGAGGTCCCCAAAAGACCATGTTGAAAATTTGGTGCAAAAAATTACTCAAAATGTCTGAGTTACATACGTCCATTAAATTAATTCTATGCATGCGCATAACTTTGGTACTTTTACATATTTTGCAGCCAAACTTTTAACATAGCCATTTTTCATATCACCTCATGAACAGTACAGCTGTCAATTCCCACATCCTGCCCAAAATGTGTTTTCAGACCTGTGGCACGGAATGGCATTGCAGTTGTGCCTAATTACATTTTACCTTGTATTTCACATTTACTGTGTACCAGGGTACATGAGGTGGGGTAATAAGATGACTATGTTGACAATTTGGTCACTGTTGTTTGACACATGGAATTGCAGGGTCCAGAAGACCCTGCACTCCCACAGTAAAGTAAGGATACTATTATACTATCTCAAAAAGAAGGGAAATTCATTGCAAAAACTCTGTTAATGCATCAGTGGGGTTTCTATTACAGCAATAAAACTCAGGAAATTTGATGTTAGGGTTACCAAACCTCCCACCCACCCCACCCCACCCTCCCACCCTCCACACACCAACAAGCATCTGTAGCCACATGGAAGCACAGGACCCAGTGAAGCCTGTGCTTCCACGGTCACTTGGATGTGTTCACACAGGTTCCAAAGGGACCTGCATGAATGAGGATATAATTCCACTATCTCAAAAAGAAATTAAATTCATTGCAAAAAACTGTGTTAATACACCAGTTAGGGTTCCAGATGATACAAATGCAGTGGCATTGATGTGGTTCCTTTGTGGATTTGTATATGTAGCTGCATAAGAACAGGCCCCACAGTTCCATGCAGCTACAGATACAGACACACAGGGCCTTTCCTTCATAACTTTCTTGTTTTTAATATCTTGACTGCAAATTTTCAACACAGTCTTTTATGACCCCATCTCATAAACCAGTCAGGCCCTGTGTATGTCATACTGCATGCATGAGTATGTGTGGCTACAAATGCACAAGTCTCATGGGGACTTGCCCTTCTGTAGATAGAAGGCCCCGTGGGGCCTCAGTAATGCTGCAGTATATCGCCACACTGTTGCAGTAAGGGAACAGTGTAATTCAATGGCAGTGAAGCTCTTTTTTTCTACAGTATTTTGTGACAAGTCATCCTTTGCAAGTTAGTGCATTGCATTGTTGTTGGCTTCATTGTACTCACACACTCTGTATGAGGTACCTTGCTGAACAGCATGATCTGTTAGTACATAATTTTCTACATGCATCTGTGTAACTGAAAAACTGCTACTACCCCCCTCGAACAATTTCTAGATCTGCTGCTGAAATCATTATACCCACATTGTGACAGTACTTCCATCTGCATAACTGCAGGCCCAAAAGGAGCCTGCCCATCTGAATCCAGAAGACGGTGTACATGTTTTATACCTGTGGCATGAAGAGGTACAGGCCCCTCAGGGGCCTGCGCTTCTGCAGACTGTAGTATTGCAATTTTGTTATAATGGATTTGTGGTGTATGCACTTCTGCAGCCAAAGGTCGGTGTGTATGTCTTACACCTGTAGCTGCATAAGTACAGGTCCATGAAGTGTAGGTATGTCTTACAGTGTGCATGAGTACCTGAGGCTACAGAAGTACTAACCCCATAAGGGTGAGCACTTTTACAGAAATAAAGAACTCTTGTAATTTGGGTATCATGGATGTGTATCTGTGCTTGCAGGGGCCTTTGCTTCTGTGCACAGAAGCAGTGTTGTGATTTGAGTATTGTGGACTAGTATCTGCAGCAACAAGTGAGTGTATATGTCTTATGGCGTGTGTGCCACAGCTACAAATCCACAAAGGTAGCACATTAGTGCTACTGCATTTGTGTCATCCTGAAACAGTTGTATGCTGCTTGTCTTACCTCATGATGGCTGTCTGTGGTTGCTTGTGTGGTGTTGTCCTTTTTCTGCTTTAGTGGGGGAGTTAGGGTAGGCAACCATAATGCCATATGTCCCTCCTGTTGTTGCTTTAAGTTGAACCCTAACTAATGCAGTTTTTTGTAATGAATAGACAGCTAGACAGACTAACAGACAGACATATATTTGTATATTTGCTCCATACAAGAAGAACTGGCAGAAAATATACTACTGTACCTTCAGCAGCACCCACTTCACCAATGATATACGGATACCTGGGTGGCCAGTGTTGGCAGTGTAACTGAGGGTACTGGGAAGGGAGAACCATAGACAGTAATATGTCTACAGTTAAATATTGTCTTGTGTTACCTTGAGGGGTCAGTTGTCTCTCTCAAACCATGACACGTGAGCCTGCTGTGGGAGTGGTAAACCACAGGAGTTGTGTCAGGATCAAAGGAATTTTGAGACTTAGACAGGGAAAGAACGTGGCCAGATGGTGGAAGAGGCAAATAAATGGAAACACATCCAACAAATAATGGTCACATTTGCATGTGTAACACACTGCAAACAACCATGCAGAGGCATTGCCTGTTGATGGGATGACCACCGCATTGATGGGCTGGCCATACCACCCTAGAGTACCATAAATATGCTATGTACATAATTTTTCGAAGTAAATTTTACTCACCCAACCTATGCTAGGCTGACCCACCAACCACCCAGTCTGTGCTCTGCATTCACAGGTCAGGAAGGACGGGGCTGGTCACTGGATGTTCGGGAATTCAATATGAGCATTGCATCCATTTCATTAAGTGTTGAGTTGACTACTAGAGGCCAGGATAATTCAACAACACTGACACAAGGGGGACTTTGTACAATCTGGACTGTCAGACCTGTAACTGATCAAAATGATAAAAAACAGACAGGTGATCTGATGACACAAAAGTGGGATGGACACAGTTTGCACAATCCAGATTTTCCGGCAAGACTAGTCACTCCAGTTGTGACCATTCTGGTTGGTGCATTCTGGCTAGTGCTGATTTTATCTAGGTTATGGTATGAGTAAAACCAGGACCCAACACACCTTGACAAGATATGTCATGATGCTGGTTAGGGCCATGTCAGAAGATCCAGATTTCACCCATGCTTATTGACAGATATGAAATTTAGAGCAGACTACAATGGTTAAGACAACACCAAGTGGTCCAACCGTGATAAACAGACAGCACCATCTTGATAATTCTTTCCCCATTTTGGTCCATAGTCAGTGTATAAGTAGGTAAAAATGAAAACATTTTACAAATGGCTGTCAGTCGTGTAATCTTTTGTGGCCACTGTTTAGTTGCTTTAAGGCATGTCTATCCACATCAGCCTGTGTTAAAAAAAGTCAACAACAAGAGACTGGCAAATTTGCTTTGCATTGTCCTGCATGAATCCTTATTCAGGCTCCTCCATAGCACTTGCAGATTGTTGAGGTAAATCAATTTTGCCATCCAGCATGCATTCCAACTGAAAAGAATCACCATATTGCTCACATAGGTTGTGCAGTATGCAGCAGGTGAGCATAACATAGAGGATAATGTATAGTCTTCTATCCATAACAAGTTTGTAAACTCTTTGAGAGGTCATCATGCCAATATCTGAACCTCGAGAGCAAATCTCGAGAGGTTCTGTCCCCATGAGGACTCTCAGAAGCATTTTCAAACTTGTTATAGATAGAGAACTATACATTTTCTTTTATAGTGTCTGGTCTACTATCTATGATGGAAACTTACAGATATGAAGGCCTGAGTCTATACTCCTACTTACTGTAGCCCACAAAAGCTAACAAATACGTGGAGATGACAGCAGTCAATATTTTAAAATTTAATGAGAGAAAATAGCAGCCGACTTTTTTTTTTTCAGGACCTGTGTTTTGAAATTACCGCTCAGATAACCGTGAAACGGTGTTATCAGCTGCTGATTGAAAATGCGGCTTGAGCTTACAGAACTCATTACGAGGTTCTAAGTTGTTATGCTGCAGTAGCTATGTACCTAGTGCAGCATAACAATAAGCTACTGCAGCATAACAACTTTTTGTCTAGGATGTATTACAGAAGCTCTTCAGCTTACCAAATGAATTCTCTATCACAATTTGTGCACTAGATAGACAGTAGTTGAAGACTTTTTCCCCCACAGTCAGATGACCGGTGTCAGGGAAAGGTTACATCAGTCAAGTCATTAATGGGTATGCTGGCTCTCCCAATATGTGTATGGGCACATCAACATTAGATATTTGGCATGTATAACTTGAAAATAGTAATCCATAAGTGACCTTGCCATACAGTTGGCTGTTCATCAAAATCCATGTATCATGCACTTTGCCCAGCCATCCAATGTGGACATTCCAAAAGCAGTACTTGAGATCCACCAAAGCTTGCATCACAAATGAGTACAACCTTTATGGTCACAATAATCACCAGGATCATTGGAAGGTGCCAAGACTGGAACATGTATTCTGTCAATAGAGTCAGTTATTTCGGGAATCAAATCACTCTTCAGACCCCTTCAAGAACTGCTTGCAGATGTGTGCCCAAAGGGTGGGTGAGTAACAACACCATGAAATATCTTTTATGATGGCTCTACACATACATCATGCACTACCAGACAAACTATGGATCTTGAAACACCAAACAAGTGGCCAATGGTCCGATGATCACCGATGTCAAAAGTCTCCACAGTGCAATAGCCAGTTGGACATCTGTTGGTATGACTTGATGCATGTTGGTGTTCTCTGTTGAACCAGTGGTTCAATCTTCTGCACAATTAAACAAAATGTTGCTCCGCCATTCTGAAGTCTTCAATCTACTGGAAGTCACTGAAAGAGATAGACACCACCTGCCAAAATATGTAGGTCTGAACTCGAGCACACAGACGCCTTGTTGGTGATGGACTGCTTGCAGACAATTGCAGTATTATCATTAAAACCATTTTGCTTCTTCACTGCAGCTATGGTACTGCTGTTCATCTGATCTTCCATCTCCAGCACTCAGGGACATGCAGCTGCAGGATATAATGAAAGCAGTGAGAAAACTTTGTAGGACTTTAGCTGTGCAGCAAGATGGTTCTTCAAGAATGGAAAACAAGTTCCAGAGAAAGTATGCTGCTGAAAAGACAACACTGAAGTCTGACTGAAAAAGCATTTAGAGACCTTCAATAAATTGTTTCAGTGTACAGTAGCAACAGGGTTCAGTATCAAATCTGGTATTGTGTAATGCAGATTAATCACATAGCTATTAGGGTCATTGAGGCTTTACATAGAGGATAATGTATGGTCCTTTATCGGTAACTGGTCTATTAACCATTGAGAGTAGCCAGGGTGACCATGTAAACCTCAAGAGTGAAGCTCGAGAGGTTTACGTCACCATGGCAATCCTGAGACAGTTAACAGTAACCGTTGCTGACAGAGGGACCATACTACATTGTTTTTATAGTGTATGGTCCCAAGAAAGATGAAGAGGGCCTTACTTTTAAATAAGTCACCGCTGTGGCAGTTCCGGTCATTTCATCACCTGGTGCGTAGTGATGTCGATTCCTGAAGAAAAAATGTTTTGCACAGTCATTTCATCACCACTGCATGCATGCGCCGATTCTTGAGAGAAAAAATGTTTGCACAAGCGCAGACTGTTCCCAGTTGTTAACCCATTGATGTGATGTATCATCGATGGGTTAACAAGGATGAAACGTCACATCGAGGGGTTGACAACACTGGGAAAAGATTTTTGTGGGTTAACAATGCTCTACCATACATTATAATGCACAAAAACAACAGGGCTCCAGTGCAGGGTGTGTTGCAACCATCTGGGGGAACAAGGACAAGGCTGAGAGTCAGCCCACTTGCCCCTGGAAGAAAAGGCTGTTAGGGGGAAAAAGTACAACTACAGAATGATTTCTCATGCTACATTATGTATCTAAACCAGCTTTATAGTTGGGTATTAATTATTCTATGTGTTACACGTGCACTTCATGTTTCTAGTATTTACTTATTTACCCCCCTTCCCATGCTTTGCTAATGATATTAGCATAAAAACAGCATCCTGATGGAACACAATACAATGACCTAATCTGACACTGCCATGGACTGAATGTAATGTAACCTGGTTTACAAACACTTACCATCACGTGCCCTGATCAAACACTGTCAGTTGCTGCTGCCTCCATGGTGGTTCTGGCCTCGCTCAACTTCCCTGCTGCAGTCAGAAATTAATGTAAATCTTTACCAGAGCATTTTCCCTCCCAAAAATAAATAAAATAGAAAGCTGTAACAGATTGTTTTCACACACAAGTATTAGTCCAAGAATGTGAAAATATAGACAACTGCCTTAACCTTTTTTCCGCCTGAATGGTTACCATGTGGTGCACTGACATTTTACTAATACTACTTCAGCTGGTTTATCCTATTGGGCTTATGATCACTTCCTAATCAGACAACTCAGATTCAGTAAAACCTCAATTTCCACAAAACATGAAGGCAATATTGCACAAATGTAGACTCTATCCTCTGCATGACACAAGAAATAATCAGCAAAAATTAATTGCATTTACAAAAGCATGCCATGCCTCTTGTTTATCATTTGCAGCTGCCAGCAGAGCAATGCACAGAAGATGGTCACTAGGTAGAAACTAAGCAAAACAGGTCAGCACAATCGATGTGGCAGTGCCCCTCACCCAGGTCCCTCATCAGTGCAGTTCCAAAAACAGAGACTGACCTGAGCAAACTGAGTAAGAGCAAAGTCTATTCTGCTTTTGTTTGGACAACAATATCTGAGCTCACTCAGAGATGCTTGCACAATGTAAACTAGCCCCTGCACTTCCTGGTTCCAACCAAGAGATAGGAAGGCTGAGGGGATGCTGAGAGCATGCACTGTCCAGAGTAAGCAGCACAGTCCATTCATAGGGTTCCTTACACCACTCACTCCAGAACACATCCCTGCAGCTGCGCTGGTTCGTGGAGGGGATCAGAGAACAACATACCACACTCAGGTAGGTTCCCACATGGCAGTTTTTGTACCACAGCAACCTGCCTGCTCAGGATGCAGCAGTACAAATGTGCCTGTGTAAACTGGTCTATATAATGAAAAGAGAGAGGAGTAGCTTCTGAGAAGAGTGCAATTCAAGGTACTTACAAAAGCAGTAAAAATGGATTATTAATGTAGCAAAACAGATCAGAACATATCAAAATGTAGGAGAGGCACTAAAAGAAAAACAGGAGGACATCTAAAGGCATAACCATGGTTTCGTATTGCCTTAAGATGGTTCACACATGAAGGAATTATCATTCATCTTGTAAATAAGGGACAAAGCTTAAAATAGTCAGAGTCTTGGGCAAAGGACCAAAATCAGGGACACATCTTATATCCAATCAGGAAGCTGGTAGAATAAGGGAATTAGAGGAACATGCATTTTCTGGAGAACAAGAAGTCTGTAACTCTGTTTGACATTATTTTCTGCTTACAATCCCCACTGCTCGGTTATGAGAACACAAATTTTAGGGCAAATCTAAAACAATTCCAAGGTAAAATCAGAGCAGTCCCTGAAAATCAGGGGCAGTTGAGAGGTACGCATAAAGGGATTATGTAACCAAAGAGAGAGAACCTGTACTGAGTTAGGAAAGGAATTTGATATGGTATAGTTATTTCAATACCCACTGTACACCAAGGCAAATTCTAAGTCATGAACAGATGCAATAATCACTAGGCACAGACAAAGAGGTTAAATGTGACTAAAGTAGGGGAAGTTGGGGGTTGGGATGGATTGGTTAAATACGGTGAAAGAATGAGTAGGACAGGATATTCTGCTACTGCACTGCTGATGATTTAAAGAGACCAAAGCCTTGTTTCAAGTGTTGTGCCTTTCAGCAAATCCCCTGCTTCCCGCACATCAAAGATGGGACTGTCTTGGCTCTTCAGTGTCAGCTGCCAGTCAGAACCCATCAGTGCCACCGCACAATAGACAGCCTATTTCAAGGATAACAAAGTCAGCATTATACTGCAAGCCTGTTGTTCTATAAACCTCATATATACTGGAACAATTGTGGGATCATTGCAAATGACTAAACCGCTACCAGTTGATGAGGTGCAAATCAAAAACTGCTGGTAGTCTGGCCAGAGGTGCCAGTAATCTCCCAGAGGCCATCATTACATTTCTTGAGCTCATGCCATACTGCATGCTTAGATTAACTTAAAAAGAGAATGTGCTCAGTACCAGCACCAGTGAATTCCTGTTTACTCAAACTGCTTACTGCTGCTGCAGTTGTAGTTTATGTTATCATGTTGTTTGTCAAACTTCATTATTCCAGCAACAGCTTTCTTAATTAAAGCAGCAGTACATGTTATGGCAAAAATGTAGTATTGGTACATTTTTTAATCGATTTTGGATTGCTGATTTTCTCCTGTATTGTACAATGCCCTTACCCCAGTGTTTTATTGTATCTACATCATAATTTATTTTCAGTTTTGAAATAATGAAAGGAACATGGCCTTAAACATGGCTATCTCCAGGTTTTCATCAGTAGTTTCAGCTACCTTTGAACACTAATTGTCGATAAGGTCAGGGAGCAGTACTGATTAGTGTTATTTCACCTTAGTCACACAGAAAGTGATGATAAAACAATGCATGCTCAAAACTAGCTGAGAATAGATTTATTTTATTTAATTTGTATTTATTGATTCATTGAAACTTTGTTGACTGTGATGAAGAATGATGAAAACGTAGGGATAGCAATGTTTAAAGGAGCGCCTATTTTCAGTTTTATTTAAATGCTAGGGCAAACATAAATGGGGAAAATGGCATCTACAATATGGAGAAAAATGAAATCTAAAACATAATAAAAAGGTATAGGCACAAATGTCTGGAGTAACATGCCCTATGACTCTTAACCATATGATGCCTTCTATAGGACAATAAACAAGTGCCATCTGTTTTGCTTTTTACATTGACAGACTACTACTATATGTGACACATAAGAGAGAAACTATATAACGCCTGCCTGCAACAAATATTTATTTATAGTAACCTTGGAGCATGTGCATGCATATTTACAAAGAGACCCTGTCCATCTACAGGGAGTGAGGAAGTAAAGTTTGCTGGGAGTGTGGAGGCCAGGTCAACAGGGTTAACAACCCACATCAACTTCAAGAAGAACTGATCAAAAAGCAGATGGGTCCTTGATTTTATAACTTTGTGAATGATTCAAATAATTACAGCACCTTTGACGGCAGGCTACAATCTGCCCCACACAAATATGCTGCTGTCCCAAATTAGCAGGACTGTCCCTCATGTGGCCAGTCTAAATCTTTGCATCACACATGACAGTAGTAGTACCTCACCTTGTCATGTGGCATTTTAAAAAAGAAATTCATATTAATCTGTGATACTTAATTAGCAAGTAAACTGCATGCACACCAAAACACTAATGTTCATGGTTCTCTGCTCTTGCATCACCATGGTGTGTTGATGTGTCCTTCAATTTATTTTTTCCCCCTTATCTTGAAGGACTGTGTCCTCATTTGGGTGATGAAATGCTGACAGGTATCTAAACAAACACACAAAGACTCACACACTGGGAAGTTGACAGATAGAGTACACCCAGGTTTTCCCAAAGCAGGATTTATAATTGTTTCATATATGTTTATATGCACAGTTACTGTGTCTCTCGTGGTTATGAGTACATTCTCGATTTCATTGAGTGAACTTTGAACTTCAAGAATGTAAGAACTCTGTGAATGAGATACCCTCTTATGGTTATAAGAGTACATGGGATGTTTGCAAATAAACTATCCTGATTAGCTAGAATTATTTCATGATTTATAATGTTATAAAACAGCACTGGGAAATCCACAAACATGAGTGGCTGAAACATGTCACATGACTGTGCATGAAAATGCTTGAATGTGCATGTGTAATGTTGATCTTTATTTTACAGCTTAAAAAATCTGTTATACTTTTCTACCACTATTTGACAATGGTAATCTAATATTACGGCTGCACACTTAGCTAAATTGGATGTATTTTAATACGGAGCACTTTTTTTTTTATATAGATAGTCTGCCTCCCAGGACTCACAACTGTACCCTACATATAGCCATCAATTTACCATTGCTGACTTTGAGGAGGCTGAGAAATATGTATATCTGGTCATAAAAGGCCCTGCAAAAAAATATATTATGGTCTTTTTTTAAGAGCTTCACAGGGCGGTACAACCAAAGTACAATTAATGCTATTCTGCTTAATGTATCTGGGCATTTATTTTGCATGGCAAAATGGCTTTTAGTTTGCTTGCCCCCACTCTCTGGAATAAACTACAAGTTACTCTTAAACCTAGCTGGCTATTCAGCCTCAGCTCATTCAAGGAGACTTCTTGAAAGTCACTGTACAGTAAAGTGTGAATGTTGGTAAAAATGTTCTGTTTTTAATAGTTTGGTTTTCCTGTGACAGCACTTCTTATTATTTACTCTATATTCAACGCTTCTATAATTTCTGCTGTATGTTCTTACTTAGCTGTTAGCCTTGACCTTTTTTTATGACCTATGGTAATATGTACGCTATATTTATTACTATATGAACCCATGCATTTTGTTATGCCTGGATTCTACTATTCTATTCTGTACTATTTACTGGTCCTAATCAGGACCGTCTTGTAAATGAGCACTGCTCAATGGAGCTTTTTTCCTCCAGTAAAACAAATAAAAACAAATACAATGAGCCATTTTATAAGCACAATAACACACTCCAGAGTGTGCATTAACGCATTCTAACAAGGATGGTCCATTTTGGAAATTGCAACAATTTTCCTCCCACTGCATACAGTCCCATAAAGACACAGAGAAAACAAAATGTCACTTAGTGCATTAGGTTTTTGAACCTGTTTAAGTGTAAAATAAGCTTATTGGGAAAGAAGAACTCTTGAGGAGTGACAAAGATCACACGTTGGCTGTGTTTTTGTAAACATATCTAGAATCTGCTCCTTTTTTTTATTTAAATTGTATCTGCTTTATACATATCAGGAATTGGTCAGCTCAGCCATTTTTGTTGACAGGCCAAAGTCTTTGACACTGCTATCCATGCAACTCTTCTGAACAAGCTAAAGGTGGCAGGGCTCTCCGGATACTCAGTTGAGTGGTTCTGCTCCTACCTTGAGAGCAGTCCTCAAGCTGTTAGTATTGGTGATGCCTTATCCCCTCCTCTCCCTATCTGCTCTGGCATACCCCAAGGATCCGTCCCTGGTCCTATTCTATTCCCCATAATCTTCTGTTCCAAACATATACTACTGTCAATGCTACCTGCTGATACTTTGTATATACTGTATTATTGTATCTCACTTTATTTGTATTATTACTATTTTCTTGTGTGTTGCATCCCATGTATATTGTCCCTTGTTCCTTGTTAACAAACCCAGGTCCACCTCGAAAATTAGCTTGCTCAATGGTAATCGCCTGGTTAAATAAATAAAGACTAAATATTCCTGAACAGCCTTCCCTCTGCCTGTTCCTTTGTGTACATTCACATGTATGCAGATGACACAGTTCATTGTGCTACAGGATCCTCTTCCTCTGACCTCATGGTCCTGCTTCAACTGGAAGTCACCAATGTCCAGCACTGGTTCTGGGCTAATCAGCTATCCATCAATGCCAAGAAAACAGTTTCCATGATTTTTAGCACAAGGCAGAGACTAGCGGCTCACCCCTCCCATCCTTCCATACCCTTGATGGTGTTGCAGTTGAAGATGTTTCCTCTTTTAAATACCTCAGAGTCTAAGTGGATCATCACCCTAATTTCTCAGTTCATGTGGTCGTCATCCACCAGAAGCTTCACCCCAAACTAGATGTACTTTACAGGAATAAAGCGAGTATACCACTTTCTGCCTGCAGAGAGATCATCTTGAAGATGATTCTCCCCATCTTGGACTACGGTTACATTGTTTACAGTGCTTCTCCCAAATCCACCCTAGCCAGACTGGCCCCACTATTTCACTACTCCTACCAATTTGCTCTTGATTGCCTCCCCAGAACCCACTAGTGGTCCCTTTACTCCTCCCTCCCTCCCTCCTCCTTTCCCTTCCTTGATGCCAGGTACCCGTGATAGTTTCTGTCTCTGCTGTCTAGTGGCACCCCTCATTCATTACATTACTTTCATCTACAAATTCTGGCTTGGGTCCCTCTCCCATACGATTTCTCCATCCTCAATTCCCTCCCCAAGCCTCCTACTCCCCTGCAGCTCTGGCCTTCGCTATCTTCAGGCCCTCCATAAAATCTGCTGCTGGCCAAGCTGCCTTCTCCTTCCACTTCCCCAAACTCTGGGGCTCTTCCATTACCATTCATACTGCCCCTTCTCACTCCCTCAAATCTCTCCTCCAGGAATTCAACTCACTGTTGCAGTCATCTCTGATCCTGAGCTGTATTCTGCCGCTTACACTTCCCTCTTCCCTATTGCCCCAGCTCCTCATTTACCCCATCCCAATCTAGTTTACTCCATCCTTCCCTGCTGAACAAAGTGCCAGCAGTGTTTTATTTAACCTCCAAATTGTTGCCATCTGCCATTTAATACTGTACCGACCAGTGCCTTTTTCATCCTCCAGTTGTGTTCCCATTTTGCACTTGTTATTACTTGTTGCTCTTTAGATGCTCTGCCTATCTTGTTCATTCTGTTGCTACTTAATTGTTTAACTTCTATTTTTAATTTGCGTACCTGACTGCTGTAACTTATTACTGTACTGTCCTCATTTACCCCTCCCAAGGATGCATCTGGAAACAAGCTATTTCAGCTCAGTATGTCTTTCCTGGTAAATCTTTTGAAATAAATAAATACAGACATACATGAATCAATAAATAATTAAATAACATGCTTCAGTTTTCTTTTCAACCCTCACATGCCAAGATAAATAAGCTTTAGTTTTCTTTTCAACCCTTACATGCCAAGATTGAGACTTTCCTATTTTAGACAACTACTCTGCCAACAAATAATCAAGTACAGGGTTTTATTTAACTCTAAAAATTGATTAGTGTTTTGCTCATAAAAGTGTTAAATCTTTCTGAAAGTGCACAGCTTTTGCCTCACTATGTTTAACAAACACAGTACTTCTAGAAAATCTATATAAATACTTTCTGTACAGTTAGTATCGTCCCAAGAAAAAAACTGCTAATCAATTATTTAAAACCTTGAAGTATGACATTTCTGTAATACTGAAATTGTTATTCTTGTAAAATAATGCAGGCAGTTTTATATAATGATGTATGGGCTATCTCTGCTAACTAGTTTTTTGGGATACATATATTTTTGTATGGAATTAGGATTGATTTGTGTATGCTTTTCTTATGTTATGTACAACTTTCTCAATTTTATTTTGCATATTGGTCTATGTCAAACAAATGTTCTTATATGAACTTTACAATTTTTTTATCACTGGTTGCAAGAAATTATGATGCTAAAGATTCATTGACTGACAGAAAGTGCTGTGACAGCAGCATGGGGCTTTTTCATAGCACTCATAGCAATGCTTGGCTTTAAAAATGCTAACATCTCTCTCACCCTGTGATCTTTCCCCATTCAGTGCTGGGAGGATAGACATCTGGGGCCAGATATTCAAAAGTCTGCATCAGCACAAATGTGGTTTACACCATCACACTCTGCGTTTGCCTTTTTGGGTGAGGGGCTATATTCAGAGACCCCTGAGCATGTGCCAAAACCATTAGCACTCAGGCACTAACATAATACTGTGCCCATGCAAATGAGGAGGTCCTCCAGCATACTGGCACAGCAGCATGTTCTAAGGTTTGCAACAGCAGTAAATGGCATCCAAAGCAGCACTATTTACCACTGCTGAGCCCCCCACCCAATAGCAGGATGGCTGTACTACAGCTGCTCACAGCCAGTCACCTTTCACCCCAGCGATGTTGCAGGCCCAGTTGTCTGGGGCACCTCCACCTCCGAACACCGTGCCATGTGAGCAGACCCCATCCCTTGCATCCCGCAGCACCCCTACCACTGAACACCCATCCCATGTGAGCAGACCCTATCCCTGGTGCCTAGCAGTACCCCCAGCCCCCAAACACCTATCCCCTATAATGGAAATATCTCTGGTGTCTAGTGACACCCCCCAAATGCCTGTCCCATAATATGAGCAGGAATCACTGGTTTTCATTGGCACCCCCCACCCCTGAACAACAGTCCCATGATAGTTCAGATCTCTGTCATGCCTAATGGAACCCCCATCCCCATATGCCCAATTGCATAATAGTTTCTATCTCCCTGGTCTGCTGGCACCCCCAATCACCCATTCTCAGGATAGTTCAGATAGCCCTGGTGTCTAGTGATACCCCCCAAATGCGTGTCCTGTGATAGTTTCTATCTCCCTGGTGTCTAGTGGCACTACCCACCACCTGAACACCCAGTCCATGTTCTGTATACTGTCCCTGGTGTCCAGTGGTACCCCCACCAAATGCTTGCTGAAAATGGACTGGCAAACATTGGCGGTCCTGCAGCGCTGCACTTATCCCTCCCACTCCCAGTATGCCATCCATCCAACCACCCTTACCAGAGCATGCAAGCTCACTGTCAGCTCATATGGTGGCTGGCCGAGGAAGTGAGAGAAGGACTGTGATGGTTGCTCTATCAGGATTCCAGGAGCATCTCTGGAGACCATGGTAAGGGGAGGTGGATGAGTAGGGGTACTAAGAGTAGACAGGGCAGGTGGGAAGGCCCCTGGACCACCAATATTTGCCAGTCCACATGTCTATGTGCATTTAGGGGTGTGGTGGGTTTACCACTGGACACCAGTGATAGCATATGGAACATGTGCCAGGTGTTCAGGTGGTGGGGGTGTCAACAGACATGATGGAGATAGAAACTGTCATAGGACAGGCATTTGGGGGTGCCCCTAGACACCAGTGATATCTTAACTATCACAGGACAGGTGATTCAGGGGTGGGAGGTGCCACTAGACACCAGGAATATGTTTAATAACACAGGCTGTGTTTTCAGAGGTGGGGGTGCTGCTGGACACCAGGGATAGCTACAGGATGTGTGTTTAGGGGGTGGGGGTGCCACTGGACACCAGGGATGCCTTCTCATATTATGGGATGGGCATTAGGGGGGTGCCACTAGACACCAGGGAGATATGAACTATCATGGAACAGGTGACTGGGGTGTGAAGGATGCCTCTAGACACCAGTGACACATGAAGCATCACAGGAGAGATGTTCAGGGGTAGGGGGTGCAGCTAAACACCAGGGAGATATGTCCTATCACTGGATGGGTGATGAGGGGTGAGAGGTGCCATTAGATACTGGGAAACTGTCTATGGTCTTCAGGATGGGTGTATGGGATGGTGCTGGGGTGCTGCCAGACACCAGAGATGACATTCCAGGTGCCCACAGGATGGGTGCTAAAGGGCTATCACTAACAACTCAAATGAGACCATAAGAGGCATGCAAATGGCCCCTTGGCACTTTGCATGCCCAATGGCCACATTTGCATGGTATGGTTGAATACAGCCAACATGGCTTAGTGCTATCTGGTTCTGGGGAGCTATTCCTTGTGGGACGAATACAGACCAGGTCTATATCAGGCAGTGCAGTTTGACTTAGTGCTGCACAAACAAAGGCTGATATTCAGTCACATAGTGCCAGTCTGCTATCTGATTTAATATAGCAGCCACTGGGTCGGGCATTAGCACAAGTATAGTACGAGCATTTGCACTGAGCTTCCACCCTTTTTTGAGTGTCTGGACCCTGATCTTGTAAAATGATCTGATCTGGCACTGTGGTTGTCTGCTTAGTCTACCTCAAGGGATTTTGTTTCAATAGTTTGTCTTTAAAGAGGAACTGCACATATCAAATGTACCCTCTCCTCTTCTAGGCTACACTGCCAAGTACTTGTTTTCCATATGGCAAGTGGTAAGGGGAAGGGGTGGGAATGTGAGAGTAGCATCAGGGGTGGGAAATTCTAAAGTGGCACCTTTATTGAATAGATTTGCACCACTGTCTGGAAGGAGGGAGGGGGCAGCAGGAGGTGAGATAGGAGGTCAGGTTGAGCCAGGGTTGAGAGCAGGAGTACAGGGAGGGGAGGGACTAATCAGGGTGGGCAGAGTATAATATGTCAGCAAAACAGAGTGGAGGGTGGGGAGGAAAGAAAAAGAACGGAAGAGGGGAGGGAAAACTGAAAGCAGATACAGATAGTCGGAAGGGGAAGGGCAGATTGGGAGAGGGAAAAACATTTGTGGGGATAAATTATGGATATGTAGGTAAGTTCCCCAGGGTGCAGAGGGAGCAGTTAGGTGGGGAAACAGTTAGTACCGAAGGTAAGAAAGGAAGGACAGGGAGCACGGATGCAGGGGATGGAAGGGTGGCAAACATAGGGGACTCCATAATTAGGGGTATTCCCTGGGGAAGGAAAGGGGACTCAAATGCAAGCAGGAAGGTGGCTTATATGCCAGGGATGACAACGGGGAAGGTGGGCCCAAGAACAAGGGAAATAGTAAGGGAGGTTGGAGGAAAACCTAATTTAGTTATACATTTGGAAAAAAACGACCTAGCTGGGGAGGAGGTTGAGATACTGCAAAGTAGGTTCAGGGAGTTAGGGAAGATCTGCAGAAAGAAAGGAAGTTCACTGGCCTTTCTCAAAGGTGATGTCAAAAACAAGGGCCAGCACAGTCAGGGAAACGAAGAACAGAGAATTTTAATGACAGCTAAGGAAATGGTGCAGAGGAGAGATTCATCTGTATTGGGACTGGGAGAAGACCTGGTCAAACAAAGCACTTTTTACCAGACAGGCTACACCTCAGTAGGGAGGATTTGAGGGTACTCAGGACAAAGCATAACCACTACACTTAATTTAAACTACTGAGCGGGAGGGCATGCAGGCCCACAGACTCCAAGAGGAGGTAGTAGTGAACCCCCACAGTGATGGAAGAGGTCTGGAGGAGGAGGTGGAAGAGGCAAAACACAGTTAGCAAAGGGTGGAGGGGTAAGGAACACATAACATGGGTATGTGGAGGGGTGCACACAGAAGGGATAAATGTGAATAGAAGAAAAGAGGGAAGAGAAGGAAGGCAGACTCTAGGTGGAGGGTGGCATCTCTGAATGCACAGAGTCTTGGAAACAAGATAGATGACCGGCAGGCACTATTAGCAGACAGGAGGGTGGACATAGCTGCAGGAACCGAGATTTGGGCAACATCACACCATGACTAGGACCTTGTGATCCCTGGATGTAAACTATACAAGAGGGACAGGGTAGTCAGGAAGGGGGAAGGGTAGCAGTTTATATCAGGGAGGGAATAACTTGCAGGAGGGAGGAGTCAGAGGAAGGGGCGGTGGAGGCATTATGGGTTTAGTTAAGGTCCAACAGAGTGAGAAAGGTGAGGTTGGGGGTGGTTTATAGACCACCCAGTCAGGATGAGAAGAGGGACAGGGAACTGATCACACAAATATTGGAAGCTGCGGGGAAAGGAGAGATGGTAATTGTGGAAGACTTCAACCTGCCCAAGGTGGACTGGAGCATACCATCCACAACATGTGCTAAGAGTCAGGTGATCCTGGAAGGACTGCAGAGTGGGTACCTGACTCAGGGCATCATTGAACCAATAAGAGCTGAGGCAATTCTTGATCTGGTGTTCACAAATGAGGAGCATGTACAGGAAATAATGGTCAGGGAGCCACTGGGTGGAAGTGACCATTGCACAGTGTGGTTCCAGTTGGATATGAGTAGGGAAAGCATACCTACTAAGACCAAAATCTTGGATTTCAGGTGGGCAGACTTCAGGAAAATGGGCAAGGTACTAAGGAGCTATCTGGTGCGCATCAGAGCAGATATGGGTGGACCACAGGTTGGCCATCATTAAGGAAAGAATACTGGTTGCCACAGATGAGTGCATTAGGCTCAGGGGTAAGAACACAAGGGCCAAAGTGCCCAGCTGGTTCAGTTCTGGGGTTGCCAAGGCAATAAGGGAAAAGAGGATGGCCTATAGAAAATTCAGGAAGACCAAGAGAGAGAGGTGGATAGGGAAAATTACCTAAGGTTGGCTAGTGCGGCAAGTAAGGAATTCTGGCGAACAAAGGCACAGAACCAGCTGTAGATAGCTGAAGGAATTAAGAAGAGAGAGAAGGCATTCTTTCACTATATAAGTGAGAAAAGGGACAAGAAGGAAGGGATTGTTAGGCTTAAGAAAGGGGTGGGGTGGGTGGAGGATAATGGGGGAAAAGCAGAGACACTAAATGAATACTTCTGTTCTTTCTTCACCAGGGAGAAAGACAGACCAGTGCCTTCATGAGGGAAAAGAGGAGCGGGGGGGGGAACACAGATGTAGTGATAGAGGAGGATAGAGTGAGGGAAGGGCTGCTGGCATTGAAGGTGGACAAATCACCAGGCCTGGACGGAGTACATCCAAGGGTACTAAAGGAACTGGCTGAGGAGCTGGTAGGGCCACTGGCAGACCTATTTAATAGTTCACTAGAGTCAGGCATGGTACCACAGGACTGGAGAAGAGCACATTAGTGCCCCTCCACAAAAGCAGTCCTAAGGATGATCCTGGGAATTACAGATCAGTCAGTCTGACCTCCATTGTGAGAAAGCTCATGGAGACCATGCTAAAGGAAAGGTTGGTGGAATATCTAGAGGAGTATGGTCTTCAGGATGAGAGGCATCATGGGTTCATGGGGGGGATGGAGATTGTGTCAAACAAATCTGATTGACTTCTTTGACTCTGTCACTAAGACAGTAGACAGGGGCCAAGCGGTAGTCATCCTCTATCTTGATTTCAGCAAGGCCTTTGACTCTGTGCCCCACAAAAGGTTGATCAGGAAGTTGGCGGATCTTGGAGTTGGGGAAAAGATGGCCAGATGGGTGGAAAACTGGCTGTGGGACAGAACCCAGAGGGTGGTTGTGAGGGAGTTATCTGGCACCAGAAAGGTAACCAGTGGGGTCCTATAGGGCTTGGTGCTGGTAGCCGGTGTTGATCAATGTCTTCATCAATGGCATTGGGGATGGCATTAAGGGCAAAATATGCCTATTCACAGATGACACCAAGCTCTGTGGGAGAGTGGACACAGCTGAAGGGATACAGGACCTACAGAAAGATCTGGAAAAGCTAGGGAGGTGGTCCAGGATCTGGCAGCTTGGCTTCAATGCCAAGAAATGCAAGTTATGCATATTGGAGCCAAGAATCCCAAACACAGACTACCTGGGTACCTCATCGGCCACTACTGAAGATCCAATATTAATTGTACCTCCCCCACCCATTGATATCGGAGTCTGTCACTCTTTGATAACTTTTGATACATCAACTGAACCTATATCATTAGAAATTCTACCCCATTGACTCAGTATATTAACGAACAAAGATAAATACTTGTCCTTGGAGATTCTATTATTAAACATCTAGACAGAGCTATCTGCAAACATGATAAAATGAATCACACTTGCTCTAGTTTAAGAGGGGCTAGAATTACCAACATTATCTCTATGATCAGTAATATACTTAAAAACAGTGGACCTAAGCCACTTGTCATTATACATGCTGGGGCCAATAATATATTGCATGATGACTTATCTGAAATCAAAAAAGACATAGTGGCATTATCCAATATACTTACTATATGTAGCTGTGAAGTCAGCTTTTCTGAAATTCTCCCGATTCCAAGAGCTTCAGAGAAAAAAAAAAAAAAAAATAAAACCCTGAAAAATTGGCTAAAGGAATGGTGTCTTAAATAAGAATTTCACTGCATCACCGACTGGGAAGATTTCTTTAATCATTATGAATTCTATAGTGGTGATGGTTCACATCTCAGTCGAAGGGAAGCACAATGCTTGGCAAACAAATCTTACATGGCATTAATAAACATTTAAACTAACTACTGGGGAGAGGCTGTGTAGTTCAGTCTCTCTTAATGTAAGAAATGATAACAGTAACCATTGTTCAAGCAATAACATGCACTTCCTATAATTTAATGCAAGGAGTTTACATAACAAAATGGATGAACTCAAAATCAGATTAGCAACTGAAAATATTGATATAATCACTGTCACAGAAACTTGAGGTGATGAAAAAATGTGTTGGGACAATTGTATCCCAGGATATACATCCCACAAACTCAATAGAATTTTTAGAAGAGGTGGAGGAGTTGCTATTTTTGTTAATAATAAGTTGCAGACAATTGATATATCTAATAAAATTAAGGCTCCTAATTATTCTATTAAATCCATATGGTTAAAACTAGTTATGAATAATTCAAACTACATTATTGGGAATTGCTATCATCCTCCCAATTCAACCATTGATATTATGGATGAAATCATACATGGAATTGAAAATGCATGTGAGTTAGATGAAATTATACTAATGGGGGAATTTAACCTCAGTGATATCTCATGGAAAGAGCAGACAGCTAATTCAGGCATGGGTAAAAAACTTATTAGTACATGTAAACAGTGTACCTTGATTAAAATTATCCATCAGCCTACCTGAGGAGACAGAATTCTAGATTTAGTTGTTCATAAGGAGAATGTCACTATTAAAAATATTATTATTCAACCACCCCTTGGTAATAGTGACCATAATTCTATACAGTTCACAACTGAGAACATTTTTAATTATACTAGTAGTAATTCAAAATATATTTGATTGATAGAGCTGACATCCATAGCATGAAGTCAGAAATTAATAAAATGAAATGGGACCAAGTATTTTCCACACTATCTATCGCTGAGAGTTAGAAAAAATTTAGTGACAGAGAGATACTTACATCTCAGTTAAAACAAAACAATATAATAATAAACATCGACCAAAGTGGATGAACAACTATCTGTGCAAACTTATAAAACAAAATAAAAAAAAACATGGTAACTACCTTAAATCATGTACACCAAAAAATTGGTCATCATACTTAATAATTCAGAAAACATTTTAAAAACAAATCAGAAAAGTTAAAACTAGATGTAAATACAAACTTGCTACAGAAGCTAACAAAATGAACAGCAAGTCATTTTATTCCTACATTAACTCCCTGAAAAACCCAGCTGTTAGGTTGGCCCATTACTTCACTGCGATACCTTGTTGAATGACCCTATTGATATGGCAAATGCCCTCAGCTCTAAATTCTGTAAAGCCTTCATTCCATCAAACAATCACATTAAACCTGATGCTTCAGTGGGTGATGAAATTACCATCACTAAAGACTGCATTCATAATAAACTAAAGACTTTTAAGAGTAAAACAAGCAGAGGTCCAGATAATACTGCTGGTCACCTATTATATTTATTGGCGGACAGTTTATCACTCCCTTTAAAACTGCTATTTGAACATAGCTTATCCTCAAATTTCATTCCGAATATATGGAAAACTGCATATATAATACCAATCCATAAAGACGGCCAATGTAACAACTGTGATAACTATAGGCCAATAAGTTTAACATCTTCTATTTGTAAATTATTTGAAAGTATTATTAAAGACCTAATGACACCTACTTTGGACAGTATCAACACCACTCAACACGGATTTAAAAAAGGTAGAGGATGCTTGACCAATCTTATGTGTTTCTATGAAGAGGTCAGCCATCAGTTGGATTGTAGGATAGCCTATGACATTGTTTTTGTTGACTTTACTAAAGCGTTCGACACTATGCCATATTGGGCGTTAATATCTAAACTACAGAAAACAAATATTAATGAAAATATTATAAATTGGATATCAAACTGGCTTAGTAATAGGACACAATGGATTCTGATAATGGGTCAATTATCTGACATCAGACAAATTAAAAGCGGGGTACCTCAGGGCTCAGTCCTTGGGCCATGCTTGTTTCAAGCATTCACTGAAGATCTGACAAATAACTGTTTTTCATCTACAATCAAATATGCAGATGATGTCAAAATAGGTGGACCTTGTGCCATCCTTGAACAAACAGATCTAATTCAGACCCATCTCAATACAATTACACAGTGGGTTAATCATTGGGGTATGATACTCAACCCTGAAAAGTGAAAGGTCATGCATATGGGACCTTCTAATCCATGCGCCCCTTATATTTTAAATAATCACAATCTAATCATTTCTACTAACGAAAAGGATTTGGGTATTAACATATCTGATGATTTTCTCCCATCGAATCAGATAAATGAAGCCAGACTCAAGGCAAATAAAGTGATTTGGTCTATCAAACGAAACTTTAAAACCAGAAACAGCGGTGTAATGATGCCTCTGTACAGGGCCTATGTTCGACCACACTTGGAGTACGCTTCACAACTATGGTGCCCATACAAAAAAATATGAAATTAACAAATTGGAAAGGGTTCAGAGGAAATTTACTAAGCACATTCAAGGTCTATACACTGACTCATGTGAGTAAAGAACTAACACCTTAAACTTAATGACATTATCTACTAGACATCTTAGAGGTGACCTTCTATTTATGTATAACGTTATACATGACCCAACTCTGTTTGCAGAACTAGGTCTAGAATTTAAAAACTACTATAACACTAGAGGTCATCTTCTACAGCTTTATAGTAAGAAATTTAATTTAAAAACATGAAAATATTTTACTCTACAAACTGTAAACCCATGGAATAGCCTCCCCGTGGAACCTGTCACTAGTAGTAATAAAGCTGAATTTAAGTGCTGTCTTGATAATCTCATTCTACCAGTTGCAAACTTAAATTGTATTAATTATAGGAGCAATCATGGGCCTTACAGCCCCCTAGCTCCTTACCCACCTTAGTATGAACCTTAGTATTAGTATGAGTCCAAGTGTCTGCATCAGAGGAGGAGAAGGACCTGGGAGTGATGATCACTAGTGACCTGAAGCACTCCATGCAGTGCAGGAAAGCAGCAGCAAAGGCAAACAAGATGCTGGGATGCATAGCTGGAGAATCAGTAGTAGGAGACAGGAGGTTATACTGCCCTTGTACAGGTCACTGGTAAGGCCGCATCTAGAGTATGGAGTTCAGTACTGGTGCCCACACCTCAAAAAGGACATTAACCTGCTGGAGAAGGTCCAGAGGAGGGCTACAAAGACAATAACCAGTCAGTAGGGTAAGGCATATGAGGAGAGCTTGAAGGCACTGAACATGTACTTCCTCTAAGACAGGAGAGAGAGAGAGAGAGAGAGACAGAGAGAAAGAAAGAGAGAGGAGACATGATTGGGACATTCAAGTACTTGAAAGATATAAATAAGGTTGATAAGAAGAGTCTCTTTAAGCTGAGTGGCAACCATAACACGAGGGGGCACAGTCTTAAGCTGGAGGTTGGGAGGTTTAGGAGGGAGGTCAGGAAGCGCTTCTTCACAGAGAGGGTGGTGGACACTTGGAATGTGCTGCCAGAAGAGGTCATCTCATTGAAGACAGTGGGCAGCTTTAAGAGAGGCAAGGACAGACATAGGGGGAAGGTAAGGATCATGGGTAGGGAGGATGGGAGGGTTGGGTAGGGAGGGAGGAAGGGCAGGGACATTAGCTCAAGCTGTGAACCCTGCAACATGAGCAGACTTGATAGACCAAATAGCCTTCTTCTGCTGGCTTCTTTGTATGTTCATAAGTAAGTAAAAAAATCCACTTAATTTCATAATTACGCTTGCAGATTTTAATAAACAATTATGCCATAATTTAGCAAAGATAGTACTGCCCACCACCAATTTTGTGGGACTGCAGTAAGCTTCAGCTGTTCCCTCTATGCAAATGCATGCTGCCATATCTTCCATTGATAGGCAGAATATACTTGCTCAGAGTGAGTGGTGGAAGCACACAGCACACCCATGAGGGGACATTGCTCAAACAGGGTGGAAGCCTTGTGAACTGCAGGATATGTCAGGATGTAGGCCACAGGTTATGCTGCAGTGAAGTATGAAAGTAGAGGTAAACAGTGAGGTACAAAGGGAGGCAATACATCCTTATCTGGGGGAGGCCCATGGGGCAGAACACAGGTGAGGCACTACACCCCATCTGGGGTAAGCCAACATGGACAGAACAGAGGAGAGGCTCTACACCCCGTCTGGGGTAGGAACACAGGGAAGGACACTACTTCATATCTATGGTTTGCCATAGCACAGTTCAGGACAGGGAAAATAGAACAGGACAATGTCCAGACAGGAAGCAGAAATGGGACAGATTGAGAGCGCTGCGAGGGGGTGCAACAGTATTTCTAGGCACAATCTGGGAGGCTGGGGTTGCACTGTGTGCAGGACGCTAGGGTTCATGATGGCCGAGGTGCAGATGCTCAGGATAGATAGAGATCTGTAGGACACTAGAGTCAAGGGTCCAAGGGTTGTGGACCCCTCTGCCACTGAGGAGATAAGGTTAAGGGAGGCAACTGGAGGACAGTTGGGGCAGGGATAAAAGGAGTGTGGGTATCTACACCTACAGAGAAACTGGTAAAAATCATTACCAGGTCCTCAGCTCCCCTGAGAAGGAAGGCTTCCAGGGTAACTCAAGAGGTGAAGAACAGAAACCGAAGGAGAGGGTATCAGATGGTTGGGAGCTCAGGGATTCAGGAGAAGTGGGCAGAGGGTGATAAGGGCAGTGAGGAAATGGCAAAGGTGCAGAAAAGGGACAATAAACTGGAGTGGGTATGGGTAAGCAGTTTCAGAACAAACTAAGGGAAACAATGGAAGAGGAGGTTAGACAGAGAGGGGGAGGCAAGGAGTGACATGATGGAAATGGGCTAACATACATCTAAAGGATGTGAAGCTGTGGTGGGGGAAACTAATAGTCCAAAGGCTGACCAAGGAAGAGGCACCAGGCTAAAAGGGACAAAACCGGGAAAGGGAGACTGAGTCAGGCAGGGCCTGAACCCTGGGATAGTAAGAGAGGGTGAGCAGCTAAACCACACTCAGAAGGTAGGAGAGAATAGAAAAAGTCACACATTACAGGCACATGAGGCCAGGGGTCAAGGGGGGAGATGGGAGGTGGGATTGGAAGAACATTCCACAGCAGCACTGGTGATAAATATCAGGGAGGAGATGGCATTGCTGGAGGGATGGTAGCGGTGGGAGAGAGCAGAAAACCAGAAATGGAACATCTGAGGAGCGGTAGAAAAGCAGATGGAAAATGGCAGGAGTCCTTGCCATAGCAGACTCAATGCTTAAAAAGGAACAAGGTGGCTGCAAGGAAAGTTAGACCCATACAGAAGAAATGTATTGTGTCCCCAGGAATGACAGGTGAAAGGATCATTCCATTGGTACAGTCACTCATGTAGGGGTAAACTCCATATGACCACTAGCCACCTAATGACCTGGAAGAGTGTGGAGGTATTTGTAGTCTAGGATAGGTTCAGGGTACTTGGGCAGAATATAAAAGGGAAGGCAAAATTGGTAGCATTCTCAGAAGTGCTGCCAGTGCCTAGAACCAATTCAGTTTGGAAATCTAGGATCTCTGAATTCAACTGGCTCAGAATGGTGCAACAAGGAGGGCTTCAGTTGCATAGTGCACTGGGGAAGAGTCTGGAATGAGAAATCCCTGCAATCACTGGACAGGCTACACCTCAGCAGGGGGAACCAGTATGCTCAAAGACAGGACTCATGAATGCATCAAGGGCAGGCTGAGTTTAAACTGATGGTGGGGGAATAGGGCTGTGCAAAATTAAACTTCCGCCGGTGGAATTTTGGCAAAAGTCAGAATTTTTTGCTTTTGTGAAATTTTGGAATACACTCTGGCAACTTCGGCTTAGAAAGGTGGAATAAATGTATGAAACTGCAGATTATTGTATTAAACTGCAGAAAAAAATTCCGCAGAATTGATAATTGTCAGTGGTCAGTTCTGCGGAATCTGTTTCCGCAATTTAATATAGTAATCCACAATTCGTGCATTCATACATACATATGAAAATGCCAGCAGATACAGGCCGTATGTGGTTTATCAAGTCTGCTTAAATGTGCAGCTTACAGTCTATTACACAGCAGCTGCCCCTCCCACCCCTTTCCTTTTGTCTGAATTCATTCCTGTGCATGCTGGAAGCCCACCTCCCTGTGCCCCCTTTGTGACCCTCCCCCTGAGCCTGTCTTATCCCCTCTTAAAGCTGTCCACTATCTTTACTGATACCACCTCTTCAGGCAGTGCATTCCATCTTTACACCACCCTTTCTGTGAAATAATGCCTTCTCATTTCCCTTCTGAATCTTCCACACTCCAGACTCTCACTGTGCCCCCTCATGTCCCCCCCCTTAGAAGTCTCTCTGTACCAGTCTTGTTTAAGCCTTTCATGTACTTAAAGGTTGCTATCATGTCCCCTCTGTCCTTTCTCTCCTCCACGGAGTACATGTTGAGCTCCCTCAGCCACTCCTCATAGGATTTATCTTCCAGTCCTAGGATCATCCTGGTTACATAGATACATAGATACATAGACAGTGCCGGCAGAGAAGGGCCTATGGCCCACCCAGTCTGCCCATTTGAGCTTGTAAGTTCAGTTTGTTTTCCTAGAAGTCTGTTGCACCTTACCCTGACCTTCAGAATTCCTTTATGTCTATCCCATGCATTCTTAAATCCGTGATTGTTTCAGCCCCACCACTTCCTCTGGCAGGGTGTTCCACTTGTCCACCACTCGTTCTGAGAAGAAATTTTTCTCATGTTTCCTCTGAATCGCCCTCCTCCAACTTCATCCCATGCCTCTAGTCCTGGAACATCTTTTTCGCTTAAAAATAGTGTTTTCCTGCACCCTGTTCCTCCCTGTAAGATACCTGTATGTCTTTATCATATCCCCTCTCTCCCTCCTCTCCTCCAGGGAGTACATGTTCAGTTCCTTCAACCTGTCTTCATAGGACTTGTGATGCAATGCATGCACCATCTTTGTTGCCCTCCTCTGAACCTTCTCTACCCTGTCTATGTCCTTACATAGGTATGGTCTCCAGAACTGTACACTGTACTCCAGGTGGGGCCTCACTAGTGTCTTGTATAGCGGAATTATGACCTCCCTTTTCCTGCTGGTAATGCCTCTGCCTATACATCCCAGCATCCTATTTGCTTTACCTGCTGCCTTGTCACACTGTTTCCCTACCTTGAGGTCATCAGAGATGATAACCCCAAGATCCCTTTCCTGCTTGGTGCATGCTATATCCTCACCCCCCAACTGATATATTGTGCCAGGGTTTATTGGTTGCCCTTTGTTGGATACCATCCAGCAATTTAACATCTTTTTTTAAGTAAGGGCACCAGAACTGCACACAGTACTCCAGGTGCGGCCTCACCAGCGACCTGTACGGTGGCAGGATTAGCTCCGCACTCCTGGAGGTGATTCCCCTGGCTATACACTTCAGCATCTTAGCAGCCTTAGCTGCCACTTTTCTGCACTGTGTGGAGTGGTTCATTTGCCCAGTTAATATCAATCCAAGATCTTTCTCCTCCTCCTCTGTAATAGCTAACTGTATCCCCCAGCTGATAACAATTCCTTGCATTCCTTGCTCCCAAGTGCATGACCTTGCACTTCTTTGCACTGAACCCTAGTTGCTATGTGTCAGACCAGTGTTCCAGATCATCTTTTAGCCCCTGCCACCCTTCTGTGTCATCCACTACCGCACTGATTTTGGTGTCATTCGCAAAAAGGCTGATCTTGTTCTTGATTCCATGTGAAATGTCAGCAATGAAAAGGCCAAACAACACTGGGCCCAGTACCGAGCCTTGTGGTACTCTGCTGGTTACAGCTCTTGAAGTTGAGAGTCCCCCACCACTATCCTCTGCTTCCTGTCCTGTAGCTAGCTCCTGACCCAATCCACCATCTTCTCCTCAGCCTCTTGGTATCCCAATTTGCTAATCAGTCTTCTGTATGGCACAAATTGGAGGCCCTACTGAAATCCAGGTATATGATATCCACCACCTGGCCCCTGTTGAGTGCTCTAGTCACCCAGTCATAATAGTCAACCAGGATGGTCTGACAGGATCTACCAGTGACAAACCCATGTTGCCTGTTGTCCTGGAGACCTTTCACTTCCAGAAAGGTTACCAGCCTTTCCTTGAGGATAGTCTCCATTAGCTTCTCCACAATGGATGTAAGGCTGACTGGCCTATAGTTGCTTGGTTCATCCTTGGGTCCACTTTTGTGGACAGGTATGTGTGCCACCCTCCAGTCCTGGAGTACGCACCCTATTGCCAGTGAGGTATTGAACAAATCACTGAACTGCAGAATGAATGTATGAACTGGTGATTAAAGGGGGCATGAGTTTTGCATGAGTACTGTAACATCCTGAACATTAGTGCTTAATAATGTTAGCTTGTTAATACAGTGGTCCCTCGCTATAACTAATATTTTGGGGTTCAGCCACCATGTGTGTTATAGTGACGTGTTCATTATATCGAGGGATGAAATATAGTGAACCTGATGCAGTAACAGGGAGACGGTGGCAAGGTTTATAATGTACCTGGACTGTGTAAAAACAACAATACAAATGCACCAATGCAGTGAACAAATGATACCTATTTATGTAGAGTGAAAGTTAAAGTAGAGTGGCACCAAACTTACCCGTACTCTAAATTTTCCGTGTTTTGCTCATCATGCTTGATTTTCTCATGATCGCTTGCCAGGTCAGAGCAGTATGAGATCAGGTGGCAAAGTTGAATGACCTTGCTTGGGTCTGCCTCTTGGGCTTGTAACTAGCCCAAACTGTTCTATAACCCCAGACAGCTTGACTGTAGGTGGGTACCGATCTCCTCTGTTTCATCTCATTTCTCATCGGCCTCTCATCTGCCCTGCTGTCATTCATCACAGCGCAAACAATTTTGTTGACAGTTATCTGGTCAGTGATGTGCATTGTGTCATCCACTAACAGCCATTCATCTATAATTTCCATAGTGTACTTAGATCCATCAATGGTGTGCAGCCCTGTGGCAATAGCGGCGATTTCCTGCGTGTCACCTGGTTCATCAGCTTTGGTGCTGGTGTGGCTGAACAGACTGCTGAAACCTGCTCTGAGTGTTGCATTCCAACAGTGCGCTGCTATGGCCACTGTGACATTTGCCCACACCCTGCCAGCTAAAGTAGCCACATTTTTTTAGATTCATTTGTTTCCAGAACTTGGTCACTTCAGCACTCACTGATGAAACCAGATCACTGAGCAATCACTTTCGCGCAGTTTTGGAATGTAGCAATTATGCTACTATCCACAGACTATTTGTGAAATTGTGTTTTAGGTAGGAACAGAGTACAGATATGGCCATCTTGGGGTTTGGTCTAGCATTCAGGAGGGTGGAGTGGACATTGATCAAGGAAAGCAAAGCTTTGTTTTGCAGTTTCTTCCGTTTTTTCAGGTGGTCTCTAACAAATTGGATGAAACTTAAAAAAAAAAACAGCACCTAAAGATGCCAGCTATCATCTATGCTTTGGCTATTGTCACAGGTGACAGGTAGGGAGGCCACTGACACAAGGTAGAAATGTGATTTTGCTAATTTCCCTATGCACAGCTACCACACATTCAGTCACTTTACTACCAGTCTAGCATTGCTTGTAAAGCACTTTGGGATACTGTGTATGAAAAGTGCTATATAAATGATGATTCTTCTTTTTCTTCTTCTTCACAGTGGCTGAATTTTGTGGGAACCTGTAGCATTGGTGCCGAATAGCAGAGTGTCATGGATCATCCTTGCTTATTTTAAAGCTCTTGGAAGTGTTCTCCTAGACTTACTCAGCTAGAGTAAATCAGGGAGGCACCACCAGAACAAACCAGTTTCATCAGCATTGTACACCTGTTCTGGGAGGTAACCTCACCTGATAATGTCTTTGAGCCTGTGGATGAATTCAGAAGCAGCAGTGTCATCACGGGATCTCTGCTCATCTGTGATGCATATTTTGCAGATATTGTGATGATGCTGAAACCTCCACAACCACGAGAAAGATTTAAACTTAGTAGCAGGACCATGAATCTCCTTTGCAAATTGCTCAGCCTTTTCCTTCAGAATGCACCATGACACCAGCACACTGTTTGCCCATTGCCAAGAGAACCAGAAGCCTGGTCTCTCTCTCCTGGCCTCCTTAGTTTTTTATTTTATTTTTTGTTTTTGGGACAGACCACTAGATTCAGAGCATTCATCTTCAAACTCCCTTAATGCACCTTCCTGCTTCTACCAGGTGCAGATGGTGGATTTCAAAAATCTTGTCTCAAGGGGAAGTTTTGCAAGGCTGTCTCCTTGCTTCAGGTGGTCCAGGATGGCAAACTTTGTTTTTACTGTGTACCCCAATCTCTCCATTGTGACAGCATACCACAATGAGTAAAAACAATTCCTGCAAAATGAAGGGGGCTGGTATGTAACAGTTCAAACTAATTAAACTACTATACTAATTACTAACTGCCAATGATAGTAACACAGACCAGCTATGTTCTGTAAATAGGGAAACACGGAGTAGAAGGATCACTTGACAGTCAGATCGAAATTAGCTGTTAGAGTGAAACTGACAAGCTGTCAAGCATATCAGCTGTTTACTATCTTTCAATCTGACTGTCGGCGAGAGCCAAGAGTCGCATTCATTATATGTGGAAATTCACAACTGCACATCTACTATAGCGAGGGACCACTGTAACATACTATTAGCAGCATGGCAATACCACTGGTTTGTTCAACTAACTAGCGAATTGTCAACTGAAAATCACTGTTACTGAATTGGCATTAAGTAAACAGTAATGTGTAGCAGCAGCTGCAGTTTTTTCATGCTTTGTGGATATGAAACATTCAATAGTGGTCATACACAAAGTTAGCAGGAGATCACAATTCAGCATAGGTTTATAAAATAAAAAATGTATGCTGTGTCCTTGCAAACAGTACCCCCCCCCCCACACACACACACACACAATGTTTTGAATGGAGAATAAAGAAATGCTGCATGAATTCCATGTTTCTTTAGCTGTCTGTGATGAAAGCAAGTCTGGAAAAAACATCTTCACAAAACCTCACTTTCAAATGTGCATCATGCCATGAAATTTGGTAACAAAAATAAAATCCTGCTTACAATGTTTTTTCTAGCTTCAACATTTGTTCTTAGGTATCAGAGACCATAGAGTCTGCTTCTGATTTTAATTTAGATCTTACTATAAACTTTCCTCAGTTATTTCCTTTTGTGCATCTGCAGTTTTGATGCCATGGTGATATTAGCTTTTAATTAATGGCACTATCTTTCATACTTCATACTGATGTTTTTTTTTTTTAATTTTACTGCCTTCCTTCCTGTTAAGAGCTTGTTTATATTACCCCTTCAAGAGTTTGCGTTGTTCCCTTATTAAAGTTGTGTCATAGTAAGCTATTTGCCTCAGTTCTTAGTTTACTGCATCTACTCACAATCTTCCAGCAACCCTGTTATGTTTGTCTCTCGCTAAGAGTGTACCTTTTTGGCATCTTACATTGCTACTTTTGCAGCTTATAGCCCTTTGCAGGATGGCACTTGTCATTTTGTACATTGCTTCTTCAGCTCAGAGCAGCCTACCTCTCCATCACTTTTCAACTTTCCGCTGTTTTAAACTCGGTTTCTCTCGCCGTCCATTGTAGGTTTGCAGTGGTTAGTAGAGTGAGGGTGATGGACACCTATTAGTGGATTTACAGTAGGATCAGGCACCTTGGAGGGCAGCTCAAAAAACTTCTCAGCCTACAAACTCTACACTCAGTCCCTGCAGCAGCTACTGCAATAGTCCTATGTGAGAGCTGCCGGAGGGGGAGGCATAGGGCTCGTGGAGACTTGCTGACCCACTGATTGCTGCACTTCTGTCTGCTTCAGCAACGGGCTACAAGCTCAATCACTTCACAGAGGCTGTGGACATAGATTTTAAATGCAAATTGTGCAGCTAGGTTCTGGAGGAGTCACTGTCTACCCTGTGTGGACACCTATTCTGCATTGGCTGCCTGTTGCATGGGCTGTGTAACAGAGGCTTTGCCTGCAGCAGTGTCAGTTGATCTCTGCCAAGGAGCTCCACCAGGTCCTGCTCCTGAGGAATCTGATCCAGAGACTAGAGATTAAGTGCAACTACCATGTAAGGGGATGTGCTGAGACCATGCGGCTGCAGGATCTGGGGAAGCATCTGGAGATGTGCGACTACAGCCCTGCCAAGTGCAGTAACAAGGGCTGCAGTGAGGTTCTCAACATGAAGGACATGGATGTGCACATGAGGGAGTGCTGCAATCTCTGGCCAGTGGGCATGTGCAGGAAGCCTGCAGCTTGGTGCTGCTGCACAAGGACCTGGTTTAGGGGAACCAGTGCTGCCTGAGGGCAATGTGAGTCCAGAATGGGGCCTTGCAGTTTAAGAGTGCCAACCTGGAGCAGGAGCTGGAAAAGCAGGAGACCAAGTGCGACAAACGTGAGAAGTCCCTGCTAACCCAGCACTCAACCCTTTAGAATGAAGTGCAGCTCACAGCACTCTGGTACCATAAGTTTACTGTAACTAGTAAAACTAATATATAGCTATGGCTTCTTTTTTCAGTACATTCGAAATATATTCTGAATAAGGAGAATAAAAAAAACCTCCAATTATCATTGATGTTACAATACAGATAAGACATGTAGAAATGCATTCAGACTTCTATTCAGTTTAAATAGAGGTATCAATGAAAATTGGACTGTCATAGGATAATTACTGCCAGCAATCAGTATTGATTCATGTTGTCAGCAGCAGTGCTCTTTAAAAATCCAGCACAACTGGGAAAAATACACCATACTGAATTGCAAAGCTTATTTAAAAACACAGTGGCCCAGATATTCAAAAGGGTTGCGCATGGCGCAACGGTGTTGCGCCATGCACAACCCACTGATGCGCCCTGGTGCGATATTTAAAAGGGAAAAGTGCGCACAAATCCCACGCGCCCGGGCGCATCAGTAATGTACAGGCACAGGTGGGGTGTCGACAACCTGCACAGCCCGATATTCAGCCCGGCATGCAGAGTTATGCAGGCGCAACTCCTACCTGTGCCTGCACAAAGTTACACCTGAAAAAACAGGAACAAGTTGAGGGCCACCCACAGGTGAGCTGCGCGCGTGCAGGACACAACACAGCAGCTGCCACCTGTGGATGGCTATCAGCTGTTCCCCCCTTTCAGGCGGGCGCCCCCATGCCCCAATCATGGGCATCAGTCACCCCAAAGTCCAATATCCTGGTGGTCCAGTGGACCGTGAGTAGCCCGATCGCGGGCATCAGACATCCCTCCCAAGTCCAATATCCCTGGTGGTCGGTGAACGCATGGAGCCCGATCGTGGGTGGCATTCCACACCCCACAGTCCTATATCCCTGGTGATCCTAGTGGCCCCACCCACCCACCACTGAGCCCCACCACACTGCTTCCCCCATGTCAGGCCGGTGGCAGCACCCCACCACCACCGCCCGCCCGCCGCCGACTGACAGCTCAGTAGGGCTGCGCCCATTGGTTCCAGAGCATGAGCCAATGGGTGTGCAGCCTCTACTAGCCAGTCCAGATATGTGGATGGATTCATTCACATATCTGGATAACTAGCTACCGTATGAGCTGCCGCCCGATTGGCTCATGTTCTGAACCAATGAGCGTGCAGCCCTGGCTGTCGGTCGGTGGGGGCGGGGCGGTGGTGGGGTGCTGCCGCCCGCGGCGGCGGGGGCAGGGTGGTGAGGCTCAGTGGAGGTGGTGAGGCTGCAATCACCAAGACTATGAACTTGAGGGGCAGGCTCGCCAGCGTCAGGCTGTGCGATCCACTGGACCACCAGGAATATTGAACTTTGAGAGAGCATGATGCCACCATCGGGCTAATCATCTAGGTCCACTGGACCACCAGGATATTAACTTTGGGGAATACAGTGATGCCCGTGATCGGCTAATCGTGGTCCACTGGACCACCAGGGATATTGGACTTTGGGGATACAGTGATGCCCGCGATCGGCTAATCGCGGCCCACTGGACCACCAGGGATATTGAACTTTGGGGGGGGATACAGTGATGCCTGCAATCGGGCTAATCGCGGTCCACTGGACCACCAGGGATAAGAGATGTTCTTTGTCCCTTACAGGACGTCCCACGTTCGGGCTGCAGGGGCGTTGGTCCTCGACGGCCAGCGCCTGGCAGGTGCCAGGCGCAAGTCATCAGGACCGACACCTCATACTATCGGCATGCAAATGGGGCTGTAATCAGATGCAAATGCCCCCGTACACCTTGCATAAATTATGGCCCCATTTGCATGTCACCCTTTGAATATCACAGGTGCTGTGCATGGCACAAAGGCACTTGTGCCACTGCATCTCAATGCTCCACTCTGACCACTTGCGCTGGCACAGTTCCACTGCACCATGCACAGTGGGGGTGGCCAGGGTGCGATATTCAAAGCAGTTGTGCCATAGCGCAACTCCGTTGAATATCGCCCTGGCCACACCCCTGTGCAACAAATTTGAGTGACGCACGGGCTTGCGCCACAGACTGGCGCAGTTTGAATATCTGGGCCAGTAAGTATAATTCATGAAAATAAGTAGAACACACCATAAAGCGTCTGCTTTTATCAGTGAAGCACTTCTGTCACTTCACATACATAGGCACGAGAAGTGCCACAATGACAAACCATGACACTGTCTACGTCATAAAACTATGCTTCCAGGTTTTCTCACACTAACTTTCAAAATGGCACAAGGAAAAAAAAAACAGTATGAGAGATGCATGCATTTTTAAAAACACTTAATTACAGTTAAATAAAACTACTACATACTGTATAATGCCCATTTGGCAATACAATTAAAAGGCACTTCAATGTACTCCTACTGCTCAGGAGACAATTTCCAGTCCCCTTTAATGAATTATACTGCTCATTGTGCCTTACTAGTTGGTAAATTCTGGCTTGGCTCCTTTCTGTCCTGCCTAAATGTATTCCTTTCTACTCCCTCTTCTATCTCCTATTCCCTCCGCAACTCCACCCAGAGGACTTTAGCTCTCCCTGCCCGAAATTCCTCTTCTGGTAGGGCTGCTTTCTCTTATCATTTTCCCAATCTCTGGAACTCACTCCCCTTAGATATCTGCTCTGCTACATCCACTAGCTCATTGTCTTGTCTGCAAATATATTTCCCCCCTTTGCAAATGCTTCTGACCCTTATCGCCTTCAATATTTTATCCCTTTTTCTTGCTCTCCGTCCTGTTTCTCTTCCCTAACCCACCTCCTTCCCACATTTTCATTGCCCCTTACTTCCTTCAATACTTTATCCCTTTTTCTTGCTCCTCTTCCTAATTTTCTTGCCTATCCTGCCTCCTTTCCTTATTTTTAATCCCCCTACCCTCCTAAGTGGCTGTACATGTTTATGTGTGTGCAATGTCTTCTTTAGTACATGTGCAATTGTGTATGTACTTCACATATATATATATATTTTTAGTTGGATATTTGTAAGCATATCTGTGTCATGTTCTTTCTGGTTTACTGCATAGTTTCATTTATATTTAGTATTGTTATACCATTTTGCTGTTCAACTGTATCTTATGCAATTTTGTTACACTACTTAAATTCATGTTATTCTATTTCTATGTCTGTTTGTAATCCCTCCCCACTGATGTGGAACCTTTGTAAATGAGCTGCTTGGTGCTCAAAGGTACTTTGTAATCCAAGATTGAATAAATAAATAAAATATACAAATAAATTCTGTACTTGCTATGTATAATTAATCCCATTCTCCCCTCCCCCCAGGATGCTTCTGGAAATGAGCTCTTTGAAGCTCCGTGTCCTTTCCTGGAAAGTTTCAAATAAATAAATGAATAAATAATACTGCAGAAAGAAATTCTGCAGAACTGATCATTGGACTGCAAAATAATTACATGTATTGCGGAATAATCCATTAAACTGCAGAATAAAATCCCTCAGAACTGTCACTCCACAGTTCACGTGTATTATTCTGCAGTTCAGCAAAAGAATTCCATGGAACAGGGTGAAAATCCACCAAACATATTCGGAAGATTCTGATCTTGCCAACGGTGGAAGTTTGGAAAATTTAGTGAAATTTACAAAATTCCATGAAAGCTCCACGAAAGCAGAATTTGCAACTTTTGCCCAGCTCTGGGGGGAACTATGGGGCACAGAACTAAAACTTTTTTTTCATGAAGGGGCTGACAAGCCTCTGCCAGGTCAAGAACAAATTATGTACTGTATGAGGGCTTTGGGTGGTAAGGGTAGGAAGGGTGGGAAGAAATGAAAGGGAAGTATAAAAAGCGAAAGTGAGAGGGAGGGAGGGAAAGGGAGGGGGGTTAGACAGAGGGCATGGGACAGGCAGGTCAGAGGAAGGGGCAAGGGGAGATCAGCGAGGCCACAGAAAAGATGGGGTCTAACGTATAGGAGCTGAGCAGCTCTGGTGGCAGTCACTGAGACCTGGGCAACTCCAAACAGTGACTGGGATCTCTCTGTTCCAGGATTCATCCTCTGCAGAAAGGGGTAGGAGTAGTAAATTACATTAAAGAAGGGATCACTTCCACAAGGGAGGACATCTGGGAGGGGGCATTGAGTTGAAACCGATGCAGATCCAAACAGGGGCAGGGAGAAAAATAAGGGTGGTAGTGGTTTATCTGTCACCAAATCAAAATGAAACCACAGGCTGGGAGTTGGGGGACCTGATCAGGAAGGCTGCAGAGAAGCAGAGGTGGTGAGAATGGAGACTTCAACCTGCCCGACATGGACTGGAGCATCCCACATGCAAGAAGAAGCAGGAGCCAAACACTCCTGGAGGCAGTCCAAGATGGGTTCTTAACCTATGGGTGGTGGAGATGACAAGGGATTGGGCCATTTTGGACTTAGTACTGACAAACTGTGATCACGTTTAAGGCATCAGCATAGCTGAAGCCCAGTGGAGCAGTGATCACCAGCCAGTATGGCTTCATCTTGATATAGGAAGGGAGGCAGTGAACACAAAAACACATGATCTGGACATCAGTAGGGCACATTTCTCTAACATGGGGGTAAACCTGAAAGACTGCCTGACAAATCTCAGGGCTGACATGGAAGTGGACAAGAAATGGTTCTTGATTCAAGATGGGGACCCAGTCACTGAAACCTGTCTAAAGCTGAAGGGGGAAAAGGCATAAGAACAGGACACAACTCTGGTTTACAGTGAAGGATGACAGGGCAGTGAGGGAGAAAAAAAAGGTTCCTACAAACAATACAGGAAGACCCAGCAGGAAGAGGACAGGGTCAACTACACAGAAAGCTAAAGACAGCTAGATGGGTGGTATGGCAGGCCAAGGCAGGAATCGAGTTAAGGACAGTGGAGGGTCAGGGAAGGAGATAAGACTTTTTGGTATGTCTGAGGAAACAGGACAATGACAAAGGTCCTGAAAAAGCTAATAAGGGGACCCAGCAGGTGGAGGACAACAGAAAAAGGCAGAGATGTTAAATGAATACTTCTGCGCAGTATTCACAAAAGAGAGATGGACATGCATCCGCAGGGATGAAGATAGTGACAGGGAGGGAGGAGGTGATTATGAAGGATGGGGTTCTCAGGAGACTTAAGGCTCTCAAAGTGGATAAATCTCTGACTAGATGGCATACACCCCAGGGTGCTGAGAGAGCTGGTCGCAGTTCTTGCAACCCAGCTGACTGATCTGTTCAACTGCTTCCTAGATACAGGCATGGTACCACGAGAGTGGAGGACTGCTGATGTGCCTCTGCATAAGAGTAGGGCAAGGATGGAACCAGGGAACTACAGACAGTCAGCTTAACATCAGTAGTTGGCAAGCTGATGGAAACTATTTTCAAAGAATAATTGGCCGAGTTCCTTGAGGTGAACAGGATCCAGGAAGACAGGCAATATGGATTCTTCGACTGTGTTACAAAGATGGTGGACAGGGACCAGGCAGTAGATACTTGTACCTGGACTTCAGCAAGGTCCTTGACTCTGCCCCCACAAGAGACTAAGAAGCTGGAGGATCTGGAGCTGGTGAAAAGTTGACCAGGTGGAGTGTTCAGCTCCATGTTTGTGTCATACAAATAAAAGCTGTAACTACGCTAGATGGTGAGTACTTTATCTTTCTTATTTTAGGTAGCAAACTGGCTGGAGTGGGAAGAGAACCCAAAGGTGGTGGTGGGGGGGAGAGGAACATTCAGGGATAAGGGAGGTTCCTCGGGGGTTGGTGCTCACTCTGGTGCTATCCAGTGTGTTCATAAACTGCTCTGGGGGCAGTATAAAGGACAAAATCTGACTGCAGATGATACCAAGCTTTGTAGGAGGATACACACAGAGGACAGAGTCAGGGATTTGAGTGGGGACCTATTGAGTTTAAAAAGATGGTCTGGAATCTGGCAACCGGGGTTTCACACTAAAAAGTGCAAGGTCATGCACATAGGTTTTAGGAACCTCAGGGCCAAGTACAGACTAGTGTGTATGACTGTTACAGTTTCCAAGGAAGGAAAAGTCCTGGTGGTTGCTGTCACAAGCATTTTAAAATACTCTATGCAATGCAGAAAAATAGCAGTATGGATGCTTGATTGCATAACAAGGGGGTTCACCAACAGAAGGAAAGAGGTTATACTTGCCATTTATTCTGATCTATGGCACATCCGCACATGAAGTATTGTGTGCAGGGAGCACCTGCCATAAGAAAAGACATCAGCCAGCTGGAGGTGGTACAGAGAACAGCTACAAGATGATTCAGAGTTAAAAGGGTCTCTCACAAGGTCAATGGCTGGAGAATCTAAACATGTACTCACTAAAGGAAAGAAAGGCGTGCAAGGACATGATAGAGACCTTCAAGTACATCAAAGGTATCAACACAGTTGGGCCAGCCCGGTGGCGCTGAGGGTTGAGGTGCTGGATGCCACACCCTTGGCTACACTGGGGTTGGGGGTGCTGGATTGAGTTAACAACTGGCAACCTCTCCACTCCTGGGATGGATTGGGCACTGTACCAACTAGTGGATGGTGTCAGGAGGGGAAGGCATCATTAAGCAATTGGCAGAAGCCATGCCTCACTATGGCTTATCGCCTGGACTCCGGTCCTGTTTGCCAGCATCCTCGGGGGCCGGGATGGGAAAAGGTAGCTACTTTCTACAACCATGAAAATTCTGTCCCACTGCCAAGCAGAGTGATCCCCGATCGGGGGAGAAGGAGCCTCGGATAGGTGGTACACCGACACCAAGCCCTAGCCAGGAGTAGGCATAAAAAGATTACATTAAAAAAAAAAAGATATCAACACCATAGATCTTGGTGATCTTTTTAGGTTCAGCAAGTAAGACCACAAGGATGCAGAGCTGCATACTGGCAGGAGGAAGGCTATGGAAGAAGGCCAGAAAGCAATTCTCCATGTAGAGAGTGGAAGTAGGGTGGAATAAGCTACCTGAGTAGGCTGTCAATCAGAAAATGGTGGGTGGGGGGGGTGAGGATTTAAGAGGGGTGGGATAAAGTCAAGGGAATGGAGGTGTGTCAGGAGGGCTAAGCTCCATGTAACATAAATTACATGAGCTCTGCATTGACAGACTCACCAGACAATAATGGCCTTCTGCTGGTAATTTCATGTTTTCATGTTTCAGGCCTGTAGTTCAATTTGCTTATTCACCTTCTCCCTCAGGACCACCTCCTCCAATCCACCACCTATCTCTGCCCGGTGAGTAACCCCACCTGAATGTCCACCAATCCTTGAGTTACGTTAGAGTTTATATGTATCTGTATATTGGCTCTATTGTTGTTTGCTCTGTATTTTTTTTTTTTTCTAATCTAGATGCTCCTGTCATGTGCACTGTTCCTGCTGTAAATATCATAACATTTTGCAAATACTGTTTTTACCTTTTTTTCTGTATCATTGAATTTCTGTACCACTGGATGTTTGTGAAAATGGGCATTTTTGCTCACATGCTTTCCAGTATAAAAATAAAAACTGAATTGAATGGTGATGGACAGTTCTTTCTCTGACAAGTTAAAGAGCAGTCATTAAATTCACCCAGAGTAAACAGGTATGAATATTATTTTTTTTTAACTCATCAAACAACTAGTTAGCAGAATATCCTTTGGGGAAGGGTGAAAATTGTGCAGTTTGCCTTTAAAGTTTTTCAAATTAAACCACTGCAAAACTTTTTTTCATTCACTGTTATTTTATTCCTTTCAACAGGGGAGTAGTTCAGCCTTGTGGCTAGAGTGCAGAGTTTGATCCAGATTACACCTCTCAACTGTCACACATTATGATGTACATCACTCATTTTACCTCCAGAAGCCCTCTGCCCCACATAGAGAAGGCTATATTGCTCTGAGGAAGATCCCATGACCGAAACGTCTCTGAGAAAGGTCATATAACTGAAACTTAAGCAGGCTGCACCAGCACCTGAGAATGTGCTCTGGTGTTTTGCTTCTCATCCACAGTCTCAGTGGTAGAATTTTAAGTGCCATTCAAGAGAGTCTCATTCATAGGTGCCAGAACCTAGGGGTGCGGGTGTGCTGCAGCCCCCCCAACACAAACACACACACACACACACACACACAGACTTTTGCTAATGAGCAACTGAGTGCCCCTTTCCTTGGAAAAACTACGTTTTTTACCCTGTGTCCATTTGAACTTCAGCACACCCACTTTTTCCCATGTTCCAGCATCCATGGTCTCATTTCAGATACAATAATTGAAAATGCTGGTAACAAAGTAAGAAGTGTCACAAACCCACTCCTGACAGTGCCCACCCCTAAGTGCAATCTGTGACGGGGAAGGGGAACAGGGATACCCTCCTCGAGTCCTTTTAGAAAGATCACGACTGAACACCTGCCACAAGGACTCAGGGGTCCCTCTAAACTCTGGATAAGGGCACAATACCAGTCTCGAGTCTTGTATCCAAATATGAACCTTTCTTGGTTGTTACACAAATGAGGAAGATCCAGGTGTCACATTCTCTTCGGAGTAGCAGTGTGCTCCTGATTTCATCTTCTCTAACAGGACATGCAACAACCTGGTTCAAAATCCCTACAGACTTTTCCTTGAGACTCTGGTATTCTCCCTATATCTACCCAAATGTCCCTTACATTTTTTTTTTTCATTTTAGCTTTTTATTCAGAAATTGAATAGGATAACTCAACTGAGACACGCTTATTTCCAGTAAGGTCCTTGTGCAAAACTACAATAAGCTACATACAAAAAGAACAAACAAAAAATACTATAAAATATTATAGAACGCCATGGAGTAACATACATCTTTCTAGTAAGTAGACATAAATGTATCTCCCAGAACATCAGACAACCACAGAACAAGAAATTAATATAATCACTGAAATTCTACAGCAGTTCAGGCTCTAACTTCATCTACAACCCACTTCTTTATTGTACTGATACAGATTTGTCTACCCTCAGTCCGAGAATTAGAGATAGTGAATTCCATACTTTGGAACCACTATATAACAGACATTTTCTGCCTAATGCTGATTTTAAGTTTGGGAATTTATATTCTAGCCCATGCGGCCCGAAGGCCATGTTTAACAGGTCTGATCACAAAACAGTTAAGAATATAGTCAGGGTTGGGTGACCAACTAGACCGAAGAACTACTCCAACAGGTCAAAGATTTAAAACCCTAAAAGCCCAGGCCCAGATGGTTTTAGCCCAGAGTGGTATAAAATCTTTACACCACAGCTGCTTTCCAGTTTCTTACCAGCTTGGCATGCAGTGGCAGAGGAATCCCCACCACCCTCTTGGAGCTATGATGTTCTCTCTCCCTTACTTAAGCCTGATAAAGATCCCGCCCTTCCATCGTCATATCACCCCATTTCAATTTTGAATATGGATTATAAAATATTTATGGCTATATGGGCCAAGCAGCTGGAACCTATATTGGTACAATTAATACATACAGACCAATCAGGTTTCATAAAACAGAGGTGTACATCTGATAATATATGATGAGTCCTGCTCCTTTTGGAGTATATTCATGCCAGAAAAATCCCCTCCACTATAACAAGTTTAGATGCCGACAAGGTGTTCGATAAGGTGGGATGAGAATTTTTATGGGCCACTCTTTCTAAATTCTCTTTTTCAGATTCACTCCTCTTTTGCCTAAAAAAAAATCTATACACACCCCTGGCCTATGTTCAGGTTAATGGCTCTTTATCTCAACCAATACCTATACAAAGGGGCATGAGACAGGGATGCCCCCTATCCCCATTATTATTTGCCCTTTATATTGAGCCTTTGGCCAAAGTCATCCAACAGAATGCTCAGATTGAGGGAGTTCCAGTGGGTCAGAGAGAACATAAAGCAGTTTTGTTCTCCGATGACATTTTAATGATGGCCTTCTCTCCAGAGACATCTCTCCCTGCACTGTGAGAAACCCTAGAACATTTTACTGTAGTTTTGGGTTTTCAGCTAAATATAGCTAAAACGTATCTCCTCCCACTATTCTTCACCCCATCTTCTATTCTTAAAAACAAATATCCAATAAAGTGGTACCAAACAAAGTTTAAATATCTGGGCATCCATATACCTAGAAACTTAGATAACTTACAGTAAGAATTGTTAAATTATGAACCTCTGTCCATTCAAATCCAATCCGATCTCACTCGTTGGTCCAAGTTACCATTGAATTTTTTCCAAAGAATTGAGACAATGTGTATGGTAATACTGCTCAAACTATTGTATTTATTTCAGAACATCCTTCCTTTCCATCTCACTTTTACTTTCAATCATGGGATAAAGTTACATCAAATTTTATCTGGAATGGCCAGAGGCTGAGAATCAGGAGATCTCTACTACAACTCCCACTTTCTCTAGATGGAGCCAACCTTCCTAATTTGAAATTGTATGCGTTGGCAGCCTTTTTTTTAGAATATTATCTCTATGGCTGTCCCCAACTTATGAGGCACCCTAGAAGGACTTGGAATTTTATATAAATTATTTATATGATATTACTAAGGTAACTTTATCAACGATCACTAAGATACCACCCATGCAAGATTACACACCTTTTACAGCTCAAATTTTGAAACTCTGGTATAAGGTAAAAATGTACAAAGGCTTTAAGACACTTTTTTTCTTCTACACACACATTACAGGGGATGATAGATTTTTTTTCTGGCCACTACAGACCATACTTTCTCAAAATGGAGAAGAGGGGGACTCCAATTCTTCAAGCAATTCCTCTTCTGACAGGTATCATTCCATTTGAAACCCTTAAAACAACTTATGACCTAACAGATACTGACCTCTACAGATATACCCAGGTGAAAAATTATATATTACGACAGAGGAGTGACATAAAGTTACCAGACCCCATTTCAGTGGCTTGGAAATATCTTGAGGATACCATTAATGTTCATATGTGGGATCACCAAGTGGGATAGATATATATATACACACACACACACACATATATATATATATATATATATATATATACAAAATTCTTAGGGAAGGGATGGGGACTCCCCACTCTCAGTCTTGAACAGTTGGTGTAAGGATTTAGAATTAGAAATTTCAGAACAAGATTGGTTGTGAGCATCTCCTTCACATGCAATAACCCATTCTACTAAATGGCGTGAATTTGCCTGGAAATGCACTTGATCGTTTTCTGTTGACCGGCAATTCTTACTAAATATCTTCCTACCCACTATGGCAGGTGTTGGTGGGGATGTTCATGCTCCTAGAGCTGACCTCAGCCATTTCTTTTGGACATGCCCACTGTTAACACTTTATTGGTGCACACCACAACAAGAGATATCTGATTGTTTAGGAGAGGGGGTCGAATTTACAGCTGAAATGGTTCTCCTTTTTTCTATTTCCCACCCATAGACCAGCCTGGCACTGAACTTTACTACCTATTTACATTTTAGTGCAAAGAAGGCAATAACCAGGCATTGGAGGTCTCTGATTATTTCTACTCTTAAAGATTGGAGGGGGGGTGGTTTCAGATATTTATTACATGGAATCCCTCAACGCTAAACTTCACAACAAATACCCCACATTTGAGGCATTGTGGAGACCTTGGGCATTGTATCTATTTAGACATGACCCAGATTTTGTCCCCTGAGCCTCTCCATACAATAATTATTCAGCAGATGGGAGGCGGGCTATACTCCAGGAGCCCCACAAGCAGCCTTCACATTTGTTACAGTGACCATCTTCCTGGGAGAGGGAGTATAACTCAAATCAAACCAAGAGGGTATCCTACTTGCAGGGTAAAAGAATCAGTCATTTTGAAAGAACTACATGGACAAAGGAAAGAAAATTGTTCCTTTATTGTTATACCAGCTCAGTGTTAATGAGAAAATCACTGTACCAATACTATCATAATGACTGTATTACATGTAACTGTCACCTCTACTTAATAAAAGAAATAATAAAAAAATATATAGTCAGGAATTAGTCCTTTTGACCTTTGTTCAATTGGTTTGCTTATGGAGGCACCATAGCAATAACAGTTTGTCACAGAATATTAATAACTGTCCCACAATTCACACACAATTAAAAAAATCATGCTCAGGCCGGTTTCTTGAAAACAAATGTTTTTACTAAAATACTTAAATAATAATCATACAGTTACAACTAAAAGGTGCACTAATTTGGTCACAGAGTAACAGAAATAAAAGTGGAAAATATACATGAAAAATGCACTGTAACTGTTATCTAAAGTCTACCTTACATCCGTAGTGAACTGAAGTCCAATGAAAGTAAATGAAAGATTCAGTTTCCTTTGTACTGGCAGTCTTGCTTCTTGTAGTATCAGGAGAAGAGTGTCCTTTGTAGATGCTCAGCAAAAAATGAGAGTTTGCTCTGTGTCAGCTTCTTAAATAGCTGGAGTAAGCCTGAAGAAAAAGAACTGTCTAAACCCAAAGGGCCTTCTCATTTATTTCTTTAGTTATTTATATCTTGGAATTACAATACCTTTGAGCCAGTGACTCTTTACAAGGTTCCTAAGCCTGAGTGAAATGACAATACAAGTAGGCATAATGTTATCAGCAATAGAACTAGATGGTACAGTTACACATCAAGAACAAAGAAGTGCATAACAATAATTGCAGTTGATAAAGGCAACAAATACCAATGTGCTAAAATATGCAGTCAGTAAAATGACATTGTTGTAAACAATTACAAGGGTTACAGGTAGGGAGCAGAAAAATAAAAGGTCCAGAGACTCAAAACCGTAAAAGGTTTAGGAAGCTGGAGTGTGCACAGAGTAAAAGAGACTGAAGGAGTGGAAGTGGGCAGGGGAATGGGGGGACAGGGAGAGGGCATCAGAGCTAGGAGGAACAGTCACAGCAGCTGAGCTTGGAAAGGTGTGGCTGGAGTTTGTGTTTGAAAGGTCCTATTGAGGTTCCTCCAGGACATGGCGGGAGACCATTAAGCCAACTGGGGCTCTATACATGAAAGTCTGCTGTGCTTGGGACATATGGCAGAAAGGGACACAGTAGGTGAGTTTGTGCAGCACTTCTCGTACCATGAGGATACGAGGCTGGAGAGAGTAGCTATGTAGATGAAGGGTTTTCCCAAGGCTGATCTTTGTAGCTAGCAAGCAAGTCTGGTAGGAAATCCTCCTTGGAGGTTCATTCAGTTGGCTTGCTCATAAAGGTCACAGGTTTGGGTGTACTTATGTGCACCAGTTACTAACCAACACACTTTGCTTAGTGTAGTGTTGATTCTACAAAGGGTAGTATCCATGGCAAAGCTGTAGATGGCGAGACCAAAGTCAGTGATAGAGAGAACCGAACTTGTGATCACGAGCCGAAGGGAATCTGGTGTCATTCTGAGTCTGTCGGTAAAGAAGCCCTAATCTAGCGTTAACAGATTTAGAGATAATGTTGATATGTTCATTGTAAGATAGAGTGCTGTCTAATGTTATTCCCAGGTACTTGGTGGTGTAGACTTGTTCTAGTGGTAAACTGCGGCTATTAGTGATGGTTAAGTGGGCATTCTTATGCTTTTTGTGTGGACTTGTGAATAACACTGCCTTGTTTTTTGTGTAATTCATTATCAACTTATGTTTAGCAAACCAGGCCTCGACTTTAGAGAAACTGTGTTGCAGGCTGCTGCAGTGTGGTAGTGGATCTGGCTGAACAATGAATATCACAGCATCATCTGCATAGAGGAACAGGTTGTCAGAACATGCTTTTGGGAGGGTGTTCAGGAAAAGGCTAAATAGAAGGGGGCCCAGGATAGACCCCTGGGGGACTCCTGAGTGCACAGGATAACTAGTGGAAACAGTGTCTTGGATTTTTACCTGTTGTGTTCCTCCTCTCTAGGTAGCTTTTAAACCGGTAGTGACCTTTTGTGAGAGTCCAAGGAGGAAGCGATGCAAGCAAGAGGAGTGGTTAACAGTGTCAAATGTCTTTTGAGATCAGTGTGAGACAGCCCCACAATGTGGCCATGGTCCAGAGCTTTATGGATGTAGTCCACATATGCCAGAAGTGCAGAGGTGGTGTTATACCTTTCCTAAAACCATAATGCTACTCCGGACATTTTATGTCAAGTGCGGCCAGATACTCGGACAGCTGGTCTGAATCAATCCACTCAAGTGCTTTGGGGGAATAGAGATTGTCAGTATTTTAAGAGTAAGGCTCTGTCACCACTCTTGTGCACAGGTGTGACCATAGCCACATTCCATTGCTGGGGAATTGGCTGAGGCAGGCGACAGGTTTAGTATCTTGGTAAGGGGTCAGGACAGCAGCAGGGCAAGGCGGAGAAGCTTCACGTCAAGAGAGTCACTGCTAAATCTTGTTTTCTCAAGTTCCCAGAGAAGGTACTTTTTTGCCTCATTTGGTTAATTATCCTGAAGTGGGGGTTATTGGCAGTATTGGTTGGGTAGGGAGGAACAACTGGACCATCAGAGTCATTGAAGAAATCATTGGGTAGGACAGCACTTAGATCAGTAAATTCAGCATTGAAGGTGCCTACAATTTCCTTGGGGTTCTGGGTGGTTACCCCATTTACATTAAGCATGGGGGGGTTGTTTGATTTACCAGTAAGGTTTCTGATGTTCTTCCAAAAGTTCCTACTATCACCTCAGGAGTTTTAGAACATGCCTTGAAAGTAAGCGGCTTTGGCAAGGCGAATATCACAGGCACATGCATTCCCAGCAGCCCTATAACAATGCCAATCCACCGGTTTATTTGTTGCCCATGCACCGTGCCATAGGTGATCATGAGAGGCCATTTGATTTAGGAGGAGAAAGTAATCCAGGGGCTACTGATTCTTGACCTTCCATTTCCTATACAGAAAATGTAAAAATGTTGCAAGCCTTGTTAAAGAGGGTAATAAAGTGGTTCAGTGCTTGTTTGACACTGTTTGCAGTGTCAATTGAGACAATCACACTGACAGAGGTAGTCCTGGAATTGTTAAGTTGTCCTCTTCTAAGGGCCTGGTGGTAGGATGTCTTTGTGGGGTGTCTGGGGGACCTATTAGGTCAGTAGATGTCACTCTTGTGCTTTTCCCTCAACATAATTCCCTGACTATCTCCTGTGATATCACACAGCCTTACAGTTATGACACCTGTAAGAGAATTCACACAGGTCTGCCGGAAGGATGCTCCTGATCCTCTCACCTCATAAGATGCAACATACCATAACAGTTTCCTGGAATCAGAGCATCCTGTCTCTGAAGTGCATGATTTATGACAGGTAAATGGATTTTGGTATATCTCTGTTAAGGGACCTGGAAATGCAACCTTAGCTTCCTGGCAAGCAGCTGCCTGTCAGGCCAGAGGAAGGTCAAACATTTTAAAAGAAATCAGTCTCTCTCTCATGTGCCCTTGCCTTAACACTGGCATTCTTGTGGCATGTACACATACACAGAATCACATAAAAAAAGATATATATATATATATCAGAATTACAGTATATCTGCAAATAATGACTGGCAGTTGGCTAGCTCACCACAAGGAGTTCTTATGGTGTGTTATATGAGTGAGAGAGAATAAAATACTGAATTGAACAGATAAAAGTGAACTCTAGGGTGAGCTGGTTCCAAGGTCGGCCTGCTAGGCTAAGAACTACATGTCTACCCACTGTGGTAGTCACATGCAAAAGCCCAAAATATAATGGCAGCATACATTTTAGTCATTACTTACTTAACTGGATAGGCATGCAAGTCCCTTACAGTCCCACTCACCTCATGCAAAATCCTAGCTCCCCAGTCCCACTTAAACAGTCCTGTAGGTAGGGAACTTTGCCAAACCAGGTCTTCCAAGTAGGGATAAATGTGGTAATGGGAGATCATCTCGTGGTTTCAAAGGTTCAGTTTGGCCATAGTTGGGTCCTGTCTCAATCCCTCTCCAGTCCATCGGCAATGTCACAACAGGAGTCATGAATGCATCTGAGACCTATAACGCTAGTTGCATTCAAATTTCCAAGTGTGTAGTCAGGGATGCTTAATCCACAGATACAGGACAGTATGTGCATACAGGACTCCTGTATCCCTGCTCCCTTCATGTATTAAGCTCACACTTCCATTCCATGCAACTTAACTATGGCCAGACTGAAGGAAGAGGAATCTGAACATGCAGTGCTTTATGGGCTGAGCTGGGGGAACAAAACAGGGATTACCAAGAGGCAGCTAGTGGTAGCCAATGTCAGTGCCATGCATTGTCCAATTGGAATGTTGATTTATGAGCAATCTCATGTTTTGCTGCACTGTTCATTCCACTGCTGTCTATCACCCCTCTCCCCCACCTGGCCTTGCCAGTGACAATTGGCTGCAACAGTTGGAAGTCAGCGGAGGCCACAAATGTGTCCCTGTATGGTTATAGGGCTTACAAATTATCATACCAGGTCTCAGGGTGGGGGGGTCTGACTCCCAGTTGCCTCCCTCGTCCAACTCAGCTCAGGCATCAAAGAGGATGAGTACAATTTAAAGTGGGGGATTTCATTATAACAAAGAGTCTATGTATGTTACAGATAGTTTAATTAGGGGCACAGTAACCCATCAAAAACTGAAATTCCAAAATACTTGCAGTTTGCTTCCTTTAGACTTGGGTGGCCACCACAACCCCCTGGAAATGGTTTGTAGTTTCTTCTGCAAGAGATCAGCTGGATCTGTCCTGGCACCACATTGCCTTGCATGTCCTCTGGGATCATGAGTTCCTATCAGAACCAGCTAATGAGGAAGGCCATTTAGGTAATCCTGATCTGATCCCTCAGGGAAGCCAAAGATCCTCCGATTTTTATGCCTGGCACAGGACTCTGTGTCCTCTGCCTTCTTAGTCAGCTCTATAGCTCCCCCTCTTTCTCTCTGACATATAAATACCACCATGTGGCCCATGTTGCTTGTTTTGTCTTGCAGCTTGTCCAGTCCCTCTTCAACTTCAGCTGTGCTGCATTCCAGATTCTTCATGTGTTGTTTGATGTCCGCTACCCTGGAGTCTATCCTTGTAGCATTTGTAGGATACTGTAGACCACTGCTTGGCCCAGTAATGAGCCAGATCAAAAGCATAGGTCATTGTCTTCCCCACTAAAGCCAATTGTGCAGTCTGAGGCCCCGGAGAGTGAATTGCTTGGGCTGCATTGCTTTGTTGGACTGCACTGTGGTTTTGGCTTTCTTTCTTTCCCCCTGGATTTCTTATCCATTATTTTATCAGTATCAGTAGTTAAAAGTACTGTTTGGTATGCTAAAATACCGATTGCATTGAATTTTGCATTGGGAGAGGCAGGAGCTCAGGATTAAGCAGCCATGCCACTCGGTGACACCACAACAAATCCCCTGCTGACTATCTCTTCAGTTTTAACAGGACCCTTAGGATCAGTTGGAATGGAGGAAATGCACTGAGGTATTTGCCCCTCGGGGAAAGGGAGACAGCATCCCACATGATTATCCCCACTAGAGCAGGTTGGCAACAGAAGTGGGGAAGCTTTCTGTTTTCCCAAGAGGGGAACAGGTCCAACTCTGGTATTCTCCATCTCTGGAACATGGAGTTTAATACTTGGTTTGGAGACTATTCGTGCAAGGTGTACAGTAGATATCACATTCAGTGAATATGCCAGGTTCAGTATATTCACGGACTCTGTACAATGTGTTGAGGATCTGGTATCTTAATGTATGTTTATGTAATACACTGTTGTTGTACTATTTGTCTGTCACTATCAGGACTGTCTGATTCTGTAACAGGGAGAAGAAAGACACCATGGATAGGAGCACAGCCCTGAGCTCTAACAAGATTATGTGTTCCTGACTTTCCTGTGGGTCTTAGATCACATTTACTGATTTACTCTACAAATGCTCTCCCCACCCCAGGGGGGAGGCATCTGTAGTCAGGTTCCTTGCAGGGGAGGACTAAAGGAAGGGAATATCCCCCTCTGAGATTGCTTGCCTCCTTCAACCACTAATGCCTGTGTCAAGTTCTGAGGCTGGTACTGGATGCACCAGTGCTGTGCTTGTTAGGTGACAGTACTCCAGAGATGGTACTAGACATCTCTCATTTGCAACACTGTCCACAGCACCATTGCTGTGGAAGAGGCCATGTGGTCTAGCAGTTGCAGAAAATTACTTATTTGTCTTTGTGTCACCTGCCAGGAAACAGTCTGCACAGTGAATGAGGATTTCTGCTCTCTGTACGGGAAGATGAGCCCTCCCATATTTTGTGTTCAATTCTGTGACTATGAACTCCAGTATCTGGCTGGATCTTAGGTGGGAATTTTCTAGGTTTAGGAGAAACCCCAACCTACTGGGTACACTTTACAGTCTGTATGAAGTGCACTGCTTCCTCCTGTGTTTTTCCACATGCTACCCAGTCTAAGCAAGGAAACACTACTAATCCCTACCTGCGCAGGTGTGCTCCCACTACTGACAAACACTCTGTGAACAGCCTGGGTGCTGAGGGCAGACCAAAGGGCATTGCTGTGAACTGGTACTGAGCATGGCCTATCCTGAACCTCAGGTAATTTCTGTGGCTTGGTATTATTGGGATATGAAAGGAAAGTAGAAATCCTTCAAGTCCAAAGAGCCTAGTTAATCCCCTTTTTGCAGGGATGGAATCACCATCTTCCATGTTACCATTCTGAACTTTTCCCCCCCCAAGTGTCTCTTCAGGAACCTCAGGCCTGAATGGCTCACCATTCCTCATTTTTTCTTGAGAGTGAGAAAGTATCTGGATGATCCTTTCCATTCAATTCCTGCAGGAACTAGAGGGTTTCAGGGCCAACATGGTGGTGGACTTATCCAGTCTGTTTGTTCTGGCCAAAAGGTGCAATGAGTTTAATCAAATCTTCCTGTACAAGGTCTCTGCCATCAGGGTTGAGATTTCATCATGGGCCGGCAGTATTCACCCACTGGACAGTGAATGCACTCTATCACCCTGGGTTGAGTTTGAGCCAGTTCTGGCAGAAGAGATTTTTCATGTTGTCAAGAGGCTACGCTCTATCTACAGTTTGTTGGACCTGGGTCCCACCAACACTATGTCAGGGCGTTGGGTGGAAATAGCTCCAATCATTGCTGAACTCATAGGGTGTTCCTTAAGTGAGTGTCTCCCACTGACTGGAGAGGATGGTGGTAAAGCCCCTCCTGAAGAAGTCATCTTTGAACCTCAGATTTGACGAACTACAAATCTGTCTCAAACCTTCCTTTCTAGGAAATGTTTCTGAGAAGGTGGTAGCTGCTCAGCTGTAAGACAGCCTGGAATGTTATGAGATCTATGAACCCCTCCAGTCTGTATTCAGACCATGTCATAGTACTGAGACAGCACTAGTCAAGGTGTTCAATGATCTCCCCTTGGTTAAAGACAGAAGTCGGATGTTTCATCTTGGTCTTAGTGGATCTTTCCTTGGCATTAGACACAGTGGACCACGGGGTACTCTTAGATTGATTGAGCAGCTTTGTAGATCTCACAAATACAGTGCTGCAGTGGTCCGAGTCCTACTTGTCTAGCAGAATGCAGTAGGTGGTGCTTGGCAGGAACACCTCAGAAGCTGCTGCTCTCAACTATGGAGGGCATCAGGGATTAATCCTGGCTCGTGTTTGTTGTGTACATGCTGCCATTAGGGGAGATCATCAGACAGTATGGTCTGAGTTTTCACTATTATGCAGACGATACTCAGATACACGTCTTATGCATCTGATGGGGTGAATGCCATTGCAGCATTAGATGAATGTCTGACAGAAATTCACAGTTTGATGGCCTCCAGCTAGCTCAGACTGAATCCTTCAAAGACAGGCACTACTGGTGAAACCAGGCTGTGTAAGGGCAGTTACTGACAGCTATGGTTCCCAGTTACCATCTTTAAATGGGACTATGCTGCAAGCTACGAATAGGTTAAAAAATCTGGGCATCACTGTGGACAGTGGAACACTAGAACATCAGGCGTCATCTGTTGTCCACAGTCTTATCCTATCTTATGTCAACTAATCTGGTGACCTTGACAAAGGAGCATGCTAGCTCCAAATGTGCATAGAGAGTGCAATCTGTTACAGCAGGCGCCTTACCAAACTTTAAATAAATGTCTTTATTGACCTGCCAGTCCTGTGCATGATTGTTTTGGTATTATTCATAACTTCAAGGATGAACTACTGTAGTGCTTTATATCTAGGTTTATCAGTGTGTTGCTTGCAGCTGGTACAGAATGCTGCAGCTTGGTTGATTGCTGGGATCTCGAGGTTTGAGCATATCACCCTGGTGCTGCATGAACTGCACTTGCTGCCAGTGAGCTGGTGGATCAGTTTAAAGATGTGCTTGTAGATAAATAAGGTCCTACATGATGGAGACCACACTTGAAGAGGGACATACAGCTCCTGGAGACGGTGCAGAGAAGGGCTACCAAGATGATATCAGGACTAGGGGATTTGATGTATGAGGACAGACTTGAGGACCTCAGCCTGTGTTCATTGGAGGAGAGGAGAGACAGGGGAGACATGACTGAGGTCTTCAAGTACCTCAAGGGAATAAATAGGGTAAACACAGAGAGGATCTTTAGACTAAAGGAGGGAGGTATCACCAGAGGGCATGGTTTGAAGTTGGAACATGGAAGGATGGGGGGGGGGAGAAGAGGAGGAGATTTTTCACTGAGAGGGTGGTGGATCCTTGGAACATGCTGCCTGGCGAACTGGTTCAGATATCCATGGTGGAGAGCTTCAAGAGAGGGTGGGACAGATACAGAAAGGGGATGTATCAGATGATGGCCTGGTCCAGGGGGGTTGGGATGGATGATAGGGGTTTCTGGAACACAAGAGGGGGGGGAGGGCCTCGGTACCCAACTAGGGATCTGAGGTTCGAGCAGACTCAATAGACCATAAGGCCTAATCAGCTGGCAGTTAGTATGTTTTAGGCCCGGGCTACCTGAAAGACCTCTTATCCATATGCACATCCATCTGCCCCCTTCACGCCTCTGAAGTGGGTCACCTCACACTCCCCTGATCTCATCTGAAATCCTCTTGGGACTGTTCATTTGGAGCAGCAGCCCCAGTGATGTGAAAGGCTCTTCCTATTGAGGTGCAAGGAGTCCTGTCAGTTTCCATTTTTAAAGCATTGCTAAAATCTCACCTGTTTACACAAGCTTTAGGGTCCAACAAGGAAACAGTTTAGAGCTTTAAAAGGACATTGTCAACCATTTTTGAATCATATTATTTCTAGTTAAAAAGCCACATTTTATGATTGTTTATCTTCTCTAAAATTCATTGATGTTGCTAGCTGTTTTATATGCCTCCTTGCTTAGTAGAACTGAAATGCATGGTAACAGTGTAATTATACCCAACTTTGTTTTGTTTCTAATTCTTGAACTACTCCTGCTACATAGTTTGTAAACAAAACAAACATTCCCCAACAGTTCAGCTACTCATGATGTAATAGTTTCCTCTCCTCCCACTGCATCATGAGTCTCTTGACTGTGTGTGGAAGTTCCCAAGTGCAGGAAAGGTGCATTGGGAGTTGATCAAGGAATGTAAACAAACATGTTTTTGTGTGGTAACACCAGTATGGTGGGCAGTCTGTTTTTCACTATTAAAAAGAAAAAAAGAAATCAGAATTAAACAACCAGCTGCATTAGCAATCTATACAGAATGTCAGCAAACATAAAATGAGTCTTTTTAACTAGGGATAATTTAAGGCCTAAACAGGTTGACAGTGTCCCTTTAACTGTTTCAAAATATTTATATTAGCAGTTACTATTTATATATTTCATTTGTTAATCTGATTTGAATGTCTCATGGGAAATAAATGGTGCTAACATACACTGGGATAGGTGCTTTACAGATGTATTTGCCTTGCCTGTTACTGCCTTTACCTGCAGCAACATTTTCACTTCCAAGTCCTGTAGGACTTTTTGCTCTAAATTTTGAGATGGATACATTCTGGCTGGGCTTAACTTTGTACATTTTACAATCTGCACTATTAATCCCTGCCCTACCTTCAAGACTGAGAGGTCTATGGTAATTTTTTCCCCACTAGTGGAGATAGTAAGAGACACACACCCTCCTACTGGCAATAAGTCTATGGCAACATGGACAGAAGTGTCAGGGGCTGGGCATAACCTGGGCTGGGGGAGCGGAGGCAGGTGTGCGCCCGTGAATAGGATCTGCATGGTACACACATGGTCTCATGTAATAACACCTTCTCAAGCCTCCCCTTCTAAACAGCCTATAGGAAGTGGAGGACCTTTCCTTTTCAGTCAAACTTTTAAAAGTTGCTTTTTGTTCAGCAACTTTTTTCACGTATACCTCTGTTTTGTCCCCAGATAAAAAGGGGCCTTCAAAGGGAAAATCAATAACTTTATTCTGTGTCCTGTGTCGAAGCTACAGACCTGAGCCAGACAAACGCTGACTGATGTTACATTTGCTAGGGCTCCAGAAGCAGTGTCATTTACATCAGTGAGCATTAGAAATTGGAATTTTGCAGCTTCCAGACCAGCTTTGACACTATGCATGTGTATCTTCTCCTACAGAGGCAGACTGTCACATACAGGCAGGACTGCATTCCACACAATCTGCTGATAATGTGCAGTGTAACTGATGTAGGCTGCCTGCCTCAACAGTGTCAAGGTAGTACTGGCCATCCTTCACATGTGGTCCAGTTTCCGGTAATGTCAGGGGAACCTTTGCCATTTACAGACAGCTGCTAGCAACACACCTACATGATTAGGGTGAGCATACAGAAACGTTGAGTCCTCCCTGTCCACCTGGTATGTTTTTACTACCTTAGTGTCAATGGCCAGTGCTGAAGAAGGTGTGGCTAGCAGTCTTACAGCAGTCCATCTGAGGAACTTATGAATGGAAGCCAACAACCCTTTTGAGAAATTCAGGCCTGGAATGCCCATAAATTCTGCTGTTCTATATTCACATCAGTTTCAATGGATGGAAGATTTGGCATGCTAACAGGCAATTCCAGAAGGGAAGAGTGTGGCCCTCAATATAGTACCTGAAACAGAAAACAAAACTACCAGGAAGAATGAGCTCCGCAACTTCAACACAAAGCATGCCACACCAGTGGAGAAAATAACCCACTCCAGATTATAGCTGGAGGTATATAAACAAAAATAAAGTGGACCTACAGGCCCTGAGACTCTGTGAGGAGGAGTTCAGCAACCTAACCCCAATATCAGTAGAGGAGATTGGAGAGTACAGGTGGAGTGGAAGTAGAGGGGGTTAGCAGCAGGAGGCGGGGGTTACAGGCAAAGGGGAGTAAAGAGCAGGAACAGAACTGTAGCGCATTTCAGGGTTACAGGGCAGTGCAGGTATGAGGTTGCTGACCAAGTATTATGCAAAAAAAGAACAGGAACCACACTCAGAATAAAGCTAAAAAAAAAAAAAAAAAAAAAAAAGCCTCACTTAGCCAAGTCATTAAACCATGGGTGATTTATTTGGCGTAATGGAAGACACCTTCCATCACACCAAATAAATTACTTGTGGTTTAGTAATTTGGCCTTGTAAGCCTGTTTTCTTGCTTTTGTCTGAGTGCCATTCCTGTTTTTTTTTTTTATTTGTTAAAAGGGAGTAATGAGAATGACAGACTGATGGGAAGGGAAGGAGGTTCAGATTCTAGGTGGAAGTTGGTGTCCCTGAACGCATCAAATCTTGGAAACAAGATGGATGACCTGCAGGCATTGTTGGCAGAGGGGGAAGTGGACATTGCAGTGGTCATGGAAACATGGGTCACACCTAACCATGACTGGGACCTCTCAATCCCAGGGTTTAAATTATACAGGAAGGACAGGGTGGTAGGAAAAGGGAAGGGGTGGCAGTTTACAGCAGGGACAGTATAACTTGTACGATGGAGGAGTCATAAGAGGGGAAGGTGGAAGCAGTGTGGATTCAATTACTGTCAAATAGAGGGAGGAATGTGAGGTTGGAGGTGGTTTACAGACCACCCAACCAGGAGAAGGAAAGAGGGAATTGAACTCGCAAATAAAGACTGATGTAAGGAAAGGAGAGGTGGTAATAGTGGGAGACTTTAACCTGCCCATGGTGGATTGGAAGGTACCAGTCACGACCTGCACCAGGAGTCTGGTGAGCTTAGATGCACTGCAAAGTGGATTCCTGACACAGGGCATCACAGAAGCCACCATGGAGGGGGCAATCCTTGATCTGGTGCTGACGAACGGGACCATGCCCATAAAAACATAGAATTGACAGCAGATAAGGACCACTAGGCCCATCCAGTCTGCCCATTTTCCCTACCTGTATCAGCAGCTGCTGACCCAACTTGGTCATCAGCTTTAGCTCACTTTTCCACCTCTGGGGTTCACCTATGTCTATCTCTTGCATTTTTATGTCCAGGATATAAAGGTCAAGGAGCCCCTGGGTGGGAGTGAATGTCACATGCTGTAGTACTGGTTGGACATGGGCAGGGAAAATGCCCACACCAAGACTAAGATCTTGGATTTTAGAAAAGTGGACTTCAGAAAGATGGGCAAGCAGCTAGAGAGTCACCGGGCAAACATCCGAGGGGATATGGGTGTGGACCAAAGGTGGCCTGTCATCAAGGAGGGAATAATGGTAGCCACAAGGGCATGTGTTAGGCTCAAAGCGAAAAACTTTGATGGCCAAAGCACACAGTTGGTTTAACACCGAGGTTGCCCAAGCAGTATGGTATAACAGGTCAGCTTACAAAAAGTTTAGGAGGACCCACAGGGAGAAAGACAGAGAGGAATACCTGAAAATGGCTAGTGTAACAGGGAGGATGATCCGGTGGGCTAAAGCTCAGAAGGAACTGCAGCTAGTAGAGTGAATTAAAAAGGAGGAAAAGGCCTTTTTTCACTATATTAATGTGAAAAGGGACAAGAATTATGGGATTGTTAGGCTCAGAAAAGGGTATGGGGCTAGAAGAAAATGGGGCAAAGTAGAAGTACAGAAAAAGTACTTCTGTTCATCTTCACCAGGGAGAGAGACACAGCGGTGCCATTAAGAGGAAGAAGAGGAGATGGTGGAGGGAACACCAATGTTTTGATAGCGGTAGATAGGTTGAGGAAAGGGTTGTTAGAATTATGGGTAGATAAATTCCTAAGCCCGGGCAGTATACACCCAAAGGTGCTGAGGGAGCTGGCAGAGGATCTTGCAGGTCATTTGGCTGACCTATTCAACAGATCACTAGAGCTGGGTGTGGTACCGCAGGACTGGAGAAGGGCACATGTAGCACTCTCTCTGTAACAGTGGTCCCAAGGATGACCTCAGGGGAACTACAAACTGATCAGTCTAACCTCAATCAAGTGAAAGCTCATTGAGATCATACTTGCAGTGGACAGACAGCAAGTGGTAGACATCCTTTACCTGGACACCAGCAAGGCCTTTGACTCTGTACCCCACAAGGTTGGAGCGACGCTGGCGGAGGTCTGATTTGGAGGAGGACAAGCTTATGTTGATGGTCCATTATAGAGACTATCAATCAGCAATCTCCTGTAAGAAGGCAGAGTTCCTGTCCAAGGAGACTTCTGCGGCAACTAACAGACTGACTCAGCTCTTCCGCACTATGGATAGGTTGTGCAATCCAGCCTGTCTTCGGTCCGGGGAAGCTTTTTCACAATCAAGATGTGATGAGTTCGCTCTGTTCTTTGCCAATAAGATTGCCTCCATAAGATCGGAAATCCAATCAGCACCCTCTAATGGACCTTACGGTAACGGGCTTGAGATTGCAGGCAGTCAGTCTGTCTGGTCCGATTTCGACCAGTTGGCTGTCGCAGATGTTGTGAAGGTTGCTCAGGGGTTACATCCAACCTGCTGTGGTTCAGATCAGGACCAATGTGCCTCCTAGTGGGGTGCGTTGTCATCAGCCCAGTCCTAGCCAGGATAGTCCGATGCTCTCTAGTGACAGGGGTCTTTCCAGGGCACCTGAAGGAGGTGGTTGTAAGGCCACTCCTGAAAAAAAATTCATTTGATCCAGACTGCCTGGCAAACTACAGACTTGTCTCTAACCTTCCCTTTGTGGGTAAGGTTATTGAGAAGGTGGTGGCCGTTCAACTGGAGACCCATTTAGCAGCTCACAACATCTACGATCCTCTCCAGTCGGATTTCAGGAAAATGCATAGTACTGAGACTGCCCTGGCTTGGGTGCTGAATGTTCTCCTAGCGGCAAAGGATTGGGGAAGACGTTCCATCTTGATTTTCCTCGATCTCTCATTGGCATTTGACATAGACCATGGGGTACTGATAAAGTGCCTGCGGGTTTGTTGTGGACTGGCTGGTACAGTCCTCAACTGGTCTAAATCCTTCCTCACTGGCAGGTCACAGAGGGTGGTGTTGGGGATTTTTTTCCTCGGTACCTCTGCCCCTGCCATGTGGGGTACCACAAGGCTCTGTTCTGTCCCCCATGCTGTTCACTATGTATATGCTACTGCTGGAAGACATTATAAGACAGCATGAGCCGAGTTTCTACTACTATGCAGATGATACTCAACTATACATGTCTTTTGCACCCGAATAGCAGGAGATAGTCTCGGTATCTAACAGATGCCTTGCTGAGATCCAAAGCTAGATGAGGGCCAACTGGCTGAAGTTGAACCCTACAAGACTGAAGTAGTGGTGCTGGAACCTGGTCACTGGGAGTGAGGGGGCAATCTGGTCAGGTATCTAGGCTACAGCTTGGGGACTCGCAGTTGCTCATCTCAGATCAGGTGAGGGATCTTGGCGTTGTTTTGGACTGTGGCTTGACGCTTAAGTCACAGGTGTCGGCCGTGGTCCAAACCTTGTTTTACCACCTGAAGAACATCACCAGGATTAAGCACCTGATTCCCCCTAGTGATATGCCAGCACTAGTTCACGATTTTGTGACCTCTCGCCTTGATTACTGCAATGCCCTATACCTAGGGCTGTTGAGGGTAGATCTTCACTGCCTGCAGCTAGTGCAGAATGCAGCAGCCAGGTTGTTGACTGATCTGTCTAGGTCATGTCATATTACACCTGTGCTCCACTGGCTGCCAGTTAGGTGGTGGATCTCCTTCAAGGTTGCTGACCTATAAGGCCCTACATGGGCAGGGGCCTGGCTGCATGCAGGACATCCTGTGTCCCTCCCACCCCACTTTGCTCCATGGATGAGGGATTACTGGAAGTTCCCAGGATCCTTCTAAAAACATTGGGCGCCCGTACTTTTGCATTTGTAGCCCTGACCCTGTGGAAATCTCTACCTCGCCATATTTGAGAAAGCCTGACCATTGATCAATTTAAGAGGGAACTAAAAACCCATCTATTTAGACAGGCCTTGCCAGAATTGGACTAGTATGTTTACTGTTTAGTAATAAGGAGCTATTTATGTGTTCCATTATATTTATATTGTATTTTAAATGTCTGGGATCAGAAGTAAAGAGCTTTGAATCAAAGTAGAATTGCGCTATATAAATATAGCTTGAATGAATGAATGAAAAAAAGGTTGATCAGGAAGTTGGCAGATCTGGGTTTTTGTGAGAAGTTGAGAAGGTGGGTGGAGAACTGGCTGAGGAGTAGGACCCAGAATGTGGTGGTGGGAGGTGAGCTCTCCAGCACCAGGGAGGATACCAGTGGGGTCTCACAGGGCTCAATGCTCAGACCAGTCCTTTTTAATGTCTTCACCAACGATACTGGGGATCGCATTAAGGGCATAATTTGCCTGTTCGCAGATGACACCAAGCTCTGTGGGAGGGTGGACACAGCAGAAGAGTACAAGGCTGGAGAGGTGGTCCAGGATATGGCAACTTGGCTTCAATGCAAAGAAATGCAAGGTTATGCACACTGGAGAAAAGAACCCAAGGACTGAGTACAGCCTGGGTGGGGCATGGGTGTCTGAATCTGAGGAGTAGGATTTGGGGGTGATGATCACTAGTGACATGAAACACTCCACACAATGTAGGAAAGCAACAGCAAAAGCAAAAACTATGCTGGACTGCACTGCCGGGGGAATTAGCAATAGGCAGGAGGAGGTAATTCCGCCCTCGTACAGGTCACTGGTGAGGCCACATCTGGAGTACAGCATACAGTACTGATGCCCATACCTTAAAAGGGATATAACACTGGCTCAGTGGCACTGAGGGTTGAGGCTCTGGATGCCACACCTTGCCCCATGCCAGCGACCTGTGTTCAGCAGCAAGCGTGGCCGCCAGAGGGTCAGCAGGGGAGGAGAAAGATCGAGTGTCCTAGGGACTGCTCTCCTTCTCCGGGGAGGGGGGACTCCAGTGGTCGGCGAACACCTGGCCCAAGCAGATGCAGAGGGTGGCATGCCGATGCGGGCAGAGATGGGGCAGATGCCTGTCGGAGCATGCACAGGAGCTTGTGTGATACCGCTGCTGGCATCACTGCATGCTCCGCCTCTAGGGGAGTACACAGGAGGTAAAAATAGGTTGCTTGGCGGATGATGGACAGCACCTCGCAGGTCCCATCCCCAAATAGCCAAGGTGCTGGCCACACTGGATCAGGTCTTTGGCAGGTGTTGGGGAGCCCCACTGGCCCCATCGGCGGGGGGAGCCCTGGGGGTATTGGTCGGCACCGACTGGTGGATGTCAGGGGACAGGACTGGGGGCTCCCTGCAGAGATAGGGCCAAGCAACAGGTGTATAAATTGTGAGCTTAAAAAAAAAAAGGATATAAATCTGCTGGAGACTGTCCAATGAAGGGCAACTATGATGATCATCGCCAGCAGGGTAGGATGTATGAGGAGAGGTTGAAGGCCCTGAACATGTACTCCCTGGAGGAGAGGGGGGGAGAGAGAGGAGACATGATTGAGACCTTCAAATATTTCAAAGGAATACAAGGGGTGAACAAGGAGGGTCTGTTCAAGCTTAGTGAAAATTGAAATATGAGTGGACATGGTCTCAAGATGGGGGGTGTCAGGAGAGAGACTGGGACACACTTCTTTATGGAGAGGGTGGTGCAGGTTGGAATGGCCTTCCTGAAAAGGTGGTAGAAAAATGGTAGGCAGCTTCAAGAGAGGCTGGGATAGAGTTAAGGTGAAAATAAGGAGCAAGAGGGGGTGGACAGAGGAGAAGGGCTTATTGGGGAGGGGAGCAAGGTCAGTAGCTGAAGCTAAGGACCCTGCACTATGAGCAGACTAAATTGACCTAATGGCCTCATTCTGCTGGTTTCATCGTATCTTCATAAGTATTCATAACAAAATATGACTGTTTGATGCTGGCTGTTGAACTTCAAAAAATCAAATTGATGTTTTGTTCTTTGTAATTAACCAGTTCATCAGGATTAATTAAAGCCCAACTAGTGTGCTTCAAAAATGATACCCTGTATCAAGCTCCTTGTGGATTGCTTGGAAAGGTAGGCTGGGAGGATGTGACTAGTAGGGGAACTCAGGGTGGAAACATTTGGGGGGGGAGGGAGGGCAAAGGGGAAGGGCAGCAGAATTGACTGTACTGCGAGCTGTATCTCGAGCAGACGTGATAGACCTTAAGGCCTAATCTGCTGGCATTTTCATATGTTCGTATGCAAGTCCTCAAATATTTTGGTTCTCTTAGTGAATAATATCTCATGCCAGATTTTGCACTAAATTTATCATTCTTCTGGTTCGGACTTTACCAACTCATCAGCATCTTTCCGTTTCAGAGAGGGGCACGAATGCAGTAGCTGGGGCAGACAAGTGAGTGCCATTCAGCTGCCCTCTTTTTTTTTTCTGTCTTGGGGCAGAAAACTTTGCAGAGGTCACAGTTGTTAAAATCATGATTCAGGCCCAGATAGTCAGTGCACAAGTCATGGCCACCTGTCTTTGACACCAAGTGCTCATGGGATTTAAACTTTCTAAATTTGGTGGGGCTCATTCTCTTTTTAGGCCTCTCAGTCATGCTGGTCTGACTGAAAAGGCACCAAAAACATTTTATGTTGTACTTGGGGAAGAAAGCTTAACTATTTTAAAAATAAAGCCAATTTTACATTAAAACAGTTTCAATTGAGAAAATGCAAAGTAGGAACCACAGTAGTCTTCTGACTTCCAAGAACCAAGTGGGAACAGAAAAAAAAAAACACTAAAATGAAATAAAACTAAACTAACACAGAGTATCAAAATAAATAAAATTAAAAATAATTTAAAGGGGATATATGATACAGATTTTAGATGGGGAAGATAACAAGGGATTGAGTACCAAAGGAACTGGAGAACATAAAAACCAATAAACTGCCAAGGCCAGATGAGATTTAGCTTAGGGTGCAAAAGAAAAAAAAGGCAGGTACTAGTGGAGCACAGGTGTATTTGGAGAATCAGTAGCAACAGGTGTAGAGCCAGAGGACTGGAGGATGACAGGGATGATCCAGGAAACTATCAGCCAGACAGGGATAGTGGGGAAACATCTGGAGACAAATATTAAACAGAAGGGAGAAACCAGAATCTAACTGCAGATAAGGACCGCTTGGCCCACCAAGTCTGACCATTTCTCCCTACCTACACTATTACTGCAAACCGTGCCCGATTTACAGCTTTCTCCCTATCCCCTTCCTTTCCACCAAGATTCCTTTTTGCTTATCCTCTGCATTCTTGAACCACACCACTGTTTTTGCCACCACCACCTCTGCTGGAAGGCTGTTCCAGGAATCCACCACTACTTCTGTGAAGAAGTACTTCCTCACATCTCTCCTGAATCTACCCACCTCCAGCTCCATAGCATGTCCCATGTTCTTGAGTACCTTCTCCTCTGAAACATACTCCCCTCCTGTACCTTATTTACCCCTGTGAGGTATTTAAAGGTCCCTATCATTTCTTCTCTCTCCCTCCTCTGTTCCAGGGTGTACATATAGAGATCCTTTAGTCTCTCCTCATAGGGCATCTGATGCAGATCCTGCACCATTTTAGTTGCCCTCCTCTAGACTGCCTCCACTCTGTCCATGTCCAGTTCGGGAGATGTGGTCTCCAGAACTGGACATAATACTCTAAGTGGGGTCTTACGAATGATCTATAGAGACGCAACATCACCTCCCTGTTTCTGCTGGTGATACCCCTCCCTATGCACCCCAGCATCCCACTTGTCCTCTTTACTGCCTTGTCACCTTTAGGTCAGGGAGGCAGTATAGCGCAGTGGTTTAAGGCTCTGAGCTGCAAATTTGGTGACAGCTGCAGACCAGGCCTGGGTTTGAATCCCACAGCTTCCACTTACATACTGTGTGACCCTGAGCAAGTCACTTAACTTCCCTGTGCTTCCAGGTTGCGCCTGTAAAAAAGCTTTCAGCTTAGTGTGCTACTCCTGGTTAAACAACAACAAAAAAAAATAAAAGTCATCCAATATGATTATCCTCAAGTCCCTTTCCTGCTTGGTGGTCATCAATACCATTCCACCCATTTTGTATTCCACCCCTAGGTTTCTGTGCCCTAAGTGCATTGTTTTGCACTTTTTTGCATTGAAACCTAGCTGCCATACCCTTGACCACTACTCTAGTTTTCTCATTCTCTCAACTCCCCCCAGTGTGTCCATCCTACTGCAGATTTTGGTGTCATCCGCAAGGAGGCAAACATTCCCTTCCAGCTCCTCTGCAATGTCACTTATAAAGACATTAAAGAGGATCAGTCGCAACACTAATCCCTGAGGCACCCTACTGGTCACTCTCCCTTCCTTGGAGTGAACTCCATTTACCACGCCCCTGTCTCCTATCCCCTAACAACTTTCCTATCCAGTTTACCACCTTTGGACTCACTGCTAAGCTATCCAGCTTGCTTATTAGTCTATGTGGAACAGTGTTGAATGTCTTACTGAGATCTAGGTAGGCCAAGTCCACTGCTCTGCCCTGATTTAGTTCCTTGGTCACCCAAAGAAATCTAACAGATTTGTTTGACATGACCTCCCCCTTGTGAAACCATGTTGCCTTGGGTCTTGTAACCAACTGGATTCAAGATATTCCACAATCCTTTCTTTCAGCAGTGATTCCATTAACTTGCCCACCACCGATGTCAGGCTGACTGGCCTATAATTGCTAGCCTCCTCCCTGCTACCACTTTTGTGTAGTTGGACATCCGCCCTCCTCCAGTACTCCAAAACCACTCCTGTTTCCAGTGAGCTATTAAATAGAACTGTCAGAGATGCAGCCAATATTCCCTGAGCTCCCTCAATACCCTCGGATGCACACCACCTGGCCTCACTGCACCTTCAGATTAGCAAGTCCCTTCAGGGCTCTCTCCTCCAAAAAAAGGACTTGTGCCCTCCTCTCTCCCCCTTCAAAGTTTTTGTTATTTTTTTATGCCCCCCCCCACACTTATTTTGTGAGATAGTTGCATTCTTAGAAGAAAAGGGCTTAATGAATGGGAACCAGCATGGATTTTTGTGCCGTCTGTGTCATACTACCTTAAGTGACTCTTTCAAGGTAGTTAGACAAATGTCAGACAGGGATTAGACAATGCATGTTCTATAATTGGATTTTAGCAAGCCTTTGATTCAGAGCCAAATAGAAGACTGGTTAAGAAGGTGAGCGATCTTGTGATAGGGGAATATAAAAACCAGATGACCAAAAAACATTTTATTTATTTATTTAATTTGATAACTGGGTGTGGTACTCTGATCCCAGGGACCATTTTCAGGTACGATCAGGGCCATTTAGCACAAAAAACACAGAAACAGTAAGCAGAAAAACAAATCAAGAACACATAGATTTTACAATCATCGTGAAGGAAGGAGCACAATTGAAGACACATCCAAATGGTACACTGTTACTTTGCCAGACATGGAAGAATTAAAATATACTCAGATTATATGAACGTTACAAATATTTCACCATCAGGGCCTGTAGCAGTAAGTGCATCAGACTAACAAAGACCTATAAAGAGTACATCAGACAAGCACTTACAGTCATTTGGAAAAGCATCTACATACAGATCTGCTTAACACTGCTTCCAAGAAGTGCATTCTGAAAATTGGAGGTGAGACAGGTGCCTGCAATCTGCTTGGAAGGGAGTTCCACAGTTTGGGTGTGGCATAGGAGAAGGCTCTCCTACGAATCTCTGTGTTACATCTGGGACAGTCAAGCAGCCTGCAATTTGAGGACCTTAAGTCATGACTGTTGCATTTTGGCTTTAGTAGCCCTATAAGTGGTGATGTTGCCCGGCGTGTCATGTTTTTTAGATGAGTGTTCCAAACAATAGTCCCCTGTGGTCAGCTGGGGAGAGCCAATCCAGAACCTGGTACAGTTGACAGTGATGAGTGCAAAATTGGGCTTGTGCAATGAATCTACATATGTTATTATAGACTGTGTTCATACGATTAAGTAGTTGTGGGGATGTGAGGGCTATTACTAGATTGGTAGTTACTGGTAGATTGTAACTTGTATTAAATGTATACTGTGAATTAATTATTGTTTTTTGTATGTTCTTCTTGTCCTAGTTTGTTTTATGATTTGGAATTGTGTTATATTTATTGATGTATAATTATAGTGTATATGTGTTTTTCTTCATTATATATTGATAACTTATAAGAGTAACTGGAAATGACACCTGGAGCTCACTGTAAAGGAGCTTCGGCTCAGTGGAGATATCCTTATTCATTTTTTGTATGAATAAAAATTTTTTACTACTACATTACTGGGGAGCAGTAGTCTAATATGGGGAGGAGATGTCCTCTCCCAATAGCAAGTCTTGCCTCAGGGGACAGAAGGTGCTTGAGTCGATAACACATTCCAATCCATTGGCTTACCTTCCTAATTGCAGCACATATGTGATACTCAAAGGTAAGAGCTGGGTCAAGCATGACCCCCAAATATTTAGTCTCTTACCAGCTCAAAGTAAGAGCCATCCGTGGTCAATATACTGAGACCTTTTGTTTGATTGGGAGCACACTTAGAGAGCTTTTGTTTGGATTGGAACAGCATACACTTAGTGTTTTTTGGCGCTGAAAATGAGCCTGTGCTGTGTGAACCAGTGTACCATGTCACTAAAATACCTGTTTAGGGCTAGGTTTAACAGGGGGAGGTTATTACCGCTTCTGTAAATGATGAGGTCATCTGCGTACATTATTTTTTTGCTGTTTGTGGGTTCAGCGAGTAAGGAGTTGATGAAAAGTGAGTAGAGTAGGGGACCTAGTATGGAACCCTGAGGGACTCCATTTCGAACTTGGAGATGGCTAGATACTGCACTGCCTAGTCTCACCATCTGTGTTCTGTCCATTAGGTAGCTTTGGACCCATTTTATGGTGTTCTGGAGGAAGTTTAGGGAAGTCAGGATATTTAGCAGTATCTTATGATCAACCATGTCGAATGCTTTTGATAAGATGGAACCCAGAGGGTGGTCCTAAATGATAAATTGTCCAAGGACAGTGACTAGCGGAGTACCAGAGGTCAGCCCTGGAACCACTCCTGTTTAACATGTATAGCTGTGACATAGGAGATGGTATCCAGGGCAAAATAAGCATGTTCGCTGATGATACCAAGCTCTTTTTTTTTTGGGTGGGGGGGTGTTATAGTAAAGACCAGATGAAAATGATGAGACAGAGGCCCAGATATTCAAAGGGGTTGCACATGGTGCAATAGGACTGCGCCATGCATGACCTCCCCCAATGCACCCCGGCATGATACTCAAATGAGCAATGTAGGCTGCACAACTCCTGATGTGCCTGGGCGCAGTGGTAATGTATGCAGTGAAAATGCAGGGGGCATGCCCCTGCATATGCGGCACATCCCAATATTCAGCCCGGGATGTGCGATGAAATATGCTGGCACAACCCTGATGTGCGCCTCATACAGGGGTGCAATGTTGAGCCCGTAAAAGGAGGAACAAATCCTGGCCACCCACAGGTGGGCTGCTGCATTGCAGGGTGCAACACAGCACCCGCCAGCCGTGGGTGGCCACCCTCCCAGCAGAAACACAGTCCGCAAGCACCCACACCCTCCCGGGGGTCCAGTAGACATCCCCCCATCAGGCCTGATTGTGGGCATCTGTATGCAATCATAGGACCCAGTGTGCTAGTGCGCCCCCCGTTCTGCTCGATCGCAGGCGGTAGTTTTCCAAAGCCCGACTCAGTAGGTGTAGTGTATCCCTCTTGTTCCACCCGACTGCAGGCATGTGATAAATATAGTAAACCTGGTGGCCCAGTGGACCCCCCTCCAATCCCACCCACTGAGGACCCAGCCACCCAGCTCCCCCCCCCCGTCATCCCGCATGCCGCCCGGCCGTCAGCCGAATGACAGCATACAGTATGTGCTGTATGCCTATTGGTCCACACCATGTACCAATGGGCATACATACCATACTGTACTACACAGGCAAGGTTATGCGAATGGCTTCATTCACATAACCGTGCCTGTGTAGTACAGTATGGTCTGTATGCCCACTGGATCATGATGTAGACCTATAGGCATCCAGAACATACTGTACACTGTCATTCGGCCAGCGGTATGTGGGCGGGGCACTGCCACCCACCGATGACGGGGGGGGAGATGGGTGGCTGGGTCCTCGGTGGGTGGGATGGGAGAGGGGTCCACTGGGCCACCAGGTTTACTATATTTATCACATGCCTACGACTGGGCGGAATGGGGGGGACACTACACCTACAGAATTCAGGCTTTGGAATACTACCGCCTGCGATCAGGCAGAACGCGGGGTGGGGACCACTAGCACACCGGGTGCTATGCTTGCATACAGATGCCTGCGATCGGGCATGTCAGCAGGAGGGGGGATACCACTGGGCCACCAGGTGGCCTTTACATCTACGGGAGCCCACGTTCTGGTATACAGGTTGGGGGGTCACTAGCGCATCAGGGATCCAGCACCTGCTACAGGTAGCTCCACAGGGCACCAGGTGAATTTCACCGGGCTGCCCTGCACAATGCATGCTAATGGGGCCATAATGACATGCAAATGGCCCCATCTGCTCCTTACATATATTATGGCCCCATTTGCATGCTCTCTTCTGAATATCGCAGATGCTGCACTCAGCGCAACTGCATTTGAGCTGGCGCATCACTGGTGCTCCCTATCAGTGGCTTGCGCTGGCACATTGTCACTGTGCAATGCGCATTCTGTGCCATATTCAATGGTGCTGCGCCATGGCACATCGCCATTGAATATCACCTGGTCCAGGCCCCGGCACATCCCAGCTGTGCTGCACCCATGCTTGTGCCATTGCCAGGCGCAGTCTGAATATCCTGGCCAGGATGTGAGGACTCTGGAGAAGTGGTCCAGAATTTGTCAGTTTAATGGCAGAAAGTGCAAGGTGATGCACATAGGAAGGAACATTCTGGGAACAGTGCACTATACTGATGGGGCAGTGGTAGAGAGCATGGAGGGGAGGGACCTGGGAATTATGTCAATAATAAACTCAAACAGGCTGCTCAGTGCACCCAAGTATACGGGAGGGCTAACAAAATGCTGAAGCGCATTGGGTGAGGGATTATTAGCAGAAAGGAGGTGACAAGGCCTCTATATAGATAGAAACATAGAAACATAGACTTTGACGGCAGATAAGGACCACTTGGCCAACCCAGTCTGCACATTTCCCCTACCTATTGGATAAGCCGCAGATTCTAGTTAACCAACAGCCTACTTCCTGCAACCCCCCACTATAATTGCCTTATGTCTGTCCCATGCATGTTTGAATTCCCCCACTGTTTTAGACCCCACAACCTCTCCAGGAAGGCGGGTCCATGCATCCACCACTCTCTCCATGAAAAAGAATTTCCTCACATTACCCCTGAGCCATCTCCCCTCTAACTTTAAATTGTGCCCCTTTGTTCTTACACATCTCTTTTTCTGAAAGATGCTACCCTCCTGGACTTTGTTGATTCCCTTGAGGTACTTAAAAGTTTCTATCATGTCCCTTCTGTCCCTCCATTCATCAAGGGTATACATATTAAGCTCTCAGTCTCTCTTCATATGCTTTCTGATGTAGACCCTGCACCATTTTAGTTGCCCTCCTCTGGACTGCTTCCATCCTGTCTATGTCCTTGTGTAGATGAGGTCTCCAAAACTGCACGCAGTACTCCATATGGGGTCTCACCAACTGTCTGTACAGAGGGATAACCACTTCCCTTTTTCTACTTGTGATGCCCCACCCTATGCATCCCAGTATCCCCCTGACTCTCCTTACTGACTTCTAACATTGCTTACCCACCTTTAGGTCATCTGATATGACTACACCCAGATCCCTTTCCATTATTGTTGTTGTTAGTACCTCCCCTGCTACTGTGTACTCTTCTCCTGGATTTTTATTTCCCAGGTGCATTACTTTGCACTTCTTTGCATTGACTCTAAGTTGCCATATGTCTGACCATTCCTCCAACCTTGCCAAGTCCCTTCTCATCCTTTCTACCCCCCCCCTGTGTATCAACTCTGTTACAGATCTTTGTGTCATCTGCAAAGAGGCATACCTTTCCTTCCAGACCCTCTGCAATGTCACCTATAAAGACGTTAAAGAGGACTGGACCCAGTACTGAGCTTTGAGGTACTCCACTAGTAACCCCCCTTTCTTCAGAATGTGTTCCATTCCAGATCATTGCTGAGACAACATTGGGAATATGGCGTCCAGTTTTGTGGCACACATGTAAGAAAGACCAAAAGTGTGACAAAATGTCACGATGGTGATCCATGGTCTGGAGGCAAGGTGTATGAAGAGAGACTGAAAATTCTCAAAATGTATTCACTAGAGGACAGACGGAAGACTAGGGCAATCATACCTTCAAGTTCAAGAAAGGATTCAACAGAGAGGGCACAGCAAGTCTGTTCAAACAAGTAACAGTAAACCCACCAGGGGACATATGCTCAAGCTGAAGATAGAAAGGTTCAAAAAAGACATTATGAAGTATTCACAGAAAGTGTGGCACAAGGGTGGAACATACTTCCTAACAAGGTAGTGGTGGCACAGACAACAGCAGGATTCAGGAGGAAATGGGACATACATAAAAGTTGTCAGACAGGAAGTGGGGAGATGGTAACTGCAAATGAGGACATGGACTAGACTAGAGCATCTTCAAGTAAGAAATTGAGGAGCAGACTAGATGGACTGTTTCGGTCTTTTTCTGTACTTCATTTTTCTAGGTTTCTAGCAGACTCTATATTTTGATCCATGACTAAAGGCTGATGGTTACTGAATATTCAAGTGAAGATTATAAAGTCCTGAAAAATTTGCCACATTTCCCATGGGTCTGGTACTTCCAGCTGCCGGCTGATATTCCCTTCCAGTGGGGGGCATCCTTACCTGCAAAATCCTCCTGCTCCATGGTCTGAGCCAAGAGCTGAGCCTGAAGCCAGGTGGCCAATCAGACCCTATCCTCCTCTTAAATAATCACACCAGCTAATCCTCAATCAACTGCTGGTGTATAAAACAACACAAATGGCAATAATTTCTGTCATAAGGCACCAACTATGCACTCATACATCTTTGTCAGTCAGTGACAGACATGGAGAAAGTGCAGATCTTGCATTTTTTTAATCTGGATTTCTTTTTCTGGTCCATAGCATTGAGGAAGCAAGCAGTGAGATGTCAGTGCAATGCACACAGCTGAAGGAAAAATTAAACTTGAAAATCGACATAAAACAGCCTGAAAACTGCAAAACTCAATTCACTAGCAGGAGCAGCAAAAGGGGTAACCTGTCTGGTCCAGCAGAAAGATCTGGGAGCAGTGGGGGTGGAATGGCACATGACATTTAGCATTAGGATCTTTAAAGGAACATTAATTTACTGTGAACTTGAGGATGGAATAAAACCCCCAATGCTAATCTATTCTAAATGAAAGTATATAATTTGGTAAAAAATAGTACCTTACCTTCCCTTAAAGAGCCCATGACATATTGGGTGAAACTTCGGGAAAACATAGTTTGCAGACATATTCCAGCTTTTATTTCAAATATTCTTTGCATTCAGTGACTATGTTTCTTTATAATTATGCAAATTAACAGGAAAACAGAATCACTGTCCCCTAGACCTAGTCTGTTCAGGAGTCTTGTCCACATTTGACAATCACATTCCTGCTTTTGACAGCACAATCTGTTGCTGCAGAAATTATGTCAAAAGCAGAGGACTGTGATGTCAGGTCACCTGACTTGGGTGTAGATACGCAGTCTGAGCAGATGAAGTCTTCAGAACAGTTTATTTAGACAGCAATTTAGATAAATGGTGCAGTATTATCCACTACTTAGCAACTGAAACACAAATGTGTTAAAAAAGAAATAGTGTGACCTACCTGGGAACTAAACCCAGGCCAATATTTCTAAATAAAGGAAGTTAGAAATTTTTGCTAGGAAAAGCACTCAAAGCCAGAGTTCGTTCTCCAGTATGATCACAGAGAAGGTGAGCATGTAATGTGAATGACAGGAATACAAGTTAGGCAACTATAAGAAATATGAATTTGATAATCTACAGATACAAATTAAATATTAAAAAGAAAGCAAATAAGCAGTGAATAGAACTATAGGGCTCCTACATGCTGCAGTTGTAAAGAAGAAATTTCTTCATACTTACCGTAATTTCCTTTTCGGTCAGCTCCAACATTGTCAATGGGTAGTTAGTACATATGAAGTAATGTGCATCCCTACTAGGAGTAATTAGGGTTACCACTTGTCCCCATTTTCACAGGACAGTCCTGATTTGGGCAGCTGTGTCCTGCAAAAAAAATATGAAAAATGCTACATGTCCTGACATTATAGCAGAAAAAATTATTTCTGACTTTCCTCTAAATATTGCAAAAACTATAATGCCTTAATTAAAATACCTTAAAGTGATAAACACTAAAAACAACTAAAAAGCTACAACAATTAGTCTTAATTCTGATTATTTAGAGACAAGTCTGTTGAATTGGTCGAGGATACACATTGTCCTGTGAAAAATCCTGTTCCAGTAAGAAATGTCCCACTTTGTGCTTCTTAAAAAGTGGTAACCCTAGGACTAATGGTAAAACCCAAACCCAAAGTTGTAGCAGCAGCATAGAACATTGGGCACATGAAGATTCCCGAACAGCAACAGCTCTCCAGTCCCCTACTGGCCTCACAGTGCCTAAACAGTGGAATGAAAAGTAAAAATCTATGGAGTGCTTAAAGTATACGATTCTCTCCTTTTATAAATACAACACATACCACAAGTGCAGAAAAACTTTTTAAATGTAAAGATCCTGCTCTGCATTTTTGTGTCTTGTGCTGAACCAGTGTTCCTTAAAATTGCCTCTTGGTAGATGTAGCAGATAAATCAGCAATGGCTGTCAACATAAAACTGTATAACAGGAATGAACACAATAAGATTCAGTGTAACTGCAGAACAGAGTAAACGCTAACCCGTAACAGAGAGGCACCATTCTCATGTTCATAAACATCAACCTGTTAACCTGTGTGCCTGCAATTCAACAGACTGCATCCTGTTGTCACATTAGCAGATAAAGAATAGGATGTCAGCAATATTTGCAAGGTATAATTTCTGGGGGAGTGGGAGAACAGACATCCCATACTTATATCAGACAACATTCTCCAGCAGGAGCCAAGGCTCCGAGGAGAAGCCCTATTGACAATGTTGGGGCTAACAGAAAATAAAATTACAGTAAGTATTAAGAAATTTCTTCTTTCTGTAGCGCTCCACATTGTCAATGGGTAGTTAGCACATATGGGTTCTAACAAGCAGTACCCATTATCCAACCAGGTGGGGGAGAATATTATCCCGCCTGTAAACTGCAAAAAAGTGAAAAGGAATTTACCTGCTAACCACTGCCTGCAAAAATTTGCGATCAAAGGCCACATTAATGGAGCTTTGAACATCCAATCTATAGTGTTTGGTGAATGTGTGGATGGAGGACCATGTTGCTGTCCTGCACAGTTCTAAGACAGAAGCCTCACCTTTCTCCGCCCAGGACATGGCCACAGCTCTGGTGGAATGAGCCTTGATGAGAGCCAGAGACCTCTTCTTCACTGAGACATAAGTTTTGGAAATGAATGCCCTCCTCCACTTTGCCAGAATGTCAGTGAAGGCTTTTTGTCCTTTTTTTGGCTGCTCTGAAAAGTACAAACAGCCTATCTGATTTTCTGAACTCCACAGTTCATCTAAGATATGTCCTAACGGCCCTGTGCAAATCTAACTTGTGCAACTCTTTCTCTCTTGGATGAGTCTGCTGCAGACATAAGTCAGGCTTCCCAATTCACATGAAAGGATGTAGAAACCTGTGGAATGAGACAGAACAGTTCTCAGAATCAACTTGTCCTTAAGAATAAGGTAAGGCTCTTTGTGGGACAAGGCCTGGAGCTCACCAATCCTCCTGGCTGAGCACACAGCAACTAAAAAAAACACACCTTCTAGGAAAGAATGTCTAGTGGTACCAATGAAAGAGGTTTGAAGGGTTCTTTACGAAGTGCATTCAAAACCATTTTCAGATCCCATGGAGGGACAGGGAATTGGAACAGTGGTCAACTTCTGCTGACAGCTCATAGGAATCGAATAACCTCCTAGTTAGTCCCTAAAGATGGTCAAAAGGAGGCGTGCTGACATCTGACCTCTCAAGGTGCTCAAGGCCAAACCTTTGTCCATTCCTGCCTAAAAAAAATCCAAAATCTGTTGAACTGTTGCTCTAGCAGGCCATATAGTTTTCTCTCAGGCCCCTGATGAAAAAGTGGTCCATACATGAACATAAGCTGCAGATGTGGAATTCATTCTGGAGGACATAAGGGTAGCCACTACCTTTCTGGAAAAATCATGTTTCAAGAGTCTCCTTCTCTCAGGCACTAGGTCGCAAGATGCAGTGCCTCTAGGTTTGGATGCAGAATGGAACCTTGGAAGAGAAGCACACGCCCCCCCCTTCCCAAATTTGGAAAAGATTCACTAGCTTATAGAACTACAACCTTCTGGGCCATTCTGGAGCTATCAGAAGAAAACTTCCTTTTGAATGTCTTATTTTGCATATGACCTTGGGGAGAAGTGGCAGAGGAGGGAAGGCATATGTTCTGCAGAAATTCCACGTCTGTGACACAGCATCAACTGCCTCCACCTGTGGATACCAGTATCCCTGAAGAACTGCTGCACTTGAGCATTCTGGCTAGAGGTGAACAGATCGATCTGTGGATGACTAAATCTTCTGCACAGAAGGGTGAACATCTCTGGGCTCAGCATCCTCTCCTCTGGGTGGACATTCTCTACAGCTTAGCCAATCAGCCTGAATGTTCAACTCCCCAAAGTGAACTGCTGAAAGAGAGAGAGAAGGTTCTCCTCTGCCCACAGTAGCAGACTGGTTGCTTCTTTTAGTATCTCTCTGGAATTTGTGCCTCCTTAATTGTTGATGTATGCCATATGTGGGTCACTGTGACTGCATTGTCTGACCTTATTTTCACAGCTTTTGACTACACCAGCTTGTGATAATGAAGGAGGGCAAGGCATACAGCCCTCATCTCCAGGACACTGATGTGCAGGTTCTGTTTCTGTGCAGAACAAGACCCAGAATGGGAAGCTAGTCCAGAACTGCACCCCAGCCTAACAAGCTGGCAACATTTGTCAGAATCAACTTTAGGGGAACTTCCAAAGGAGAGCCCTTGCTTAGGTTTTCTAAACTCACTCACCAATTCAGCAACTGCCAAAAGGGTGGAGAAACTGGAATCATGGCCTGACAGTCTTCGAGGTCAGATAACAGGCTGTCAGCAACTTGGTCTGAAGGGGTCACATGTGTAAGCGAGTCCATGGAATTAGTTCTGTTGTTGCCATCATGAGACCCAGGATCTACAGTAGATTGTGAGCTGAAGCCGACAATTGGCTCCTCAACCACTGAACCTCTTGTATCAAGGTGTCCTTCCTGGCTGCCAAGAGGAAGGCATTTCCCTCATCCATCCAGAGCACAGCTCCCAGATTCTACAGAGTCTGAGATGGGTTGATAAAACTTTTCTTCCTATTGACTATCCAACTGTGAGACCCAAAAAACTCCAGAGTCCTGGTCACTGATTCCCTCACCAGAATGGCAGAAGGTACTCAAATAAGCAAGGTGTCTCTCTGGCCGGAGTTGTGCTATCAGGCCTATGAGCACCTTTGAGAACACTCTGGGGCTGTTGCCAGCCGAAAGGGAAGCATCCTCTACTGGAAGTGTTTCCCTAGGACCATGAACCTGAGGAACCTCTGATGAGACTGTTGAATGGGAATGTGGAGATATGCATCCCTCAGATCTATGGGTGCTAAATAATCCCCCAGCTGGACAGCCCGGATGATTGACCATAGGAGCTCAATCTTAAAGGATGTATGGTGTATAAATTTGTTTAAGGTGTTTTAGGTCCAGAATAGGTCTGACCCCCCCCCCCCAGCATCTTTGGGAACCAAAAAATAAATATAGTAGACTCCCTGGCCTTGTTCATCTAGCCAGAATGAACAATTGCCCCAATCTGTTTATGGCGATCTAACATTTGAGACACAGCTTGTCTCTTCACTAGGTCTTTTGGTACGGGGGATGGTAGAAGCTGTCCCTTTGAAGGAATGACTATAAACTCTATTGTATAGCCTGATGCCAGAATCTCCAGGACCCAAGCATCTGATGTTATCTGGGCACATCATGCATAAAAATTCTGCAGTCTTCCACCAAGGGAAGGGGGGATGAGATGAGATGGGCCACCTCTTCACCCTGGACCTCCATTATCTTTTCAGGCAAGGGCTCCTCTGCCACTCTTGCCCTTGATCCCAGAGTAGGATCCCTTACACCTCTGATTTCTGAAGTTTCGTAAGGGACAAAAAGGAAAAAATTACTCACCTTAGTAATTATGTTTCTTCTATTGGAGTCGTGCTGTATTCTGACCAGTGCAGTTAGCCCCAGCCTTTAAACTGCCCTGGAGAACAAAGGGTTAACCTTTCTATGAAGAGCATAGAATGCTGAGCTCGAGCTCGGTTGATGTCTCTGTCTGTTTCCCTTTGAATGCTAACCGTCAGATTCTTACGAGCAACACTCAAATAGTATTCTATGTGGAAATTGGAAAACAAAATTTTTAATAGCCAACTGGCAACAAAAAGTTTTGGACTACCAAAAGAAGACTCAAGTCAGGAAACCCAAAACTCAGAACCCAAACCAAACAGGAATATAACAAAAACACCCACACAAAAAGAGTGTGTAAAAGGAGCACCCCTGAGGTGCAACACTGCACCTGCCCACCCACTTCCCAAAAACCAGGTTCTGAGAGGGGAGGTAGGGAGGGAGGTCAGAATACAGCAAGACTCCAACAGAAGAAACAACATTACTAAGGTGAGTAATTTTTTCTTCAAACAACTTGAAGTCTTGCTTTATTCTGACAAGTGCAGACTACCAAGCAGTACCTCCATGAAGGAGGGACAGAGCTTACTTTGGGAATAGGCGCTGAAGTACTGCTGTGCCAAACCGAGCATCACTCCTAGCTTGGATATCCATAGAGTAATGCTAGGTAAAGGTATGGACTGTTTTCCAGGTGGCTGCTTGACAAATTTCTAAGAGAGGGATATCCCTGGCAGCAGCCAGAGAAGCAGCTGTATCTCTTGTGGAATGAGCCCTCAGGCCTGAGGGTGGAGTTTTTCCCAGTTTTTCACAGCAGAATTGTTCAAGACATGATCCACCTGGCAATAGATCTCTTGGTGGCAGGTTTGCCCTTTCCTACTTCTCCATAAGTGAGGAACAACTGGAGGGAGTCAAGCCTGTGACCCTTGGTACGTTCTATGTAGTAACTAAGGGCTCTTTTAACATCTAAACTGTGTAGCCTCCTCTCTCCTGAGGAAGAATGATCAGTGAAGAAAACAGGAAGAGACACAGACTGGTTTAAATGGAAGTCTGAAACCACTTTGGGCAAAAACTTTCTATTGGTTCTAAGGACCACTTTATCCCTGTGAAAGGAGATAAAATCAGGTTCCACTGACAGGGCTTGCAATTCACTGATACACCTGGCAGAGGTAATGACTACCAAGGACACAGTTTTCCAAGTCAAGTACTTAAGCTCTGCTGAGGACATAGGCTCAAAAGGGGGTTGCATAAGTTGAGCAATGCAAACATTCAAATCCCAGGCAGGGGCAGGGTCTCTAAAAGGAGAATTGGTGTGAAGCAATCCTTTAAAAAATTTACAGAACACAGGGTGAGAAGATAGTGAGGAAGACTTCCCCACAGACAGAAATGCAGAAACAGCAGACAAGTGTACCTTGAAAGTAGCTGGTCTGAGGCCTAGGCCATTAAGATGGACCATATAATCCAGAACAGTAGGCAATCCAGCAGTATCTGGAGAAATATGCTTCTTTGAACACCAAATGCTGAATCTCTTCCATTTGGAGTTATAAGTCTTTCTGGTGGAGGGCTTTCGAGAAGCTGTGAGAATATCCAGAACCCCTTGGGAAAGATGCAGATCTGCAAACTAACTCTTCAAGAGCCATGCCTTGAGATTGAGAGACTGAAGATTGGGGTACCAAATCCTCCCATGAGAGGATGTTAACAGGTTGTAATTCCTGGGAAGAGACGAGGGAAGACGGACTGCTAGGGACAGCAACGAGGTACCAGGGCTGTCTGGCCCAATCTGGAGCAATCAGAATCACTTTGCAAGGTTGAGACCTTATTTTGACTAAAACTTTGAACAAGAGTGGGAAGGGAGAGAAGGCACACAGAAAATTCCCTTCCCAATTCAGAATCAGGGCATCCAGGGGGACTGAGCCCAAGACTGGAGGTCTGCAACAAAACAGAGGGAGTTGGTGATTGTCTGGTGCTGCAAAGAGATCTATCTCTGGAGTGCCCCACCTTGAAAAAAACACTTTCAACACTTGAGGGTCCAGGGACCATTCGTGATGGTCCTGAGAGATCCTGCTCAGTGCATCTGCTAGCACATTGTCCTTCCCTGGAAGGTGAACTGCTACCAGAGAGGTTTGCAGGGAATACACCAGGGACCACAATTTCATGGCTTCCATGCACAAGGCTGTGGACCGAGTGCCTCCCTGCTTGTTGATGTACCACATGGTGGTGGTGTTGTCCGTTCTGATCTGAACCACCTTGTTCTGTACTGATTGAGAGAAAGCTTTCAGGGCCAGAAAAACTGCCCTGAGCTCTAGGAGATTGATATGGAGAAGGGATTCTTGGGGGGACCAGAGCCCCTGGGCAGTGAGGGCCCCCAGATGGGCTCCCCAGCCCAGAAGAGAAGCATCCATGGTAAGGACCACTGAACAAGGCTGAGTGGCAAAAGGAACACCTTGTCTTAAATTGTCCTGGTTCTGCCACCATTGGAGGGCTTGGATCAAGGTCAGAGTCACTGGGATCAGTTTGGTAGGGGAATCCTTCCTCTGAAACCAAAAAGCTCTGGGAACTGAATATCCTTCATCTGGAATCTTGCCCCTTGGACCACTGCTGTTGAAGCTGCCATGTGGCCCAAGAGCTGGAGGAAATGCCTTGCTGGTCAAGATACCCAAAGGCTGAAGGAAGAGGCTAGTTCCATAAGAACCCTTGCCCTTTCTAGAGAAAGAAAGGCTCTTGCTCTGACTGTGTCCAGTTCTGCCCCTATAAAGGTAAGAAGCTGGACTGGTTTGAGAACTGACTTGGGAAGGCTGAGAAGAAATCCTAGAGAAGTGAGCACTTGCTGGGTCACTTGCAGGTGAGACTTGACTTGGTCTGGAGACTGGCCTACTATTGTGTCGTCCAAATATGGAAAATGGAAATCTATTTGCCTTCTTAGAAAGGCAACTACTACTGCCAGGCACTTTGTGAAAACCCTTGGGGCTGAGGTTAGGACAAAGGGCATTGCTCTGAACTGATAGTGGCCTGAGGGCAACTCGAACCTGAGGTACTTTCTGTGGGAGCACCTGATGGGAATGTGAAAGTAGGCATCTTTGAGGTCCAGGGAGGCTAACCAGTCACCTAGCCTTAGAGAGGGGAGGATTATTCCCAGAATTACCATCTTGAACTTTGGTTTTAAAAGATGTTTGTTTAGATATCTTAGCTCTAGGATGGGTCGCCACTCCACTGTATTTTTTAGGGTCAGGAAGTACCTGGAGTACAGCCCTTTGCCCCAGTGTAGGGTAGGTATTCTCTCTATGGCTCTTAAGACCAGAAGAGAAGAAACCTCTGCCTCTAGGGCAAGGGTTTCCGAGAGATTTGCATGTGGAAAAGATCTGGCTTTCATCTTGGGAAATTTTCTGAAGCTGAGAACCAGTCCCTGGCTTACTACTTCCAGGACCTACTTGTCTGATGTAATAGACATCCAGTCCTGGACAAAGTAAGCCAGCCTGCTCCCTACTAGAATAGGAGAGTCGACCTGGGCAGGTCCATCAGGGTGTCTGCTTGGCAAGGACTTTAGTCTGAGGAGTGGATGCAGCCCTGCTCATACCCCTTCTGCCTCTCCCTCTGAAAAAAACCCTCTGTGAAAAGGAAGAGGCCTGTGCTTGGTAAAAAGGCCTTTGAAAAGGCCTTCCCCTGCCCCTAGACTGCTGCCTTTGAGAAGTTGCCTGCCTCTCCTTGGCTTGAGCACTCCTGTATGTGGTCCTGTACTCATCCATTTTCTTCATGTAATTCTCTGTCTGCTCCCCAAACAGAGAATTACCCACTACAGGAAAATCCATGGCCTTAGCCTGGGTATCCGAGAGAGGCTAGTACATCTGAGCCAAGCCATTCTCTGAAGAGCCACAGATGCATCCATGACTCTTGATGACATATCATTAGAGTCCATAGCAGCATGAAACTGAACTTTAGATGCCTCAATCCCATCTGCAGCCACAGCCTCCAGCTCCTTGCTAGCTGGGAGGAGGCCTGTTTAGCCAGTGCCAGTACAGTGTCCCACCTGGACTTCTGGTACCTAGCTGTATAGGCCATATAATTCGCCTGTCTGAGTCCCACGGAAGATGCCATGTACAGCTTTTTTGCCATGGCATCAACCTTCCTAGAGTCTTTGTCTGGGGGGTGTGAAGCCAAGGGAATGCTTGCCTTATCACAGGCAGCAGCCTGCACAACCCCAAAATGGCTGCATTGGTGGTATAAAAACTCCATTTCTGAGCCTGACAGTGTATACCTCTTGTCCATTCTTCTGTCCACAGGAGGTATAGAATTGGGAGACTTCAGAATGTTCTGTGTCTGTTTCCCAAAAGATCTGTGGAGGGGAATAGACAGTCTCCTGGACTCTGGGATGTCCATCATTTCTACATAATCAGGCTCCTCCTGATCCTCCATTGCCTCTTCCATAGGAAGTTGGAGGGTCTCAGACACCTTTCTGTAGAACATAAAGTGGGAAGGGGACTCAGAAAGCCTAGGAGGGAATACACCTGAAGGTCTGCCTGGGGAGATGTCTGGTTCTACAGGCACATGTAGACTTTCACCATCACCATCACCATCATCATCTTCAAACTCCCCTTCTTCCTCAAACTCTGGTTCATAAAATTCTTCCAAAGTATAATAGTGAACCGGGGGAGCCGACCGAACCGAGCCCCTGCCAAAAGGTGCCGGATCGGTCAGAACCAGGCGAAGTGATTCCACAATCCGAAACGCTCTGGCTATTTCTTCGGCAGTTAGCACATGGACTTCTGGATCCGAACTGGATAATTTTCTTTGCGCTTTCTTTTAGTTGGAACCGACCTCGGGATCGGCTCTCCTTTTGCTCGAAGAAGTATCACCCTGGTCAGAGGGCACTCCTTCTGGTTCGGTTAGAACCAAACCGGGCTAGCCATCCAGGTCAGCGGACTTCTCTGCCTTCTGTTCCCTCAGTCTACCTAATCTCTTTTCCAGGGCAGATTTGGGAAAATTCTTTCAAATTTGGCAGTCTGAATCAAGGTGGTCAAACCCCAGACAATAAACACAGGTGGTGTGGGGATTGGCCTTAGCAAAGACCTCCCCACACTCACTGCAGTGTTGAAACCCAGTGGGACAGTTTTTTTCTTGGGTTTCTCAGACATGGCCAACCTAACCAAACTTACCCTTTTTCGGCAACTGCCAGGCAAGACTCCTTACGGTTCCTAACCATGTCACGGGTCTTGGAAAAAAACATTCAAAACATATTTTATTTTTAGAACTGGTAACCACACTAAAATTACACAAGAATTAAACAAATGATCTGTTCGGCTAAACCGATCCACACTTTTTACAAGTTCCACACAGAAACACAGTACAAAACCTATCTAGTACTCATGGTACCACAGACAGAGACTGAACCGACTATGTGGGAAACTTTTTCGGTTACAAACTGATGAAAAAACGACACTTAAACCGACTTTCGAACCGAGCTGCAGGAGAAATCTCCGGAGCGACTGTTCAGTGAAGCGGAGTAAAGAATCTGACAGCGTTCAAAGAGAAACAGAGACATCAACCGAGCTCGAGCTCAGCATTCTATGCTCTGCATAGAAAGGTTAACCCTTTGTTCTCCAGGGCAGTTTAAAGGTTGGGGCTAACTGCACTTGTCAGAACACAGCAAGACTTCAAGTTGTTTGAATCCTGTTGTTACTTCCTTTCTCAGTCACCTCCTTGGCCTTTCGCTGTTTTTTTTTTCTATTTACAGTTTATATTTTTGCCCTTTTTCTCCCCTTTCCTGGGGTCACAGCATACACATGCGTACGTGCGTGTGGAAGTGCATGCCAGGATCCAGTGACCCCCTTCCACCCCAGACTTATGTCGCTGCTCCCGCCACCTGTGCACCCACTGGACCTCCACCCGAGCATCCACCCCTGGAGAAGAAATCCTGGTGCAGCCCTTCCCCCCCCGGCCAGCAGCCCAGTGACCCGAGGTCATTCCCGAACCTGGGTCGCCGGCATGGCGCAAGGTGTGGCGTCCAGCGCCTCAACCCTCAGCACCACTGGGCCGGTCTTTTGCTGCTGTTTTGATACTGGAAGATGTCCCATTTTATCCTGGACATCTTTCAAAATGTCATCCAGGCCTGATCCAAATAAGCCTCCCTCAAAGGCCAAATTCAACAGCATGGCCTTCAACACCTGATCTGTGCCCCCAATGCAGTAGCTATACACCTTGCATGGTGGACACAAAGTGATAGGCAGAGTGAGCTGACATCTATATGTTCTCCACCATGGCAATACCTAGAAAGGTGGAGACCATGGATATCAGCAGTAAAATGCATGCCCCCTCAGAATCCAGGAGAACAAAACTACTCAGCCTCATTACCCACATGTTTAGTGCTCTGGCAACAATAAAGGATGCACAGACGGTGCAGAGTTTTGCTCCGTCGCAGGAAAAAGGCTCTTCTGCACGAAGCATCCACTCGCTTATCATGCGTATTCACTAGAGCCAGAGATCCCTCAACTGGAATAGTCATGAGCCTTACAGAGTTGTATACAGCCTTATCAGCTGGGGTGTAGTTTCCCACTTGCAGGTATTTCCTTCCATAAAAGGAAAACACTGTACCCTGGTGTTTGGTAGATATTTTCTCTGGTCCATGCCTGCCCATTCTCATTCAATAATCTGATCAGTGAATAAAGTTTGAAAAACACTTCGGAGCAGATGAGGATGCAGATATGATAGGATTCACACCTAAGGCCTCCATGGTTTGCACCTCTTTTAGCTGCAATGTGCTACAAGCCTCAGTTATAAGACAGGACAGAGATTTTGTATTGAACAGAGGAGAGACTGGAATCCACTTCTTAGGCTCCATCCACTTCCCTTCCTCCTCCTCCTCAAAGGGGTCTATCCTCATCAGGTAACACTTTTGGGTCAGGATAGAAACATAGAAATTGGTGGCAGATAAGGACCGCTAGGCCCATTCAGTCTGCCCATTTTCCCTATCTACTGTAAAAGCCACAGACCCTACTTGATCTACGGCTTTACCTTCTCATTTCTATTGCTAGGGTCCCCCTACGCCTGTCCCATGCATTTTTAAATTACCCCACTGCGTTTGCCCCCACCACCTCCAATGGGACTCTATTTCATGTATCCACCATACTTTCTGGGAAGAAATACTTCCTCATTTTACCCCTTACTCTACCCCCTTCCAATCTCATGTCCTGCCCCCTCATTCCTGGAGGCAGAGGACACCACAAGGAAAGGAAGCGGCTCCTGGTGGGGGACTCAATTATTAGGGGGATAGAACTGGGGGGAGCAGGGAAAACTGAAGTAAGGTGCCTGCCTGGTGCCATGGCTTGGAGAGACAGGAAGCGCATCCTCAGGATCACGAGAACAGCTGCACGGGAGTCTGAGCTGGACGTCATTGTCCACCTAGGGACAAATGACTTGGCTCATCATGAGATTAGAGCAGTGCAGAAGGACTCTGTAGAACTGGGGAAGGGCCTAAGATAAGTAGCACACAACAATATCCTTCTCTGAGGTGCTGCCTGTCAATGGCAGGAGTGAGGCGAGGGTACTTTGCACCATGCAGTTTAATGAATGGTTGAAAAAATGGTGTGGAGCACAGGGGTTTGGCTTCATTGGGGACTGGGGTTCCACCTGGAGGGACACCAGCCTATACTGGCAGGATGGTCTGCATCTGTCCAGGAAGGAACAAGTCTTTTGAGCAATCGGTTTAAATGCTTCATTGTAAGCTTTTAAACTAGTCAAGGGAGAGCACTGATAAGCAGCAGGAAAATCCCACCTCTCCCTACAAAACAGGGTACTAAATGAGAAAAGACCGAGGTAGAAAGGTCAGTGGGGGATGCTGCAAAAGAAGGTAAAGCCATCAGAAAATGGAGAGCAATGAGTACCAATGCCCGTAGTCTGAGTAACAAGCTTCCTGAATTAGTGGCCTTGATGGCAGAGGAACATCTGGATATCGTGGCAGTCACAGAAACACAGTACACACAAAACCATGACTGGGACGTAAACATACCAGGATACACTATCTACAGGAGGGACAGGGATGGTAAAAGAGGAGGAGGAGTAGCTCTTTACATAAGGGAAGGAATCAAAGCAACAGAACAAAAGGGAAAACAGGGAGAGAAGAAGCACTGTGGGTAAATTTGGAGACCGACAATGGCACCACAATCCGCTGGGGTTGTATACAGACCCCTTCTCAGGGAGGAAATGGACAAGAAATGATAGAAAGACTACTTAGAATGGCAGAAAAGGGAGTTTTTGCTGATGGGTGATCTGAATATGCCAGATGTTAACTGGAGTGCAGTTGCAGCAGCCACTTGAAGAGTGGGTTATTCTAGATGCCCTATGGGGCATGCCTTGAGACAACTAGTATTGAAGCCCACTCGAGAGGAGCAATTTAGACCTGGTTCTCTCAAATGGAGATGAAGAGAGGATCACAGATATGTAGAGTGGATAGCCTTCGAGACTAGCGACCATCGAACAGTATGGTTCACAATAAACACAGCAATAGAGTCAAGCCATACAAAGGCAAAAGTACTGGACTTTAGGAGGGCTGACTTTGCCAAAATGGGTGAGTGCCTAGGAATGCACTGGCAAATGGGCAGGAAGGAGGGTGGAACAACAATGGGAATAATAAAAACTGCCATCACAGAGGTAACAAACCTTTGTGTGAAGCAAATAAACAAAGCGAAGCGATGTAGAAACCACTATGGTTCTCAAAGGAAGTGGCAGTGAAGGTTCAAAAGAAAAAAGCATTCAGGAAGTACAAGAAATCACAGAAGGAGCAGGACAGAGAACTGTATCAGTTAAAGCAAAAGGAAGCTGGGAAGGCAGTCAGAACAGCAAAGGCCCAAACCGAGGAAAAGATAGCCAACTCAGTTAAGAAGGGGGATAAAACCTTTTATAGGTACATCAGGGAGCGAAGGAAGACCAAGGGAGGGTTAGTGAGGCTTAATAAAGGGGAAGGAGGGTGGGCAGAGGGTGACGGTGAAAAGGCAGAGATACTAAACAAATATTTTTGCTCAGTATTTACAAAGGAAGAGGGGATGGTACCTAAAACAAACAGTAGAAACACTTTGGATACAGAAAAATAATATCCCAGACCTGCAGGCAATAATGTCAGAGGCTAAACTGGACGTAGTAGCAATTAGTGAGATGAGGTTTACCAGTAACCACACTTGGGAGACTTCAGTACCTGGCTATGTATTGTTCAGAACAGACCGAGGTGCAAAAAGGGGGAGGAGCCCTGTATGTCAATGAAAATATCAAGCTACAGAAATTCAGAATACACATAAGGAGCCAGAAGAACTGTGGGTCACCCTGGAAACAGGAAATGGGACAGCCATAAGAACTGGGGTTGTCTACAGGCCCCAGACCAAGGGAGGACATAGACACATTACTGTTAGAAGATATACAAAACATGACAGCTAAAGGATGTTCTGATAATGGGAGACTTCAACATGCCAGATACAGATTGGTCAATACCAGCAGGAACATCTGCCAGAACTAGACACATAGTGGATTCCTGCAGGAGGGCCTCAAACAACTGGTACAGCAACCCACAAGACACAGGGCTATCCTAGATCTAGTAATGACTAACAAGGAGAGGATCACAGATCTCCAGGTAGAAGGTCACCTGGGGCCAGTGACCATCACATGGTATGGTTCAATTTGGCTACTACATCTAAATCATCCCATCCAAGGCAAAATATGAGACTTCAGAGGAGCTGACTTTGATAAGATGGCCAACAGAGTTAAGCTAGGCCTGGCAAAAAGAAACACAGGTGAGGGGTACAGGCAAAGTGGGCAAGCATTAAGGATGCAATATTAAAGCAACATCCCATTGTGTTAGACAGAAAAGAAGTGCAAAGAAGAAGGAAACCACTTTGGTTCTCAAATACAGTAGCAGAAAAGGTCAGAGCCAAAGGCTGGCCTTCAGGAAATGTAAGGAACACAGTGGGATGAAGAGGAGGCATACCAAACTGCCCTAAGGGAAGCAGGAAGGCAGTAAGGCAGGCAAAGTCCCAAACTGAGGAAACACTAGCACGAACAGTAAAGGAGGTGACAAGACTTTCTATAGATACATTAGTGAAAGGAGAAAGTCCAGAGGAGTGTGCTAAGCTTAATGGAGAAAGGGAGCATGTGAAGAGGAGGACCCTGTAAAGGCATCTATCCTAAATAGATACTTTTGCTCAGTATTTACTGAAAAGAAGGTAGGGCAGGGCCCAAAGCTCAGCATCATGGACACAGGGGGAGTGAGGTAGCACTACTCCTTCACAAAAGAAAGGGTCCACAAGGACTTGCTAAGCTCAGGGTGGATAAGGCAATGGGACCTGATGGCATACATCCCAGGGTACCAGGAGCTAAAGGTGGAACTAGCAGAGCATTAGCAGAACTGTTTAGTGAGTCTCTGAGCACAGGAGAGGTCCCAGAAGACTGGAGAAGGGCTCATGTGATCCCCCTACAAGAGTGGTAGCAGGAGGAGGCAGGAAACTACAGACCAGTCAGTCTTACCTCAGTAGTGGGCAAGATTATGGAGGCACTCCTTAAGGAAAGGATAGTGCAACACCTGGAATCTATAGGGGCACAGGATCCAAGACAGCATGGGTTTACAAATGGAAGGTCCTGTCAACTAATCTCATAGATTTCTTTGACTGGGTAACCAGAGTGGTGGACCAAGGAAGCAGTTGATGTCGCCTACCTTGACTTCAGCAAAGCTTTTGACACTGTTCCACATAGAAGATTGATAAATAAGCTGGGTAGGCTCAGGGTGGGTCAGAAGTTGGTCAACTGGGTGGCAAACTGGTTGACAGGCAGAAAACAGAGAGTGGTGGTAAATGGTATACAGTCAGAAGAGATGCAAGTCACAAGTGGGGTACCTCAGAGATCAGTCCTGGGGCCAATCCTCTTCAACATCTTCATTAGTGACCTTGCAGATGGACGAGAGGGTAAGTCTTGTCTGTTTGCAGATGGCACCAAGATCTGCAACAGAGTAGATGATCCAGATGGGGTGGGCAGAATGAGAAGAGATCTGGATAAACTAGCAAAATGGCCAGAAGAGTGGCAACTAGGATTTAATGCAAGAAGTGCAAAATCATGCACATGGGAAGAGAAACCTGAAGCCACCTATAGGCTGGGAGGGTTGCTAGCAGTCACAAAGGAAGAAAGAGACTTGGGCATCATCATCACTGATGACCTGAAATCATCCAAGCAGACCTCTAAAGCAGTAGGTAAGGCTAGGGGTGTTAGGTGTATTAGTAGGGTATCACAAGTCGTAAGAGGTGGTAATAATCCCTCTTTACAAGACATGGTTAGGCCCCATCTGGAGTACTGTGTGCAGTATTGAGGCCACATCTTAACAAGGACATTAACTAAATTGAGGCAGTCCAGAAGGGCAACCAAAATGGTGCAGGGACTGCATCAGAAGACATATGAGGACAGATTAACAGAGCTCAATATGTATACCCTTGAGCAAAGGAGGGAGAGGAGTATGATCGAGGCATTCAAACACCTTAAGGGCATTAACAAGGTGAAAGAGTCTAACATGTTTAAATATAAGAAAAATAGCAGGACAAGAGGACACAGCATGAGATTAGAGGGGCGATTAAGGGGAATGTGAGAAATTCTTTTCACAGAAAGGGTGGTGGATGCATGGAATGGCTTACCAAAAGAAGTGGTGGCTATGAATACAGTGCAGGGCTTCAAACAGGCATGGGATAGGCATAAGGGAGCAATACAAATGACTATGAATAGATAGGCCACTGACAGAGCAAAGGCCAATGGCACATTTATAAGGTAGAAAAACAAATGGGCAGACTGGATGGGCCTTGCGGTCCTTATCTGCCATCAACTTCTATGTTTCTAAGTCGATACCAGCCCATTTACAGAAGAAAGGGTTCTGAAAGAACTCTTAAAACTGAAGGTGGACAAAGCAATGGGGCCTGATGGGATTCATCCCAGAATTCTAAAAGAACTAAGGGTAGAACTAGTGACATCACTGACTACCCTCTCTAATAAATCATGGGAGGATGGAGTGGTACCCGAGGACTGGAGGAGGGCAGATGTGATTCCCCTTCACAAAAGTGGGAGCAAGGCAGAAGCAGGAAACTACAGACCTGTTAGTTTAACCTCAGTGGTAGGGAAAATGATGGAATCACTTCTGAAGGAAAGAATTGTTGAGTATCTAGAGGCCAGAGGGGCACAGGACCCAAGGCAGCATGGATTCACAGCGGGAAGGTCATGCCAGACAAATCTGATAGATTTCTTTGACTGGGTGACCAAAGTAGTAGATCAGGGAGGGGCTGTGGACATGGCCTACCTAGACTTTAGCAAGGCATTTGACACAGTCCCACACAAAAGATTAATATACAAGTTAGCCAGCCTGGGAGTGGGTCCCAAGATGACAGCCTGGGTAAAGAATGTGGCTGGAGAATAGGTTAAAGAGAGTAATAGTAAATGGAGTCACTCTGAAGAAAGAGGGGGTTACTAGTGGGGGTACACATGAGGTTCAGTATTAGGACAGTTCTCTTCAATGTCTTTATAGCGACATTGCAGAGGGACTGGAAGAAAAAGTACGTCTCTGCAGATGACACAAAGATCTGCAACAGAGTTGATGCACAAGGTGGGGTGGAAAGGATGAGAAGAGACTTGGCAAGGTTAGAGGAATGGTCAAATGTATGGCAGCTTAGATTAAATGCTAAGAAGTGCAAGGTAATGCACCTGGAAACAAATACCAGGAGAAGAGTACACAATGGGGGTGAGATACTAACAACAACAAAATGGAAAGGGACCTGGGGTAGTCATATCAGATGACCTAAAGGTGGGCAAGCAATGTGAGAGGGCAGCAAGGAGGGCTGGGGGATTCTGGGATGCATAGGAGAGGCATCACCAGTAGAAAACAGGAAGTTATTATCCTCTGTACAGACAGTTGGTGAGACCCCATCTGGAGTACTGCGTGCAGTTCTGGAGACCCAATCTCTGCAAAGATATAGACAGGATGGAAGCTGTCCAGAGGAGGGCAACTAAAATGGTGCAGGGTCTGCACCAGAAGACATATGAAGATAGACTTAAGGAGCTTAATATGTATAGCCTCAAGGAAAGGAGGGAGAGGGGGGACATGATGGAAACTTTCAAGTACCTCAAGGGAATCAACAAAGTCCAAGAGGGTAGCATCTTTCAAAAAAAGAGATGTGCAAGAACAAGGGGGCACAATTTGAAGATAGAGGGAGCGGCTCAGAGGTAATTTAAGGAAGTATTTTTTCACAGAGAGGGTTGTGGATGCATGGAACGGCCTTCCGGAGGAGGTTGTGGAGTCAAAAACAGTGGTGGAATTCAAGCATGCATGGGACAGTCATAAGGCAATTCTAGGGGGTGGGGGTAGGAAGAAGTAGGCTGCTGTTTAACTAGGATCTGCAGCTTATCCATTAGGTAGGGAAATGGGCAGACTGGGTGGGCCAAGCGGTCCTTATCTGCCATCAAAATCTATGTTTCTATGTTTCTGAAAGAAGATGTTACCCTCTAGTACCCTATTTATGCCCTTTAGATATTTGTAGGTTTCTATCATATCTTCTGTCTCTCCTCTCCTCCAAGATATACATATTGAGGTCTCCCAGTCTCTCCTCATAAGACATTTGGTGCAGTCCCTGCACCATCTTTGTTGCCCTTCTTTGAACTGCCTCCACCCTGTCTATGCCTTTATAGAGATGTGAAGTCCAGAACTGGATACGGTACTCTAAATGAGGCCTCACCAATGATCTGTACAGAGGCATCACCACCTCTTTTCTTCTCACCCAAAATGCATGATTCTGCACTTTTTCGCATTGAATCTCAGCTGCCACACTCTAGACCATTCCTCCAGTTTACCTAGGTCCCTCCTCATTTTTTCCACCCCTCCCAGAGTCCACCCTGTTGCAGATCTTAGTGTCATCTGCAAAGAGGCACACCTTCCCTTCCTTCAGCAATGTCACTTATGAAGACATTAAACAGGACTGGCCCCAGAACTGATCCCTGTGGCACCCCACTGGTCGCTCTCTTTTCCTCAGATTAAGCTCTATTTACCACACCCTCTGTCTTCTACCACTTGACCAGTTTTTAACCCAGTTTACCATCTTGTGACCCACTCCCAGGCTGCCCAGCTTGTTCACAAGTCTTCTATATGGAATAGTATCGAAGGCCTTACTGAAATCCAGGTAGGCCACATTCATGGTTCCCCCCGATCCACTTCCCTAGTCACCCAGTCAAAGAAATCAATTAGATTTGTCTGACATGACCTTCCCACTGTGAATCTATGCTGTCTCTGATCCTGTGCTCCACTGGATTTAAGGTGTTCCACATTCCTTTCTTTAAGTAGTGATTCCATAATTTCCCCCACTATTGAGGTGGGGCCGACTGATCTCTCTAGTTTCCAGCCTCCTTCCTACTCCCACTTTTGTGATTTTCCCCAAGATCCTCTATATCCTCCTGCTGACCCTACACAAGGTCAAGGTCAGGATCTGCCTGTAGATCTAGGTTAGCAGACGTGTCCTAGTCTAGCACACCTGGATGTGCCTGTGGGCCCCCCGACTGGAAGGGCCTGGCTTGGGGCTGGGTGTGTCGTAAGGGATATCTGCAGAACATCAGGGCTCAACAGCTCGCCTAAGAGCAACCACAAAGATTTACACAATTCTGCTTTGTCACTGCCAACTGGTACACCAGGTGCACCCCCACCCAACTCCGGGTTCTGCCTGGGGGGGTGTGAGTGACATATTAACTTGAGTAACACAATGGCGGCCTCTCCGGATTGCAGCTCTTTCCTTCCAGGAGGAGACATCACCTCTCGGCTGCCCTCAGACTACTGCCAGCCCGTATACAGTGAAGCAAGCTCCAGTCTTCAGTGTCCCCTGACCGGGTGCACCGTCCCCTCTGGACTGCAGCTCTTTCCTTCCAGGAGGTGGCATTACCTATGTGTCACCCTCTGACCACCGCTGTCCCGTAGCTAGCAAAACAAGGTACGCCTCACCGCTCCTCCTGAACTGGGACTGCTGCGGCTTCCCTATTGTCCGCTTTCCACAGGATAAGGCTCCTGGACGATCTTCTCTGTCTGAGCTTCCAAATGGACCATCTCTCTCTCCAGTACTGAGTCTGAAGTTCGGGCACCCTCGCTTGCCTTTTCAACTGCTTGCCGCTGTATTTTATTTGAATTTGCACTCCTGCTAACTGAAATTTTCCTAAAGGCTGTTACTTCATTTTTCTTTTTATAGTGCTAGACTACTTGTACCTGAACTCGAGCAAACTGTGTATGAATTTTGTCCAGAAGAAAAAATTGCTTACCATAGTAATCATCTTTCTTCCCAGTGATGCTCAGATATTCATAACTTTATGCAGTAAGCCTGGAGGCTTGGACTGCCCGGAGAGATGGAACACATGCAAATGAGTAGAATTCTTTGCACGCGAGCATCTTTCAAATACTGCCTCTACCAACTGCAGTGTTCTAGCCTCTTCACGTTTGTGAGAAGCCTGGAAGTCAGGCATTAGGAGACTAACGTAACTTTAACATTTTATAAACAAAAGAAGGGGTTACCCCTAATTAAAGCATGGAATTTAAGATAAAAAAAAATCTCCAAATGGAGGAGAATAATATTTGACCAAACCACATCAAAGAAAACTCCAAAAGGAGAACACATTGAAAAAAAAACTGTTTTAAAATGATTAAAAGCTGAGAATATGCAACAAAACAACATGGCTTGGTGGCACCAGCATGCGGAGTGCAGAGGCTGAAGTTCTGGAAGGGGAGGAAGGGAGGGAAGTTATGAATATCTAAGCATCACTGGAAGAAAGAAGATTACTATGGTAAGTAATATTTTCTTCTAACCCCAGTAATGCTCAGGATATTCATAACTTTATGCAGACTATCAATCAGTACCACTGGAGGTGGGCACAGAACTTATTTTGGAAACAGACTCTGCAGGACTGTTGTGCCAAACCTAGCATCACTTCTGGACAGAATGTCTAAGTTGTATTGCTTTGTAAAGGTGTGTACTGTTTTCCAGGTAGCTGCTTTGCAAATGTCCACCAAGGGAACCTCCCTGGCAGCTGCAAGAGTGGCAGCAGTCCCTCTTGTAGAATGCACCCGCAACCTGGTTGGGGACTCTCTACCTACTTTAGTGTAGCAGAATTGGATACACTAGATTATCCATCTATAAATGGATCTTTTCGAGGCTGGTTTACCTTTCCTACATCTCCATATGTAAGGAATCATTGTTTTCTATCCTTTCTATGGTCTTCAGTGGCTGTCATGTAATAGCCGATGGCCCTTTTCACATCCAGACTATGGAGCCTTCTTTCACCAGAACTGGTATGGTCTGTGAAAAAGACAAGCAGAGTGACTGACTGGTTCAGATGAAAGTCTGAAACCACTTTAGGAAGAAACTGTCTGTTCTGAGGACTACTTTATCTCTGTGAAATGAGATATAGTCTTGATCAATGCAGAGAGCCTGGAGCTTGCTAATTCTTCTTGCAGAAGTAATAGCTACCAGAAAACTGTTTTCCAAGTAACATATTTCAGATGGACAGTAGCCATAGGCTCAGAAGGAGGGCCCATGAGCTTGGCTATACACACGTTCAGATCCCAAGCAGGCACTGGAGCTCTGTGAGGTGGGTGCAAATGCATCAACCCCTTAAAAAATCTTTTAAAAATTTTGTCTGATGCCACTGACACCTTTGTCCATGCAGAAAGGTAGGCAGATGCTGCTGCTAGATGAACCTTTAGAGAACTGTGTTGTAAACCCTGTGAATGCAAATGAGTGAGATAGTCTAAGACAACTGAAACTCCAGCCTTATTTGGTGTAAGGTCTATACTTGAACACCAGAGAGAAAGTCTCTTCCATTTGGAAGAAAGTGTTTTCTTTGTAGAAGGTTTTCTATAACCTTTTAAAATATTTAAGACAGCTTCTGAAAGATTTAAATCTGCATACTCTAACTCCTCAAGAGCCATGCTTTGAGATGAAGGGACTTGAGATTCGCGTACAACAATGTTCCCTGATTGGAGGTCAGGAGATTGTGCCTGAGAGGCAATTGTATTGTTCTGCTGACAGACATGGAGAGCAGAAGAGAGTACCATGGCTGCCTGGGCCAGTCTGGAGCTATCAAGATCAGAGATGCTGAGAGGGATCCTAGCTTCAGTAATACCCTGAAAACCAGAGGGAATGGGGGAAAAGGCATACAGGTGCCTGCCTGACCAATCTAGAGCCAGGGCATCCAGAGGGACTGTGCCCTGTGCTGGAGGTCTGCAGCAATACTGAGGTAGCTGGTGGTTCTGGTGGGATGCGAACAAGTCTAGCTCTGGAGTGCCCCACCTCCTGAAAATAACTTGTACCACCTACTTGTTTAGAGTCCATTCATGATAGGCCTGGTTGATGCGGCTTAGTGCATCTGCCAAGGTATTGTCCTTTCCTGGCAAATGGACTGCCTATAAGGATACCTTCAAAGAGTACACCAGAGTCCAAATTTTCATGGCCTCTGTGCAAAGAAGGCCTGATCTGATGCCTCCCTGCTTGTTTATTTAGTACATTGTGGTGGTATTGTCTGTTCTGATCTGTACCACTCTTCCCAATACCATTGAAGAGAAAGCCTTTAAGGCTAGGAGCACTGCTCTGAGCTCCAGTAAATTTATGTGCTGAAGGGACTCTGCTGCTGACCAAGTACCCTGGGTTGTGTGCTTCCCTAAGTGGGCGCCCCAGCCCAAAAGGGATGCATCTGTTATGAGGATCAGAGAGGATTCTCTCTCTGAAAAGGAACTCCTTGCCTTAGATTGGATTCCTCCTTCCACCACAAGGGGGCCTGTAATAGTGCCCTTGTCACGGGAATGAGCTTTGAAAAAGGGTCTCTCTTTTGACTCCAGCGAGTTCTGAGGTGAAACTGGATGTCCCTCATGTGAAACCTGGATCCCTGCACTGTCCCTGTGGATGCAGCCATATGACATAGTAGCTGCAGAAGTTGCCTTGCAGTTTTTGGCTTGTGCAGACTGAAAGAATTTGCTACTGACTGAAGACTTTACACCCTGTCTAAGGGTAAAAAGGCTCTGCCCTGAAGTGTGTTGATTTCTGCCCCTATGAACTGCAAAATTTGAGCAGGAGTTAGAACAGATTTCTTTTGGTTTATTATGAACCCCAGGGACTCCAAGAGGTGCTGGGTGTTTCTTAGGGAATTCCTTACTTTGTCTGGTGACTTGCCCACCACTAACCAGACGTCCAGGTATGGGAAAACAGTCATTCCCCATCTTCGAAGATATGCCACCACAGCTGCTAGGCATTTTGTAAATACCCTTAGTGCTGAGGAGAGGCCAAATGGAAGAATTGAAAACTGGTAATGACTCAAAGGGAGCCTGAATCTGAGATACTTTCTGTATGATTCCTTTATGAGGATGTGGAAATAGGCATCTTTCAAATCCAGTGATGCCAGCCAGTCCCCTTTTTGGATTGTTGGCAATATCCGAGCCAGTTTTACCATTTTGAACTTTGTTTTTTTCAGATGCTTGTTTAAAGCTCTGAGATCCAATATTGGCCACCACTCCCCACTTTTCTTTGTTGTTAGGAAGTATCTAGAGTAAAAACCTCTTCCTCTCAGGGTGGTAGGAACCGATTCCACTGCTCCGAGCTGTAACAATTTCTGAACCTCTGCTTCTAGTAGTGTTCTCTCTGCTAGAGGAGGTCAGCAGTAAACCCTGGTCTTTTGTGAAGGAAAAGATTTGAAATCCAGAGACAGACCCTGACCCACTACCTCCAGAACCCACTTGTCTGTGGTGATGCTTAGCCAAGCATGGAGGAAGTGGAACAGTCTGCCTCAGACAGGGAGGGAGGAGGCCTGAGCCTCAGGGATTTTGCTTTGATTGGGGCTGAGGTTGGGCCTGAGAGACCCTCCTGGAGCCCCTTCTACCACTACCCCTAGAGTATCCCTGCTGTGGATACTGCTGGTACTGGGGCACAGCTACTGGCTGGAAAAAGGGTCTGGTCATAAAAGACCTTCCTCTGCCCCCCCCTTCCATAGGGCCTAGCAGATGAAGAAGCTCTCTCTTCAGAAGACTTGCTTCTGTAAGTGGCCTTATATTCATCCACTTTCTTCATGTAGGCAACAGTGGATTCTCCAAAAAGGGAATTTCCCTCTAAAGGAAAGTCCAGGGCCTTGGACTGAGTATCCTGAGTAAGGTTCGTGGCCCTGAGCCAAGAAAACCTTCTCTGCGCCACAGTGTTAGCCATCCATCTGGCTGCAGTATCATCTGAATCAGCAGCCATCTGGAACTGGTACTTAACCGCCTCCAGCCCAAACCTGGCAGTTTCAGCTAGGTCTTCAGACAAGGATGAGGGGGCTTTCATGGACATGTCCAGTACTGACTGCCTCAGGGATTTTTGATACTGGGCAGCAAAAGCTTGAAAGGTAGCCTGTCTCATGGCCAAAGAAGCTGACAAAAAGCCTTTTGTGGCCATACTATTTTTCTGGAGCCCTTGCCTGGAGGGTGGGAGGACAGGAGGACTCTGGCTTTGTCACAGGCTGCCTGCTGTATCACCCCTTAATGGTCTGGATGGGAGAAAAGGAAATTAGCTCCCGTCCTGTCCAACTGATATTTTTTATCTATTCTCCTATCAATAGGAGGAACAGAATTAGGAGTCTGCAGAAGTTTCAGGGTGTCCTTTTTAAAAAATGTATAAACTGGTAGAAGAAGAGCTTTTGTGGGTGTTAAACCCATCATATTTAATTATTAAATTTCTTCCTCATCCTCATTCTGCCCTGTGGTCATGGGTGTAGGCAAGCATACTCCAAGCACTCCATGGTGTGCAATTTTATTTAAGGGGGGGGTAGCAAATAGGCTCTGAACTGCTTCCTTTTTCCATGAAAACTAACAAAGAAAATACTGTATTGAACCTTTCTGCAGTTTTATTCATAAGAGTCGAAACTAGAAGGACTGGTCACTAATACTCTCTTTGCATCCCAAGGACAATACAACTTTACAGGCTCTGGGTTGGTATGTGAGTGTCTTAGGGAACAATGCTTGGCATTTGTATTTACCCATGCATGGCAACAACCACTGTCATGAGATACAAAGTTGTATTTATTGTGCCAAATGAGGCAACAAACACAGTCCTGGTGTACATTTGTATATTGTCTGGCTACACCGGGGGGGGGGGGTAGCTCTCCCTAACAAGGGGGAGAGGGGTAGCAGTGAGTCCACTTGGTGTGCAGATCTGAAATCCCTAGCTACACCCCTGCCTGTGGTAGCAATGTCCAGAGCATCTGCCATTCTCCTCACAAATGTAAAATGTGAGGAATAATCCTTGGACACCCTGCGGGGAGAACCAAAGTCCTGCTCAGGGGACACCTCTGGGGGAATTGGTTCATTCTCCTCAAAAGGATCATCATCCTCAAAAAACTGCTCCGCTGGCAAGGGGGGCAACACATCACTCTTAGCCTGGGGAAACTGGGCAGGGGGCAGGCTGCTGGAGGATAATGTTTTGTAGTGCCTGGATAATTTTAAAAGCCTGGGCTATTTCTTGAGCCGAGAGCAAAGCAGGCACTTGTGTAGAAGTCCCTGGATTAGCAGGAGAGGGTTCTGCATGTTTCGCTTTCTTTAGTTTCTTTGAGAGAACTGGGGAGTCAGATGGTTCTTTACCTCTTTTTGCCCATGTCAGGGGCCAAGTAAACACACTTGTGGGTTCAGCCACAGCAGACTGGGGTGTCAGCTGGTCAGAGCCTGAGAGATCCCTAGGAAATATTTTATTGAGCCTTTCAAGGCATTTTTCCATGGTTTTATCTGGGAACGTTTTGCATATTTTACAATCCTGGTCCAGATGTTAGAACCCCAGACAAACCACACATAAGGTAAGCTTGTCTGCCTTAGCAAACACATCTGTACATTTTAAGCAATTCTTAAAACTGGGCTCTCCAGTTTTCTTTTTAGGTTTCTCTGACATGGTAATGCCCAAAGAGAAAAAAAAACACTAACCGCTAAATAAAAAAGAGCTAATGCGTTTACTTTTTTTTTTTTTTCCTTGCGGTCAGTTCTGGATTCAATAGGAACCGAACCGAAGAGATGACAAATGAACGGGCTCAGCGGTTCTGTAACCAATAAAAGTGGTTATAAAAACAGTAAAATTTACACAAAAAAACTAACTAGTAAATACAGTAAATCAAAGGCTCTTTAATCAGAGAACCCCGATGAAAGTAAATAACTAAACCGGTTCCCTCACGGTTATACCGAGCCGCGAGGAACCAGAAAAATAACTAATTTAAACAATAATCAAGATTTTTTACCAACAATTAGTATAGGCAGTATAAGAAATGAATTATACTTAAGTTTTTATGGTTTTTGAATCTTTTTCACACGAAGGAGGACGACGACAACTCCGAGCGACTAGACTTTCAGGCGGACGGAAAAATCTGAAGAGGTTAGAACACTACAGTTGGTAGAGGCAGTATTTGAAAGATGCTAATGTGCAAAGAATTCTACTCATTTGCATGTGCTCCATCTCTCCGGGCAGTCCAACCCTCCAGGCTTACTGCATAAAGTTATGAATATCCTGAACATTATTGTGGTTAGAACTGTATTCTGTAAATTGTTTAAACAGTGATTACAGCTTTTTGTTGCCACCATACTTTCTGTCCCCCTGTACCCTGCCTTTATCTTCTTTTCCACCTATGATCTTGGCTGCCTTCTTAGCCCTCAAACTGTGCATGCATTTGCCTAGAAATTTTATTTGAAGATTGCTTTCTGTGATTAAAGCTCTTCCTGCCTCTGTACCCTTCAGTCTCTCTGTACCTGCCTCTTAGTTTCTAACTACTCTCTCAGTTGCCTTCTAAGCCCTCCACAGCTCCTGCTTTTCACACTGTTTGCCTCCAGCTCCCTTCACTAGTCTCTTCCACTGTCCCCCCCCATGGCTCACCTAGGGTCCCCCTGCTGTCTCACTGTCTCCAGTTCTGTCTGCTCCATGCCCTTCGATTCTCTCATTTTCCCTCTATTGTAACCTTAATTTTCTCCTTTTTTTTCCCCTTTGTTACTACACCCTGTCACTTACCAGCTCACTGTTCCCCTACCCCCACCTTTTATCCCTTCTTCTGGGTGGAGACATCGAACCCAACCCTGGCCCTCAAAACACAGCCGCCATGTTTACCTGCAGCATATGGGCTGCTTCTCCTGGAATAAAAAAAAAAAAAAAAAAAATCTCCCATATAAATGTATGCAGCCTCCCTGCAAAATTCTCTGATCTTGAAGCATGGCTCGCTCTCCACCTACCCCATCTACTCTGTCTCATGGAAACCTGGCTTAAGCCGCACCACCCTGTGCTATGTTCTTACCCTCTGGCTACTCCATCCTGTGGAAAGACAGGCTTGGCAATAAAAAAAGGGAGGTGTTGCTATCCTTTTCAGGGAACCCCTCTTTGCCTCTGCACTGACAGTGACTCCTCCAGTGAATGGCTTACTGCTGAAGTTACGTTGGGAGAAACAAAGAAACTGTACCTGGGCTGTTGTTGTAAACCCCCGAACTGGGTGTGTGGCTGGCCTCCAAAGCCTGCTTTCTGGGTTTGGGTCTCTCTCCCCTACCAGGGAGCCCATCATCCCAGGTGAACTAAACCTCAACTGGTCAGACACCCTTGAAACTGACCACGCTAACATGATCAAGCAGCATAACCTATCAAATTACCACCCTCCCCACACCACTTAACCCTTGCACCTCTACTCACTCCATAATTGATGGGATGATGACCAATTGTGCAGACTGTATTATCCATGTGGGCATTCTATCCAACTCCCTAAGTGACCACTCCCACACTTTTGCCATATGGTCCTCTAAGGCCCCCTCGCCCCCCTCCTAAATATCTAACCTTCCACAATTTTAACCACCAGGACACTTCCCTACTATTCAATGACCTAAGAGCCATAAACTGGCGGGGTCTTTATGCTCTCACTGACGTGTCCCTTGCAGGCACCAACTTTACTGACATTCTCTTGGTCATCCAGGACCACCACTTCCTTACCACCATCTGGAGAATCAGAGGCGGCTGCACCCATTTAATCTCTAATGAACTCCTCACCCTTATGAAAGAGAAGGACCAAAAGTGGTCTGCCCATAAATGGATCCCTTCCCCTTCCCTATGGCATGAATACCGGCATCTGTGAAACCGCTGCAAGATCTTGACTAGAACCCTAAAACAGAAATACTGCACCAACCTACAGAAACAGAGTTTTTGGTAATCCCATAAAATTCTGGGACTCCATTAATTCTATTCTCACACCTCGCACTGGCAGCACCAACATCCAACCAACCACTCCCGTGGGCCTCTTGACAAACCCTGCTGAGGTTGCCATGGTACTCAATAGCAAATTCACTGACCTGTCAGCCCTCCTCAGCAAACTCCCCTCCAGCAGTCCCCCTAGTCAGGGGTCTCCCATTTCCCCCACCCTTCCCACTCACACCGACCACCCTCCACGTAGTCAGTCCCCTGACCAGGGCTCTTGCTCCCCACCCACATCCTCCACCTCTCCCCCGACAGGCACCTCTCTCTGGCCACCTTTCTACTTCAAGATAATCTCCACCAAGGATAACTGCAAACTCCTTAGAGATGTACCCAATCGGAGTAGTCAGAGATCTGATGGTCTTTCCCCCATCTTTCTCAAGCTCGTCTCCTCAGCTATAGCCAAACCTCTCTCCTTTATCTTCAACCTTGCCCTAACTACCTCCCACATGCCCCTCCTCTGGAAATCTGCCAAGGTGGTTCCCATTTTCAAATCTGGATACCCCCTCATATCTGACAACTATCGCCTGATCTCCATTCTACCCCACCTTAGCAAGCTTCTCGAATGGGTTGTTCACCAGCAACTATCCAAGTACCCCGATAACCACAACATCTTGTGTAACCAAAGCACGGCTTACGCAGGCTTCATAGCACCATTATTGCCCTAGCTTTATTCAGCAACCATATCCTCATGAACATGGACCAAGGGTGTGCAACTGGTGCAGTATGCATGGACCTATCCAAAGCCTTCGATCTTGTTAACCACCACCCCTCCTCCTCTCCAAGTTACATTCTATTGGCTGTTCCGCAGGGACTACAAACTGGTTTCAGAGCTACCTGTCCAATCGATCCCAGTCTGTGTGTATCAGCTCTGCCATTTCTCCCCCGCTTCCTGTCTTCTCCAGGGTTCCCCAAGGCTCCAGCCTTGGCCCCCTACTCTTTTCGATATTCGTTAATACCCTCGCCTCCAACAGTCTATCATGCAAGTTCATCCTCTACATGGACTCGCATGCCCGCCCAATTGTCCTCCCCTGGAAGTGGTTCCTTCTTTTAAGCACCTTGGAGTCGCACTTGATGCCACCTTCTCCTTCACTGACCACATTAATCTTGTAGTCTTATGGATAAATCAGAAACTAAGCACTGCTCATCGTGTTAAATCCTACCTGACTGCTGAGGTTCACCTGGCCATAGCTCATAGCAACCTGCTCCCTATCTTAGACTACTGCTCTCCTATCTATGCCCACATATCCACTGCCCTCCGGGCCAGACTCTCAGCTGTCTACAACAGTGTATGCTGCTTTGCCCTGTCTGCTCCCTACTCCATGCAACACTGCCAGCCATATAACTCCCTTGACTGGCTCCCTCTGCAAGGCTGGTTTGATTTTACCCTTGGTTGCCTCACTGACACTGTCATTTGTAGTGGCCCTACTTTTCCTCTTTTTCCCTTTTGTGAGCACCACATCATGTCGAGGTGTCTTCAGTCCTCTGCTGCCCCACCCCGGTGATTCAGAGAACCTCCACCAAATCGGTGCCAATGCTCTCTCAATTGCAGACCCTTCACTATGGAATATGATTCCCACACCCCTTAGATCAACCAATACACATCATACTTTCAAGCTGAACCTGAAATCCTGGCTCCTTGCCCGTGACACCTGCACTTGCTTCCATCGGTAGCACTCCCCCACTGTTCTAGCCCTTTATCTCTCCCCTATGCTTCACCCGACTCTTCTTCATTTCTTTTGTTAAGGTCTCTAGGTTTGCCTGGGCTTATCTCCAGGTCGGGGTGGGTGGTCTTGGGATTGGGGGTTTGTGATCCCTCAGTTTTCTTTTTTTTTCCCCCCCTCGGGGCATTGTTTCACTCATGCCTGCTGACATTGTTATTTGCATAATGTAGACTAAAGTTCTTTGTTACCTTACTACTTGTAACAGCTTATGTTATTCAGCTATTTTTTCTTTTTTTCTCACTGTGTACCATACCCTGCTTGACCATTTTGTTTTATTTGCTGTTTGTAATTACTGTTTTATTGCACTATAATCTGCCTGTACCTGCACTGTGAATACTGCCCGTTTTGTGCCTTTTTGCCCAGGTCGTGCCTGTAAACAGTCCCTTGGACCAGTGCACCTACCCGGTTAACAAAGTCATAAATAAATAAATATTAACCCAGCAGAGAGGGCTGGATTACCCTTCTGCAGGTTTTACATATTTTAAAAACTAAAGGTCTCCAATAAATCATGGTGCCAATAACTCTATAGAAAGAAACAGCCCAGAGTACACCAAAAGGAACTGTCTGGGGATATATATATATGTATAACTCTGCTCTGATTCCTCTCCCCACTGTGGTGGAAAGCTGCAAAGAACAAACAACAGAAAGCTGAGAACTGAAGACTAGCTGACCGACAACAATAGCGTTCCTACCAGCCTACAGATAAGACAGGCTGCAGCAAAAATAATCGCAACCAAAAGAGAAGCCAAGCTGGGGGAACACTGCCATTGCATCTAGTGCTTAAAACACACACACAAAAAACAAAAAACAGTGATGCACCCGCATGTGATGTCATGATGCTACATGTGGCATCACCACGTCGGGTGCACACCAAAGCACAGAGCTGCAAAATCTGATGGTGCTGGTGTGTGCGATGGCTGCCTGGCTTGCAAAGGGGCATGAACATGTCAGGCTCTCAGAAATGGCAGAAATTTGAGTGGCTCAGTAGAGCTGTCAGAAGTAAAACCAGTGACCAAGAGGAGGAGGTAAAGGTAAATAAAACAAAAAAAAATGAGCCTGAGGGAAGAACCCTCAGGCTCAGGCAAGCAGGCACACACAACACACACAGCCCAGTAAAGAAAAAAAAATCAATAACTCACACCAGAAGCAGTTTTAAGCACCAAGGGCACATACAATGTAAAATAATAGACCTCTAACAGTCCTGGGGAGAGAATAAACTATAGGAAGAAAAAAATTGTCAACCTATTATTTCTTTAAAATCTTCTTAACCAGGAAAGCCACACTGAGCTGGAGGCTCATTTTCAGGTGCGACCCAGGGTCAAGGAATAAAACTACTTACAGACGTAGGGATAATACAGACAAATTATGCAAAAAAACATAAGTAGCATTTGAGTTGAATATGGTAGCTAGACCCTAACGATCACCTCCAAAACAAAAAGGTACTTACCTGAGGCACCAGAAAGAAAAGGGAATAGGAGACCTGATGAAAGAACAAAATAAACACCCTCATAGAACACGCCTGTAGGTGGCAGCAAATGTACTGCAGTGTCTTCCAGAACGAAAACAGAAGTCAGCTACAGACTTCCTGTGTGCCCTTGCAACGTCTTGAGACATCACTCATAAGTTTAAATATTACTTGCCAGCGGGAATTGATTAGAATTGACTGCATAGCACCGTTAGACAGGTAATTTTGTGTTGAACAACTCTGCCACTGATACTTTGTGTGTATCTCATATACTTTAGGAGTTATTTGCATTCGTTTATGGCATGGTGTGTATGGCAGACATGTTAGCCATCAAACATCAAGTAAGCATCTTGAATAAAACTGGGAAAAAATACATGTTTTATACTAGAAAAAAATAGCTTTTCAGTACAAATGTACTATTGTAACTACATCTAATGTACGGTTGCTTAATTTGGTGTTGATATGTTATATATTTCCCAACCAAAAATGGTTTACATTGCCTTTTTTGTGCTAAAAAATGGTTATTTCAACTAGTACAGAAAACAAAAATGCTTATTATTAATTGTATAGCACCGTTGGAAAAGTAATTTTGTGCTGAACAACTTTGCCACTCATACTCTGTGTATAGCTCTTATAGTTCATGTGGTATTAGCAGTTGTTTGTGGCATGCTCATTATGGATTGATTTTGCTTAGAAAGGCCCAGGATGTGGTGTTAACAGTATATTTAAGGGGACACACAACAAGCAGAGTGGAGCTTAGCCAAAGTGATCAAGGTAGAGGGACAGCCTACCTCAGGTCTGCCTCAGTGCCCACAGGAGCCAGAAGCCAGGAGGCCATGCACACTACCAGTGTGAAGAGAGATCCAAGGAGACATGGCATAGCAGGTGGAATGGATTACAAGCTGCAGTGTAAGTTATTATTCTAGTTATAAGGATGGGCAAGAGGACGATGGTGTGGCAGATGTATTAGGTGCACAGGTTGAGGGATGTATGAGGTGGGAGAAGTAGGCAGGAGGAGGAGGAGGGATTCCTGTGCACAAGGTGAAACTTGCTTAGCACCCTACTGAAGATAATGGAATAGAGAAACAAGCTGTTTACAATGCACAATGACAGGGAGTTTGAGACATCTGTGGACCAGCCTCTGGTGATCATGCAGGGAGAGGAGGGGAGTGGGGGATAGAGCTTCTGACAGAGAGGCAGATGTTGGGATAAATGAAGGGGTGGAAGAAAGAGTGGAATGAACCATGTGATTCACTGGATGAGGAATGGACCAGAGTGCAGGGAAGGAGGAAGAGAAGGGTATGCAGAGTGAAGGTCTAGTACTAGGACAGTTTTGGGTATTAGCTGGGTTTGACGTAGATGAGGAGGAGGAAACCATAACTGGGTGGAAGGGGACAGGCAACGGAGAAAAACAGGGAGTGGCACTAGAAGGAAGGAGGGTCCTGGGTAGTTAGTGGTTACGGGGATTCCATTGTCAGATTTATTGATGGTACTGTTTGCAGAGGGGACAAGGAGACTAGGATGGTGATCTGTTTCCTAGGCACAAGGGTGGAGCATTAGAAGGATGAACTAACCATTTTTGCTCCGGGGCAGTCCTGTGGTGAGACCACACTGCATTTTGTCAGAATATAGTAACATTTCCTGGGGTTTGAACTAACAGCAGTAGTTCACTTTAGAACAAATAACATAGGTAAATACAGATGAGGACATCAGGCATAATTTCAGGCACCTAAGGTAGGACCTTAAAGGGAGGCTATATGTAATCTTATCAGAGATCCTTCCTATGCTAAAGGTTGCTCCAGAGAGACAGAAAGCAATTAAAATGACTAACACCTGGCTGCATAATTGGGTCAATGATGAAGGGTTTACCTTCTTGAGGAACTGGGATTACTTCTGGTATAGAAAAGATAGGAGAGATGGACTGCACCTCAACAGGTTCTGCAAGATAGGACAAAAAGAATCGTGGTGGAGAGTTTAAACTAATGAGTTGGGGGGGTACAGAGGACATGGACAATGGAAATGGGTCAACAATGCACATATCAAAATAGGAGGAAAAACAGTGGGAAACTAAAAGGATAACACAGAAAAGACTGGTAAAAATTAAAGGATAGAAAAGAGAGAAATAAACCAGAAATGTGAAATGCATACTGCTAAATGCCGTAAGTTTGAATAATAAATTGAGACATTTGGAGGTGTTGGTATTAAGGGAACAACCAAGATACCATAGCAGTTACAGAAACAGGGTGGGCAGTGGAGGAATACTGGGGTAGAAACATGAATGGGTACAAACTATCAAAAAGAAAGGAGAAGCAAAGAGGTGGGGAGTAGCATTAAATGTTACCAAGAACATCAAAAATAGCAAGGAACACAAATATAAAACCAATTCAAAAACAGAATCAGAATGGATATAGGATGGAGGGACAAGAGGCAGAGCAGCTCTTACTGCAGTACTTTACAGACCACTGGACAGTAACCAGGAAACTGATCAGGAAATAAAGAAACAGAATAACCTTAGAAAAGGATGTGATTTTAATGGCAGACTAAAAATGTACTGCAGTCATTAGATCAGGGAAATTGCTAATACAAATAACTGCAACTTGGAACAGGATGTTACAAAAAGAACAACGAAACAGATAATTTTGCATAGCATTCAGCAATAGGGGAGAGGCACGAGTAGAATGTGGCACCAGATGGCCATAAGTGACACAACATGGTATAATTCCAAATTTTGAGTAAACTGGTAGAGAAACAAGGAAGGGCAATATACTTCAACTCCAGGGAAAGAAGATACAGTATAACAACATGAGGGAAGAGTTCAAAGATTGGGACTGAGGCAGGAACGTCAGGTAAAACTGTAAACATTCAGTGGAGCCTGCTACAAGTCATATTTTCTGAACTGAGGGATAAGAATATACAATAGAGAGAGAAGTAAAACGAAAGGTATCAAACTGATGTGGCTAACAAATAAGGTACAGCAAGAAAGGCAAAAAAATAGGCTTTCAAAAAAATTGGAAGGTACAAGAGAGGCAAGAGACAGATATAAGGAGGAAGTTGGAAACGCACTGAAAGCAAAAAGATTGGAAAAGGGGGGAAAATGGGAACTTAGAATTCTATAGGTATGTACTGTACATGGAAAAAGAAGCACACAATACAATGGGCATACTACGTAGGTGGGGAAATAAGACCAGAAAAGAGAAGCGGAGGAGTTAAACATAGTTCTGTTCAGTTTATGGAAAAAATGAAAGTGCAGAAGATACTTATAGAGCCAAGAAAACAAGGAGAGATGGATGAAGTAATAAGGATGTTCAGTAAAAAGAAGATACAGTACCAGATAAGCTATCGAGTACAAAGGTAGGTAAGTCTGCTAGGCTGGATGACTTAACCCAATGATCCTAAAGGAACCAGCAAATGAATTAGCAGTGAAACTAATTTATATTCAGCTTCAACTCAGACAGGGGAAGTGCCAGGGGACTAGAGAAAAGCTACAGTTCTACCACTGTCCAAGAAGGGGGATCCAGGCTAATCAACTACAGATCAATCAGCCTGACTGCTATTATGCAAAATTGTGGAATCCTTTGTAAAGGGAAAAATAACTCGGGGACTGAATGAGTTGGGGCACAGAGACTAGATGTAGCACAGCTTCACAAGGGGGCATTCATGACTAACCAGTTATAAAAATCTTGAATAAGGGCATGTCAGTCAATGTTGTTAACTTGGATTTCAGTAAGACAATTGATAACATAGCACAGTGATATTGTTTAATCAACTTGACTGCCTGGGGATTGAGAAGATAAACTGGATTCAAAGTTGGGTACTGAAAACAAAGCAGAGAGTAAGAATAAATGGCCTTTGATAAGATGATGGAAATGTGCCAGCCCAATGGAGTGGAGGGCTGAGGCGCTTTGTGCCTTACTTCCTGCCATGTTGGCTATGCAAGTTCCCAAATGAACGGTTACTAGTGGTTGGCTGGGAAGGAAGAGGACTGATCCATCTGGAGGACTGCTCTCCTCTCCCAGGGAGGAGAAGATTGGCGTCTTGCTGCCTCCAGGTGGTGGCATGGAGGACAGTGCAGTGTCTGAGCACCAACATAGTGAGGGGGCAGCAGTTCTGTGACATGTGTGTCCCTCCACGCATGCATGCCTACATTTCGCCATGGTCATGGATCAGGAAACCGAGAACATGGAAAAGAATGGGGATCCAGGCTCCATGATGTCTTGCCCACTCCTTCCCGATATGCACTGCAACTCGAAACAGCTGACCCACTACTGGTTTATGCTCCAGGTGGAGGGAGGACGCCCTCCCCTTCTTGGCCCATCCACAGGGAACAAACTGTGAGGGTCCTGGGTCAGATGAGCGCTGGGGGAGGCAGTGGGCAGTTGGAAGGGGTAGGAATGGGATCAAGAAGCCCTACCCAGCACCACAAGGGAAAAAAGGAATATATGGGAGGGGGGATGAGGGAGATGTGATGAGTGCAGTGCCATGGGGATCTGTGCTTAGTCCACTACCGTTCTCAATTTATATCCAGGAACTGAATAAAGCAAAGAAGCAGAAATATGGGCCAGTACGTTTGTGGATGACACTAAAACAGGAGACGCAGATAATGAGGCAGCTACTATACGTATCCTGGGAAATTTGGATTAAACAGCAGAGTGGGCAAAAAGATGGGCCATGAAGTTTAATTAGGGAAAATGCAGTGTTACATCTAGAAAGACCAACGGCAAAGCCAGCCAGAATGGCACTGAATTAAAGAGACTAACAAAGAGAGACATCTGGGTGTTATAATAGCTGACTAAGAGTGACAGTGCAACAGCTTCTAAAAAGGTAGCACAGGTGAGAGTCACGTGTTGCACTCAGTGTTGAGTAGTTGCTTTCCTCAGAGCTCCGTGATCTACCAATTTAAAACCATGGCTACAACATATTTTTTTTTTTGCTTTTTGGCAGTTTTCACCTATTTATTAATTTACATCTATCTCCCCTGAATGAATTCTGCTCATGTTCTGAACCATGGAACTAACAGAAATGCAACAAACGGACTTGAACACCACACTCCCATCACCACCACAAGGCCAGGCTTTCAAGCTCCAAAAGCAAGGTTTACCGCTGGATTCACCCCGATACTACAACACTGGAATCTTTGGCAGACAAGCTAGATCCAACTGGGGTAATGTGGCTGAGTGCTCTAAGGTGCTGGATTATGGCTCCAGTGTCTTTGGAGGTGTGGGTTTGAAACCCACCCCTGCCAAGCATATTTTTGGGGTTTCAATGCAAAGAAAGTAGAAAATCATGCACTTGGGGCCCAGAAACCCTGGGACTACATACCAACTGGGAGGGTAAGTACTGGCAACCACCAAACAGGAAAGGGACCTGGGGATAACCATTTCTGATGACCTGAAAGTAGCCAAGCAGTGTGATAAGGGAGTAGGGAGGGCTAGCAGGATGCCTGGTTGCACAGGGAGGGGTATTACCAGTAGAAAGAAGGAGGTAATATTACCCCTGTATAGATCATTGATAAGACCCCACCTCAAGTGCTGTGTCCTGTGTCCAGTTCTGGAGGCCTCACCTCCAGAAGGACATTGATAAGGTGGAGGCAGTGCAAAAGGGGGCTACCAAAATGGTGCAGGGCCTGCATCAAAAGCCCCACAAGGAGAGACTCAAGTAAACTGATTATGTACTCTGGAAGAGAGGCGGGAAAGGGGGATATGATAGAAACATTCAAATACCTAACAGGTATTAATAAGGTATAGGAAGGTAGCATTTTCCATAGAAAAAGAAGCTCGAGGACAAGGGGTCACATTATGAAGTTGGAGGGAGGAGGCTCAGAGGAAATGTGAGGAAGTGCTTCTTCATGGAGAGGGTGGTGTATACATGGAACAGCCTTCCACGGAGGTGGTGGGTGCCAAAATGGTGACAGGATTCAAGCATGCATAGGACAGACACAAGGGGACCTTGACAGTAAGGCAAGGGGAGGAGACAACCAGAGATTGAGTAGGGTCTGTGGTGGTGCAGTAGGTAGGGAAAACTGGGCAGACTGAGTGGGCCAAGAAGTCCTTATCTGCCAACAACTTCTATGTTTAGCCACCGTCAAGCTTACCCTGTTTGAGCTGGTCACTTAATCCAAGTCCATTAAGCCAGCTCTCGATGCTCTGACTACCAGGGTCAGCGACGCAGAAGCCCAGATCAGTTCCATGGAAGATCGGGAGGCATGGGACAGCAAGGAATAAATCGATTTAAGGAAAAAAGTGGCCAAATTTGAGGATAGGACTGACGACCAAGAAGGAAGGAGTAGACGAAGAACCTGGTCCTCATTGGTATCCTGGAGCAAGGGGAGGGCACTGATATGCTTTTATTCATACCAAAACTCCCACAAGAAGAAGCTGGCCCGGTGGAGTCTGGAACTGTTTATCTGATTGAGAGGGCACATCTGTCTCTCTGACCTCAGCCTCTGTGAGGAGATAAAGCCATGGACAATAACCCTACACTGCTTAAACTTCCGGGATAAAGTTTACATAAGGCCCCCCTCACATGGAATGGTCACCGATTCTTCACATTTAGTGAAGTCACTCTGGCCATCAGGGACGAGCAGAAAGCTTACCTGGATACATAAAAAAAAAAGCTCTATATTTGGCACGCACATACCTTTCCAAATGCTGTATCCGGCCCGCTTAGTGATCACCTCCTCAGCTGGTACTTATCGAGTTCCCTAATGCAGAAACAGCCCGAAAAGAGCTCCCAAGACTCCTGCTGAATGTCTTCTGGCTACTGCCTGCCCAGCTGGACAGCTCGGTTGCTAAGGAATAATATAATATGCATGCTCTCTGAGAGTATCTGGTTCAATCAGCTATGACTGCCACTTTATATCTTTTATCTCAGTGATGTCATACTAGAGATCTCTAATTTTTTTTTTATTTCATCCATTTTCATGTTGCTAAATACTGTTTTGACTGACTGACCCGGGGGTGGTGACTTGCCCTAATCACTACTTTATTTCCTTGACGGAAAACAACTTCAACACACAAACTGGTTACAATAGAGTGGACACAATATTTACATATTCTTCCATCTTCTTGCATGGATTTCCTACCTTGAGTACCCATACTTTGTGCATCTGCACACAGCCACTTTCGTCAGGAGCTGTCACTGCTGTCAGTTATTCTGCCTACATTCCTTTCCCCAACTGTGAGCGTACAGCTCCCTCTCCCAGCCCTGGCGTAATGTCACCACCGATCAGTCTTCCCTCCTCAGGCTTGTCATCAAGTTACTGACACTCACCCCTGGAACTCTGCTGCACGGGCGCACTACTGAGTAGGATTTCTTCTTGCAGATCACTTGACTACCCCCTGTTCAGCTCATCGGTGGACACAAAAGCGAGTCTTATATCACTCAGGTTGCATTCTGGACTTCGTATTTTTCTATCACCATTACTGGTATAGCAGGTATGTCTCTTAACCGGGTGCCATTCAACCGGTCTACTCACCCTAAAATGTGCGATCCGCCCCACTACAACTATTAGCAGGCCTGTTTGCACCTCGGACTTTAAATATTGGGACTTTTTTTTTCTTACAGTATTACTGTCACCAACTGGACAGTACCGCACCACTCACATGATGCAAACACTGATCCATTTGATCACACACAGCAACCCCTACCTGATTTCCTAAGCCAGCCTTTCTGAATTTGGCTACTGCTATTATCAGGGACTTTAACTAACAGCAGCCCTATACAACTAGTAATTAATGGGTATGATTAAAGCAACTGTTGCATTTGGTAGCAAATTTCCATTTTTGATGAAGCTTGAACAGGATTCTGATCGCCCCCATTAAAATGTGTGTGGGGGAGGGACTTTATAACAGTGTGGTACCTTATAATTATAGTTTGTGATAATAGGTTGTTAGAGATTCATTTTTTAACAGTTAACAGACACAGGAGTACTCTCATGCAGACCCTGATCAGACCCAGTGCCTTGGTCGCTCACCCTTGCCAATCAGCTCCCTAGGACTTACAGGGTTGGGGGATTTGCTCCAGTCAGCCCAATCTCTGTCTATTAACTGTATTTACATTACAGAACTACCATTGTCGGTTTGTTCTCATGCTGTGTATTTCTTGTTTCCAAGTTGTTTAACTTTTTGAACCAGAAGATGGTGCACCCTTTTTTAAAGACACAACAGTTTGATAGCAGCAGGTTTCTATCAACCAGTTTACATCCCTTTATATATAGTGTCAGAACTATCAAATACCTTCAGTGGGATGAGACTATAATGACACTAATGGTTAGATACCCCTTTCCACTACCTTACCAGGCACCCAACTTTTTCCCCTCACCCCACATTATGTCTAAAATTGGCTAGTCTTGATATATGGAACATAAATGGGGCCCGGACTAAAGAAAAGTGAAAAAATTCTACAGTACCTCAAACATATAGAAACAAATATAGCCTTCCTACGAGAGAGACACTCTATCCACTCTGGCAAATTTATGGCAAAGAGAATGAGTAAGACAAGTTTATGCTGCGGGTGTCGACAAAAAGAAACCGGGATCAGTAAATCCTAATTCACTACAATACTCTTCCAACTGCAAGAACAATTTGCCGACCCAGAGGGGTGCTTCATCATAATTTAAGGCACCCTCGACAGAACTGACCTTATTCTTGTATCAGTTTATGTACAAAATAAGTAGGACCCCCAGTTCTTCACTTCCCTATTATCAGAATTATCAAAACACCATTCCCTGCCAATGATTCTGGTGGGTGATTGGAATGTAGTTCCAGATATAACCCTAGATAGATCTGGAACCCGCAAAAGCGGTCTCTCACCTAAACAAGCCCTTAAGGAGCTTCAAGACTCACTTGGGCTCCTCAAATCTTTGCGAGTCCTCCAAACCAGAGACAGAAGCTATACCTTTTGGTATCCCGTTCACAACACCTCATCCCACCTGGACTACTTCCTTACTACTCCTGACACACTCTCCGACACCATTCACTGTGAAATCCTCCCAAAAGTGATCTCAGATCATGCACCAATTCTCTTTTCTTTCCCTCCTTCTGGACAATTGGACATAGACAGACTTTGGAAACTAAATAACAACCTCCTTAAGGCCCCAAAACACTAGAGAAGATTAAACTGTGCACTGAAAACTTCTTCAGAGAGAATACAGGCACAGCTGAGAGCTATGTTAATACACGGGGGGGCTTTTAAATGCACTATTAGAGAGGAATTAATCCAACTGGCATCCACGAGGAAAAAGAAGAGGCTTTAAGTTTACTGCAAGAAATCAGGGACAGAGAAAAGAAAATCTCCCACACCTCACCCACTGAGGACTGGCTTCAACTTAATTCCACCAAAGCTAAATATGGGGAATTACTGAGGGAACAGGCCGAATTCACAATCTTTCGGGTCAAAACCCATAGATCAGGGTGAAAAGGTGGGGACATTTCTAGCTTTAAGGCTGAAGCAACAAAAATAATTTAAAGTCATCAGAGTATACACCAATCCCCAAATTCTCTGCAAATCACTAACCCCAGGGACATAGCATCGGCTTTCGCAATCTACTACCAAAAAGTACAGTTACATGAGAACTTACCGTAACAGCAGATCTTTGAGAGAGGCTCTTGCAGTAGGTAATTACATATAGGACTGATGTCGACAGGCAGCAGGACCCCACGGAAAAATTTCTAGCTAGCAGTCTCTGGCGAGGGAACGCCCCCACATGAGGTGACCAGTGTCAGGAGACATCGGTATAAAGGGGCGGTCCCTCACACCCACCTTCCAGTTCTTTCCTGCAACAGGCCACATGAGGCCGGACGAGAGAGAGAAGCGGATATTTCCCTCACTGAAAAAGGAGCTGAAAAAGCTTAGGGGGATGGAGGGTGGGAAGGTATTACCTAATGCAACAGCCTCTCGAAGATCTACTGTTACGGTAAGTTCTTACATAACTGTACTATCTTACTTCGAGAGGGCTCTTGCAGTAGGTAATTACATATAGGACTGAGTCTCAAGCAGTCTGGAACAAAAAGAAGCACACGGGAGGAGGAAAGCTACTCAAAGCAGATCTTCTTAGCTGTGAAGGCCTTAAGAAAGGAGGCCTTGCAGAACAATGAGCCCGAAGCCTGCTCTACGGCGAGAGGCAATATCCAAACTGTAATGTTTTGTAAATGTATGGACAGAAGTCCAAGTGGCGGTAGCACAGATGTCTGCTGCTGACACGTTCTTGAAACATGCCGCAGAGGCTGCTACCCCTCTGGTGGAGTGTCCTCTTACTTGACCCGGAAGGGTCTTTTTGTACTTGTCATAACAGAACGTGATGCAATGAGCCAACCATTTAGACAGGCATTGCTTTGAAACAGCATTGCCTTCTCTTTTGGGAGCAAAAGAGACAAACAGTTGATCAGTCTTTCTGAGATCCTTTGTTCTGTTAGTGTAGTATCTCAGGATCCGGTGAACGTCCATAGTGTGAAGTAGATACTCCCCCTGATTGGAGTACTGCGTAAAGAAGGCAGGTAACTCTATGGACTGGTTCAATGTAGATTCCGCTACCACCATGGGGAGAAACTTAGGATTGGTGCGAAGAGCCACACGTTCCTTGTGAAAAATCAAGTATGGGACTTTACACATCAGGGCCTGGAGCTCGGAAATCCTCTGAGCAGAGGTAATGGCCACTAGGAAGAGCGTTTCCATGAAAGGAACTTCATGTCTGCTGAGGCCACCGGTTCTAAAAGAGGCAAAGTAAGTTTCTCAAGAACAAAGTTCAAATCCCAAGGAGGGGCAGGAACTTGGATAGGGGGTCTCAACTGAAGAACCCCTCTGAGGAAAGTCTTAGAGACTTCCAGTTGAGCAAACGTCCTATCTGCAAAGGGAACATGGTAGGCCGAAATGGCCGTCATGTGTACCTTCAGAGACGAGTGACTAAGGCCCAGGTCCTCCAGCAGTCGCCCAACTGAGAAGGAGAAAGGCTCGAAGCCTTTTGAAGTGGCCCAGAATGAGAACCGGTTCCACTTCATGGCATAAGTAGACCTAGTGGAGGGTTTCCTAGCCTCCACCAAGATCTCAGCCACCTGGGGAGAAACCCCAAAGTGGGCTTGAGCTATGTCTGCAGGAGCCACGCATGTAGTTGAAGGGACCTGAGACCTGGATGGACCAGGGTCCCCTGATCCTGGGTCAATAAAATTCATGACAATGGAAGAGAAGGTTCCTCTGAGTATTGTTGCAGAAGACAGAACCAAACTTGCCTGGGCCATAAAGGAGCAATCAGAATCATTCATGCCCCTTCTGAGCCGAGTTTCTGCAAGAAATGCGGGATCAAAGGAATCGGGGGGGGGGAAGCATAGACAAATCTGTCCCTCCAATCTAGGGACAGAGTGTCTCTCCAGAAAATGCCTCACTCTTGAACGAGCGAGCAGAAGTCGGGAAGCTTTGCGTTTAGAAGTGAAGCGAACAGGTGTTCCCCAACGTAGGAAGATATCATCTAGGACCCCCTGATCCAGTTCCCACTCATGAGCTTGAGCAGCGAGTGACTTAGTTTGTCTGCTAAGGAGTTCTCGACGCCGGAACATGAATTGCCGTGAGGTGAAGGTGGTGTTGTGCTGCCCAATCCCAGACTCTCATCGCTTCCCTGCAAAGAGGGTAGGACCGAGTCCTGCCCTGTTTGTTGATGTACCATACCACACACATATTTGTCCGTCTTGACGGCTAGGTGGCCTGGAAGAAGATGCAGGTGGAGAGCCTGGAGAGCATAGAGCATCACCCAAAGCACGAGCACATTGATGTGCAGGGATTGTTCGAGCTTGGACCAAGAACCCTGGGTCCGATGTGGACTGAGTCGGGCTCCCCAACCTTCGCTCGAGGTCTCTGTGGTCAGAGTCTGGGAGGAGGAAGGAAGAATGGAACCCCCGAAGAAGGTTCTCTCGAACCATCCACCACTGCAAGTCTCGAATCATGGGAGAGGAGACCAGGACCAACTGGTCCAAGTCATCTACTAACTGATCCCATTGAGAGCGAAGCGTCCACTGAGAGACCCTCATGTGGAGCTGAGCACGAGGGACTGTCGGGATAGCAGCCGCCATAAGCCCGAGGAGGTGAAGAACTGACCTTGCACTGACCCGCCTGCAGCTGGACAACAGGCTTACCTGAGTCTGGAGTGTGACCACCCTGTCCGGTGGCAGGAAGGCCCTGCCTAGGGGTCGTGTCCAGTATCGCCCCAGTAAACTGGAGCCTCTGGGATGGTATTAAGTGAGACTTGGAATGGTTGATGGTAATACCCAGACAGGCAAAGACCTGCTGGGTGAGGGAGAGGCAGTGCAGGAGTTCCTCCCTGGACAAGGCCGCCAGGAGTCAATCGTCCATGTACGGGAAAACCTGTAACCCCGGGTACGCAGGTAGGTCGCCACCACCGCAAGGCATTTGGTAAATACTTGAGTTGCTGAGAAGCGGCCAAATGGAAGTGCCTTAAACTGGTAGTGGTCCACCTGGAAAGCAAAATGGAGATATCTGCAGTAAGACGGGGTGGATAGATATGTGCAGGTAAGTGTCCTGCATATCCAGAGCACACAGCCACTGGCCCGAGCAGAGGAGGGGCAGAAGGCTCTGCAGTGAGAGCATCCTGAACCACTTGTACTCCATGAAAATGTTCAGGGAACTGAGATCTAGAATAGGTCTTACTTCTCCTGTCTTCTTCGGGACCAGGAAGAAGTGGGAATAGTAACCCATTCCTTGCAGGGGAAAGGGGACAGGTTCTATTGCCTCTTTCAGCAAAAGTGCTGAAATTTCTTCCTGGACCAGAAGATGTTCCGGAGAGTATGACAACCTTGGGGGAGGATGACGAGGTGGTTTCTGCAGAAACTCTATTGAGTGTCCTTCTGCAATTAGCTGGAGCACCCATGAATCTGATGTTATCCTCTCCCAGCCCGGAAGGTGGAGGGAAAAACTCTCTCTCCTACCAGTTCCTCCGGGAAGCCCAGAGGCTGTGGGAGACGGAAGGAGTCAGGTGGTGTGGGGCAGTGCCGCAGCTGCAGCTCCTGCTGCTTTTTTGGGTGGGGGGGCCTGGCAGCTGGGGGGCCCAACGTTTAGTGGCCCTCTTTCCTGTGGTCTTGCTTTGGGCTGATTCTGTCTGCAAAAGGGATGGCGCTGAGATTGATGGGGATGACACATACAGTCCACAGACTTTAGTGCCGTTCCCTTCTCCTACAGGTCAGTGATGATGTCCTTGACATCACCGAACCCTGGAAGGGCGCTTCCTGGATGGCAGACTGCACTTCTGGGACCAACCCTGACACTCTGAGCCAAGCATGACGCTGTAGGCCTACGGCGAAAGCTGAGCTCCTACCAGCAGTGTCCACTGCATCGTAGGTCGCATGAAGAATGTGCTGACTGGCCGAACGTGCAGAGCGGACGAGGTCAGCCACTTCCTGCTTGACCTGAGAGTCTGGAAGGGAGCCCAATTTAGATTCCACCTCACTGAGAATAGTCTTCTGGTAATCTCCCATGTGGCCGACATAGTTCAGGGCCCTAATACCCAGAGTGGAAGAAGCAAAAATCTTCTTGCCGTACTGGTCCAGAAGGCAGGATTCCTTGTCAGGTGGAGACGAGCTAAGGTGTTTGGGTTGAGCTGACCGGCTATGAGCGGCGCTAATCACAACCGAGTCAGCTTGAGGGTGGGAGTCTAAGAAGTCAACACCCTCGGGAGCCTTGTATAACCTGTTCGACTTCCTGGGAAGTGGGGATAAGGCAGCCGTTTGTTTCCATATGGTGGTAATAAGGTCGGCATGAGGCTCGATCCAGGGTGGCACCAAAGTGGAAGCTGTCACAGGAAGATCCAGATGCTCAGCGAGTTTTTATGCTGGGGGTCTGGCTCCAAGGATTGCCACTTATGTACTTCCTGGATCTTCAGTAGCAACTCCGTGAAGGAAGGATCCTCCGGAGGAGACTTTGGAGGAGTCCTTGGCCAGGGCTTGGACGGAGAACATGGCTCATCGTCTTACTCGGAACAACCGTCGGAAGTATCCAAGGTGTCCGAGGAAGAAGAAGATGAGGAAGAGGTAGACTCCCTCTTCCGATGAGGGGGAGGAACGGACCCCTTGGGAATCCCTCAGGGAAGCATGTCCTGCCCCTCTCTGGACCCAGAGGGTTTAGCCCTGGTGTCTGGAGGTGGGGAGGGAGTGTGTCGTCGTGGACCTATGGAAACTGGCACCGGCATCGGAAGATGACTCTCCACCTCTCTGGTGAGCTGAGCCTTGGCCTCAGCCCACCAGGAGGCCAGAGTCTCCTGCAAGTTCACCGGCAGCTGAGGGGGCAGTGGAGGAGGAGGAGGAGAGGGGGATACGGGTATGGACTATACCCATAAGGCACGTATCCATAACTCGACGGCAGGAAGCCCGGCATCGGGTATTGAGGAGCTGGGTACTGCGGTGTTGGATATGTTGGCAACAGGTACTGAGGCGCCGGATACTGTGGTCTCGAGTATGATGGCGTAGGATATGACAGGGCCGGGTACCCAGGAGCCGGATGAGCTGCCGGAGCAGATGGCCCGGCCAGAGGCCCCACGGGCGGTTCTGGAGCAGAAGGCTCGGGGGCGGAGGGCCCGACGTTGGGGCAGCATCAGGGGGTGGGATGTTACCCGGAGTCGGCAACACCAGCGTCAGAGCTGGCAGCCAAGGAGCCGGCGTCCGGGGAACCGACGTCAGATCGGTCGGACCAGAAGGTGGACGGTCTGATGGAGGTGGAACAGGAACCTCAGCGTCGCCCAGGAATGTGGGGGGAGAAATCCTCGGGGTCAGGCTGAGGAGACTCAGGGTTCCCGGAGGGCAGCGAAGGCTGCGGGGAGCCGGGAATGACGGACATGGGGAGGTCCGGCGTTGGCTCATCCACTGTGCGGACGTCAGGTGAACCAACATGCGGCTTAGCAGCGGGTTCCGGGCGGGCGCTGGAGGGGCCAGCGACCAACTTAACAGACCTTCCGCAGAGGCAGGCAGCGATGGAGGCGGCCTGATCAGGTGGAATGGGGCCTTATCAACCTTCTCCGTGCAGGCGTCCGGAGCCAATGTCTGGCTTATCGGGCCCGCTCGCACCAATGAGCCGCCAAAACCACGGCTTTGCACTGGGCGGAGGCCTCCACAAGCCGAGGCGCCTGAAGGTCGCCGAGCGAGCCAGACGGGAGAGCCGCCGCCTTTAGAAGCCTTTTAAGGCAGCCATCGCGGGAGCAGTCCCCGGGGGGGGGAGATGTTACCTTTTTCACAGCGACTACCGAGGAAGACACAGTGGGAGAGGAGCCCTTGTCCCGGTGCTTTTCTTTATCCTTTTTCTTGCGATGGCCTTCAGAGGAAATTGACGCCTGCCGAAAGCTTTTTCAGTTCTTTCTCCATGGAGCTCATTTTCTTTTTCAAAATATGGGCCTCCAGGGACTGCTGCCACCTTCTCCGGATGGCTGCATTAAAGCTGAGGCAGTGCTGGTACTTCTCTACTGGATGGTCAAGGCCTAGGCAAAAAAGGCACAGGGAATGGCCTTCCTTGTGCGGGAGTTAGGTGCCGCATGAGTCGCACTTGGTTTTGTGCTCGGATGGTGTAGGGGACGACATACACCGATGAATACCTGACGGATGATGAGAAAAAAATCGAAAATACTCAGTTAAAATATGGATTAAGGAGCCTGATGAGCAGGGAACTTTTCCGCGAGGCGCTGGCATGAGCTAACAGCAGGAAAGAACTGGGAGGTGGGCGTGAGGGACCGCCCCTTTATACAGATGTATCCTGATGCCGGTCACCTGACATGGGGGCAGTTCCTCGCCAGAGACTGCTAGCTAGAAATTCTTCCGTGGGGTCCTGCCGCCTGCCGACGTCAGTCCTACGTGTAATTACCTACTGCAAGAGCCCTCTCGAAGTAAGATCTTATATTCTGCAGAACCTCCAGTGGCTGAAACCACCAACTAGCAATTCTTAGAGGCAGCCAAACTCCCCAAGCTTACTCAGATACTCCGGAAAAACTAGGTGTTAACATTTCCCCTTGGGAGGTACTGCAAGCCATATCAGATCTACCACTTGGTAAGGCACCTGGCCCAGATGGGCTGCCCCCTAATTTTTACAAAGCATTAGAGCAGCACCCTGTAGACCCTTTGATCACCCTGCAAGGTGCCATCATCACCCTAATACCCAAACCAGGCTAAGGTCAAGAATATATGCCAAATTACCTCCCAATTTCCCTTCTTAATACAGACATCAAGATACTGGCTAAGATACTGACAGCGAGGGCCAGTACTATCTGGAACTCTTTAACTGACTCAGAGCAAGTGAGATTCATGCAGGGCTGCCTCTCCTCTGACCATCTGCACAAAATGACCTACCTGCTGTCTGCATCCAGGTAATCACCCAGCCATACTGATGTCCCTGGATGCAGAGAAAGCATCTGACTGAGTTTCTTGGCCTTTCTTATACCTTATCCTACAACACTTTGGCTTCCCTTCTTCTTTTACAGACTGGGTTAAATTATTATATTCTCACCCGTTGGCTTCCATTAGATGTAATGGGATCACCTCCACTCCTTTCCGTCTCTTCAGAGGGACACAACGTGGATGTCCACTTTCCCCTTACTTATTTAATCTTTATTTAGAGACCCTGATTAGAAGGATTATTTTGGACAAACAGATCAAAGGAATTCAAGCTGGCTACCACAGATACAAAATCTCACCAACATATGCGGATGAAATCCTACATTTAGAAGACCCATCTACCTCTATCCTGCTACACTCGCCATCCTTCAAGAATTTGGGCAGCTACCAGGCTACAAGTTCAGCTTGGAAAAAACATGTATTATGCCCCTCAATCACTGGACTATCAAATCTCAAGTCCTACAATGGGGAGGCACATGGACGCTAACCACCCTCAAATACTTGGGCATTTAAGTAACCACTAGCAAAAAAAGCTATTTTTCTAGAACATAGATGTGCTACTAACAAAAATTAAATGCAATTTAAATAGATGGACAGCAGTCCCCCTAACACTATGGACCTGCATCAAGATTATTGAAATGAATATTACTTCTTTTCTCTGGTGCCATAAGAACCCATGCAGAGCCTACCATAAACTCATGCCCTTGGAGTCACAAGGGGGTGTTCAGCTCCTGGATTTTCAACTCAATTACTTAGCCCTGCATGCCGAGAAAGTTTTATGGTGGAAACACTCTGGACCTACTACGCCAACCAACGCCTATGCCCCTCAATGGCAACAAACTGAACTCAACTAATGTCACCAAGCTAAAGTTAACATTAAAGCCCTTATTTACATCCCCTACTGCCAATTACCTGCAATTCTAAAAAAAACCTTAACTTGGCACCTCACTATTAGTGAAAAAGCAGCGCCACAGGCTCTTCAAAACCAAACTCCTATTTGCCCTGGATCAGCGCATCCTAGGTAATCCCAACTTTAAAATCCAAAACATGCTAATTCCAGATAGTTGGGGACTTTCTGTGACATCACGGATCAGTTAGGCAGCTAATTCCTGAGCTCCATGTACACCCTGTAATATAAATTCCTCTATTTTACAATATTTCAACTTCAAAACTGTCTACATGTCTGGAGGAGGTTCCCAAAGGGATTGTTGCACCAGATCAATGACATCTCCTCACAAGATGGATGAGGATGGCAGAGGATCCCTTTCTGACTCACCTGCTCGCAGCTGCAGTACATCCCTGCCATATGAACTTTTAAAGAGGAATGGCTGAGACCCAGGTCGAAGAGGTGATGCATGTAATCCAAGACTTTGTTAGCTGGGCATGAGAAGGGCCTAAAGCCTTTAGAGCTCGCCCAGATGGAAAACCGTTTCCACTTCATAGCGTAGGTGGACCTGGTGGAAGGCTCTCACACCTCCACCAAAATGTCCACTACTAAAGGAGAGACTCTGAAGTGGGCCTTGGCTATGTCTGAAGGAGCCACGCATGAAGACGAAGGTATTTGAGGCCTGGGTGAAATAGGGTCCTGTGATCCTGGGTCAACAAGTGCTGCGACAGAGGAAGAGGAGGTTCCTTGGAAAACTGTTGCAGAAAAGAGAACCAATCTTGCCTGGGCCAGAAGGGAGCAATGAGGATCATTCGAGCCCCTTCTGTTCTGAGTTTGTTCAAGACTCTCAGAATCGAGGGAAGGCATAAACTAATCTGTCCCTCCAACAGTGAGACAGAGCGTCACACTAGAAAATGTCTTGCCCTGGAGCAAGCAAGAAAAAGGCAGGAAATTTAGCATTTTGGGGGTGGCAAAAAGATCTACCTGAGGTGTCCCCACTGCCAAAAAATGTAATTTAAGACTTGTAGGTCTAACTCCGATTTGCGAGCTGTGGCGGAGGATCAACTGAGCTTGTCTGCCAGGGTGTTTTCCACTCCCAGAATGTGAACTGCGGTTAGGTGAAGGTTGTGCTGAGCTGCCCAATACCAGAATCTCATCGCCTCCCAGCACAGGGGATGGGAACATGTTCCTCCCTGTTTGTTGAGGTACCAGACTACACACACATGTTGTCTGATTGGATCAGAAGATGACTGGGAAGAAGAGCCTGTAGGGCATATAGGCTGCTCTTAGAGCACATGTATGTGCAATTTCTGCTTGAAAAGGGACCAGCTGCCCTGCGTCCTTTGAGACCCTAGGTGGCCACCCAAGCCCTCCCCTGACACATCTGTTGCAACGTTTGGGAAGGAGGAGTGATGCAGAATGGAACTCCCAGACACAAGTTCTCCTGAACCAACAACCAGTGGAAGTCCCTGCTCATGGGATCCGACACTAGCACCTCTTGGTCCAGATCATCCATGGTTTGATCCCATTGCAACTGGAGCATCCACTGAGAGAGATCCTCATATGGAGCCGGGCGAACGTAACTGTTGGAATGGCAACCGCCATAAACCCGAGGAGGCAGAGGACTGAACTGGCTCCGACCCATCTGTGACTGGACAGGAGATGAGCCTGATTCTGAAGGGTCTTGACCCTGTCTGGAGGCAAAAAGGCTTTGCCTAGGGTCGTGTCTGGTATCGCCCCTATAAACTGAAGGCATTGGCAAGGGACCAAGTGGGACTTGGCCTGCTTGATGGTAATACCCAGGCTGGTAAAAACATGCAGGGTAAGGGAAAGGGAGTGCAGAAGTTCTTCTCTGGAAGGGGCTGCCAGGAGCCAATCATCCAGGTATGGGAAGACCTGCACACCCTGAGTACGCAGGTGGGCCGCTACCACTGACATGTATTTGGTAAATACTCGGGGGGGCCGAGGAAAGACCAGATGGGAGGGCCTTGAACTGGTAGTGGTCCCCCTGAAAGGAAAAACTGAGGTATTTGCGGTGCGAAGGGTATATAGGGATATGCAGGTAAGCATCCTGCATATCCAGAGTGCATAGCCACTTTCCTGGCCGAAGTACAGGTAGAAGGATCTGCAAGGAGAGCATTCTGAAGCATTTATACTCCACGAACATATTCGGGGAGCTGAGGTCTAGGACTGGCCTCAAGTCTCCAGTCTTCTTTGGAACTAGAAAGAAATGGGAATAGTAACCCATCCTCCAAAGATGAGTGTGGACTGGCTCTATCGCTGCCTTTGATAGAAGGGATAGGATTTCTTCTAGAACTAGAGAAAGATGTTGCGGGGAGTAAGATGACTGAAGGGGGGGGTTTGAGGAAGTTTCTGAAGAAACTCTATTGAGTGTCTGGCAGATATTAGCTGGAGCACCCAAGTATCCGATGTTATCCTCTCCCAACCCAGTAGATGGGAGGAGAATCTCCCCCCCCCAAACTGGTTCCTCTGGAATGGCCAGAGGCAGAGGCAGGGAGTCAGGAGGTGTGGGGCAGCGCAGCAGTCAAGGCTCCTGCAGATTTTTGGGTGGGGGGAGTCTTGGTTGCTAGAGGGACCCGACATTTGTTGGCACACTTTCTTTGACTGGGTTTTTGGTTTTGTCAGTTTTGGCGATGAAAAGGACGTCGCTACCCCTGAGGGGGGCCTGCACAAAGTCTGGACTGACTTAAGTGCAGTGCCCTTCTCCTGCAGTTCGGTTAAGATGTCCTTGACATCACCCTCGAAGGGAGCATCCTGTATAGCGGTCTATACTTCAGGGACCAGTCCTGACACACAAAGCCAGGCATGACGCCGTAAGCCTATAGCGAAAGCCGAGCTCCTGCCACCTGTGTCCACCACATCGTAGGTGGCACAAAGCATGTGTCAACAGGCCGAATGAGCGGAATGGACCAGGTCTCCCAGTTACTGCTTAATTTGGGAATCAAGAAGGGAGTCCAGCTTGGATTCCACCTGGCTGAGAATGGACTTCTGGAAATCCCCCATTTGGTAGACGTAGTTGAGGGCTCTGATGCCTAGGGTAGAAGAGGAGCAAGTCTTCTTCCCGTACTGATCCAGAAGTCATGATTCTTTGTCAGGCAGGGACAAGCTTAGGTGTTTTGGGTTGGTGGAGCGGCCTTGGGTGGCATTGATCACAACAGAGTCTGCCTTGGGGTGAAAATTTAGAAAGTCTTTACCCTCCGGAGCCTGATATAGCCTACCTGCCTTCCTTGGAAGGGGGGCTAGTGTGGATGGTTGTTTCCAAATAGTGGAAACAAGATTGATGTGAGGCTGTATCCAGGGTGGAATCAGTGTGGGAGCGGTCTTGGGCAGATCCAGATGAGCAGCGAGCTTCTTATGCTGTAGGTCTGGCACCACTGATTGCCACTGACATGTCTCCTGGATTCTTCTCAGGAGCTCCAGAAAGGAAGGATCCTCTGAAGGTGACTTCAGAGGGCCCCTCAGCCTTGGGTGTTCTGGAGTATGAGGCTCGTCTCCATGATCAGAGTGATCTGACTCGGTATCTTAGTCGGATGGTTCTGAGGAAGATGAAAAAGATTCCTCCCTGGGAGGGGGAGGAACCACCTCTCTGGGGAGTCCCAAGGGGAGCGTGTCCTCCCTGCCCCGGGAGCCAGAAGCATCTCCTCTGGCATCGGGTAAAGGGGAGGGGTCTCCCGTCTCTGACGTAGGGGTTCTGGCGTAGGGACTGGCATCAGAAGATGACTCTCGACTTCCTTAGTGAGCTGAGCCTTGGCCTCAGCCCACCAGGAAGCCAAGGTCTCCAAGTCTGCCGGTGGCTGCGGAGGAGGCAGGCTCGGATACGGCTAGTGAGGGTACCCATAAAGAGAGTATTTGTATCCCGACGGTGGGAAACCTGGCGTCTGGTACTGAGGCACCGGGTACTGTGGCGGCGGATACTGCAGCACCAGGCATTGCGGTGTTGGGTACCCTGGCATCAGGGCCTCTGATGGGGCAGAAGGTCCTGGCAAAGGCCCTACTGGTGGATCAGATGGTGGGATAGTCTGTCTGGCACAGCGCAGGGAGACCGCCAAACAGGTCAGACGGCCCTGATGGAGGGGCAGATCCTCTGTCGGGCAAAGGAATGCCAGAAGGTGGCATCGGGTCGACCAGAGTTGGGTCCGGCATCTGAAGGTCCGGAGTTTGGGGGCCCTAACGGCAGCATCCCTAGGTCCTCGGTCTCAGCCCGGGAAGAACAGTTAAAATCCCCAGGTGGGACCCGAGGGGATGCGGGGACCTCAGAGGGTAATGGGTGGATCCGTTGCGGACAGCCTGGGACATCAGATGTGATGACTGGGTCTGACACAGGCAAATCTGCTGGGTGGTCGTCAGAGGGGCTGACGGCCGTCTTAGCAGCGTCCAGTCATATGTCGGATGAACCGGCGTCTGACTTATCGGACTCCCTATCCATGGAAGGCCATGAAGGAGGGGCGGCGTTGCTGGAAGGGTAGTGGGCTGGGCGATCACCTTAGGAGATGAGCGGCTTATCAGCTCTGTCCGTGCAGGTGTTGGTGGCACTGGCGTCCAACTTACCGGACCCGCTCGGACCAGAAGACTGCATTGGAAGAGCGGCCTTGGTGGAAGCGGAAGCCTCCTTTACTCAGGAGGTTCCTGAGGGCCCGAGCACAAGCCTGACTGGAGGGGCGACATCTTCTTGTTAGCCGCCAAGATGGCCGTCGAGGACCGAACCCCCAGAGTGGAAGATACCTGTAGGGCCGCGACTCCAGCTGAAGTCGCGACTGCTGTGGATGAGGAATCCCGGTCCTGGTGTTACTCCTTCTCGTGCTTCTTTTTATGGCCTTCTGGAGAGTTTGACGCCTGCCTAAGCTTCTTCAGCTTCTTCTCCATGGATGCCATTTTCTTTTTTAGGAGATGGGCCTCCAGGGACTTCTCCCTTCGCTTGCGGGTAGCTGAGTTAAACTTTTGGCAGTGCTGGCACTCCTTCACGCAGTGGTCCAGGCCTAGGCAGAAGAGGCACAAGGAGTGGCCATCCTTGTGTGGAAGCTGAGAACCACACGAGTCACACTTGTTTTTATGCGATTCGGAGGGAGTCGGAGACGACATACACAGTGGATGATTTGAAGAAATTTCAAAGAAAATCGAGAAAATAATCTGGAAAGTCAAAAACTTTAAACAGACGAAGGTACTGATGAGCGCTGTTCAACCGCGAGGACTTTCTCAAGCTGACGGTGCGGGAAAGAACTGGAAGGCAGGTGTGGGGACCGCCCTTTATATGGACGCCACCTGATGCCAGTCACCTAATGTGGTAGGCGGTCCCCGCCACAGACGGCTAGCTAGAGATTTTTCCATGGGGTCCTGACGCCTGGCGGCTTAGTCCTATTTGTGGATACCTACTGCGAGCCCTCTCGAAGTAAGATTTGGTAATGTCCTGATGGGAGTCTGAACTTGAGGTATTTTTCTGTGAGACTCCCTTATGAGGATGTGGAAGTAAGCATCTTTCAGATCCAGGGATGCCATTCAATCTCCTTCCTGGAGGGTTGGTAGAATCATAGCTAGTTACTATCTTGAATTTTTGCTTTGCCAAGTGTCTGTTCAGTAGCCTTAGGTTGAGAACAGGCTGCCACTCCCCATTTTTCTTTGTGGTCAGGAAGTACCTTGAGTAAAAACCTTTTCCCCTTTGCTGTGGAGGGACTGGTTCTACTGCACTTGACAGTAACAGATTTGCTACTTCCTCCTCTAGCAGCTTCCTCTCCACGTTTGAAGCTGGTCTGAATACTCTTATTCTTAAAGATAGGAAGGATTTGAAAATGAAAGACAAACCCTAACTCACTACCTCAAGAACCCACTTGTCTGTAGCGATGATCTCCCAAACCTGGAAGTATTTAGCCAGCCTGCTTCCTACCAGTACAGGGAAGACGACCGTGGCAACCACGTTGGGGATTCTGCTTAGGTTGGGGCTGAACCTGGCCAGACTGAGCTCCACACCTAGAACCCCTTATTCCTCTACCTCTGAAGCATTCTGTTTGTTGGGGATACTACTGGTACTGCTGAGCGGCCTGAGCTTGAAAGAAGGGTTGACCACAGGAAGACCTACTCCTGCCCACCCCCTTCCATAAGGCCCATAGGAAGCGGAAGGATTTTCCTTGGCGGAGTTGCTCTTGTAGGTGGTTTGATACTCGTCCATCTTCTTCATATAAGCCTCTGTTTTGTCCCCAGACAAAAAATTATTCTCATAGGGGAAGTCCATGGTCTTTCTCTGGGTATCTTGTGACAAATTAGTGGCTCTGAGCCAGGCAAATCTTCTGAAAGCCACTTTGTTGGCCATCCACCTGGCAGCAGTGTCACTGGCATCTGCTGCCATCTGGAACAGATATTTGGAGGCTTCTAAGCCGAACCTTGCAGCCTCTGCCAGCACAGCTGCCAGACCAGAGGGGGCCTTGTCTGCCATTATTAAGACCGACTGCCACAATGATTTCCGATACTGGGCAGCCATGTAATTAGCCTACCTAACCGAGAGTGAAGCCGACAAATAGCCTTTTTTGCCATACTATCAATTTTTCTTGAATCCTTTTCTGGTGGGTGAGATGCCAAAGGCACCCTTACCCTGTCGCAGGCTGCAGTCTGCACAACACCCTCACGATCAGGGTGAGAATAAAAATTCTGTTCCTTCCCTGTCCAGCTGGAACTTTCTGTCAGCCCTTTTGTCCAAGGGTGATACAGAATTTGGTGTCTGAAGCATAAAGACATGTTTCTTGAAAAACTTCTTTATAAGTAGTAAAAGTTTTTTGGTAGGTGCTAGCCCTGTGAGGTTGAGGTATTCCACCTCCTCTTCATCTTCTCCCAGTTCACTAGTAGTGATGTCAAAAGCTTCTACCATTTTCTTTACAAAAGTGAAGTGTGAGGAAAAATCCTCAGGCAACCTAGGTGGAGACTCAAACTCTTGATCCGGGGAAACCTCAGGCTCTATGGTTCCCCTGCTTCCTCATCCTCATGTTCCTCATAATCCTCGTATTTCTGGGTCTCAGGAACTGAGGATGCAACCGGAGTTACCAACTGCTGAACCAGAGTACTGACCAGTTCCCTCGGAACCAGAACCAGTATTAATCCTTGCAAAGCTTGAATTACTTTGAGAGCCTCCTGAGCAACAGATTCAGCTGAAGGCAACTCAGTTTTTTCTGTAGAAGTGCCCTTTTGCTTTCCAGCTGGGGGTTCTGAGTGTTTTGTCTTAAGGTTTTTTTTAGCTGGTTCCATTTCTCAACCGGTTCACCGCTTCGCTTGGTCCTAGAAGATTCATCCTTATCCAGGGTAGTTTGCTCTTTTTTAATGGTTTCACCTGTATGTTTTGAAGGAGTAGGCTGGTCAAGCCGTTACCTCCTGTTTCTGTACCTGGAACCAACTTTTTCTTTAACCTTTCCCTTCTCGTTTCTATTGTTTTGTCTGGTAAGGTTTTACATATTTCACATTCAACTGTGAAGTGGGATTCACCAAGACAGTCAACACATTCATCATTTTTGCCTTGGCAAAAACCCCTCTACACTGAACACAATTCTTAAACCCAGTAGGGCCAGTTTTCTTCTTTGGTTTATCTGACATTTTAATTAAATGGCGAAAAACAAAAATACACCACAACAGACTTTTTTTTTGGCGGTTATAACAGTTTCAGGAACCGCAGTTGGTTCCTGTGAGGAACAGAGTTAAACAGAAAAAAGAACTGGAAAGCATTGGTTCTATCCAAAACAGAAATAATACTAAAGTAGAAGTAGTAGAAACCCTGATGGAAGCGTTGGTTGCTTGGCGGTTACAGCAAACTGCTAAGAAAGAGTATAAAAATGAATCTAATGTAAATTATTAAAAACAGAAGATAAAGGCAGCAGATGAGAATAAAATGTTACTTGTTTTCTGTGGTAAACAATGTAAAACGATGAAATATCACAACTGTGAGGAGAGATCTCAGAGACGTCGTGACTTAGCTGGCGGAGAATGAAATCTGACCATTTAGAATGTAGCAGCTGATAAGAGAAGCATTTGAATAAGTGGCACGAGCCAATGATGGGTTCCAAAAAGAAAGCATTCAGGAAGTACAAGGAATCACAGAAGGAGCAGGACAGAAAACTGTATCAGTTAAAGCAAAAGGAAGCTGGGAAGGCAGTCAGAACAGCAAAGGCCCAAACCGAGGAAAAGATAGCCAACTCAGTTAAGAAGGGGGATAAAACCTTTTATAGGTACATCAGGGAGCGAAGGAAGACCAAGGGAGGGATAGTGAAGCTTAATAAAGGGGAGGAAGGGTGGGCAGAGGGAGACTGTGAAAAGGCAGAGATACTAAACAAATATTTTTGCTCAGTATTTACAAATGAAGAGGGGGAGGTACCTAAAACAAACAGTAGAAACACTCTGGATACAGAAGTTGATACCAGCCCATTTACAGAAGAAAGGGTTCTGAAAGAACTCTTAAAACTGAAGGTGTACAAAGCAATGGGGCCTGATGGATTCATCCCAGAATTCTAAAAGAACCAAGGGTAGAACTAGTGACACCACTGACTACCCCTTTAACAAATCATGGGAGGATGGGGTGGTACCCGAGGACTGGAGGAGGGCAGATGTGATTCCCTTCACAAAAGTGGGAGCAAGGCAGAAGCAGGAAACTACACACCTGTTAGTTTAACCTCAGTGGTAGGGAAAATGATGGAATCACTTCTGAAGGAAAGAACTGTCGAGTACCTAGAGGCCAGAGGGCACAGGGACCCAAGGCAGCATGGATTCGGCCAGGACGGTCATGCCAGATGAATCTGATAGATTTCTTTGACTGGGTGACCAAAGTAGTAGATCAGGGAGGGAGTGGACATGGCCTACCTAGACTTTAGCAAGGCATTTGACACAGTCCCACACAAAGATTAATATACAAGTTAGCCAGCCTGGGGTGGGTCCCAAGATGACAGCCTGGGTAAAGAATTGGCTGGAGAATAGGACACAGAGAGTAACAGTAAATGGAGTCACTCTGAAGAAGGGGTTACTAGTGGGGTACCGCAGGGGATCAGTATTAGAGCGGTCTCTTTAATGTCTTTATAAGCGACATTGCAGAGGATTGGAAGGAAAGTATGTCTCTTTGCAGATGACACAAAGATCTGCAACAGAGCTGATGCACAAGGTGGGGTGGAAAGGATGAGAAGGGCCTTGGCAAGGTTAGAGGAAGGGTCAAATGTATGGCAGCTTAGATTCAATGCTAAGAAGTGCAAGGTAATGCACTTGGGAAACAAAAACCCAGGGGAAGAGTACACAATGGGGGGTGAGATGCTAATAACTACAAAAATGGAAAGAGACCTGGGGGTAGTCATATCAGATGACCTAAAGGTGGGCAAGCAATGTGAGAGGGCAGCAAGGAGGGCTGGGGAGAGGCATCACCAGTAGAAAACAGGAAGTTATTATCCCTCTGTACAGACAGCTGGTCAGACCCCATCTGGAGTACTGCGTGCAGTTCTGGAGACCCAATCTCCGCAAAGGCATAGACAGGATGGAAGCTGTCCAGAGGAGGGCAACTAAAATGGTGCAGGGTCTGCACCGGAAGACATATAAAGAAGAGAGACTAAAGGAGCTTAATATGTACAGCCTCGAGGAAAGGAGGGAGAGGGGGGACATGATAGAAACTTTCAAGTACCTCAAGGGAATCAACAAAGTCCAAGAGGGTAGCATCTTTCAAAAAAAGAGGTGTGCAAGAACAAGGGGCACAATTTGAAGATGGGGAGGCGGCTCAGAGGTAATTGGAGAAGTATTTTTCACAGAGAGGTTGTGGATGCATGGAATGGCCTTCCGGAGGAGGCTGTGGAGTCAAAAACAGTGGTGGAATTCAAGCATGCATGGGACAGTCATAAGGCCATTATAGGGGGTGGGGGTAGGAAGAAGTAGGCTGCCGGTTAACTAGGATCTGCAGCTTATCCAGTAGGTAGGGAAATGGGCAGACTGGGTGGGCCAAGTGGTCCTTATCTGCCGTCAAATTCTATATTTCCATCATTTACATATGTTCCATTCTCCAGGCAGTTATACTGTTCAGGCTGACTGCAAGAGTTAAGAATATTGAAGAATTCCTGGGGTTAGAAGGGACCTATGTCAAACAAAACATTAATGTTTGATGGGTAGTTGGTGAGATTAGAAGAAGTGAAACACAGGGAAGTTTTTTTTTTTTTTTTATTTATTATTCAGTGTTTTGGGGCTCCTTCTGTTTCTGGCCCATGGAATAGATGAAAAAAGGTTTGGATTTGGTGTCTGTCAGGGTTGGGTTGGTGGGCTTGGTCTTTCAATGATAATACTGGAGTCCTGGTAAGATATTTAAAAGACTTTTGAGGGTATTAACAGTTTATTTTTCGAATCCTCTGTTTAAAATATGGTTCTGTTATAACCATTTAAAAATATACTAGATTAATTTGTGCTATTTATATGCATGTACTTCAAGCTCTTTTACTTGCTTTGGACTTATTACATATGTATACTACTAAGGTGCAGGATTTAAGCCTGCACAGTGTTATGGAAGAGGGCTCGGAAGTCAAAAACCATTGTTTAATTTGTGATGTACTCTCTTGTTATTTGCCTATTCTTGGTATGATAAGCACAGAAATCTGACAGCAGAAAAGGACCTCATCGGCCCATCGAGTCTGCCCTCCCAAGCTCTCTTGAACCCCTCCACCAAGTTCAAGTTTATTTACAGGAAAACTCCATTGAGCAAGCTCATTCACAAGCAGGTCCTGGGGCACATTTACAAGCAAAATAAACAGTGCATATAGGTAATAACATAATGCATTAAGGGCGGACTAGGTCCTGCAAAATACATCAGTCAACGATCAGAACGTAACAATACTTAGTACAAATTCAAGAATGGCAGTGTAGTAAGAAGCTTAGGGGTAGTGGAGAAGGATGGGGGAAGGGATTAAAAGCAGTTACAGATGTCCTTTATTTTTGAGGCCACTAGCCTTTTGAAGAAATTCACAGAGACTACACTGGATAGTTTCAGAGTAGATTGCAGCTGGTTCCAAATAGTTGGTAGGGCACTTGAGATGACTCGTCTACCAAAGGAGGTGTGAGTCCTGGGCATGTCGAGTAGGATAAAATCTGATTTTCTGAGGGAATATGGACTGTGGGGGGTACAGATGAGAGCTGTTAAGTAGCTCAGTAGTTTATTCAGGAGAAGTTTTAGGGTCCAAATGCCAGCACAAAGCGTGTCTGATGGTAAGTGATGTCCAGCCAACAGCTGCGTACAGCTCGCAGTGATGGGTTCGGTATGGGTAGTTTGCAATGAAGCGCAGGGCACAGTGGTAGAGGATGTCCAGTTTGTTTAGGTTGGTAACTGCTGAGGAAGTGTAGATGATGTCCCCATAATCAAGTAAAGGAAGGAAGGGGGTCTGAACAAACCTGAGTTTGGTTTCCAGGGGAAAGAGGGACCTATTTTGGAAGAAGCCGCCTAGTCTAGCTTTTAACCTTCTGGACAGGTCATCAATGTGCTCGTAAAAGGAGAGCTTGTTGTCTAACCAGAGGCTGAGATATTTAGTTTTAGAAATGACTTCCAGTGGTTCGCCTAGGGAGGTAACAATGAAATCTTTAGGCGGGTTAGGAGGGGTGCCTCTTCTGGCAGTTTATTCCAGGCTTCCACCACCCTCTATGTGAAGAAACACCCCCTCACATTGCTTCTATAGCTCCCTCTTTCCAATCTTAGGCTATGTCCCCTAGTTATAGCCCCCTCCTTCCTTCTGAACAAGCTCCTCTCCTTCACCTTAAAGTTTCAATCGTGTCCCCCCACTCCCTTCTAGTCTACAATGAGTACAGATCCAGTTCCTCACACCTCTGTTTGTATGGTTTCCTCTACATACCATGCACCATCTTGGTCACTCTTCTCTGAACCCTCTCCATCCCATCTATGTCCTTGCGCAGGTGCGGTCTCCAGAACTGGACTCAGTACTGCAAATTTGGCCTTACCACAGCCTTATAAAGAGGCATCAGCACATCTCTCTTCCTGCTAGTTATGCCCCTCCCAATGCATGCCAACATTTCATTTGCCTTCCTCACCGCTTTGCTGCACTGGCTACCCACCTTAAGGTTGCTTAATATTATAATCCCCATATCCCTCTCCTGTTGTTTTGATGTCCTCCCCTCCTAGAGTGTAAGCTGCTTGTGCGTTTTTACGCCCCAGGTGCATTACAGCACACTTTTTGGCACTGAATTTTTGTTGTCAAGTTTCTGACCACCCCTACAATATCCTCAGGTCATGCTTAATTGCCTTAACCCCCTTGGGGTGTCCACCCTATTGCAGATTTTCATATCATCTGTGAATAGACCCACCCTCCCCTTCAGACCTTCCGCAAAATATCACTGATGTATATATTAAAACGAAGGTGCCCCAGTACTGATCTCTGGGCACCACACTCATCACCTCCCTCTCCTCAGAATGCACCCCATTTACCACCACACTCTGACTTCTGCCCACCAACCAGTTTTCTACCCACCTAGTTATTTTCTGTTCTACCCGAGCTTTCCAGCTTATTTACTAGTCTTCTATGAGGGACAGTGTTGAAGGCCTTACTGAAGTCCATATAGGCTATGTCCACTGCCCCTCCCTGGTCAACCACCTGCATCACCCAATTGAAGAACTCCATGAGGTTCGTCTATCATGACCTTCCATTTGTTAAGCCATGCTGCCTTCCGCCTTGCAGTCTGCTGTTCACCAGGTAGCCTACCACCCTTTCTTTTATTAGCGCATCCATCACCTTGCCCACCACCGAGGTGAGGCTGACCGGGTGATAATTTCCTGCCGCATCCTTACTGCCCCCCCCCCCACCTTGTGCCATGGCATCACATCTGCCCTCCTCCAGTCCCTTGGCACACACCCTGTATCTAGTGACAAGTTAAATAGTCTCAGTAGTGGGGCTGCCAGCTCTTCCCTTAGTTCCCAGAGTACCCTTAGGATGCAAGCCATCTGGCCTCATTGCTTTGTCCACTTTTAACCTGCCCAGTTCCTCTTTTACCCCATCTATGCTGAATATACTAGTATCCAGCTTTCTGCCTTCTCTACCCCTCCAACCCAGCTCTGGTCCCCTTCCCTCTCCTCCGTGAAGACCAAGCCGAAGTAGCTATTTAACACCTCTGCTTTCTCATAGTCTCCTTCCAGTTGTATTCCTCCCTCACCCCACAACCTTACTATCCCCTGCCTCACCTTCCTCCTTTCCCCCGCATATCGAAAAAAGGTTTTGTCTCCCCCTTTGGCCTTCCTAGTTATTTTGTCCTCAGCTTCCACTTTAGTTCTCCTTATCTTCCACCCTGCTACCCTTCTCTTCTCTCTATAATCCTCCACCCTTTGAATCATCTTGTATTTCCCGAATGCACTTTTCTAACTCACCGCCCCATCACCTCCCTTGTAAACCAGAGTTGTCTCTTTTTTTGTTCTTCCTCACCTTCCTAATGCAACTTTCTATGGCCTTCAACACCCCTCCTTTGATAGAGCCCCATAACTCCTCCACATCTCCCATATTACCCTTCCCCATCACTTCCACCCCAAATATTTTCCTCATTCTGTTAACGCTGGTCTTTCTGAAGTTCTTCACCCTCGTTCTAGTCCCATTTGCCTCCCTCCCAGTTTTTAACCTGAAAAAAGTATTAAAAAAAATTTCAGATAGCTTCCTGCGAGTCATAACCCTCACACACTTGGGCCAATTCATAGAAAATGAGTCATTTTATTAAATAATCTTGCACTGGCCTACACCAATTAAAAAAAAAAATATCTCCCTTCTCCTTCCTACAGTTTCGACATATGTTAACCACTACCCCTAGGACCAAGATCTTGGCCCTTCTCCAACCTTTCCTTATGGAATTAACTCTCAAATCTTGCCATGCAGCGTAACACCACTTCACAAAAAAAAAAAAAAAACTGCTAAAGGTGTCCACCCCTGGAGAGCAAGACATCTGCTTTTTCTGGCAGGCTGAACCTCCAGAACTAAGGGATTCCAACACAAGATCAGTGACGTACAGCAACATTTATAAATATATATTGATGGACTCAGACTTACGCAATATAAAACAGCTAATAATATATACTTTACACCCACTAAATTATACAAAATACTAAGTTCTATACTAGATATATACAGATAGTAGAAGGCATGTGCCCATCGAGCCAGTCTTCCACCATAGTGAGACCACATTTTATTTGGTGGACAAGAAAAGATTCGAGTCTGGATTTGAATACATTTACGTTATCTGCGAATACAATCTCATGAGGTAAACTGTTCCACATTTTCACCGCCCTATATGAGAAATAACCTCAACTGTTTTTTTTTGTTGGTTCAAGAACAATTTGTTTTTTGTGACTAAGTCTATCTCCCTGTTATTAAACTGAAGTCCCAGATTTTCCATTAGTTCTCTATCCCTTATTTTATACATTTGAATGTTGCCTCTCTCCCTCCTCTTCTCCAAGGTGTACAGTCCTAGTTCTGTAATTCTCTGTTCATAGTGTCTTATCCTTTATCTCGTTAATTTAGTTGCTCTGTGTTGTATCCATTTGATGTTGTTAAAGGAGAACTGTCAGCAATAAGAACCTCACACCCAAGTGTGTGAAGCTGATCTCAATTACCCTTTGTGCGCCAAAACACTTTTTTTATCTAATGATGAGTACTGCAGTGTAATAGATTGTATCAGGCTAATTTCACTGTCTTGTAAGCTGACATTTCCTGTAACCAGACATGCCAGACTCTCCTGCAGCTGACATCAGAGGAGAACTGCAGCAGTTGGAGATTCAATAACCTACTGTGAATGTCAGAGTTTTTCATAAGCTGTAATCTTGTTTGCTGGTCTGCTGTTCTCCTGGGGCTAGATACAGTCACAGAGGACTGTACTAAGTCCTGTGAGCACAGCAGGACCAGCAAACATCTGATTTTAGCTTACAAAATCTGTAACATGTATACTGCAGTCTACTGAATCTCCCAGCTCTACAGTGCTCCTTCAATGTCAATTATGGGGGATTCTGGGATTTCTGGTCACAGAAAATGGAACCGTAGAAGTCAGCAAAAGTAGCCTAATACATTCTACTATACTGCAGTAAACAGTAAGTAAAAAATTAAAAATTACTCACCATAGTAATCTTGTTTCTTCAAAGGGATCACTCATGATTAAACTGATGCAGTCAGCCTCCTGTGTTGAATTGCCCAGAGAGATGGCATGCTATGCAAATGATAGAACTCTCATTGACTCATGCCAATTTTAAACTGCTGTCCTAGTAACTGCAGCACTCCGAGTGCTTCAGATTCTTACGCAGCCTAAGTATAAGACCCTCTAGCTAATTCTTACATCACAAAGAAGAAAGCGACCCTCAAAAATCACAAATCCCCTGGGATCAGGCCTAACAAGAAACCAACTGGTTTAAAGGGTGAGTCTCTAATCTGGCCTATACATAACACGAAAGCAAATATGAAGAACAAAATCCCCTCTATTTTATTTTTTTAAAGGTTCTAGCAGGGGAGGCAGGGTGGGTGCTTTAATCATAGTGAGTGATTCCTTTGAAGAAACAAGATTACTATGGTATTTTTTTCTTCTAACCCCAGGAATCACTCATTATGATTAAACTGATGCAGACTACCAAGCAGCATCTTTGGAGGTTGGGCAGAGAACCTACTTGGGGAACAGGTTCTGCAGAACTGCTGTGCCAAACAGGCATTACTTCTGGACTGTAGATCCAGGCTGTAGTGCTTTGTGAAAATGTGCATGTTTTCCATGTAGCTGCTTTGCAGATTTCTAGTAGTGGGATATCCCTTGAAGCTGCTACTGATGCAGCTGTATCCTTGGTGGAATGTGCCCTCAGGCCCAGGGGTACCTGTTTACCCACTTCACTGTAACAAAACTGTATACATGCCACTATCCAGCAAGCAACTGTACATTTTGTGGCAGCTCTACCCTTACCCACTTCGCCATAAGTGAGGAAGAGCTGTGACTGTCTTGGTCTGTACACCTTGGTTCTGTCACTGTAATGGCTAAAGTGCCCTCTTGACATCAAGGCAGTGAAGTTTTCTTTCAGAAAAACTGGAGTTCTCTGTAAAGAAAACAGGTAGAGTCATGGACTGATTCAGGTGAAAATCAGATACCACTTTAGGAAGAAATGTCCTATTGGTCCTGAGGACCACCTTATTCCTATGGAATGAAATGTAGTCCACATGTGTAAACAGGGTTTGTAGCTCACTGGTCCTCCTGGCACAGATGACAGTCACCAGGAACACAGTTTTCAATACGACATATTTCAAGTCTGAGGTTGCCATTGGATCGAATGGTGATTCCATCAACTTGGCAATGCAGATGTTTAAATTCCAGGCCGGGACTGGTTCTCTTACAGGAGGGTGAAGGAGGCTGAGCCCCTTGAAATACTTCCTGAAAACTGGGTAGAAGGCCATGGACCTCTCCTTTTCAGCTGATAGGTAAGCAGAGACTGAAGCCAGGTGGACCTTTAGGGTCCGGGGCCTCAGTCCTAATGTGTGTCAGGTAATAGAGTAGAACAGCAAGCTCGGCCCTGGAGGGGTCAGTACCCTTACTTGAATACCAAAGAGAGAACCTCTTCCACTTAGAGGAATATGTTTTCCTAGTGGAAGGCTTTCTAGAGCCCCTAAGCACTGTCATGACTTCCTGTGACAGCTTGAGGCTAGCAAACTCTAAGTCCCCAAGAACCAGGCCTTCAGCCTCAGTGACTTGAAGCTGGAATACAGGATCCTGCCCTAGGAGGCAGTCAGCAGACTGTGCCTCCTGTGCAAGTGAATTGGGGACACCACTGACAGGGTCAGCAGGAGCGAGTACCAGTGCTGCCTCGCCAGTCCAGTGCCACCAGTACCATTGTTGCTGGTTGGAACCTCAATTTCACTAGGGTCCCGAGTATCACTTGGAAAGAAGAAAAGGCATACATAAACTTCCCTGACTAATCCTGGGCCACTGCATCCAGCGGAACTGTACCCCTGTGAGGGGGGCCTACAGCAGTACAGAGGCAATTTGTGATTTTCTGCAGAAGCAAAAAGATCCACCTCTGGAGTGCCCCATCTTCTGAAGACTGCACTGAGGATTTGAGGGTTCAGTGACCACTCGTGGTAGTCCTGAGTGATCCTGCTGACAGAATCTGCCAGTACATTGTCCTTCCCTGGAAAGTGTATGGCTGATACAGATACCTGCAAGGAGTATGCCAGGAACCACAGCTTCATTGCCTCTGTGCAAAGTGGAGTGGACCTGGTTCCTCCTCATTTGTTGATGTAGTATATGGCTGTGGTGTTGTCTGTCCAGACTTGCACCACCTTGTTTTTCAGATGCGGAGCAAAAGCTCATAGAGCCATGTACACTGCCCTGAGCTCCAGCAGATTTAGGTGCATCAGGGACGTTGAGGGGACCATGTGCCACTTTCTGTGTAATCCAGCATGTGTGCCCCCCCAACCCAAAAGGGAAGCATCTGCTGTGAGAATCAATAAGGGCTGTTCCCTCAGAAAGGGTATGCCTACCCTGAGGTTGTGTTTGTCCAGCCACCACTGAAGTACCTGCAGTAGGCTGTGGGTGACTGGAACCAGTCTGGACAGTGGGTCTGTCCTTTGTGACCAGTACTGTCTCAAGTGAAACTGGATGTCTCATCTGAAATCTGGAACCTGGCACCACTATGGTGACTGCTGCCATGTGTCCCAGTAGTCTGAAGAATTCCCTGGCTGGTTTGGGTTTGCTCAGCATAAAGGAACTTGCAACCTGTAGGATGCTGTCCACTCTGTCCTGGGGTAGGAAACCTCTGCCCAGGCTGGCGTCCAGTTCTGCTCCAATGAAATCCAGCACCGGTACTGGTTCTTGCTTTTATTTCTGCTCGTTTATGAAGAAACCTAGGGATTCCAGTGTTGATTTTGTGAGTGTCAGTGACTGCCTTACGTGTTGCAGGGACTGGCCTACAACTAACCAGTCATCCAGGTAGGGAAAGACCGTCACACCTTGTTTTCTCAGATATTTTGACTACCACTGCCAGGCATTTTGTGAATGCCCTTGGTGTAGAAGTCAGACCGAATGGGAATGCTGCAAACTGGTAGTGACCTGAGGTTAGTCTGAACCTCAGCTTCTTTCTGTGAGCTGATCTAACAAGAAAGTGAAAATAGGCATCCCATAAATCCAGGGATGCTAATCAATCCCTGTTTTGCAGTGTGGGAATGATTACTGAGAGTCTCACCATTTTCAACTTTGGCTTCAAAATGTGCTCGTTTAGAAGCCTTAGATCCAGGACAGGTCACCAGTCCCCATTTTTCTTTTTAAGAAGTATCTGGAATAGAAGCCATTGCCCCATTGATTTAGGGGCACTGCCTCCACTGCTCTGATTGATAGGTGTTTTACCTCTACCTCCAGGAGGATTCTTGTCTGCAGAGGTGACTGGGGCAAAGGTTCTTGCTCTCAGCTTGGTAAGAGATTTGAAGCGGAGTGACAGTCCCTGGCACACTACCTCCAGGACCCACCTGTCTGTGGTAATGGCATGCCAAACCTGGAGGTAGTGAGCCAATCTGCCACCCACCGGTAGTGGTGACGGTGCAACCTGTACCAGCCTGTCGGGGATTCTGTGTGGGCTGAGCCTTGGTCTGTGGTGAGGGATAAGATCATCTCATAGCCCTTCTACTCCTCCCTCAGAAATAACCTCTTGGCTGCTGGTAGACCTGCGAAGCCTGTGCTTAAAAGAAAGGACTGGGATAGGATCCCCTACCCCTGCCTCCCCTATATTGGGCCCTATAAAATGGGGAAGACTTTTCTTTAGAATTACTTCTATAGATGGCCTTATATTCCTACACCTTTTTCATGAAAGGTTTCTGTTTTGTCACCAAATAAGGAATTTTTCTCGCTGGGAAAATCCATAGCCTCAGCTTGAGTGTCCAGGGTTAGGTTGGTAGCCCTTAGCCAAGCAAATCTCCTGAGGGAGATACATAAAGCCATTAGCCTGGCTGCGGTATCATTAGCATCCATAGCCATGTGGAAAGTACAGTTACGTAAGAATTTACCGTAACAGTAGATCTTCGAGAGGAGCTCTTGCAGCAGGCTATCACAATTAGGATTATGCCGCAGGCACTAGGATCCTCTGGAAAACTTCTCAGCCAGCAATACCCAGCAGGGACCGCCCCCAACGTCGGCTCCACCCCAGCGTCAGCTCTGGTACAAAAGGGGGCTGACCCAGCTCCACCGCCAAGTCCAGAGAACGATCCCTGACAGGAGAATGGAGCGAAGCACGAAGATGGAACTCTGTACACCTCAGAGGGGGAAGGAGGGCAGGAAAGTAACGCCTGCTGCAAGAGCTCCTCTCAAAGATCTACTGTTATGGTAAGTTCTTACGTAATTGTACTATCTTACTTTGAGTGGGAGCTCTTGCAGCAGGCTATCACAATTAGGACTGAATCCCAAGCAATCCCTCACCAAGGAGGTAATCGACCTCGGAATGTGGAGATGGAGCTGAACATAGAGGCTCAAGACAGTAGTTCCTGAAGGACTGCCAGGCTGAATCCTGCATGGTATCTGGAGGCAATGTCCAAGCTGTAGTGCTTCATGAAAGTATGCACTGAATTCCAGGTAGCAGCCATGCAAATATCCTTAATGGATACGTTCCACAGTGCGGCAAAGGAAGCAGACACTCCAGGGGCGGATCCAGGAGTCCTATAGATGGGGGAGCTCAAATCAGATAAATTAAAATAATAGGCCAGGGGTTTGGTGGGCCACCTAGGCCCCCAGAAATTTAACATTTTGGTGCAGCCTGGTGCATTTTGGAGGGTATTTCTAATACAATTTCTACCCATTTTCTCCCTTCCCATGCTTTGTGAGTTGCACCGTTGCACCATTCCCAGAGTCCCCACAGGCCACATGACAGTATGTTGCCCAAAATACCCTCCCACCCCAAAAATAAAACAAAATATCAAAAGAGTGCAGCTGGGCAGCAGCACATCCAAAACACACAAAAATGAGACAAGTTGAAAGAGACTTGGTGATACAAATTAAATGACAATCCAAGTAAACAAGTTCACAAATGTCTCACTCCAGCACATTATGACAGTACCATAAAGCCAACCCATTCCAGTTTGTCCAGCAGTACAGATTAACCTATCCCCTAACCTTACCTCAGTAAAAAATACATATAACTATAGAAATATGGGAACAGTCACTTTGCTATCTAGTTTCAGAAAATATAATTTCAAGTTTGCTTGCTATTTTTGCAAAGCAGATTTTATTCTATAGAGCAACTTATTCCAAAGAAAATACATTTTTAAATAAATAAAATATGTTTTATCGTTTTAAATTTCCTTTATTGGGATAACCCCATGGTATGAGGGATCTCATTTTTATGATAGGCCCAAGAAGTCAGTAAGCAGACAGCAGAACACAGTTTTTAAACAAATATAAAAATGCATTTTGTTTATTAGCAACATCACTTGCTTGGGTGCATCACAACTTGCACCCCCCTTCCTATTCAACACATATAACTACATAAACTAAATATTAGATTCTATCAACTTTTTTCTCTGGTTTTGTAACTTCCTGTGTCAATGTGCCAAACAAGGTCTTACGACTTCTGTTGCTAATTTTGCTTTCCAAGCATGCAGAAACTCCTGCACGTGCCATAGTATACAGCAGAGCACCTTCAAAACCCCCATGTCTTAATTCCCTCTGTGCTCATTCACACTGTACAACCACGACTGAAAAGACCACACAGATCAGACATACAATACATACTGACGTTTTTACCTCAGTTCAAAGGTCTCATGTACCAGTTTCTGCCTCTCCTGGCTCATGTTGTTGCTGAGACCAGACCTGCCCCAGCATTAGTATTGTACCATTCTTAGTAAGCTACTGGAGGGCAATACTCTCCAACTCCCTCTCCTGCGAATCCACACCAAAATCAATTTGCCATACAGGACAAAACCAGCAGTGACATTAAACTATTTTAATGTCATGAATTTAAGCTCCCCATACTAGAAATTAATAACACTAGTACTACATTTATTACACCCAGTCTGATGGAACACTAATGTCCTGTCGCATCCTAGCAGCCACCTCCCACCCACCATGGTCTGAGACTCTGAAAGTCTTTTTTTTCAAAGCAAGAAGTACCTGATTAAATGAAGACTTGATCCGTTTTCAGCAGGCTGAAGTCTATGTGCCCCTAGTTGAGTACTGTCTCCGGTCACATGGCCATCAAACTTTTTCTCTCTAGATAGCACACACTGACCCCATGACTCCTAATGAGCAGAGCTCTCAGCTACAGCTTGCTTTGGCTACCGGAAGCTGACCTGAACCTCACTCCAGCTCCTTGTGCTGATTTACCAAGGCCACACTGACCCCATGTTACTGGACTGCTGCCACCTGAAACCCCAGGCTCTGCTCTTCACTTGTGGGCTCCTCTCTCTGTCTGCTCCTCAGTAGTACACTCACGCCTCTCTTGCACCAATGTTAATCTTCTTCTGAGTGAATGAATTACAGCTCACAATGTTTTGGCAGCCTAGACATTTAAAGAAAGCACCCCTTGCTAGCCACATCCATTACTGGATGCAACAGCAGATCAGCAGCAGTGAGCACCAGGTGACCTGGTTGAGACCTGTATTGTTAAGGTCCACTCCGCTTTGCTGCAGCTGTATTCCCCCATGCACGAACCCCACACGCACATGAACAAAGGAGCAGCAGCAAGCCTGCAAAACTAGAGAATGAATGCTCAGGCTCACCAAGGCAAAACCAGCTGCTGCCACAGTGCTGGGACCTGACCAAATGGCGCAGGATAAAAGTTAGTAAGACATTCATGCTGGAGACTGGCTTTTCCGGGGGGGAGGGGGGAGATTAACTATGTACTGCAGGTGGGAGTGGTTGTTTACTACACTACCAGGACACTGGAGGACAAATGAGACCAGTGTGGCTCAGACGGCTTACAGGGAGGCATTAGTGCATACCGATTAAGAATGCAGCACAGTGTGTTACTAACAGACGAGCTCCATGATGGGGGAGCTACAGCACCCTTAGCCTCCCTCTAAATCCGCCTATGCACTCCCCTGGTGGAGTGACCCCTAACCGGACTCGGAAGGGGCTTGTTGTGCTTTTCATAGCAGAAAGAGAGACAGTGGACAATCCATTTAGAAATGGTCTGCTTGAACACCGGTCTACCCAAGTGTTGTGGTGCAAAGGTCACAAACAATTGCTCCGATTTACGATGATTAGCTGTACGCTTAATGTAATACCTAAGCATCCTGTGAATGTCCAAAGTGTAAAGGAGAGCCTCCCCTCTGTTAGAGGGCAAAGGAAAATAAACTGGAAGGTCAACTGACCGGTTGAGGGTCAGCTCCCCAGACCACTTTCGGAAGAAACTTAGGGTTTGTTCTCAGGGAAACCCTTTCCCTGTGGAAAATTAAGTACAGCTCTTTATACATCAGAGCCTGAAGCTCAGAAACTCTGAGCTGAAGTAATGGCAACTAAAAAAACAAACCTTCCAAGACAGGTATCACAGCTCACAAACCGCTGCAGGTTCAAACGGAGGAAGGGTAAGCTTCTCCAACATAAAAAGGAGGTCCCAGGGTGGGACAGGATCCCGAATAGGAGGTCTCATATGAAGAATCCCCCGTAAAAAGGTGCGTGCCACGTCCAATTGGGCTCAGGTTCTGTCACCCAAAAGGGCATGATAAGCAGAGATGGCCCACATGTGCACCTTTATGTAGGAGTAGCTCAAGCCTTGTTGGTATAAGGAGAGGAGATACTGAAGAGCTGAGTTCACTGGACAGGAAACGGGATCCAAATGGTGAGACGAGGCCCACAAACAAAAATGCTTCCATTTCATAGTGTAAGTGGAGTGCGTGGAGGGCTTCCTCGTCGACACAAGAATTTCCGCCACCTCTGGCGATACCCCGTACCTGTACTTTGCTACGTCTAAAGGAGTCAAGCATGAAGGTGCAAGGATCGGAGATCAGGATGAACCAGCGAGCCCTGATCCTGGGACACCAACTGTGAGCATACTGGCAGCAGAATTGGAGGTTCCATGGAAAGCCGCTGAAGTAGTGGGAACCAAATCTGCTGAGGCCACAGTGGGGCGATCAGAATCATTCGCGCCCCCTCGGCCTGTAATTTCAACAGAACCCTTTGGAGGACAGGAAAGGGAGGAAAGACGTAAAGAAACCTCCCTGCCCAACATAGGGACAACACGTCTGGCCAGAAAACATCAGGCGCGGGCTCTCGTGAGCAGAAAAGTGGTAGTTTGGCATTGCGTGGTGAAGCAAACAGGTCCAGTTCTGGACGACCCCATCTATCGAACAGCTGGTCCACTACTGACTGCCATAGCTCCCACTCATGAGCCCTGGACCGAGATCTGCTGAGACTGTCGGCCATGTCATTGAGGACACCCGGAACGTGCACCGAGGAGAGAGTGATGTGCCGTTCCAGCGCCCAATACCAGACTCTCATCGCCTCCCTGCACAGGGGGTAAGAATGAGTTCCCCCTTGCTTGTTGAAGTAGAAGATGACCGCCATGTTGTCTGTCTGAATCAGAAGAGAGCCTGGCATGAGGTCCTCCTGAAAAGCGTGTAGTGCACTGAGGACTGCTTGCATCTCCAGGACATTGATGTGGAGTTCGAGCTCCTCGGGGGTCCAGATACCTTGTGTTTGGTGGGCCCCTAGGTGCGCCCCCCACCCCAAATCCAAGGCATCCGTTGTAAGGGTCTGATTTGGGGGCTCAGGATGGAAGTGGACCCCTCTTCCCAAATTGAGAGGATCCATCCACCAAAGAAGCGTTCTCTTTACTGGCTCCGTGACTCTGACCGTGTGGTTGAGGTCATCTGAGCACTGATCCCACTGCACCCTGAGCATCCATTGTGGGATCCTCATGTGGAGGCGGGCCAGAGGAGTAACTGCAATGGCTGCCGCCATGTGCCCCAGAAGTCTGAGTAAGGTCCTTGCTGAGACCGAGGAGTCACTAGAACTGATCTGGCTATCTTCTGCAGGCGATTGCCCCTCTCGGGGGGGAGAGAAAAGCCATGCCCTGGACCGATTCCAGGACCACCCCAATAAAGATGAGTCTTTGGCTGGGTTCTGGGGAAGACTTTGGAAGGTTCAAGGTGATCCCCAAGTCTCGGAAGAGTGTATAAGTATCTCAGAGAGCTTGAAGCAGGTGTGACCTTGACAGGGCCGCTAGCAGCCAATCGTCCAGGTAGGGAAAGACATAATGCCCCTGACGCCTTAGAGCCGCAGCCACCACTGCCAAACACTTCGTGAAGATTCGATGAGTGGAAGAGACGCCAAACGGAAGAACTCTAAACTGATAATGCTCCCCTTGGAAGTAGAACCTCAGGAACTTCCTGTGAGGGGGAAAGACCCCGATATGCATATACGGATCTTGCATGTCCAGGGAGCAGAGCCAGTTCCCTTGGTGCAGCAGAGGAAAAAGATCTGGAAGGGTCACCATCCGGAACTTTTTGTACTCTATATAAAGATTTAGTGAGCCTAGGTCCAGAATGGGACGAAGGTCCTGGGTCTTTTTTGGAACCAGGAAGAAGTGGAAGTAATACCCTTTTCCCCGCTGTCTCAGGGGAACTGGTTCTATCGCCCTTTTTTGCAAGAGGGTCTGTATCTCTCCTTCTATGAGAGGAATATGAGGAGGATATTTGGAGAACCTTGGTGGAGTATCTGGAGGAATCTCCGTGAACTCTAATGTGTGTCCTCTCCTTGTGACGTCTAGGACCCATTTGTCCACAGTTACTGAGCTCCATCCCAGAAAGTACAGCGAGAAGCGACCCCCTACCACCTCCCCTGGTACCTCTGCCAGAGGAGGGGGGTTGGAAGAGAGTCACTGGGCAGAGCCAGGGGTGGGCAGAGAGGCCTGGGAGGACTTGGGCCCACGGGGAGGAGCATCACCAGGCTACTGGTTGCCGGTTCTCCTCCAAAAGCCTCCTCTCTGATGCTGTTCATTGCCACGGGCTTGACCACCTGAGGGCTTCGAAATGTCCGCTTTCGCTGCCTCCGCTGGTCTCCACGGTACATTTGGTGGACAGACCAGATGGACTTGCCTGACTCCTGGAGGTGAGAGATCAAAAACTCAGTCTCCTGCCCAAACAAAACGGTACCCTAGAAAGGTAAGTCCCAGATGCCGGGCTGCAGATCCTGATGAAAGCCCGAAACCCTCAACCAGGAATGGCGCCTGAGGCAGACACCTGATGTTGCTGCTCTGGCTGCCATATCGTACGAGGCATGCAAAACATGCGTGCCTACGTCCGAGCCCGATTTGAGAATCTCCAGAATCTCCGTTTTCTTCTTGGTGTCTGGCAAGACATTAACCTGCTCTTGTTTCTGCTCCCATAACGCATTCTGGTACTGGACCATGTGCATAAGGAAATTCAGGGACCTAACCGAACAGGTGGAGGCAGAATACACTTTCTTGCCCACCTGGTCCAAGTAGTGGGATTCCAGGTTGGGAGGCTGTGAGCTGAGATGTTTAGGCTGCTTAGATTTGTCGTCAGCAGCCGTAACAACTGAATAGTCTGTCTCAGGATGCTCGGCCAAGAATGGTTCATCCTTCAGGGCTCTATATAGCCTGTCCGATTTCTTCGGAACTGCCGGGACTGAAGCCAGACATTTCCAGGTCACTCTGGTGAGGTCTTGGAACGTGTCCACTAAAGGAGGCACCACCAAGGGTTTGGTCTCTTTTTGCCTCTGGTACTTAGCCAAACGTCGGCGTTATGGATCCAGGTCCTCCGTGTCCCACTCACTGGAGGCCTGGATGTGCCTCATGATGTCCATGAAAGTGGGATCGTCAGGAGGCGAGTGTGGCTGGTCCTTCTCTCCCAGGGAACCCCCAATTCCTGAAAAGGAGAGGTAGAAGATGAAGAGGAGGAATGGCTACTGGGTGATGAGTAGCCAGACCCGTCATTATGGCTGGTCACTCGGCGTCGGTGGCTCACGATTGCGGTCCGAAGACCGGCGACGGTCATGGGACCGATGGCGGAGTGGAGACCGACATTGGGAGCGGTCCCATCTAGCAGAACAGGAACGGCTCCTAGTGTAAGACCTGACCTGGCGTGGGCTACCCGATCTCGTAGAATGCCAGTGTCGGTCACTGGACAGTGACCGGGAACAAGCCTTAGTAGGAGGAGTAGGCGGCGGCCTGTCAGGGGTCTTCCTCAGGGAAGAAGCACCTCCTGGCTGTGGTTCACCTGAAGGGTCTGGAACTGGTGATGGGGCTTGCTTCAGGGGGGGTCCGCTTCTGGACCTGCCCCCACCAGAAGGAAAACAGATTCTGGAACTAGCCCTTCGGAAAAAACAGAGGCCGCTTTCCCTGGAAATGGAATATCCGGGACATCGACCTTAGCAGGAGAGCCCACTTCTGAGCCCCAGGACGAGGAGGACTTAGGAGATGATGACGCAGTCCCTTCGCCGGCTGCACCCGGATCTGTTGCCCCATCACTAGGCGTCAATAAAGGGACAGATGACAGGGACCTGACCAGGGGGCACGGCAGTGTCCTTGGACTCCGTAGGAGCGCTCTTGATTGGCAGCGCCGGGGCCTTGGAAGGTGGGGCAGAAGCTTGCACCTCCGAGGACTTCACATTGACCCTAAGCGGAGTCACCTTAAGCTTCGCTGGCCTCTCCCCCAAAGGTCCAGCCTTAGCTTGGTCTTTAGACTTGGGATGCTCACCTGAGCCCTTGGATCCACGGGCTGTACTGGGAGAAGGCTGCGAGCAGGAGCGAGACTGGGATCTGGACCGGTGCTGGGACCGACTACGGTCTTTTTCGTGGGATTGCTTGGACTTATCCTTCTTCTTCTGCTTCTCCCCTGAGGTGTGCAGATCAATCTTTTGTTCCAGCAGATGCGCTTTCAGGGCCTTCAAGTGGCAGATCCGTGTTTGGCTGGTGAACTTCTTACAGGCCGAACAGGCCGCAGTGTCGTGGTCAGGGCCCAGGCAAAAAACGCACTGCCGATGAGTCTTTAGACGGTATTTGGAGGCCACAACCGCACTTGTTAATATGGGGTCCCGCTGAGGAGACCGATGATGGCAGGCGCTGAAAACCATCTAAACTTGTGGAGAAAAATCGCAAAAAGAGCAAAAAAAAAAAGTACTTTAGCTGGGCTGGTAAGCCAAGATGAGCAGGTACTCTTCACGCGTGCGGGACGCGGCGGGAAAAGAACTGGGGTGGAGCCAGGTCAACCCCCTTTTGTACCAGAGCTGACGCTGGGGTGATGCCAATGGGGGCGGTCCCTGCTGGGTATTGCTGGCTGAGAAGTTTTCCGGAGGGTCCTAGTATCTGCGGCATAGTCCTAATTGTGATAGCTCCCACTCGAAGTAAAATCTGATATTTGGTGGCATCAAGGGCAGCCCTTCCAGGTTCTTGCAAGTCGACTGCCACTTCACCTTGAACTTTATCAGACAGAGCAAGAACAGAATTCCATAATGCCTTCTGATACTGAACAGCACAGGTCATATAATTTGCCTGCCTAATAATGAGTGAGGCAGCCATATAACCATTCTTACCCACGGTATCCACCTTTCTTGAGTCCTTGTTAGGGATATGGTTTGCTAAGGGGATCCTGGCCTTATCACAGGCAGCAACCTGGACCACCCCTTCGGGATCAGGGTGACTGAACAAAAGATCAGCAGTGGCTCTGTCCAACTGATATTTCTTGTCCACTCCAGGTACTGAAGTTGGAGTCTTTAGTATTTGCAGTACAACCTTTTTAAAGATCTGTGCATTGGCAACAGGTGTTTTGTGGGGACTAACCCCTTCATATCAAGGAAATCAGCTTCCTCCACATCGTCCTCCGTCTCCTGGAGGGAGAGATTGAGGTTATCCACCATGTTCTTTATGAAGGCATAGTGAGAGGTGTAGTCCTCTGGGTGGGGAACTAAAATCCTGCTCTGGGGAGACCTCTAGCTCTATAGTTTCCTCTTCATCCTTCTGAGGACTTCCATACAGAGGCTGAAGTTCCTGAGGGCAGTGTAACTGGTGTGGGAATCGGGATCACAGCCTGTAAAGGCTTGCAAAATCAGTAAAGCCTTTGCAATATCCTCAGTTGAGGGCATATTTTGCTGGTCTGGTGGGAGCTCCTTAGCCTTCTCGGCCAGAGGCGCAGCAACATGTTTTTCTTTATATTTTTTTTTAAGTGAAACAGCTTCAGCCATTATCTCAACAGTCCTTTTTGATCTACCTTGCTCAGTTTTTTCTGCTTTGTCAGTATCCTTGGGCTTAATTCTTATCCTTATTATTAGGGACAGAGGGAGAAGGGTTTTCCTCTGCAGCACTAGCAGAGGTAGAAGCCATTTCCTCTAATTTTTTACATCTCTTTTTCAAAGTCTTGGGACAAAAAGTTTTACAAATTTCACAATTTGAAAATACATGACTAGTTCCCACACAAAATACAGAGGGAATGCCTGTCTGCTTTTGCTATAACATGACCACAAGACTCACAATATTTGAAACCAGTGGGTCCTGTGTTTTTTTTAGGCTCATCACTAGGGACCTCTGACATTGAGCAAAGTACAACAATGTAAACATTAGCAAAAAAATAATTGGTTCCCTGGAACCAGCAAATTCAAAATTAAACAACCGCTATCGGTTCCTGGAACCGAGCGCTAACTTCGTTCCTTGACTGAAAACAGACTAAATTTAAGTAAAAATATAAATGGTCGACGAATCCTAAGGGGGAACCGTCGAGTAAGCAAGAATTAATGCTTAATTTGAGGTAAAAACCTCAGAGAACCATGAATCCCTCAGTTCCACTGAACCGTGAAAAAAACAATAAAAAACAAACCACTAATAATCTATACCAAACTAACTTATAAGACAGCAATCTAAAATGAATAACTTAAAACGGTACTTATCGACCAAATTAAAGGATCTGAAGTAAGTTGAAGGAGAGCTCTCTGGGACGTCTTCACTGGCAGGTGGAGTAAAGAATCTGAAGCACTGAGAGTGCAGCAGTTTAAAATTGGCATGAGCCAATGAGAGTTCTATCATCTGCAAAGCATTCCATCTCTCCGGGCAGTTCAACACAGGAAGCTGACTGCATCAGTTTAATCATAATGAACGATCTTTTTTTTTTTTAACTTTACACAAAGTACAAATTAGTCAGCCTCACACTTAGGTGTGATGCTCTTATTGCTGACAGTTCCTTTTCAAAATCTCTTCTTAGGTGGGGACTCCATACAAGGGAACAATAATCTAAGTGAGGTCTTGTATATGTTTTATAAAGGGACATACACCATCCAGACTTTATCTCTAGATACAAATGACCTTTTAATACATCTCAGGAGGAAGTAGGCTGTTGGTCAACTAGGATCTGCAGTTTATCCAACAGGTAGGGAAATGGGAAGACTAGGTGGGCCAAGTGGTCCTTATCTGCCATCAAAAGGCTCGTCCACATGGCATTGGTGCAGTGTAGACTGGTGCAGCCATGCTTGCTGAAACGCTGTGGGTCAGCATTCAGATGGCATGGCCAAAGGAGCGCTGCAGAAGCTGCCCAGAAGTTCCAGCAATTTGAGGAGTGTTTCAGCTGGGAAAGAGGCATGGGTGTGGGTCAGGCTCCCCTATGGTTGTGACAAAGATTGGGGATAGGTCTTCTGACCCGAGTTCAGTTAAACTTTTTATAGCTCTCTAAACAAAGCTGAATTTGAGTAAGTGGTTATTTTAGTAAACCGAGGGCTAAACTTTGAAGAAAACATGATGGTCTTAGAGTTGAGCTGCGACACTGGGCATGCTCTTATACATATGCATATACACATGCCCAGTGTCATGGCTCAAATCTACCACCATTATGTTTTCTTCAAAGTTTAGCCCTCGGATTACTAAAAGAATCACTTCCGAGTTCAGCTTTGTATACACAGCCAAGAAAAAGGTTTAGCTGAACTCTGGTCAGAAAATGTCTGTAAATGCTGGCATCACATCCAGAGGTGCAGGCTGGGAAAAGCCTGTGACAACATTGTGGGTGGTGTGGATGGTTCACCCAGCAAAGTAAAAATGCTGCAAAACACCCGCACCACTTTGCGATCCCATGAAAAGAGGGATCGTGGTCACAACAAAACAGAACCTGAAACGGCCAAACTGCGGTGTTCAGACATGCACAGTAGCAACGATCTTGCTGCTGTGCACCTCCAACAACGCAGAATTGGCCGTGTGAATGAATCTAAAGTCTGTTTCTATTAGCCTTTCCCATAACCTTATTACAATGACTGACAAATCTCAGGTTTTTACGAATTATTCCTAGATCTTTTTCATTTTCTACCTCTTAGCCGGCTGCCATTGAGGTAATATTTATGATTACTGTTATATCCTAAGTGCACAACCCACACACTTCTCCTGGTTGAACAACATTTCATTCTCATGTGCCCATTATTCAACTGCCTTAAGATCCCTCTCCATATTATGCAGTTGTTCTTTATTGTATACTGTCGCCCCTAACTTAAAATCATCTACAGACTTGACAAACCAGATGTCGACATGGCCATTCATGTCTGCAATAAACAACCCAGACAACACCGGGCCCAGCACATGCCCCTGTGGCACCCTGCTGGTCACCTTTTGTATTCAGGCCCATCATATAAAGTTTTCTAAGTAAGATTTTATGAGGAACTTTATCAACTGCCTTTTGCAGATCCAGAAAAATAATGTCAGCGGGTTCATTTCTGCTCAGAGCTTTGCTGACCCTTTCACAGAATACAAGTGTGTTGGTGGTACACGATCTGTTCTTTCAGAATCCACATTGGCTACAGTCAACTAGTTGTTTTGTTTTAATACCTTCTTCCAATCTATATTTAATCATATGCTCCATTATTTTTCCGAATACGGAGGTCAAATTAATTGGCCTATAATTCATGGGATTGGCTTTATTTCCCTTTTTGTGGATAGGGACCACTGTCACTCTTTTCAAGTCCTCCAGAACCTCCCCCAACATTAGGGACAGATTGAATATTGTCATTCAAAGATCTATAATCCACTCTCCTACTTCTTTTAACAGTCTTAAGTAAAGAGGTTGTCTGGCCCTGCTAATTCGTTAACTTTAATTTTATCTATATGCTCCCTGTCCTCTGTTTTTGTGATGTGGTTGATCCCACTGTGAGATATAGACTTTTTAAGTTGAAATCATTGGTTACTTGTATTGTGATATCTGGTTTATTAAAAACTTAGCAAAAATGAAAATTAAGTACCTACTGTAATTCTAGATCTTCTTGTATGGTCACCATTCATTACTTTTGGGTGTAAGCCGGAGGCACGCACCTGCTGCGGGAGCTTTTTTTTGGGGGGAGGAGAGGAGTCAGCGCCAACGGTGCCACCCACGTGACTGACACACCAGTGCAGAGCATGCGGGTTGGCCATTAGGTGCCGCTGACTCCTCCTCCATCCCAGTTCTGTAGAACTGGAGAGGCAGAAAACAGGGTTCAGAGAAAGAGTGTGATGCAAGAGAGCCGAGGGATAAGGAAAGGATATAAACTGAAAAAGGAATAAGCCGGATAGAGGACAGGAGGAAAGAACCCTACCGTAAGTGGCCATAGGGTCCCAATCCTTGGGCGGTCTCAGGGAGAGGAGGAGACAAGGATAGAAAGGAAAGACAGGAAGGAAGAAGAGAGAGGGGATAAAGGGAGGGAGAAGACTAACTGCCACCACAATTAGAGACCACTGGCTTGACAGTTTCAAAGTCCCAATGGGGCTTGAAGGCAGACTTCTCCTTCCCCTCCCTTATCTGGTAATTTCAAAGAACCTAGAGTCTAGGTCTCACCAACTGTCCCAGAAGGGAAATCGTCTAACCAGAAGAGGAGTGAGTCCTGACTTAGGTGCAGGCAAAAACAACTTCTGGAAAGAGGTTTTGCATGGAAGGACTGACATAGTTCTCACTCTAGGGGAAGAGAACCATGGCTGATCTGTGTCAAGGAGGGAGGGAGAGGGATTTCCCATGGACTCTCTTAGGACTGTACCAAAAGAGTAGCAGCCAAGGGGCTAGACTAGAGGATTATACAACCCCACAATGGTGAGTACATTCTAAGAACTGGAAGAGTATCTGCAGGAGTTCCCTCAGGGATTTTAGGACGAAAACCCTACTCGCCCTCTTTCAGGGCGAACTCTCTGTGACTTCTGAAGAAGGAACAGAGTGCTCTAAGATATCATGGGGACACAGTCCCCAACCGGCCTGAGAGGAGGAAGGTGAGCAGGGTGGAGGTGACGCCCACAAATTGAGGCCCATGAGGGGATGCAGGGTGGGAACCAGTAATGAATGGTGAAGATACAAGAAAAGATCAAGAATTATGGTAGGTATGTAATTTTCATATCTTCCTCTTGTCAGTCTTTACCATTTATTACTGCTGGGTGAGTACCAAGCCCCCCCGAGAGGGGACCTGGCACAGCTCTGAGGAAACAGATACCTCAGTTTCCTGTGGGTGGAATGCAGGAGGGGGAGACCCTAGCCGTACTAGACCAAAAGAAAGGTCTAAGGCTGGTCAGGATGAAGAGGCATACCCCGTGGCCGGGTGGACAGGAGGCACCCCTGAAGAACTCTCCTCGCCCTGCTGGAGAAAAGGCAGATCCCCCTGGAAGGCAGAGGAAATCACCCTATGCCAGGCAACGGGTGACAATCTGAATAGATGAAGCCACGCCATCTGCCTAATGCACACTGCTGTCCTTGCTAGTCTGGATGCCACCTCACTGGTGTCATAGAACGCCCTTGCCTGGTGCCTTGCAAGCTCCAGACCCTGAGCAAAGAGGGCAATGGCCTATCTAGATTGCTCTGAATCAGGCAAAGATGCTAGCACCTGAGCTAACATCGACCACAGGTGCCTGTTATAAGCAGTGTGGTGTGCCTGGTGAGAGCCTATACACATCAACGCATGGGCTGAAGAGAAAACTCTTCATCCCCACCGGTCAAACTCTGCGGAATCCAGATCTGGGGGTCAGTCATGTGCCAGGTGCTGAGGCCTGGAGGGAGTATCTAGGGACATCAGGACCAAAGGAGGGTGAAGTAGGGAACCCAGAGACTTCTGGAGGGTGCAATACCATCTCCTACAGTCTTCTGGGGCTAGAAAAGGGGCAGTTGGAGACTGCCAGGCGCGGATAGATGCTTCCTGGAAAGGAATGGGCCAGGAGGGCACCACCAGGTGGTGAGCGCTGAACTAAGAAATGAGCGCGTCTCCTGCTCAACATTGCTCTTCAAAACATGGAAGATGTGAAGCTCCGGTACCAGCCTCGAAAGGAACTGCTGATATTCAGGAAAATCCGCGTCAGAGGACAGGTGGACAGAGTGTTCCTCTCCCTCAGAAGAGGGAGACGAGGAGGAAGAGAAGCTCGAGTGTCCAGAGGACTCCTGCGATGGGGGAGGCCGGTGAAAGACCTGTTTGTCCATGGCCCTGACGTAAGTGGGAAGGGCTGCTGCAGTAGCTCTGAACGTCTCCCAGGTTAAGGGCCCCATGGGACCCACATGGCCCGGGAAAGGAGTAGGTGTCTGAAGAGGGATGTGCGATGGACACCGAACAGAGAGTGCCCGACCTCTGCCAGGGCTCCGATACCCAGAGACTGGTCCCACCGATTGGGGGGTGTCCTGAGGCCATACCGGGTTATGAAGGTTGAACTTGAGAAAGCAAACTCCGGAACAGCCCCGAGGGGAACTCTCCCATGATGCACCAGGAGTTGCATGTGTCCAGAAAGGCAACCCTCCGAGCTGCCAACCTAGGGTGCCTCTGAGACCTTGAGGGAAAGGTGGGGTTCAGTGCTGCAATTCCTGTACACCCCCCAGTAGGGTAGTGGGTGGGGTCAGCCACACCTCAGTTCGGCCCCTCAATCCCTCGGACTCAGAGGCAGCCCCTCTTCCTCAACACCAGCGTGAGGTCCCCCAATCCTGCAGGCCCCCTGAAGGAGGCCACAGAAGAGGGGGTCCCTATCCCCCCAAAGAGCCATGGCAGTACCAAGAACGACAGCTACTTGAGCCTCCCCAGAGGAGGACATCCCACCCTGAGCTCCCGAACCACCATCCCCAACGGATCCATGGCCACCTCTAGCCGAAGGATTCTCAAAGACAGCCGGCTAAGGGGACTCAGGGATAGGTATGCTGGGCTGCCTAGTGCCACATCCCAGGGGTTCCGTAACTCCGAGGAGTCCAGTCACCAGTCCGGGTCTGCATCCAAGTCATCCCCCTCCGGTGAGGAGGTGACGAGGCAGACCTCCAGGCTAGCAAACCTGGAGAGCCCCTGGCAGCAGCGTCACGAGAGGCACAGTTGTGGGACATGGCACCGTCCCAATCAGTGGCGCCGAGGGTCCGCGACACTGGGGAAGCCTGCACCTTTGTGGAAGTGACTGCTGGGGCACCGCCAGCAATGCAGCTCAGCAGGGAACCGCATTGCTCCTCCAGCGCCACAGAAGGGGTCTCCTCCTCAGCAAGGCTAGAACTGGAGGAAGCCTCCTCCCCGACAAGCTGTATAGACCTGGGAGGGGACCTGGAGGAAGGGTCAAGAGTCCTGGGCTCGGCAACCTGCGAGCGACGTTGTCCTCCAAAAGTCAGCAGGGCCCTGATGACTTTGAATGTGTGGATTTACAGAACACGGTGGTTCATGGAGAAGCAAGCTTCGCAGTGGTCCATACTGTGGCGAGGTCCCAGGCGCTGCAGACAAACATCATGCCAGTTTGAAACGGAAAAATGACGGCCACAGGGGCACCGAAGCATAGAGCACAGCCCACTTCGGATTTACGTTTTGCCCCAGAACCTGACATGATTCGAAATAAACACAACTTTAGCAAAAGATTCTGGCACCGCTAACAAGAGAGGAACGGTCTTACCACAATCCAACAGTGTTGGGATGAGAACCGGGATGAAGACAGGAGTCTGAGTCAACAAAGGCGTCAACCTTGGCGCCCCTTCCTTTATTACCTTTAAACTCAAACTGGACAAATGGTTAACAAGATAGGAGAAATTATCAATGATCCACATATGTGGAGGACAATGTCTATGGGCTTTTTGCCTTCTTTTGTCCCACAGACCAAGTAACCAAATAACCGAAGGTGAAGGCCTAATGGCGTACTTAGAAGCTCTAACTTGTGCAGCAAGTGTGACCTCGATGGCGGGACAGAACTGGGATGGAGGAGGAATCAGTGGCGCCTAAAGGCCAACCCGCATGGTCTGCATTGGTGCATCAGCCACATGTGTGGCGCCATCGGAGCCAACTCACCCCCCCCAAAAAAAGCTCCCACGGCAGGTGCATACCTCCAGCTTACACCCAGCAGTAATGAATGGTGATAACTGACAAGGGGAAGCTATAATTGATGAATATTTGTGCCATTTGTCCTGGTTTACCTACATCAATTGATCCTGTGTTTAATGGTCCCACCATCCTGTCTGTTTTATTAATATAGGTGAAAAAAGATTTGACACCGTCCTTTGTATGGGCTATGTGAAAATCTAATTTTTTCATTTTTTTTAATTAAACGTTTACTAAGTTTTAGTTCGTTCTTGTACTTGTCTGTTCTATTCACTACTATAATTTTCATAACCTTGTATGCACTTTTTTTGTAAATTTTTTCTTATTTTATTAGTGAACCAAGGAGGCACTTTGTCCTTTGTATTGTATAGCTGTTTATTCAGTACAAGCCGATCTTCTAGCTCTACTAATTTCTCCTTAATGTCCGTCCATAAAGATGATACTGTCTGTATATATGTTGGTTTCTCCCCACTCCCAGTTCCGCAGTTCAATAATAATGTTCTCATAGATTGCCTTTGAATAATTTTTTGCAACTGTACTTCCCTTTATCTTTGATGTTCTTATAACTGTATTCAAGTACACCATATTTTGGTCACAATTTATTAACGGTTCCATAATCTCAATGTTATTTTTGTATTCTGGTCTGTCAATTATAACCAGGTCTAAGATGTTATTGTTTCTAGTCAGCTGTGATACCAGTTGACATAACCTGTAGCAGATCATTTTCAATTACATTGTTGCCTTTTAGATTTTCCCAGTTAATACCAGGTAGATTAAAGTTCCTCAAAAAGAGTATTTCATTACTCCACCATATTACTAATATTTATAAGGAGTGCATGATGTTCCATACTGTTGGTATCTGGGCATCTATAGCAGACTCCAATAGTTAACTTTTTCCTGTCTTTTGTATTTCAACCCAAATTATTTGAGTTACTCTCTTCAGTAATATTTTTAAAATTAAAATCAATACTGTTCATGTAAAGAGCCACAACTCCACCTTTACGGTCTTCTATTTTTAGAGAAGCAATTATAACCTTTGATGTCCTGGATCCATTCAGTGTATTCATTCCACTGAGTTTCGGTGATCGCAGTTAAGTCTGCTTCCCTGTCTGCCATAATTAGCTTGAGCTCTGTTTTTACATTTAATCCATTTCTGTTCTTTGTTGTTGGAATGTTTTTTTTTTCCATATCTAGCACTGACAGTAGTAACACCTCTCCCTACCTTCCTTAGTTTAAATGTTTATTATTTATGGTACTGTAAAATACATTTCCCAACATTTTAATTCCTGATCTACTCAAAGGTAGGCCGTCCCGCCAGAATGAGTATTTCCTATCTATGGATTTAACCACGGAAGGAATGAGAGCAGGATTATTCCATACCATTTGAGACAGCTTCTCAAAGGAGGGCTGTACCAGAGAAGTCAAATCCGTAGGGATCTCCAGAACATGGAGGTATTGGAGTCGTAGCAATTTCCCAGGATCAATGTCAGTAGTTTGGAGAGAAAGAGTGGAAATCAAATTTTTCCGCATAGACTTAAAAGACAGGTCCTTGACCACAGGCTCTGCAGCAGAAATGGATCCTTCCACTTCATCACCCAGTCGAAGGTCTGGGTCAGGCTCAATGTCATCTCCTGACAGTCCAGGAGGGACTGCATGGACAGGAAAGGAGTGAAAATCAGAAGGAAATGAGGGGAAAGCAGCGTTAAAGGAGGAGTCGTCCTGAAAAGTGGATGGCCCCTAAGAACCGCGCCACAGAAGCATAATGGCGCAGAGGCCAGATGGTGCCGCAACTCCACACGGTGCAGGCAGCGCATGGCGCTGAGGGCGAGCGCCCTGACACCACAGGCGCCAATGAAGTGCATGGCACCGAGAGACTGGCCGGCGCCACGACATCATGCGGTGCCAATGAAGTGCACGACACCGAGGACTGCGCCGAAGCGTACGCTGCCAAGAAACTCAACGGTGCCGAGGACGGTGCTGACAGACGCATCGGCGCCGAGGGTGTAGAAAACACCCCAAGACTCCGAAAAACAGGATTTGAGGAGAAGGGGGGGAAGAAGAACAAGAGACAGAGGCATCGGTGTGGCCCTCTGCGCCGCAGCCATATGAGGGGGGAAACACGAAGCCGCAGTGTCGATAGCACCGCAAAACGGCCGCCAAGACGACTAGGAGGCTCAACTGTTCTACCTGGTCTCCCAAGAAGCCTGAAGGCTCCCGGTGGACCGGGCTAGGCAGTTGGACCAACCTCCGAGCCCACTGCTCCATAAGAGCGGCCCACTGATGAAACTGCTCATCTGAAAACCTACCAGTGGGCGGGGTAGGGCTACGATGTCGAAGACGTTGGCTACCAGAAACAGAAGCTGGTGACTCCGAAGGAGAAGACTGGCAACTAGCTCCAATAACTGACCATCTACGCGCAGACATATCAGAGGGCGACCTCGAGTGATGCCTTCTCTTTTTTGACCTGTGGGCTGAAGAAGAGCTCGAGGCCGAATGGTGCTGAGAATGCAACCGTTTATTTTTATGCTTTCGAGGGGACCGCCCGCCCCCTCAGGCATCGTACTGACTGTTGTCAGACCCCCACTCCGGAGAAGGCGGCGGACCGGACCCAGCCTGGCTGACTGAACAGCTTTCATACGAAGTCTCCCTATCGTCACCTGACCCGCTCATGGTCAACTCCGTCAACGTAGGCTGAGACTTCTTTGTAAATAAGAATAAACAAACGATACTTATTCGAGATATTACTACAAAACAACAAAACTGAAAACTATGCTGCTAGTTTGACTCCCAGCGGGCGAGCGACGTCGTCACTGAAGCGCACTCGACGGCGAGAAAAAAGGAAATGAGGCGGTTGGAGGGTCGACGCTGAGATAATCATTACCGCACGAGCTGAGGCTCGCGGTGCCGCTCCTCGCGGCTCCATCTCTGGCACCGGCCCTCCAGCAAAAAGTTTGCTCCCGCTGGGTCCTAGTGCCTCTGGCATTATCCCATTAGTGTGAATGAGTGGTGGACACTTATGTCCAGGAAGATTTATGTTTTTTCTAATGGAGTCTTGCTGTATTCTGACAATTGCAGTTAGCTCCAGCACTTGAACTGCCCCGGCGAGTAGAGGGTTAAATTTCTATGCAGGGCATAGAACGTTGAGCTTGAGCTCGGTTGAAGACTCTGTCTGCAGCACTTTGAAACCAAACCGTCAGATTCTTATGAGCTAAAACTCACTCGCCTATCTATGTGGAAATTGAAAATTTCTACTAGCCAACTGGCGACAAAACATTTTTAGATTTCCAAAAGAAGACTCAAGTCAGGAAACCCAAAAATGAACAAACCAGGCAGTAAAGCATGAAAAAGATTACTAATAAAAAAAACACAAAGCACACACATCAAAGGAAGTGTGCTGAAGACACCACTGGGGTGCAACACTGCATCTGCCCACCACTTCCCAAAAACCTGGTTCTGAGAGGGGAGGCAGGGAGGGAGGTCAGAATACAGCAAGACTCCATTAAGAGAAACATAATTACTAAGGTGAGTAATTTTTTCTTCAAACAACATGAAGTCTTGCTGTATTCTGACTATTGCAGACTACCAAGAAGTACCCCTATGGGGGAAGGACAGAACCTACTTTGGGAATAGATACTGTAGTACTGCTGTGCCAAACCGAGCATCACTCCTAGCCTGGATATCCAGAGAGTAATGCTTGGTAAAGGTATGGACTGTTTTCCAGGTGGCTGCTTGGCAAATTTCTAGCAAAGGAATATCCCTGGCAGCAGCCAGAGAATCAGCTGTATCTCTAGTGGAATGAACCCTCAGGCATGAGGGTGGAATTTTACCTAGTTTCTCATAGCAGAATTGTATACAGGACAAAATCCACCTGGCAATAGTTCTCTTGGTGGCAGGTTTGCGCTTACCTACTTCCCCATAAGTGAGGAACAACTGGAGGGAGTCAAACCTGTGACCCTTTGTACGTTCAATGTAGTAACTAAGGGCTCATAACATCCAAACTGTGTAACCTCCTTTCTCCTGAGGAAGAGTGATCAGTGAAGAATACAGGAAGAGATAGACTGGTTTAAATGGAAATCCGAAACCACTTTGGTTAAGAACCTCCTATTGGTTCTAAGGACCACTTTATCTCTATGGAATGAAAAAGTCAGGCTCTACTGACAGAGCTTGCAATTCACTGATACATCTGGCAGAGGTAATAGCTACCAAAAACACAGTTTTCCAAGTCAAGTACTTAAGCTCTGCTGAGGACATAGGCTCAAAAAGAGGTTGCATAAGCTGAGCAATGCAAACATTCAAATCATAGGCAGGAGCAGGATCCCTAAAGGGGAGATTGGTATGAAGCAATCCCTTAAAAAATTTACAGAATACAAGGTGAGATGACAGTGAAGGCGGCTTTACCACCGACAAAAAAGCAGAAGCAGCTGACAATTGTACTTTGAGAGTAGCTGCTCTGAGGCCAAGGCCATTAAGATAAACCATATAGTCCAGGACTGTAGACAAATCAGCAGTGTCTGAGGATACATGCCTCCTGGAACACCAAATGCTGAATCTCTTCCATTTGGAGTTATAAGTTTTTCTGGTGGTAGGCTTCCGAGAGGCTTTGAGAATATGCACAACCCCTTGGGACAGATGCAAGTCTGCATATTCTAACTCTTCAAGAGCCATGCCTTGAGATTGAGGGACTGAAGATTGGGGTACACCAAATCCTCCCTTGAGAGAAGGATAACAGGTTGTAATTCCTTGGAAGAGACAGGGGAAGATGGACTACTAGGAACAGCAACAGGGGGTACCAAGGCTGCCTGGCCCAGTCTGGAGCAATCAGAATCACCCTGCAAGGTTGTGACCTTATCTTGACCAGAACTTTGAAGAGGAGAGGAAAGGGAGGGAAGGCATAAAGAAATTTCCCTTCCCAGTTCAAAATCAGAGCATCCAGAGGGACTGAGTCCAAGACTGGGGGTCTGCAACAAAACAGAGGAAGTTGGTGATTGTCTGGGGCTGCAAAGAGATCGATCTCTGGAGTGCCCCATTTTGAAAAGATTACTTTCAACACCAGAGGGTCCAGAGACCATTTGTGATGGCCTTGGGAGATCCTGCTCAATGCATTTGAAAGTACATTGTCCTTCCCTGAAAGGTGGACTGCCACCAGGAAGGTTTGCAGAGAATAAGCTAGGGACCACAATTTCATGGCTTCCGTGCACAAGGCCGTGGACCGAGTGCCTCCCTGCTTGTTGATGTACCACATGGTGGTGGTGTTGTCCATCCATACCTGAACCACCTTGTTCTGCACTGACTGAGAAAAGGCCTGCAGGGCCAGAAAAACTGCCCTGAGCTCCAGGAGATTGATATGAAGGAGGGATTCCCGAGGGGACCACAGTCCCTGGACTGTGAGGGCCCCCAGATGGGCTCCCCACCCCAATACGGAAGCATCTGTGGTGAGGACCTCAGAGTGAGTCTGACAAACAGAACTCCTTGCCTCAGATTGTCCAGATCCTGCCACCACTGAAGGGCCTGGACTAGAGTCTGAGAAACCGGAACTAATTTGGTAACAGGATCTTTCCTTTGGGATCAAAAGGCCCTCAGATGGAACTGAATGTCCCTCACCTGGCACCTCGGACCACTGCTGTGGAGGCTGCCATGTGGCCCAAAAGCTGGAGGAAGTGCCTTGCTGGTCGAGAAACTAGAAGGCGGAAGGAAGAAGCCAGCTGTATAATGGCTGTTGCCCTTTCCAGGAAAAGGAAAGCTCTTGCTTTGACAGTATCCAGCTCTGCTCCTATAAAGGTGAGAAGCTGTACAGGCTCGAGAACTGACTTGGGAAGGTTGAGAAGAAACCTCAGGGAAGTGAGTACTTGCTGGGTCACTTGCAGATCTGACTTGACTTGGTCCGAGGACTGGCCCACAATGAGCCAGTCATCCTTTTTCTTCTTAAGAAGGCCACTACTACTCTCAGGCACTTTGTGAACAGCCTTGGGGCTGATGTTAGCCAAAGGGCACTGCAGCAGCGAATAATGCCCTGAGGCAATTGAACCTGAGGTACTTTCTGTTGGAGCACCTGATGGGAATGTGAAAGTAGGCATCTTTGAGGTCCAGGGAGGCTAGCCAGTCCCCTGGCTGTAGAGAGGGAAGAACTGTTCCCAGAGTCACCATTTTGAATTTTGGTTTTAAAAGATGTTTGTTCAGGTATTTTAAGTCTAGGATGGGTCACCACTCCCGTCTTTTTTGGGGTAAGGAAGTACCTGGAGTACAGACCTTTGCCCCTGTGTAGGGTAGGAACTCTTTCTATGGCCCCTAAGGCCAGTAGAGACTAAACCTCTACCTCCAGAGCAAGAGTTTGAGGTGTTTGCAGGTGGAAAGGATCTGGTTCTCAGGTACCTCCAGGACCCACCTGTCTGAGGTAACAGACATCCAGTCCTGGACAAAGTAAGCCTGCCTGCCCCCTACAGGGATGGGGGAGTCGACCTGGGCTGACATCAGTGTCTGCTTGGCAGTAGCCTTAGGCTGAGGAGTGGATGCAGCCCTGCTCATAGCCCTTCTGCCTCTCCCTCTAAAGAACCCCCTCTAAGAAAAGGGAGAAGAGGCCTGTGCTTTGGTAGAAAGGCCTGTGAAAAGGCCTGCCCCTAGCTTGCTGTCTTTGAGGAGTTGCCTGCCTCTCCTTGGCCTGTGCACTCCTATAAGTGGTCCTATACGCATCCATTTTCTTCATGTAAATCTCTGTCTGCTCCCCAGAGAATTACTCACCACAGGGAAATCCATGGCCTTAGCCTGGGTGTCCTGTGAGAGGCTAGTACATCTGAGCCAAGCCAGCCTCCGCAGAGCCACAGATGTAGCCATGACTCTTGATACATCATTGGAGTCTGCAGCAGCATGAAATTGTACCTTTGATGCCTCAATCCCATCAGCAGCCACCGCCTCCAGCTCCTTGGCCAGCTGGGGGGAGGCCTGTTTAGCCAGTGCCAATAAAGTGTCCCACCTGGACTTCTGGTACCTGGCTGTATAGGCCATATAATTAGCCTGCCTGAGTCCCATAGATGATGCCATGTACTGCTTCTTTGCCATGGCATCTATCTTCCTGGAGTCTTTGTCTGGGGGGGTGTGAAGCCAAGGGGATATTAGCCTTGTCACAGGCTGCAGCCTGCACGACCCCAACATGGCTGCATTGCAGGTAGACAAACTCTGTATCTGAGCCTGATAAAGTATACCTCTTATCCATACTTCTGTCAACAAGCGGTACAAAATTTGGAGACTTTAGAATTTTTTGTGTCTGCTTCCCAAAGGACTTATGAAGGGGAATAAATCAGGCTCCTCTTGATCCTCCACAGCCTCCTCCATAGGAAGCTGGAGGGTTTCAGCCACCTTTCTGTAAAACAGATAGTGGGGAAGGGACTCAGAGAGCCTAGGAGGGGAAACACCTGAAGGTCTGTCTGGGGAGATGTCTGGTTCCACAGGCACATCCAGACTTTCATAATCATCATCATTCTCTTCAAAATTCCCCTCCTCTTCCAACTCCGGTTCATAAAAATCTTCAGGGGTATAAACTTGAACCAGGGGAACCGACCGAACCGAACCCCTGCCAAGTGGCACCGGATCAGTCAGAACCGGACAAAGCGAATCAACAATCCGAATCGCCCTGGCTATTTCTTCAGCAGTCGGAACATGGACTTCTGGATCCGAATCGGTCGATTTTTCTTTGCGTTTTCTTTTTGTAGGAACCAATCCCTCAGGATCGGCTCTCCTCTTGCCTGAAGAAGTATCGCCCTGGTCAGAGAGCACTCCTTCAGGTTCGGTGGGAACCAAACCGGGCTGGCCTTCCGGGTCAGCGGATTTTTTGGCCTCCTTATCCCTAAGTCTACCTAATCTCTTTTCCAAGACTTAGGGAAATTTTTTACAAATTTGGCAGTCTGAATCGAGGTGGTCAAACCCCAGACAGCAAACACAGGTGGTGTGGGGGATCAGCCTTAGCAAAGACCTCCACACACTCACTACAGTGTTGAAACCCAGTGGGCCCGGTTTTTTCTTGGGTTTCTCAGACATGGCCAACCTAACCAAACCAACCCTTTATAAGGCAACCGCCAGGCAAGACTCACTTTTCGGTTTCTAACTGTGTTATGGGTATTGGGAAAAAAAAAATGTAAACATTACTTTTTTTTTTTTTAAACCGATAAGGACTGGTAACCACACTCTAAAAAGATTTAAACTAATAGATCGGTTCAGCCGAACCAATTTAGAATTACAATTTTCAATTTCCACAAAAATACAGAGAAACTACCTAAAGTACTTACTGTACTGCAGACAGAGCCCTGAACAGACAATGCGGAAAAATAATACGGAATAAACTGACAACTTTAACCAACTTTTGAACCAAGCAGAAGGAGAAATCTCCGAAGCAACTGTTCAGTGAGGCGGAGTAAAGAATATGACAGTTTGGTTTCAAAGTGCTGCAGACAGAATATTCAAACGAGCTCCAGCTCAACGTTCTATGCCCTGCATAGAAATGTAACCCTCTACTCTCCGGGGCAGTTCAAGCGCTGGAGCTAACTGCAATTGTCAGAATACAGCAAGACTTCATGTTGTTTGAAAGTCCTCGCTGCACAAAAAGAATCACAAAATAGGAAAAAACCTTGCATCCATGTATTAAAAAAAATAATGGATATGTCACTAGGCATTACCAGCGACATACCGTCTTGAGGTTCTGGACGCAGGAACCTCTTGAGCTTTGCTCTCGAGGTTCCTACGTGTCCAGAATCTCTTGATATTACTCACAGGTAATGCCTAGTGACCTATCCATTATTCTCTTTTTCTCCCACTACCATCTCGCTATTAGATATATTGGTCGTTTTGGGGGTCTACTCCAGTTTTTAGTATTGCTTTCTAATACCATTCCATTATTTGTTGTGTTTGTGGTTGGCTCCGCCTCTGTGTTACTAATTCCAGAAGTTCATCCAACCGATTTTCTATTTGTTGTAAAAGATCAACATGTGGAGTGAACCGTTCCCCCCCCACCCCCACGTTTCTATCTAAAAAAATGGTCCATCAACAATCTTCTGCTTGCTCCAGATGCAAACAAGAACCGGGTAATCTGAAGCACATCCTATGGGACTGCCAGAAGGCAAAGAAGCTCTGGGGCTCCATCCAAAATAATCTAGACCCTCTCACAGGGTTGGACACCACCTTTACTCCACAAATCTGTCTACTGGGCCTGAACCTCGGCCAGATTTTTGGTGTCCGGAAGGTTCACATTTCCCTTATCCCTGCTATAGTGAAGAAAATTATATTAAGGCACTGGCTTGATGAAACCATTCCCACCTACCAGGAATGGCACAATACCATGCTAGAGGATGCAATTTCTTATGCAGTTTACCATCCTTGGACCAACTCCTAAGCTACACAGCTTGCTTACTAGTCATGGTAGCTTGCTTACTAGTCTATGTGGAATGGTGTTTTAAAGCCTCACTGAAATGTAGGTAGCTACATCCACCTCTCCACCGACTTAGTTCCTTGATCACCCATTCAAAGAACTCTTATCAGATTCATTTGACATGATGCCCCAATGAATCTATGCTAACCTGGGTCTTGTAAATCATTGAATTCAAAATATTCCACAATTCCTTCCTTCATTAACTTTCCCACCTGAGTCAAGCTGACTGCCTTATAAGCCAGCCCCTTCCCTGCTATCACTTTTGTGAAGTGGGGCTACATCTGCCCCCCTCCAGGACCACTCCTGTTTCCAATGAGCTGTCAACTAGAGCCATCAGAGGTTCAGTCAGTTTCTCCCTCAATACCCTTGGGTGGACCCTGTCTGGCCCCATTGCTTTGTACACTTTCAGACTTGAGAGTCCCTTTAGGACTCTCCTCCGAAAATGGACTTGTGTCCACCTCCCTCCCTCCAATGATCCTGTTACATTTTGTGGCCCCTCCTTGTCTCTTTGTATTTATATGTATTTGTTCAGGATGTCTGCCTTTTCCTGTTCCCTTTCTGCATGGCCCCCCCTTTCCTTCTTAACCTTACAATCCAACCCCTGGTCTTCCTTTTTTCGCTTACATACCTAAAGAAAATGTTCTTTCCCCTTTTGTTTCTGCCTTAGTGATCCTCTCTTCAGTTTGCACATTTGTGCTCCTTACTGTTCTCCCTGCTTCCCTCCATTTCCCCTGATACACTTCTCTATCCTCCTCCCTCTGCATCTCTTTGTACCTTCTCAATGCTACCCTCTTAGCTTTCACCTTTCTGACACCTCTTTCAAGAATGAAAAAGGTCTCTTTTCCCTCTTTCTTTTGCTCCCTTGACGCTAAGGTTTACTGCCTTCATTATTTCCCTTTAGTTTCTCCCACTGTTCCTTCACCACAGCCAGTTCATCTTCCCCGTCAGGAATTAAGTACACACTTTTGCAATGAAGAATGATTTAAGTACATTGAAATGGCTAAAAAAGACCAGCAGTGAGCGTCATTGATGTTTTTAAAGCAACTAATTTCCATTAAAACCTTTCCAGTTGCCAAGAGCAGAATTCATTACACAAACGTCAACCAAAGTTTGAATTTGTGGACATTCCATTTTTTTTTTTTTACTTTAGAAATCTGTATGAAAACAGGCTTTTAGCCTTTTAAGCTTTACCTGTTCCTGCTGCTTTTTCTGCCTTGCAGTCAAGAGTCCTTCAATTGTGAAAACAAAATCATTTACAAGACAACTGATGTTGCAACAGGTTATGATGTTAGAGGATCATGACTTCGAGGCAGGAAAAGCAGCAGGAACAAATTAAGTCTAAGGGGCAAACAGTCCGATTTACTGCAAAAGTCTTTAGTAATTAATGTCCTGTAATTTTGGGGGGAATTATTATGAGATTTGAATCCTGCTGGTACCAACTGTCAGTGTTTTTCAAAAAACCGGAAAAATCACTTCAAGTTCACACACCCTTTTGTTGGTCGGATAGCTATAATTAGGGTGTAGGTTTGTCATGGTCAATCACAGAAGTCATGGAGAATTGACGCATGGGTTTCTGCTGGTGCTTTGGATAGGGTCATATTTACAGTCCCTCAGAACACTGCCCCAACCTGGCAGAACAAAAGTACTACGTATACCACAGTGCCTATACAAATGAGGGGGTCCATCTTGCATACCGGTGCAGTGGTATATTCAAAGGTTTCTAGTAGCAGTAAACAGACCCTAGAGTGGTGCTACCACGGCTGAAAACCACATCTTATTCGAGCCCTAAGCCCATGCCCCCAACCCCCAAAGGCAGGTTGGCTGTACACAAGCCACCCACCCAGTGTCAAGCAGTCCCCTCCACCCCCTGAATACTCATCTGCCATCCACCACATACATCCCTGGAATTACAATCAGAGCTCCAGATAAGGGGAGTACTGACCTATTTTACTCACCTCATTTTAGGAAATACTCTTCAGAGATTTTTTTAACGAGTACCAATACTCGCCAAACATTTGTAAATACTCCACACTCCAAAGAATAGTGGTTCATAACTGGTGATTCAAAAGGAACATTAATTTTTCCCCCCTCAATTTACAGCACTTGCATCCGTACTAACTATATTTTAAAACTGGTGAGTAAACATCTCCCACCTAGCAACACTGGCCTAGATATTCAAAGGGGTTGCGCTGGCTCACCCCAGTAATGTGCCCCAGGGCAATATTCAAAAGAGGCACTTGCGCAACGCAAGTCCCTATGCGCCAGGGCACAATGATAATGTATGCAGTGCATCTGAAGGGGGCATGCCCATGCATATCGTGCACATCCTGATATTCAGCCCGGGATGTATGGTGCGTCTGCTGGCACAATCCCTAGATGCGCCGCACACCGATGGGCACAGCTGAGCCCCCAAAAAAACGGCTCAGATGCTGGCCACCCACAGGCAACCTGCTGTACCGCACGGCGCAACACCAACCGCAACACTGTCCACAAGCACCCATATGTACCCTGTTAGTCTAGTGGCACCCTCCTCCCTGCCCATACAATAATATGTACGACTCCCTGGTAGTCTAGCAGTACCCCCCAACCCACCCATGACCAGGTTCGCCAGTGAACCATAGTCCAAAACCTGTCTGGTGGTCCAGTGCCCCCACCCTCACTTACCCACCCCAGCACCCACCTTGTCATCGGCAGGCAGCTGCAACCGCCTGCATATCACCCGGCTGCATGACAGGCGTGCAGTATGAGCTGTAAACCCATTGGTCCTCACTGTGGACCAATGGGCTTCTGTACATACTGTACATGTCACTCACAAATATGTGAATGAATGACCTTCATTCACATATTTGTCGGTGACTTCCCATATATGCACTGCAAGCTGGGCTTTCAGCTCATATTATACGCTGTCATTTGGCGGGCCGTATGCAGTTGAGGTTGCAGCTGCCTGCGATGATTGAGGTGTGTGCTGGGTGGAGTGAGAACTCACTGATTCACCAGGGGTTGGCGGACTACGCTTCACTGGCGATCCTAGTCATGGGTGGGTGGGGTGGGTACCGCCAGACTACCAGCCATCTTCAGACACATTGAGATGGTACTGGTGGCAACAGCCACGGGTTGTGGAGAGGGGTGCCACCAGACTACCAGGAAGGTGTCCGGATCTCATTTCACAGCGATCTCAGCATCAGGAGGGAAGGGGGCTGGACTGCCAGGGACTGAACTACATTGTTGTTGGCGATCGCCTATGGCGGGGGGTGCCGCTAGACCACCAGGGACTGCATCATTACAGTCCGGTGCTCACCGCTTGGGGGGGAGGCCACATATTGTCCTCTGGGGGCAGCGCATGCAGGGTGCCAGGCGCATTTCGCTGGCCTGCCCTGCTCAATGCATGCAAATGGCTCCATTTGCATGTCCAGGTCTGAATATCTAGGAATTGCACCCAGTGCAGCTACAGTTGCGCTGGAGCATTCCCAGTCCTACCTGTCTGGGGGATGTGCTGGCACACTGTATATGCGCCCTGCGCATTCTGTGCTATATTCAGAGGTGATGTGCCATAGCAGGAATATCTCCCTTTCTTGCTATGGCACACCTCGGTTGTGCTGTGCCACCACTTGCGCCACTGCCGGGTGCATTCTGAATACTGGGCCCATGATCTGCAGCATTGTTGGCACCAGATCAGTTCTTACCTAGGAAAAAACTACATTGTATTTAAAAATGTACTCCTCACTCCACTCCGTCTAGACATTTATATGCATCTGAATTTAGTTTTGCTCACCTCACTTTCAAAATAAGGAGTACACTACTCATCCCATAAAATCTTATCTGGAGCCCTGGGTACAGTGGTTCCCCACCTCCACCACCCATCCAGCTGTAATAAAGTTATCCCTGGTGGTACAGCAGAAGAAAAAATTACTCACCTTAGTAATTGCTTTTCTTCTCATGGAGTCTTGCTATATTATAACATTAGCAGTCAGCCACTGCAGCTGAACTGCCCCGGGGAGGAAGGAGTTAAATCCAGAGGATCTGGAGTTCTACAGCGCGAGGGCGCTGTGCCCAAAGCTCTATCTGGCAGTTTCAAATGAAACTGTCAGATCTTCTGAAGCTAACATCAAAGAGCAGAAAGTCTGTGTGGAAAAACTACACTAGCCCATGGCTACCTACTAGTAGTAGTAACAACAATATAAACAACAAAGAACACCCAGAACCATAATAACAAAATTGATGGTATTATGGTTCTATACCGACAAGCACATTATGAACCCCCCTTCCCCAAGACTCAAGTCCAGGAAGGGGCAATATAAATAACCTAAATGAAAGCAACAGATCCCTAACCCAAAGGAAAGAGGGTAAAGGGATAACTACAATGGCATGACACAGTGCTTGCACCAATTCGCCACCCCTACCCAAGTAGAGGTTCTGAGAGGGCAGGAGGAGGTGGTTATAATATAGCAAGACTCCATGAGAAGAAAAGCAATTACTAAGGTGAGTAATTTTTTCTTCAAACACCATAATCTTGCTATATTATAACATTAACAGTTACACAGCAGTACCTCCATGGAGGAGGTGCAGAACCTACTTAGGAAATAGGCTCCTGAAGCACAGCTGTGCCAAACCAACATCTCTCCTGGACTGGACATCCAGGAATAATGCTTGGTAAAGGTGTGAACTGTCTTCCAGGTAGCAGCTTGACAAATCTCCAGAATAGGAATGTCCCTAGCAGCCGCTAGAGCAGCAGCTGTACCCTGGTGGAGTGGGCCCTCAATCCTGAGGGGGTACTCTACTAGTTTCTGATAACAGAATTGGATACAAGAAACAATCCACCTTGCAATTGTTCTCTTAGTGGCAGGTTTTCCTTTGCCAACCTCGCCATAGGTAAGAAACAGTTGGAGGATTGAACCTATGACCTCTAGTGCGCTCTAAATAGTAGCTTAAGGCTCTTTTGACATCCAAGCTGTGCAGTCTCCTCTCACCTGAGGAAGAATGCTCAGTGAAAAATACTGGGAGAGAGATAGATTGATTCAGGTGGAAATCAGAAACCACCTTAGGCAAAACTTTCTATTAGTCCTAAGGACTACCTTATCTCTGTGGAAAGAGATAAAATCTTCTTCCACTGACAGGGCCTGTAACTTACTTGTCGTCTGGCAGAAGTGATAGCTACTAGGAAAGCAGTTTTCCAAGTTAAATACTTGAGCTCTGCTGAAGACAGAGGCTCAAAGGGGGTTGCATTAACTGAGCAATGCAAATATTCAGGTCCCAGGCGGGAGCTGGTTCCCAAAAGGAGGTTAGTATGAAGTAACCCTTTAAAAACTTGGAGAACACAGGGTGAGAAGAAAGGAGGCAGGCTTCCTGCTGACACAAAGCAGAGACAGCTGCCAGATGAACCTTCAGGGTAGCTGGTCTAAGGCCTAGGGAATTCAGATGGACCAAATATTCCAGAAGAATGGGAAGATCAGCAGATTCTGGGATAATCTGCCTCTCAGAGCACCAGATGGAAAACCTCTTCCACTTAGAATTATAAGTGGCCCTAGTGGAAGGCTTCCTAGAAGCCTTTAAAATATCCATGACACCTTGAGAAAGGTGTAAGTCAGCAAATTCTAGCTCCTCAAGAGCCAAGCCTTGAGGTGGAGGGATTTGAGGTCCGGATACCACACTCTCCCCTGTGCACAGGAAAGTAAGTCGTGGACTCTGGGTAGGCTCAGGGCAGGGTGGACTGCCAAGGACAGAAGCAGAGGGTACCAGGGCTGTCTGGGGCAATCAGAATCACTCTGCAAGGTTGAGATCTGATTTTACTAGTACCCTGAAAAGAGGAAAGGAGGAAGGCATACAGGAACTTCCCTTTCTAGTCCAACAGAAAGGCGTCCAGAGGACTGAGCCCAGTACTGAGGCCTGCAACAGAAAAGAGGAAGTTGATGGTTGTCTGGGGCTGCGAAAAGATCTATCTGAGGAGTGCCCCATCTGGCAAAGACGGACCCCAGCACTTGTGGATTCAGAGCCCATTCGTGATGGCCCTGAGAAATTCTGCTGAGGGCGTCCGCCAGGACATTGTCCTTCCCTGGGAGGTGAACCGCTATCAGGAGGTGTTCAGGGAGTAGGCCAGAGACCACAACTTTATTGCTTCGTGCACAAGGCTGAAGACCGAGTGCCCCTTTGCTTGTTGATGTACCACATTGTGGTGGTATTGTCTGTCCTGACTTGAACCACTTTGTTCTGGACAGAATCTGAAAACACCGAAGAGCTAAAAGACAGCTCTGAGTTCCAACAGATTGATGTGGAGCAGAGATTCCTGAGGAGACCACACCCCTGGTGTAAGATCGCCCAGGTGAGCCCCCACCCTAAGAGGAGGCATCCGTGGTGAGGTGAGGGAGTGAGAAATGGGAATGAAGGGAACCCCTGTCTTAAATTGCTCTGGACCTGCCACCAGTGGAGGGCTAGGATCAGAGTTTGAGTAACTGGAACCAGCTTAGTAAGGGGTCCTTCCTTTGAGACCAATAGGCCCTCAAATGGAACTGAATGTCCCTCATCTGGAATCTTGCTCCCTACCCGACAGCTGTGGAAGCAGCCATGTGCCCAAGGAGTTGCAGAAAATGCCTTGCTGGTCGAGAGACCCATGAGGTAAAGGAGGATGCCAGGGCGATGAGTCTGTCCACCCTTTCCGAGGGAAGAAAAGCCTGGCTAACCTTGTGTTCAATTCTGCGCCTATGAAAGTTAGGACCTGAACCGTTCCAGAACTGACTTTGGTAAGTTTAGCAGGAATCCCAGGAAGTGAGAAGCTGCTGGGTGACTTGCAATGGGTTTCACCTGACCTGGAGACTGACCCACAATGAGCCAGTCGTCCAGGTAGGGAACCACACAACCCTTGCCTTCTTAAGTGAGCCACTACTACAGCGAGACATTTTTTGTGAATACCCTTGGCGCAGAGGTCAGGCCGAAGGGCATTGCCCTGAACTGGTAGTGGCCTGAGGGCAGTTCGAACCTGAGGTACTTTGGGTGAGAAGGCCTGATCAGAACATGAAAATAGGCATCCTTGAGGTCCAGGGAAGCTAGCCAGTCCCTGGCCTTAGGGAAGCAATATCATTGCCAGAGTCAACATTTTGAACTTTGGTTTCAAAGATGCTTGTTCAGGTACCTTAAATCTAGAATGGGCCTCCATTCTCCTGTCTTTAGGGGTAAGAAAGTATCTTGAATAAAGCCCCTTGCCCTGATGGCAAGGAGGAACCCTTTCCACTGCTTTGCAGTCAGAAGAAGAAACCTCTGCTTCCAAAGCAAGGGCTTCTGAAGGATTTGCAGGTGGAAAATGTTTGGCTCTCATCTTTGGAAAGTGTTTGAAGCTGAGAACCAGACCCTGGCCTATTACCTCCAGAACCCATCTGTCCATAGTTGAGGACAGCCAGTTCAGCTGAAATAGCCAACCTGCCCCACTGGTACAGGAGAATCGGCCCTGGGCACCCCATCAGGGTGCCTGCTTAGCAGCAGCCTTAGGCTGAGGGAGGGGACGGTCTACTTGTGCCTGCCTACCCCTGCCTCTGAAGAAACCCTCTGCGAGACAGCAGAGGAGGCTTGAATTGGTAAAAGGCCTGAAAAGGCCTGCCCTTACCTTCTGGGAGCATGCCTTTGTGGCATGGCATGCTTCTCCTTAGCCTGGGCACTTTTGTAGGTAGTTCTGTATTCATCCATCTTTTCATATAGTTTTCTGTTTGCTCCCCAAACAGAGAATTTCAAACTACAGGAAAATCCATAGCCTTTGACTGGGTATCTTGGGACAGATTAGTGCATCTGAGCCATGCCAACCTACAGAAAGCTACAGAAGTGGCCATGACCCTAGAGGAAACATCATTAACATCAACAGCAGTATGAAATTGAACTTTAGAGGCTTCAATGCCATCAGCAGCCACCTGTTCCAACTCACTAGCCAGCTGGCCATGGGCCTGCTTAGTAACTGCAATACTGTGTCCCACCTAGATTTCTGATATCTAGCCACATAAGCCATATAATTTGCCTGCCTGAGTCCCAAAGAAGCTGCCATATACTGTTTCTTAGCCATGGCATCAATCTTCCTGGAATCCTTATCAGGAGGATGTGAGGCCAGAGGAATATTAGCCTTGTCACAGGCTGCAGCTTGTACCACACCTACATGACTACACTGTTCAGTAAGGAAGTCTGTATCCGAGCCTGACAAAGTATACCTTCTGTCCATTTTTTATCTACAGGAGGGACAGAATGAGGATTTTTAAAATCTTTGTTGTTTGCTTCCTAAATGACTTATGCAAAGGAATAGACAACCTCCTAGACTCTGGAATATCCATCATTTCCACATAATCAGGCTCTCTTGCTCATCCACAGCCTCCTCTAAAGGAAGCTGGAGGGTTTCTGCAACCTTTTGTAAAAAATAAAGAAAGAAGGGACTCAGACAGAATAGGAGGAGATTCTAAAGGTCTGTCTGGAGAAATGTCCGGTTCAATGGGCACGTCCAGACCCCCAGCCACACATATATTGATCAAATTCCTCCTCCCCTCCTGTGGTTCATAAAAATCCTCAACTTCAAAATCCTGAACCACTGGGACTGAAGCAGAACCAACCTTTTACCAACTGTTGGTGGTTCTACAGATCCCTGAGACAGTGACTGGACAATCTGAATGGCTTTAGCTATCTCTGCAGCAGTTGGAGACACAATTTTGGACCCCAAACCTACTGATTTCCTTGTCTTTTTCCAGGGACTGGTTCCCTGAACCAGCCTTCCTTTGCCCGAGTCTCGCCCTGGTCAGAGGGCACTCCCTCTGGTCAGTGGGTACTGGACCGGGCTGGCCATCCGGGTCAGCGGACTTTTGGCCTCTCGTTCCCTGAGCCGGCCCAATCTCTTTTCCAGGGTGGCTGCAGGGAAATTTTTACACACCTGGCAGTCTGACAGGAGGTGGTCAGCCCCCAGACAATAAACACAAGTGGTGTGTGGGTCAGCCTTGGCAAAGGCCTCCCCACAGACATCACAGTGTTGAAACCCAGTGGGCCCGGTTTTTCTTTTGGGTTTCTCAGACATAATGCCAGCCTAACCAAAACTTGCCCTTTTGATGGCAGTGCCAGGCAAAGACACCCTTTATCGGTTCCTAACCGTGTCACGGGTATTTGAAAAAGCGTTATAATTCTGTTTTTTTAGAACCGATAAGAACCGGAACCGCACTCTAAAACCCACTGTACACTTTTAAAATGTAGAAATAACAAACCGATCGGTTCAAACCGAACCGATAATTAATTTTCCACACAGACTTAAAATTTAGTACTTACGGTTTACAGATAGAGCTTTAAAACCGAAATGTGGTAAAATAATGACTTTGCGGTTCAAATGACCGAAAAATACTAGCTGACCGAGAATGAACCGAGCTGAAGGAGCTGATCTCGGGCGACTGTTCAGTGAAGGGAGTAAAGAATCTGACAGTTTCATTTGAAACTGCCAGATGAAACTTTAGGCTGGCGCCCTCGCTGTAGAACTCAGATCCTCTGAGTTAACTCCTTCCTCCGGGGCAGTTCAGCTGCAGTGGCTGACTGCTAATGTTATAATATAGCAAGACTTCATGGTGTTTGAACCCCCGATTGCACATCCTGCTGTAATCAAGTCATTTCTGGCGGTATAGTGATCCTCCCCACCCAACTGTTTACCAATCCACCACCCACTGAGGATCCCGTCCTACACCACCCTCACCTTGATCACCATGCTCCATTATATCGGTGGACAGCAAAGACCTCCTCTCACCTCTACAGCTGGCCACTGCGGTGAGAGGAGGGCTGTGCCACCCACTGATGTAACGGAGCATGGTGACTGGGGTTTCAGCGCAGGGGTCCTTGGCAGGTGGACGAGTTGGTGAACAACAAGGGGGTAGGGGTCCACTATGCCACAATCGCAGTGCAATCTGCTATGCTGTGATTGTGACTGGGTCTGAATATGGGGCCCTTATTAAAAAGCACATCAGAAGAGATTAAAATGTTTTTCAGATTACATTTTACAAAGTCAGTGGAAGGAAGGAACACAGTGTGCTGCCATCTGGAAGACCAGGGCTCATGCACAAGTCCCAGAATCCCACTCTAGAGCCTACAGGAACTCTGAATTCTGCACTATGGAGGTGAGAAAAAATCATGGGCAAGCCATTTGCAAACACCAAGAACTATGGTGCTGTCAAGGAAAATGCCCCAAATCATGGTTTTCATAAAAATGTGAAATATCATGGAATCCTTTACTTCCGTGGCAAAGGTTCAGCCCAAATTATAACATGAAAAACAACAGATTAAAGTACAGGGTCAACACCATTACAGATAAGTGCAGATTTTTTAGGGTCTTTTATGTCTTGATCTCTGACAAGTGGGAACATAGGAACAAAATCACAGCATCTTCAAATGCAGAGAACACTGTATTAGAATTTATAAAAATGAGTTTTTATCCTCATCAAAAGAATTACATAAATCAAAAAGGAGATGTGTGTATGCATTCATTAAAGCTAAAATAATGACTAAAGTAATACCCCAATAAACAGTACCTGTCTGGATTAGATGGGTTATACGAAAACACTTATTTTTTTCAAATGATAAAAATCAGAGAGACAAGTCATACAGCATAAGAGGCTGGGTGGTCTTTGCTGATGGAAGCGCGCTTCTGCTTTCACTCTCCCCACCCAATTTCTGCAGCTGGACTTCAATCTAGACCTGTATACAGCCAGCAGTCTGCACTCTACACATTTCTTCATTTCTCACTTGAGTGCCTTTCTTTAGTTCCTTTTCAACTGACCACTTTATATCGACTTCATTACACCACCGTCCTATTTGTAATGTAAATGCCGAAACTCAGGAAAGTTTTTCTTTTGGCCTTGTCTATGAAAGAATACCAAGAGGTATTCAAAATGTATTAACACAAATCAATGGCAACAGTAAATGCAAAATCTCCTTAGCAACTTAATCTTCATTGCAAAAAAGAGATCCGAGAGCATTTAAGAGAACAGTGGCCCACATGGAACAGGCATTTGTCTGGAAGAATTTAACACAATGCCTAGGAAGCAGAATGTGAAAAAAATCCAAAACTAACTCACATTGAACTGTTACTCTTTTTTCGCAACTACACAATCGGCTACATTAAATCAATCATGTGCTTTTTCTTCTAAGCCACATTGTATCATATCCCTTTGCAATTTGAAATTGCAACACGTCTATACACCATGCGGTCTTTCTTTTCTTTCTTTTTTTTTGAGGCTGTAACAGTTTTTTTTGTTGTGGAATCACTTAGGTCTGAAAAAAAAAAAAAGCCTGAGCTTGCTTTCCCTTTCAAAGCACATTATATATTTTTTTTACTTGGCAAATTCCCTGATATACACTATAACAAGGTCTAGGGGAAGAATAGGGTTTTTTTTTTTTTTTTTATTTTTTTTTTTACTTTTTGGGAATTAGCAGAAAATAGATTTGCCTTTATATACTATAACCCCTACTGAATGGTTAAAAATGTGGTTCAGTAAAAAAAAAGATTTAAAAGTGGCAATATTAAAGACAGTCAGCTTTGTGCACTATGGAAAGTGCAGTTAATGCAAGTGGCACTCCTAAACTTTGCCAACAGGACTGATCAATTGCCAGCACTGGGCAAGCATGACAGGCTGTAAGGGGAACTCCGTCAACTTGGATCAGTGTTTGGCAAGTAAAAACTGTTTTCTGGCACAACTGTACTGAATTTTTTTTTGGGGGGCTACAAGGAACGCTTTTAATAGATGGTTAAAGTTAGGGGGGAAAAATGCACTGCCCTCTCTGTAAGACCATTCTTTCTTCCAGTCTTCTGAATCCTCATTTTTTTGTAGGGACAATTATTTCAGTATCATCCCCTTCTCATTTCTCACCATGACCCATCAGTCATGAAAGACGGACAGTACTTGATCTCTGGCTAAGAGGTACATGAGTGGCCATCCCATCTTCAATTCAGTCAACGTAGGCTTGAAGTTTTACTGCAAGGGTGTTGCATCACTGCACCAGTGGGAGTCAATAAGGAAACAAAACAATGCACACATGAGACATTATGTAAAATAAGAGTGATCTACAGTGTACAGTACTTGCAAAATCATAACTAAATCTGAACATTACCCTTTATCCTGTAAAGTAAATACATTTTTGCCATAGGTCGTTTTAAATAAAATGTTTTTAATTGCATTTTACCACATAAAGTATGTAACCCAATACTCTAGTAATTAATGGGTTTATTGCCAGTAATGCATACTGCTTACCTTCCAGACTTCAGACTAACCGGTGAAAAGGCAGCCGAGATACAAATATGCAAAAATAATAATTGTATGTAGAAATGCCAATGTTACTTGTATTGACATGAATTACTGACATACAATTTTGTAAAACCCATTCCAACCTACAAATTTTAATAAAAAACTGACAGAGAACAACTTAAAATGTTAGCTAGTTTTACAATTTCTGTTTCATGTTCAGACCTAAATATGTTTTGCATAGATGTAACATTGGTAGTAGCAGACAACAGTACTGCAGTGTCATAATGCCCCTTTCCCCACCATTTATTCTTAGAAAGCCCACAATGCTGTTTACTTTGCCAGACTTTACATTTAAAAGTCTGGAAAGATAAATGCAGAAATTAATCCAGTCTTAAGATTGCTTTGACAATGATTTTTTATTAGTTTGGAGTAAACAATTATGTGTGTGCGTGTATATATATCTATATGTAATAAACATACGCTCACACGTACACACATTGAACAAACACATACCTACCTAAAGAAACTGAAAGGAATCCATTCCAGTCTTAGTTCAGAACTTGAACTACAATAAAATTGGGATGTCAAATCATTAATTTTAATGTATACAGTAATACAATTTAAGGCTTACTTTAGTCAGATTAACATACATGGTTAAATATAAGTTAAATGTATTTACAGCTTTGAAGCTTTCTATAGTGTCAAGCAATTTATAATGATCATATGAGGCCGGGCCCTAAGGCTGTCATGCATTCATCTTAGGCTCAGAACTAATTATGACAACCATTAGCCAATATCACTCTGGATCGCCTTTTCCTGAAGTAGGTAGCCTCAGCAAAGTTAGCATCTTCAGTAAAAGAGCCAATTTTCAGTAACAGTTGAATCTATTTTAAGTTTCTTTATAAGGAAAAAGTATCCCTTTTTTAAGAAGTATACGAAAGCAACAAATAATGGCAAGTAAAATGTTACAATGCATCACACTTTCTTAGAATAATCAAGTAATTCTCTATTAAGACATACATTTTACTTATAGTAATCAATACTTACAAGGGTTGTGTTTAACTGTCTAAATGATAAATTATCAAAAATACCATGCTTAAGAGAATAATGGAAGATAAGCGGCTAACTTTCTGAATAAAAAAAAAGTAGAACTCTACAGAGCAACATGTGTGATTTACGCACCACTTTCCAATTGGAAAATAATGAGAGAATGGACACGCAAATCTCTTGTAAAGTGCTAGTGGACAGGGTCCTTTGTGAACTGCAAACAAGAACAGTTATTTGAAAAGGAATGTAGGATCTTTAAGTCACCTTCATGACACAAGTTTAACAGAAAACGAAATCTCTGCCTGATAGTTACTGAAAAATCATTAATAGATTAGAACCGACTTCACTGTTGACTCACTGCACAAAACAACTTACTTGCATCTGTAAATATGCATTCCATAGTAACTTAGAATATCACGGTGACAAATTAAGCTTGAAGTACACTAGGCTCCCTAAGTTTTCTAAGTGTTTTTGGTTTGGCCCAACTTTCAATTTAGGCTGCCAATATGGTGTATGATGGAATGTTAATATAAACCACAAGAAGCCCAATTTTCAAAAGAATTTCTCCCATTCTGTTTCTCTGGAATGAAAACAGGGCCCCATGCATTCCGGAAATACATATTCACATACTGAAAGAATCTCAAGAGTAGGTTAAATAGGGCTACACTGGAACTCCTCAAATGTGACCCCAATGTTACCCATTTGTACTCTTTACAGATACTAACACAGGTAACAAAATATACAAAGGCAACTAATTTAGGGAAAACAAAAACAAAATATATGGCTAAATACAAGAACTCAATGAACCAATTTAAACATGAATAATAGTTTTCCAACAGTGTTTTTTTTATTACAAATGTTAGCACTAGGGTGCATTTCCTTCTGAACTATTCACATTATTGCTGGCTACCACAGCTATAAGAGAGGCACAGGTCCTCAAATATACAAATGTTAATATGATTTCAAGTCTTACAGAGAATATATAGATTGACCCTTGACAGCATACCTAATGACTGCATCCCATTTTCTGACAAAAATTACTTATGTAGATATCTAAGAATGTGCCAGATGTGATGGACAAAATGATTGGCCTGATCAAGGTGTGTGTGTGTGTATATATATATATATATATATATACACACACACACCCACACACACACACACACGCGATTAACAACATCAATACCTATATCTATACCGAAAATAAACTGTAAACCAAAACTGGTTGGCACACGGGTACAATAAGCACTTGTTAATATAACTTTAAGCAACTGCTTGGCATAAAGGCTCTGATTTAATAAGCAGTGACAGAATTATATGTTTACACTAGGATGTGAAAGAAACTTCAGTTTCTTTTTACCATACAGACATAACTGATATAAGCAAATACTTTTTGTACCCATGTACGAGAAGAGGTAAACATACTAAGTAATGAGAGTAAAAAACCACTGCTTATGGTATCTACCTGAACAGTTATCCATTCCAAGTTGCAGTACTAGTGCATTTTTCATGATCCTGAGCTGTAGTAACCATCAGGGACAGGGTAACCGTTTCCTTAGTTTTGTTACTATATTAATGACTAACATTAATTAATGAATAACATTTTACTTCTGGCTTATGTACATCAAAAGGTAAAACTTTGTGCAGAACCAGCTGACATAATTTCTTCATGACTGAACAGTCATCTCTAAAGGTGCATGATCTCAGAGCTCCTGGAAAAATGATCCACACAGAGGAACGCTGACGAACACCACTCAAGCAAGTTCGATTTGATAATTATACTGAAGGAACTACAAGGAAGCAGGTTTACAGGAAAAGAGGAATTTTAAGCGAGCAGAGAAAAGCAGGAATGAGAAGGTTGCAGGAGTAAAAAGTACACCATACTAAAGGCCAAAGAATCTTCCAAGTTCAATCAGTTGACCAGAATAGCACATACCAATTTTTGGCTACTGTACCTGCTGGTACGCCTGAAGATTTTTTTTTTTTTTATTTATAATCAAATTTTTTTTGCCAACTACAATACTTTATAATTATTTGCTGCCCATAAACAATTTTAGAAATGTGAATTTTAATGACAACTGCACATCAATGGCAGAACTACAGGGATTATTAAAGCACTTTACTTCTCAAAACTGAAACTGCTTTTCAACTGCAAAAAATCATATTATGCCTTGTTAAAATGTACAACTACTGCTAGTGCAGATTTACAAATACTGCAAAATTTACCAGCAACTATTATTCTAGATGGAAAAATACTATCCTTTGTTACTGATTAGATCACATATATCATAAATCTCAAAACAGTGGGTCTTGTAGATTTGGAAAGTGGGCTAAAACAAATTACCAATGAAATGGAAGATTCCTTTCCTTACTATGTAATCAGAAAATCATTACTGGACAATTTTGTCTTCATACTTTGAGCTGTGCAATTTGGGACAGAGAAAGTAAGAGAACCTCTGTAGTTGCATCCTATACTTCCTAGAGACTACTGTATTTCCGTTCTCCAGAGTGTGACTTATATGTTGATGCACCCTGCAGTTTGTTCATCAAGCACAGTAATGGAAATCTTGTGGGCGATGGGCAGAACAGCATGTTAGACTTTGGATGCAATATACAAACATGTAAACACCAATGGGGGAAAACTGAAGGGCAAACGCCAGAAGATTCCGTAAAGCCAATGTTAAGTCACCATCAGGAGAGCACCAAGCAAGGCACCATTGGAAGGACAACGCACTTTTACAAGTCTATATAAAATAAATATTGTAAACACTAATCAGGCCGAAAAATTGGCGTCTTCGGTAAAAATTCTATAAGAATGACCTAAAAGGACAAAAAAGAAAAATATATTATTAAGGGTTACTGAAAAGTGAAGCACAGTCTTCTTTGTACAGCCAACCCTAAACACCACCCCTTAACATTTTAATTAGCATGAAGAAAAGATGCCTGCCACCAGCCGGTCAAAAAGCTTTTTTGATGAATCCTTGATCTCTATGTCTGTTCAAGAAATACGCTAACACAATCAGGTCATGAAGGATGCCCTTCCTTTAATTTAAAGGTCATTAAAGGATAGTGCCACACAGCATGAGCCTAACTTTGTCTGTTAAATTACACCCACAAAGTGTCTCTTGGACAGCAAAAACATATGGTTGATGGGTTACCAGGCAGGCAGGTAGGAGGAGAATGGCAGGACTAGGGAATAATTAACCAGATGAGTGAATTAAAACCATGATTTTCCACATGAACAATCTGTGAGGGCGGAAGAAATTATGCACAACCTTTAAAAGCTTCTAAGGGGCTTTGGGCATTAAACAAGGATGACTTTTTCAATGACGTTTTTTATAAACAATTGCATACAAGGCTGAAATAAAACTTTCAGTGAATTTGATAAAATACCTATGAAGTCAAATTGTATTTCTACAGCTAAGTGAGTGCTGGGACTATTTTCTAAACAAATACTTTAGATAACAACTTTAGATAATTTGGGTAAAAAGTTGTGCTGTGTAAGGGTCTAAACTGTTTTTCAGCTAAAAAGTTCCATTAGCAATTATATAAACACTTCAGAAGTTTAACACCTGACATCACCATTTACAGATAAAACAAAGTTGAATGACACAAATTAAGTAGTAGATGTCATTACTGACAACATAAAAGAACGTTATGTAGTCTACTAAAAACCTTCTGAAACAGTTTTTGTATACATGTAAAGGAAAGGCTACTTGTCTCATCTGTAAAGTGGTTTAGAGGGTACTGTATCTCAATTCTGAAAATGTGAAGTGTTTATCCAGGTACAATAGGGTAACTAGTTATCTGGTAGCTCATACCACTTTCAGAAACTGAACCAAGATTTTATCAAGTGGCACACTTTTTCATGCTGCATGCAGAAAAACTAATGGATTGCTAAGGTGGTTTACTAACACCCTGGGGACTTATTTTATTAGATACATGCCGTGTGACAGTTCAAATTATAAGCCAGTTCAGTTTTACAGTACAAATGGTTTATCATTCCATTTGTTTTTTTTTTAAAGTAAAAACAATGTAAATCGAAATACACATTTGTCTCTATTAATAATGTACTTACTGGGCTTACTAAAAAAATTAAGTTTATATTTAGCTAAATGGTATACCATATCACTCATCAAGTATAGGACCCCCACTAAAAATTATTTTTAATTTGCTTCTGAGAAGCCTTATTGAAAACACTGATTACAGAACTATTTGTGTTAAGTGTTTTTAACCTTCAGTAAAGAAGGAAAAAAAAGACATTTTCCAACAGTTTTTATTTTTAAGCCTAGTTTATTCATTACATTAATTTTTATTGACCATGAAAGCACACTAGACAATTACATTGTCTATTTTCAAGTGAGAACTAAGAGATTATGAAGAAAGGCAATGAGGCAAGCATTTTTATTTAGATTCAAAATGGAAAGGGGGAGTGACGCAATACCTTCTGATCTGGCTTTTTCCATAAATTTTAATGGGGGAGTCAGCTCTCCTTTGGGTGTCTGCCTGGTTCACAGCTTCGAATTCTAGGGCTGAACTCTGCCAGAATACCATTTAGTGTACAATTCCCTACTGTCACGTCCCCTGGAGCTCCCCAGGAGGGTTTGGTCCTTCTCCAGCATCTTTTGGGTCATCATGCAAACTCTAGAGTGGCTGTGGGAGGCCATCTGGTTCTGGGTTGCCAAGAAGGTGGGACATACTCTGTTGATTGCATGGTCCTTTTGCCTTCTGATTTACACCCCAGAACATCTCCTTCAACCACATACTGACATGCATACAGGCAAGCCTGACATACTGCATCACACGAGGTATCCTTTCTCTCAGATATCCTGGCTTCCCTGCCACTGATAGTCACTCAGATGGCAGTATTGTAGCAAGACCCGCTAGCCACTCTCCCTGGAGAAGATTGCAAGAACACAGAGTACACTTGATCCTCTTCCTGTGGACCTGGATTGGCACCATGGTCTCAGGACGTGAACCCAAGTCACCAGCACTGCAAACAGTACCTGACACTATTATGGTACCAGGCCATCCCTTTCGAACTACACTAGGAAATAGTTTTCTTATTATATAACCTGTTTGGTTCCATATCTGATAATATATAATAAAAAAAAAATCAGTAAACAAGACTACAGAATTTTCATCAAGTATGGGATGTTATTGAGAGAAAAAAGCAAGACTAATGAAGTGTATTTATGTTTTTGCTTGCTGGGTAGTTGCACAAGGCAAAACCTGCCTATGTTTAGGCATGATCTGCACAAAACATCACAGACATCAGATATATAAAAGCTGAAATCAATCCAACAAATTAATTCACTCAAAGTAAGTACATCCATAAGTACGATTAAGATGATTCAATAATTTCTTTCTAAATAGTTGCATCACTTTTCTGTGCAGAAAAGAGTTCCAACTTTTAGGTGTAAGAGAAATTAATGATTTTTTTTAAAATATTTTTGGCTAAAGAGCCAACCTCTTGTTTGCATAATCCTTTTCTAATTTCTTAACGCTTGCTAAAATCTTAGCTGTCCACTGCTCTGATGACTCTTCCCCCCTCACTGCTGTTGATTCCAGTGGTCCAGATAATTTTTAAGTCTCAGAAGTATCTACTACTGCCTTCTTACACCTTGCAGTACTTTCATCCAAATGGTAGTACTATCATCCACTGACCCATCTTGTACCCCCCCCAATCTAAACCAAATCTCAATCCTACTGGACACCTGTCGCCTGCAGTCACTGACTGTCTAATACTGTGGTGGAGTCATACTGTGACCTTATTTTTAACACTGTCATGTTGCAACTGCCCTTCTAACCAGCCAGTGAGCAACTCCTGTCCCCACCCCTAAGGGTTCCTGTATAGTGCCATGGCTACTAGCATCTCATGGTACTGCCAACTTTGGACATGTGTACCACATACTGTAAATTTGCAGGGTGGGAAAAAACGTCCTAAAATCAGAAAGTGGGAGTATTTCAGTCAAAAATGGTAGTAAAATACTCCTTTACTCCCCTTATCTGTTCAACTGGTTGATTCCTTCAAATACCTTGGTTTAACTCTTGATCCGGCCCTTGATTTTGGCCTGCACATATCTAATACCTGCAAGTCTGTTAATTCCAAGCCTGGACTTGATTATAAGATCAGACATATGCCTTAACTCCTGCTGTCAGGCTTGCTACTGCACAAGGCGTTTTATTGCCTAGCCTCACTTATGGTTTGATAACCCTTTTTTCCCAATCCTTTATTTAACTCCTCCATCGGGGCTTGGCAGGCAAACTTCTCTGGCGGCGTCCCGACTTGGCTCCCTCCCCGATAATTACCCCATGGATTCCCCCTCCTCCCCCATGGTGGGGCCAGAGGAAGGAGGGCCGGTTCCACCCCTCCCCTGGAGCACAATCCAGAAAGGGGGGGGGGGGCTCGTCGAATGGGATCACCAGGTCATGCAGCCTGCCAGCTCCATTTTTCTCCCAACCCCCTTGTTACTAGGGCATGCACAGGTGTGGAGGTGCCCATGCGCTGCAGCCTAGCAATGCCGACCCTTCGCGCCGCCCACAGTTCTGGACTGCCCCCAGGACTCCGCCTGGTGGCAGTTGTGCAGCGGGAGTGGCAACCCACCCTTCCCCGGGAGTGGAGAGCTGTCATCGGCTGCTCATTCCTCTCCCTCCCTGGACGTCTGTACTAGTTCCCAAACACAGGTCACCAGCGTGGCGCGAGGTGTGGTGTTCAGCGCCTCAACCTTCAGTGCCACCAGGCCGACTTATTACCTTTTTCTGAGGCAAGCAAATGTATTATAAGTAAATGGAACACCGGCTACAACATCTGCCACTTTGCCCCAACATCACAGCTCTCCTTTCTTGAGCCTAGGATGGCTTTCCCCAACTTCATGTCGGCTATATACCCTTGGGTGAACCACAGACAAGATCAGAAAGTACAGTTATGTAAGAACTTACCGTAACAGTAGATCTTTGAGAGAAGCTCTTGCAGCAGGCCACACCGGTAGGACTATCCCCGCCAGGCACTAGGACCACACACAGAAAACATCTAGCTAGCAGTCTGCCACGGGGACCGCCCAGGCCTACATCAGTCATCTGCCGTCAGTATAGGCTATATAGGAGGGCGGTCCCACACACTACCTCAGTTCTCCTGCTGGAGACTCTGCAAGGCCAGCTGATGGAAAACCGAGGAGGTTATACAGACAGCGAAAGAAAAGGCAGAAGCAGATGTGACAGAAAAAGAAGAGCAGGAGGAAGGAGGGAAAGCAGGATCTGCTGCATAAGCTTCTCTCAAAGATCTACTGTAGTTCCTACATAATTGTACTATTTTACTTCGAGGAAGGCTCTTGCAGCAGGCCACACTGGTAGGATGGAGTCCCAAGCAGTACCGGTTATCACCAGGATAATATCACTGGGAAGACCAGACAGCAATCAATAGATCATGACAGAAGGCCCTGAAGAACTGCCAGGCAGAAGTTGGCTCTACGCCTAGAGGCGATGTCCAGACTGTAATGCTTGATGAAAATGTGGACAGAACTCCAGGTGGCAGCTGCACAGATATCAGCAGCAGACACATTTGTGACGCATGCTGTAGAGGCAGCCATACTCCTGGTGGAATGGCCCTTGAGCACACCTGGAAGGAGTTTGTTGTACTTGCGGTAGCAATAAACAATACAATCAGCTAACCACTTAGACAAACACTGTTTGGAAACAGGAATGCCCTCTCTCTCTTTTGAAGCATGAACAAAACAAACTGGTCAGTTTTCCTCAAAGACTTGGTGCAGTTTTTATAATACTGCAACATCATGTGAACGTCCAAAGAATGGAACAATGCCTCCCCCTGACTGGAATACTCAGGAAAGTAAACTGGAAGGTGGATGGATTGATTTAAAGTAAATTCAGACTCCACCATAGGTAAAAACTTAGGATCTGTATGCAAAGCTACCCTGTCTTTGTGAAAAACCAAATGAAAAAATTACTCGCCTTAGTAATGTTGTTTCTTCTAATGGAGTCTTGCTATATTATGACAATTGCAGTATGACCGCAGGTTAGAACTGCTCCGGAGGTGAAATAGTTAACTTTTCCATGCAGGCATGGAACCTGGAGCGCGAGCTCGGTTAGAAACTCTGTCTGTTGTGCTTCAAAGGTAAACTGTCAGATCTTCTGAGCTAAAACTCACTAAGGTTCTGTGTGGAAGCTGTAAACCTACACTAGCCAACTGGCTACTAACATAAACATTCATTTTTGGTCTAAAACAAAGACTCAAGTCAGAAGACCCAAAATGCAAAACACACCACCAATTCACCAAAAAGGTAGGTGAAAACAACAAGGTGGGCATCAAAAGTGCCAACCCTGTACTGCCCACCCACATCCCAAAACAGAGGTTCTGAGAGGGGCAGGCAGGGAGGGAGGTCATAATATAGCAAGACTCCATTAGAAGAAACAACATTACTAAGGTGAGTAATTTTTTCTTCAAACAACATGAAGTCTTGCTATATTATGACAATTGCAGACTACACAGCAGTACCCCATGGAGGAGGGACAGAACCTACCTAGGAAATAGGCTCTGAAGCACGGCTGTGCCAAACCGAGCATCACTCCTAGCCTGGATGTCCAGGGAGTAATGCTTGGTAAAAGTGTGAACTGTTTTCCAGGTAGCAGCTTGACATATTTCTAGAATAGAATGTCTCTGGCAGCAGCCAGAGAAGCAGCTTACCTCTGGTAGAGTGAGCCCTCAGGCCTGAGGGAGGAACTTTACCCAACTTCTCGTAGCAGAATTGGATACACGAGACAATCCACCTGGCAATGGATCTTTTAGTGGCTGGCCTCCCTTTCCCAACTTCGCCACAGGTAAGGAACAGTTGGAGGGAGTCAAACCTATGACCCTTGGTACGCTCTATGTAGTAACTAAGGGCTCTTCACATCTAGGCTGTGCAATCTCCTCTCCCCAGAAGAGGAGTGGTCAGTGAAGTACAGTGGAAGAGAAATAGATTGGTTAAGGTGGAAATCTGAAACCACCTTAGGCAGAAACTTTCTGTTAGTCCGAAGGACTATCTTATCTCTGTGAAAAGAGATAAACTCCTGCTCCACTGACAACGCTTGCAATTCACTTATGCGTCTGGCAGAGGTGATGGCTACCAGAAACACAGTTTTCCAAGTCAAGTACTTGAGCTCAGCTGGCGACAAGGCTCGAAGGGGTTGCATAAGCTGAGCAATGCAACATTAAGATCCAGGCAGGGCAGGATCTCTGAATGGAGGTTGGTGTGCAACCCCTTAAAAACTTGGAAAATACGGGATGAGCTGAAAGAGAGAGGATTTACCTGCTGAAATAAAACAGACACAGCTGCCAAGTGCACCTTGAGGGTAGCTGGTCTCAGCCCCAAAGAATTCAGGTGGACCATATAATCCAGGACCGTGGGAAGATCAGCAGACCCTGGGGAAATATGCTTTTCTGAGCACCATATGGAAAACCTTTTCCATTTAGAATTGTAAGTAGCTCTGGTGGAAGGCTTCCTTGAGGCATTCAATATATCCATTACACCCTGGGACAGGTGTAAATCAGCAAACTAACTCTTCCAAGAACCAAGCCTTGAGATTGAGAGATTTGAGATTCGGGTACCAGACCCTTCCCTGGGCACAGGGGAGGATGGACTGCTAGGGACAGCAGGTGTGGGTACCAGGGCTGTCTGGCCCAATCCGGAGCTATCAGAATGACTTTGCAGGATTGGGATCTGATTTTGACTAGCACTTTGAACAGGAGAGGAAAGGGGGGGAAGGCATAGAAACTTCCCTTCAATTGAGGGCTAAGGCATCCAGCGGGAGACAGCCCAACACTGGGGCCTGCAGCAAAAAGAGGAAGTTGGTGATTGTCTGGGGCTGCAAAGATCTATCTGGGGGTGCCCCATCTGGCAAATACTACTCCCAAGACCAGGGATCCAGTGACCATTCGTGGTGGCCCTGGAAATCCTGCTGAGAGCATCTGCCAGGACATTGTCCTTGCCTGGGAGGTGAACTGCCGTGGGAGGTGTTCAAAGAGTAAGCCAGAGACCATAACTTATCGCTCGGTGCACAAGGCCGAGACCGAGTGCCCTTGTTTGTTAATGTACCACATTGTAGTGGTGTTGTCTGTTCTGACCTGAATACTCTTGTTCTGAACAGATGTGGAAAAGCTTGAAGTGCTAGAAAAACTGCTCTGAGCTCCAACAGGTTGATGTGGAGCAGAGATTCCTGGGAGACCACAGACCCTGAGTGGTGAGTGCCCATGTGAGCTCCCCAACCCAAGAGGGAGCATCTGTAGTAAGGATTAAAGAATGAGACTGAGTGACAAAGGAACTCCTTGTCTCAGATTGCTCTGATCCTGCCACCACTGTAGGGCTTGGATCAGGGTTCGAGTTACTGGGATCAACTTGGTAAGAGGATCCGTTCTTTGAGACCAAAAAGCTCTCAAATGGAACTGGATGTCCCTCATCTGAAATCGTGCTCCTTGCACCACTGCTGTGGAAGCAGCCATGTGTCCTAGGAGTTGCAGAAAATGCCTTGCTGGCTGGGAGACCTGCAGGGTAAATGAGGAGGCCAGGGAGACTAGGGTCTTTGCCCTGTCCAGGGGGAGGAAGGCCCTGGCTTCCTGTGTGTTCAGTTCTGCGCCTATGAAGGTAAGAAGCTGGACAGGCTCTAGAACTGACTTTGAGAGATTCAGAAGGAAACCTAGAGAGGTAAGCAGTTGCTGCGTTATCTGAAGGTGTAAACTGACCTGGTCTGGGGACTGGCCTACTATGAGCCAATCGTCCAGGTAAGGAAAGATGGCAATCTTCTGCCTTCTTACGTAGGCAACTGCTACCAACAGGCATTTGGTGAATACCCTTGGGGCAGAAGTGAGGCTGAAGGGCATTGCTCTGAACTGGTAGTGGCCTGAGGGCAGCTCGAACCTGAGGTACTTTCGATGGGAGCTTCTGATGGGAATATGGAAGTAGGCATCCTTGAGGTCCAGGGAAGCTAGCCAGTCCCCTGGCCTTAGAGAGGGTAGAATAATTTCCAGAGTCACCATTTTGAACTTTGGCTTTAAAAGGTGCTTGTTTAAATATCTGAGATCCAGGATGGGCCACCATTCTCCTGTCTTTTTTGGGGTAAGGAAGTACCTGGAGTACAAACCTTTGCCCTAGTGTAGGGGAGGAACCCTTTCCACAGCTCTTAGTGCCAGGAGGGTAGAGACCTCTGCCTCTAGGGCAAGTGTCTCTGATGGAGTTGCAGGTGGAAAAGATCTGGTTCTCAGCTTTGGAAATTTTTTGAAGCTGAGAACCAGTCCCTGGCTTACTACTTCCAGGACCCACTTGTCTGATGTTAGAGACTTCCAGTCCTGGACAAAGTAAGCCAGCCTGCCCCCTACAGGTAGAGGAGAATCGGCCCTGGCAATCCCATCAGGGTGCCTGCTTGGCAGGGGCTTTGGGCTGAGGGGTGGAAGCAGACCTGCTTGTGCCCGTCTGCCTCTCCCTCTAAAAAAAAAAACCCTCTGAGCATAGGCGGAGGAGGAAGCTTGGGTTTGGTAAAAAGGCCTATGAAAAGGCCTGCCCCTGCCTCTAGGTAGCTGCTTCTGAAGAGTGGCCTGCCTTTCCTTAGCCTGTGCACTCCTATAGGTGGTCCTATATTCATCCATTTTCTTCATGTAATTCTCCGTTTGCTCCCCAAACAGAGAATTTCCCACCACAGGAAAATCCATGGCCTTAGACTGGGTATCCTGAGACAGGGCAGTACATCCGAGCCAAGCCATCCTGCAAAATGCCACAGATGTAGCCATGACTCTTGATGAAACATCATTACAGTCCACTGCAGCATGAAACTGCACCTTGGATGCCTCAATACCATCCATAGCCACCTGTTCCAGCTCCCTGGCAAGCTGGTCAGGGACTTGTTTTTCTAGGGTTAGCACAGTATCCCATCTGGATTTCTGGTACCTAGCAGCATAAGCCGTATAATTTGCTTGTCTGAGTCCCAAAGATGCTGCCATGTACTGTTTCTTTGCCATAGCATCAATCTTCCTGGAGTCCTCCTCAGGAGGGTGTGAAGCTAGGGGAATATTGGCCTTGTCATAGGCTGCAGCCTGCACTACCCCCACATGGCTGCATTATTGAGAGAGGAATTCAGTGTCGGAGCCTGATAAGGTATACCTCTTGTCCATCCTTTTATCCACAGGAGGTATAGTGTGAGGAGTTTTTAAAACTTTTACTGTCTGTTTCCTAAAAGATTTATGCAAGGGAATAGACAGTTTCCTAGACTCTGGAATATCCATCATTTCTACATAGTCTGGCTCCTCCTGGTCATCAACAGCTTCCTCAACAGGGAGCTGGAGAGTTTCAGCCACTTTTTTATAAAACATGAAATGAGAAGGGGACTCAGAAAGTCTTGGAGGAGAAACCCCTAGGGGTCTATCTGGAGAGGTGTCCGGATCAATGGGCACATCCAGATCTTCAAAACCAAATTCACTCTCCTCATATTCCTCCTCCCCTCCCCAGTTCATAAAAATCCTCAAAATTATAATCTTGAACCGAGTGGAACCGGCAGACAAGCAGCTTACAAAAGGTGTCGGTTCGGTCGAACCGAGAAGGAGACTGAACAATTTTAATTGCTTTAGCTAGTTCCTCAGCAGTTGGGGAGAGAACTTTTTCTAAACTAGCTGACTTTCTAGCCCTTTTTGATGGAACCGGCTCCTCAGAACCGGCTCTTCGTTTGCCCGAGGAAGTATCGCCCTGGTCAGAGAGCACTCCCTCCGGTTCGGTCGGCACCGAACCGGGCTGGCCATCTGGGTCAGGCGGACTTTTTGGCCTCCCTTTCCCTGAGCCTACCAACTCTCTCATCTATGGTGGCAGCAGGGAAAATTGTGACAAATCTGGCAGTCTGAATTGAGGTGGTCAAACCCCAGACAATAGACACATGTGGTGTGTGGGTCAGCTTTAGCAAAAGCTTCCCCACAAACACCACAGTGTTGAAACCCAGTGGGTCCGGTTTTTCTTTTGGGTTTCTCAGACATAATGCCAGCCTAACCAACTTGCCCGTTACGGTAATCCACCAAACAGACACCTTTATCGGTTCCCAACCGTGTCATTGGTTGTGGAAAACGTAATGAAATCCCCTTTTTTAGAACCGATAAGAACCGGAACCGCACTCTAAAAAGGGCTAGTAATTTTTAAAATACAACCTGATCGTTCAGACCGAACCGATAACAAATTACAAGTTCCACACAGAATAAAATAAAAGTAAGCCTATCTATTACTTACAATACCACAGACAGAGCTTGAACTGACCGGTTGCGGTTTAATTTCGGATAAAAACCGAAAAATAATATTTTAAAACCAACAAAATGAACCAAGCAGAAGGAGAAATCTCCGGAGCGACTGTTCAGTGAGGCGGAGTAAAGAATCTGACAGTTTACCTTTGAAGCACAACAGACAGAGTTTCTAACCGAGCTCGAGCTCTAGGTTCCATGCCTGCATGGAAAAGTTAACTATTTCACCTCCGGAGCAGATCTAACCTGCGGTCATACTGCAATTGTCATAAAATAGCAAGACTTCATGTTGTTTGAAAAGGCTCTTTACAAATCAGAGCCTGAAACTCTGAAATTCATCGAGCAGAAGTTACTGCAACTAAAAAGAGCACTTTCCACAACAGAAAGCGCAGCTCACTACTCGTGGCTGGTTCAAAGGTAGGTAGTTTCTACAACATAAAATTAAGGTCCCATGGGGGGACCGGGCTCCGAATGGGAGGTTTCAGATGCAGAATGCCCCACAGAAATGTGTGGGACACTTCAAGCTGGGTTACAGCTTTGCCCTCAATAGGTGCATGGTACACAGAGATGGTGGAAAGCTGCACCTTAAGAGAAGAGCACCCCAGGCTCAAATCCGAAAGGGAAAAGAGGTACTCCAACACCTGACTAGCTGGGTAGGTGAACGGATCCAAATGGCGAGCAGCATCCCAAACTGAAAAACACTTCCATTTCACAGCATAAGTGACCCTGGTGGAGGGCTTCCTGGCTGCCACCAGGACAACAGCGACCCTAGAGGAAACCCTAAAGTGGGAGGTAGCTAGGTCCGCAGGAGCCATGCTTGTGGATGCAGGGACTTGAGATCTGGATGGACCAGGGTGCTCTGGTCCTGGGACAGCAAGGCTGTGTACAGAGGAAAAGGCACCAGAGGTTCCACAGCTAGCTGTAGAGGAAACCATATATGGCATGGCCAGAAGGGAACTATGAGAATCATCTCCACTCCCTCCAACTGAAGCTTGAGCAGAACACCTCTGCAGGAGTGGGAAGGGAGGGAATGTGTACAGAAACCTCCCCTTCCAAGAGAGGGACAATGTATCTCACCAGAAAACTCCAGGCCCGGGGGTGAAGATCGAGTGCAGAAAAAAGCAGCAGTTTTACGTTGAGTGGGGATACAAAGAGGTCCAACTCTGGATGACCCCACCTGTCGAAGAGGTCTTCGATCACTGAGGACAGGAACTCCCACTCGTGAGCCCGTGAAATGGAGTGGCTGAGACTGTTGGCCAACATGTTTTGGATGCCTGGAACATGAAGTGCAGAGAGCTCCAGATTGTGCTCGATGGTCCAATACCAGACTCTCACTGCACCGCTGTCCGTAACTGTAATCTTATGAAGTGTACTGTATTGTATTAATGCCCAGGACCACCTTGAAAATGACATTGCTCAATGGTGTTTATGCTTGGTTAAATAAAGTGATTGATTGAAGAGTGAATTCCTCCCCGAGTGTTGATGCAGTATACAATGCACAGGTTGTCCATTTGAAACAGTAATGGGCTTGGAAGAAAATGGGTCTAAAAGGTCTGCAAGGCGTATAGAACCACCCGCATCTCTAGGGCACTTGTATGAAGAGCTTGCTCTATGTCCGACCAGGTACCCAGAGTCTGGTGGTCAGCCAGATGGCCACCCCATCCCATGCCAGAGAAATCAGTCGTAAGAACCTGCCGGGGAGTCAAGATCTAAAAACGGACTTCCTGCAGCAAATTGGCCAGGACCATCCACCAGGCCAGAGCCCTCCGGACTGGGTCGGAGACCAGGACAAACTGGCCGAGTCATCTGTACACTGATCCCAGTGGACCTGTAGTGTCAACAATGGCACCTACATATGCAGACAGGCCAAGGGAACTGTGGCAACTAATACCGCCATATAGTCCAAGAGATGCAGGAAGACTCTGGCAGGAATCTGACAGCTCGTGGGAACTACACAGGCCTGCTCCATCAGACAGGCCGCCCTGTCCTTGGGCAGAAATGCCTTACTCTGGCAGGTGGCCAGGATCACCCCTATATATTGGAGGTGATGGCAAGGGCAGAGGCAGGACTTCGGTAGATTTACCATGATCCCCAGTTCCTGGAAGCGATGAGAGGTGACTTCCAGGGTCTGACCAAGTGCTCCTTGGAAGGGGCTGCTAGCAGCCAGTCATCCAGGTTGGGAAAAACATAAAAGCTCTGTCTCCTCACTGGCTCGGTGGAGCTGGAGGGTGAGGTGCTGGTCGCTACACCTCACACCAGACAACCGCCCTACCCGTCCCTCCGAAATGGAATGGCCCGAAGGCCCCAGTGTCAGACTGACCAGCACGGGCAACTGGACCAACACCCGAGCCCACTGCTCCACAAGAGCAGCCCACTGGTGAAACTGCTCATCGGAAGCTCCTCCAATAGGAGGGGAAGGGCTTCGGTGTCGAGGAACTCAGCTACCAGAGACAGAAACCGGTGACTCCAACAGAAGTGGAGAGCGGCGGCTAGCCCTAATAACCATCTCTGTGCAGACATACCAGAGAGTGACCTCGAGTGATGCAGTTTCTTCTTTGACCTATGTGTCGAAGAAGAACTGTAGGCTACACGGCGCCGAGAATGGGACTGTTCCCGTTTATGCTTTCAGGGGGACCGGCCATCCCCCTGAGCACTGGACTGTCCATTGTCAGACGCCCCCTCTGGGGAGGGCGGCAGACCGAACCCGGCCCGGCTGACTGAACAGCTTTCATACGAAGTCTCCCCACCGTCACCTAACCCACTCATGGTCAACTCTGTCAATTGAGGGCTGAAGACTTCTGTTGTACAATTAAAATGTGTGATCGGTACTGATTCAAAATAATTCTGACTATTGCTGCTAGTGAAGTTAAATTCCCGGCGGGAGAGCGATGTCATCACTGAAGTGCACTCGGCAGGGAAAAAAGGAACTGAGGCGGTGGGAGGGTCGGCCTTGAGACAGTCGTACTACGCTGCAGCGATTGGCTGGTCAGCTTCCTCGCGACTCCATCTCGGTGACGGCCCTCCTGAAAAAGTTTGCTCCCACTGGGTCCTAGCACCTCCAGCATACTCCCATTAGTGTAAATGAGTGGTGGAGACTTTATGTCCAGGAAGATCTAAGTCCTATGAAAAGCACACTGTGCATGCGAAAGGACTGTTTTTTATCTTAGTATTTTAACAGGGCTTTTTTTCCTAACACTTTTTTTTTTTTTTTACAAAATTGAAGGAACAAGGTAATTAGTACTCCTCCTCAGGAATGCCTAACTGGCAAGTTTTATGCCTGTCCAACTGTTGTGCTGCTTCACGCAAGTCCTGTGGGGCCCTGTACAAAGCAAGCTACGGGTTTCGAGAAGTGCCTGATGGGTGTGCTGCTCTGTGCAGGGCAAGCTACAGTCACCCACAACACCACCACCACCCTTTGGGGCCAATGCTTGGCACAGAGTCTGCAAGGGCCTGCGCGAAGCAAGCTATCACTATGTAGCTGCTTCATGAATGGCTAACAGCACCACTGGCAAAGCAACTTTCAGGTCTGGTCCATTGAGCATCACTATGAAGCCGCTTTTAGATATCTTTTCCAAAAATAAGGAAATTAATTGGGGGGGGGAAAACATTGATGCATCTACTGGGTTTGTAAAACAAAACATACAAGATAGGGAAATTAAAAATGAGGGTTCCATGTCTCTGTTTACTATGGTAAATTGGAGGAACGGTCATGCAACACAGGGTTGTTGCTATCCTAATGTCAGCACTGTTTTGTCAAAGTAAATAATACAGCAATGCTTACACAGAATGCCAATATTAATGTAAAGCCAACCCTGTGTCGCATGATCATTCGAATAGATAACACTATCACACCACCAACAAGATTTCAGAGACTTTGAATCCCAACTTCTCATTTCCCTAATTTGTATGCTTTGTGCTTCCACACTAATAGATGCATTAATATAGTTAAAGCCCAGCTGAGCTGCAGTATCTTGTTGTAAGTGGTGTCCCTATTCATTTCTGCAGACTGGAAGATTTTAGCACTGGGAGGTTAAGTGACTTGCCCAAGGTCACACAATGAGTATTTTGGCCCCAGTGGAGTCTGGACATGCAAGTTCCTGGTTCCTAAGCTGGTATTCTATCCCCTAGACCCACTGCCTCCCTTATACCCCACTGGTATAACTCCCTCCCTGACAGTGTCTCAAACTCACTAACCTTAGCTTGCTTTAAGCCCAGGCTCAGAAACTTCCTGCTTAGCTCTCGCAAATGCAACTGCCGCTAGCCTAGTGTAAAAAAAAAAAAATTATATATATACTCTGTTTGACAATGCTCACTGAGCGCCCCCCTTCCTTTCCCTACAAATTCCTCCTCCCTATCTCCTCCTTCTACTCCCACCAGCTCTCCCCGACTAAAGTTTTGCACCTTTTGTTATCTTTTGCTTCGTTGGAGATTGTATTCTATTGTAACAAAATTGTAATTGAACTGTAACTTTTTTGTTTGTAAGTACTGTGTCCCTTGTACTACTGTTCTGATGTCCTCTTTGTGACGAGGTACCTTTGTAAATGAGCCTCTGGCTCAAAGGTTTCTAAACTGATGTTTAAATAAAATAAAATAAATAAATATGATCTAATTTGCAACTCTAATCAGATACTCCATGTATCATTTAGATACTCCACTAAATCAGCTACAAATCTGTTCAAGCAGCACTATGAAAATAAGGTTTTATGTGACTGTGCCTTCCTGACAACCTCTTTTTTAAGTGTACACAGTAAACAACTAACTTCAGGGAAAGATTTAAAAAAAAAAAAGTCTGGTTGCAGCCATATTTAATATCTTAGTCATCAATTATAAAATTAATAAAAAAATGTTTTTAAAAGGTCTCAAGAGAAATAAAAATCTACTGATTAATCAAATGGCATGTGGAATACAATGCAGCGAAAAAAAACTGTATGATGGAATTTTTGTTTACTGCTGAACAAATACTACTGCATTAAATCGAGCTTCTCTAGATACACTTTTCCTCTCCTGCCACCTGTGCTCATTGGGCCAGAACAACCAACCAGCCCACCACCAGCTCCTGGCTTGCAGTATCCATGGTGTGAGGCCTGGGTGTATCCTGGTTGCCTCAGGGATTTCTCTCCCTGATTTTTCCCCGCTAGACCCCACCCCCCCACACTAGATGGAGCTAACCACGCCTTTTGCTGGCCTCAGACATTGCAGCAGAGCCCCAGGGTGGCAGGTGGGGTGAAGCAAGCTCCCGGCCCACCACAAGGGTCGCTGCAGTGCCAGAAGTTGTGTAATGTCTTCCCTGGGGTGGGAAGCATCCAAGTTACCAGCAGAGGGCCAACAGATGGACCACATTGTTCACATTCTTTTTCAAAACATAAAATATTGTAGCTAAGAATATTTAGATGAAGCCGGCCCGTCGGCGCAGCAGTTGGATTTCCGCTTGCAACGCCAGCGACCTGGGTTCGGGAACAGACCTGGGGAACTGGAGGGCCAGCCAGGGCGAGAAGGATGGAGTGTACTCCGGACTGCTCTCCTCCAGGGATCGAGAGACCCCTAGCGGAGGCTGGAGGACTCACGAACCAACTGGCACTCACACACTGAGGGGTGGGGCGGACGCAGGACGTCACTGCACATCCCGCCCTGGGCCTAACAAGAAAAAATAAGCCCGCCTACTGCCTTGGTGATGCCCACCCCACGGCTGCGACTGGCTCCCCAGGCCGACTCAGGCCCTATCCCGTTGTCCATGGCACCCTGGGGTCTGGTGCTTCACGCTCCTGGGGAGCAAGCCAGGGTCCCAGAAGGATGGTCGACATGGGGAAGCTCAGCACGAGGTCCATGACCGGGCAGATGGATGGCAGTGGTAGGGCACAAAAAGAATATATATATAAAAAAAAGAATATTTAGATGAAAGCACGTTCTTCTTGGTGTGGCATTAGTCACTGCTGAGCTATTAAAGAGACAAACAGTAATAACAATGCAAGCTCATGGAACTAAATCCAGGGCAATTTCTTTCTGTGTCATTCCATGTTGTCACTGGGCACTTATTTACTGCTGGGTTAAAAATGCTCACCTACTAGGGGCTAACACACTCTAAAGCTGTGACATCATAGAACCCTGGCTCCACCCCATTCTGAGGCAGTGAATTTAAAGAATCTTCAGTGTTCGTGTGCTGGCCGAAGAGGCAGGCAGCACAGTTAGGAGCTCTCCTTTTTGTAGACGGTCCTTCTTTGAAATCTTTGTTGTTTTCCTGACTGGGGTGACATGCAGCAGAAACTGCCATTTGTTTTTCAGAGAGAATTTCTAAATTTAAACTGTGCCTTTTATTTTCTTAATCAACTCTTGCTTTAACCACAGATTCCTGAGGTTTTACTAAACACTTTCACTATACCGTTTTCCCACTACACAACTATACTTTAAAATTAATTGTTAACTTATTACAGGAATATAATCTCATACTTAAGATACACTGGGAATGTGATTTATTTATTTTTTTAACACACCTCTGGATGCCCCATTTTCCTTTTAGTATCTATCCAATAGTCTATATTTTTAACTTTTTAAATTTTGTTTTCTTACTGTAACTACCCCGACACTCTCTCCTCAACAGCTGCTGCGCTCTCTTCTTAATACCTGAACATTCTATGATATCAGTAACATCATTTCAGGCCACCCTGATGATTAACCACAGAATGGTGTAACTGATGTCATGGAAAGAAAAGCCGGTCCAGTGGTGAAGAGGACTGAGACACCAAAGGCACCTTACCTTTTCCCACACCGCTGACCCAGGTTCGGAAACAGATGCGGGTCGCTTGGGGGTCAGTCAGGGGAAGAAGGATCAGGACTGCTCTCCTCCCGGGGTGGAGGGGCAAGGGATTGCATGACTCGGCGATTGACCGCCACCTGGAGGAATCCGGGAGGAGGTGTGTACACGTCCGCATGCAAGTCACCAAGGGGGTGGGTTGCAGAAAGAGTACCTGGGGCATCCAGCACAGATATCTGTAGCTGATACATTCCTAAAACGGGCAGTAGAAGTGGCCATGCCTCTGGTGGAATGGCCACAAACAATCCCTGGAAGTTCTTTACTGTACTTCCTATAACAAAACGTAATACAGATAGCCAACCATTTGGACAAGCACTGTTTAGAAACAGGAATGTCCTCTTTCCCAGGGACAAAAGAAACAAACAACTGGAAGGACTTTCTACAGTCCTTCGTACGATAAGTACAGTAATGCAGAATTCTCTGCACACCTAAAGTGTGGAGCAATGCTCTGGGAAATAAACAGGCAAGTGGATGGATTGATTTAAATTAAACTCAGACAACACCTCAGGAAGAAACTTAGGGTTACTACGCAGAGGCACTCTGTCTTTGCGGAAGAGCAAATATGGCTGCTCACACATGAGAGCCTGTAGCTCTGAAATCCTTAGAGCAGAAGTAATAGCAACTAATAAAAATAACGCTTTCCATTAACAGAAAGTGTAGCTCACATGTCGCAGCCTGCTCTAAAGGAACCAAAGGAAGTTTCTCCAGTACAAACTTCAAGTCCCAAGGCAGGACTAGATTGCGGACAGGAGGATTCGCTTGGAGTATACATCTCAGAAATGTACGTGACACATCCAGTTGTGCCACTGTATGGCCATCAACAGTCACATGGAAGGCAGAAATGGCATTAGCTACAAGAAATGTGAAAGATATGTGCAGTTGCCGCTAGGCCTATGCCTTGACTTACACCTTTTATCCATTGTCTCCTCCTTTTTCCTCACCCTCCCCGCTCCCACCTTTCCTCATATCCCACCTTGATCCCTTTTTCTATTCCCTTGTCCTCTTCTATTCACTATGGCTGTGTGTTCAAATTATCGGTCTGGCAGCCTCCTAGTATACTAGATACTCTACAGTGTTACTTTGTAAATATTGTTTATATTGTGAATTTTGTACATACTGCATGTGTCATGTAAAAATTGAACCTTGGCACTGTATGTTAATTATGTTCCATGACTGTACTATTCCCTGCCATCTCTTTGTATGTGTTGCTGATTTATGCTCTCTGTACATGTTGCTGATTCATGTATATGTTACTGATTTATGTTCAGGACCTCCTTGTGAATGAACCTGCTCAATGGAGTAATTCCTGCAATAAACTTGACATGTGTACTTTAAGAGAAGTACTTCAGACCGGAGTCTGAAAGGGACAAGCACTACAGCATTTGGATTCACTGGAAAAGTGAAGGGGTCCAGATGACAAGAGGTAGCCCACAAGGCAATATGTTTTTACTTCATGGAATAAGTGGCCCTGGTGGAAGGCTTCCTAGCCGCCACCAGGACATCAGCCACCTTGAGGGAACACCCCAACTCTAACCATGGCTATGTCTTCAGGAGCAAAGATGCAGGGATTTGAGATCCCGATGGATAAGGGTTCCCCGGTCCTTGGGGAGCAAGCCAGCACACAGGGGCAGGATCACTGGAGGTTTCATCATCAACTGCTGCAGTAAGGGGAACCAGATCCAACTAGGCCAGGATGAGGCGATGAGGCTCACCGTGGCCCATTCCATCCATAGTTTGATCAGAAACCTCTGAAGTAGGGGAAAAGGGGTGAAAAGCATAAAGAAACCTTGTCTTGCTTTATTCACTTGGGAACAGAAGAGGGAGATGTGTTCAGGAAAGTGGCTCTGTTTCAATTGTGATATTTGAATAGTTTGTACTTTAAATTAGTGCTGCCAGTTACAACTGTTACTTGGGCTGTGATACTGTAACTGTTGGTGACTTGTGTGCTGGTTGGGGGAACAGTTGTTGGCTGTGTTAAATACTGAAAAGCCACTGGGGGTTGGGCTTGAAGGCTGTGAGGGAGGAGCTTGTGGAGGTACAAACTGCCCGTATGAACTAACTCTTGAAGCTAATAGTCAGGAGGTAAAAGTTCAGAAACGGGATGTAGGTGAGTGGAGATAGAAAGGTTTACCAAGCCCACAGGGTCGCTTGTGATGATTGTTATGACATGAAAGCTGGCCTTGTTATGGGATGTCATATTTGGATTTGATATATACTAAGGTGGTAATGTATTACTAAGCTACAGATCTAGCATACTTGGGACTGTGATAAGTATTTAGGGTTCATAAGAGCTGTAATAAAGTGAGGGGACTGTACTAATGTGTTACTGTATTAATGTAGTACACTGAGGGGATTGTATTAATGTGCAATTGAGTAAAGGCCATCAAATGAGGACCAGGGGGTTAAAGAAGGACTGATATCAGACTAGTAATAGAGAACAGAAGTACAAGAGTAAGGACTGGGGGACAGGTGTGGGGATACACTTAGGCCACATGCAAATAATGGGGAGTAGGTGCGAAGGGCTGCGGGGAACGTGAGGGGAGGTGGAAGTGGATGGAAATGGATAAGGGTGGGTGGAGACTGCAGAACAGAGGGTGGCAGGCACAGGGAGGATAGTGAGTTGCAATGGATGTGGGGCAGCCGTTTGGATGAATTTATTATGGAAACTGGGAGGCTGTCCAATTTGCTACAGGCTAAGAAAATTGGAGGATGAAGTAAAGGGGTTATGGAGGGAACTAAGGAGAGTGGGGGGGGAGCTGAGGCAGGAGTGACCCCACTAAGGAGGGGCCGGGAGATGCAGAGAGGGAACTGTAGAGCTAAAGATGGGGATAAAGGAGGATTGGGGGGTGAGCAGAGGTGCAGTATGAGGGAGGGAAGGAGGAGGAAAGGGCGATAGGCACCACTGCGGGGTTATCAAGCAACAGGTTTGCAGTGTCGGCAGAGGAAGGAGGTATCGGAGCTGTGGGGAGGTAGGGAAGGTCCAAGAGGCAGGAATTACAATGAGAAACAGAATGGGAGAGGAAGGTAGGGTAGAGGAGGAAACAGGGGAATGATGCAAGGAGCACAAAAGGTGCAGATGAGGGATATAAGGGAGGGAGGCAGCGGGGTCTGGGAGAGTGGACAGGACTACAGTGGAAGGGAGGCAGGATCAGAATGATGGGGGGTTGGTGCTGGTGGACTCCATACTGAAAGGGATCAGATGGGAGGGAAGGCACACCCATATCTGGGTCCAGGCAATTCTGGGGTTGACCGCAGAAAGGGCGGGGCAGGCACTTATCAAGTGCGAAAGCAGAGGGAGGATGAAATCACATGTGGTGGTGCACATGGGAACAAACGACTTGGCCATGGAAACAGTGGAGGCGGTAAAGGGGCAGTCTGATGACTGGGTAGGCAGTGTGATGAGGTGGGGGTGCCGGTGGCATTCTCTGAGGTGCTACCGGTACCGTGTGCAAGTACAGACAGAGAGAGAGAGAAAAAAAGGATAGAGGAGTTCAGTGGGAGGCTGAAGGACTGGTGCCGAACCAGGAAATAAGGACAGGTGTCAGAGTGGGGCAAGGCTTAGGACAACAGAGATCCATATGCAGGGGACAGGTTACATTTGAGCAAGGAGGGGAACAGCATACTCAAACAGGGAATGGAGGGGTATATTTCAACAAGGGTGGATTTAAACTAGGAAGGGGGTGTGGTGAGGGGACCGTTGTTAGAAACAATGTCTGGAAAGGGGAACATAGGGTGCTCACCCCCCTAGTTAAAGGTGAAGGCAGTGAAGAGGGGGCACAGAGAGGACCGGGGGGGGGGGGAATGGTAAGACTGGGGAGGCAACATATTGGAAGGTGGTCTCCCTGAATGCAAGAAGCCTACGGTACAGAACTGCGGAGTTACAGGCTCTCTTGGCAGTGGAATTGGAGGACATAGTGGCCATCATGGAAACATGGGCCACCTAGTACAAGGACTGGGATATGATGATCCCAGGGGCCACCCAGTACAAGGACTGGGATATGATGATCCAGGGTACAGGCTATTCAGAAAGGATAGGGCCAAGGGGAATTGGGGGTGGGAACGATCTATGGAGGGAGGGATTAAGTGTGTAAGAGATGGGGGACAGAAGCTCTGTGGATGCAGTTCCAGGATGCGAGTAGTGTAAAGGCCACCATCACAGGGTTGTGACCTGGACCGGGAAAGTACAGTTATGTAGGAACTTACCGTAACAGAAGATCTTCGAGAGAGGTTCCTTCAGTAGGTCATCCCATATAGAACTGGCGCCACCTGGCATCGGGCTGCACGGCAGACTTTTCTAGCAATACCGGACGGGGGAACGCCCACCCGACATCACGTGACCAACGTCAGCGTGACTGTATATAGTGGGCGGTCTCCAAGCCCGCCCTCCAGTTCTTCCGCCAGAGCCAGGAAGAGGCCTATCAGCAGCAGCGAACAGGATTTGGAGACCCTGTAAAACACAAAATGAGGGGAAGGAGGGAGGCAAAAATATGACCTACTGAAGGAACCTCTCTCGAAGATCTACTGTTACGTTAAGTTCCTACGTAACTGTACTATCTTACTTCGAGAGGGTTCCTTCAGTAGGTCATCACATATAGGACAGAGTACCATGTAGTCCCTCCAAGGAGAGACCGAGAGAAACCAGGGAGGAGGAAAAGTAACTCCAATGGAAAAAAATGAAATCCAGAATGGAGCCAGTCCAGGACAGAAGGCCCTGCAGGCCAAAGCCAGCCCTCTGCCTAGAAGCAATGTCTAGACTGTAATGCTTGGTAAAGGTATGGACAGAACTCCAAGTAGCGGCAGCACAAATGTCCACGGAAACATTCCGTAGCAAGGCCGCAAAGGCAGCCAGGCCCCTAATAGAATGACCTCTGATAGAACCCGGCAGAGGCTTTTCGTACTTCTGGTAACAGAATCTAATGCAGTTGCCTAGCCACTTGGACAGGCCCTGTGTAGAAACTGGTTTGCCCCTCGATCTCGGGGCAAAGGAAACAAACAACTGGTCGCCAAGAGCGGAACTCTTTTGTCCGGTGGGTGTAACACCAGAGAATCCGATGGACATCCAGTGTGTGAAGGAGCGCCTCACCACTGTTAAATGGGGGATGGATAATACATCAGAAGTTCTACTGATTGATTCAGCGTGGCTTCTGACACCACCTTGGGAAGAAACTTCGGATGAGTTCCAAGGACCGCCCGGTCCCTATGGAAAATCAGATAGGGCTCCTTGCAGACTAGAGTGTGAAGCTCCGAAATCCTTCGGGCTGACGTGATAGCCACCAGAAAAAGCGCCAATCACAGCTCATAGCCGGCTCAAAAGGAGGAAGGGTGAGCTTTTCCAGGATGAAGTTCAAGTCCCAAGGTGGAGTTGGACTGCGGATGGGGGGTTTCAGGTGAAGAATCCCTTTCAGAAAGGTTTTTGAGACCTCCAACTGAGCCACTGGTTTACCATCCCCTAGCTCGTGGTACGCTGAGATAGCAGAGATATGGAGCTACAGAGAAGAGTAGGACAGACCAGAGTCTGATAAGTGAAGAAGGTATTACATGACCTGCGGGGCCGAGCAAGAGAAGGGGTTCCACCCCTTAGCGGTCGCTCAAATGGAGAACCGCTTCCACTTCATGGCATAAATGGAACGGGTAGAGGGCTTTCTAGCCTCAATGAGGACTTGAGCAACCCTGGAGGAAACCCCAAAGCGAGATCGCTATGTCTGCAGGAGGTGCAGGGTCCTGAGCCCTGGGTGCAGCAGTCGACCTTGATCCTAAGTCAGGAAGTTGGGAGTCACTGGAAGTGGAACCGGTGGTTCCCTGGAAAGCTGCTGCAGCAGCAGGAACCAGATTTGTCTTGGCCAGAGAGGAACAATGAGAATCATTCTTGCCTTCTCTGCTTGAAGCTTGAGAAGAAATCTCTGCAGAATGGGAAACGGAGGGAATGTGTACACAAATTTCCCAGTCCAGGATAGAGACAATGCGTCGCTCCAGAAAGCACCATGCCCTGGAATGAGCGAGCAAAACCTGGGAAGCATTGCGTTGGATTTGGAGGCAAAGAGGTCGATTTCCGGACTCCCCTCATGTTGGAAGATGGATTCTGCCACTTCCTGAAGCAGTTCACACTCGTGAGCTAGGGTCCGAGATCTGCTGAGACTGTCCACCAGGACGTTTAAGATGCCCGGAACGTGCACAGCCACGAGGACCAGATGGTGCTGGACTGCCCAGTTCCACACCCGCGTCGTCTCCCTGCACAGGGGGTATAACCGGATTCCTCCTCGTTTGTTGATATACCAAACTACCGACATGTTGTCCGTTTGGATTAACAGGGATCCCTTTGGAAGCAGGGCCTGAAATGCCTGTAAGGTGTACAGGACCGCCCTCAACTCCAGAACGCTGATGTGCAATTGAGTCTCCACGCTGGACCACAGTCCCTGGGCTTGGTGATCCCCGAGATGAGTTCCCCACCCCATATTCGAGGCATCTGTGGTAAGGGTAGCTAGTGGTGCAGGTCTCAGAAGGGAAGTCCCACAGAAAGATTGCGAGACTCTCTCCACCACTGCAATTCTCTCTGAACCGCAGAGGAGACCAGAACCGGATGGTCCAGGTCGTCCAGGAGCTGATCCCACTGCACTCGAAATGACCACTGAGAGACCCCCATGTGAAGTCTTGCTAGGGGAACAGCTGTGATGGCAGCCGCCATCAGGCCCAGAAGGCGTAGGACCTTCTGAGCTGGGATGGTTCTACGAGAAACCACTTTGGAGGCCTGGCAGATAAGGGTCTCCATCCCATCTCGAGGCAGGAAGGCTCTGCACTGGACCATATCCAGGACTGCCTCAATGAACTGAAGTCTCTGGGCAGGAATAAGGGATGATTGGGAACAGTGACTGTGATCCCCAGTCTGTTGAAAAGCTCCAGGGTAAAGGTAAGAGCCTCCAACAGAGCATCCCTGGACAAAGCTGAAATCAATCAATCGTCCAGGTAAGGGAAAACCACAATACCCCTGCGGCGTAAGCATGCTGTGACCACCGCCAAGCACTTGGTAAAAACCTGTGGTGCTGAAGACAAACCAAAGAGGAGCGCTCAGAACTGGAAATGTTCCCCTTGGAAGTGAAAACGCGGGAATTGGCGGTGGCTGGGGAAAATGGGGACGCGCAGGTAGGCATCCTGCATATTCAGGGCGCAGAGCCAGTGGTTCTCCATGAGGAGAGGGAGAAGGCTCTGGAGTGTCAGCATTCGAAATTTCTTGTACTCGACAAACTGGTTTACTTGACTTAGGTAGAGTATGGGTCTGAAATCCCCAGTCTTTTTTTGGAACCAGGAAAAAGTGGGAGTAAACCCCCTTTCCCCTAAGGGGACCTGCTCGATTGCTTCTTTGAGCAAGAGCGAGCTTACCTCCTCGTGAACTAGGAGAGCCTGGTCTATGGTGTGTCCGACGGACACTAGTTGTAGGACCCATTTGGCGGAGGTGATCACTCTTCACTCCTGCGCATGGATGGCGAACCCCACCCCCCACCTGCTCCTCGCCGCCAGACTGAGGAGGTAGTGGGGCCGGGGTGTCAAGAAGTGGCGGGACATTCAGGGGAGGGCCTCCTGAACGTGTCCGATTTTTGAGGGCAGGAAGGGTGGCTGTAGCCGAGGCCTTACGCTTCTCCTGGTGGCGCGCCTGAGCGTTCTTCCTCTACCTCCAGGTCCTTTTCCGAAAGGGCTGCTGCTGCTGTTGGGAGTCCGATCAGTACACTGACCTCAAAGACTGAAGGGCAAGGCCTTTATCCTGTAGGCCTGTGATAATATCTTTGGTGTCCCCCACCAAAAGTACCGAGCCCCAAAAAGGGGCGTCCTGAATCACCTACTGGACTTCGTTGGCAAGTCCAGAAAGGCGAAGCCAGGAATGCAGTCTAAGGGCAACGGCCATTGCCGAGGTGCGAGCCACCAAGTTGACAGAATCATAGGTGGCGTGCAAGGCATGCCTACAAGAAACTTTGGAGAGGCGGAGATCCTTGGCAAGTTCCTCCTTCAAAGGCAAGGGGTCCATGGACTGGACTCGCGCTTCGGGCCGGCCAAGGTAGCCTTCTGGTGGGACACCATGTGGGCCATGAAATTGAGGGACTGAAGGGCGCACGTGGCCAAGTATATCTTCTTTCCAAACTGGTCCATCTGCCTCGACTCTGTCAGGAGGAGAGGTGCTCATATGCTTTGGAGTTGAGGAGCAATCATGAGCCGCAGAGATGACCACAGAGTCAGCCTGGGGATGAACCTTCAAGAACAGGGCATCCTTTGGTGCCCGGTAAAGCCTGTCCGCGTGTTTGGGGACAGCCGGGAGGGTATGAGGCATCTGCCAGATGGTAGTGGTGAGGTCTTGGAGGTGCCATCCAGGGAGGAATGGGGACTGGAGACAGAGACTCTAGGTCGAGATGCTCTGCCAGTCTCTGCCTCATGGAGTCCTGTTCCTCAGACTCCCAGTCGAAGTACTCCTTCATAGACCTCAACAAATCTGAAAAGGCAGGTTCCTCTGGTGAGGACTTCGGGGACTCCTTGTCTTTCATGTCCTTGGGGTCCCCTGGAACCTCCTCAGAAGAATCGTCCACCCCCTCTGCACTATCGTCGTCTGCCTCCTCGTCAGGATGACGTCTGGTGTCTGGGAAGGAAATGTCCTGCCGAGTCTTCCCCGAGAAATGGACAGTGGTAATGGAAGAGCTGCTTGGGGAAGGAGACCTGGGAGACTGCAGTTGTGGGAGCCTAGTCTTCAGGTCCGAGACCAACTCCGACCATGCCCCCTGTCACCAAGACTGGTTTAAAGCCTTGAAATCTGGGGTGACCGGAGGAGGAGGGTGGTGGTGGAGTAGGCAGAGGCTGAGGGGGAGGAGGAGGAGGAGCAGGAACCAGCGGAGGATAATAACCCTGGAATCCCTGAAAGTCCAAGTAGGGACTGGATCCAGGGTAGAACTGCCCAAAATTACTCCAGTCCGGAGCAGGGCCCCAGGTAGTAGCCCCCAGGATACCCTTGCAGGTAATGTGGGACAGTTTGGGGTCTGGTATAGAACCGTCGTCAGATCTGGCGTCGGGGGTACCCACGTTGGACCTGTTGTAGTGTAAATAGGAAAAGGGTCAGGCGTCGGGACAGCCCACGTGAGCGGAATGGACGTCGGAACCGGCACCACCTGATACGGCGCCAGGGCCAGAGGCAGAAGCCGGACAACTGGTCCCGGCTGCGGAACTGTCGTCGGGACAACCGGCGTCTGAGGCGCCGGGAGCCCGCCAGAAGGCAGAGGAGGGGCCTCTATAGTAAGGCCCTGAGAGGGGACAGTGCAGCAGACCCCATGGCATTGACTGAATCGAGGGGTTCTCTGTTGTCGTCACCGGTGGTACCCGCCGGAGAATTGGAGGGTACAGGCGAGGAAGGAGAAGGAGGGAGAGGGGCTTTCTCTCTTGGTCCCGCCGGACGCCGGGTGAGGCGCCGCCAGGTTCGACGGGGAATCGCATCGCAGCAGTCGCCAGGGATGGCCGACTTATCGAGTAGAGTTGGGCGGGGTGGGGAGGAGCCCCCGGCCAGCTTATCGACTGGAGTCAGGCGAGTACCCACTGCCTGGGTAGTCGTCTTACCGGCTGCCATGTGGTCTCCGGAGGAGCCGGGGGCTGACTTATCGGCCGAGGTGGTGCGGTCGCTGGAAGAGCAGACAGCCGACTGACCTGCTGTAGATTTACCCGACTTACCGTCCTTGCTGGGCCGCGGCTGGGCCTTGCTTGTCAAGGGCCTGGCGCTCATGGAGCGTCCCACCCCGGATTTCTCCTATGCTTTTTAGAAGGAGAAGCCTTTTCAGATGAAGAATGTTTAAGCCTATCCATTTTCTTCTCAAGAGAAGCCAGGTGGGCTTTTAGCAGATGGGCCTTCAAAGCCTGCTGCCTCCTCTCGTTTGTGGCCTGACTGAAGGTCTGACACTCAGGGCAGGAGGAGACTGGATGGTCCAGGCCTAAACAGAGGACACACTCGAGGTGACCGTCTGTGCAGGATTTGCGTGTCACAGGATGAGCACCTCTTTGGAGAAGACATCAGTAATAAATGTGAAATTAGAGTGAAAATTAGCGAGGGAAATTCTGATGCAAGACACTTTCTCGATCACTATCTGGAAGTCTGCTATGCGACTGACATGAGGAGATGGCAAGAAAGAACTGGAGAGCGGGCGTGGGGACCGCCCACTATATACAGTCACACTGATATGGGTCATGTGACATCGGGTGGTGGTCCCATCAGTATTGCTAGAAACGTCAGGCGGGTCCGACGCAGGCCAGTCCTATATGTGATGACCTACTGAAGGAACCCTCTCGCAAGATCTGGCAGATCAAATTCAAGGGTAAGCAGGAAAAGGAAGTACGGTGGTGGTTGGGGATTTCCAACCTACCGTGGGCCGATTGGAGCACACCTGCAAAGGGCTCCTGTTGGAAGCTTTTCAGGACAGCTTCATGACACAGCTGGTACAGGGGCAGACACGACAGGAAAAGGACTCTGAACCTTGTACAGGTTAACCACTTGCTGGGAGTGACCACTACTCAGTGTGGTTCACGTTAAACATGAGGTGGGACACAGGTACAAGGGTGGTGGACTTTAGGATGATGGGGGAAATTCTCAGCAAGCACCTGGCAGACATCCAACAACACATGGATGCAGATCAGAAATGGAATATAATAAGGGGAGGGCTGGTGGAGGCAACAGAGACCTGTACTAGGAAAAAAGCCAAGAAGGGCAGGGCAAAGAAACCCAGTTGGTTGTCACCGGAGGTCAAGGAAGGGGGTGAGTGCCAAGAGGGTGGCATTTCGGTAGTATGAAAAAACCGGGAGGGGAGAAGTTAAAGATGTATACAGAGAAAGTCTAGGGAGGTCACCAGACTGGTCGGGGGGCGGGGGGCAAAAGCATCTAAAGAGCTGGGATTGACGCAGAGGATCAAAAGAGGAGAAAAAGACTTCTTCTGTTACATAGGTGAGAAAAAGAGAAGCAAAGACCAGCTTGCAAGGATCAAAAAAGATGGGTGGTGGGTGGAGAAGTTGACAGAGCAGGCAGAGGTGCTGAATGAGTACTTCTGCTCTGTGTTCACGCAGAAGGGGGGCAAATATCTCAGGCAAGTGGGGGGAGGTGGGTGGGGGGGGACAACAGATGTAGGGATTACAGAGTCAGGGTGCTGGAGGGCTTGAGGGCATTAAGAGTGGACAAAGAGCCTGGGCGGATGGCATTCACCCTAGAGTACTGAGGGAACTGGCAAAGGTCCTTGTGGGGCCGCTAGCAGACCTGTTCAATACCTCCCTGGGCACAGGATGTGTACCACAGGACTGGAGGATGGCCCATGTGTTGCCCATCCATAAAAGTGGGCCAAAAGATGAACCATGGAACTACAGGCCAGTGAGCATCCCCTCGACCGTGGGCAAACTCATGGCGACCATACTAAAGAAGAGGCTCATGAGCTTCTTGGAGGCAAACAGTATCCAGGACAACCAGCAACACGGGTTTGTCGTGGGTAGAGCTTGCCAGACAAACCTGGTAGAGTTCTATGGCAGGGTGACATGGGAACTGGACAAGGACCATGCTGTGGACGTCCTATACTTGGACTTCAGTAAGGCCTTTGATTCAGTGCCATATGGGAGATTGGGGGGAAAGCTGGAGTATGTGGGGGCAGGACCAAAAATGGTGACCTGGATCAGGAAAGTACAGTTACGTAAGAACTTACCGTAACAGTAGATCTTCGAGAGAGGCTCTTGCAGTAGGTAATTACATATAGGACTGAAGTCGGCAGGAAACAGGACCCCACGGAAACATTTCTAGCTAGCAGTCTCTGGCAGGGGACTGACCCCACGTCAGGCGACGTCAGTATAACGAGCTGTCCCCACGCCCGCCTTCCAGTTCTTTCCTGCCAAGGCCAAAAGGCAAGATGAGAGAGAAGCGGATATTTCCCTTCCTGGAAAAGAAGCTGAAAAAGCTAAGGGGGGATGGAGGGTGGGAAGGCATTACCTACTGCAAGAGCCTCTCTCGAAGATCTACTGTTACAGTAAGTTCTTACATAACTGTACTATCTTACTTCGAGAGGGCTTTTGCAGTAGATAATTATATATAGGACTGAATCCCAATCAGTCTGGAACAAAGAAAAGCACTCGGAAGGAGGAAAACTACCAACCAATATAACCTCCAGCTGTAAGGGTCTTATGAGAGAAGACCTTGCACAACAGCCAACCCGAAGCCTGCTCTACGGAAAGAGGCAATGTCCAAACTGTAGTGTTTCATAAAGGTATGGACAGAAGTCCAAGTTGCGGCTGCGGAGGTATCTGCCACTGACACATTCCTGAAACAAGCTGCAGAGGCGGCTACTCCTCTGGTGGAGTGACCTCTGACTAACCCGGCAGGGTCTTGTTATACTTGTCGTAACAGAAAGTGATGCAATGAGCCAACCATTTGGATAGGCATTGCTTGCAAACAGCACTGCCCCTCTTCTGTGAGCAAGAGAGACAAAAAGCTGCTCAAATTTCCTGAGATCCTTAGTCCGAGAGGTGTAGTCTCTCAGTATTCTATGAACACCCAGAGTATGCAGGAGATACTCCCCTTGATTGGAGTGTTGCGTAAAGAAAGCAGGTAGCTCAATGGATTGATTCAGCGTAGATTCCGCCACCACCTTAGGGAGAAATTTAGGGTTGATGCGCAGAGCCACATGTTCCTTGTGGAAAATCAAGTAAGGGATTTTGCACATCAAGGCCTGAAGCTTGGAAATTAGACGAGTTGAAGTAATGGCCACTAGGAAGAGTCTCTTCCAAGAGAGGAACTTCAAGTCTGCTGAAGCTGCTGGCTCAAAGGGAGGCAGAGTAAGCTTCTTGAGGACAAAGTTCAAATCCCAAGGAGGAGCAGGGATGCGGGTGGGGGGTCTTAAATGGAGGACTCCTCTAAGGAAAGTCTTAGAGACTTCCAACTGTGTGAAAGATTTGTCTCCAAAAAGTACAAGGTATGCCGAGATAGCAGCCATGTGGACCTTCAAAGAAGAATGACTGAAACCCAGGTCAAAGAGATGATGCACATAGTCCAGGACTCTCTCAACAGAGAAAGAAAAAGGCTCGAAGTCCTTCGAAGAGGCCCAAATCGAAAAACTTTTTTCCACTTCATGGCATGTGTGGACCGAGTGGATGGCTTCCTGGCCTCCACCAGAATATCTGCGATGAGCGGAGAAACCCCAAAGCGGGCTTGAGCTACGGCTGCAGGAGCCACGCATGCAACTGAAGGGATCCGAGACCTGGATGCACCAGGTTCCCCTGATCCTGGGTCAGAAAATGCTATGACAGAGGAAGAAGCAGCGGAGGTTCCTCTGACAACTGTTGCAGAAGAGAGAACCAAACTTGCCTGGGCCACAATGGAGCGATGAGAATCATCCGGGCTCCTTCTGAACTGAGTTTGTGTTAGACCCTCGGAATTTAGGGAATTGGAGGGAAGGCATAGACGAATCTGTCCTTCCAGTCGAAAGAGAGAGCGTCCTGCCAGAAAATGCCTCGCCCTGGAGCGAGCGAGCAAAAGGTGGGAAGCTTTGCGTTTAAAGGGGACGCAAACAGGTCTACCTGAGGGGTTCCCCAGTGCAGGAAGATATTGTCTGCTACCTCTTGATCCAGTTCCCATTCATGTGCCTTGGCTGACGACCGACTGAGATGATCTGCCAGCATGTTTTCCACTCCCAGAACATGAACTGCTGTCAGGTGAAGGCTGTGTTGAACCAACCAATTCCAAACTCTCATTGCTTCCCTGCACACAGGGTAGGATGGAGTTCCTCCCTGTTTGTTGATGTACCAGACTACGCACATGTTGTCCGTCTGGATTGCCAGATGGCCGGGAAGAACGCAAGAGTTTAGAGCCTGGAGAGCGTACAAAACTGCCATGAGCTCGAGCACATTGATATGAAGAGTCTGCTCCAGACTGGACCAGGAGCCCAGAGTCCTGTGAGACCCTAGGTGGGCTCCCCAACCTTCTCCCGAGGCATCTGTTGTCAATGTTTGGAATGGGGGTTCGAAGCAGAAGGGAACTCCCCGGCAAAGGTTCGCTTGTACCATACACCACTGCAAGTCCTGGACCATGGGATCGGAGACCAGAACTTCCTAGTTTAGGTTGTCCAATGTCTGGTCCCACTGAAACCGAAGCGTCCACTGAGAGATCCTCATATGGAGCCGAGCGAGAGGGACTGTCTCAATAGCAGCCGCCATGAGCCCGAGAAGGCAAAGGACTGACCTGGCGCTGACCCTTCTGCAACTGGACAACAGACTCGAATGAGCCTGGAGGGTGTCCACTCTGCCCGGAGGCAGAAAGGCCTTGCCAATGGTCGTGTCCAGGATCACCCCTATAAACAAGAGCCTTTGGCAAGGGACCAGATGGGATTTGGCCTGGTTGATGGTGATACCCAGGCTTGTGAAAACCTGCAAGGTAAGGGAAAGGGAGCGCAGAAGTTCCTCCCTGAAGGGGGCCTCCAGAAGCCAATCGTCCAGGTATGGGAAGACCTGCATCCCCTGGGTACGCAGGTGGGCCGCCACCACAGACATCTGGTGAACACTCGGGGAGCCAAGGAAAGACCAACTGGGAGGGCCCTGAATTGGTAGTGGTCCCCCTGGAACGAAAAACAAAGACATTTGCAGTGGGAAGGGCAGATGGGGATATGCAGGTAGGCATCCTGCATATCCAGTGGGCACAGCCACTGTCCCTGCCGAAGGAGAGGCAGAAGGCTCTGCAGGGAGAGCATTCTGAAACGCTTGTACTCCACGAACATGTTCAGGGAGCTGAGGTCTAAAATAGGCCTCATGTTTCCTGTTTTCTCTGGAACTATAAAGAAATGGAAATAGTAACCTGTCCCTCAAAGGTGGGTCGGGACAGGCTCTATTGCCGCCTTCGAGAGAAGGGAGGAAATTTCTTCCAGGACCAGAGGAAGATGTTCCGGGGAGTAAGATGACCTGGGAGTGTTTTCTGGGTGGTTTCTAGAGAAACTCACTTGAGTATCCTGCTGCTATCACTTGGAGCACCCAAGCAACCGATGTAATCCTCTCCCAACCCGGTAGATGGAAGGAGAACCTCCCTCCTACTGGTTCCTCTGGGAGGCCCAGAGGCTGAGGAAAGGAGTCAGAAGGTGTGTGGCAAGGTCGCGGCTGAAGCTCCCACCAGTTTTTTGGGTGGGGGGGGCTTGACAGCCGGAGGGGCCTGATGTTTGTTGGCCCACTTGCCCTGAGGTTTCGCTTTAGGCCGAGAATATCTGCAAAAAGGGCGACGCTGTCCCTGAGGGTGCTTGTACAAAGAGTCAACAGACTTAAGTACACTGCCCTTCTCTTGCAGGTCGGTGAGTATGTGCTTGACATCTCCACTGAACAGCACAGAATCCCTGAAGGGCGCATCCTGGATAGCGGATTGCACCTCCAGGACCAATCCTGACACCCAGAGCCAGGCATGACGCCGAAGACCTATAGCGAAAGCTGAGCTCCGACCTGCTGTGTTCACTGCATCGTACGTGGCATGGAGCATGTGCTGACTGGCCGAACGAGCAGAACGGACAAGATCAGCCACTTCCTGCTTGGTCTGAGACTCAGTAAGGGAGTCCAATTTGGATTCCACCTGACTCAGGATAGTCTTCTGGTAGTCCCCAATATGTGCAACATAGTTCAGGGTCCTGATCCCCAGAGTGGAAGAAGCGTACACCTTCTTCCCGTATTGTTCCAGAAGACGGGATTCCTCGTCAGGCGGAGATGTTTTGGGTTTGCCAACTGGTTGGGAGCGGCGCTAATCACGACAAAGTCGGCCTTCAGGTGTATGTTCAAAAAATCCACACCCTCAGGAGCCTGGTATAGCCTATCCGCCTTCCTTGGAAGGGGGGGGGCGCTAATGAGGACGGTTGTTTCCAAATAGTGGAAACAAGGTCAGCATGAGGCTCCCGATCCAGGGTGGAATCCAATGCTCGAGTAGGGGCTTCAGGCAGATCCAAACGGGCAGCGAGCTTCTTCCGCTGTGGATCTGGCTCCAGAGATTGCCACTGGTGGACTTCCTTTCTGGAGTTGCTGACAAAAATCCAGGAAGGATCTTCCGGAGGAGTCCTGGGCCTGGGACGGTCTGGAGTGCGTGGCTCATCGTCAGGACTGGAGCACCCCTCGGTACCTAAGTCAGAGGTCTCCAAAGAAGAGGATGAAGACCCTTCCCGGTGCGGGGGAGGAATGGACCCCTGGGACCACCGTCAGGGAAGCGTGTCCTCCCCGGCCCTGGCACCCGAGGGCTCACCTCTGGTGTCAGGTAAGGGGGAAGGAGTCTCTCATCTCCGGCGACGGGGATCCAGTACTGGGTTTGGTGTCGGCAGACTGCTTTCCACCTCTCTGGTGAGGTGAGCCTTGGCCTCAGCCCCCAAGGCAGCCAGAGTCTCCTTCACATCCACTGGTGGCTGGGGGGCTGGTGGAGGAGGAGGAGGATACGGATACTGAGGGTATCCGTAGGGCGCGGATCCATAGCCCGACGGCGGGAAGCCCGGTGTCTGGTACTGCAGCGCAGGATACTGCAGCCCCGGGTAGGACGGCATTGGATAGGACGGAGTCGGATACCTGGAAACCAGGGGCTCTGTCTGAGCAGAAGGACCTGGAAGAGGCCCAGTGGGCAGGCCAGGAACAGGTGGCCACGAGGGCATCAGGTCCGGCATTGGGACGGCATCGGGGATTGGGATGTCGCCCGGTGTCGGGTAGGCCAGCATCGGAGTCAGCATCAGAGGATCCAGCCCTAAGGGAGGGAGACCTGATGGGAGCGTACGCGCGTCCTCTTTGTCACCCGGGGAAGGAGGACTGAAATCCCAGAGAATCATGACTGGGATGTTAACATACCAGGGTACACAACCTACAGGAGAGACAGGGAAGGGAGAAGAGGGGGAGGAGTAGCTCTCTATGTAAGGGAAGGGATAAAAGCAACTGAACAAAAGAGTAAACAGGGAGGAAAGGAGGCACTGTGGGTCACCTTAGAAACTGGAAATGGCACCACAGTCCATACAGGGGTTGTATACAGACCCCACGACAGGGGGAGGGAATGGACAAGGATATGATAAAAGGCATTCTTAGGATGGCAGAGAAAGGGGAGATACTGTTGATAGGAGACCTGAACATGCCAGATGTTAACTGGAGCACATCTGCTGCAGCCACATCCAACAGCAGGGCCTTGATGCCTTACAGGTGTAGCATGCCTCAGACAGCTAGTTTTGGAACCCGCTCATGAGGGAGCAATCACAGACCTTGTACTCTCAAATGGGGACAGTGAGAAGATCTCAGATCTAGAAGTGGGTAGCCATCTGGGAACAAGTGACCATCAAACAGTGTGGTTCACGATAAACTCAGCTACAGAGTCAAGCCATACAAAAGTGAGGGTACTGGACTTCAGAAGGTCTGACTTTGGCAAGATGGGAGAGTGCCTTAGAAAAGCACTAAAACAGGCTAGGAGGAGGGGTGGAACAACAATGGGGAAACATCAAATCTGCCTTCACAGAGGCAACAAGCCTTTGTGTGAAGCAAACAAATCAAAACGAAAGAAAAAGCCACTATGGTTCTCAAAAGAGGTGGCGGGAAAGGTCAGGGAGAAAAATACATCATTCAGGAAGTATAAGGAAACACAGAAGGAGCAGGACAGAGAGCTGTACCAGTTAAGGCAGAAGGAAGCAGGGAGGGAAGTCAAAATAGCAAAGGCCGAAACTGAGGAAAAGACAGCCAGCTCGGTTAAGAAGGGGGATAAAACCTTTTATAGGTACATCAAGGAGCGTAGAAAGACAAAGGGAGGGATAGTGAGGCTGAACAGAATGGACGGTGGGTGGGCAGAGAGGGACGGTGAAAAAGCAGGGATACTTTATCATTTATGCTCAGTATTCACAAAAGAAGAGGAGGGGAGGTGCCTAATCCAAGTAACAGAAGCACTCTGGATTGGGGGTCGATCCCAGTCCTTTTACAGAAGAAAGGGTTCTAAGAGAACTCCTAAAACTGAAGGTGGACAAAGCAATGGGGTCTGATGGAATTCACCCGGAATTCTAAAAGAATTAAGGGGGGGGACTAGTGAAACCACTGACTACCCTTTTTAACAAATCATGGGAGGATGGTGTGGTACCTGTAGACTGGAGGAAGGCAGATGCGATTCCCCTTCACTAAAGTGGGACCAAGACAGGAGCAGGAAACTACAGGCCTGTTAGTTTGACCTCTATGGTAGGGAAAGTGATGGAATCACTTCTGAAGGAAAGACTTGTTGAGTACCTAGAGGCCAGTGGGGCACAGGACCCAAGGCAGCATGGGTTCACAGCGGGAAGGTAATGTCAGACAAATCTAACTGATTTCTTTGACTGGGTGACCAAAGTAGTAGACCAGGGAGGGGCTGTGGACATGGCCTACCTAGACTTTAGCACGGCATTTGACATAGTCCCACACAGAAGATTAATTGTCAAATTAACCAGCCTGGGAGTGGGTCCCAAGGTGGTAGCCTGGGTAAAACATTGGCTGGACAACAGGACACAGAAGGTAGTTGTAAATGGAGTCCTCTCTGAAGAAAGAGGAGTAACTATTGGGGTACCGCAGGGTTCAGTATTGGGTCCAGTACTTTTTTTTTTTTTGGTGCTGTTTCTGGGAGCCCCTCGCCTTAACCCTCTGATGTCCCCCCTCTGCGCCGACCGAGTGTCAGACCCTCCCTTCAGCTCCCATGACTTACCCCTTGTAGCGGGGGGTACTAACCCACAAGTCCAGATCCAGCTCGGGGGAGGTGCCTTCCCAGCTGCGCTGTGAGAGGGGACCATCGTCATCCATGGCGAGGGCTCAATTTTTCTCTTATTTTCTCCCCTGCAGAGAGGCGTGCAGGATGTCAGCGGAGAGCGCGAGCACACGTCCGCATGCACTGCCTCCAGATGTCGGCCCCATCTCTACCCCGTAGTATTTACGGCATCGGCGCACTGCCCCCCAGCCACCGCTAGGAGCCAGTCAACGCAGATCACTGGCAAACCCGCAAACACCACCCCCCCAGCCCCTGGAGAGGGACAGCAGTCCCTTGGACGCTCAATCCCTCTGCAACCCTGCCAACCCCCCACAACCTGTGCTAGTTCCCGAACATGGGTCACCGGCGTAGTGTGAGGTAAGGCGACCAGCGCCTCAGCCCTCAACGCCACTGGGCCGGCCAGGGTCCAGTCCGTTTTAATGTCTTTATAAGTGACACTGCAGAGCGAATGGAAGGAAAGTATGCCTCTTTGCAGATGACACAAAGATCTGAAACAGGGTTGATAAACAAGGAGGTGTGGAAAGGATGAGAAGGGACTTGGCAAGGTTGGAGGAATGGTCAGAAGTATAGCAGCCTGGATTCAATGCAAAGAGGTGCAAAATAATGCACCTGAAAAACAAAAACGAAGGAGAAGATTACGGGGGGGAGAAGAGTAACAACAACAAAATGGAAAGGGGCCTGGAGGTAATCATATCAGATGACCTTAAGGTTAGCAAGCAATGTGAGAAGGCAGTAGGTAGGGCTGAGGGATACTGGGATGTATAGGGAGAGGCATCACCAGCAGAAAATAGGAAGTTGTTATCCCTCTGTACAGATAGTTGGTGAGACCCCATCTGGAGTACTGCGTCCAGTTCTGGAGACCCCATCTCCGCAAGGACAGACAGGATGGAGGCAGTCCAGAGGAGGGTAACTAAAATGGTGCAGGGTCTGCAAGAGAAGCCATATGAGGAGAGACTAGTGGAGCTTAATATGTATACCCTTGAGTAAAGGAGGGACATGATAGAAACTTTTAAGTACCTCAGTGGAATCATCAAAGTCCAAGAGGGTAGCAGCTTTCAGAAAGAGATGTGCAAGAACAAGGGGACACAATTTGAAGATTGGCGGGGGGCGCGGTTCAGGGGCAATGTGAGGAAGTATTTTTCACAGAGAGGGTGGTGGATGCATGCAACAGCCTTCCTAAGGAGGTTGTGGGGTCTAAAACTGGGGGAGAATTCAAGAATACATGGGACAGACATAAGGCAATTTTTTGCTGAGGGTAGGAAGAAATAGGCTGTTGGTTAACTAGGATCTGCAGCTTATCCTGTAGGTAGGGAGATGGGCAGAGTAGGTGGGCCAAGCGGTCCTTATATGCCGCCAAAGTCTACATTTCTATGTTTCAACAGGGGAGACGCTGGAGCCTTGGTTGTCAGCAGCAAGCCAGGGACGACAGACCAGTCGACAGGGTCCGGCGTCGGCTCTAATACCACGCGAGCGTCGGAGGGGACCACGTCTGCCTTACTGGTAGCATCTGGGCAGACGTTGGTGGAGCCGGCGTCCGACTTGTCAGATCTGATGTCCGACAAAGGCCGCATGGAAGGAGCGGCCTTGGCGGGCGTCTTTGGGACCGTGCGCTCCCCCAAAGGGGTGGGCGTCTTATTGACCCTGTCCGGGCGGATGTTGGTAGCACCGGTGTCCGACTTACCGGACCTATTCCACCCAGAGGGTCAGACGGGTGGCGGCCCTTCCTGAGCGGTAGCCTCCTTTGTCCCAGAGGCTCCCGCGCAGCAAGCCCGACGGGAGGGCGCGCACGCTTTGAAACCGCCAAGACGGCCATCGAAGGTTGGTGCCCCAGGGGGGCGGGGGAGGACACACATTACCTGTAACACGGCAACTCCGGCCAGAGTCACGATGGAAATGGAGTCCCGGTGCTTCTTCTGGCGGTGATCCTCAGGGGAAGTTGAAGTCTGCCTGGGCTTCTTCAGCTCCTTTTCCGTAGAGGACATCTTTTTCTTTAAAATATTGGCCTCCACGGACTGCTGCCTCCATTTGCGGGTGGCGAAGTTGAATTGTTGGCAGTGCTGGCACTTCTTCACAGGGTGATCCGGGCCTAGACAGAAGAGGCACAGGGAATGACTGCCCTTATGCGGGGGTTGGGCGCCGCATGAGTCGCACTTGTTTTTATATGAATCGAAGGGTGTAGGGGATGACATACACTGCAATCTTGAAGAAATAATCGAGAGACGTGAAAAAATTCGGTAAATAAAACCAATGACAGACTGACAAAGCAGCAGAAACTTATTCGCGAGGTGCTTTCACACGCTAACGGCGGGAAAGAAAAAATTACTCACCATAATAACCTTGTTTCTTCAAAGGGATCACTCATCATGATTAAACTGATGCAGTCAGCCTCCTGTGTTGGACTGACAGAAGAGATGGAATTATATGCAAATGATGGAACTCTCAATTGGCTCATGCCACTTTCAAAATGCTGCCCTAGCAACTGCTACATTTTGAGTGCTTCAGATTCTTACGTACCCTAAACTGGGTATAAGACCCACTAACTAGAATAACATTTCTATAAAATAATTTTTTGTCCTCTCAGGTCAGAAAAACATCCCAATAAATAAATCAAAAAAGCTTGAGCCCACGAGGGAACCAACTGGTTAACAAAAGGTGAATCTCTAACCTGACCTATATGGGAAAATATTCTAAAACAGGGATGCAGAACAACCTTCATAGGTTTTTTAGTAGGGGAGGGTGGGTGTGTGCTTTAATCATAATGAGTGATCCTTTTGAAGAAACAAGATTACTATGGTGAGTATTTTTTCTTCTAACCCCAGGAATCACTCGTTATGATTAAACTATTGCAGACTACCAAGCAATACCTTTGGAGGTTGGGCAGAAAACCTATTTGGGAAACAGGTTCTGCAGCACTGCTGTACCAAACTTGGCATCACTTCTGGATTGCAGATCCAGGCTGTAGGGCTTTGTGAAGGTGTGTACTGTTTTCCATGTAGCTGCTTTGCAGATTTCCAATAGTGGAATGTCCCTTGAAGCTGCCACTGAAGCATGGAATGTGCTCTGAGGCCCATGGGGCCTGTTTACCCACTTTACTATAGTAGAACTGAATACATGCTACGATCCAGCGAGCAACTGTATGTTTTGTGGCAGGTCTGTCCTTACCTACCTCTCCATAGGTAGGAATGAGCTGTGTCTGACCCGGTCTGTAAGACTAAGTTCTGTCAATATAGTGGCTAAGTGCCCTTTTGAGATCAAGGAAGTGAAGCCTCCTTTCTGGAGAACTGGAGTGCTCTGTGAAAGACAGGTAAAGTGATGGATTGATTTAAATGGAAATCAGACACCACTTTGGGAAGGAATTTTCTATTGGTCCTGAGGACCAGAGGCATTGCTAGGGCTGGGCCTCCGGGGCTGGAGCCCCGAATGTTCCGTCTGGGGCCCCGAATGTTTTTTGTTGGTGGTGTTACCATTTTTTGCGCTGCCACTGCCAAGCAAGCAAAAGTAAAAACAAAAAAACAACAACATTGCATTTCATTCACTGCAGCCCAGCCCGCGAGCAGCACTCCGGCCCAACCTGCCTGAATTGCTAAGCACACAGACAGCCACACAATAAGCAGCATGCAGCAGCTTAAACTAATATTTATTTGCCAGTGGTAGTAGCGCTAGCTAGCCCCGACTCATTGCCCATCACTTGCTTGGCTTGCTCGCTCATTTCGTCCCTGTCATCGCCATGGCAACAATCACAGCTCCTAGCTCTCTCAGACTGTTTTTCTGATTGGTGAGGAGTCTGTGTGGTTGCCCTGGTGATGGTGCATGCCGCACGGCACTGATGGCAGACTCAAAGGGGGAGCGGGAGCGAGTACTGTTGAATGCTGCCATTGCCTTGTCAGTGAGTCGCATGCACTCTAAGGGACAGAGGGGATTAAGTGGTGCTGCAGCACTCACAAATTCAATCGGTCGGGCCGGGGTCATGTGGAGGGTCCAGGGAGCCGGGACAGTCACAGGACACATTGGGGGGACTTGGAGTCTTGCACTTGGGAGGGACTTCTTGGAGGCAGGAGCGGAGAGCCAAAGACTGCTGGAGAGTCTCGGTGGAGCGGAGCCAGAGGAGAGCTAGCTGAGAAGGAGACAGAGAGACAGAATTGGATGCCACGATCATGCCTGCCTGCAGTGTCTGCTGTTACTGTGTGAGGTGAGTCAATGGAGAAACATGACATAATGATAACGGCCCACCATGGCAAAGTCAAGGTGGCTGCATGTTTGCATTTATTTGCGGCGGGGCCGGGGCCCTTAAGGAGAGCAGACCCTGCCCAGCAGTGCACTAGTCTGCAGCACAGCACACAGCTGACTGACTGGGAGAGGGAGGACTGTCCGTCTTACTCAGAGATCGTCAAGATTAATTTAAGAATAATGGCGGGTGGCGTGGCCCTTATGAAACTGGATGCCATTGCCCATGCCCAACCCTCCTCCATGTCCAGCATACTTCTTAAATATGAGTATATTTAGTCCGGATCTACTGATATTTACAAAATATGCTATTGATTCTATGACTTTTAATCTGCAACATGTAGTTTTTGCCTGTCAAGTGACAAGCCAACCAAAAAAAGACACAAAATAATGGAAAAGGAATGGGGGAAAAAACAAGGCTGAAGTAGCAGAAAATGTGTTAATTTGCATGACAAAGCAGCAAACGTTCTACAGCTTATGGGGGCCTAGGTGGCCCCCAGACCCCCGGCCTTTTGTTTGGGGCCAGGCCCCCAATGCTTACTCATGCTGGCAGTGCCTCTGCTAAGGACCACTTTGTCTCTATGGAATAAGATGTAATCTACATCTATGCACAGGGCCTGTAACTCACTGATTCTTCTGGCTGAAGTAATAGCAACCAGAAACATAGTTTTCCAAGTAATATACTTCAAGTCTGCTGTTGCCATTGGTTCAAATGAGGAGTCCATGAGCTTGGCAATGCAGATATTCAGATTCCAGGCCAAAACTGGTTCCCTCAAAGGAGGGTACAAAATATTAAGGCCTTTAAAATATTTCCAGAAGACTGGATGAGGGGCCATGGACCTCTCTTTACCAGCTGACAGGTAAGCTGAAACTGAAGCCAAATGAACCCTGAGTGTTGAAGGCTTCAGAGCTAAAGAATGCAAATGTGTCAGGTAATCCAGGAGAATGGTTAAGTCAGCCCTGGATGGGTCAACACCCTTACCTGCACAACATATGGAAAACCTCTTCCACTTAGAGTGTGTCTTTTTAGTGGAAGGTTTCCTGCAACCCCCAAGTACTGTCAAAACCTGTTCTGACAGTTTAAGATCCACATATTCCAAGTCCTCAAGAGCCAGGCCTTGAGCCTTAGCAATTTTAGGCTGGGGTACAGTATCCTGCCCTGAGAGGAAGTCAGCAGGTTGTGCCTCCTGGGCAGTTGAACTGGAGGCACCACTGACAGAGCCAACAAAAGTGAATAGCAGTGCTGCCTCGCCCAATCTGGTGCCACCAGTATCACTGTTGCCGATTGGCACCTCAATTTCAGCAGGGTCCTGAATATCAGAGGAAAGGTATACAGAAACTTCCCTGTCCAATCCAGTGCCAACGCATCCAGGGGTAGTGTGCCCCCGAGAGGAGGCCTGCGGCAATATATTGATAACTGGCGATATCTGCAGAGGCGAAGAGATCCATCTCTGGAGTGCCCCATCGTCTGAAAAGCGAGCCGAGAACCTGAGGATTCAGGAACCACTCGTAGTGGTCCTGACTTATCCTGCTGAGGGAGGCTGCCAGTACACTGTCCTTTCTAGAAAGATGTATGGCTGAAAGGGATACCTTCATAGAGTAAGCCAGGGACCACAGCCTCATTGCTTCTGTGCACAGTGGGGCTGACCTGGTTCCTCCCTGTTTGTTGATGTAATACATAGCAGTGGTATTGTCTGTTCTGACCTGCACCACTTTGTTTTGAAGATGTGAAGCAAATGCCTGCAGGGCTAGGTACACTGCTCTGAGCTCCAGCAGATTTATGTGCAACAGGGATTCTTGAGGAGACCATGTGCCACTTACTGTATAATCCAACATGTGTGCTCCCCAACCCAGAAGGGATGCATCTGTTGTAAGAACTAAGGAAGGTTGTTCCTTTGTGAAAGGCACACCTACCCAAAGGTTTTGTTCATCCAGCCACCACTGCAGTGCCTGTAAAAGACTGTGGGTGACAGAAACATAGAAACACAGACTTTGACGGCAGATAAGGACCACTTGGCCCACTCAGTCTGCCCATTTCCTTACCTACTGGAAAAGCTGCAGATTCTAGTTAACCAACAGCCTACTTCCTGCCACTCCCCATTACAATTGCCTTATGTCGGTCTCATGCATGTTTGAATTCCACCACTGTTTTAGACCCAACAACCTCCCCAGGAAGGCAGTTCCATGCATCCACCACTCTCTCCGTGAAAAAACATTTCCTTACATTACCTTTGAGCCGCCCCCCCCCCCATCTTTAAATTGTGCCCCCTTGTTCTCCAGTTTTGACAGAGGATCTGTCCTCTGTGACCAATATTGTCTCAGATGGAACTGGATGTCTCTTATTTGGAATCTGGAACTTAGTACCACTGTGGTGGCAGCTGCCATGTGGCCCAAAAGCCTGAGGAATTCTCTGGCTGGTTTGGGTTTTCCTGGTACAAATGAGCTTGCAATCCTCAGAATGCTGCTTACCCTGTCCTGTGGCAGAAAAGTTATGCCCAGGCTGGTGTTTAGTTCTGCTCCAATGAACTTGAGCACCCAGACTGGTGTTTGCTGAGACTTCTGCTCGTTTATGAGGAAACCCAGGGATTCCAGAGTAGACTTTGTTAGTGCAAAGGCCTGCTCTGTAAGTTGGAGAGATGGACCCACTACTAACCAGTCGTCCAGCTAGGGAAAGACTGAGACTCCTTGTTTTCTCAGAAACTCCACTACCATGGCCAGACACTTTGTGAATGCCCTTGGGGCAAGAGTCGGACCAAACGGGAGGACTGCGAACTGATAATGGCCCGAGGCCAGTCTGAACCTCAGAAACTTTCTGTGAGAAGGTCTGATGGGGATGTGAAAATAAGCGTCCTTTAAATCTAGGGAGGCTAGCCAGTCTCCCTTTTGTAAAGTGGGAATGATTAGTGCAAGAGTGACCATTTTGAATTTTGGTTTCAGAATGTGTCTGTTTAGAAGTCTTAAATCCAGGATAGGCTGTCAATCCCCATTTTTTTCCTTTGTAAGGAAGTATCCTGGGTTGAAGCCTTTGCCCCACTGGTTTAGGGGCACTGGCTCTACTGCCTTGATTGCTAGCAGATGTTTTACCTCTCCATCCAGCAGGAGTCTGTCTGCAGATATAATTGGTACAAATGTTCTTGCTCTTAGCTTGGGGAAGAGATCTGAAACTGAGTGCAGGACCCTGGCTCACCACCTCCAGGACCCACTTGTCTGTGGTGATGGTATACCAATCCTGGAGATAGCGAACCAGTCTGCCACCCACTGGTGGATTTTTGGCAGGGGATGCGACCCGCACTAGTCCATCAGGGATTCTGAGTGGACTGTGCCTGAATCACCGGGGAGGGAGAAGCTCTCCTGCCCCTTACTCAAAAATATCCTCTAGGATGTTGATGCAGCTGGGAGGCCTGAGCTTGGAATAAAGGTCTGGGATAGGATTCCCTACCCCTGCCTCCCCTAGTCTGGACCCTATAGGATGGGGAAGGCCTATCCTTAGAATTACGTCTGTAGGTGGCCTTATAATCTTCTACCATTTTCAGACAGGTCTCTGTTTCATCCCCAAATACAGAATTTTTCTCAAAAGGAAAGTCCATCGCCTTGGCCTGGGTGCCCAGGGTCAGGTTTGTGGCCCTGAGCCACGCAAATCTCCTAATGGAGACAGAGAGTGCCATCAACCTGGCTGCAGAATCATTAGTGTCCGCAGCCATGTGGAACTTGTATTTAGTGGCAACTAAAGCAGCTCTTGCTGTGTCCTGTAAGTCCACTGAAACCTCACCAGGCACCCTGTCAGCCAGAGCTAATACTGCATTCCAGAGTGCCTTCTGGTATTGCACTGCGTAAGCCATACAATTGGCCTATCTAAGGATGAGAGAAGCAGCCATATACACCTTTTTCCCCATTGCATCCATCTTCCGAGAATTCTCCTCTGGAGAATGAGCAGCCAAGGGGATTCTGGCTTTGTCGCAGGCAGCAGCCTGTACAACTCCTTCAGGGTCAGGGTGACTGAATAGAAAATCAGCTGTTGTCCTATCAAGCTGATATTTCTTATCAGCCTTTTTGTCAACTCCTGGAATAGAATTAGGAGTTTGGAATAGTTGTAATGCTGCCTTTTTTAAGGACTTATGCATAGGCAGTAGTAAACGTTTTGTGGGGGTTAGCGCCACCATATCCAAGAATTCTGCTTCCTCCACATCTTCCTCTGTCTCCTGCAGAGGGAGGTTAAGTGTTTCCACCATGCTTTTAACAAAAGCATAATGTGAGGAATAATCCTCGGCACCCCTGGGGGGGAGCCAAACTCCTGTTCTGGAGACACCTCTGGATCTATCGGTTCCTCCTCAAAATCATCATCCTCCTCCTCCTCAGGAAAGGAGGCCTGCCATTCCTGAGAAGGTGGAACCAGCACAGTAACCGGGGCAGTCGGTACTGGAACCGGGACTGCAGCTTGAAGTGCTTGGAAAGACCTGTAAGGCCTTGGCAATGTCCTCAGCCGAGGGCATACCAGTTTTGTCAGCTGGGAGCTCCTTAGCCTTCTTGGCTGGAGTAGTAGTGACATGCTTTTCCTTACATTTTTTCTTGAGTGGAACACATTCAGACCCCGAGTCCACTGGCCTTCTTGGCTTACCCTGCTCAATTTTATCTGATCCTTTATTAGGATCCTTAGCTTTACACCTCCATCCTTTCTAGTGCCAGAGGTGAAGGAACCACTTTCACCAGTATTAGTAGAAGCAGAGGCAATTTCTTCCAAAATTTTGGACCTTTTCCTAAGAGTTTAGGGCAAAATGTTTTACAAATGTCACAATTAGCAAAAATTTGGCTAATGCCCAGACAAAAAATACACAATGAATGTCTGTCTGCTTTAGCTATGATCTGGCCACAAGACTCTCACAATTTGAAACCGGTGGGTCCTGTGCATTTTTTAGGCTTAACAAAAGGAGCCTCTGACATTGAGCAGGAATTGTTAAAAGAAAAATGCCAAATTATCAGTTCCTTAGAACCGAATATTTTAACTATAAACAACCGCTAACTGTTCCAGGAACTGAGTGCTACTCGGTTCCTGACACCGAGAAACTAACTAATTTAAAAGGAATTAAAACAAGTATATGTGGTTAGGAACCGACCGCAAAGAATTAACCAATATAAATATACATTGAGGTAAAAACCTCACTAGAAATAGCGGAACCCTTGGTTCCAAGGAACCGTGAAGGAACCGCTAAACACAGTAAATCCTAACACAAACAAAATAAACTAAAATTAGGGCAGCAATCTGAAATATAAACTAAAAAGCACTACTTATCGCCAGATAAATGGATTTAGAAGAGGTTGAAGGAGAGCTCTCCAAGACGTCTTCACTAGGCAGGCAGAGTAAAGAATCTGAAGCACTCAAGAGTGCAACAGTTGCTAGGGCAGCAGTTTGAAAGTGGCATGAGCCAACTGAGAGTTCCATCATTTGCATATAATTCCATCTCTCCAGGCAGTCCAACACAGAAGTCTGACTGCATCAGTTTAATCATAATGAGCGATTCCTGGGGTTAGAAGAACTGGAAGGCGGGCGTGGGGGACCGCCCCTTTATACTGACGTCGCCCGACGCTAGTCACCTGACATGGGGGCGGTCCCCTGCCAGAGACTGCTAGCTAGAAATTTTTCCATGGGGTCCTGATGCCTGCCGGCTTCAGTCCTATATGTAATTACCTACTGCAAGAGCCCTCTCGAAGTAAGATCTGGGTGAGGAGACAGCAAAGGGTGGTGGTAGGAGAAGAACTCTCATCACCGAGTGTGGTGACGAGCAGGGTACCACAGGGATCCGTGCTGGGACCAGTACTGTTCAGGATTTTCACTGCAGATATCTCGAATGGGATCCAGAGCAAGTTTGTTCGCAGACAATACCAAGAAGGGAGCTGTGATAGATGACACTGGGGGGGCCGGGTTGCAGGAGGACCTGAATAAGCTGCAGGAGTGGGCTGATAAATGGCAGCTGGGGTTCAACGTCAAGAAGTGCAAGGTGCTGCACTTCGGAGCCTGGAACCAGGGGAAGGATTAGCACTTAAATGGGGTTCAACTGGGCTGCTCCACAGAACAGTAGGACCTAGGGCTGATCATAACAGGGAGCTTGAACAACTCTGTTTCATGCAGAAAGGCGGTGGCAAAAGCCAACAAAATGCTGTAGTGTACAGCTAGAGGGATCTCTTCCAGAAGTAGGAAGGTTATCCTGCCCCTGTATTGGTCGCTGGTCAGGCCCCACCTGGAGTACTGCGTGCAATACTGGTGCCCGTTCCTGAAGAAGGACATCAGATTGTTAGAGGGGGCACAGCGTAGAGCTACAAAGTTGATCCAGGGATTGGAAGGCAAGCCATATGAGGAAAGGCTGGGGGAGTTGAATATGTATTCTCTGGAAGAGAGGAGGGACAGGAGAGATAAGATTGAGACCTTTAAATACCTGAGGGGAATAAACAAAACTAATACAGAGAGGATTTTCCAGAGAAGAAACGGGAAGGACACGAGAGGACACCAACTGAGATTGGAGAAGGGATAGTTTCAGGAGAGATGAGGAGACATTTTTTCACAGAAAGAGTGGTAGACAAGTGGAACTCCTTGCCAGGTGAGGTAGTGGCCTGCAAAATGGCAGACAGCTTCAAGAGGGGTTGGGATAGGGTAAGGGTAGAGGGTAATAGGATGGGGGGGAAGGGAGGGACAGCAGCATTATAAGGTGCTAGCTGCACACTCGAGCAGACTTGATAGACCATTTGCAAACCTCTCTTTCCAAGAGAGGGACAACACATCTCGCCAGAAAACTCCAGGCCCTGGAATGAGTGAGCAAAAAAGTGGCAGTTTTACAGTGAGTGGGGACATGAACAGGTCCAATTCAGGATGACCCCACCTGTCAAACAGGTCTTCTACGATGGAGCTCCCAATTGCGAATCTTGGACTGTGACTGGCTTAGCCTGTCTGCCAGGACATTTTTGGACACCGGGAACACGGACAGTCAACAATTCTAGACCGTGTTCTAAAGCCCAGTACCAGACTCATCGCTTCCCGGCAGAGAGGGTATAAGTGAGTGCCCCAAAGGGCAGTACTGACCCGCGAACACGGAGAAATAACAGGCAAAAAATTCTGCATAGAGTTCAAAAGCAAAGATTTGCATTTATTTTGCCACTTCAAGTTCAAAACACAAACTTACAATTTATAGCATAAAGGAGCCAACCACTATGTTCCAGTATGAGTCTGGAACATAATAAGTTTGCGTTTTGAATTTGAAGTGGCAAAATAAATGCAAATTTTTGCTTTAGAACTCTACATAGAATTGTTTGCCTATTATTTCTCTAGGTGTGCAGGTCAGTACTGTCCTTTGGTTTGCCGTTAGAGGTCGCACACCTCAGACCTAGCACCCGCTCCACAAATTAAGCACAGCTTTCACTGATTAAGTATGAGTGAGTAACACGTTTGTTGATGCAGTGAACTACGCTGATGTTGTCCATCTGCACTAGCAGAAGGCCTGCAGGGCACAAAGGACTGCCCGTATCTCCAGGACATTGATGTGGAGAGAAGACTCCATCCTGGACCTGAACCCCCTGCCCTACTGCATCTCTGGGACAGGTTCTATGGCCCTATTGTGCAGCAAGGTGCAAATCTCCTCCCAGAACACTGGAATGTGGTCTGGAGGGTAAGAGGACTGAACCAGAGGGTTGTCTGGAGGCCGCTCCAGAGTATGGCCATGTTTGGTGTGGCCCCAGATGAGCCCCCCCAGCCCCACCCTGAAGCATCTGTGGTAAGAATTTGCTGAAAGGAGGGAATGAGGAAAGGAACCCCTCTTAGCAGATTCTTGGGTTCCATCCACCAAAGCAGAACCTTTTTGACTGGAGAGGAGACTAGGACCTGCTGTTCCAGGTCATCAGTACACTGATCCCGCTGGACCCTCAGTGTCCACTTGGTATCCTCATGTGCAGTCTGGCAAGAGACACAGTGACTACAGCTGCAGCCAGTAGGCCCAAGAGCCAGAAAAAGGTTCTGGCTGAGACATATCTGCTGTTGTACTGCAAGTGGGCTTGAGTCATTAAGAAGTCCACCCTTTCCTAGGGCAGGAAGGCCGTACTTTGGGCCACTTCCAGGACTGCCTCTATGTGAGGCGCTGACAAGGGGTCAGAACTGACTAGGACAGACCGACTGTGATGCCCAGCTCCTGGAACAGGTAGGTGGTATGTTCTAAAGTATGCAACAGGTGTTCCCTGGACTGTGCTTTGAGGAGCCAGTCATCCAGGTAGGGTAAGACACAAAGCCCCTCCCTCCTGACTACCCGCATCTCCAGGACATTGGCCCAAGTGTTTACCAAATGCTTGGCTGCCACAACTACTGCCAAGCATTTGGTAAACACCTGAGGGGCCGAGGACATGCCAAAAGACAAGGCTCGGAACTGGAAGTACGCTCCCTGAAAGTGGAACTTGAGGTACTGATGGTGAGGGGCACATACCCTGATATGCAGGTAAGCATCTTTCATATCAAGGGAGCAGCTCTAATCTCCCTGACATAGGCAAGGCAGCACTCCCTGACAGGTGACCATCTGAAACTTCTCGTACTGAATGAAGTTTCGTTCTCAGAGATCTAGGATGGGCCTGAGATCTCCAGTGCATTTGGGGACCAGGAAGAAGTGACAGTAAAACCCCCGGCCCTACTGCATCTCTGGGACAGGTTCTATGGCCCTATTGTGCAGCAAGGTGCAAATCTCCTCCCAGAACACTGGAATGTGGTCTGGAGGATGAGGACTGAACCAGAGGGTTGTCTGGAGGCCGCTCCAGTGTATGGCCATTTTCTATGAACTACAAAACCCAGGCATCTCTGGCGATCTCCTGCCACTTGTCCAGGTGCAGGGAGAAGTGACCACTGATTGCCGCCTCTTGACCGGCGGGGGGATCCGAGCAAGGAGTCAGGCAGAGGTAGTACTTATGTCAGGCTGCACCACCTCTCTGAGAGATTTAGCGTGGAGGACGGGGAATGGAAGGCTGTGGCTGCTCTGCGTCTACCCAGAGATTCAGAGCTGTGTTTAGGCCTATGGGCAATGCGCCGAAAGGGCACACGCTGACCAGTTCTAGGCTGGCTGGTGTGGTACATAGAATGAACTGACTGCAAGGTGTGGCTGGAGGCCTGCAGGTTTGATAGAATGTCCTGCATGTCCGCTCCAAACAGTTTGTACCCTCCAAAGAGGGCATTCAGGATGGATTGTTGTTTATCCTGGGCAAAGCCAGACACCCTTAGCCAAGAACAGTGCCATAGGCAAATGCCCGCTGCGGCCACACAAGCCGAGGCATCTACAGCATCGTGGGCCGAGCAAAGAAGATGCTTGCCAATGTCTGCCACTGACTGAATGTTCCGGAGCATCTGCTGCTTCATGAGGTCCTCTGGGAAGGCTCTTGCTGCCTCCTTGGCCTGGGCCCAGAACTGGTTCTGAAACTGAACCACATGGAAGATATAGTTCAGGACCCTTATAGTCAAAGTGGCAGAGGCAAAGGGGTGTTTGCAAGTGAGATCTAACTGCCTGGACTCCTTGTCCGGTGGCAGGGAGCGGAGGTATTTGGGCCTCTTCGTACAGTTGTGGGCAGCATTAATTACCACAGAGTTCGCTTGAGGCTGCTCGGTGAAGAAAGACTTCCACGCAGAAGCCTGGTATAGCTTGCCCACCTTCAGAGGCATGGCAGGGAATAAGCTAGGCCTATGCCAAGTGGCCATGGTGGCATCCTCAAAGGGCCATCAATGGGGGAATGACCAGAGAACAGTCGTTTGGCATGCAAAGGTAATTTGACAAACGGTGCCAGATCAGGTCCTGCTCCTCGGTGTCAAACCCCACGGCTGCTTGGAGCCGTCTCAGAATGGAGACAAAGGAAGGGTCATCGGAGGGGGGAGAGAGGTCGTGGCATACAGTTGGGGGTCTCCTCCCCATCGGATGACACCATAGAGGTGCAGTGAGAGAGGGTAACGCCTACTTCATCTCCAGCATCTCCCTCGTCCTTCTTGTATGGGAGGAGGTGCGGGTGATACTCATGCTCATCACCCAGGTCCCGAGGGGGGTGAGAGGGCACTGGATTCCGAGATGAATGTTGCGACCATGTGGAAGGAGGGGGAGTGAGGGTAGACATTGTAGGCCCTTGTGAGAGGGCAAGCCGTGCTTACATAAAATTCCACAGACAGGAAAGCATTCTTTGGCAATCTACCATGACTGGCGTTGGGGTCCCCTATCAGCGGCAGCTGAGGGGGCACTGGGGCCAGTGCCAGAGATGGCGCCGGGGAGGGCAGCCTTGCAGGCAAAGGTTTGCGGTGCATCTCCTCTGCCAGGGCTGTTGTCGGAGAGGGAAATGACAACTGATAAACCCCTCTGGGTGATGCCGGGGAGTGCCAGGACCCCAAGGCAGAGGGTCTGGCCGAGGAAATAGCCAAAACTGACGTCGAGGGAACAGGGAGAGCTACTGGAAGTGCCAAGCCATTGCCAGTCCACATTAAACCGACAAAGCCACCTGACTGATGGCCTGTGGAAAACAAGGTCCGAAACAGCAGGGGCTGAGAGATTGGTGGGGCACTCGCGCCCGAGAAACTGACACTCGCAAAGGTGAGATTGGCAGGGGGGGCTACCAGCAGTAGTCCTGTGGGGGAGAGGGTGTGCGAGGCAGAGGGGGCCGCTCCCGAAGAGGGTGGCCCTGCCGCAGCTGACGCACAAAGTGGAGCCCGCAAGCAGGTAGGGGAGGACCGAGTCTTGGCGCGGTCATTGTCCATATATTTGTGCTCATTACTGAATTTGTCCTGGCCCTTAGCAGAGGCTGAACCCAAGGACAGGGCTGGGGAAACCGAGGAACTCCTGGTTTGTAGCTCCTTCTCCACGCAGGTGACCTGCTGCTTTTGTAGGAAGTTTCCAGGGCCTTCTGGCACTGCCCGGTAGCCTGGCTGATGTCGTGGCAGATCTCCCAGGCTTGGGTGCCATGGCCTGGGCCTAGGCAACGGGCACAGAAGAGGCGATCGTCCTTCTCTGGGATCTTCTCGCCACTGGCACAGAACTTGGCATAAACAAAGAAAAATAATCACTTTAAAGTACAGTGATGCTAAGTAAAGGAGAGAAAATCCCAAGAAATCAGAAAAAATGGCAGTCGACTGAAGCTGGCTGGATCTGTGAGAAGTCCAACGTGCAATGGTCAACGTCGGGGAAAGAATGGACAAGGGCATGGAGGCTGCTCACTCTTAAAGGATAAGGCAACATCAGTGTGTGACGTCAGAGTGGGCGGCCCCCTGGAAGACTGTTAGCTAGAAAAGTTTCCTTGTGGTCCTGGCGCCTAGCAGCTATAATTCCATAGTTGTGGCCTGCTGCAAGAGATACCCTCGATAAAGATCAGAGGTTTCTTGTATCAGGAGGACACAGAGTGAAAAAGAGAAGCCACCAACCAGCAATTTGGCTTGTGAACTACTGTGCTAGGTGGTTTCAGCTTCATGCGTGCCATCTTCAAACAAGTTTAGAGAAAACAGCACTGTTGGTTGTTTTTGGTCATGACAGATGCAGCATTAAGTGAGCTCTTTAGTTAAGGAAGAGCTGGTTCCTTCATCCCAACGAAGGGCTACAGTGGCAAAGCACTGTAGGCAAGACTAATGCAGGACATCCATTTGTACTGTTCTTGGCCTATGGTCAAATCTGATGGCCTTGGTCTCCATCAGTCCCTCACGTTTCATGAGCTCAAAGCTCCAGTACAAAAAAAAAAAAGGACAAAGTTAAGCTTATGCAAGCTTGAGGACTTCTGCTTGGATAAACTTTCCTTTCTGAATAGTTTTTAAAACCTGAGATATGGATGCCGTACACAATGGCGAAAAGATTTCAGACTTGCTGTGTAACTCAAATACTGGTTATTCTTTATAACGCATTTGAAATTTCACACTCCATCAATGCATCTACAGGCTATTTTCATCTTGGCAATTAATTTATTATTTTTCTGAGCACAGTGAAGCCTTGTTTTATGGCCATTCATAACTTTATAAATCAGCGCTGCACATGAAAACGTGCATCTGCGGACCGTAGAAAATCCCTCCACTCAGGCGGTTAAGCGTCTTGACACCTTTGCTGATTAATAATCATGAAAAGAATAAGATCAGAAGCAAAATAAATGATCATTTAATAGAGAAACTCACAAAACAGCCCTTTAACTTACATATTCCATCATGTTATTCGTTTCGCATTTCCTTTTGCTCAGCCTCCAGTGCAAGCACAGCTGGAAAAGAGAGAAAGAAAAAGAAGAAAAATGAGTTCTATTTTATTGCACCATCCAGACAAACCCATTTGTCCACCTTTCATATTTTTAGCTTAACAAAAGCATCTGTTTCCATACTGTGCAATTCAGACCCTAACGATATGAAGCTGCTCCCTGCGGCACTCACCTTGTGGTATAATCTATTGTTTTCCCATTCTAATAACTTCTCGATCGATCTTCGTGTCTGGAAGACAAATGAGAGAGAATTTTACTCTTGACTGATTTCTGAAAAACTTTACTTTGCAGCTGCTTCTATGAAAGGGGGAGAGGTGTGGGACAGTGACTGAGTACAGGGTGGTCCACAGTGCAGTCAAACCTTTTCTGGTGTTAAAAAGTAACTAGAACAGAAATGGCCTTTTTAGCCAATCTATTACCACGTACAAAGAGAGAGAAATTCTCACTAGACCCCGTTTGGGATAAATACCTCATAAATATGATTGTAATTGCTACTGCTGCATGCCCTCAAAAGGCACAGATGACATTAATAACAAATTAACTACATGTTAAAAAGTAAATACAAACATAATACCACCACACGCTGCACTCCCCAACATTTAGAAAGTACTTAAGATACCAAATATGTTTCATGAAAATGACAAGATTTAAACTTTATACATTCTCTCCCCCCCTTCCCGAAAAAGAAAATGACTGATAATAAAATATAATGGTTAGGGCTCACAAGCTTTTATCAGAGTACACTTCAACTTCTCTCTGTGTTATTTACACAAATGATAGTCACGACAACTCTGCCTAGTTGGTATGTTGCTTAAGTATATAAATACTCTTAAAATTCTGAAATGATATTTCAGTGGAACTCGGGTACACTAACTTGAAAGTGAAATAACATCAAAGAAAAGCTAGGGTTCTAATTCAATTTTCTTGAGTTTTTTTTTCCTTTATTTAAACCAGCAAAAATATTAAATATTCAAAGTAGTCAAGCATAGTATTACTCAAAAAAATAATTTCCTGTCACAATAAATATGTTCCATTTTGAACACTACAATCAACAGAATATATATTTGAAGTGTCTGCAAAATGCTATTTTTATTTATGCTGCAAAAAGAAAATGTGAGAGTTCGGTGAGTTCAGAACTCTAAGTTCAATGCGCCAAGTTTATGTTAGAACCAAGGCACAAAACAGATCAGCCACTGAAAAGCTTGCCAATCAACAAGCTTGACTTATAGGCCACTAGTGAAAGAAAGCAGGATAAGTGATGAAGCCAGGTGTCAAGACAGAAGCCCTGTTTGGCTGCAGGTGCAAAGCATGCAGCATGCCACACAGTTCAAACTGAACGCAATGCAGCTGCTTGTACGAAGGCAAAAGAGAGCATCACAGTGCTTCCTAATCCATCAAAACAGAACAACCCAGGTAAACATAAACCATTCTGCACAGCAAGAAAGCTGCTGCATCTGCTGCAGTGCAGATGCAGACTGTTTACCAACGAAGCTGTTTTGATTCTTGTGCAGTTTTCCAATCTGGGGTTCAGCTCTGCATGGACAATACAACCCCCCCATGCAAGTATTTACAATGCAGTCAAATGAACATGTAATTTCTTTAAGATCAAACACGTTCTGAGCCCAGAGTTGGCTTGCTTTTTAGCTCAAGCTAATGTCACGTGGGAATGACTGGATATTTAGATACAATTTTTTCCATTAATGTTTGTTTTGGAGGATATCACCAAATCACAATTTGGCTTCAAAAATAGTGAAGTAAAGTTGTGTCACAAGTAGTTATAAGCCTACTTCCTTCTACGCACTTCTTGAGATTTAACCCCATATAAATGGAAATCTGCTCTTTCTGAACCTATTTTGAGTTCTTTGACAGGTAAGGAGGAGAAAAGAATTGGAACTAATAACTCATTTTCAATCATGCCCAGGGGCATGATGGTACACGTGATAAGCAGTACAAAGATTTTCATAAAATGGGTAGGTAATTCAGTGCATCCTGATTGACTGGTCAACAGATGTGAATTGTGAGACCACTGGTAAAAAAACGTGCTGGCTATCAAGACACAGCACTCTAAAATATAAATGCCTTTTTTGTACAACAAAAAAAAAAATTCCTAACTGCCATTACAAACACTTTACGATTGCTAAAGTTAGCTAGCCCCAAAAAAAGAAAAAAAATGCCATTTCACTTTATAACCCCCTTCTTACACATGTATACCAATTAAAACAAATGATGTATTACTAATACAGTAGAGTTACTTCCATGGGCTTCTTACTTGACCATCAAAAACCCCATTCCTATCCTTTCCTGCCTACCAAGGAAAACTCTGCTGCTTACCCTGCCAGATGCAATTGATTTGAGATGGGAAAAGAAACAGGGTTCTCCTTGCACAGCTGGTTTAGCCGGTCAAGACAGCACAAGATAAAAACCAAAAACTAGGCACACACAGCAAACCAATATTGACTAAATATTTAAATGCACTGCAGTGTGGTCAACCCAATGTTGAACAGGACAGTCTCTCCTAAATACTGTCCTACATACAGGGCTTTGTCTGGGGTGGAGACATCAGTGGTACACCCGTCTGTGCTCATTCACATCAAAGCATAACACAACATGTGCAAAAGTGCTAAACAGACCAATAAATGATAGTGGGTAAAACAGCTAAAATATGAGCAGAAACAGCAGTGAAAACCATTTCTGTCTGAGCCAATATCTTATTCAGAAATCACTGCTATTATTCTAAACTCATCATGGTGCAAAAACTGCAGAAATGTGCAATCTCAGTTCATTACAAAGTTTAATTTATTAATTTGTGATCCCTTATATTACAAATAAATGGATCAGATTCAGACCAGAGGCAAAGGTGGCATTTCCAGTAAAGGATGGGAGGAAAAAAAAAAAGTGTGTAAGATATTTAAGGGGGGAAAAAAAAAAAAAGAGGGGGGCGTGACCTCCAGTATTGTAATTGATCATATACATTTCTATTGATCTAAAGTCCCCTTCAGAAAAATCAGGAACTATAAAATATAGTTCAACCACAGAGAAATGTATTTCAATTGTATGAAGTGAAACTGAGTATTAGTTACCTATCTATGAACTTATTGGCAGAAAAACCATGGGGGATAACATGGCAGTTTAACAAGTGATCTAACTAGGTCTAAGAAGTGACCTTCGAGTTCACAAAAATGACAACTACATAATCACTACAAAAAAGTGAATCAAACCCCCAAACAAAGGAAAAGGCGAGGATGGAGGGGGAAAAGGAAAGAAAAACAGAACTGCGAATACCCCTTGCTCAGTAGAGTATCTCCAAAGATGTACAAGATGATCCCCCTATGGATTCCATTAAGAAGATACTCTGGAGTAAAAATGGTCATAAACAGAGTGAAAGAAAAGACACAAGAACCTCTTGTAATTAGTTGTAAGCAAACAATCCATTAAAGACCAGAATGTACAGTACAGTGGTTTTCAACACATAAATAACCTGTGCAAGGCTATAAAAATGGCTTATAGTCCAAGTTAGTATTCTAACCTATCGGTTCTAGTAGAGTATTACGTCTTGAGATGCAGAAGGTTTCTTTCTGGAGGAGGAGACGTGTTCTATTCCCCCACTGCCCCAATCAACGGCGGTATGTGTTCCAAACCTCCGAATGTGAAACCTGTTGGATTGCATGTACACTGCAATTTCAAATGTTTACCAATTGCATTCTCCTCCTTTTCTTTCATTATGGCTCTAATGTGTTCTTGCGACCTCTCCTTCAGTGGGCAGATAGTTCTACCCACATACAGAAGATCAAATAGGCACCAACCTACATGCACTACAAATAAGGACTCTGCAGTCAATGTACTGTCTAGTGGAGGATATTTCTTTCATCACTGGATGTTAAAAGTCTGGGCCCTGTTCAACAAACTTGCAGACATTACATTGCCTGTACATAAGCTGGCCAGGTGTGTTCCTGGTTGGGGTGGTAACATCAATCTGTATGACCAGGTCCCCCAAGTTTTGTCTCCACCAAAAAGGAACTCTTGGTGTTTTACCAAGCATCTCCTTAAGGGCAGGATTGGACTCAAAGATGGACCATCTTTCCCTGCTGGTTTTACTGACAGCAATGGCTTTTGGGCCATAGTCCATAACCATGGTAACAAGATTACTGCATACATTCTCCCTCTTTTTTGGTTTAAGGAGTTCTGCATGGGGAACATTTCTTGCCCTTTCCAGTGCCTTGTGCACAGTATTAGCCAACCACCCACACTGTTTAAACCTGGTTGACAGCATCCGTCTCATTTTCAAATGTTAGCTCTAGCCTGGAGTTTCTTTTTACACTGAGGAACTGGCCATAACATAAGGGAAGCTGTCGACCAGTATTCTTGCATGTGAGCTCTCAGACCTCAACAGCGTATTAATTGCAGAATGGTGAACAAATTACAGTGTTGTCTAGTCTCACTTCCACACAAATGCCTAAGTACTCAATTCTATGTTGCTCGTTTTTGTGGGTACATTTCAGATTCACATTGTTTGTGTTAAGCCAATCCATGAAAGGCTGCACTGTGTCCTCACCCCCACCCTAGACACACACGATTGTCAACAATAAAATAATATCATCATGGTATGTGTCTGAGATGGAGGTTGGATACAGCAAACACCACTGTTCTGTCACTGTTGTTCTGGGCTGCAAGAAATACGTGCCATCTAAAATGGAACCGTTGTGATGCAACACAAACATCAGTAGCTGTAATACAAATTGGTGAGATGCATGTCTTGGATATGGATCACTACTTAAAAAGGATTCTGCTGCTTGTATGCCTTGTTCATGTCTCAGACAGGTGTAAAGGGACTGGATATCTATTGTTTGTTTTTTATGAGATGCAACTGAACTCTCAGCTTTTTTAAGGCCTTTTGTTGTGCGTGTTTGCGTGGGGAGAAGTGACCATTCTGCCAGCAGACTTCTGCAGAAGTTTAAATTTCTGCATTCCATGACAAAGAAACATTCCGTCTACTGAATGTGCAGATCAACAGACGATAGGCAGGTGAGATGGTCTACTTTTTACTACTAACATTTAAACAAAAAAAATACCTATTTAAAAAATAAACTGCCCATTTTTAAAGATGTCCTAGTTTACCCATTTTATAAGTGCAATAAAAGAAGTGAGGGTGTGGCTAGCACACACTTCCAGGTGTTGAAGGCACTCAACATAAATGCCTCATGCCTCACAATGCACCTGGGTGTGTCTATCACATAACTACTCACATCACATTTTCTAATTTTAATGCAGCAGTGCAAGAATTTAATTTATTTATTTAAAAGTTGGTAACCAGGAAAAGCACACTGAGCCAAGGCTCAATTCCAGGTGCGACACAGGGAAGAGCAAGGAGGCAGAATGAAACAATACAGCATAAGTGCACAGTAGTTCAAATTTTACATAGCATTAAAATAATGAAGAGCATAAATAACACAGAAGGAGAAAAAAGGCAATACAGAGTTGTTCATGATGCGAGACAAAGTAGGATAAATCATACATAAGAGTGATACAATGACAAATTACAGTAATCTCTTGGGGCAACAAGGTAAAATTATAGTTCATTGGGACTCAAAGCAAATGTGGGCACAAGTTATAGTACAAGTAATACTTTTGGAAAGGGGGTAGGCAGTGAAGGTGTTTGGTTGCTGAATAAGAGCAGGGATTGGAAATAGGGGCAGGGAGGGAGGAAAGGGCACGAGGCTGGCAGTCTACGAAGGGGGTGTACTGGCAGAGACATGGGAGGAAAGATACCTGAAATAGTTTTGATGGCCGCCCAGTTGTCAAGCCCGAATCTCAAGAGGCAGAGTTCACAGGGCAGGAAGTCGGTAGGCAAAGGCTTATTTCCCCTCAAGAGAAGTAGAGTAGCTAGTGAGAAGGATCGCAAGGCCAGCCAGTACAAAGCGAATGGATCAGGGGCCAATAGGAAGGAGAGATAGGAGGAGAGTGTTGAATCAGAACTTTATGGCGAAGGAAACACAGTGTGCAAACTGGCGACTGGCTAGGGAGGGAAGGGATACCATGTGGTAAAGACGGCAGCGATGTGTACAATATGGGAGATTAGTGGTGAAATGGCAGAAAGCATGGAACAGTGGGTCAAACTTGGCCAAGGAGGACTGAGGGACAGAACTATAGACCACACTGACGTAGTCGAAGGAAAGGAGGATGAGCTTGGCTAAGATGTCTTTCCTGATAGGGAGGGAGAGGCAGAGATTATGCTTATGTAACATGCCCAGCTTGGGGCGGAGCTTATTATGAATTGAGTCAAGGTGTAGAGAGAAATCCAACTTGGAGTGCAGCCAAACTCCCGGGGGGGTGGCAGACAGTTTGGCAAGCATTTGGGTGGAGTCGAAAGCCACAGTGACAGCTTTTTTTGTGTTACACGTAAGGGATATTGCGTCAAGCCAGCGCAGCATGTTTTGGAAGTTGGACTAAAGGGCGGGTTCAACTTGGGCTAGGAAGGGCCAGAGGCAAAAATCTCAGAGTCATCAGCATACATTTGCACAAGAGAGGAAGGGCAGACAGCCGGCAGATTATTTATGAAGATGGAGAAGAGGGTGAGGCCAAGGACTGACTCTTGCAGGACTCCAGTTAGGATGGGAAGGGGAGAGGGCTTTATTTCACCCAGCTGCACAAACTGGAACCTGTCTGAGAGGTAGGCCTTGAACCAGTCAACGGCAGGAGGAGGGAGGCCTATTAGGTCGTCTATTAGACGTTTATGGGCAACAGAGTCAAATGCTTTGGCTAGGTCCACAAAGATAGCCAAAGTAAGGTGACCTTTATCCATAGCATTGTGAATATGATTGGTGAGATGGAGCAGGAATGAAGAGGTAGAATGGTGTCATCGAAAGCCGGACTGGTAAGGGGTCAGGATGTCACTGGAGGACAGGCAGGAGTTTAATCTTTTGGAGATGAGGGATTCCAGTATTTTAGAGAGGGTGGGGAGAAGTGAAACAGGCCAACAGTTACCAGGATTTGAGGGGTCACCCCCTCTGTGTAGGGGAATGACAATGGCCAACTTCCATGCTTTGGGCAGGGAGCCTGATATGAGGGAGAGATTAAAGAGATGAATAATAGAAGGCACAATGACGGATTCTGATATTTTCAACAGTGCAGGGTTGATTCCATCTGGGCTCTGTTTGGAGGAATTAGGGATTTGAGGGCGCTGAGTGCCTCTAGTGGGGTAAAAGTGGGGAAGTTATGGTGGGGGGGGAGGTGGGAAGGGGTGAATACAGAGAGGTGGTAGTTGCCGGGGAGTGTTGCCAGATGCTGGCTACACTCAGGGGGGTGGGTACAGGGTGAGGAGGGGGAAGGGAGGGATGCCCCTGCGATACGGCACAGGTGGTGAAGTAGAGGTTTAAGGAGAAGGCAGCATCACTAACACTGTCAGGGGACTGAAGGCCAGGGGAGAATGTGGTGAAAATGTTGACCTATCCTTTTTTATTCTATTTTAGACTGCCCCTTATCAACTGACTTGTACGATACCCTTCCTTCCACAATTTGAGTCCACTTTAGTACTTTTTTTTCACATCTGAAATAATAAAGAGCTCGCTCCTTTTAATATGGCTTGGACCAGGTTTTCATTGTACATCAATTGTTTAATCACTTCCATTGCGACTAAAATTAACTAGCATGCAGAAGGCAGTGCTCCCTGACCTTATGGAACAGTAGGTGTTCAAAAACAGCTGGGAATAGTGATAAAAATCTGGTCCGAGACATATTCAAAGGAGCACTCCTTTTATTATTTCAAATGTGAAGAAAAGTATTAAAGTAGACTCAAACTGTGGAAAGAAGGGCATCATACAAGCCAAGAGATAAGGGTCAATCGAAAATAGCATAAAAAAAGTATAGGTCAACATTTTCACCACATCCTTGCACTGCTGCTTTAAGAAGTGCCATGAATATGCAGGAGTAAAAAACCCCTGTAACTTGCTTTTTTTAAGTCACTAAAACTGGAAAGAGGAAGGTACAGAAGGAGAATGGGTTCCTGAAAATGGGAATGGGCAGAGTAACTTGTGACAGAGCCACAGGTGATGGCGGAGATACTGAATAAGTAAGCAATGAGACACAATGGGGTGTGCATTAGTTTGTTCCAACGCACACCCCAGAGTGTCTTACTGCGCTTATAAAATTGTGTTGGGTACTTTATATGCATGTAAAAATTAAAATTGATATGTTTACATAACTAAAATCTTTTATCCATTTTGCAGTAAAACAATTCCTCTGCCTACATTATGATTATGCTCTTTTTTTTTTGAAGATTAGTACATTTGTTCTTCTGTGGACTCCATAGTTCTAAGTGTCCTGCTGTGGCTGTCATGGTTACCTGCCCCCTACCAGTATCATAAAATACAAAAAATCTGTTGATTATTTCAATGTACTTTTTATTTCCTCCCAAGTTTTGCGGTTTAGCAATTGGGCTTCAGTACCAGAGAGAGACTGATGCTGGCTTATGACAGCAGCGAGTGGGTGGGACTGAGGAAAGATACTCGCACCTAACTAGAGACGCGATCTTGGCAGCAGTTGTTGAAATGTAAGAGAAACTTCTGTTGTTGCTTTGCTCCCCACTTCTTTTTGTTACAACAGGTTTGCTCTAAACCAAGAGTAAGAGGACTGCTGCTGGGGGCAGGTTTGTGAAGCAAGGGAGCAAGCGGACATCCATGACAGAACGAACAGCCAGTGGGCAGGTGGGGCAGTCGCAAGCAAAAATGGAAAAAAAAAAAGTTAAAATAATGGATTTTAATTTTGGTAATCTGTGTTTTGGCAAGCAGGGAAACAGGCAGCTGCTGTATGTTAAACTGTGCAGTCTCGCCAAGTGGGGATAAAATGGTGGCTTTGGCTTTTTAAAAATTCTGAGAAGGCTCAAGGACTTCTTGACTTTCTGCATCCAGGTTCTCAGGATTAGTTTTAGCCATAAGCTAAAACACTTTTTACGCATGGCTAATGACCAATCAGAAGAGCCAAAAATCCTTTCCCCATTTTATAAATACTTTTCAGTTGTCAACAAATGGCCCCTGGGGGACCGAGGATGTTCACTGGGAGGGTCCGTGGCATCAGGGTAGAAATGATGCAACATGCTTAAATCACGCTCACACTGGGAGTTGGCAATAACCAAGTCAGGTAAGACCCAAGGGGCAGACGAGATACACCCCAGCATCACAGTGGAGTTAAGAGAATGACTGGCAGGGCTGCTTGCAGTGATTTTTCAGGAGTCCGACCAGAGAGATGTGGTGACTAAGGACTGGAAAGTCGCCAATACCATCCCTCTTCTTTACAAAAAGGCAAGGCCAGACTCTGACAACTACAGGTCGGTCAACCTTAGATCAGTGCTTGGGAAAAGTCCTGGAAGCCATTATTCAAGGACAAAATAATGGAACATATGGTTGAGGTCAGGTTCTTTTCCCTTCTCAGCATAGTTTGATGAGTGACAGATCATACCAAACCAACTAAATTACCTTATTCAGGGAGGTAAACAGGGGCAGGGCTGTAGACAGCCTATGTGGACTATAGCAAGGCCTTCGAAAAGGTGGTGCACGACAAGCTTCTGTGAAACTTACACTAGTGTGGTATAAATGAGGTATACACAAGGTGAACTGTGAACTGGCTTAGGGCAGAAAGAGGACTGTGGTGGATGGGCAACACTCTGAGGGAAGAGGGTTACTAAGCAGCGTCCCTCATGTTATCTGTACTGGGGCCATGGCTGTTCAACATTTTCAGTTACTTAGAAGTTAGGTTCTTCAGCACATTGCTTAATTTCACTGATGACACTAAGAAGGCCAGGGTGGTGGACTCTGTTGATGATGGGGGACAATTTTATGAGTTAGGTATGTAACTTAGGTTAGATGAAGTGGTAACTGTAATCTGGACTTGAAAATCCCAGTCACACCCTGCACCAGGAGTCTGGTAAACCTGGATGTGGTGCAAAGCAGTTTCCTGAACCACAGTGTCACAGTACCTACTAGGGAGGGAAAAATCCTTGATCTAGTACTGATGAACGGAGATCTTGTCCAAGGCATCCTAGCTGAGAGCTCCTGGGAGAGGGGTGACCACTGCACAATGTGGTTCAGATTGGACCTGGGGAAGGAGAAGGTGAATACATAGACCAGGGTCCTAGACTTTAAGAAGGTGGACTTTAGAAGGATGGGGTAGCTACAATGAGGTCACCTGACTGGCCTCAGTGAAGGAATGGGGTGGATCAAAAATGGCCCATCATCAAGGAGTGATTAGCTACAACCATAAATGAGTGTATCTGGCTAAAGAGAAAAAACGTGATGGCCAAAGCACCTAGCTGGTTTAGCAGTGAGGTATCCCAGGCAGTCAAGGACAAGAGAACCTCATATAGGAAGTTTCAGAGGACACAGAGGTATGAGGACAGGGAGGAGTACCAGATAAAAGCCAAAGAGACAGGGAAGGAAGTCCGGATGGCCAAAACTAAGAATGAACTGCTGCTAGTAGAAGCGGTAAAACAAACAAAAAAAAAGTGTATCAGTGAAAAAAAGAGATGAGAATGATGGAACAGTATGGCTAAAGAGAGGGGAAGGGTGGGTGGAAAACAGTGGAGACAGTGATATTCAAGGAGTACTTCTGTTCTGTCTTTAGGGATGAGGGTGGGCACAGATGAAAAAAAAAGGTTTCTTGCCCTCAAGATAGAAAAATCCCCAGGCCCAGATGACATCCCTCTCAAAGCACTGAGGGAACCAGCGGAGAAACTAGCTGGTTCTCTGGCGGGCCTTTCAACAGTTCTCTTGAATCAGGGGTTGTACCACTGGACTGGAGAAGGATGCATGTGGTGACATTCCATAAGAGTGGATCCAGGGAAGACCTGGGCAACTACAGACTGGGCAGCCTAACTTCAGTCATAGGCAGACTCATGGAGGCCATCCTTAAGGAAAGACTGGTAGGTTATCTGGAGGAAGATGGTCTCCAGAACAACTGACAGCATGCGTTCATGGATGGGAGAGCTTACCAAACAAACCTAATAGATTTCTTTGCTTGGACACAAAAACAGTAGACAAGGGACAAGCAATTGATATCACATACTTGGACTTCAGCAAGGTCTTTTGACTCTGTGCCCATAGGAGACTGATCAGTAGACTGGAGGATCTGGGTGTAGGAGTGAGACTAGCTGAATGGGTGGCCAACTCTAGGGGACATTGCCTTAAGCTGGGAGAGGGGGCAGGAAGAGTGTTCAGGAGGCATTTCTTCACAGAGAGGGTGGATGCAGGGCAGAATGAGCTCCCTAAGGAGGTGGGCTCGCTGGAGACAGTGGGGGGGGGCCTCAAAAGGGATGGGATAGGACAGGATAACGGAAGAGCAGGGCCAAAAGGGGAAGGGACAGAAAAGGAGGGTAGCAGTACGGAAGGGGTGTGGAGTGCTTAGTTACTGCTTGGGACTCAACAATACAAGTAGACTGGATACACTGCTGGGTCTCCTTCTGCCGGCACCTTTCATATGTTTGTATTTATGTACAGTATGAAAGAAATGTTATTTGTATGGCATCTTTTCAAATGACTCAAGGTATGCTCTAAAACACTTTACAGAAACCTAATATAAAAGGTAAAATCAAAACTCATGAAAAAAGATGAATATGCCAGATCAAACTACAATTTGGCAGAGGATGGCATGAAGAAATGGCAGTGCCAGACCTAAATTTTAAATGTGCTAATACAAGCTGTCTGGTGCAGGGCTACAGAGCGAGTGTTCCACAGAATCAGGCTGAAAAAAAATATCTTTATTGCCTGAGGAGCACTGGTTGGCACAACGTTTTTGGGGAATTTGGGGGGGGGGGGTGGCAGTTGATCAAAGAGTTAGGGAGGGCCAGCCTGTGTAGGGCTTTAAAAGTCAAAACCAGAACACAGGGTGACATGCTCCAACCACCTAACATAGGTCAGGAGCCTTGCTGTTGCATTCTGAATAAACTGCAGATGTCAAATCATACTACTAGGCAAGGCCTTATAAAGCGCACTGCAATAACCTAGTCATGAGGAAATGAATGCCTGCACTAATGCCCTTAGATCCCCAGATTCTACATAAGGGCACAGTTCCTAATGACAGCTGTCATCTGAGTATCCAAAGTCAGCTTTTGATTAAAGAAGAACTGCACAAAGCAGAACCTGCCAACCCCAAGACTCCCCACCCGATTAGGCTTTTCTAAAAACCAGACTTTTAAAGTGTGTTCCACTTACTTAGTTATTGAAAAGTCTGGGATGCCACAAAATGGCCGGATGCTGTGTGGTCCCATTTCAGAGTGAAAGTGCAGTGCCACACCACTCGCTTCAACACACTTGTAATGAAGTGAGTGGTGCGGCACCACACTTTCACTTGAAATGGGATCGCACAGCGTCTGCTATGTTGTGGCATCCCAGACTTTTCAACAAGTAAATTAAGTAACTGAACACACACACACACACACACACACACACAAAAGGTTCAGCTTGCAAAAAGTCTAATCGGGGAGGGGGGGCCGGTGGGCAGGTTCTGCTTTGTACAGTTCTCCTTTAAGAGCTGCATCCAGTCTGTGAATAACCTTACTAAGTGCAAGTTGCTCCCTGTCAAAAGATCATTAGTTCGAAGCAACATTTAAATGCAGAGATCTGTTCCCACCATTAACAGTTTTGTTTCAATTGGGTTGAGAGAGAGCCAACGGGAGGCCATACAGTTCTTGATCTTTATCAGACATTGTTCCAAAATTATTACGGATCGTATAGCTGGGTATCTTCAGCATAGCAATAAAAACCAGTACCGTTTCTCCTAATGGTAAGGAAGATTTGAACATGATTACTGTTTAGTCGAACACCTCTTAGTCTTAGATACAATGTAGCTAAGCACAAGGTGCTATACCTGGGAGGAAAGAGAGGCTGAACCTACACAGTGTGACACTCTGCACTCCTTGTTTCAGGGAAGGACTAAAATAACTTTGAAGACATACTACACAAGGGGCTGAAGCATGACAACCAGTGCAAGGCTGCTATCAAGAGGGCCAGCAGAATGCTGGGATGCCCAGGGGGTTAACCACCAGAGCAAGGGAAGCAATCATGCCACTTTATAAAGGCCCTGCTAAAACCGTGATCTGGAGTACAGTGGACCATTCTGGACCCATCAACACAAAAAGGAATTTGAGAAGGTTAAGAGGATGTGGCACTGGGCCACTAAACTTATCAGAAGTTTAGGGGACATGAGCTATGAGGGGGGGGGGCTAGTAGGGTAGCCCTTAGTACTAGCCCTTAGCATGTTCTCCTTCGAGAAAAAGCAGAAAGACATGATCTCCATTTTTTTTTGCATACTCAAGGGTATCAACAAGAATGAGCAGAGATGTCTGATGTGGGGTCCTCAAGCAGGATGCGGGTGTTAGCCCTGAAATTTGAAGGTGTTAAATTCAAAGGTAATATTAGAAAGCACTTTTTCTACTAAAGGGTGATGTACCTGTGGAGCAGCCTATCAGGAAAGACCGTGCACCTGAAGACAGTACAGGCATTTAAGGCAAGCCTGGACAAATTTCTGCTTCTCAAGGGAACTGCAGGGCACCCTGGGTAGTAAAGTGGTTATAGAAATCCCTTTGAATTAGTACGTGTTTACAAAGCATATTTATTCATCCTCAGTTTAGAAGTGGCGGTGGAGGTGGATAGGATTGACCTAGATTCCCTTTCGACCTTACATTGCTGTATTATTGTTACTATGTTTGCAGAGTTTCTCAGAAATTATGATGATGCATGTCTATTCCTTTCATTTCATTCATAGCCTATTCTGGCACTGCATGTAAACCGCTCAGCAGTTAACTGCGTCAATGCTACTTTAAATAAGAACTTGAAACAGAAGCAGATTTTGTCTAAAGGGGGGGGGTTCCTTTTCATTTACAACAATAATCATCCTCCGAAGCAGCAGACCTCACTTGTTTCTCTGTTTCTTTATAAAGATAGCCTTTTCAGAGCCTGCACTCCCTTTTAAATGAAAATGGGGCGGCAGTTATGGTCACACTTTTTGTTAATTTAGTTGCTAGTCAGCCCCAAATCAAAAGAAAATAAGGTTGCAGAGTGTAATTAACATTCAGTTCAGTCGTTTTGTCCCTTGTCTAGCCCCTAGAGCTTTGTTAAAATTGCCATCTGAATGCTGAAGGCTGGAGGGAAATCGATTTGATTCTAATCGCACCATGAAAAGAACATGATCTAACTGCTTTCAGCCCTCCGTAAATCTGTACCAGGTCTTTAGCACAATGTAACTCCCAATTTAAAAAGCACTGAATGTCTCGTCAATGACTTTGTGAAGAAAAAAGAACAAGGAGCAGACATAAAAATTCCAATAGTTGTTTAAGCAGCAAAGTTCATTTGCATCACAGCGAACCTGAAAAGGCCTGACCTCTCAAACCGCCTCTCAGGTCTATGAAGTTGTAGCCTTGACAAGCCCACATTGACAGAGCTCATTGACTCTGAAAAGCTACTCTATCAATGGAGAAAAATGGCACTAGGTTCTTACTTGGAGCAGGCATCTGCCTGCCCACCCGCTGCTAAACCAATGGCCAATCTGATTCAAAACCCCAGTGTTACCTAGGCTCCTTTTCTAGCACCTTTTTATGAAGGATTATCTAAATTAGGAATATAGTCAATATCTCACATCAGGCGGAAATTGGGAATTTTCAAAGGTCAATGCATTTCCTGCTTTTGTTTATTTTTGCTGAAGCTGTATGAAACTGCTAGTAGAACTCTGCAGTTTCCGACAAGATGGTACTTCAGACTTTACAACTGAAAGGAAAATTTACTGAATTCTGTTAACCAGCCAGGTAGACCCACCGAGACTAAAAGTCCCATTTTCAGACTAACCAACGCACCAACCAGCTTTTGAAAATCCAAATGTTAAAAACAACAAAAAACTCTTACAGCTCTCTGTCCTTAATGTTTTTACTGCCATACACAATTACTTGGTGCCAAAGATATTTAGCACAAAACATTTAAATGAGTCACTGCATCTCATTTTAACAAACCAGTCTCAACACTATACTTTTTATACTACAAAACAAACAATGGCTTAACAGTTTCACAATGTATTCCCCAAAGTACCAGTGTGACTTAAGTTTGCTGTACCACATTAATTTTTCATTCCCCAAAATTCTCAACACTATACATGCAGGTTTGTTTTTAATGAATTATGTCCAGTGACGTTCCAAGGAGAATGAACTGGTGTCTATAACTTAGCTGGCTAGATCAGATACTGAAAGGATTAGAAGTGCATATTATTGTTTTGTATAAGGAAACATCCCACCCCTTGGGGCTGCAAAGCATACTTCTACAACACCATCCAACCGATTAACCAACTTTTGACAAAAAAAAAAAAAAAAAACGGTTTACTCAAATATTTTGAAGATTCATCCAAGTATTGTTTATATTTCCTCAAAAGACATCCACCATTTGAACATGGGTGTTACCAAAGTCCACGAGTGTACAGGGCTCCAACACGACATCACAGAATATTTACACTACACAAGCCAGCACCTGAAGGTAGCATACGAAAAGAAGGCAGAAAATTTGTGCACGCTGCGCAGGCTGGGCTCGAACGTTGTGCATTAAACAGCATCACGCAGCTCTCTGTAGTGAGGCTTCTTTCTTAGTTGACAGGTGAAAAAAAGCACTTGCACGTGCAGCTTAATTAATCACTGCACTTGACATCTCAATGATTTGCAGTGAGAGGCAGGTGAGAAGATACAAAACCAGAAAGACCACTTGATTGAGAGCAAAGTTTTCAGCATACAGAGGTGACATGCATACAAATGGAAACTAAAAAAGGCTTGTATATAACTTAGTGATGAGAAAGAGCTGTTCGCACAAGCAGTGAAACAAACAACTCCTTCACAACCAGTAGTTAGCTTATAAGCAGAAAAATGCTGTAGGAGCAAAGTAAATCCGCAAAGAAAAGCTGAGAGTTGGGGACCCCTCAACAGTTGAGGATAATATTACCAGTCCTGAAGGGACCCATAAAAACTTTCTGGTTGTACTCCAAAATAGACAAACTGAGTTCTCTCAAATTTTTCATTAACAGAATATTATTAGCCAACCACTAGGCAGAGATGTTTTTTTTTTCCTGCTCACACTTGTCACTGGCACTATGTTCTGTTAGACCTACCTTAAACACCAACTCCATGGTAACAGCCCTCTGTCTTCAAGGAAACTCCCTCCAATACCCCAGGTGCCCCACCATCAGCAGGTTCTGACACGTCCTGGCACAGATGACAGCTGCTGCCACGAGAGGAAAGAAGGCTGTTAAGCTGGACAGTGGCTGGGGTCCCAAAGCATCAAAGGCCTACTGCCATGGTGTGTTTTTTTTTTTTGGGGCGCAAGCAGCTGTCATCTCACGTCAGTCCAGCGGATTCATCCCTGTTTTCTCTCAAAGTTCCCACACTTATCCTAGAAGGATTCACCACCCAGCTCTACATCTTTTCGGCAGAGCTGGGCCATCGCTGCTCGGATACCCATGACATCAACGCTATGTCTCCAACCACTGTAGGAGATGCTAATGTAGCAAGCATATTCTCATCCTCACCTAAAATCTGAGTGCACTACTTTCACAGCATGCACAATATCCCAATGGCTCTGTGCAAAGCCCCTATGACCAATGCCCTGTGACACCTGGTCCCTGGCTACTCTAACAGCAGCACAAGCAGGTGGGTACCCCCATTAGTCCTTATCTACTCCTCCACCTCAGGGTCTTCCTTGTCCAGGGTTGTGCTCAATGGGAGGCATCCCTCACAGCAAAACGTAACGTTATTCCTGGATCCTGGCTTTAAAGTGAGGCTAGAATGTCCATGTCCTGGGATCTAACACGCCACACTTGAGACAGCAGTGCAGCAAACATCAGAGTTCACTTGAACTGTGAAAGTTTACCTTCATTTAGAGTGAGGTCTAGGGAACCAATTCATTTAGTATGGCAACTCATCAACAGTAACATATCATATCCATTTTTATGACCACCATCTCCGCACCTCGACATAAAAGGTTTAAAGGGGCATTGTCAATGTTTTAGTGAAAAATGTTTATATTGCAGGGACAGTTTACCAGTAACAATATTTATATATATCTATATGTAACCAGTCTACAATGTAGCTTTCCAAATGTGATTAACAAACGAACATATGAAGAAGCCAGCAGAAGAAGGCCATTTGGTCTATCAAGTCTGCTTGTACTGCAGGGTCCACAGCTTGAGCTAATGTCCTTGCCCTCCCTCCCCACTCCTCCCATCATCCCTACCCATGATCCTTATCTTCCCCCTATGTTTATCCCAGCCTCTCTTAAAGCTGCCCACTGTCTTCAATGAGATGACCTCTTCCGGCAACACATTCCAAGTGTCCACCACCCTCTCTGTGAAGGAGTGCTTCCTGACCGCCCTCCTAAACCTCCCTCACTCCAGCTTAAGACTAAGCCCCCTCATGTTATGGTTGCCACTCATCTTAAAGAGACTCTCCTTATCAACCTTATTTATCCCTTTCAAATGCTTGAAGGTCCCAATCATGTCCCCTCTCTCTCTTTTCTGTCTTCCAGGGAGTACATGTTCAGTGCCCTCAACCTCTCCTCGTATGCCTTACCCTGCTGACCCGCTATCATCTCTGTAGCCCTCCTCTGGACCTTATCCAGCAGGTTAATGTCCTTTCTGAGGTGTGGGCACCAGTACCGAACTCCACACTCTAGATGCAGCCTTACCAGTGATCTGTACAAGGACAGTATAACCTCCTCTCTCCTACTACTGATCCCCCTAGATATGCATCCCAGCATCTTGTCCGCCTTTGCTGCTGCTTTCTTGCACTGCATGGAGTGCTTCAGGTCACTCGTGATTATCACTCCCAGGTCCTTCTCCTCCTCTCTGATGCAGATACTCGGACTCCACCCACGTAGTACTCTGTCCTGGGATTCTTGGCTCCAATATGTATAACTTTGCATTTGTTGGCATTAAAGCCAAGTTGCCAGATCCTGGACCACCTCCCCAGCTTTTCCAGATCTTTCTGTAAGTCCTGTATCCCTTCAGCTGTGTCCACTCTCCCACAGAGCTTGGTGTCATCTGTGAATAGGCACATTCTGCCCTTAATGCCATCCCCAATGTCACTGATGAAGACACTGAACAACACCGGTGCCAGCATCGAGCCCTGCGGGACCCCACTGGTTACCTCTCTGGTGCCAGATAACTCTCCCCCCACAATCACCCTCTGGGTTCTGTCTCTCAGCCAGTTTTCCACCCATCTGGCCATCTTTTCCCCAACCCCGAGATCCACCAACTTCCTGATCAACCTTTTGTGGGGCACAGAGATAAAGGCCTTGCTCAAATCAAGATTGAGGATGTGTACCGCTTGGTCTCTGTCTACTGTCTTAGTGACACACAGAAGTCAATCAGATTTGTTTGCCACAATCTCCCCCCATGAGCCCATGCTGCCCTGCATTCTGGAGACGACGCACCTCTAGATTTTCCACCAACCTTTCCTTTAGTAGAGTCTCCATCAGCTTGCCCACAATGGAAGTCAGACTGGTCTGTAATTCCCTGGGTCATCCTTGGGACCACTTTTGTGGAGTGGCACTACATGTGCTGTTCTCCAGTCCTGCAGCACCACACCTGACTCTAGTGAACTATTAAATAGGTCTGCCAGTGGCCCTGCCAGCTCCTCAGACAGTTCCTTTAGTACCCTTGGATGTACTCTGTCCAGGCTTGGTGATTTGTCCACCTTCAGTGCCAACAGCCCCTCCCTCACTCTATCCTCCTTTATCACTACATCTGTGTCCCCCACCCCGCTCCTCTTTTCCCTCCTGAAGGCACTGGTCCGTCCTTTTCCTTGGTGAAGACGGAAAAGAAGTATTCATTTAGTATCTCTGCTTCCCCCCCATTATCCTCCACCCCTTACTACCTGGGCGACCCCAGAACTGAACCAGCTGGGCACTCTGGCCCTTGTGTTCTTCCCGCGAGCCTAACGCACTCATCTGTGGCAACCAGTATTCCTTCCTTAATGATGGACCACCTACATGCCCCAAGTTTGCAGCCGAGAAAAATTAATCTTCTTTGGACTGAACTCGTACATCTCAGCTCAAACTTGCTTCTTTATCTTAGTGCTGGAATGTGATGCATCAATATCCTGTCAGGTTCTTGAAAATCTAAGATAATAATAATAAAATTTATTTGATTGAGCGCCTTTCAAATAATTCAAGGCGCTGTACAAACTTCATACATCTGTCAGAAACAAACAAGCAAGCAATAACAATGCAATAAATAAGGTAATTAAAAACATTTTAAGATACAACAGGGAAAGCCTGATTCCATAAGAAAGAGTTTAAGGCCTTCTTAAACCTATCCACAGTTGTACTGTGACGCCAGAATTACTGATAACTCATAAGTCAATGAGTTATGCAATTTTAAAATGTTGTACAGTAAGTATGATGCCTGAAACGCATTAGGGCAGTTATGACAAATGGCAAAGTAAGTTTCTTGCAAAAACAAGCAATGCAAATGCTATAACAAGCTGTTTGAACATACAAAGACCAGTGTCGGGTGCACATGCAGAATAGGTGACACTGGCGTGCATGCTCAGGGTCACCTAAAACTGGACAGTTCTACATCCTCAGGAGCCAGGCATAAAGCTGCAGGGATCAGACATCTGGTGTAACAGACTGCCATTGTCTTGTGACAGCAGTCCCACTTGAAGAGGGAGCAGGACAGGTGGTTCCATTGCAATCTGCAAGAGCAGAGGTACCTGGATTTTATTTCTGATTCTTCAGCTTACCTGGTGTGCATAACAAAGACCCAGCTGGGCGACTACTCTGGACTGGTGCTGGAGCCAGCTATCCTGGCTGGTTATCCCATGGTGTACTGCCCAAGGCGGAGTCACATTGGAGGGTGGGGGCTCTGTATTACAGCCAGGTTGAACTTCACAGTGCATCCAGTGGGAGAGACACCATCATCTGTCTGGGCAGTAAGGCATGGGGGACCACATACAGGTCTGCAGGATCCTCCTCCTTGTGCACTGGCCTCCCGAGCATTGGGGGGGGGGGCGGTATTTCCAGCAGGAAAAGGCAGACTTAAGTCACTGACGGCATTTTGGAGTCATCCAAATGGTTAATTCTGGACAACTTCAATGCCTGTGTCAATGAATCCTCGCGGTTTGGTCAAGATTTCCGTTGGATGATGGATTCACTGAGCCCCACAAATATAGCCATGCCTTAGAATTGTTCTTTTCCCTGGTACTAGAGTGTGGAAACCGAGACTGATCTGATCTTTTAGTCAGATCACTGCATGGTTAAGTTCTCCTTAAGGGCCCCACTTGGGTCTACCCCCAGTGAAGATGGTTTGTTACCATCTTTGAAGAGAGATGAAACCTGAAAAACTACTACTAGCAGTACTCGATGTCTCAGGTGTGATGGTGGCCTGTGAGATGGGGCAGACGGGGCAGGCAAACATACAATATTGCCCGTGGTAACTCATTTGACACCACCATACTGTGTACACCCAACAGGTTCATGGTGATTTAAGATGACTGATGGCAGGGTCTGGAGGCTGAAGCGTTACTAGAGAACTCCAAGGCTCTGGATGACAAGCTGGCTCCCATTACTCATTCTGTTGAATAACAGTGCAATTACCTCAGAAGGTGGCAGCTCTTTTGTCAAGGGAGTTTGCTGCTGGGAGGAATCACCTAGCCCAGCTGTTGTGGATATTACACAGGCCTGTCTCACGTCTTGATGTGCACTGTCATCAGCGAAATGGAGGGAGTTTGCCTGATTATTCTTGGACAGGGTGCTGTCCATTCAAGCTGGGATTTCTCCAGGTGGGCTGTTACCCAGCAGTGTCATGTCTGTCATCCCAGGGTTTCCTGCATTGTCTGTGGAGAGTTTAGACCAGTTATAGTGAAAGAGGCATGTGGGGTGACTTTGGAGTTGTGACCCACGTTCTGTAAACTAGACCATGGCCCAATGAGGTTACTGGTAAGCTGCATGGGGCAACTGGGTCCACTGTTTGCCAGGATTGTTTGGTGCTCCTTGTCAGAGGGGGTCTTTCTGACAGCACTGAAAAAAATACGTTGGTGAGACCACTCCTGAACAACTCATCTTTGGACCTAGAGGTCTTGGTACACTATAGGTGATCTCTAACCTGCCCTTTTTGAGAAAGGTTATTCAGAAAACTGTGGCACTGCATACTCAGGTTCCACTGACAGGGCTTGCAATTCACTGATATGTCTGGCAGAAGTAACAGCAACCAAAAACACAGTTTTCCAAGTCAAGTACTTGAGCTCTGCTGAGGACATAGGCTCAAAGGGGGTTTGCATAAGCCTAGCAATGCAAATATTCAAATCCCAGGCAGGAGCAGGATCCCTAAAAAGGGGACTGGTATGAAGCAATCCTTTGAAAAATTTGCAGAATACAGGGTAAGATGACAGAGAGGAAGGCTTCCCCACTGACAGGAAAGCAGAAATAGCTGACAAATGAACTTTGAGAGTAGCTGGCTTGAGGCCTAGGCCATTAAGGTGAACCATATAATCCAGAACTGTAGACAACTCAGCAGTATCTGGGGATATATGCTTCTTGGAACACCAAATATTGAACCTTTTCCATTTGGAGTTGTAAGATTTTCTGGTGGCAGGCTTTCGAGAAGCTTTGAGAATATCCAGAACCCCTTGAGACGTAAATCTGCATACTTGAACTCTTCAAGAGCCATGGCTTAAGATTGAGTGACCGGAGATTGGGGTACCAAATCCTCCCAAGAGGAGGTTAGCACGTTGTGATACTGAGAAGAGACAGGGGAAGATGGACTGCTAAGGACAGCAACAGGGGGTACCAAGGCTGCCTGGCCCAGTCTGGAGCAATCGGAATCACTTTGCATGGTTGTGACCTTACCTTGACTAGAACCTTGAACAGTAGAGGAAAAGGAGGGAAGGCATAAAGAAATTTCCCTTTCCAGTTCAAAATCAGAGCATCCAGAGGGACTGAGCCCAAGACTGGGGGTCTGCAACAAAACAGAGGAGATTGGTGATTGTCTGGGGCTGCAAAGAGATCTATCTCCGGAGTACCCCACCTTGAGAAAATCACTTTCAACACCAAAGGATCCAGAGACCATTCGTGATGGCCCTGGGAAATCCTGCTCAATGCATCTATCACATTGTCCTCTCCTGGGAGATGGACTGCTACTAGAGAGATCTGCAGGGAATAAGCCAGGGACCATATTTTCATGGCCTCTGTGCACAAGGCCGTGGACCGAGTGCCTCCCTGCTTGTTGATGTACCACATGGTGGTAGTGTTGTCCGTCCTGACCTGAACCACCTTGTTCTGTACTGACTGAGAGAAAGCTTGTAGGACAAGAAGTACTGCCCTGAGCTCCAGGAGGTCGATATGAAGAAGGGATTCCTGAGGGGACCACAGTCCCTGGGCTGTGAGAGCCACCAGATGGGCTCCCCACCAAAAAACAGAAGCATCTGTGATAAGAACCACAGAGTGAATCTGAGTGACAAATGGAACACCTTGCCCCGGATTATCCAGGTCCTGCCACCACTGAAGGGCCTGAATTAAGGTCTGAGTAACAGGAACTAGCTTGGTAAGAGGATCTTTCCTTTGGGACCAAAAAGTTCTCAGATGGAACTGAATGTCCCTCTTCTGAAACCTGGCCCCTTGGACCACTGCCGTGGAAGCTGCCATGTGGCCCAGAAGCTGAAGAAAATGCCTTGCTGGTCGAGAAACCAGAGGGAGAAAAGAAGAGGCCAGCCGAGCGATGGCTTTTGCCCTTTCCAAAGGAAGGAAAGCTCTTGCCTTGAGCGTGTCCAGCTCTGCTCCTATAAAAGTGAGGAGCTGTACTGGCTCAAGAACTGACTTGGGAAGATTGAGAAGGAACCCCAGGGAAGTGAGAACTTGCTGGGTGACCTGCAGATCTGACTTGACTTGGTCTGGAGACTGGCCCACAAGGAGCCAGTCGTCCAGATATGGAAAAATAGAAATCCTTTTCCTTCTTAAAAAGGCCACCACTACTACTAGGCACTTTGTAAACACCATTGGAGCTGATGTTAGGCCAAAGGGCATTGTTCTGAACTGATAATGGCCGGAGGGCAATTCGAACCTGAGGTACTTACTGTGGGAGCACCTGATGGGAATGCGAAGATAGACATCCTTGAGGTCCAGGGAGGCTAGCCAGTCTCCTGGCCTCAGAGAGGGAAGAACTGTTCCCAGAGTCACCATTTTGAATTTTGGCTTTAGCAGGTGCCTGTTTAGATATCTCAAATCTAGGATGGGTCGCCGCTCCCCTGTCTTTTTTGGGGTAAGGAAGTACCTGGAGTACAGACCTTTGGCCCTGTATAGGGTAGGAACTCTCTCTCTATGGCTCTTAAGACCAGTAGAGAGGAAACCTCTGCCTCTGGAGCAAGGGTTTCTGATGTATTTGCAGGTGGAAAGGCTCTGGGTCTCAGTTTCGGAAATTTTTTGAAACTGAGAACCAGCCCCTAGCTTACAACCTCCAGGACCCACTTGTCTAAGGTAACAGACGTCCAGTCCTGGACAAAGTAAGCCAGACTGCCTCCTACCGGAATAGGGGAGTCGACCCGGGCTGACACATCAGGGTGTCTGCTTAGCAGGAGCCTTAGCCTGAGGGGTGGATGCAGCCCTACTCATCCCCCTTCTGCCTCTCCCTCTGAAGAACCCCCTCTGAGAAAAGGAACAAGAGGCCTGCGCTTGGTAGAAAGGCCTGTGAAAAGGCCTGCCCCTAACCTTAGCTTGCTGCCTCTGAGGAGCTGCCTGCCTCTCCTTGGCCTGGGCACTCTTGTAAGTGGTCCTGTACTCGTCCATTTTCTTCATGTAATTCTCTGTCTACTCCCCAAACAGAGAATTACCCACCACAGGGAAATCCATGGCCTTAGCCTGGGTATCCTGTAAAAGGCCAGTACATCTGAGTCAAGCCATCCTCCGCAGAGCCACAGATGTAGCCATGACTCTTGACGACACATCACTGGAGTCCACAGCAACATGAAACTGCACCTTTGATGCCTCAATCCCATCAGCAGCCACCCGCTCCAGTGCCTTGGCTAGCTGGGGGGAAGCCTGTTTAGCCAGTGCCAGTACAGTGTCCCACCTGGACTTCCGGTACCTGGCTGTATAGGCCATATAGTTAGCCTGCCTGAGTCCCAAAGATGATGCCATGCACTGCTTCTTTGCCATGGCATCTATCTTCCTGGAATCTTTGTCTGGGGGGTGTGAAGCCAAGGGGATGTTTGTCACAGGCAGCAGCCTGCACTACCCCAACATGGCTGCATTGCTGATAAAGAAAATTCTATATCTGAGCCTGACAAGGTGTACCTCTTGTCCATTCTCTTGTCAAAAGGAGGTACAGAGTTGGAGACCTAAGAATTTTTTGTGTCTTTCCCAAAGGACTTATGGAGGGGAATAGACAGTCTCTTAGACTCTGGGATGTCCATCATCTCTACAAAGTCAGGCTCCTCTTGATCCTCCACAGCCTCCTCAATAGGAAGCTGGAGGGTTTGAGCCACTTTTCTGTAAAACAGAAAGTGGGGAAGGGACTCAGAAAGCCTAGGTGGGGAGATCTGGGGAGATGTCCGGTTCCACAGGCACATCCAGACTTTCATTGTCAATCATCCTCTTCAAAATTCCCCTCCTCATCAAACTCCGGTTCGTAAAAATCTTCAGGGGAATAATCCTGAACTGGGGGAACCGACCAAACCGAACCCCTGCCAGAAGGCGCCGGATCAGTCAGAACCGGACGAAGCGATTCCACAATCCAAATTGCTCTGGCTGTCTCTTCGGTGGTCGGAACATGAAGTTCTGGATCCGAATCGGCTGATTTACCCTTGCGTTTTCTCTTTGTAGGAACCGATCCCTCAGGATCGGCTCTCCTCTTGCCCGAAGAAGTATCGCCCTGGTCAGAGGGCACTCCTTCTGGTTCGGTAGGAACTGACCCGGGCTGGCCTTCCGGGTCAGCGGATTTCTCGGCCTCCTTATCCCTAAGTCTACCTAACCTTTTTCCAGGGTAGACTTAGGAAAATTCTTGCAAATTTGGAGGTCTGAATCGAGGTGGTCAAACCCCAGACAGTAAACACAAGTGGTGTGGGGATCGGCCTTAGCAAAGACCTCCCCACACACACTGCAGTGTTGAAACCCAGTGGGCCCGGTTTTTTTTCTTGGGTTTCTCAGACATGGCCAACCTAACAAACTTACCCTTTATTCGGCAACCGCCAGGCAAGACTCCCCTATCGGTTTCTCACTGTGTTACGGGTGTTGGAAAAAAAAACGTTAAAATCACGTTTTTTTTTTTTTTTTTTAAACCGATACGGACCGGTAACCACACACTAACTTTTCAGAAAGATTTCGACTAAAGGATTGGTTCAGCCAAACCAACTGGACAAATTTGCAATTTCCACACAATAACTGTCCACACTACTATCCTACGTACTTACGGTACCACAGACAGAGTCTCGAACCAACAAACAGAATGAAAAGCGGACTAAAACCGACACTTTTTAACCGCGTTTGAACCGAGCAGAAGGAGAAAATCTCCGGAGCAACTGTGCAGTGAGGTGGAGTAAAGAATCTGACGGTTTGGTTTCAAAGTGTCACAGACAGAGTTTTCAACCGAGCTCGAGCCTAACGTTCTATGCCTGGCATAGAATTTTAACCCTTCACTCTCCGGGGCAGTTCAAGTGCTGGAGCTAACTGCAATTGTCAGAATACAGCAAGACTTCATGTTGTTTGAATAACTACTTCTAATGGGACCCTAAATTTATCTGTTACACAGTGCAACAGCCCATAGGGTTTTACATACTTCTCCATAATACTTGGGAAGGTTATGTCCTGATGTAAATAGTGGGTTGTTTCTTCTATGCATGGCCAAGGCAACCTCTGTTCCTCCATCCCATATGCTTTGAGCCATTACTTTCTTTCTTGGATTTGACACTCTGTTGGAAACTGACCTAATTATGCCTGTACCAGAGCAGAAGGTATTCCGTTTGGCAGCCCTAGTATTTTTTATTATTTTTTTCAAGTATGAATCTATGTTTATTTTGTTTTGATATCCCCAAATTTCTGCCTCAAAGTATTGGAGTACAAATTTCTGCATTGATTACCTTCAAGCTACCAGCCCCAGGATGTGAAGTGCCACAGCCACAACAGTTTCAAGAAATGCAAGGATGCATCAGGGATGTGGAGCGGCACAGCCGTATTTGATTTAATTGGGTAGGCCTATTTTAAACGTGATGGGGCCGCAGCAGGGACTACATCTAAGGTGGCACACTTTGGTGGAAGAGAACAGTACAGTGATGCAATGCATACTACTGAGGTGATCCTATTCCTCTGCTGATGCAGAAAAGTACTATGCACAGCACAGTGATGCAATGCATACTATTGAGGTGATCCAATTACTATGTGGATGCATAAAGTAGTATGCGTCGGTTCCACATTCTCATTGTCCCCCTGAACGCATTACGCCTTGGATAGCTACGCTATGTAGCTCCTTCCAACTCAGTTTGTGGGGGAAAGAACTTAGAGGGGCTAGTGGTAGTCTGTTTCTTAATACTTCCACAAATAGGGCTGTACCTTTGTCATGGAATCCATGATTTTTCCCATTTTTTACACAACTCCATGATTTCTGACATTTACGATGGCAACTCTGATTTCCAGCATTTTTCATGAAAACACCATAGTTTTTTGTGTCAGCCATGTCAAATCCATGATATGGCACTGTCAGAGAGGCAGAAGTCATGAACCATTGGCAGACCAGGAGAAGTTATAAATTTGTAAGTAACTTTTTATTATAATCAATAACAATCAAACAGAAAAATAAAATTGAACATGATAAATCTTCCTAAAGGCAGTACAGCCAAAATCATTCATCTAAGTCTCTCTCTTTCTCCCAATTTATATCTGAATCTCTCTATATACCATTCTAAACAAAACACTGCTCTCTCTTTATAAGATGTCTTTTCCTGGCAATTTAAACTCTGCATCCTGGTGGTTAAGTTACAGCTCCTGTTTTTCACAAAATATATCAGAACATTGTCAGTTTCTTTACTGAGTCTCCTGCAGAACATATCAAGTCTTAACAGGTGCAACACAGCCGAACATTCGGTCCCAGAGCTGGTCTCCTGTTGACAATTCTGTAAAACAGTTTGTGGGGGTCAAAATGCATCTCAAGGTCAACCCCCAGTAATACAGATTATTTTTAAGAAACCCAAATAGCTTTCTGCAATCATTTAACAACACAAGTATATACATTTGCAAACCAAGGGAGCACAGTTTCATGTAAAGATTACGCATTTTTTTAGCCACAGGAAATCATGAGAAAAAAAGAACAAAAACAGCGAAGGAAGGGAGATGGGGGGAATTGTGGGACCATCGGAGAGGCCAGTTCCTAGGTGCCACAAGGAAAGTATGACTGCACAATCAGACCAGGCAAAAGGCAAACAAATGACAGAATAGGAAAGGACAAAACAGATCATTGCTTGTAATTCTCTCTGCATAACAACTGGGACGGGGTCTTACCCAACCCTATTTCACCCACACACACACACTTTTTTTCTAAAGGGTTCCCAAAACCACCTTTTATTTCTCTTTTAACATTACTTTAGAACATTTATTTCTTTACATATTCAGTATTATTTTTTCATAACTCCTTTTACAGCAAACATTTCAGTTAAAGGGAAACTCCTCCTCAACCTATTTTCTATATACCTGTGTAGTTTCTAGGCATGACCAATGCCTTCTCTTGCATCCTCCTAATTTCATCCTAACTGAAATATAAATGAGGTTGCTTCATTCTGTTTTGCTCTGGTGTGAAAATACAGGTTACTCACTTGTAACAGGAGTTCTGGGAATGTTATATGTTGTTCATCCACACTTATTGGCAGGTACCTTGCTGCTTTAAATCTTGCCGGAAGGTCTTCGAGCTGGCTCCTCCCACCCACCCGGGTGGTAAACCTCTCGGCTCCGCCCCATGACGCCAGATCTAGCCTCACGGGAAGCCAGGTTGTGCTGCTGAAGCCGGGAGGTCGGGTGGGATGAACAACATATACCATTCCTAGAACTCCTGTTACAGGTGAGTAACCTGTATTTAGGACATGATATGTTGTTCTATAAACACTTATTGGCAGACTCTAACAAGTTCTCCGGGAGGAGGGAGGCAACACACCCCTACTTAGGTAGAAAGACTGAGAACCGAGGCCCCGACCAGCATCCCGCGTGACCCAAGGTCGATGTGAAGGGGAAAACGGTAAAGCCTGCTTTGTGGTAGAAGCCCTGCGATATCCTGGACCGGAGTATCCTCGGAAGCAGCCACCGATGCAGCGGAAGGGCGGGTAAAATGAGCACTTATCCCTCTGGGAGGCTCCATGCCCGCCCACCTATAGCGGAGACCTATGCAGGAGGTGACCCACCCGCTCGTCGTCCGCTTGGCTGCAGGTCTGCCAGGTGCGGCTTCAGCGTAGATGACAAACAGCTGGCGAACCTCTCCCGAACTTCAGCCCTACGCTCCCTGGGTAGGTGAGCGTTAAATAGGGTCCCATGGATCCTATACGGCCTCCGAGGCGTGAATGGGGATGAACCCCTGCAGAGAAAATACCCGGTTAGGAAGACTACCGCTGCTTCACGGAAGGAACTGGTATGAGGGACAACCTTGTCCTGTGGAAGACCAGATAGGAGATTCAAAGGAGCGCTTGAACTCTCCCTCCTTCTGGATGGCAGAGTAGCCCCAAGAAGGTGTTCTTCCACAACAGGTGGGGAACTCGCACCTGTGCAAAGGTTCGAACGGCTTGCCCGTGAGCTAAGCCCATACCAGCGAAGATCCCACAGAAATGGGGATACTCTCCCCAGAGGAGGTGTGATCAAGGCCTAGAAAAGTGCCAGACCACCTTTTCCTGCGCCACGACTGCCTTCCGCCCGCCCGAAGACAGGGGTGACCAACAGAAGCACCTAGAGGGTCAGCTGGAAGCCCTAGTTCAAAAGAATGGACCCCAGATGGTCCGAATGCTTCTGCCCAGGACGGGAGAGGGGCCCAGGCCCTATCCCATCACCAAATGGAGAACTCTTCCAATTGAAGGCGAGCATGTTTGGCTGACTTCTAGCAGGATGCCTCGAAAATGTCGAGGACCTTGCCGAAGGACCCAAGGCCTGGCCCCTAGCCGCACAGGGACCAGGCCTGCCGGTGCAGGGATTGAAGGTCCAAATGAAAAGACCTTCCCCTGAAAAGGGAGATAAGAACCGGGCGGGCTGGAAGCCGCGTCGGGAGCCTGGGGCTGAGACTGAGGAGAGCTGGATACCAGAGCTGGCACTCCAGTCTGGGGATACCAGCATCGCCTGCGCCTAGTCCCTCCTCGCCTTGCCCGTGGGTCAAGGGAAATGGGGGAGAGGCGGAGAAAAGGCCCGGGGTCCGCGGCCTCGACGGAATCCCCTACAACAAACCTTGCTGAGGGGGCGGGCATGAAACAGTCCGGCCTCGTATTCTTCCTGGAGGGAAGGAGGGAAGGAGAAGATCCTGTGCTACCTCCGGCAGGGGAGACCACTCATGAGGTGCAGCCTATGTCCGGCTTAGGGCATCAGCCAGGGTGCTGGAGGCTCCTACCATCAAATGGCTGGGAAACCGCCACGGCTGCGCTAAAGACCCAATGCGAAGAACCTCCTTACACCGAGGTAAGGGGCTCGACCGAACCTGGCGGGGTAGGTAGCACATGGTTGTGGTGTTGTCCACTTGGACTTAAACCACTAGACCCCGCACAAACGGAGCATGCGGTGCAAGCTAAGTGGACCGCCTGGGGCTCCAGCGGATAGGAAAGACATCAGGACTCCCGAGAGGACCAGAGGCGAAGGACTCTGTATTCCCCTAGATGGGCACCCCCACCCATCCCAGAAGCATCGGTCGGAGAAGACCGTCGACTCAGGGCGGACGAACGGGATGTTCTCCTGCAAGAGCTGGAACGGTCAGAGGGGAAGCGTTCCCCTAACTCCTGGGCTGTAGTCACGAACTGGTCCGAGGAACGCAGCACTGTGACCGCTGGCTGGCCAGTCCCCACTAAGGGGATGCATGAACCAGTGGGTCCAACAGACCACGCTGGAGCCGGCCGCCGCGAGGCGCAGGAGGTGCAGGAGGTCCCGGCAGGGCGCAATTGCCCAGTCAGACCTGACTAGGTAAGGGAGGAAGAATCTCAGCCCTGTCCGCCAGGAGCCGAGCTCGGACTCGAGAGTTGAGCCTCGTCCCGAAGAAGGATCACCCGCTAAGACACGAGTTCCAACGTGGCTCTGATAAAGGGAGACAAGTCAGAGCCAGAACACCGGACCATCCCCTTCCGCCTGGAAGGGTTGTGGTCAGGCCGCCATCCGGGTGGGGTTACGCCCGGACCCCTCAATGCTGCAGAAGAAAAAATTACTCACCTTAGTAATGTTGTTTCTTCTAATGGAGTCTTGCTATATTATAGACATTAGCAGTTTGATCCAGCTCTAGAACTGCCCCGGAGTGAAATGGTTAAAACCATTCCAAAATAGAATTTTGGCACGAGAGCAGCTCTATCTGTGTCATTTCAAACTTGAACTGTCAGATCTTTACGAGCCAAACTCACTAAGGTCTGTGTGGAAGCTGTAACCTACACTAGACAAATGGCTACCTAAATAATAACAACCATTGATGGTCCCAACACCCAAGACTCAAGTCAGGGGACCAGAAATACTAACACCATTCTAATAATATGAAAATGGAACATAAGTATAATAAAACACACACACGCGTACACATACACACCCCCAAAGTCCCAAAGGAGACAAAATGCTAACAGGACATAAGTAGCGCCCACACTAAGTTGCCCGCACCCCACCAAGTAGAGGTTCTGAGAGGGGCAGGTTGGAGGAGGTCTATAATATAGCAAGACTCCATTAGAAGAAACAACATTACTAAGGTGAGTAATTTTTTCTTCAAACAACATGAAGTCTTGCTTATTATAGACATTAGCAGAATACACAGCAGTACCTCCATGGAGGAGGGGCAGAACCTCACTTAGGAATAGGCTCTGAAGAACAGCTGTGCCAAACTGAGCATCTCTCCTGGCCTGGACATCCAGGGAGTAATGCTTGGTAAAAGTGTGCCGCTTTTCAAGTAGCAGCCTGGCAAATCTCTAATAAAGGGATATCTCTGGCAGCAGCTAGAGATGCAGCTGTACCCCTGGTAGAATGAGCCTCAAACCGGGAGGGGGCTCTGCCCACTTTCTGATAACAAAATTGGATACAAGAGACAATCCACCTGGCTATTGATCTCTTTAGTGGCAGGTTTGCCTTTCCCAACTTCACCACAGGTAAGGAAAAGTTGGAGGATTCAACCTGTGACCTTTGGGCTCTAAATAATAACTAAGAGCTCTCTTAACATCCAGGCTGTGCAACCTCCTCTAACCCAAGAGGAGTGATCAGTGAAAATACTGGAAGGAGATAGATTGATTAAGATGGAAATCTGAAACCACCTTAGGCAAAACTTCCTATTAGTCCTAAGGACTACCTTATCCCTATGGAAAGAAATAAAGTCAGTCTCCACTGACAAGGCTTCTTAATTCACTTATCTCGTCTGGCAGAAGTGATAGCCACCTAGAAAACAGTTTTCCAAGTTAGGTACTTCAGCTCTGCAGAAGACAGAGGTTCAAAGGGTTGCATTAACTGGGCAATGCAAACATTAAGGTCCCAAGCAGGGGCCGGTTCCCTAAAGGAGGATTAGTATGGAGTAATCCCTTAAAAACTTGGAAAACACAGGATGAGAGGAAAGAGGGATGACTTTCCTGCTGACACAAAAGCAGACACAGCTGCCAAATGAACTCTCAGGGTAGCTGGTCTGAGACCCAAGGAATTAAGATGTACCATGTAATCTAACAAAATGGGCAATTCAGCAGATTCTGGGAAATATTTTTCCAGCACACCAAATGGAAAACCTTTTCCATTTAGAACTATAAGTAGCTCTAGTGGAAGGCTTTCTGGAAGCCTTTAGGATCTCAAGAACGCCTGAGAGAGGTGTAAATCAGCTAAACTAACTCCTCAAGAGCCAGACCTTGAGGTTGAGGGATTTGAGGTCCTGATACAACCCTTCCCTGGGCACAAGTCAACAGATTGTGATTCCTGGGGAGGCACAGGGAAGATGGACTGTCAGAGACAGAAGGAGTGGTACCAGGGCTGCCTGGCCCATTGGGCAATCAGAATCACCCTGCAAGGCTGAGATCTGATTTTGACTAGTACTTTGAATAGGAGAGGGAAGGGGAAAGCATAGAGGAACTTCCCTCCCAATCCAGAAGAATGGCATCCAGGGAACTGAGCCCAGCACTGGAGGTCTGCAACAGAACAGAGGAAGTTTGTGATTGTCTGGGGCTGCAAAAGATCTATCTGAGGGATGCCCCACCTGGCAAAAACTATCCCCAGCACTTGAGGATCCAGGGACCATTCGTGATGGCCTGGGAAATCCTGCTGAGGGCATCCGCTAGACATTGTCCTTCCCTGGAAGATGAACTGCTATGAGGGAAGTGTTCAGGAATAGGCCAGAGACCACAACTTCATTGCCTCGGTGCACAAGGCCAAGACCGAGTGCCCTCCTGTTTGTTGATGTACCACATTGTTGTGGTGTTGTCTGTTCTGACTTGTATCACCTTGTCGTGACAGATGCAGAAAAGCTTGAAGAGCTAAAAGACAGCTCTGAGTTCCAGCAAACTGATGTGGAGCAGAGATTCCTGGGGACCAAACTCCTGAGGGAAAGGTCGCCTATGTGGGCTCCCCAACCCAGAAGGGAAGCATCTGTAGTGAGAGTCAAGTCGTGAGAAGGGGAAATGAAGGGGACCCTCGCTCTTAAATTGCTCTGATCCTGCCACCACTGGAGAGCTAGGATCAAGGTTCGAGTCACTGGGACCAACTTGGAAACAGGGTCTCTTCTCTGAGACCAAAAGGTTCTCAGGTGAAACTGAATGTCTCTCATCTGAAATCTGGCTCCCTGCACAACAGCTGTGGATGCAGCCATGTGCCCCAGGAGCTGCAGAAAGTGTCTTGCTGGTCGAGAGACCTGCAGAGTGAAGGAAGAGGCCAGAGCCACTAAATTCCTTACCCTTTCTGGGGGAAGAAAGGCTCTGGCTAGCTTTGTGTCCAATTCTGCCCCTATAAAGGTGAGTACCTGGACTGGTTCCAGAACCGACTTTGGTAGGTTTAGCAGAAAACCCAGGGAGGTGAGAAGCTGCTGGGTGACCTGCAGGTGAGATTTTTCCTGTTCTGGGGACTGGCCTACAATGAGCCAGTCGCCTAGATAGGGAAAACAGCAATCCTCTGCCTCCTTAAGTGGGCCACTGCTAGACACTTTGTGAATACCCTTGGAGCAGAGGTAAGGCCAAGGGCATTGCTCTGAACTGGTAATGACCTGAGGGCAGTTCAATCTGAGGTACTTGATGGGATCTTCTGATTAGGACATGGAAATAGGCATCCTTGAGGTCCAGGGAGGCTAGCCAGTCCCCTGGCCTTAGGGAAGGTAAAATCATTGCCGAGTTACCATTTTGAACTTTGGTTTCAAAAGATGCTTGTTCAGATATCCGAGATCTAAAATGGGCCGCCACTCTCCTTTCTTTTTGGGGTAAGGAAGTATCTGGAATACAGACCCTGCACTGATGCAGGGAGGAACCTTCACTGCTCTGAGAGCTAACAGGATGAGACCTCTGTTTCCAGCGAGGTGTCTCTGAAGCACTTGCAGGTAGAAAAGTCTGCTTCTCAACATGGGAAACTTTTGAAGCTGAGAACCAGACCCTGGCTTACTACTTCCAGAACCCACTTGTCTGAGGTTAAAGAAGCCTAATTCTGACTGAAGTAAGCCAGCCTGCCCCCCCACTGGTACAGGAGAATCGGCCCTGGGCACCCCATCAGGGTGCCTGTTTCATGAGGAGCTTTAGGCTGGGGGTGGGCAGGTCTGCTCACCCTCGCCTGCCCCTGCTCTGAAGAAGCCCCTCTGAGCATAGGGCAGAGGAGGCCTGAGTCTGGTAGAAAGGCCTGTGAAAGGCCTACCCCTACCCCTGGGGGCATGCCTTTGAGGAGTGGCTTACCCCTCCTTAGCCTAGGCACTCTTGTAAGTAGTCCTATATTCATCCATCTTCTTCATGTAGTTCTCTGTCTGCTCTCCAAACAGAGAATTTCCCACCACAGGAAAATCCATAGCCTTAGTCTGGGTATCCTGTGACAAACTAGTACACCTGAGCCAGGCCAACCTACTAAGCTACAGATGTGGCCATGACCCTAGAGGAAACATCATTAACATCCACAGCAGCATGAAACTGAACCTTAGAGGCTTGACCATCAGCAGCCACCTGTTCTAGTTCACTAGCCAGCTGGCCATGGGCCTGCTTGGCCAACTGCATAACAGTATCCCATCTAGAGTTCTGATACCTAGCTACATAAGCCATATAATTTGCTTGCCTGAGTCCCAGAGAGCTGCCATATACTGTTTTTTGCCATGGCATCAATCTTCCTGGAATCCTTGTCAGGAGGATGTGAAGTCAAGGCAATATTAGCTTTATCACAGGCAGCAGCCTGAACTACCCTAACATGACTGCATTGCTGAGAAGGAATTCTGTATCAGGGCCTGACAATGTATACCTTCTGTCCATCTTTTATCTACAGGAGGCACAGAATTAGGAGCTTTTAAAATTTTAATTGTTTGTTTCCTAAAAGACTTATGTAAAGGAACAGACAATCTCCTAGACTCTGGAACATCCATCATTTCTACAAAATCAGGCTCCTCTTGCTCATCCACAGCCTCTTCTAAAAGGAAGCTGGAGGGTTTCAGCAACTTTTATAAAACATAAAATGAGATGGGGACTCAGACAGCATGGGGAGATTCTAACGGTCTGTCTGGGGAGATGTCCGTTCAATAGGCACACCCAGACCGTCCCCAGCCACATTCATACTGTTCATAACTCCTCCTCCTCCTCTGGTTCATAAAATTCCTCAATATCATAATCCTGAACCACTGGGACCGGACGAACAGACCTTTACCAGATAGTGGTGGTTCGGATGGACCCTGAGACAGTGACTGGACAATTTGTATGGCTTTTGCTATCTCTGCAGCAGTTGGAGAAGGAATTTGGACTCCAGACCTGCTGATTTTCTTGTTTTCTTTACTGGAATTGGTTCCTCAGAACCAGCTTTTCTTTGCCCGAGGAAGTCTGGCCCTGGTCAGAGGGCATTCTCTGGTTCGCTGGCACCGAACCGGCTGGCCATCCGGTCAGCCGGACTTTTCTTCTCGCTCCTGAGCCTGCCCAATCTTTTTTCCAGGGTGGCTGCAGGGAAATTCTTACATACCTGGCAGTCTGACTGAGGTGGTCAAACCAGACAATAAACATCATGATGGTGTGGGTCTGCTCGGCAAAAGACTTCCCCACAAACATCACAGTGTTGAAACCCAGTGGGCCCAGTTTTTCTTTTGGGTTTCTCAGACATAATGCCAGCCTAACCAAAAACTTGCCTTTAACGGCAGTGCCAGGCAAGACTGCCTTATCGTTCCCTAACCGTGTCAGGTATTGGAAAACGTAATAAATCTGTTTTTTAGAACCGATAAGAACCGGGAACCGCACTCTAAAATAGTAACTTTTAGTTTTAAATGAGTTTTAAACCCACTGATCGGTTCAAAACCAAACCGATAACTTACAAGTTCCACACAGACAAAACCTTCATTTACTTACAGTTACCACAGATAGAGCTTGAACCGAACGGTTTTGCGGTTAAAATAAAACTATTCTTGGTTAAATCCAACCGAGAAAACACTTTTTAAACCGAGAAATGAACCGAGCAGAAGGAGAAATCTCCGGAGCGACTGTTCACTGAGGCGGAGTAAAGAATCTGACAGTTCAAGTTTGAAATGACACAGATAGAGCTGCTCTCGTGCCAAAATTCTATTTTGGAATGGTTTTAACCATTTCACTCCGGGGCAGTTCTAGACCTGGATCAAACTGCTAATGTCTATAATATAGCAAGACTTCATGTTGTTTGAAAGCTGCTGAGCAGAGAACGAAGGGCCTGGCCAGGAACTCGTAAGGAGATCCCCCCCTTAGGAAAGGGAGGAGTCGCCCAAGAAATGGACGGAACGAGGAGTAAGTATGTCCTGGAGGCCCAGGAAAGAAGCCACACGCCTCGTTCTGTGGATGGGATATCTGAGGCAGAGAGACCATCCAGGCGTGCAGAAGAATGGGGCGCAAGCCCCCCGTCCGTTTGAGACCAGGAATACCTGGACACAAACCCAGTGTCAGAAGGAGGGTTCGCTACCTTCCTGATCACCTCTAATTAGAGGGCCAGACAAGTCGGCTCAGCGGGCTGACGAAGAGGCTGTGGACCCCAAGATCCCCGTGGGGCAACGGCTCAAAAAGGGTGGAACCTGCTTGCAACCCACGACAGGACCTACCCTTAGCACCTCCGACCCCTAGAGGTCCGGGAAGTGGACCAAGAGAAAGAGGTGCGGAGCCGTCCCCCCACGGGGAAGACTGGGTAGGGACGACAGGGCCGGGGACAGCACCCCTTAGCTTGTCACTGAGCAGGCTTGGGGAAGGAAGAGGCAGAGGGAGCTCTCGGACCTTTACCCTCCTGCTTCTTTTTGGAGGAAGACGCTGGTTTGGCATCAGGCCGCCCAGCGCATGCCTGCTGGCCCTCGTGCTGGGCCGATTGAGCCGCAGGGGCCGGGGGGGCAAAGGGGCTTACGCAAAGCCTGCCGGCTGCCCTTGTCCCTCCGGGCGGGAGTGAACAAGTCCGGAGTGGCATCGAACTTCTCGGACCCCTGAAGGTGTCCCTCCACTCCAGGGCCGAAAAGATCAGTCCCCAAGAAGGGAATGTCCGCCAACTCGTGCTGGGTTTCCAAAGAGAAGGAGGATAACCTCAGCCACACCCTGCGGTGCATGGCCACCGCGGCCGCCACCGATCTGGCACAGGAGTCGCCCAGATCCAGAGCAATCTGGGCTGCTGTTTCGCCACTGCCCTACCCTGGTCCCCGCACCCGCCGGACCGTGGTCCGCAGGTCGGCCAGGAGATGAGGGAGGACCTCATCCAGGGAGCCCAAGAGTGTGTGGGAGAAATGTGCCATCAGTGCCGCCGAGCTGGCCTGACGGAGGCCTAGGGAGGACGCAGCATAAACCTTGCGCCCGACATAGTCCATCCTTTTGGACTCCTTGTCAGGGGGCCTATCCACATCCCTAGCATTTCCAGAACATTGGAAAACATTGTCGGTGACTACCCCCTCAGCCGAGGGGTGTTCCGAGAAACCGGGCAGAGAACCGACAGGGACAGAGTACTTCCTGGCCACCCTGGCCGAAGGCGCAGGGCAGGAAGAAGGCAGCCGCCAGAGCTCCAAGGCTGGGCCCACAATTGCCTCAGCCACTGGGAATGCCTCCGAGGGTGAACCCCCTCGGTCTAGAATCTCCATAAGGGGGTAAGCGGCCCGTTTGGAAACGGTCTCAAGCTGCATCCCGGTGAATTCCGAGATGAGCTGGAGCAGACCCATAAAGGACGATGGGCTGTCGTCCACGGAATGTTCCGGAGAAGACCATGGGTCTTCCCTGCTAGGAAACATAGAGGAGTCGATTTTGGGCTCTGCAAAAAGCTGCCGCAGGCCTGAGTCACTCTTCGTCCACCGAGGGCGGGCGGGAGTGAGGGGAACAGATAACCTGCGGGACAGGTCACGGCCCGGCCTGGGTTCCACCGAGGATGGTGGGGCAGCAGGGATCGGACAAGCAACCGGCCCCAGAGAGGGCACCTCGACTGTCTCGAGCGGCTGCGTCGGCCGACCGGGCGGCAGCTGCTTACTAGCCGGAGAATGAATCGGGATCGATTGATTCCCGGACAACAGCAGCTGCTGCCACATAAACGCCTCGTAACGTCGACGCCGACGGCATCGAGGCCATTCCTCATCCGAGGAGGGGGACAAGGAAGAACGGCAATGCCACTTGACTCGGTGCCCCGACCGAGAACGCCGAGGTCGGCGTGAGCGGCTAGACCGAGAGGAGGACAGAGACCGAGACCCGAATCCTCAGGGGAACTGAGGGCAGGCCTGGGAAGGAGTGGGGCGCGCCCGCTCCTCCTTCGGCTCGGAAGAAAGGGCAGAGGACTGTCGACCCGAAGGTACAGGAAGAACCTCAGCCTCCGCCGGGGGAACCGGCGAAGGGATGGCGGCACCAGCAGAAGACAGCCCAGATAATGGGTCGAGAGACTCGACAACGTCAACGGGAGTCCTGGCCGGCTGACCTGACGGGGATACCGTGAGGCCAGCGGCCAAAGCCGCATCCTTGACCGAAGTCTAACGTCGGCCGGCAGGTGAGGGGGAACTCTCCCGTTCCCTCCGGAGCCGAAGAAGGGACTTAGCCTGCGACTCCTTGGACTTGGGCTGAGAGGCAGGTCCCAAAGGTCCCTCTCCCTTCGAGGAAAGGGACTGGCGAAGCTCCTTGGACGAAGCTGCATGAGGAGAACTCAAGAAGAGCGGGATGAGCGCCGCGACCGAGGAAGAGGGAGGGGCAGCTGCCCCCTCCCTGGAGGAAAGAAGATCGAGCTGCTCAGCCGAGACAGCCGACGCGGACACTGCCCAACGAGTCTCAGAGGAATTTTCCGGAGCGGGAAAAATTACCGGTCGCCCGAGCCCCGAACAGGCCGCGCGATCCTCCAAAGAGCTAGCCGAAAGGACACAACAAAATTCGCAAAGTTGAGGATCATGATCCAAGTCAAGGCAGTAAACGCACGTGGAGTCCGGGTCTCTCCTGGAGGAAAAAAACGGGCGCCCTCCGGAGCCGGAAAACGAATGAGCCATCGCCGCAGCGAAGAAGAAAAAGATCAAAGTTTCAGAAAACTTCCAATTGATTTCGAAGACCGAAATTTCCAGGAACCAGTCGAAAACACAGAGCGCTAAGGAGGGAACCCGAGCTTCCAAGCAGTAAGGAAGATCTGGCATCATGGGGCGGAGCTGAGAGTTTTACCACCCGGGTGGGTGGGAGGAGCCAGCTTGAAGACCTTCCGGCAAGATTTAAAGCGGCAAGGAACCTGCCAATAAGTGTGGATGAACAACATATCCATGTCCCTAGAAACCTGTTTGTCGCCATTGCAAAGGTCATGATTCCACTCATGCAGTGCATCACGGGAGTTGATACATACCTGCACACGCTAGCAGAATTTATACTTGCATTCAGTTCTGTTACATGTCTTGTGAGAGTCCCTGTATTCTCTAAAAGCATTTTTTACTAGCTCAGATTCACTTTAAACTACAGAAAACAGCTGGGCACTTAACTATGCCTTGAAAAGTTTCATTGCCAGCATAAGACAAGAACATAGGGACTGCAGAGGACAGCAACAGCACTGACTAATACAGTACAACTACTGCAGGCTTTAGCACTAAAATATCATAAAATTCCAAGATGCGTTACGCAAGTCTGGTCATGGCCTTTGCAATGAAGTCAAGTAGGTTTTCACAGTAGGGCAGAACAAAATGAAGCAAACTTATTTATATCTAAATTAGGTAGGTGCAAGACAGAGAATCATTATTCATATCTACAAACTAACACAGGTACACAGAAATAGGTTGAAGGAACTTTCATCATGCCTACAAACTACATAGGTATACTGACTTTCCTTTAAAGGGGACAGGAACTGATTACTTATGTGCAGCTGCTTGTAATGTCTCTATTTTCATAAATTATATTCATACGTCTAAAGGACCTCTATTTAACTGTGCCTGAATAAAAGCTGAAGCTGTCAGTTGTTTTGTATTGTTTTCTTTGTATGGACAACATTCTGTGCAGTTCCTTTCATGGAACCAAGAGTTTGGAGTTTTGACTGTCACTTCATGGTTTCAGAACCGTGGGCACTGTACTAATAAGTTCATGCTCACATTTCTGAAACCATGAAGTGACATAGTTAAAACTCCAAATTCTTGGTTCCATGAAAGGAACTGCACAGAATGTTGTCCATAAAAAGAAAACAGACGCCGACCCGGTGGCGCTGAGGGTTGAGGTGCTGGACGCCACACCTTGCGCTACGCCGGCGACGCAGGTTCGGGAACAAGCTCGGGTCGTCGGGGAGGACTGGGATTGAGTGTCGGGAGACAGCTATCCTGGTCCTGGGGTGGGATGGGGACTCTACACCGCGCTGCGGTGACCCCTGGGGACGCCCGGAGGTACTCATGCTGCAGTGTAACGGAGGGGGAACATGGTAAACGTCTGCATGTATGTGCGTGGATGTCATTGCACGTCCGTGGTCCAAACAGGGAAAAAAGAACAGGGGAAAAATGGCAGCACAGGTCTGAGGCAGCTTGATAGTCACAGCTCAGCCAGCCGACGACGCCTGGAGGCATGTGCCAGTACTGGTTCCTCGCCAGGTGCAGGGGGCTATGGGGGGGGCCCCCCCTTTCGCAGGTGTAGTTGCACCTGCCAGCTGGGCATGCGAGCTTCTGGGTCGGCGGCGGAGTGGAGCGGTGGCTGGATGTAGGGCAGGACTATGGCTGCAGAGGAGAAAATATTAAATGATAAAGTAAACAGAGAATACTGGATGGGCAACTATGCAGAACCAGTGTGTTCTGCCACAGAGGGGTTGTGATTCCCTATGACCTCAAGAGCGACGCTCGGGGGGTCACGTGATGCTCTCTTCGGAGTAACAGCTCGGAACCTGCGCTCTCGCTCTTAATGTACAAATTAAGTTGGTGGCAATTTTAGATATACCTTTGTGGTTGAGTAGTTTTCGGAACACTCCCTGCACTATAATCTGCAAGTTTTGGCAGCAACTGATTTCTAACAGTCGATTAATTTGTTCTGTATGAAGTGAGAAATGCGACAGGCACCTCCGACCCATACCCCGCCGCAGACACCCAGCAAGAGTTCCAAATGGGCCAAGGGTCAGAGTGCCTCTCCTGGTAAAGCTCCTACTGCTACCTCGCCGCCTACACCCTTGTTGGAAGAATTTTTTTTTTTTTTTTTTTTTTACAGGAGTTACAACCGCTTAAGGCGACCTTCCAAGATATTACCTCAGAGCTTAAATCCTTGAGAGCAGACCTGAGAGATGCAGAACAACAAATTAAAGATGTGGCAGCCCGTACCAGCCCTATAGAATGCTGGAAGGACAAAGCGGACCCAGAACTGATCTCTCTTAGACAAAGGCTGGCTAAAATAGATATGAAACTTGAAGACTTGGAAGGCCGAAGTCGACAAAATAATCTTGTGGTATTCGGCCTTCCAGAGGATGCTGAGGGGCATACGCCGATCCTTTTTGGCCAGAAGCTTCTCTCCAAGATTGTGGGCCCTCCCCCTACAACCCAGGATAAGTTGTTGAATGGGCTCACCGTTCTTTACGCCCCAGACCACCTCCAAAAGCGGGATCAAGATCCTTCATTTTTAAACTCCTTAAAGGGGCACTGTCAGCTTTGCCCCTTTGTTTTTGACCAAAAGTAAGTAGTGTGCCTGTTGGCATACAGCTATCACATATATACATAAGAACGTCACTATATGTGGAAAACATAATTTTTTTTACCGTTTTTCTGCATTTTGCCAAAGTAGCTTTCTATTCGGGTCCACGTTAAGTCCTCCGCTTACCAGAAGCACATTCAGGTCGGGGCCGCGCGTGCGTCCGCAGTCGCGGCCCGAGAGATACGATTTTTCATACTTTCGACATGCGGCTATATATTGCGAGGTCCCTTGCCCGCCGCGATGCAGAACAGCTGCCGCGCCAAATCCCGTGCATGCACAAAAGTGGAACACCCTGCACATGTGTGGGGTTTTTGGCACCAGCCGATCTGGTATGCGGAGATTTCGCCCACATTTTAAACTATATTTTGCTGCATTAGTACCCTCGTTTTGTAATTCAAAGGCAAGAAAAGCTTAATTAGAGGTTGATTTATCACATAGATGCCTTTTCAACATGGTCATGGCAAAGTGAACTCGGACCACGCTCCCGAACAGACGCGCATTCTCCCAAGTGATATGCTCCGTGGACGGGCGACTTTCATGCGGACCCGACTGACAGGTAATTAATGCAAAAAAATAATAAACTAGGTAAAAGTTGTCATTTTGGGCTCTACAGATGCATTCTGTGCTACTTGCTGGAAATGTCTGTGCCTAGAGGCACAATGGTTAATTTTTTTTGAGAAAAGCGATGCAAAGCTGACAGTGCCCCTTTAAGTGCCCTGCTCTTGAAGGCACTTCCTGATTAGCATGCACTGCAAGCAACCACACTAAAATGTCAGACACTTGCTTATAGTCAGATGAAAAGGAAATGAAACAGTTAGTGGGAAATCTAACAGGTGTTGCTTGACCCACCATAAAAACCGAATTTGCAATGGTGAAAACAGGAGGACCAAATCTGGACCTAGAACACCAAATCATTTGAAACTGAGTAGGTGGTAACCTTATTTATGCATATCCCAGTTATTTTCAATCTATCACATTGGAATATGGCTGAATTTGGTTTATGTCAAGATACTAATACTTCTAAGTTTCATAGTATGATGCTTACTGATATTGTTGATGCGTACCAAACACGCACTAATGATCCCATTGGTGGGCTCCACACCATGGATCATGTAGGTGTTTTCAGACCTGCCCGTAAATACCACAAACCTAGAAAAACATGCATCCAGTGAGAGGCAGCCTCAGCTGATGCAGCTGGTACTGTCTCTGGTATTTCTGGAGTCGCCGGCACTGTTACTGGCCTTTTTACTGTTACTGTTACTGACATTTTTGGTTCAGGAATGTCTATTTGGACTAGAGCTGATATTGCTTCCATTAATGCACAAACACTAAAATTTCAACAAACACTTGGTAATGATGTTATGCCCCCTATCATGCAAGGTGTCAATACTCTAAGTAAGGAAGAAATATATACTATATACAATATGCAAGAGACTGCTCAATGGTTTAATGAAACAAGAAACAAACTTAATGATCTTATTTTTCAGAACAACCATGAGACAGACAAGCACTTTATTGGGCATGAAAAGTTATGTTCTGCTTATGGCTCTTATGTTATTTCTATTGTTAACAGTCTCTTCAGGGACTTGGAATCAGGCAAAATTCCAGATCTCATTCATGATCTCAGATTGGGTAAATGATATTGCCCCCCCCCCCCACTGTACAGGTACAGGTTGTATTTCTATGTGTTTAAAAAATACTCTCAATATTTCAATGTCAACTGTCCGTAACATTGGTTATGTTTCCGGGTTTCCCAACCAAGCCCCTTGCTGCAAAACCCAGACATGTTCTATCAGGGAGAACATGTTCATAACCTTTACAGTGTCACTTCCACATTTAGATCCGGCCACATCTGTCTTTGATAAACTTGCAAACATACATTCTCTTGGACATCTTGAAAATGACATTTTTCGTGAAAGAACTGAACTTCCAGCTATGTTGGTGTTTCATCCTGTGCTCCAAGCTTGGACTTCTCCTCACACGAACTGTTGCGCCAAGAAAGGATATTACTTCTTGTGCCACTGTGATGTCTTTGAAGTTGTAAAACCCATATGTGGCTACTCTCCAGAACATCTTGACTGAGCCGTGACCTTGGGTGATGATCTGCCGAGTAACCTTACTGATGTTGATCCAGATAACGACATCCCTCCTGCTGCATCTTCAGCGTTCAACACTGAAACAGCACCATCTCGAAGCTATCCTGAAGAGATACATCACTTCACTACCTGGCTCACCAATTCTACATTTTCTTGTCCAGTCTGCCTGCAACGTTGGAGAGTTCCCAACCTCAGAGTCACTTATACTGCCGAAGGGCAGTACCGTATTGTTACAAATTACAAAACATTTTCTTATGGTCTACGTACTTGCAATATTGATAAAACTAACTTCTGTTTCACTCCACAGCAGAAAATGGTTATTGGTCACACTGTTATTACACCTGTTCCTCTCCCTGAACTTGACGTTATAGATATTGATCCCCAATATTGGCTTGCCTTGTCTCAATATTTACCTATTTTAACGTGCACATTGATCCCTTGACAATCACTTTGAGATCTCTTTTAGCTAGAAAGGATGATCATCTAATTTACATTAGTAACAATGTATCTAAAGCAAATAATATTCTCAATGATCTTATTCATGATAGTGATTTAAGCTTAGCTGTAGGTAATTACTGGGTTGAATTATCCTTTAAGGTTTTTGTTATTATTCAAGCTTTTTTGATTGTTTTTCTGACTTTACATCTTTGCTACCTGCGATGTACCCTCAAACAACATCATGCACAACTCAAGTTCCTTTACAAGTCTCGCGCATCGGGCTTGTAAACAACTTTTTAGCTCCATCCCTACACACCTACTTGGAATTGATGCCCCTTCTGAGGCATCGGGGGGGAATGTTATCCATGGACCACCATCCCTGATTGGGACCCTATGTTGCAGACAGTAATATTTAGGGCACAGGCACTTATCATATAAGCATAAGTGTCAGGATCTGGGTTCTACTGTTCTATCAGCATTGCTGCTAGTGATTATAATGTTTGCTGTATTCTTGCCATATAATCACAATACTTTATATATAAGTATTACAATGCCTTATATACAGTTATATACTTTTATTACTAATATTTCTACGATTATTGTGTTTTCATAAGAATCATTTTGTGCTGTCATTATGTACTGATGGACTGAGAAAATACTGCTGTTTGGATACTTGTATGATTACAATTATTAGTTGTACAATGCTGCCATCTTTATGTAATGCCCGGACCCCTGCCTTTTTACAAACGACAGGGGGCATGCTGTTGAAGCTGACAGCAGTGCCTGGTGGGGACTGGGTTTGGGAAGGACTAGGTTACTCGGCACAGGGGGGGCCTAGGTTTGGCTACTCTGCACAGCGGCACCCAAGTAAATCCGAACACAGGAAGCAATAACTGTAATGTCCAAAAACAGGAATGGGATTCTACAGTGTGGCTTTTACTCACATCCAAACTGTACAAACAAAGCATAGACGGACCCCCACGGGGCTACATTCCTGGTAATGCAGATTAGAGACACAGAACACTTCTTCACTATTCAAGCCCTCAGGCTCTGAACCCACCAGGCACACAGCCCGGACTTGCACGCAGCTTTGGGTACACAGCCCGACTTGTACACTACTTGGGTTTTTCCCATGGCCCGGCTCCCCCGCCGGCCACTTGATTGCAGTCTATATGGGAATGAACCAGTTTTCCTGTTGGTGGCTCCCCAAACCACCTTAGAGCCTTTGACTCCTAAAGGGAAATTTTCCTTCCAGTCCCATGTCTGGGTACTTCCTTCATCACTGGCCAAGTGCATGAGGCAAAGTAGAAATCCACAGAGCAAATCCGTAGAGGTGGACCTGGTTACTAAAGGTGGGGGGTCTCCCACCTCCAGCTCCCACAATCCATACCCGGCCATTTCTCTAGACACTAAACAACTCTTTTCTGAAAGCTTGGCAATGTAGATTACAGGGTAGACATATATCACATCTCCTCTACATGTCTTGACTTTCCCCTTGTGCTGGACTTGAACATACTTTAACTTTTGGCTAAGCCTATTACTCTAGGCCTCCCACTACTTCAGTAGTCAATCCCCACTTACCAACACAGTTCGAGGATGAAACATGGGCCCTTTAGAAAGAGCAGAACTCACCCGTTTTGCAGGTGCCCCACAGGCAAATCTTGAAATCTTCTTGTACCCCACACACTTGGGAAAAATAAGGCAGCTTCTTCTCTAGCAGTAGTCAGGGGGTTGCCCCTTGAATAGCAAGAAAACCTTCCAGCCCCATCCCCTGAGGGATGGGGCACAGATACCCATATCAACAGTCACCACCACTTTAAAGAATAGCTTACTGTGTCCCTCTTTAGGCGGAAACACACACACCTTTCCCTAAATGTAGCTCTATTTCAGAGTTGAGGCTCCAAGAGCCTGTGCACAGAACTGCTATGCTCCTCTCACAACAATCTCCAACTACAGACTGAACACTGACTATTCAAAACTCCCAACATTCTAATCTAACTCCCTTCTGCAGATTCCAATGTGGCTCATGCAGCTGCACTAGTTCTATGGTGATGTCATCCCTCAGTCTCAGCTGAGACTGAGAACAGAGTGAGACAGTGTGAAATCCATTTAACTGGAGTTTCACAGGCTGCCTTCCCTGCCTTCCACTAGGTCTTACTGGGATTCTAGTAACCCGGGGTAACGGGGGGGTTACATTTAGGTTTAGTGCAAAGTAATTATTAGGTAAGGGACATCATGACCTGATTGCATATAAATACTGTCTATTTTCCTTATCTGTAATTTTGTTACTTCGGTGCATATTCCCAGGCTAGTAGGAATCACATTATTTCTGCTGTTAGCCACTCATAAGAGGTAATTGTATCTCTTTTACTGGTTTCTATAGCAATAATCAGTAGTATAAGAATGACTGTTTTAGCTTAGAATCCTTAGAGAAGACACTGATTCTACCCAGGGTAAGAAATTAGAAATAAAGACTGGTATTCTCTGTCAGTGCTAATTATCTTTATTTTTATCACTGATTTAAGTAAGTCTGTTTTATATACTAGAAATAAATCATTATCAGACTCTGGAAACCATGTGTTTGTTGTTTCTCTGCTTTGGCAATCCAGACAAGAACCTGCAATAGAGTAAGATTTATTGCTCTAATTACAGGCGGTGGTGACACCCCTCCTGAAGAAAGTTACCTTGGACCCTGACTGCCATGCTAACTACAGGCCAATCTCTAATCTTCCCTTTGTTGGGAAGATTATTGAGAAAGTGGTGGCAGCACAATTAGAGAACCATTTAACCATCCATGACATCTATGAACCCCTCCAGTCTGGTTTTTGAAAGAGGCAAAGTACCAAGACAGTGCTGGTTCGGGTGCTCAATGATCTCCTGATGGCTAGAGATCAGAAGAATTGTTCCATTCTCATTCTTCTTGATCTCTCATCAGCTTTTGACACTGTGGACCATGGGGTACTTCTCGCGTTCCTGGAGTTTATCTGTCATCTGTCAGGGACAGTCCTTAGTTGGTTTAGATCTTTCCTCACTGACAGAACTCAAAGAGTGGTGTCTGGATTAAATTCTTCCTGCCCACTCTCACTGTCATGTGGGGTACCCCAGGGCTTGGTGTTTTCCCCCATGTTGTTCGCAGTGTATATGCTGCCCCTCGGAGATATCGTAAGAAGGTATGGGCTGAAGTTTCACTGCTATGCAGATGACACTCAGCTGTACCTGTCTTTTGCACCCGACCAGGATAGAGCTCTCTCTCGGTCATTAATAGCTGCCTCAACGAAATCCAGAGCTGGATGAATTCAAGCTAGTTAAAGTTGAACTCGGAGAAGACGGAGGTATTGGTTGTGGACCCAGGTCACAGGGTAGAGGGGATGGGAGCTGGTTTATCCTCAGGTTTATTTCTGGGAGGTATCCAGCTCCCTACCTCTGAACGGGTGCAGAACCTGGGGGTGATTTTTTGACAACGAACTGACACTGCATTTGCAGGTGTCGGCAGTTGTCAAACTTTCCTTTCATCATCTTAGGAACATCGCCAGGATTAAGCACCTTGTTCCACCAGCTGATCTTCCTCGTTGGTCCACGCTTTTGTGACCTCACGCCTAGATTATTACAGCTGCATTTATCCGAGCTTCCTGGGTTGATATCCACGCTTGCAGTTGGTGCAGAACATCATATGCCTGATTGTTGACGGTACATCTCGCACCTGTCATATCTGCAGGTATTACGCCATCTGCACTGGCTGGCCGATTCAGTGTCAGATCACCTTAAAGTTGGTCTTTTGACCTACAAAGCCTTACACAGACAGGGTCCAGACTACTTGAAAGAGCTTTTGGTTCACTACCGCCCCGGGTGATCTCTTCACTTGGTGGATGAGGGGTTGCTAAAGATCCTGAGGGTTTCTTTAAAGTCATCAGGTGCTCATGCTTTTATGTTTGTTGCTCCGACCCTCTGGAATTCTTTACCCCATCCACTTCGTCAGTGTGTGGTCGTGGAGGAGTTTAAAAAGGCCCTCAAGAACTATTTATGGTCTAAGATTAATTTTAATTAATTGATTGTGATTTGGAGCTCAGATTTACTGTAGTATTAATTATTTATGGATTTGTGTTTATTATTTATTGTTTATTGTTTTAAATTATTGTAAGGTGCCTTGGTTTAAGAAAGGCGCCATATGAATAAAGTTTCATTCATTCATTCATTCATTCAAACACCAAACTGCAGAAACAGGGGATCCCATTTAGTAAACAGTTGATAAAAAAAGAAACAGTCACTCCATGGAGCAGTGAAACACAAATAGATGCCTCTGGACAGAAAAGGTCACATTGAAGCTAGTGGTGCTCTGGACTGTGGAGGTCACAGCATGAGCTAATTAGTTCAAATGGCTACCCTTTAGGCTGGTTAGCCAGCAGTCCAAATACAGGCAGCAAACACTTGCAGCCAAATCAGGCCGTCTTTATGCTGGCAGCAGCAAAGCTTCCATTTCTGCTATTCTGTCCCCAACTCCCAGCGAGGATCACAGACCTCTAGGTGATGGCCTATCTGGCAAAGGCCACCCTCTTCATTTGCTCCTCCCTCCATGCCCACTGAGTCCAAACCTCCAAGGGGCAGCTGCCCAGACCCCACAGCCACCCTCAGCGCTGGCTCCTTCAAGGCACAGAGCTCAGGAATAAACAGTCCCAGAAAGAGGGGCAGACTAGGACCAGAGGGTGTCCCTGACCCCTGGCCCACCACTATAGTTCCTTCACCTCATGCCTTTCACTCTCCTCAATGTGTTCCCTTGCCGGCAGCCTCTTTTCTCTCTCAGTCCCTTTCCAGGGACCAAAACTGCATACCAGCCCTGCACAGGGCTCCCCAACAGACGGTCACTGTCATGTCCTTCTCCCCAACTCACTGACTCATCCAAACAAAAAAAAAAAACACACAGCCACATGGCCAAGTGGAGGAATGCCCAGCTCAACCACCTCCTTCCACTCTGCTCCCTCTATGAATCTCCCCTACATAGCTCTCACTGTCATTTTAAGCCCTCAGATCACTGGTGCCCAAACCCTCTAATATCCAATCTTGGACCAGCTCAAGGGCATCAAAATCTCTCTACCCTAAAGGCCCAATGGGACTCGTAGTCTCATTTTAACTGTTTACAATTTGCCCCAATACAGCATCAGCCAGCACTGAAACTACCCTCCTAAAAAGGAGCTGCTTCTTCTTTAAATTTCTTACACTCAATGTGCATGGGTCTGCCATCTTTATTTACAAATTCTTATTTATTTACACTTACCGTCCCAAGCCTGACCAGCCTGACAACCAGCATGGGACCACTACCCCCACTCATGAAAGTGCAGACACACATCCTGGCACTTGGGCCTGGACTCCAAACAGGCTCAGACACCAGGAATGGGTGGCTGGAGCTGCAACAGTATCAATGAAACCACAAGGTGTGATTCCCACCGGGAGCCACGGACAACAGCACTACGGAGGAGTCACAGAGCACAGAGTTTCCTTATATAAGCCTACATTGGGGGGTTTACATAATTAATGGTGGAAGACTGCAAAACGTTTACCAATGATGGGCCCAAATAACATCAGATGCATAGATACTGGCAATCCTATTCCTGACTCTGGCTGTGCTACAGAATTTTCAACAGAACGCATGAGAGATCATTTCTTGCCATTCCCTGTGTCCAAAAACCCAGTAAAAAGGCAGGTGGTGACTCAGACCCTTCTTATCCTGGATGTGCTTCAGGATGTCATCCAGGACAGAGCTGAATAACAGTCCTCCTTCAAAGTACATGTTAAACAGCTTTTACTCAGATGCCTGCTCTGTGACCCAGTGCCTGAGTCCAACACCCTCCATGGCTGCCACAATATGTTAAGTGGACCATACTGACATTCATAAATTGTTAACTGCTGCATCCCCCAGAAAGATGTAGGTCATGGATGCAAGCTGCAAAATGTTTGCCCCTTCTGAGTCTGGAGGAACCAAACTACCCAGGGCTCTGACCCACAAGTTCAAGGCTCTGGATACAATAAAGGATGCATAAAGGGTGTGAAGATTTACTCCATTTGAGGCAAAGGCCCTTCTGCATGAGGCATCCACCCATTTATTGGGGGTGTCGGTTAGGGCCACTGAACCTTCAACTGGTATGGTTATGTGCTTGACAGAATTATGCACAGCCTTATCTGACAAAGGAGGGGCATCCCACTTCTGGGACCTCCCTCCAAGGACGGATAAGATCTCACCCTCGGCCTAGGGAGCTGCTTGCACTTATCCATTCTAACCCATTCATGTTCAATAATCTGGATGCAGTGCAAAATATTTGGAAAACACTTCGGTGCAGAGGAATAAACAGACAGGATGGGATTCACGTTGAAAGACTCTATGGCTTGCACCACCTTCAACTGTTTTTTATTAAAATGAGATTTTATTTCATAAAAAAGAAAAATCAAAAATACTATAACAGTACAAGAATCATGCAGTAGACTTTACAGGTGTACATAATTGCAGTACAATCACTCATTTTCATATGCTTGTTCCGCAAATAACTTTGCTGTTTTCTCTTTTAGATAATCGCTGAAGAAGACCTAAGGTTGACATTTCGATTTTAACTCTATTTTCTATTTTCAGCATGCATTTAATATTACCATTGTGGTGCAGAAATATTTCCCTCACAGGTTTAGGAAGTTGCTTCTTGGTGTGGAGGGATTCTCGTAGTACTGCAGGGGATCGCACTGGGGAGAACTGTTAATCTCACCAATTATAATTATAGTTGTTATTCACATGTCTCTCTGAGCTGGTTCTGTCTCTTATCTGCCTAGGCACCTAATAACTCCTGGATGAACTTATACACTTGAAGACTCCGAGAAATATTTACTGTAACCATACATCTATGTTAGCCGGTTGTTATTAGATTCTCCCCCACCTGGCTGAGGAGTGTGTCCGAACCTAAGTTGGTACCACTCAAGTTTCTCTCTGACTGTCGCCACGAAAGTGAAAAACCTGGGCGTGATCCTCAACAGTGATCTGACACTAGAGGCTCAGGTGTCAGCCATTGTCCCAGGTAGATTTTACCACTTGAGGAATATCACTTGGATTAAACCCTTTATCCCTCCCAATGACCTGCCCTCACTAATACATGCCTTTGTAGCATTCAGATTTGATTACTTCAATGTCCTATACCTGGGGCTAAGTGGAGGTGCCCTGCATCACCTGCAGCTAGTGTAGAACATGGTGGCCAGGTTGTTTGCTGGCCTTCCTATGTCCTACCATATAACATCGGTCTCATGCAGACATCACTGGCTGCCAGCGAGGTGGCAGATTGCCTTCAAGGTCGGATTGCTCACCTACTATTTATTTATTTATTTGCTTTTGTTAACCGGGTAAGTACACTAGACAGCCAAGTGCCTATTTTCAGGTGCGACCCGGGAGATTACAAGGTACGTACATGAACAATTTTTACTAAGCCCTATATGGTCTGGGGCTTTGCTACCTGCATGATCTACTGTCTCCTTACCACCCCCCCCATCCTCTTCTGTTCCTCTGAGGAGGGCCTCATAGCAGGTCCCAGGGTCAGGTTGAAATTATCTGGTGAGCGTGCTGGTAGCCGACCCAACCCTGTGGAACTCACTTCCAAGGTCTTTGAGAGAGGGCCCCTCACTGGAAGCCTTAAAGAGGGGTTTAAAATCACATCTATTTAAGGAGGTTTTTTCCTTACATTAAATTTGTTGACAAAGTTTCATTTACATCATTTAAATTCAGTCTTATTTAATTTTAGTTGTGATATTTTATTATTTGCTTGTTATATTTTTTTCTTGTTGTAATTTTATATTGTGTTTTACTGTTTAGCACCTAAAGCCTCTGGGGATGGGCACTTTAGAAATAAACTTTACTTACTTACTTGCTTACTTACCTACTTCTCTTTCCAATATAGTCCCTGGTAGGATGTGGTTTATGGGTGAGTCACTCAGCTGTATGGACTGTGGGGTGCTCTTTTCTCCAGGGATGTGCTCTGGATCAGGGGGCACTGCCCCTTCTGCAGGATCACAGCAGAGATCCAGGCCCAGCTGGCAGCAGCAAGGATGGGGATATTCCAGCTGCATGCTCAGCTCTGTAAGAGCTTGCCCCCTTCACCTTCACTCCCTCAGAGACCCACTGGTCCAGGGAATGCAGGGTAGTGGGGCGTGAGAGGTGGAGTAGGGGCAGCCATACTGAGGTTGTCCAGCCCAGTTACATCCAGATGGTCAATTGCTTCATACCTCTAGAGAAGACTCAGGCTCCTGACTCTGCAAGGTGGGACTCTGGGTCAGTCAAATATGATGGGCATGATGACACATTGGCACCCAAGGAGTTCAAAGCTGATAGGAAGGTCCTAGTCCTAGTGGTCGGGGACTCAATGATCAAGGGGATAGACAGGGTGTTAGGGGGTGGGTCAGATGGGAGGGGTTTGGTCAAATGCCTGCCTGGAGCATCAGCCAAAAGAGATTTAGATAGAATAGATGGGAGATGGGGAAGCTAGAGGTACTTGTACACCTGGGTACCAACAATGTGGCCAACCAGTCGGTGGAAATAGTGAAGCAGAGCTTTCATTGACTGAGGCACAGATTGGCAGTACACACGGCCTCCCTGGCCTTTTCCAAAGTCCTCCCTGTGTGGGGGGGGAGAGGCAGGATAGAATAAAGGGCACTGAAATAGCAGCATTCAACAGTTGGCTCAAGGGGTAATGTCAGGACATGGGATACACATTCGTAGGAGACTGGGGTGATTTCTGGGAAATATGACTATTCAAGGGTGGTGGACTTCACCTGATGAGATAGTGGGCCAGCGCACTAGGGCAGAAGTTTGACTGTGGAGGAGTCCAGGTCTGGAGGTTCCACGCTGGATGATGAGCAGAAGGGGATCCAGGATAGACAGTACTCCCCGCACTCAGGGGACAGTAGCAGACAAAAAGGCACAGGGAATGTTGCAGGGTTTACAGCACCAAGGGGAGGGGCAGCTGCAACAGGAAACACTTAAGACACAGGCCCTAATTGGGGGGGGAGAAAACAGGGAAAGCAGATGGACAGCAGCAGAGTTAGAGCAGGGGTCAAATGGAAGAGGGTATGTCTTAATGCCAGGAGCCTTGGGAACAAATTCAAGTGAGCTACAGGCACTGATGGCATACACTGCGATAGAACTTGTGGCCATCACAGAAATGTGGGCCACGGAAAATAATGACTGGGAGATGGCAGTTCCAGGATATACATTGTTCAGGAGGGATCGAGAGGGAAGAGGGAAAGGAGTTGCCCTCTTGTCAAGTAGGACAGGAAGTGTCGGAAGATGGGGGCATTAGGAGTTGTGATAGGGAATGAGTCGACATTGGTGCAACTTACGGTAGCCTCAGGCAGGAAAATATGCTTGGGGTAGTCTACAGGCCTGCAAGTCAAGGGGAGGAAAGGGACAGCAAACTCAGAGAGGAAATTAAAAGTGGTAGCAAAGGAGTAGGTGGGGGTGGGAGATTTAAACTTACCGGATATCAATTGGGAGGTGCCAGTGGCCAAGAATACATCGAGCCAGACATTACTTCTAGGACTGTCCACAGGTGCAGCTAGTTAAGGAATCCTCCAAGCTGTCCACAGTCCTTGCTGCAGTGTTCACTAACACATAGTTGGTGGGTGCTGTGGGAGTAGAGGTACCACTAGGGAATAGCAACCACAACTCTGTGTGGTTCGAGCTGATCTTCAGGGTCCCAAAGCCACAATCGAGAACCAAAGTCCTTGACTTTAAAAGAGCGGATTTCAATAAGTAAAGGGAACTGGGTCACCCCTGAAAAAGGGACCCTCGGGGCCCAGTGGGCTTACCCGGATAACAAAATTTAATAAATAATAAATAAAACTGGTCAGAGAACAATTAGCAGTAATGGAGGGCATAGACTGGGTAGAGGAGAGATGGAAGGCAATAAAGGGAGCCATCCTTGAGGGGTCAAAGGCACGCGTAAAAACTGTAACTAAGAGAAATAGGTTTAAGAAACCACTATGGTTCTTGGCTAGGGTTGGGGAAGCGGTTAGAGCAAAAAAAAAGAGGGCCTTTTATAAATATAAGGGAAAGCAGGACAAAACAGAATGGGAGCACTATCTCCAGAAAAATAGGGAGGCAAAGAGGGTCATCTGGAAGGTAAAAACAGACACAGACTGGTGCATTGTGGAGGGGGTCAAAAACAGAGAAAAACATTTTCTAGACATATTAGTGAAAAAGGAAAAGAAGGGGGGGAATTGCTTAGCTAGTCGAGGGGGGTAGGGTGACAGAGGAGGATGGGCAAAAGGCAGCTATCCTGAATGACTTCTTTTGCTCAGTATTCACTGAGGAGTACAGGTCCATGCCAGAGAGTGACATGAAAGGTGCCACACAAAGGGAATCCAGGAAATGAGGCAGCCATTGTTTACCAGTGAAAGGGTCCTGAAGGGGCTGGCAGCTCTTAAGATAGATAAAGCCCCAGGGCCAGATGGCTTACATCCGAGGATATTTAGGGAGCTAACAGTGGAGATGGCTGAATCACTGACTGGGCTGTTCAATAGTTCTCTCAGATCTGGGGAAGTTCCAGGGAACTGGAAGATAACAGACACCGTGCCACTACATATGGGGGTGGGATAAGGAGCAACCAGGGAATTATAGGCCAGTCAGTTTGACTTTTATTGTGGGGAAGCTGTTGGAATCTCTGATCAAAGAGGATCTCATATATCGAGAGCAATGAACTCCAGGATAGCAGACAACATGGTTATATGGCAGGAAGGTCTTGTCAGACCAACTGGATAGTCTTCTTTGACTGGGTGACTAAGGAGATAGACCATACACTCAACCTGCTTTACTTTAACTTCAGTAAGGCCTTTGATTCAGTACCACAAAAGAGATTTCTTGAGAAGATGGAAGACCTATATGCAGCTAAAAGTGTGATGAACTGGTGGGAAATTGGCTAGCAGGGAGGCAACAGAGAGTGGTGGTCAATGGAGCTAAGTCAGAGGAGAGAGACACAGAGGTGACAAGCAGGATTCTACAGGGAACTGTCCCGGCTCTGGTCCTCTTTTACATATTCATTAGTGATACTGGTGAAGGAAGCCAGGGTAGACTGTGTCTTTGACGACACAAAACTATGTGGGAAGGTGGATAGTGAAGAGGGATAAGGGATATGCAGAAGGACCTGTGAAAGCTTGAGAGATGGTCAAAGGTCTGGCAGTTAAAACTGAACACTAAAAAGTACAAAGTAATGCACCTAGGGAGAAAGAACCCCAAGACATAGTACTGAATGGGGGGGGGGGGAGACTTAGCACTACAAAGAATGAACAGGGTTTAGCAGTTATTACCAGTAACTCCCATTAAAAAAAATAGTCAGTGCATCAAGGTCAACAGCAAAACAAACAGGATGCTGGGATGTATAGGGAGGGGGACTGATTGCAGAAGAAAAGAGGTAATTCTTCCCCTCTACAGGTCCCTGGTGAGACCTCACCTGGTGTACTGCGCCCAGTTCTGGAGTCCTCACCTCAAAAAGGACAAGGATATGTTGGAGACTGTGCAGTGCAGAGTGACCAAAATGATTCAGAGGCAGCAGGGTAAATCCTATGAGAAGCATCTCAGGTCACAAAATATGTACTCACTGGAGGTCAGACAGAAGAGGGTAGATATGATTGAGACCTTCAAATTCCTTAAAGGAATAAATGAGGTGAACTGCAGGGAAATTATTCAGTCTCCATGCCAACTCATGGTCACTTGAACACAAGTGGAAATTAGCACGTGGGAGGTTCAGAGGGGATATGAGAAAGGACTTCTTTACAGAAAGGGGGTAGCATGTGAAGAGGGCGAATGAATAACGGCGAACTGTCCTGATGGTGTCGGAACCACAGCGCTGACACTTTTGAGCACCATGGTTCTGCCCTCATCCCCGAGTTGTACCCCCCCAGGAGTTGAAATCTAAATTAAGGGGAAAACACTTTACCAAAAGTGTTTGCGATGTGGGTTTGGTGCCGTTTCCCAGTTGCCCTTCTGACATGGAATCCAGAAATGGTGGCGGATCCTTGGAACAGTCTGTGGGCTGAGGTGGTGGGAGCGAACACAGGGAATTCAAGCAGGCCTGGGACAGAATGAAGGGAATAGTGGTTTCACAGGGAGACAGGCCCAAGGATGAGAATGTAGACTGGGCAGGAAGGATTAATACCCTAGAGAAACATTAAGTTCCAAGGAAGGTTTAAGGGATTTGGGGAACTTGGGCAGACTGGATGGACCTTTGGTCTTTTTCCCCCGTCACTGTCTATGTTTCTGTGTTTCTACTGTGTATATGATTAAACAGTACAAAATATGTATAAAGAGGGGGTTTACTTATTATCAGATTATTCATTGCTGAGTTCTACGGTTTTCCATTAAGTAAAGTTTAGCAAAGGCAAACCCAAATTTTCTCACAAATATGGTAACAGTTCCTAATTTAATAATGATTTTTTTCTATTTTAATCAGATCTATAATCAGGTTAATTCATTGCTTTATTTTCAAAGGGTTTCTGCTCTTCCATTTCAAAAGTATAACCTTATTAGCCATGATGAATGCTAGGCAAATGAATTTTTGTTGAAATGTAGGAAGATAACTAGTTTTGCATTAGCCATATAGTATGAATTCAGCATTTAATGTCAGATGGATCCCGTGATTTTGGAAATACCAGTCACAATTTCATGACAACATTTTTGTAATGTAACATGTTATATATAGAATAATGCATGGGGTTGTGTGTTTAACAGGTTTTTACACACACCCCAAGGTGCTGGATGCTACATAAACCCTGACAGCGAAGCTCGAGGGGTTTATTTAAGCATCAACGCTGGGGGGTGTAAAACTCGTTAAACATTAATCTCATTGTTTTATTTTATATAATTGTTGGGGAGCATTTTCTGCACAGCAATTATAAAAATAAATCAAGCCGTAGTCAATGCAGATGAAGCATTGTGAGCAGTCTGCAGTCGAGCGGCTGCTGAAACATTTTTTTTTTAAACACAATGTAGAACAGGAAAAGTGGAACCAGGACTCAAAAACTAATGGTGAGAGAGCAAGTTTTTTTAATTTTTGGCATTCACTTACCGCTGTGTGATGGAGGCGGAGCCAACAGTGCGTCCCCGCGCTGTGACCAGACAGCCGAGGCAAGCACATGTGTGGAGTAAGGGAAATCCGGCGCGTGTTCACCATTATAACCCGCGAGTTATAACAGCGAATTATAATCCGGGTTTGCAATGGGAGAAAACACTCCCCAGTTATTATAAACATATAAGTAAGAGATGCAGGAGGTTTTTTTGCATCTTGGACAAGAGTTGATAATGTCTTTATTTAGTTTAGCTGGTATAAAGTATGCGCGGTGAATGACATTATGTTGAATTTGTTGCAATTTAGATGATATTAATGTTCAAGAAGAGGATTCTAGAATCTCTCACCAGCTATCATCTGAAAAAAAAATTTAATTCCTGTTTCCAGTTAAACTTACAGTTCAAAAGTGGCTTCCTGGTAGAGGCTAATAAAGTAGAATATATTTTAGATTTTGTTTTGTAGGCGCTTTCAGAATCATAAGAAATAAAGTCGGTGAGTTGTCTAGTACTTTTAATCCATTATTATTTATAATTAGAAAATCCCTCAGTTGCAAGTTTAGAAAAAAAAAGTTTTGGAATCAAAATTTTTTGCCAATCTGTGAAAAGGTCATAAATGTACCTTGATGATAATATTTTTCTAAATGGGTCAGATCAAGCATCTTTCAAAGAATAAAATCTGCTGAGTTAACAGCAGGAGGGAAACTAATTTCCTGGTATTGCTGAGTATAATGATTTTTTTTTTTGTTTCATTTTATGAATTTACGTGTTTCAGTTCAGATTTGAATTGAGGAGATGGTTGATGGCAAGAGAGTTAAATTACCACCCATTGGATATGCTGCATAGAAGATAGGTGATAGATTTGTGTATATAATTTTATTGAGTTCATACTAATAGCTGAATTTCTAAACCAGAACTGCGATTGGCTTAGTTGTCCAGCATAGTTATATATTTTGAAATCTGGAAGATTTAAACCTCTCTTTAATTTAGGTAATGCCAATGTTTGACTGGCAATTGCTTAATTCAACATAGTAAGCATTGATTCAGGCATTTGACTAGAGATAGTCTGAAAAAGAAGTTTAGGTACGACTGCCATTTTGACTACATTAACCCTCCCAATTATAGTCAATGGCATGGGTGTCCAGTTTGTAAAGTCTCTAATAATGGTGCTCACCAAGGCAAAAGCTTGAGATCTTAATTTTGCAGATTACTAAGCACCGGAGTTGAGTTAATTTAATCTAAGCAACAGTGAACTTAAAATAAGAGTAAATTAACAGTAAGAAGTACACAGAAGTAAAACTGTAAAAAGAAGCACCGGTAATTCAAGCTCTCACCTCCATCTCACAGCTTGCCTATTTAACTTCCTCCTTTCTCTTTTTCTTCCCCAGTGACCTCCCTACCTTCCCCTCGGGCTAACATCAAGTTTCAGTGACCATAACTGCCCACAGAATTACTCCTTTGCCCGCCTGACCACCAGCTTGCCCAGGTACAGACACCAACTACCAGTAGGACACCAACTGCCAGCAGGAGCCCTATGGAGACCGCACCCTGCATCTCCCGCCATCACTTGCGCAGTGCCTACCCACCCATGGCTGTCGTTTAATTTATAGGTAGTACTAGGTCATGTGATTTGCCATTTTTTTTTGTCTCCCCACTTTCCCATTATCTCATTATCAGACACTCCCACTAGCTGTCACTACTTCCTTGTCCTATCAGCTCACCAGGCCTGACATTTCATTCCTGTTTTGCCTCATTTAATTCCTTTTCTCCTACCAACTCCTCTCAATCTCAAAGTCCCCTTTTTCCTCAGATCCACTCCTTAGGGTCTCCCCTCTCTCCATCAAAAGGGCGTTTTTCCTCCTCACTCTCTACTTTCTTCTCATGAGACTCTGCCCATACATCTCACCACTTATCCTCCACTCTCTTCCACTACGTTTTCTCACTCTGTCTCTCCTAACCTCCCCCTTCCCCTCTTCAGTCAACTTCTTCTTCTTTCCTCTCCCTCCCCCAACCCGTTCTAGCCTATTCACTCTGCCTCACCCTCTGCTGTCCCCCCTCACTCTTCTTCCCAGCTGCCTGCACCTACTCTTCCCCTCCTTTGGCTGCCCATCCTAGCTTGCTCCCACCCCCTTACTAAATTTCAAGACCTATCTTCACAGTGTTTGCCTCTCTTCTCCCTCCCCTCCACCCACATTCCCCTTAAAGGTCTAAATATCCTCCCTCAATTCTGTCAGCATGGCTCAGTTGGTAGCACATCCACCTCTGGACCAGAAGGTCGTGGGTTTTCATCTCACACCGGGATTGGACTTGCACCTTAAAATTGCTGGTATCCGAGTGCAGTATTGAGGGTGCTGTACTGCTGGGGTGTGCCGCCCTTCGGATAAGACGTTAAACCGAGGTCCCTTCTGCCCATCCTGGTGTTGTCCTGGTGAGTGTCCAGGTGGAAGTAAAAGAACCCAGGGCACTCTTCGCAAAGAGTAGGGAACATTCCAGGTGTCCTGGCCAACATTCCCCTTCCCTTAAACCAGTTCATGCAATTATCTATGCTGTGTGTGGGTGATGATGTGCGATATGGCTGCCACTACACATTCAGTCACTTCACTACCAGTCTAGCATTGCTTGTAAAGCACTTTGGGATACACTCTGTATGAAAAGTGCTATATAAATGCTGATTCTTCTTCTTCTTCTCCCTTTATCTACTCCTACTTCTCCTCTCCGGGGATGTTGAATTAAACCCTGGTTCTCTCCCCTCCCAAACTCCCTCTACACAGTGCAAGGGCTTATGCATCTTTCTTCTTAATGCCAGGGGCCTTCATCCCAAAATGGATGACCTAAAGGCCTGGTTCTCCCAACACTCCCCTGATGTACTGTGTGTGTCATAATCTTGGCTCTCATCCAGGATCACTGATACCTCCCTCCCTCTCTATCCCTGACTACAACCTGTTTCAACAGGACCATGGTAAACAGGGTGGTGGAGTGGCCATCTACACCTGGGAATTCCTCCCATGCTCTGTCTCCCTCCAAGATGCCCATCCCTTCTCTCACAAGTTTCTAATCACACGCCTCTCCCTCCACTCCACCCTCCCTATCTACATAGCAGTACTATACTGCCCTCCCAGAGTACAGCACAACTCCTTGGTCGAGTGCAACTCCACTATCTCTTCACTTGCAACTGGAGGCAAGCTCATCTTGCTTGGTGACTTTAATATAGACTGGCTCTCCCCAATTTCTAAACCCTCCATTATTAAAATAGAATCACTAGATTTCTCACAGATGATCTCTGAACCAACTTGCCTGAACCCCAAATCCTCAAAACACACTCCTCGAATAGGTGCTCTCTTCCCACCCTCACCGCATCTCTGATGCTGGTGTACTCTCTGACACCCTTAGCAACCATTGCATCACATACTGTGTGAGAAAAACCACAACTCCCCAATCATCCCCCAAATACATTTGGTATTGTCCTCTCTGCACCCTCAACTCTAACTCCCTTCTCCAGGACTTAAATCATGCAGACTGGTCTCCTATGTATTCTGCCCTAAATGTTGATGCTGCTCTACAACTCTTCTCTGACACTTGCACTCGAGTTTGGATCTCTCATGTTCCCCTAAAAAAGGCGAGAGTAAAATGCCACCACCTCCCCTGGTTTACCCCAGACCTTTTCTACCTCTGTAAATCACCAGACAAACTCTGGGATACTTTTAAGGCTTCCCACCTTCACTTGGACTACCAGCTCTATAGGTCCTTAGAATTGTGTGTACCCAGGCCATCAGAAAAGCCAAATCCAGCTACTTCAAGTCCCAACTGTCACAAACACACTCCGCAGGTCAGGCCCTCTGCTCCCACAGTGCCAACCTCGAAGTGCAATAGTGTGAACAGGGGACAGGCAGGGTAACCCTCCTGTCTGTTTTGGGTTGGAATCATCTACTAGCCTCGAGTCCTGGGGGTCAAATGTGAACCTTGTGCTAGCGCACCCAGTTCACAGGCTCAGATATATATTCTCTTTGGGGAAATGCAATATAATCTTTTGCCCAGGGGCACCCAGCAAGGTTCCCAAAATGTATCCTTATGACTCAATATGAGACCTAGGTAGATTCTTACCTTTTTGCAAGATTAGTAACACAGTCAAGCCATTAACAGCTGTCAGACTTAAACACAGGCTCAGTATTCACATGCAAAAGAACTCAGAAAAAGCACAGGCAGTGTTTTAGAGAAAATATTGTTTAATAAAAATTGTAAAACAGGTAAAATCAAACACAGAACAATTATATCACTAACTTACAATCATATAAAAAAATTGGAAGTTACAGAACACAAATATGCCTACCACAAATACTTAAATTCTTGCCTAGCTAGATGTTACCATTAAGTGCCCTCTTTTATTTTTTTTTTTTTATTTAGTTGTTTAACCAGGTATAGCACACTAAGCTGGAAGCTTGTTTACAGGAGCGACCTGGGAGCACAAGGAGGTAAAGTGACTTGCTCAGGGTCACACAGTATGCAAGTGGAAGCTGTGGGATTCAAACCCAGGTCTGGTCTGCTGGATGTCACCAGATTTGCAGCTCAGAGCCTTAGACCACTGCGCTATACTGCCTCTTAGTCCAGAGAACTAGGTCTCTCTCTCTCTCTCTCTCTCTCTCTCTCTCTGAGTCCAGAATAAAAGCTCTGTTTCCCTCCGATGCCTGTTCATTTCAAAGTCCATCTCCCCCCACCCCTTTTGGTGAGGTCACAGTTATATCCTCCTAGCTTAGCTTCTTAATATAATTATCCACAAGGATGTATGTTAATTCTGTGAAAATCAGCAACTACCATTTCCCAGATATGACACTCTTTGATCAAAACATCCCCTTATGTTTTACAATCCCACAACCATGTCACTATTTCTCGGCTAGGTGAGAAAACCATAAAGGATCAGCCAGATGGCATCCCTTCCTGCTAGGGTCATAAAATTCATATTTAGTTTCAACTTCAAAAGCAGGAGCAGGTTAAAAGGGGTAATAAATTGTCCCTCTGGAAGGAACGCTTTTAATTAGGGGTTTCCCTCGTCAGTTTAACACATCCTGCTGCTTTAGCCACACTGACACCCTGGAGATCAAAGGTCACTTAGCACTGCTAGGCTGTTTTCTTGCCTAAGCAGACCTTCACATACCATATATTTATTTTACAAATATTATACAATAATAATATTAGAGGGTTCATCATGTTACAGCAACTTCAGTCCAGATCTGGCTCCCCAGCTAACTTCAGGAAAGTCCACCGCAACCTCCTAAACTCTCCTACTGCTCAACCCCCACACATCCTAAAAATTGATGGAGCAACTGTCTCTGACCCAGTCACTTTCGCAGAGACTTTCAACAAATTTTTTACCACCCTGTGCCCTCCCTGACTACCCCACCCCTCCTCTGACTCTCCTATCCCTACAGAACCTGGCTACACTTTTCCCCCATCTCCCCAGAAGAGGTTTACAAGGCTCTAATGATGCTTAATCCTAGCAAAGCCAGCCCGGATGGTCTCCACCCCAAGATGCTCCATATCCCTCTGTCTCAGCCATTGCAGCCCCCCCTTGCTCACCTTCTAAACCTCTCCCTCTTTACCTGCTCCATCCCCCTATCCTAGAAGCTTGCCAAAGTGCTCCCGCTCCATAAGAGTGGGGATCCCACCTCACTCAGCAGTTACAGACCCATATCTCTCCTACTGGCCCTCACCAAGCTCCAAGAGTCTCTAATCTACTCTAGGCTCCCAGAACATATAACAGCCACAAACAGTCTTTATCCCTTCCAGTCCAGCTTCAGGAAACAGCATTTTACTGTTTCTTCCCTGGAGCAGGTCACTGACACTATCCAATCCACTATAGACAAAGACCTTGTCACAGCTGCCATCTTTATTGACTTGGCCAAAGCATTTGGCTCCATTTCTCATGCCCTCCTCACACAAAAACTTCTTTCCTTTGGCCTTGCCCCAGTTACCATCAACTGGTTCAGCTCATACCTTCATCAAAGGCAGCAATCTGTGCTGGTAGGAACCACCCTCTCCTGACCCCTCCCCATCCTAGCCGGCATCCCCCAAGGCTCCATACTGGGCCCTATTCTATTTTCCATATTCATAAATGACCTCCCTCTGTTTGCTCCCCCTCCAAAACCCATCTATATGTGGATGACACCATATTATACTTCTCTGGTCCTTCTGCACCGATGTAACAACCCCCCCTTCAAACTGACTTCAACAAAGTTCAAAAATGGTTCCACCTGAACCAGTTGAAGCTTAATTCAAAAAAATCAGTTTCCAAGTTTTTTGGCATTAAGCAAGAACTAGCCAAAACCCAATGCCTCCCTATTTTCACCAGTCTCGATGGCTCACCCCACCAAGCTGTCAACTCTTTTAAATATCTTGGGGTCTGGCTGGATAGCAGCCTTGAATTCTCTGCCCACATAGACTATATTTGCTCTAAGCTCCACCCTAAACTCAGTGGCCTTTACTGACATAGAGAATGTCTCCTACTGTCTACTCACTGGGACTTGGTCAATAAGACTATTATTCCCATATTCGACTACAATATCATCTATGCCTCTGCTCCAGCAACTTCATTAGGTAGACTTGATAGCCTACTTAACTCATTCTACCATTTTGCCATCTCTTCCCCCTCCCTCCTGCCCTCTCCCTCTCTCTCTCTCTCTCTCTCTCTCTCTCCCTCACTCTTCTAAGGACCAGGCATCAGATACACTGCCTCACATTCATCGGCAAATTCTGGTTCAGGTCTCTTCCCCTATAACATCAGCTACTGTCTCTTCCCGATTAGCTTCTCCTTGTATTCCCTTCACTCTAGGGATACCCGAATGTTCTCTCTTCCACACCCTTGCTCTTGCTCAGGTCAGTCAGCCTTCTCTTACCAGTTCCCTTTCCTCTGGAACCAACTCCCTTGGGACATACACCATGCCGATACCCTCTCTGTCTGTAAATCCCTTCTCCGTGCCCTTCCCACTGACCCATGTATTTGCTCCCCCTCTCCCTCCTTCCCCCACACCCATCCTGGCCACTTACACCCGGCCTCCTAGTCTGCTAAACATCACACCATCCCCAATTCTGATATTTTCCTCCTTCAACCATTCATATTCCACCCCTATTTTTGCTTCCCTTGACTTAATTTTCCTCCTTATTTCCTTCACTCTAGGGATACCCGAATGTTCTCTCTCTTCCACACCCTCGCTCTTGTTCCGGTCAGGCAGCCTTCTCTTACCAGCCCCCTTTCCTCTGGAACCAACTCCCTTGGGACACACACACCATGCCGATACCCTCTCTGCCCTTAAATCCCTCCTCTGTGCCCTTCCCACTGACCCATGTATTTGTTTCCCCTCTCCCTCCTCCCCTTCCCCCACCCCATCCCAGCCACTTACGCCCTGCCTCCAGTCTGCTAAACGTTGCACCATCCCCCAGTTCTGATATTTTCCTCCTTTGAGAATTCATATTCCACCCCTATTTTTGCCTCCCTTGACTTAATTTTCCTCCTTACTCTCTCTGCTCACTGCACAAGTCCAATCAGTCAAGTTGCCAGTCTTATAAATTATGTATTATAGCACTAATTTATATACTGTTGTGATAATGTTAAATCATGATTTTATGTACATTCTAGTATTTTACTCTGCCATCTGTATTTATGTATTCCACTGGCTGTTATTCTGCACTTGATCCTTTTGTGTGTCTCTCCCCTGTTCTTGTCTCCTCCCCGAGTCGCACCTGGAAATGAGCCTTGGCTCAGTGTGCCTTTCCTGGTTATCAACGTTTAATTAATTAACTGATTAAACAAATAACTTAAACAAACAAATAAATAAGTCAGTTGAGTAGCTCTCAGAATGATAACACAAGGATATTTAATTTAATTTGCTATTTGGATGGCACTGGAAAAATTAAAGGGAAGATTTGGAAGAAATCCAAGTGGTAGTAATTCTGTCTTCTGCAAACGATTTTATGTCTTGAAGCAGCATCAGAACTACTAACTGTATTCTGAATCAGCTGCATAGATACCTCCAGATTGGAATCATTAATAATACATCAGTGGCATAAAGGCTGATCTGTGTATTGGGTATTTGTCTACTGGGACTTACACTGTGGGATTCCCCAGGGATCGGTCCTTTTGCCCATGTTGTTTTTGGTGTATATGCTACCCTTGGACAAGATCATTAGGCAGTATGGAGTTGGGTTTCACTGCTATGCAAATGATATTCAGCTCTAGCTGTCTTTAAGAACTGCGGGCAGTGGACAAATGTTTGGCTGAAATCCACAACTAGATGTCCTTGAGCTGCCTGAGGCTCAATCCCGGAAAAACTGAAGTACTAGTATTGGAGCTGGGTTGGAAATGGGGTCGGATGGTATCTGAGGGGTTACTGAACCTCTGTCTTGGCGCCTCTCATCATGATGCTGTCCATCAGGTGAAGAATCTAGGCTTCACTCTGGACGAAGGGCTGACACTGGAGGCTTAGGTGTCAGCTGTCATCTGGAGTGGTTTCTATCATCACAGAAACATCAGCCAGATTCTTTCTCTTGTTCCCCCTGAGGACTTGCCCTCTCTAGTACATACCTTCATGACGTTGTGTCTCGACTACTGCAATGGCCTCTACCTTGGTGTCAGAGGAGGTGCGCCACATGCCTGCAGCTGTTATAGAACAGAGCTGTGAGATTGTTAACAGGTCTGTCTAGATCTAGTCACATCACCCCTACACTGCGGAGCTGCACTGGCTGCTGGTAAAATGGTGCATCTCTTATAAGATCGGGTTTTTAGCCTATAAGACCCTGCTCAATTTAGGCCCTGGTTACCTGCATGAGCTCTTGCACCCTTACTACCCTGCATGACCCCTTCATTGTTACAATGAGTGCCTCCTGATAATCCCTAAAATCCGGTTAAAAACATCAGGGGACAGAGCCTTCAGGGTAGTAGGTTCACCCTCTGGAACACATTACCAAGGGCTCTGAGAGAGACCTCATTGGTTGAATTATTCAAAAAGAACCTTAAAACCTACCTTTTTGCTCAGGCTTTCAGTCCTACTATGGATTCTTGATTTTCATTATTATTATTCATCCTACAAATATCTGTGAATTTTATGCTTGTTGTCCATATTTGGTTTTACCATATATTTTAACTGATGTTAGCTGACTGTTTATAATGTGAATATGCATTCTAAGTATGAAGTAAGTGAATGTTAAAGCATATTGTGTTTGTAATGGGGCCCCGGGCCTCCAGAGAAGGGTGCCAGAAATAAAGCTACTACACTACAGACATTTTGCAAAATATCTACAGGGATTCTCTTTGGTGGCTCATAGTAGTACTGCAGGCAGGAATGGAATTACTCTAGAGATAAAGGGAACATTGTTTAACCAGATACCACAGAAATTTCAGGAAATATCTGACCATGTCTATGGCTGCAACTGTAGTAAAACACAGTTGGTATTTCTCACGGTATTGATGTAACAGGCTGCACATCTGATGTTACTGCTTAACAGTTGACCTTTTATGAAACCAGGCTGAGTAGTATGCATTATAAGAGGTAAAATAGTATTTTATGTGAATGGCAGTATTTTATAGTATGTCTTTAACAAAGATACTGGTCTATGTGATGAACATAAATGTGGATTTTTACTCTTTTTCAGAAATAAGAGAGTATTAACTTCTGAAAAAAAGAATCTGGTTGTTTTCCAGATTAAAATGTGAGGGTATAGATGCAGGGGGCATGTACCATGTTCTATTATGTAGTTTTATTGTTATTGTGACAGGTGTGTGGTCTGAGGTTAGAATATTGTGATAAACAATGTCCAATATTGTATAACTGAAGGATTCTGATACTAGGAAAAAAATCAATCTTGAATTGACTACTATGAGCCACTGAGTAGTACGAGTACTGTGTAGCAACTAGATTCTGTTTTCTTTAACTATTGACCAGTTTGAAATCTAACATTACATTTTTAAATGTTTTGCAAACACTTCTTTATAGCTCAGCATTTGGGGATACATATCAGTGATGTTATTTAAGGTAGTATTAAAATCTCTCTCTAGTACATAAGGAGCAGGATATGTAGAAAGTTCCAAAAACAGGTTTATAAAAACTTGGGGATCATCTTCATTAGACTCATGCACATTAATTAATGTAAATCAGAAACCTGGTAGAATTATCTCAATTATTAAAATGCAGACATGGGGATTGGAATAAGAAATTCCAAATTTAGCATGAGAATTTTTCTTTATAAAGGTTGCCATCCGCTAGAGTTTATTTTGAAGAAGAAACCTATATTTACCCCCAATTTTTACTTACAAAGTCCAAATCTTTTGGAGCAAAATGTGTTTCTTGCAGTAAAAGAATATCAATATGTTTCCTATCAACAAAATCCAAGATCTCACCCCATGTCATTCCATTCCGTCTCCCAAACCTTTCACATTCCAGCTTAATAATTTTACCTCATGCATACCTGTATTTTAATCCCAACCCTTAGTTAGACATATATATTTCAAAACCCCTGCACCTCTACCTTTATGTCTATATAATCATCTCATTTCAGTCTTTTTCCCTTTTTCATCTAAACCCTGGTCCCCCCACCCCCACTTGTCCCCAACTCTCACAACCAAGATAAAAAAGAAGTACAGACACCTCCAAAAAGGCTTTATCATCTATCCTACCCCTACCATTCCTCCCATCCCACTCCCCAAAATACCCTTTGCCAAATAAATAAAGATAGCCAACAGAAATAGGAAAGTCCCATTTATGCATCAGTGTCGAGAATGCGAGTGCCACCTGGGTGCAGTCATTAATTAGGCTAACTACATGTTGTAGGTGCCTATAAACTTCTTCCATGGTAAAAAGTAGAAAGATAGTAATATAATTAGTGAAAGCAGAACTAAAAGACAAAGGAAAAAAGAGAGGAAAGAAATTAGTAACAATCATGATAATCAGTAATCTCCATGTAACAGAAATATAATTAGTGAAAGCAGAACTTAAAGAGAAAAGGAAAAAAAGAGAAGAAGAAAAAAAGTAACAATCATGATAATCAGTGATCACCATATAACTGAAAATGGTGACTATGATATGGAGAGATTGATTCATGTAAAATATGCGTTTTAAGAAAAAGTCTTAATTTCTACCTATTCAATTAATATAGTCCAATGAATTGTCTTTCACATTATCTTCTCAATGCATGCATCATTTTGTCTAACTCTTCATCCTATAGGAACTTGGTTAATATCGCATGGGTGGTCCACAGGTAAGTCAGTAGAAGTATTAATTCCGGGTTGGTCTAAGTTTACAGAAGGTCCTTTTTCAGCACATACAATGGCTGTTATTGTGGTATCTGGTTTTGAAACCTGTACTGTTGAATTTGGCATAAGAGGAGAATATCTGTTAGCAAAATGTATCTAGTTCTATTGTAACCTCTTTTGAAAGGTTTTGTGTTGGCATCGCCATATGTCTATGATGCCCAATTCTCCCAGAAGTTTTGTAACCTTGCTGGCTACCCCATTCTCCCACCTGGTTAATACTGCCAAGGAGTCAAGACTAGAGTTGAGTCTCAGATTTAAGTCCCCTCTGATGACTAGGCAGCCCTCCGCCCAGTGTATAATTTTCAAAAGAAATTAATGAAAGAAAGTATATTCAGAACCTGGTGGGGCATATAACGAGATCAGGGTGATCATAGTACCACAATAGCATCCCTTGACACCCACAAATCTGCCTTCTTTATCAGATAAAGAGTCTTTCAGTTCAAATTGTGTTTTATGGGGTATCAAGATTGCTGTTCCTCATAGACTCCATCATTAGACTCAACAGACCAGCATTCCTAACTGAACTGCTTCAGCCAGCCCTCCCTCCACGTGAGCTGAGATCCTCGGACAATTCCCTACTAAAATCCCCGCTGCCGCTTTGCCCAAAGGTCTGGAGGCGTTGGTACCACACCCTCAAGTTTGGAACCTCCTGCCACTCGACCTTGGACTGGCTCTTCCCACGTCTCTTTAAGCGCAAGCTTCGTGAATACCTGCTTCTCCACGGACCAGTGTGCCTCCAAGAGGACCCTACCTGGAGCTTGTCCTGCCAACCTCTCTCTCTTGCCCCACCACCCCTCCCTTCCTACTCCTTACCCTATTTTACTTACAACATTGACACTGTGATTTATGTCTCTGCCCATATGCACTTCATTTCGAGTTCAAAACTCCAACCTCGAAGCCTACTTGCACTTGTCTAAAGTATGTAATTTTGTTGTAAATTACTGCACCTTGACTACTGCATTGTTTACCTGTTATTGCTGTTTGCACTATTGTACCTGTTACTGCTGCTTACTGAAATGTTTGTACTGACGATCTATGGGTACCAGGTACTGGCGTAGCCAATGCCTAAGCACCCCCCAATGGACCCGTTTCAGGGTACTTCTCTCTACTTGCACTTGTCTGGAGTGTGTAATTTTGTTGTAAGTTACTGCGCCTTGACTACTGCATTGTTAACCTGTTATTGCTGTCTGCACTGCTCTACGTGTTACTGCTGCTTACTGGAATGTTTATACTGATGATCTAGAGGTACCAGGTACTGGCGCAGCCAATGCCTAAGCGCCCCCCAATGGACCGTTCCTCTACTTCTATTGCCCCTGGACCTCCACAGCCCCCCCCAACCCGACTGAACACCGTTTCCCCTGCCCGGATACAGTTCCACAACCCCGGACATTAGCCGCACCATCAGCCGCTGAAACTGCTCACCCACCGTACTTTACCCTGTACCCCCGCTATCTTTAACCTCCCCCGCCGGCCTACAGCTCCACGATCCAAGGCTCCTCTAGTAGGCTCCTGCTGCTAAAACCGCTCACCCGCCACTTTCACACCCGTATTCTCACACTCATCGATCTGTCCAGCCTGCGTATGGTTTCCATGGACACGGTCTCATCCCTCAGCCTCCTGCCGCCATTCCCGCCATATCCCCCAACACTGACTTTTCGCTTCTACACCGCCCAGTTAGATCCGTTTGCTCTTAACCTCCGTAGCCCCCCCGAGTACCCCGACTGAGCACCGACTCCCCTGCCCGGGAACAGTACCACAACCCCGGGTACTTGCCGCACCTTCCAGCCGCTGATGGCGCTCCCCCATCGTACCTCACCCCGAACCCCGCCATCCTAACTATCCCCTGCCGACTTTGGTTCCATGAACCCGGGCTCCTCTTGAGTGGTTCTGCCGCTAAAGCCGCCCCGTGGCCCTCTTCACCTCCGATCCCCTTCCCTTCAGCCTCTCTCTAGCCGCCGCACGGTTCCATGGACTCGGTCTCTTCCCGTAGCCTCACCGCTATGCCACCATATCCCCTCACCCAGACGTATTCCATAAGCTCCCTGCCCCGTCCAAATGTTCCCCGCCTCACCTCCTCTGGCCGATGCCTATCATGTCCTTTCCTGCCCTGTTTCGCCGCCTTTACCCTCTATGGCCCCACTGCAGGTGGTTCTCCCCTGCCTCCAGCTCTGCCTGACCTACTCTCTCCCCATCTCGACTATGTACCACCACCATCCATTCAACGCCCCACACCCAGACCCCCGTCCTGCCTCCTTCATCCTGCTGCCACCTTAACCACTTAGTCATGAGGTTGCCTTCCCGCATCCCCCTTTTTACCTGCTCACCCAGTTCCCCCTCCCCCATTCTCTCCCCTCCTGACCCACCTGTCCTTTGGATCTGCCCTGTATACCTTTACCCACTCACTAAATGCTACCTGTACACTGTAAATCTGCTGTTTTTCTCTTGACCTGTTGATTGTCTCTGAAGCTGTACTCCTTTATTGCCTTTTACTGAAAACTGTTCTCTGTATTGTTACTGCTTCCCTGTATTATGTAAATGAACTCTGTATTGTTACTGTACCTCCCGGGTCGTGCCTGAAAATAGTCACCTGTTTGGCTAGCGCACCTACCCGGTAAACAAAAACTAAATAAAAACTTAGACCCCTCCCATAGGAGGAGGAGAAAACTTTCTGAAATCCAAACTTAGTTTGTCATGCTCAGGTTTGCTCATGTGTGTTTCCTGTAACAACATAAACGCTGCTTCAGATTTCTTTAAATAGGCCATAATCCTGCTTCTCTTGATGGGATGAGAGAGACCATTGACATTAGGTGTGAGAATTTCAGTAGTAAGATTGACCACTGGAAGAGGTCATAAGAATTATCTTGCATATTGTGGTCTTTACATTAATAAAAATAAAAGGAATCCAGTTCTCCCTGATATCAACATCCAAGACATAACAGCATTGTTCTCCCTTTAAAAAAACATTAACAACTTGGTGAAACTTCGAACTATACTATCATTAAAAACAACTAACTTAAAATTCTGCTTCCAAAGGTGGAGATCTATGTCTATGTAGACATCCAATTGCCCACTAATTTGACCCAAAACCGGGAAGAACAATGGACTTAGGAGATGGGAAGAACCCCTCGCTACTGACCACAGTAGCTCTCCTGCAGAGCCTCAGGTGTCATTTGAAGGCTCTAATGCTGAGGATACAGCAAGTCTGTGATGTCACAGTCAGCTCAGGACTATAGAGCTGAAAACGACCCCTGATATTAATGTGATGAAACACCACTCCTTAAAGGTAGTCAGGGAATTTAAGTGTTTGTTTATCCGCAAGTAACCAGACCCCCCCCCAAGCTCCCTATATTAACATTGTGTATAATTTCTCTCTTGAAACCCAACTCAACCTGCCAGAAAAATGCATAGTATAAAGTAGTAAAAGTAAAGCTTTAGTTAGTAATTTTTTTCTTTTTTTCCCCCAAACTTGACTTATTAAGCAATTCGATAATGTTCAGAAATACTCAATCGAGTTCTGTGTAGAACGTTAGGAACATAACTACCCTGTAACAGCATTTCCATTGCTGCTGGGTTCTGCAATTCTGTAATATGGACTCTACTAGCATTCTAATATCAAGTGCCAGTGAGGTACTAGAAGATCAATTCAAGGGCTACCTAAAAACTTGGTAGCCTCAGGCCCTTCCACTTGCTAACCTTGAGTGTGTAAGCAAAGGCATGGAAAAGAGATTCAGAACTTACTCGGTCTTGTGTGTCCATTCTGATCATTTGTTTGCCTTCCTGTACTTTCTGAATAGCTGCACGAATGGCTCCAAGGGGAGGGAATGATGCTGCTGGAAGGTCGCGACCCCTCTTCCTCTTACTCAAAGCGATGAGCCAATCTGCGTGGCCCCGTGATGTCTGCTGGGATTCTGAGTCTTGGGTTGGCTTCTCTCAGGCTTCCATCAGGCCATTCTCAATTAAGGCCTTACTAGCGGCTTCAGGAGAGTCATAGGTTTTGACCCCTTCAGCCCAGATAACTCGCAGGTGGGCTGGATGGGGGTGTGGAAGCATATAAATTTAGCTCTAAGGAGTTTCAGCATCTCAATGTACCTCAATATCTGCCTCTGGACCTTGAGTGGATAATCATGGTCACATAAGAGTCTACTGTTGAGGTATTTAATGTCCTTTTGCTGCCTAGCTTTTATCAAGATTTCCTCCTTCACCTTATAGCTATTGAATTTTATGATAACTGAATGGGTTTTAGCTTCCAGAGGGGGTTTGGGCTGCAGAGCCCTGTGCACCCTTTCTACACCGAGCTGGTATCCATTTGGCAATTGTAGTACATTGGTTAGGAGGTCCGAGATAAACTTAGTCATGAAACCAGTTTCAGACCCTTTCTGCAAGTTGTGTATATGGATATTCTCTCTCCTAGAGCACCCCTCTAAATCTGTGCACTTTTGTTGTAAGGATTCGGTGTGCTTTAGCAGAGCCTGAGTATTAGGCCCAGCTTGGCTGTGTCATCCTCCGAGGCGCTTGTTCGTTCCTCCACCTCACCAATCTATTTTTCAAACCCCGTTAAGTTTTGTTTAGTTGCCAGAATTCTGCCCGGTTCTTGATTTGCATCTCCTTAAGCTCTTGAAAGAGCCTCTCAAACCACGAGACAGACAACTGATCATGTTCTTCCTTCGTGTCCACCATGCATGCTTGTGGGGGGAAGGGCTCTGGCTGCTTTCTCTGGCCATCGGCTGCAATCCTGGGACATCTGATCCCCTCGAGGCAGTTTTCCTCTAGGATCTCCCTACGTGGTCCTTATTCCTTCAATTACTGGCCATTTTGAAGATTTTCTGACAGTTCAGTCAGTAAATTTTAACTTTGGAGCTCTTGGGGATGGGAGCTATGTCTAGAGAGCTACCGCTGGGTCCGTGACGTCACCAGAAGTCCCCATTGCAATTAATTTTTCAAAAAATATCAGTGGCTCTCCTGTCCCCCTAGGTCTTCAGGGATCTCAGCCAATTTCAAGTTGCCTCTTCTCGGTCAATGTTCTTGATCTGGCACCTTGCCTATCAAATATTTAAGTTGGTTATTATGTATGGCTGCTGTGTCAGCAAGTGGGGCAACCATATCTTCCCCTAAGCCCTTTCTTGTTGCTAATTCTGTAGTTCTTATTGTAAGTGCTTCCATCATAGTATTTACACTGGTAAGTGCCTGGATAAGAGATGTCGTAGTGTTGTTAACAGAAAAACCAGATTGCGTATCTGACCTAAAAGCACGGATGTCCATTTGCAACTCTTGTGCTCATATAGGGATGGAATTAGCATAATTTTTCTGGGTAGTTCGAATAGTAGGTCAGTAAAAAGGATTTGGCAAACTCAACCCATCACATTTACAATATATTTTTACAAGATTTAAAGGGGTGCACCTGGTGTATGACCAAGCAAAAGCATACAATTAAGGTGCCAGGCCCTCCCACCAGTCTGCTGCTTTAAAAGCCTGCAATGTTTTCAAAGAACACCAATATTTTTATTTGTTTTTAGATTGTTGGAGGGGTTCTTGGTCTCATGTTTCAGCTGAATTATGATAAGCCTGACCACTGTGATAAGGTGACCTCCTCATTGGTCAGGAATAAGGCATTACATTTTACCTTGCCATTCTGAGCTGTGGTCCTCCCACTTTCTCTATATCGTATGAAGAATCCACTCTTTGGCTTCTTTGCTTTTATCATGTGCCCTGGCCAATTAGAGGTTCACTGAGGAGCTCACCATTTAGGAGAAGGCCACAGTTCTCCTGCAAGCATTTCAGTAAAAAGGGTCCGACAAGCTCAACCCATCACATTTACAATATATTTTTACAAGATTTAAAGGGGTGCACCTGGTGTTTGACCAAACAAAAACATACAAGGCCCCCCACTCTGCTGCTTTAATGCCTGCAATGTTTTCAAATAACACCAATATTTTTACTTGTTTTTAGATTGTCAGAGAGGTTCTTGGTCTCATGTTTCAGCTGAATTATGATAAGCCTGACCACTGCGACAAAGTGACCTCCTCGTCAGTTAGGAAAAAGGCATCACATTTTACTGAACATCAGAACTCAGCAGCTCATTTAACAGCAGTAGAAAGGGTTTGTGCAACTCAGCCTTACCACTGCTAGTTAGCACCCAGGTGCACCCCGCATGGGGATTCAGCTACTGGGGATCAGAACAGACATGTTAGTTTGCATTATTCAAGTTGGGCAATAAGACCCTAAAAGAAAAGGTCTCATCATCCTCTTGCAGGTATTTTATCTTTTAAACATGACATGTCTCTGATAAGCCATGGTGCCACTGCCTAATAGCCAGAGCAATGCAAAGTGGAGTCTTAGTATACAGCCACTATATTCAATTCTCCTATATATGTTACCACAAACAAGGGGGGAATTCACCGATTGTAGCCTTTGTCCTTACCTTATCCCATGCTGAGCAGTGTGTAAGCAAATAAAAGAACTCTTTACTTACTTAAAACTGCCTGAATAAGCAGAGGGTCCTGGCTAGGAGTTGCTGGTAATGCACTGTCTCGCTGACCGGGAAGGCTGTCCCTGCGATCTAAAGATGTCCCCTATTAGTCAAGTGTAAACAGCACAATCCCCAGAGAAAACAGTGTTCTGCCTCAGTGATTGCACTGGGTGAGCTAAGAGGAGCGCACATGGGCACACATTAGTGTGACAATGTCATGCCAATGCTTGTGGCATCACCATGTCAGCTGGGAGCGTGCCCAGCTGTTATAGTAGCACATGTGCTGGAAAAGGGCAAGAAAAGGGGCCAGAAGAAGCACCTGAAAACAAGAGGACAAAGTGGACATGGGAAACCAGCAAAGAAAAGCATGGCCAATACAACTCGAGACACCCCAATTAGGACAACAAATATCTTTGAGCTACAATTAGAAGGGAATCAGTCAGCTCTGCTTAGTGGGGATACTTGTCCCATCAAGGGGGTGAAGTCTGCAGCAACCTCAACAACCATCAGCAGACCTCAGCAGGCCAGTCAAGGAACCAAGAAGATCCTGGTAGTCGGCAACTCCATGATCAGAAGAATGTAATGTAGGATACACAAGTACTCACAGAAGATGGTGACAGTCAGATGCCTTCCTGGTACCTCAGCAACAAGAGACTCCAAGCACATCGGAAGAATTGTGGACAGGGAGGAAGGAGATATGGGAATACTGGTACACACTGGAACAAATTATATGGCTGACCAGACAGTGGAGGATGCAAAACGGAGTATCAAGAAGCTGGGAGATAGGCTTTCAACAACTGCGACCACAGTAGCCTTTTCAGAAGTCTTGCCTGTATGGGGTAAAGAAGGCAGTATGGAAAGAATCAAACTGGAGGAAACAGACAAATTCAACAACTGGTTGAAGTGCTGGTGCCAAACAAGAGGCTTCCATTTTATCAGATCCTGGGTGAATTTCTGGGACAGATCACTCTTCAAATGGGACGGACTTCACCTCACACAAGAAGGAACGAGAGCACTGGTCCAGAAGATGGAAGTATACTTGGACCATTTAAACTAATCGGAGGGGAGGCTAAGGCAGTACAGGTAGTGTGCCTTGCCAAACCCTCCCCCAACAGGAAAACTGAGAACAAACATAAGTGCACCAATCACATTAGGACAACAAAGCATGCAACAAAGAGCCAGCATCAGAAAAATGACACAAGGAATCATCAGCAGGAAAAAGGGAAATAAAATCGCCCAACAAGGATCATGATGCTAGCTCATGGTGAGGCATTTGCCTCAATGCTAGCAGCCTGGGCAACAAGATCAGTGACCTCCAGGCTCTAGTGGCAGAGACAAAGGTTGATCTGGTAGCTATTACCAAAAGCTGGGTCATGGACAACAAATGAATGAGACCAGGCTATCCCAGGCTACACACTGTTTAGAAGGGACAGACAGGTGGGAGAGGTGGGGGGTTGCCCTCTATGTGATGGAGGGCATCGAAGCAATGGAGGATGAAAACAACAAGGCTGGGGGGGGGCTTGGAGTCACTCTGGGTCCACTTAGCCACCAATGCAAGAAAGAAATTGCACATGAGTGTGACATACAGACCCCCCAGGGCAGGGAGAGGGGAAAGATGAACAATTAACTGAGGAGTTACAACAGATGGCTGGTAAAGGTGACATAGTGGTGGTTGGGGACCTTAACCTGCCAGATGTTGGCTGGAATACTCCATCAGCCAAGAGCTCCAGAAGTCAGGCTTTACTGGACACATTCCATGACTGCCTGTTGTCTCAACTAGTGAAGGACTGACCATGGGGAATGCCAGTTTGGATCTGATCCTCACAAACTCTGAAGAAATCAGATCCATGAGGGTGGAAGAACCCTTGGCAAATAGCGATCACAATACAGTCTGGTTTGAAATAACCACGGGCGCTACTAAAACCACCTCAAGCACAGAGGTGCTGTGCTTTCAGAAGGCTGATTTTGGTAGACTGAGGCAGATAGTGAGAGATAAGTTAACAAACATCAGAGACAAGCCAGATGTTGAGGAAATATGGAAAGATATTAGGGATACCAGTCTAGAGGCAACAAGACTCTGCATCAGGACTAGAACAAAAAAAAAATCACTGTGGTGCTCCCCTCCAGAATGAGAAGCAATCAGGGCCAAATGGAATGCATACAAATGGTTCAGGCAACACAAAGGAGACAGGGAGTGGGAGGATTACAAGCAGAAAAGTAAGGAGGCCAGGAAAATAGTGCGGGAGGCCAAGGCAGCAAAAGAGCTGCATATAGCTTGTGGAGTCAAATCAGGGGAGAAAACCTTTTTCCACTATATCAGTGAGAAAAGGAAGAAAGGGGGGGAATTGTAAGGTTAAAAGTGGGGGATAAGGCTCTGGAGGACAGCAGACAAAAAGCAGAGGCCCTCAATGAATCCTTTTCTCGGTATTTACGAGAAAGAATCAGGGCCCACTGCCAGACAGCAGCATCATCAGAGCTGAGACCAGAAGGGTTCAGAGAATGTGCACCCAGGAGGGAGTTCACCACAGACAGGAACAGGAAGGACCTTTCAGACATCAGACCCGACAAGGCTCCTGGCCCTGATGGTTTACACCCTAGAGTGCTCAGGGAGCTTGCAGAAGAGCTGGCAATGCCTCTTGCACACATATTCAACAGGTCACTGGAGTCAGGGGTAGTTCTAGGTGACTGGAGGGTGGCTTATGTGGTGTTACTGCACAAGAGTGGAAACAGGGAAGATACAGGTAACTAATGGCCAGTCAGACTCACATCAGCAGTGGGTAAACTTATGGAGGCCCTTATCAAGCAAGATCTAGTGGAATACCTCGAAGTAAATCACCTCCAGAACTACAAACAACATGGGTTTGTGACAGGCAGGTCATGTCAAATGAACCTTATTACATTCTTTGATGAAGTGATCAAGGAGTTGGACAGGGATCATGCGGTGGACTTGCTTTACTTTAACTTCAGTAAGGCATTTGACACAGTCCTGCACAGATACCTCTTCAAAATGCTAGAAGATGTTGGGGTAGCAGAACAGATAGTAAAGTGGGTACGGAGTTGGCTGAGGGACAGAAAACAAAGGTGGTAGTAAATGGGGTGAAATCTAATGAGAGGCAGGTCACTAGTGGGGTGCCTCGGGGTTGATCCTGGGGCCGGTCCTCTTCAATGCATTCATTAGTGACATCAGCGAGGGCATAAATGGCAACATCGCCCCGTTTGCGGATGACATGAAACTCAGTGGAAGAGTGGATAGTATGGAGGGAGTCAGACAACTGCAGGAAGACCTTAAGAAGTTGGAAAGGGTCACAAATATGACAATTAAACTTCAATGCTAAGAAGTGCAAGGTGATGCACCTGGGTAGGGACAACACCAAGGAAAATACTGGCTAAACGGAGTCCAGCTGAGCTCCTCTGCTGAGGAATGTGATCTGAGAGTCATCATTAGGGAAGACCTCAAGCAGCAAACTCAGTACAATAAGGCTTACAGCAGGGCTAGCAGGGTGTTAAGAGGCATTGGCAGGGGGATAGACAGCAGGGACAGGGAGGTGATACTACCACTTTACTGGTCATTAGTGAGGCCTCATCTGGAGTACTATGTACAATTCTGGAGGCCTCACCTAAGAAAGGACATTGATAGATTGGAAGTGGTCCAGAGAACGGCAACAAAAATGATACATGGCCTTCAGGAAATCATCTATGAAGAGAGGCTTGAGGCTCTGAACTTGCACTCACTAGAGACTAGGAAGGAGAGGGGGATATGATTGAGACCTTCAAGTTCCTTAAAGGCATCAACAATGTGCCAGAAGCACAGCTTTTTATCAGGAACATCAGTTCTACTATAAGAAGGTACAAGTGGAAATTGAAGGGCGGAGTGTTCAAGAGGGGACATCATAGAGTATTACTTGTCAGAGTTGGTGGTAGAACCTTGGAATAGATTACCTCCCAAGGTGGTGGCTGCAAAGTCAGTATCAAGCTTTAAGCATAGGTGGGACAAGTATTGGAAACAAAGACATGGCACTGGCAAGGGTTAGGCTGGGTGTCTAGGAGGACAGAACACCGGTGCACAATAGGTCCAGGGATACCTCACTTGGGCAGACTCAGTAGACCACAGGTCCCTGTCTGCCATCATCTTCTATGTTTCTATGTTTCTAAGAAGGTGTAAATCTGTGCTAGCAGGTTGTCAGCAATGGCGGAGGGACCACGTGGCTCTGCCGCGCCGACTTACACGCTGATGAGCGCAGCTGCTCTGCTTGAGAACAGAGGAGAGCAGGGAGGCAAATAACTCTGAAGATTCAGAAAAAAAAACCAGACAGCCCTGAAAATGCAGAGAACCTCAGGGAAGATCTGGGCAGCCCAAAAGCATAAGGACGTCACACTACTCAGTTGGGGAAAGAACCCATCAAGATATTCATCACTTACTACCAACTAGCCTATTCCAGTCTCTGGTTTTTAGGTCCCAAACCATGGGAGCTATGGTCTTTGTATGTACCTGAATCTTTCTTAGTGCTGGTTTCTCAAGCTCATGTTGTCTCAAAGATTTAGAAATGATTTCAGTCATTAGAGCCCAAAACTCTGTCCAGTACCTGTTTTTACTGGCAAAAGACTCCTCTCTCTCTCTCTCTCTCTCTCGTGATACCGACATCTGGCAGAGGATGTGGTCTCAGCTATACACGTTTCTCAAACAAGATCAATTACGTTTTATGCAGTTTTGTATCTTGCACAATTTATATAGTACACTGGCGAAGATGTTCAAGATGGGAAAAGCTCCCTCAGCTCGCTGTACACGTTGTGGTCAGGAAGTTGGTTTCCTGAAGCATATGCTTTGGGACGGCCCTTCTGTTGATTCCCTCTGGGCATCCATTCAACAAACTCTGGATCTGTTCAAGGATTAGCGGATTTGCTTACCCCAGATATCTGCTTTGTTGGTATATAGGCCCTTCTGGCCTACCCAGGATGCAGAAAATGCACATAGCTCTGATCAGTATAATAATGGAATTAGTGATACTCTGATATTGCCGGGATGTTTCAACTTCCACTTTTAAAGAATAGCATTAAGAAATTCTCTCTACCTTAATGGTAGAAAAACAAATAGCTTCATTGCGTCATCAAATGCACCACTATTGTTCTTATTGGGAACCCTTATTTATGTTGTTGTCCCGCTCTTCTCCCTAGCTACTCAAATAGGCTCTCCGAACCTTAATAGTTCTACTGGATATTTGTCGCTGGCTAACCATTTAGTATTGGTTCCATACCAGGTCTCTTTTTCTGGTCTTTACTAGTGTTTCTTTTTTATTTCCAGTAGAAGGGCAGGGCAGTATTGTATTAGAGTTGGGTTTAGGGGTGGTGGGTGGGGGGAATTTTGTGATTTGTAACTGACATTTTAACTGTCCACTTGGCTACGAGGTTATATTGTTGTTGTTATTGTTGTTTCATTTGTTCTATTTGTTTTCTGCTGACAATTTAATAAAGCTTATTTGATAAAAAGGGTATCTACCACTTTTCTCTACTTGTAATCTAATACCGACTGAAAAATACAAACAGACAAAGGAGGATGAGAAAGGAGGAGTCTGTCACAAGAAGAACACCACAGAGGAAAAAAGGAGACAAAGGTAAATTATTAAAAATTCCCACCAGAAAGCTGACTAACTGCCACCCCCCCAAAAAAAATTAACTTTATATGAGGCAAGAGGCTAAGGAAATCGAAGACCTTGTAAACACACCCTAAAGGTAATGCAGTGGCACATAGACCCCAATTCATGCACGGAAGGCACTGAACATGGGAGAAAATTAGAAGGTTAGTCAATTTGAAAGCCACAGCTTAACAGGCACAATTTGTAAATGTGAGGGTGCTCCCTGTCACTAGGCAGCCCAACCTGCTTCACAACTGCACAATCCTATAAGAAAAAAACAAAATAATTGTAGATGGATGCTCCTACAAGAGAGAGAGTTCTCCCTCAGCTATCATACCCCTCTAGTGGCACTACAAAGACTGGAAATTTAGTCATCTCAGAATGGCCATGTCACCAAGATTCTCTACTGACTGACAGCTTTAGGTTGTGCCACTATCCCAGTAGGGGTGTTCATCAGACATATCCTATTGACAACATGGAGTGATACAGAAAATATATAGTCGTCATGGGAGATCTAAATCTCCCTGGGATGGACTGGTCCCAGGGAGAGGGAGGCAGTGCCCAAGATAGAGGTGTTGCTAAAGAATTACTTAAACCTGGAACAATTAGTTAGCATACCAACAAGGGGCAAAAATATTTTGGATCTGAAATTCACAGATTTAGGAGAGACAACAGAAAGCTGTACCACAAGACAGCCACTCGCAAAAAGTGACCACGCAATAAACATGTTTCATATTAACCAAGAGATCATGAGGGAAAGAGGTAACACCAAATGCAAATGTTACAGGAAGGCATATTTTGAGACTGTGAGGACAGAACTAGGAAAATGGAATTGGATAGGTGAACTGGAAGGGAAAGACATAAACTGAGCATGGACCTGTTACAAGATCACACTTCACGAAGTGACCATAGAGAAAATTTTTAACTAGGCCTTCACAGACTACAGCGCAGTCCTCCCTCCCAAAACAACTGCTCACGGATATGAAACACTGACCCCTGGACCCTTATCAACCTAGCACAAGCCCCAGATTCTACTTCCAGCAGGTGACCACCATGGAGACCTCCAAATACCTCTCAAGAGTGCTGGGCAAAACAAGGATGGGAGGAGATGGGATTGATATGAAGCTTATTTCAATCGCCCTTCCTGAAGTGGTCATACCAATCACCAAGCTATTTAATATGTCACGTTAGTTTTCAGTCTTCCCATCTACCTGGAAAACTGCCCTGGTCACCCCTGTACTAAAAGGAGGGGACTGTTCACTGCTGTCTAACTGTAGGCCCATCTTCATCCTGTCTCCTCTCTCCAAAGCACTGGAAAATATCATTGCCGATCAGCTCACTGCCCATTTACATAAATACAACCTCCTCAGTCAGCAACAACATGGATTCCACAAGTAGCACAGCACCAACTCGGCTTTCACTGAATTCACTGGATATGTTCACGAGGCACTCAACCAGGGGCAATTAGTTGGGGCAATCTTTATTGACTTATCCAAGGCATTTGACCTTGTGAATCACCAGTTGCTGCTCCATAGGCTAGCCTGCCTTGGGCTGTCCTCTGACACGGTGGGGTGGTTCTCCAGCTACCTGTCTGGGCGTTCACAACAGGTAAAGATTAATGATGCCACATCGAGGCTAGAAATGTCACAGTAGGGGTCCCACCAGGGTCCATACTGGGCCCACTCCTGTTTGGCCTCTTTGTAAATAACCTCCCTGCTGTATGTCCCACTGCCAGAGTTCTGCTATACGCAGACGACACGGTCCTATTCCTTCAAGGCTCCTGCCAAGACAGATTGACTAAGACCCTGCAGCACAACTTTAACCTATTACAGGACTGGTTTAACACCAGTCTATTAGTACTAAATAGCAAAAAGACAATGCTTTTTGCTGGCTGCCAGAAGAGAAGCTCCACCACACTTTTTACAATCGCACACAACCTGGACCCTCCCCTCAAACAGTCTGCTCATTCTGTTATCTGGGGATTACTACTGATGAGTCCCTTTCCTTTGATGAGCATATAAGTAATATCACTATGACCATGGGCAGGAAACTGGGGGCACTTTATAGACTACGCTTCTGCCTCACCCCTGAAGCCAGGCTCCAGGTGGTCAGTGGCACAGTCCTGCCTATCTTGGATTATGGAAACATAGTGTATGGTTCAGCAATGGACACCAGCCTTCACAAAGTCCACATGATCCTCAACAAAGCATGCAGATTCGTCCTGGACACTGATTGTCTTACACATACTTGTGAGCTCTACATAAGGACGAAGTTGCTCCCACTCATGGGAAGAATAAAGCTACAGACCTTCCTTCTAGGGAAGAAGGCCCTCCTAGGACTCACACCTGCCACCATGCAGACTTTATTCAGATCTTCCCCAAGTGAGCATGCCACTAGAAGTGTCACCAGGCAGGCATTAGCTGTACCCTTCAGAAGAACATCCCTGGGGAGGCATGCCTTTGCAGTAAGTGCACCTACTTGGCTAAATGAGCTCCCCAATTCTACCACCAATATACAACGCCTAGGGCATTTCAAATCCGCACTCTGGAAAACCATCTCTCCTCCAGTCCACTGTCTATGCCAAACTTAATCCCACCTGCATTCCAGCACACCACCTAACTGTTGCTCCCTGCTTTACCCAGGAGTGCCTTGTTCCCTCCTCCCTTTCCCCTTCCTCAGCTCATGTGCCCCACCCTGCAACTTGCCCTCTCCTCCTGTCCTTTCACCCTACACTACCTAGCTGCCTGGGTCTACTAACACTTCCCCGCACTCCCCCGTCCACCCCCCTACTCCCCTGCCCAAGTTGATCTACCCTCCCCCCTTCCCACCTACCAGGACCCACCCCAACCTCCCTCTTCTTGGGTCTCTGCACTTATCTTCTCAGCTTGTTGCACTTTATCCCATTATATAGTTATTATACAGGAAAAAGATATAGCTCCTAGGATAGAGATAGCAGAGATGCAGAAATTACTGGAAAATCTTGATGTGAATAAATTACAGGGACCTGATAGCCTCCATCCAAGGACTCTAAAAGAACTAGCCATGGTACCTGCAGGGCAAGTGACTAAAATATTTAATATGTTGCTTGAGCAAGGGATGGCACCAGATTCCTGGAGGAAGGCAGTGGTAGTACCAAGCCACAAAATGACACTACGGCTGACAGAACCAATCAAAGGGCCTGAAGACGTACCTCTTTAATAAAGCACTCTTAGATAGTTTTTAATTGTTTTTAAATAAGTTATTGAGTTATTTATTATAATTATATTGTATGTTGTGTGCCGCCCATAACATTGTTTTTTTTTACCTGCAATGGCGCCCAGAGCCTCTGGGATTGGGTGCCAAATAGAAATAAAACTTTACTAACTTACTTACTAAATACCGGTAAACTTGACATCAGTACTGGGAAAGGTCTTAGGAAGATGTATAAGGGAAATAATAAATCTATGAATAATTAACAATAATTTGGGTGACCCAGCACAAGGGTAGATTCTGTCTTACCAATCTGGTGTTTTTTGTTTTTTTAAAGTGAGTCAAGCCTTGGATGACGGCAAACCTGTCACCATGGTGTATGTGAATCTATTTGGTATGCACTCCCTATGGCGACTATTTTACCACAACCGACACTACAGTGACAACAGCGAGTCGCTATAGCGTCAGCACAGGACCCCGGCACTGTTTTCTGGGGGTCTTGCACCCCATCTCCGAATCAACTCTGGCTCAGAGTTGATTAGTTCAGTTACAGGGGGTGCAGGGGGCTCTGGGGAGCCTCTCAAGAAAACACACACCAAGTGACTGCCTTTATGCCGACTGCAAACCGCAAAAATAAGCAGAATCATTGTACAGTCAGTTGACGATGAATTTGTCAACTGACTGCCGTGGATCCAATCTAAGCAAGGTGTTCAATAAAGTGCCACATGCAGAACTGATAAATAGCACAATCAATACAAAATTAATGAGCCGGCCCGGTGGCGCTGAGGGTTGAGGCACTGGATGCCACACCTTGCACTGCACCGACGACCTGAGTTCGGGAACAGACTCGGACACTGGGGGTCGGCAGGGGGGAGGAGAAGATTGAGCATCCAGAGAACTGCTCTCCTGTCCTGGGAGGGGGGAGGTTGACACTCCTCACTGCTCTCAGTGGAGGCTGGCAGTCACAGCAAGACATGGAGCATGCAGAAGGGGGATATGGGAGCGTTGGTGGAAGTCCTGCAAGCAGGTGTGGGAGCGTGCCTGCATTGCGCTGAATGCCATTGCACATCTGTACGCCCAGGGTAATGAAACAGAAAAATCCCCACCCTCGGGGACAGGTGAAGGCACCTCTGCCCCCAAACCACTCTCGCAGCACCGGGCCCTCTCCTCGCTGGCCCCGTTAGCTCGGCCGACACGCCATACTATAGATACAGCATCCTGGGCAGACAGGGAGGCCTCTCCCTTGGGGGTTCAGATCCGGGGGCAGTGTCAGCTGGTGCGAGGGAGAAGGATGAGAGTCTCAGGTGGAAGGTAGAGCTTGGAAAGACAGAGGATGCTGAAGAGAGTTCCCAGAGAGAGTGGTGCAGAAAAAGAATTCAGAAAAAACAAAAAAACTAATTTACACCAACATTATTTTATTTATTTATTGAGTTGTTGGATAACACCTGTGAGCGGATGCTCTTTTGTACGTTCCACGTCAGTTGAACAGTAAATAGCAGAGAACAACAATTTATACATTTACAGAGATGATACAGTAAGTTACAGAAAGGTTCACACAAGTAGACACAGCTGAGGCATTGTACAATGTATGCCTGCGTCCGTGAGTTTGAGCACCCCGTGAGGATAGACACAGAGAAGGTAACAGACAAAGGTGACTTATTGGAGAAAGAGAGGGGGGGAGGGAGTGGTGTGCCATGAGATGTGGGGGGGTGGGTAGGCAGGGATTAGTAAAGTGCTGAGGTTGGGAGGTACCCCCTGGTTCACGATGTGCGCCTAAATGCAGCAGGTGGGGGGGTAAGTGGATGTAGTCACAGGTGTCCTTGATAATGAGGTGCTGACGAAGACTTCGCTTGTATGCACCAAAAGTTAGATGAAGCAGTCACAGTTGTCCTCGGCAATGAGGTGCTGACAAAACGTACACCTGAAGGCATCAGTAGCTATTCCGGAGACTGCAGGTGGTAGAGTGCTGATCCAGTGGGGTGCATGGTAGGAGACTGTATGTTGTGCCAATGCGGTGCAGCATCTAGATTCACTAAAGATTTGAATGTTGGAGCTTCTGGTCAGCCTAGCACTCGCGTGTCATGTGAGCAGGTTCTGAACTCCTGGTAGTAGCAGATTTAGTGAGTTTTTTTTGGCAAGTAGGCAGGTTTGGTATTTAATTCTGTTCTTCAGTTGGAGCCAACCTGCCCGAGCATAGAGTTCACAGGTGTGCGTGAGTCTTATAGCACTTGTGATGAGGTGGCAGGCCTTATTTAGTGCCAAAGAGATGCAGCGGAGGGCAGTGTCCGTTGCCGGCCCATATATGGCAAGGCCATAATCGATGAGGGAGACAACTGAACTATTGCTGGCCAGGTTCATAACTTTGTTTGTTAGGCTGTGTTTGTGATGGTAGAGTATCCCGATTCTGGAATTGATGGCTTTTGCAGTATTGTCTACGTGCTGGGCGTAGGACAGGGTGGAGTCAACTGTGATACCCAGGTACTTAAAGTGCTGTATGAGACCCAGAGTGTCACCATTGTCATTCTTGACAGACAGGGGAAGGCCTTATGCTTACTAAGGGAGCTGGAATAGATCATGGTCTTTGCTTTTTTATAGCTGAGTATTAGTCTGTGTTCTTTAAACCATGCTTCGACGGAGGAGAAACCAAGTTGGAGGTCTGCTTGTAGGTGTTCGGGGTGAGGACTGCTGGTGAAAATGACCGCATCATCAGCGTACAGGAGCACAGGACTGGGGCAGGAGCCTGGGACTTTGTTTAGGAAAATGCTGAAAATTAGGAGCCCCAGGATTGACCCTTATGGGACCCGAGTGCACTGGCCTGCTATCGGAGATGACGTCCCCAACCTTGACCCGCTGTGAGCGATTGCAGAGATAGCTGTTGAACCATTGCAGCCATTTCATGGATTAATTCCTGGCTGAGTAACCCAAAAAGCATAGTAAGGGCTTTGAGTAAGATGAGGTGAAAGTGACAAGCATGGTGCCCCAAGGGTGAGAATCGTGACCAACACTTTTTTTTAAATATATGTTGGAGGACTGCAGATGAAGGATGGAGGTTGGCTATCCTAGTTTGCAGATGATGCAAAACGTTGGATATATTGTGGAAATTCAAGAAAGAGCAGTGGCGCTCCAGGCTGAATTAGACAAATCAAATCAAAATCAAATCAACTTTATTTAAAAAAGGCCCCGTTCCAAACCAAGGTGCCTGTACAATAAAAACAAACACATTTTTATAAATAACAAAATAAAAATGAAAACAATAAATACAATAGCAGCTTTAGTAGTTAAAAAATGCCAGGCTAAAAAGATGCATCTTTAAAGCAACTTTAAAGCTCTGGACGGTCAGGCAATCTCCTATCCGATGAGGTAGAGAATTCCACAGGGTCGGGGCCACATATCTAAATGCCCTTGCCCCAGATGTTTGTAAACGAACCCTGGGAATCTCTAGCAATCCCTCATCAGTGGAACAGAGAGGGCAGAGGGGACAGTAGGGACAAAGAAGATCTTTCAGGTAACTGGGTCCCTGATCGTGTAGGGCCTTATAGGTTAACAACGCAACCTTGAAGGTGAACTGCCACTGTATCGCAGCCAGTGCAGAAGTCCATGAGCAGGTGTTATACGGACTGGTCCTAGAGGTACCAGTCAAAAGCCTGGCTGCCGCATTCTGCACCAGCCGCAAGTGGCAGATATCAACCTCTGGTAGCCCTAGGTAAAGGGCATTGCAGTAGTCAATGTGGGAGGTAACAAAAGTGTGAACCAATGCTGGAAGATCATCGGGAGGAACCAGGTGCTTAACCAGGGCGATATTCCTCAGATGGTAAAAAGAGGTTTTAACAACTGCCAACACCTGCAATTTTAGGGTCAGGCACTCATCAAACATAATGCCCAGGTTTCGCACCCGGTCTGAGGTAGTTAGCTGGATACCTCCGAGCCATAGACCCGAAGGAGAACCTGCGAACACACCTGCCTCATGATGACCTGGGTCCACAACCGACACCTCAGTTTTTTGGGGATTCAACCACAGCCAGCTCACATTCATCCAGTCCTGGATTTCGGCTAGACAGCTGTTAAGTACTGAGACAGCATCATTCATGATCAGGCACAAAAGACATGTAAAGTTGAGTATCATCTGCATAGCAGTGAAAACTTAAGCCGTACTGCCTAATAATCGCTCCCAATGGCAGCATATACATCGCAAACAACATGGGCGCCAAGATGGATCCCTGCAATACCCTACAGGATAGGGAGAATGGAGCTGAGGAAAAAACCCAGACACCACCCTCTGAGTCCTACTCGCGAGGAAATATCGAAACCATCTGAGGACCGATCTCGAAAGTCCACAGACAAACCGCAGGCGATCCAACAGCACGCCATGGTCCACGGTGTCAAATGCCGCAGAGAGATCAAGAAGGACCAAGATGGAACGAGTCTTTCGATCTCTCACTATTAGGAGGTCATTTAGTACCCGAACAAGGGCTGTCTCAGTACAATGTCTCTTCCTAAAACTGGACTGGAGAGAATCATAAATATTGTGGCTGGTCAAGTGGTCATCCAGCTGTAATGCCACCACCTTCTCAATAACCTTACTCACAAAGGGTAGGTTAGAGACAGGCCTGTAGTTTGCCAGACAGTCTGGGTCCAAGGAGGACTTCTTAAGAAGGGGCTGAACCACAGCCTCCTTCAGGGCATCTGGAAAGATCCCCCTCTCCAAGGACAACCAGACAATCTCGGCAAGGACCGGGCCAATGATATCCACACAACCAACCAAAAGGTCCAAACTACAGTTGGTCGGATGTAACGACTGGATAACCATCACAATATCACTGATTGTAGGCTGGCCGAAGTTGCACCACACAAAATTGGCGTCCGACATTTCCTGCTGACCATCGCTACTCCCTTGAGAGAAGGTCAAGTAGATATCGGATCTGATCGTGACAATCTTATTCGCGAAGAATCAAGCAATCTCCTTACACCGCTCTTGTGAAAAAGCATTTCCATGCTGAAGACAGAGTGGATTGCACAATATGTCTACAGTCCAGAAGCTGGTCGATTCTGCCCGCCACAATTTCCCTGGACAGGAATTCTGCCTTCTTATGGGTAACTGCTGATTGATAGACCGAATAATGGTCCGTCAAACTAAGTCTGTCACACACCAGGCCCGACCTCTGCCAGCACCTCTCTAACCTTCTTCCAACTCTCCTCAACTCCCTCAAGGTCTCATCAAACCAAGGAGACCTGGGGCAAAGAGTTAGGGGGCGAACATGAACAGGAGCAATGGAATCCAGGGCCTCTGTCACTGCCTTGTTATAGGCTAGTACGAGATCCCCTGGATCCATGCCTTCACTCAGCATACCCGACAGGTCCAACACCGCCGTCAGGCCATCGGGAGATGCACCCCTCAAAGGGCGGTATTGGACCATCTCCATGGGGCAGACCTCCTGGGGGGGGGCCAAAAAACTGAACCCGATGGTATGATGGTCAGACCATCCGACTGGTTCCACCACCAAATTGGATATCTCCATCCCCAGGAGAAACACCAAGTCCAATGAATGACCACCAATGTGAGTCGAGGAGAAAATAACCTGTGCGAGGCCCAGTGAACTCATTAACTGGAAGAAGTCCTGTCCAAACTGCGAGAGTTTGTTGACCGAGGAATTGAAATCCCCCAGGATCAGCCATCTGTGGGATCCCAATGTCAGGTCGACAATGAAGTCCGCGACTTCCCGCTGGAAAACATTCCCATCTCCTGGTGGACGGTGGACGAGAAGAATCCTGCACCCCACACCCTCGCCCACGATACATACAAAAGAATTATTGGCTCTCACTGGTACTTCCACCAGGTTCAGTTCTGATTTAAAACAAATTGCCCCGGCCCCACCCCTACGATCCATCCTTGGGCAGTGTATCACAGAGTACCCAGCAGGAATTGCTGCAGCCAAAATAGGACTAGCATTTTCATCCAGCCAGGTCTCGGTGATGCAAGCCAGGTCAGATGATTTAACAAGATCCGCAACTATAGTGGTCTTGTTTTTAATAGACCTGGCATTACATAACAGCGCCCGAGTCAGATGAGCAGTCAAGGAAGACCGAGTTTCCTGCCTGCCATAAGCAGAGCCCTTGGGTATGGGAACCAGACAGGGAGGACCCCTTTTCTGGACCCAGTTTGCCCCAGGGTGTCTCCTTGTTCCCACAATCCCAATCCGCCCACTCCTTTCCATTCCCCCAACAGGCCAAGCCCCCACCCTTGACCTCCTAACGATCCCCAGCGCAATACACCATCTGTACACCTCCGGGGACAGAGAGGGACAAAACAAAAGACAAACTATATGCGTGGTCCATTACCAACAAGATGAAGTTTAAAGAGCTAGGGGAGCCAAAACAGACAGACATTAAAATAATACAAATTTTAAGAAGTAGTGAGTTGTAACTTTTTATTTCTGAAATATTTTTCTTTTTCCTTTCCTCATTTAAAGGTCTTCTATGTGATAATATTGTGCTGGATATGTGTAACAGTTCTTAGTGTGGCTGGTGAAATATCTATTTCTGTCCCCGCCCCAACTGCCTCATTTGCATTGTGATCTCATTGACAGTAAAATGACAGGTGACTGACCTAGCAGCCTCTGTGAGTCTGTCCCTAAACAACACTGAGGACACGATGCTGATGTAGTGTGTGTGTGTGTGTGTGTGGGGGGGGGTAATGCTAGATACGTCAACTGCCAGGCACGGTTTTGTCACACCTACTAACATCAGGTAAACAATTTTCTAATTAATCAAGAGGAAAAGACAAAGTACCTTAGATATAAAAGGAAATGGTTGCTTGCTTTAAAAAACTAATATTAGTTTTAGGCAGTACACTAACTCATTAATCAAGGAAAATGCATAATAATGCATTTTGGTACAAACAACTTAGGTTATAAACAGGGGTTCAGGTAACTCAATTTTTGGAGCATTTGACTTCCAAAAATAAGGCAAAAACTTCCAAAATAAAGGTGGAAAAAGTCACTGACTTCCAGATGTAAAATTAGACGCCTTCCAAAACTGTAGGCATGGAAGTCAGAAATGATAGATTTTTCTGAAAGAAATTGTATTTTACCACTGATATATTGTATTAACATCTGTAAATGTGTCGGTCCTAGAATACTGACTTCCACAAGTGGGATCCTGGAACTTATTTTGACTTCCAAAAATTGGATTGACTTCCAGATTTTGACTCATGGAAGTTTTAGACTTCCACTAAAAATAAATTAACGGAACCCCTGGTTATAAATTTAATATCGGAGGAGTAGAACTGAGAAAAACTTGCAGTAAGAGGGACCTCAGGGTCAGGGTGACCAATAATCTTAAAACACGAGTCACTGGGATGAGGAGGTAGCAGTATGCAATAGAAAGTTCTTGTATCAAGAAAAGCATTACCAGTAGGGACAGGGAGGTGGCTGTATCAATTTATAGCGCATTAGTGAGACCCCACGTGGAATACTGTTTACGGTTCTGGTCACCGCAAACCAGGAATGACATACAAAGAGTTGAAAGGATTCAGAAAAGGCCTACAAAGATGATCAAAGGGTTGTAAGGTATGTCATATGATGAAAGATTAAAAGAACATGGGTTGTTCAGCCTGGAAGTGAGAAAACAAAGAGGTGACCTGATAACAGTATACAAGGCTAGCTCCAGACCATGTATTATGCAATGCTTGCACCTAAAACAACAGTCCAGAAAGAATGACAAGAGGGCATAATAAGTAGTAAATGGGTAAACAGTTCAGAACAGAGAGGATGGTTTGCAGAGAGCTGTGGTGATGGCATGAAACAGATGTACCTGTTCCTGTGTCATTATTAGCATTGCAATGTTAAAGGTTTAGGAAGCCCAACTCTGGCTAATACACAGAAGTGTTATCAAATTTCTTGCATTTTTATTTACAGGGGTGCACATGGTGTGTGGCCAAAATCAAACTGTTGTGGTACCAGTGTGCCCCCCCCCCCCCGCAAACAAAAAAAGCTGCTTGAAAATCTGCAGTTCACTCAAATTAATTTGCCATCATTTTAAAAAATTAGGGTCTCATCATTCCGCCAAAATCACCATCAGCCTGCTGCCTGACCACTGAGGACAAAATGACCCATTCATATCTCAGGAAATTACACTTTAAATTTTAACATGGCAATTTGTTCTGAGGTCCCACTGTCCTCTCTCTTTTTATGCGGAAATCACCGTGGTTTCAAAACCGAAAATGGCAAGTAAGCTCCGCTCCCAATTTTTTTCTGATTTTGTATGAAATGCCCTCCAGCACCTGCTTTTATCTGTAAAGAGAAGGGATTCAAGGCACAAGCACAAAATAGGGTTACCATCTTTTAAGAAGACCAAAGTTGGGCATTTCTTATTGAAATATGATTTTGTGCAGGACAATATGTAACCTAGACCAATGCAACAGACTTGTTTTCTCTAAATAATCAGAAATAAGACCAAGTGTTGTAGCTTTTTAGTTGTTTCTAGTGTTTATCATTTTAAAATAGTATAGCTTTTTTTGCAACATTTAGAAGAAAGTCAGAAAATAATTTTTTCTATTATGTCAGGACATGTAATATTTGGCTGCATAAAGCAGGACTGTCCTGCGAAAATTGGGACAGGTGGGTGGTAACCATATGGCGGCCACAAAATAAAAATGTAATTTAAGTAAGTCCGATTTCAGAAGATGTAACTGTTTTTGTGTCATTATTAGCCTTGGCGTGTTGACATATGTCAATGAAAACTGGAACAGCAGAGAGTGAACAGGACTAACTGTGCGCCTTTCATCTCACCTTCTGTGATACAGTTTTCATGAAGTTCTCTCTCGTGAAATCACGTACTGTGAGAGGGGGCCGGAAGTGGGCGCGAAGTGTCGCGAGGATGCGGGGCCGGTGTGCGGATGTTGTCGTAGTTAGTAGTTTCACTGGAGTGAAGGGGGAGAGTGATGGCGGATTTTGATGAGATCTACGAAGAGGAGGAAGACGAGGAGCGGGCGCAGGAGGAGCAGCTGTTGAAGTACGCGCCAGACCCGGTGATCGTCCGCGGCTCAGGACACGTCACTGTGTAAGGAGCGGAGTTGATCCGAGGGTCGGGATCTAGGGGGAGGGCAGGAGAGAGTCTGTTCTGTTTAGGGAAACGATGGAGGTTGCGTGCGAGTGTCTGTGTTTACACCATGGTTTACATAGAGGAAAACTCTTTCTCCATTCACGTTGTTGCAAGGGCTCTTACACGCACCTAGAGTAAGCGTTCAACTGAAGTGGCTCAAACTTCAACTAGGGGGGAGGTTCAGGTTGCCTTTTGTCTGTATATTTTTACACTCTTGGGTGTGCAGTGCACAAGTAGGCCTTGAGACATCTTGGTCTGTGATGCATAGAGACAGTTCTACCATTCGCGAGGACGGTCGCAAAATGAAAGTGTGTCTGTGTGGGTGCGAGTGGCATCAGTGGAGTTCGCCAAGTTGACTAGGTTTTGAGTAGTTAAAGAAATTTGCTGCAGCGGCAGGACTTCAGTCACTGTTTTGGAAGTGAACTGTTTGGAAGTACATGGCATCCAAAACAAAGTGGGTAAAACGAATTAGTGCAGGAAGCTAGAATGTATGATTTAAAGGAAATGTTTTACCAGTATATTTTATTGACGTCCAAAATTTGATTTAGCTCGGAGAATATTCTCTACCAAATTTTGGGATCCAGGAAGAGGACCTAAACAGCTTTGGTTATAGGTTAGAACCTGGAGTCTCAGATTCAGTATCCAATGCAAGGTACTGCTTGGGAGAAAAACAGAGGTAGGACCTACCTACACAGTGGGGCTCCTCTTGCTACAGATTTACAGTGGAGGAGGAAAGGACCTAGGGGTGATAATAGACAAGAGGCTAAAGCAGGACAAGCAGTATGCAGCCACTGTCGAGAGGATGGAACAATATTACAGTACCAGAAAGCCCTATTTTCAAAGCTGTCTGTTGTACAAAGTCACACATTCACATATACCAGTACACAACAACAGTAACATACAACACCTTAACAGTGTTAAAAAATATATAAGCATTGCATGGTCTGGGCACCCTAATACAAGGAGAACATTGAGGCAGTCAAGAAGATGCAGTGCAGGGCCACATATGATCAAGATTATGAAAGACGGAAGCTGTGGCGAGGTAGGGTGGATCACTTTGGATAAAAAGGATGAGAGGGCACATATCAGTTTTTCCACATAATCCATGGTATTGACAAGATCAGACAGGCATATGTTTGATCTGGTGTCCTCCAACAGGACATGGGGACACATGCACCAAGCAGGAAAGGGATCTTGGGGTTGTCATCTCTGATGACCTCAAGGTAGGGAAACAGTGTGACAATGCAGCAGGTAAAGCAAATAGGATGCTGGGATGTATAGGCAGGGGCATCACCAGCAGGAAAAGGGAGGTCATAATTCCGCTATACAAGACACTAGTGAGGCCCCACCTGGAGTACAGTGTACAGTTCTGGAGACCATACCTACGTAAGGATATAGACAGGGTAGAGAAGGTTCAGAGGAGGGCAACAAAGATGGTGCACTGGATTGCATCACAAGTCCTATGAAGACAGGTTGAAGGAACTGAACATGTACTCCCTGGAGGAGAGGAGGAGAGAGGGATATGATAGAGACATACAAGTATCTTACAGGGAGGAACAGGGTACAGGAAAACACTATTTTAAGCAAAAAGATGTTTCAGGACTAGAGGGCATGGGATGAAGTTGGAGGGAGGACGATCTAGAGGAAACATGAGAAAGAATTTCTTCACAGAACGGGTGGTGGACAAGTGGAACACCCTGCCAGAGGAAGTGGTGGGAGCTGAAACAATCACGGGATTTAAGAATGCATGGGATAGACATAAAGGAATTCTAGAGGTCAGGGGTAAGGGGAAATAGACTTCTAGGAAAACAAACTGAACTTACAAGCTCAAATGGGCAGACTAGGTGGGCCATAGGCCCTTATCTGCCGACACTGTCTATGTATCTATGTATGTATGTATCTATGCTAACTTAGCCTTCTTTTGTCCACTTAACCCAGTGAAGAGCCGACATGCCTTATTTAAGGCAGTTGAGAGGCGTCTAAGGGTTGTGGTTGAGCCATAAAGATGAGACCATAGTCTATTACAGAGATCACAGAGCTCAGGACTGCAACCTTCAAAGCTTCTGGCGTGAGGTGTTGTCTGTGTTTGTAGAGGAGACCAAGCCATGTATTGGCAGCTCTAGCTACATTATCTAATGAAGTCTATAGGAAAGATTAGGGTCAAGCTGTATCCCTAAGTATTTGAAGGACCCCAGTCCTGAGTCCAGAGTGGTGAGATTCAGTCGAGCGGAGGGACACGGGGATTTTATTCCACAGTGTAGGGGCAGTGACTGACATGGCTTTGCTGCCCATGATGGTGGAGATTCTAGGGACTGTTAGTGGGGGAACTGAGGACTCTGAGGCACCTGGGTGCTGCTTTGGCCTTGATGGATGAATACGGTGACAATTAGCACCTCTAAGGGTGTTATCAATGATGTAGCCAAGAGTATAGTCATGCCGACCTTGTAGTGGAAGCCACCCTAGTGACAGGCACATGTTGCAGTGATGTGTGGAGTAGGGTGAAAGGACCACGAATCTGCAGATACCATTGTAGACTGAGTTAAGTTTGGAGCGCAGGGACGAGGAAACAAAGGAATAAATGGGTGAGAAGTAATCTGTAATGGGGAGAAGGTTGGCTAGGCATGCCTCGGAGGTTAGATAGTGTTTTTGTCGATAGGCAGCCCCTAGTTTCTGGTTGACCCTGCGCACTATTATATTGCTGTGTTCCATGAAAGAGAGGGAGGGGTCGAGGGTTACACCCAAGTATTTAAAACTGGTAACGTTCTCCTGGGCCGGAGGGAGGAATTGGATTTGGAGATGTTGTATAGGTATGGATTGGACCTGAGGAGCATTGCTTTATATTTTTTTTTTTTAACATTAACCATTAGCCTGTTTGACAGAAAACAGTTATGGGCTGCACAGTAGTTTTAAGTATGGAGGATATGTTCATTTGAGACTTGTCACTGTGGAAGAGGATGAATGAGGTCATCATATGGTAAGCAGGACTTATTTTCATCAACATTTAATGGTGCAAAACAGTAAAAAATGGCAATTTAAGAAAAATTATTTTCGACTCCAGTGGCGAATGGCAGAGCTAGCCCTGAGTATGCAAATCCTTCAGTGTGTGGATGGGTGCAGGGGGTAAGCTGTAAAGGAAATCCATCTGGCACTACATTCTGCAGGCTGTGTTGTTGATTCAGCCCTCATTGGAGTCGACTCGTGCACAACATATGGGATATGGAAAAGGGACGGTTGAGGTAGAAGGAAACCGAGGCATTCAGTGCCTGTTTGAAGGAGTGGTGTCAGAAGGAGGGATGTGGATATGTGGGGAACTAGTGAAGTTTCTGGGACAGAAGGTTATTCATGGGGCTGGCCTTTATCGCATAAGGAGGGGACCAGTGCAGTGGTGCATAAATTAGATGTTTATGAAGACAGTTTCTAAAGTAATTCTTATAAGTAAGTCTCATGTATAAGTTGAATCTACTATCTTGAGTGCCTATTTTGTTACTAAAACTCAATTTAGACGCTAAGTGAAATGATTCCAGTCTTCCAGTCTGCTTTCTGATCCAGTATAGGCTAACATTTCAATGTCTTTGGGACTCCTCAGTATACTGTAGTCATAATCTCAACCAGGTACAGTCTCAGTTCTCGGTCCATTTAGAACACTGTGAACGAGCATACTGAGAGGCAGTTTGCAGAGAAAGCAGTACGAGATCTGTAGTTCAGTTTTGTGTGACAAACTACATTGTCGTTACAAAATTGGACAATAAATAGTATAAGAAAAATGGTCCAAGCCCTTCAGTAAATAAATTTTTTTACAAAAAAGCAGTTTAACATCATTAGACAATTTCATTCAGTTCTGCCAATATGAGCCTTCTATAAAAATTAATCAACATTTCTGTATTCTTTTTTCTAAAATAAGAGCATCACACAATTGCAGGGCTTAATAAGCTACAGGTGTCCAATAGTGTTGTAATCCCTACTTTTCCTTACTCATCCCAGTTTCACCATGTCAGATACAATATGTAAATTTTTGCATTCAGTAGTTCTGCATAACCTTGCTAAATTTTTCAGCACTCTTGTGTCTTTATTTTAACAGGCAACTGGTCTGACTTTTGGGTTCCATATCCAATGACACCCAATGTATCGCCCAGAAATAACTTTCTCTCATGACTATATGATGAGCATATTATTAATGGATGAGATGGGTTGTCTTCTCCAAGCTTACAGGCACATATGTTTGTGTTATATTTGCCATAGAACTTTCTCAGCGTTTGGCTGTCTATGTACCCAAATCTCAGTTTGGTGACTGCCTTCCTTTTATTTGGGTTTTTTATCTTATTTAAATAAGATTCCATTCCAGATTCTCTCTTTTTGTTATTAGCCAACCAAGAACTAAGCTTACAGTTTTTTGGCTAAATTCATTTCTCTTTGAAGGTGTAGGTCCCCTATTCTGCCTCTGATTTGAGTTTCTACATAGGTTATGGGAATCCTGAGACTTTCTGGCAAGCTGCTCAAAAGCCCATATGGTTTAATCGCCTTCTCCAATATGTCCATGCTTGGGCAAAGGACTCCACTCTGGCTATAGGCAGTAGTTTCCTCTAAACAGGCTTAAGGCAGTCTTTCTCCACCCATGTTATAAACTTTGAAACTGTAAATAGAAAATCTCTGTTCAGTGTTACAGTACATCTAACCGGTAATTGCCCTAATTCAAGTCTAGTGAGAGTGGACTAGGCCCCTGGTGGCAGTCTCAGTGATCTTTTATAAAACTTATTCTTAAAGGCTTACAATGTATCAGTGTTACCATGGCCCCATATTTCAGCCCCATACAGGATTTGACTTTTTAATTTAGCATGTAATGCCCTCAATGATCCTTTTACAGAATGATCTCCATAACTATATTTATTTTCGGTTTTGTTTACCGGGTAAGTACACTAGACAAGTTTTATGCCTATTTTCAGGAACGACCCGGGAGAGTACAAAAGGGTACAACAGGTACATTGATACAGTAATTGGTTCAGACGAATACATTCAGGTACAAAAACAGGAGAAAAGACAATTTTTACAGTTTTTACATTTACATGGAAGGTACACCCAGATACAGTGCTGGGCAAGGTATAAATTAGAGATAAATTCAATGACCAACAGGGCTGGTGAGGGATTATGAGCATAGTAACATCATAGCGTCAGTCAAGCAAGGAGAGGTTTGGGACGAGGACATAAGCGCAAGAGTGGTGACGCAGAGCAGGAGAGAAGAAGCCGGCACCAGTGGACACCGGGAGGCTAAGGAGGCTTAGGACATTCACAGCGAGAAGCCACCTTAAGATGATCCCACAGGAGGTCCGGAAACTCTTGTAAGAGGAGGCAGTACAGATTCTTTCAGGAAAGGAGTTCCAGAGCCTGGGGCCATGGACAGCAAAACTCCGGTCCCCCATGTTGGTGCAGGCGTGGTACACTTAGTAGGCTGGGGCCTTGGGATCTAAGCAGGTAGGGGGAGGTCAGCAGGAGCAACCGGCCAGTTCCGGAGGGGTGCGGAGCTAAGTACTTTACTCACGAGGCACCCAGTGCTAAAGTTAAGGTGATTGAGCGGGATAGCCAGCCAAGCTTCTCGTGAAGCTGCAGTGATGGGTAGAGGCGGGGGTCGCTAGGGCAAACGACAGATGTTGTTGTACGTTGTGCTCCACTTGCTTAGGAGGGTCTTAGAAGTATGAGCAATATGAGGGAGTCAGAGCTGAGGGAGGGAAGTAGTACTCCCCTGGCAAGAGCTAAGCGAGCCGCTTGAGTGAGGTTGTACCGAGCCCTGTAGGCCATCCCCAGTTTGCGGTTTACCCCACTGCAGGCATTATGGATATGACTACTAAGGTCCAATTGGGGATCAAGCGTCACTCCAAGATATTTGAGGGAGGTCACGGTAGGAGAGGGAGCCATCTCGTAGTTGATGTGTAGGGGAGTTGAAGAGGCTCGATTTTGGCAGAGGAACCAAGAGCATAGCCTGGGTTTTGTTTTGATTTAGGACCAATTTATGGTTGGAGAGCCATGCCTGGATGTTCCAGAGGTCTTCAGATAAGTGACGGTTTAGTGTGGCTGTATCACAGGAGTGGGCCAGGAGAACCAGGTCATCCGCATACATAATGACACGGCAGCTGGAGACCACATCAGGGAGATTGTTGATGAACAGGGAAAAGAGTAGGGGACCCAGCACGGAGCCCTGAGGGACACCAGAGGTGACAGGCCGGGGGGCAGAGAGGACTTTATTGAATTTAGTTAGTTGTTTTCTGCCATTTAGGTAGTCAGAGACCCAGTTTAGGGCGGTGGGGGACAAACCAAGGGACCTCATCTGCAGGGCAAGCAGGTCGTGGTCAACGAGGTCGAACGCCTTGGATAAGTCAATAGATACCACACCTGAGAGTTTTCCTGATCCATAGCAGCTCTGATGCTGGAAGAGACTGAGATGAGAGTCTGGAAGTGCTGTGCCCTTTACGAAGCCGTGTTGGGCGGGGTCAGAGACCATGGGGTAGGATATACTCCGAGATTTGTTTGGCACCACCTTTTCCAGGAGCTTGTTGACAGCAGAGAGGATAGCTATGGGACGGTGAAGTTGTCCAGGATTTTGGGGTCGCCCTGCTTAGGGACAGGGACGACCTTGGCAACCTTCCAGATATCCGGATCAGTCCCTGGTAAGGGATAGGTTGAAAATGTGGGCCACCGGGGAGGCTATAAGGGGAGCACCTAGTTTGAGAAGCTTTGGCTCCAGATCATCAGGACCAGGGCTAGCATTCTGGGAGAGATCAAGAAGGAGAGACCGCACCTCACTTACCGATACCGCCCTTAGGTAAAATGGAGGGCGGGTCAGACCAGACTCCCATTGGGACGGGGAGGCAGGGCAGTTTGAGTTTTGGGCTGAGGACCCTAGCGGGAGAGCAGAAGGGAGGTCTGTGAAATGAGTTTAGAGCATTAGCAATCACGTGAGGATTGTTGCAGGAGACTCCTTCGATGAGCATGTCAGTGACCCTGGAGTAGGAGCGACCGCCAACCAGTGATTGGATGGTTCACCAGAACCGTCTGGGGTCTTTAGCAGAGCTGAGAAGGGCGGCCTTGCAGAAGTCGCTTTTTGCCCCCCTGATCATTTTCTTGCACTCATTTCTGAGTTTTCTGTATTGCTGCAACAGGGCAGTGTCGTGTGAGCATTTTACCTGATGCCAGCATTTGTCTCTCGCTCGCATGTGGGAGAGGAGACCCCCTTTCAGCCACTGGGTGGCTGTCCCACGGACCCTACGCCTAGTGATAGGGGCATGCCTATCTTGTAGATCCACAAAGATGTTGTGGAACGCGGCGATGGCCGATGAGGGATCCAGTGCTCTGTAGACTGTTGACCAGTCCGTAAGCCTGAGTTCCTCCAAGAACAGGTCAGGGTTTAATCTGGCAAAGTTTCGAACCTGGATGATTTTGTGAGGAACCTTAGGGGAAGGGATATTCCATATACACAGAACCGGAGAGTGGTCCGATATGGCGTCGGGTAGGGCCCCTACTGAGGAGATCCTCTCGGGACGGTTTGACATAATCCAGTCCAAGAGGGAGCAGGAAGTGCATTGGCTTTTGACGGGTGGGCTCCCTTACCAGTTGTGTTAGGGATTTGGTGGCAAGCAGGGCCTCAAACTGCTTGACGTTTTCCCCATCCCAGTTTAGGTTAATGTCCCCCAAGATAAGGAGTTCATTTACACCGGTACTGGGATAGACAGTATCCAGGAGATGGGAGAGGCCCTGCAGCCCGCCCTTAGGTGGGTTGTAGGAGCATACCACGTGCAGTTTCTTGGTGTTGCCAAGCAGCAGCACGGTGTGGAGGAGCTCACAGGTTGACGGCAGCACGGAGGTGTGGTTTATAAGGGGTACGTTGAGGTGGGCCCTGCAGTAAATCAGGATACCTCCTCCCCTTTTGCTCCCTATTCTGTCCTGCTGCTTAGCTCATAGCCAGGGAGCCTGCAGACCAAGTCGGGAATCTGGGGTTTAAGCCAGGTCTCGGTTATCCCCAGGATGTCAGGCTTATAGAGAGTGACCCATGCAGTGAGCTCGTCAAGGTTGGGAAGAAGACTCTGAATGTTGCTGTGAGCAACTTTCAGGCCCTTTTCCCTCCACCATTTCTGAGGAGAGTCAAGGGTGGTGGGGCCAGGATTGACTTCAGTGTCGCCAGATAGGGCAATGGACAGTAAGATTAGCCACAGAAGGGGTCCTCTGGGGACCTTTTGATTTCTGGCCTCCAGACACGACGTCACTTAATGTTGATTTGGGGCAGGACAAGTCTAGACAGCAGTCCGCTAGGAGGATAGCCAATGCAAATCCTTCTACCACTGGCGTAAATGTTTTAACTTTGTGGGTCATCAGTTTTTTGTGTTTATGCCATTTTAGTTGTAAGTAAAAAATCAGCCCACGGTAGCAGAACTTATTTGCGCATTCTGTTTTATGTTTCTGGCAAAGTAAGGTGCGGTCTTTCTTCTTTTTATCCATTGCAGATCATACACATTGTCTTGTTATAATTTATTTCTAGTGAAGCCTTCTTGCAACCCTCATATAATTTATTTATGCTCCTTTTAATCCCCAGGTACGGTGCCTTCAGAAAGTATTCACCCCCCTTGGATTTTGTCACATTTTGTTGTGTTACTACCAGAATTTTTAATGCATTGAAATGATTTTTTCCCCTTGATTCACACAGCATACTCAACAATTTCAAGGGGCCAAAATATTTTTATTGTGTAACAAAAATTTAAGAAACATTAAAAACTGAAATATCTTGTTTAATTAAGTATTCACCCCCCTGAGTCAGTACTTTGTAGAAGCGCCTTTGGCAGCTGTTACAGCTTTGAATGTTCTTGGGTATGTCTATCAGCTTTGCACATCTGGATTTGGGGATTTTCGTCCATTCTTCCTTGCAGATTTGCTCAAGCTCTGTCAAGTTGGATGGGAAGTGTCGGTGAACCGCAATCTTTAAGTCTTTCCACAGATTCTCAATGGGATTCAAGTCTGGGCTTTGGCTGAGCCACTCAAGGACATTCACCTTCTTGTTCTGAAGCCACTCCAGTGTTGCTTTGGCTGTATACTTGGGGTCGTTGTCCTGTTGGAACGTAAATCTTCGCCCCAGTCCAAGGTCTGTTGCAAACTGATGCAGGTTCTCCTCAAGGATGTGCCTGTATTTGGCTCCATTCATTGTTCTCTCTATCCTGACAAGTGCCCCAGTCCCTGCCGCTGAAAAGCATCCCCATAACATGATGCCAGCACCACCATGCTTCATGGTAGGGATGGTGTTACACGGGTGATAAGCTGTGTTCGGTTTGCGCCAAGTATAGCGCTTTGCATTCAGGCCAAAGAGTTCAATTTTTGTTTCATCAGACCAGAGAATATTTTGTCACATGGTCTCAGAGTCTGCCACGTGCCTTCTTGCAAACTCCAGGCATGCTGTTATGTGGCCTTTTCTCAGGAGTGGCTTCCGTCTAGCCACTCTCCCATAGAGGCTAAATCTGTGAAGTGCTGCAGAGATTGTTGTCCTCTGGACAGGTTCTCCCATCTCTGCCATGGAACTCTGTAGTTCTGTCAGGGTGGTCATTGGGTTCTTGGTCACTTCCCTGACCAAGGTCCTTCTTGCCCGGTTGCTCAGTTTGCGAGGATGCCTGCTCTAGGAAGAGTCTGGGTAGTTCCGTAATCTTTCCATTTCCTAATGATGGACTTGACTGTGCTTCTGGGAACTTTCAACACCCTAGAAATGTTTTTATACTCCTCCCTGGATCTATGCCTCCTCACAGTTCTATCACAGAGTTCTACAGACAGCTCCTTGGTCTTCATGGTAGAGTTTCTGCTCTGACATGCACTGTCAACAGTGGGACCTTTATATAGACAGGTGTATTTCCTCTGAAATCATGTCAACCATTTGAACTGACCACAGGTGGACTCCATTCAGGTTTTAGAGTGATCTCACAAGGAAATTGGATGCACCTGAGCTCAATTTGGAGTGTCATAGCAAAGGGGGTGAATACTTATCAAATCAAGACATTTCAGGTTTTTATTTTAAATTACATGTACAAAAAATTCCAGAAGTTTCATTCCACTTTGACATTATAGAGTAATTTGTGTACATACGTGACAAAAAAATCCCATATAAATGTATTTTAATTTGAGTTTACAACATCACAAAATGTGACAAAATCCAAGGGGGGGGGGGTGAATACTTTCTGAAGGCACTGTAACTGGTGGAAATCAAGACTGTCATCTGCATAAGCCAGGTAGGGGTACTGCCTTGAGCCGACCCTTGGCATGTGCAGTTCGGGATCATAGAGCTCTTTCAACTCGCTATTCAGGTATAAATTAAAGAGTACTGGTGATAGAAAGCAGCCCTGTCTCAATCTACATTAGAGGGACATTTCAGAGTATTATCTCCCTCCTTATTGTACCTCACAGTAGTGAAATTATAAAGGGAAATCAACATGTTAAGCATTGCTGGATCCAGCTCGTAGTCTTCCATTATCTTCCGTAACTTATTCCTCTTAACTCTTTTGAAGGCTGCCTTTAAATCTATAAACAAACACAGTACGGTTTCTGTTTTTTGATGTAGATATATTTGTATATCCGATGAGCTAATACTAAACATTGATCAATGGCAGAGTGCTCAGGCATAAGTCCTGGCTGGGCCTCATCCATTATGCACTTCTTATATACCTACTCCATTTTCCTTTTTATGCAGAACTTTCGTGAAAAGTTTCTGAGAGGTGTCCAAGAGGCTTACAGGTCGGTAGTTTTTAGGGTCCGATTTGTCACCTTTTTTTAAATATGGGAATAATATTTTCTCTCCAAGTTGGGAATTAATTTCCCAGTTTGGATTATGTGATTATAAATGTTCCTTAGACACGGAACCCATAATTCTGGATCATTTAATATTATATCCAGTGGAATTCCATCTGGGCCTGGAGCCTTATGTCTTTTGGGCTGGGCCATGGCTTCTATTATATTCTCCTCTGTAATTTCTTACCTAATTTGTAGCCATTCTCTGGGGGGTTCAGTTCACTTCCTTGTGGGTCCAAAAATAAATTTTTATAAGAAGATTCCCATGTACTGGGATCTATATGATTTTCAATCCTGTCAGAATAAGCCTCCCATCCATTAGCCACTGTACACCAGTATTTCTTGTTATCCTTTGACCAAACTGCTTTTTCAAATTCTGCCCACATTGTCAACCTGAAGGCATCCCTTTTGTTCTCCAGGAGTTGCTTATAGTCTTTTCTCATCCTTTTGAGTCTAGATTTATTTTCCCTCGACGGATTACTTCGTCCCCATCAGGCAAATTAATGTACGCTCACACTTATACCACTTACTCTTATTTATCTCCTTGCTGCAGGATTCTTTTAGGATAATTGAGATATTTTTCAGGACTCTTTCCAGGTCCTGTAGGCACGCCGATAGGTCTTTATTATGTGCAGTAGTCATGATGTCTTCCCTAGCACCACTATCCATTAGCAGTTGAACTGATTGATAATTATCTACCAATTCCCACTTTACCCTTTTTTTTAACCTAATAATTGTTTTCTTGTGTTTATTTTTGTTGAGTGTAATAGCTGGCCACAGATCTAACTGGATTTCCAGTGGGCTGCATTCACTTTCAGCTCTGTCTCCGACTATTAAAGGGGCACTGTCACATTTGGGGGCGATTTTATATCCTCTATGAAGCAGTAGTCTGTGTGGAGCAGTGTAGTTGCAGTAAACAGTAGTGGCAATGAATTTTGAAACACCCCCGTGATATTGCTTATTTTTTATAGTAAGTATATTTGTGTCTGTTAGCTGGACATCCCCGTGGGCATGTCCACAAGAAGAATGGACGTTTATGTGAGCCTGCCTTCCAAGAACATGCTCGTGATTTTGGGTCCTTTACTAGCAAAATATCGCACTTTTCAATCTACCGATCCTGTTAAAGTTAGTCCATCAGCAAACCGAGCACTTGGTACTGAGATATTTTATTAATAAAAGTTGAACTCGCTCTTCCGGACATGCTCATTGGGACTGAGGTCTTTTAGAACCGTGAGCTGTGCTGCCAAATAGTGGATTCTGAAGTCAGGCACCCCCAGACCCCCAGCTGTAGAGACTGGAACAGGATCCCTCCATTGATGAAGTTTCTGTATTTTTCCAGGTGAAGGAGATGGCACCTCTTAATGCTGTTTAAAAAATCTGCAGGGGACATGAACTGAGAACACCTAGAACATGTATAACATTTTGGCAGAAGACACATTTTCACAGTATTATAAAATGGTTTCAGAAATTCTGCAATCTGATTGGCTGTTAGCACTCTGAATCACTTACAGTAAAAAAGTACTAGTCAGAATTTGCAAAAACATATGTTGATTTGTATGTGCAGCCGTAGCATGTACTTCCCTATGTCTGCTATTAGGAGTTTGTATTTTTTTAGAGTAGCCTGCTAATTTTATGGTCCTGAGGATCTCCATCTTTGCATGGGTTATAGCTTTTCTTTTTCCTACAGTGCTTCTTGTTCCTTGTGAAAGTGAGGTATCCCTGACCATGGATTCAATAATACTGATGGTTTAGAGTCAATTTTACATTTGTAGAGCTGTGATTTTCAGTAACGTTCCTTATCCAGTGAGCCCTGATGGCTACATTTACAGTTTAGCAAATATTCAATGGTTAATTGGAGGCAGTATAGTGTAGTGAATAAGAGCACTGAGATGCAAACCTGGAGACCTGAGTTTAAATCCATCAGCCCCCCACTTGCATACTGTGTAACTCTGAGCAAATCACTTAACTTCCTTGTGCTCCCAGGTCGCACCTGGAAACAAGCTCCGGCTTTGTGTGTGTTCCTGGTTAAACAATTTCCCCTTCCCCCTAATTGAGTGTGTAATTCTGTACCAGAAAAAAAAGTTAGTCTTTACTAATTATAACATTGATAATTTTGGTTTGATTTGTGGACTTTTTATGGATGTGTGTAGCAGTAGTGTTGAAAGCAAAACATTTACTCCTGTTGGCTGGACCTGTGAGAGAGACACAGAAAAAAGACATTTTGAATTAGTTAAGTGGAAGCCAGAACAGCAGGTTTCTGTCTCTAGTACTTGTTGAATCGGTAGTCCCAGGTGCATCACTGTCACATGAGACAGGAGGCATACAGGAAAAAGATGAGCAATAAACCGTGATGAGATGGAGATTCGGGGGTTGGGGGGCATAAAACTACTGCAAAACTAGCAGGCTAATTTAGACAAAAATTCTTAATAGCAAACAAAGGGAAGGACACACCAGGACTACACACACAAATCAAAACACTCTGCACAATGTAAGGTTTTGCAGATTCTGACTTTAGTACTCCTTTAACCTGCATTACACTGTCACGGTCACCCTCCTCCAAGGCTGGGTTGCCCAGCATGCACCGGATATCCTAGCCCTCTCAGAAACCTGGCTCTCTGGAAAAAATTCCCAACAATATGGTCTCCCTCAGTAATTATTCCATCTTCCGGACCGATAGGATCAGCAGGAGAGGGGGTGGCTGTGCAATATATGTTAAATCCTCACACCAAGCCACTGTAGTTGAAACCCCCACACCACTCCATGGCGCACAGGCACTTACAGTCAAACTCAGTCTGGGTTCAAAAATGCTTCACATTATCTCGGCCTGTATCCCCCCTAGAAGCCAAAAACCTGCATTTGATTCCCTCCTCCACAGTGTCTCACTCCTACCTAACACGAGTGAGTCCATCATATTTGGTGACTTCAGTGTCAACTGGCTATCTCCAGCCTCATCCAGCTTTAAAGACACTGCCATGGCATATGATCTTGCCTAGCTCGTCACCTCCCCTACCAGACAGAACATTAGATCTGGGACCTCCACCCTGTTAGACCTTATTTTCACCAATAGGCCAAGGAACCTCTCCCATCTCACGGTGCTCCCGGACACCATCAGTGACCATTCCCCGGTGATCTGCTGGTGGTCTGGTAAAATGCCTACTGCCCCACCTCAAATCTCTTTACAGAGACGGAGCAAAAGAGGTGGTATTGCGAAACTCAAAGCCCATCTCACCAACAGCAACTGGCTCCCCATCTACACCTCGCAGTCAGTAGACCTAGCGCGCTCTCACTTTATAACCACGTTCAATAAGGCCTGTGACATTTATGCTCCCCACGTGAAGCAAGTAGTGAAAAACAGAACCACACCCTGGATCACACCTCACTTCTACACCTGCTCCAGCAGAGGGACAACCTATGGCATAGGCCCTTGACCCCAACGATGCAGGATAGGCAACTATACCGAGGCCACAACAAATGTACTTTGGCCTTTTACGGGTGTTTCTAAAAGCGGCGACTACCAACAAATCCCTTTACCTTTCTCCTGGGGAGATATTAAAATTCTGGAAAATATAAAAGAACTTGAGTGAAATCCTGCTCCCCCTCCCTACCCAACTCTCTATTAATGGGGCTCTCACCCAGGATCCTTCCGCTATTGCAGGAAGCCCATAACTCCGCTTTCGGATCTCTCATATTTTCCTCCTAATTTCTTCAACCCACTCCTCCCACCCACCCCCCTGACATCTTGCGTAATGGCAATTCTATACCTTTCAGGCCGAGAGTCATCTCCTGCTGCGAGGCAAAACACTACATTGCTAATGCTATTGCCAATACCTGTTACAGCAATGACTCCCTTGATCTTAAACTAATCCGGCTGACCCTAGATGTCACATTACCACACCTTACTAAAATTCTCAACCTCTCGCTTTGCCTTGGTCAGTTCCCCTCATTCTGGAAGAGAGCCACAATCACCCCCATTTTGAAAAGCGGCGAACCTGCAAGCGCCAGCAACTATAGACCAATTTCAATACTTCCTCCTCTCTTCAAAGCACTCGTAAAAATAGTATCAGACCAGATAACTGAACACCTTACTAAACAGAACCTTCTCTGCCAGGAACAATATGGTTTCCGGACTGGCCATAGCACTGTCACTGCACTAACTGAACTTACCTTGTTCATACACGAGGCCCCTTGACCAAGGCTCAATCGCTGGTGCAATCTATGTGGACCTGTCCAAGGCTTTTGACACTGTCAGTCATGAACTCCTGCTTAGTGTCCTTCCAAAACTAAATGTGGCTGCCGAGGCTATGGCCTGGTTTAAGGATTACCTTTCAGGCCGTTCTCAACAAGTCAGAATAAATGCCACCATCTCCTCCCGCAAAGCAGTCTGCTCGGGGGTTCCACAGGGATCTATACTTGGACCACTTCTTTTCACCCTCTTTTTAAACTCTCTCCCCAAGGCATGCAGCGGTCATCTTCTACTCTATGCTGATGATGCGGTCCTGTTCTGGAAACACCCACATCCTAGTACCCTCCAACTTGCCCTACAGGGGGCTTCTTCTGGGAACTTGAAACATGGTTCACTGAACACCGCCTGATCATCAACTATAGCAAAACTAAGGCTATGATCTTTGCGCACCGTCAAAGCCCTCACAGTCAGGCTGCGCTCCTAATCAAAAACACACAAGGCGCCTCTCTTGAACAAGTTAATAGTTTTAAATATCTGGGCATCACATTAGACACCTCCCTCTCCTACCGTAGTCACGTTCTACTCCTCGTGTCCACTATCAGTGCCAGGGTAGGTATCCTCTACAGACTGAAACACTGCTTACCCCGCACAGGCCATGCAGCTTGCAGTCTCCTCCTCAGTCCTCTCTCTAACTGACTACGGGGATTGTGATCTATGGCTCAGCAGAACCCACCACACTATGTTACATTAACATTGCCATGAATAAAACCTGCCATCTAGTCTCTGGCTGCGACAGACTTACCCATACCTGTGAGCTCTATGCTCTAGCTGGTTGGCTTAACTTCCAACAAAGGCTAAAGTACCACACCTGCATCCTCGCAAAAAAGGTACATCTCCAGCAAGCCCCCGCCGGCCTTCTCCCCATTGTCAGCGCTGCCCCCATCAGACGCGATACAAGGCTCACTGCCAACCCCTCATTTCTGATCCCCCGCTGTAGAACATCCCTTGGCCAAAGATCCTTCTACTACCGTGACCCACTTTGGCTCAATACATTACCTCCGCTGCTGTCTCTGACCCATAGCATCTACCATTTCAAAGCAGGCCTCAAAGCTCAACTTCTTGAATCTGCCATATGTGACTGTGGCTAACCCTGCCCAATGCTTGTTTTCCCCGTACCCTCCTTCCTCCGACACAGGGTCTCTCTGTAGATCCCACGAATAAGCATTTGCCTTCATGTCTTTTCTATTCAAGTGACCTACAGACTGCTGCCTACGTCTGTCACCAGTTTTTATCTAAGTTAATGCCTGGACTGTGTCTCCAGTACTGTATTGTCAGTAATGATTGTCTGTATGTTTATTCCTGTACTTGTTTACCCTCCACCCCATGTATCTGACGTGGAGCCTTTGCAAAAGAGTCTGTGACTCAAAGGATTGTAATTCCGATTCTATTCAATAAATAAATAAATAAATAAAAACATACAGCCTGGTCACTGTGGTGCATGAATTCTTCTGGTCAATATTCTATTGTCTAGCACTGCCGATTGACTGCAATGATGCATTTTGATTCAGAACCAGGATTCGGATTCTGAAACAGGATTCTTAAACAGTTGGTGGATGAACTGTTTACTTAAAAATTATTAAAAATCTCCCATTCAGTAAGGAAAGCATTTAAAAGTTGCACTTCTAACACTTTACACTTGGAGTACTGTTTTGTTATAATAGCAATAAGGCACTTCAGGTCTGTGTCTTGTGCCACAGTACATGTCTAGAGAGTGATTAACAGACTGTTAATCAAACTCTTGCTCATGCGTCATGCCTTACTGCTTAATTAAACCTATCAGTTTATTAGCGGGAGGGACTTCACGTCTCACAATCTTGCTTTCTTTTCTGTAACAAAGGTTTGATGTAAACCACTCAAAAGGGTCAAGCTTTTCTTGGTAAGCAGACCCCTGGGTGTTTAATTAGTGAAGTTGGGTGGAGTGTGGTTCCCAGTACCTGCATTGGGCTCCACTGCCCTGCTCCCAGGGACAGCCATTCACACTTGTTCTAATTTATATTATGCCCTGAAAGGGGGCCATACTTTCCAAAGATAGAGAAAAGTGCCGTAATGGCCCTACAGTAGAAAACCATTTGCAGATAGTGATATAACACGATATGACCCCGTGAGGAGGAGAAGAAGAAGAATCAGCATTGATATCACGCTTTCATACACAGTATCCCAAAGCGCTTTACAAGCAATGCTAGACTGGTAGTGAAGTGACTGAATGTGTGGTGGCGGCCATATCGCACATCATCACCCACACACAGCCTGGATGATTGCGTGAACCGGTTTATGGGAAGGAGAATGTTGTCCAGGACACCCGGGAATGTTCCCTGCTCTTTATGAAGAGTACCCTGGGTTCTTTTACTTCCACCTGGACACCCACCAGGACAACACCAGGATGGGCAGAAGGGACCTCGGTTTAACGTCTCATCCGAAGGACGGCACACCCCAGCAGTACAGCACCCCCCAATACTGCACTCGGATGCCAGCGATTTTTAGGTGCAAGTCAATCCCGGTGTGGGACGAGAACCCACGACCTTCTGGTCCAGAGGCGGATGTGCTACCAACTGAGCCACCTGTTATATCTACATGGCCCTGGATGGCTGTGGCCAAGGGCTTTACTGTTTGAAACCTAAAACAAATGGAACAAGGGGCACCCCTGCCTGGTGCTTGAGGAGATATGCAAGTTGACATGACATTATTAGTGTAACTTGTGCCATCATGACTTTTTACATGGTTGCAATCTAGCAGCATATACAGGGACCCAAACCAATTTTTTTGGGGTATGGCAAACATGAAGGATCACCTGAGGCCTTTTTTTGCATCCAGTGCCTAAAGACCAGATCAAGCACCCTTCCTCCCTGACCATTGCTACATCGTCTTGACTGTTCTTCTAATGCTATTCCTGGACTGATGCCCCTTCACAAATCCCACCTTGTCAATATGTATGAGATCTGGTAGGATCTGCTTCCCTCCCAGCTGTCAGTTTGACATTAATTTTATAGTCTACTTTAAAATGATTTTCTAAGGTATCCCCTTTAGTCTTGCAGCTGAAGTCCAGGATAGTCATCCCAGCTGCTTTTAATTTTATTTGAAGTCATGTTTGTGGAAAGGATTGTGGTTGTCAGCCTTTCCCTTTCCCTTCCACTTCCCAATAGTGCTGACACACTCCAAGCTTGGGCACATAATGACGTGTGACCAGGGAGAGCATAGGGGTGCACCCCATTGAAGTGAATGGGGCTCCATTTCACTGCTTTTTTTATGCATGAGAATGGCCAGTTGGAGATTGATGAAGGCCACTGCTCAACTGACAAGAACCTTGCTAATCGAGTGGTGACCTTCATTAAGCTCCAACTGTCCATTCTCATGCACATGTCATTGAAATGGAGCCGCATTCACTTCAGTTGGTCACTGCCCCATGCTGTCCCTGGTCACACGTCAGTACATTCCTGCACGCGGCCGGCGTGTCGGCACTATCGGGAAGTGGAAGGAATCGGCTGGCCACCTTTTAGGGCCAAACTTACAATCCCCTCCACAAACATGAGAACTTCAAATAAAATTATTAAAAGCTGCTTGGATGGTAATCACCGACATCAGCTATCCGGAATATGTGAGTGGTAGTTGATGTAAACAAAGTTGGGAAGTCACTTTAAGCAGAGGATTTGGTCTGCATGATCCATCGATGATCGGATCTGAATGGGTTTGGGAAGCACTGTGATGGTAGCAATGTTTAAAAATGGGGGCAGAGAGTCATTGATAAGTGGCTCCATGACCGTACCCCACCGAGGAGCTTGGAGACAGTCCCCAAATTTACGGTGGAATTCTTCTGAAATCCCGTCTGGCCTGGGATGATCCCCAAGTGAGGCAAGGACAAAAAAAAAAACTTCTGCTTTACCTCTTTCTCACTCACTCACTTTACCCAACTTCTCCTTTCAGAACTGGTCTAGATGGGGGATAGGCACAGTGTCCAAAAATGCCTCTGGGGAAGGGGAGCTTGGTCTGATCTCCGCTGTATAGAGTTCTTGATAGAATTTCTAAAACAGTTCCCTCAATCCGCTACTGATATGTGATGTCACCCACTAGGCTTTAATGGTCCAAGCTGCCTCTCTTGTCCCAAGTTGCCTAACTAACATGTTTCATCCTTTAACACCTTCAAAGTAAGGTCACAGTTGGGTTTAACATATCCCCTTCCAGCCTCTCGTTAGTTACCAGATTCAATTTCCCCTTTAATTAGTTCCTGATATATACCTGAGTCTTGTGTTGTCGTAATTTCTGCCTCTGACTGTTTGACTTGGGCAGTTAATTTTTTCTTAGTACTCTGGTCTCCTTTTCATGAGAAGAGTATGGGATTATGCTTTTAAAGCCTCCCACCTAATCCTGTTTGAGGTATCTCCTCTGTGGTCCTCATCTAGGAGGTCCCTAGGCTCCCTCACCATGTGCTTTTCAAAATCAGTATTTACTGTTAGTCCGGGGTCCAGCTCCATGTAGACATAGGTGTCATTTGACCACCTCCCAGAAGAGAGAGGGCAAGTGGAGCATGATCTGAATGAAAGATTGGGCCACAGTTCACTCCCGCAGTCCAGTTCTCACTAGACTGGGACACCAGAGCCATATCTGTCCAAGTATACACCTGCTGGGCATGTGAAAAGAAAGAATATTATGTATCCAGGGTGACTGAATCTCCACACATTCTGTAGAATGCTTTCAGCTGCCAGGGTGCAGAGGTCCTCAGAACTGCAAGGAGGGGGTGATCCTAGCCTGCTGGGATGATTTATCCAGTCAGACCCCCCCAGACCACAGCATAAGCAGAGGTCACCAGGGTGGCTGACAGGTGGTGAATAAAGTCCTGACTATCAGAATTAGTCCCATATACTGAGGCCAGGTAATTAACCCCATTCTGACTTGGGCCTCCACCACTAATGGCCTTGGGGATCCACCAGCTTCCTCTAAGTATGCAGTGCCAGACCAGGTCAAAACCAGATCACCACTCCCATTGCCTTTGTAAAGCATGCCGACTCCAGCTCTCCCCAGCACTTTCCCAACTTGTCTGTCTCCTCTTGTAAGGTGGGTCTCCTGGATGATAAGTATATTCCCATTAACATTTTTCAGGTAAGGCCACATTTTTCCACTTATCGTTATTTTGAGCCCATTAAATATTCTGTGTTTTTCTTTTGGATCAGATGAGCTTAAGGGCAACATTTGTCATCTGACTTGACTTGTCAGTAAGTTTTTATCCTGCTATATCATCATATCCTAGTCTCCCTATTGTCCCTTCCTAAGATCTAGGAACCTAACTTACTTACTTACTACTCTCAAGCGTAGTAAGCATTAATCCCCGACAGATGAGGGGCTCTACTAGTGGATTAATGCCGGTTTTGAGGGGTTGGTGCAGGCCGCAGACGCGTGCTTCCAACTAACAGCGGCATTAATCCACTAGTAGAGCCCGACTCCGGAGGGGATTAATGTACTTGTAACATGGCAAGTGTCAGGGAAGTATTCTTAGATTAATATTACATGTACGACGACATACACATTCTGCCGATCGGTTATTGCTGTGAAGAAACTATGGTGCGGGTTGCTGCTTTTGTTACACTGAAGCTGTAACAACGTGCGTGTCCAATTTGGACGGGTCAGATACATTCATGTAGTGTCGAGAGATTTTCAACAAATGCTCACATTACATTGCCGTTTGAAACACGCACAAATTGAATTTTTTTTTTAACATTCTGACCGGTTTCTATGTATTGCCGTTCGTTGTTGCATCTTTTTATTTATTTTTTATTTATCAGATCTAGGATTACAAATACCTTTGAGCCAAGGCACTTTTACAAAGGTTCCATGTCAGAGAAATACAGATTATGGGCAACATCAAGACAGACATTGCAAACGGATTACAGATTAATACAATTCGGGGGTAACATTGTAAGCAAGGCAATCAGCGGCATTTGTCAGAGAAAACAGACAAGCGATAAGAAGTGCCAGAGTCATGGGGGGAAGGAATGTAGGTAGGTTGGGAGAGGTGAAAAGTGCAGCATTGGGTATACCAAGATATGAGGGTAGAATCCAGTGGTGGGGGGGGGGGGACCACTAGAGCAGGCAGGGAAGTGGAGAAACAAGGTTTAAGTTGGGCAGTCACAGGAGCTGTTGGTAGTGAGATAGTCCCGGAGCCTAGTTTTGAACATACCAATTGTCAGGGCAGAGGGGATGGTGGGGCTAAGGCCATTGAACCAGAGTGGCGCTCGATAAGCAAAAGAGCGTTGTCCCTGTGAAGTGTGACAGTGGGGAACTTTCAGTAGCTGTAGCGTGGATCTCCGAAGGGACCATTTGTTGGTACGGTGTTGTAACAGAGTTGAGACCGCAGAAGGTGCAAGGCTATGGTAGATTTTTTTTTTTATTTTTTTTTTGCCACGGAGCAGGTGAGAAACTTTATGCAGTTTGATAGTTGGAGCCAGCCGGTCTGGGTGTACAGGTCACATGTGTGGGTGAGACGATGAGCACCAGTGTTGAGCCGACATGCCTTAATTTAAAGCAGTTGAGAGGTGTCTAAGGGTTGTGGTTGTGGCCGAGCCATAAATGATGAGACCGTAATCTATTACAGAGATCGCAGAGCTCAGGACTGCAACCTTCAAAGCTTCTGGCGTGAGGTGTTGTCTGTGTTTGTAGAGGAGACCAAGCCGTGTATTAGCAACTCTCGCTACATTATCTACGTGAGGTCCATAGGAGAGATTAGGGTCAAGCTGTATCCCTAAATATTTGAAGGACCCCACCTGATCTTGAGTGTTCTCCTGGGTGGTGGAGATAGCCAAGTGGTGTAGCTTGTGTGGGTTATGAGAGCTGCAGAAGGGCATAGTTTTGGTCGTCCTGTCGTTGAGGACCAGTTTATGATTAAGACACCATGTCTCTACAGAACTGAAACCAAGTTGAAGGTTATGTTGAAGAGTTGCAGGATCTTTGTGAGTGGAGAATACAACATCATCGTCCGCATATAGTATGATCTGCTCAGAGCTGTGGTAAGGGAGGGAGTTTAAGAAAAGGCAAAAAAGGAGGGGGCCCAGTATGGATCCCTGGATCCCCGTGGGACACCCGCGCGAACAGGCACGGTGTCAGAAAGAGCGTCAGCAAATTTTACTCTCTGCAACTGGTTTTCTAAGTAGCTTTTAAACCAGAGAGAAGAGTCAGGTGATAGCCTGGCATTCAGTAGTTGGTCAATTGTAGTCCATGGTGTACTGTATTAAAGGCCTTGGAGAAGTAGGTGAAAATGGCCCCTGTGAGAAGGCCATTGTTATGGGATTTGTGCAAAGCTCCAATGAACTCAAGAAGGGCTGTGGTGGTGCTGTGACCTTTCCGGAAACCGTGTCGTTGTGGACAAGGTATATTGTATTTATCCAGGTGGTCGGTAAGTTGATCAGCCACGATGCGCTGGAGTGCCTTAGAGAGTGGGGGCAGTATGGAGATAGGGCGATAATTTTGAGTGATTCGTCTTATCCCCACTTTTATGGACAGGTGGCATGGTAGCCGTTTTCCATAAGTACAGGAATTTTCCACAGCTCAGAGAGAGGTTTAGGATTTTTGTTAATGGATGAATTACCTCATCGAGGGTGAGCAACAGAAGTTTAAGGTCCAGGGTGTCGCTACTAGATCTAGATTTAGAGATAGCTGCAGTAATATAGCGGCAAGCTTCATTCAGCCTTACCTCCCTGAAGTAGAAGAGGGATGGTTAAATTGTGGGCTGAGGTACTGGGGGAGGACCTCTGTTTTTGAAAGTCATGGGTAGTGACAGCATTAAGGTCTGAAAAGCGTCGTTAAAGATGTTTGCAATCACCTTGGGGTCGAGGTTTGAGGATCCATCAACCATTAACATGGCCGGAGGGTTTTAGCTGCTTCCCCGTGACATCCTTGATATTGTCCCAGAAAGCACTACCATTTCCCCATGTATTGGTGAGAGCGTCTTTGTACTAGGTGGATTTCGTGAGATGGATGGCTTTTGTGCAGGCATTTCGCGTTTGTTTGTAATTTTGGATGTCCAGTTGTTTGCCAGTGGCCCTGGCAACTGCCCAGAGGTGGTCCCTTAGTTTCAGCTGTGAGAAGAGCCGAGTGAGCCATGGGTTAGAGAGAGATTTTGTTTTATGCCTTAGCAGGGGCAAAGAGGTCGAGGCTTTGTTGAAAATTGAGATGAAGTGATCAAGAGCCAAGTTAACATTTGTTGCTTCGTAGATGGGTAGCCAGTCTTGTAGAAGCAGGTATTGTTTGAGATGTGGAAGTTTTCCACGAGGAAGGACTCTGCTAGCAATAATTTTGGGAGGAGGCTTGAGGAATTTGTTGACCATGCACATATAACTGGGGAGTGGTCACTGAGAGAGTCTGGGAGAACGGTCATACGAGAAATCCTTGTGGGGTGAGTGGTGAGGACCCGATGCAGGAGGGTACTGGTGCCAGTCTTGTAGTTAATCCTAGTAGGGGAGTTTACCATTTGCGTGAGGTTAGCAGCTGAGATGGAGTCTTTATAGGCACTGGCGCCCGATGCTAACCAGTTTATGTTGAAATCCCCTAGTAGAATAAGTTCAGCTTCAGGAGGATGAGAGTTGATAAAGTTTAGGACGTCGTTGAAGCCATGTGTAGGGTCCCTGGGTGGATGTATCACGAGACAATAGTCAGGGCTTTATAGTTCTGGGACCTAGGGCGATTATATTGGCAGAATCTGGGCCGAGGCAGAAAGTGATGGGAGTTGCTACAGGGTGCCATGACAGGGAGTCTTTGATATAGATTGCGCAACCACCACCTTTTTTGGTTATCCGGTCCAGCCTGTGGACATTGTAGCCCTGTATTGTTACTGCCGAGTCAGGAACTTTAGGCGTCAGCCAAGTTTCCACCACTGCAAGGATGTCAGGGTTGTGTTGGCATATGCAGGCTTGGAGTGAATCCAGCTTTGGTAGTAGGCTGCAGATATTAATGGTTTCAAGGATAAGGGCACCTGGAGTTTGTGTGTGGCCTGAGCTTCTAGGGCCAGGATTGGGATGGACGATACCTGAGATGAGAGGAGTAGGAGTTTTAAAGAGCAGAGTCGCAGCTCTTTGAGAGAAAGTTTTGATTGTTGTTTCTGGGAGTAGAGGTTGCAAGGTTCCAGGCGGTATCCCATATGAACTGCAAGGTGGTACAGTGTAGAGAGGTGGCCACACTTGTTCAGAGTAGTGGTCGGGGTAAGTAACCAAGAATATCCAAATGGTGGACCAAGCACAAGTCTCGAGTGGAAGGTTCCCTTGGTAGCAGTGGAAACCAGAGTAGAGGGGGCGGGTGGGGTGGGGTGGCTAGGACCAGGGAGAGAAAGGGGGGGCAGGGCAAGGAGGAGGAGAGGTGAGAGAAAGGCAGAGAGAACCCGCATGGCTTGCGTACTAGCACAGTAGGGGTGGGGAAGCGAGTTGAACAGGAGGGAGTAACTTGGCTAGCAAGAGGCAGATAGATTGAAAAAGAGCACCTCAATCAGTAAGCACTATGTGGGATGAGAGAAGGGGGATGGGAGGCATAGGCAGAGCAGAGGAAGCTAAGGTGTTGACCAATAGGCAGTGGGAGGCGGGTATGTAAGAGGGAGGGCGGAGTTAGAGGTCTATTTAAGTAAGGTAGAGGGGGCTGGGGGGAGGGCAATTTTGTGGCAAAACTAATGCAAAGCCAATGAGCGCAGCGCCCGGAGAGCAAAGCAAGGCAGTGAAGACAAGGATGGCCAATCAGCTGCTGTTTGAGAGGTGCGTTTACAGATGGTGGGAGAGTGTCTGCATTTAACCCCGTAGGTAGACTGGAGCTAGAAGAACAAGTGGTTAGAGGTGAGAGTGGATGGCAGGCTTATCTAGTTTTTAAGAAGGGAGAGAGCGAGGAAAATGAGAGCCCACTGAGGAGGGAGCATTGTGATGATAAAAGAACAGTGTGTGATGTGCCAGGTAGATGGGATAGGAGCTGCTACCAGAGATATAATCCTCTAGTGGTGAGAGGATATAATCTGCTAATGGAAAAGTCAACACTTCAATATCAATTCAGAACTTAAAATTACTGTAAGGATTAAACAAATTATTAAACCCTGGCACATAAGTTAAATTCAACTAGAGACACAGAGGGAGATACAGTAGTTAGAGATGTGTTCAGCAGGAGATAGTATGGGCCACTTGGAAATCAGCTTCCACTGGTACCAAATCCAAATGCCGGGCTAGTACCTTGCAGAATCAGCTGAGCTGTAGCTCATGGAGGATTTCTGAACCACTGTTTAGGTTCAAGAAATTGAGGGGTCCCTGGCCTAGTCGAGGCTTGCTGGATCATTGGCCACATACATCACAGTACTACATTATGGGACACATCTATTTCTTAATGTTGATTGTGCACAAAAAGTGGCAACGTTGCTTTTTTGCCAGATCTGGGAATGATTTCATGCTGAACGGTTTATTTCACTAATTGTACTGGGTGCATACGTCACAAACAATGGTACGACATGTTTAGTGCTATTCACTTACATGGGCTCGAGCCCCGAGGCACTTCTTCGTACTGTCGGCATATTTCTCTACTTGCCAAGCGTCACTACGGTTGCTTCCTCAACGGCGCTCCTGCCGATACAGGCATCATTTTGCTTGCCCACGATATCGGCTGTGTTGTTCTTCCTGGCTTGTCGCGTTCTCGACTTCAGCAACATGCACTAGCGAGCGGGCTACATTCGAAGTTTCATTCTGGACATTTGCTGTGTCTTGTGGCTACATTTGGAACTGCCGAAGCGGGCTCTGCTGCTGGATTAATACCCGCTACATTTATGTCACCTGTTGCTTTCTCACCAATCCCGCAGCTCACTTTCACGCGCCATTACCTCCCATGTTACAAGTCCATTTATTTACTTTTAGGCTCTTACCAGTCACCATGACATTGAGAACATATTTCTTAATTTTTTTTTTTTATATACTTTATTTTTTAGATGTATATCATGGATTATGCATAACATTACATCTTTCATGTCTTACAGTAATTGACAGTTTCTCTTTTTGTTTGTACAATTATAGCACAATCACACTTACACAAAATATCATATCATATCAAATACTGGTTTCAAGATGGCCGCCAGGCTAGGCGTGTTGCTGCTGCTTTTTTGAGGAAGTTTGTTTTTCATGTATTTGTTATTTTTTAGCTAGCGCGTATTTATTTGTTTATAGTTTTGTCCTAGCTTTCGGTTCTGAGTTTTGCCGTTCGGCGGTGGCTTGGCGACGAGTGTGATTTGTTTTCTGGACTTGGGGAGAGAGGCCGGTTGGGCTTTTCTTTTTTCCTCCCTCACAGACTTTGTGCATCTCACCTCCCGCCTATCGCGGATATCGGCTTTGTTTGGTCCCGAGGGATTTCGGAAGTGTACAGGGATTTTGTGCTTATTGTACCTTGCTCCCTACATTGGAAGTGCCTCACGAGTGTGCGGAGGATGAGGAGCTATCGAAGAGCATTTGGATAGTCCCTGAGGAGTGTTTGTTGGAGTCCTGGACGTGGCGAATGTTGGCAAGGAACTGAGACTAGAGAATGGAGAATTCTTTATCAGCTTTACCGAGACTGCTGTGTACTCTCTGACCACCTTAAAATCTTGGGTGGTGGGATGTTTGAGTTTGGTGGAGAACTTTTGACTACGCTCAGATCTCTGTCGCCTGGTTACTCCGGCAGGTGTTCTTTTTGGGATTTGCTACTCCACGGGGGGGCTTGGGGTATTTTTGCAGCCGGGGAGCCGGCTGGGGTACTACACTCCCTTGGATCCATGGAAATGGCTGCAATAGTGGCCTTTCCTATGGTCCTTTGGTGTGGGTTGCATTATTTCCCTGGGAGTGCACTTAGCAGGGAGTAAAGGGGTCTGAGTGTAGCTGAGTCTCTTCAAATAAAGCATTTTGTGGACCTATTCCCTTGGCCGTTTTCCCTGTTGGATTTATTTGGTTTTATGACTTTTCCTGGATCTGGATCTACTGAATTTTCGTGGAACTCTGGGCTTGTACTGAGAGACTGCTGATTTTCTTTGGATTAAGTCCCCCGTTTGGACAATTGGGTGGTGAGCGGACCCTGTGTCTATATACAGTATTTTGTTCATTTACTTATTTATTTTTATATTTGTTTGTTTGACTTTACAGTTTGTGATTTTTCTCTTTGCAGTGCGAAAGGTCAATATTATCTTTCTCCCCAGCTGTGAGAGAACTGGGGGGAGTTCATAACTCTTTTTATTATTTAAAATTTATGTTTTCGTGATGGCTTGGCAGTTAGAGTGCCTTTTTACCCTCTTTCCCCGGTGGTGAGAGGACCGGGGGGGAGAATTATATAGGAGGAGATTTGTTATTTACTTATCTGTTTAAAGTTTATATTTTTTGTTTTATATTTATATTTTTATATTTATTTTTATTTTATTAGTGGGTCTCCAGTCCAGTTTCAAATTTTCTTGAGAGGTTGGGTTTTTTGGTTTTGTTTAGTTATATTGGATACATTTAGGGGTTATTTGATAATTTTTACTGTTTAAAACTGTGTATTTTGTGTTTGGTATTTTATTTAAGTAGCAACATGTGCTGGCCTTTAGTCCCCACGGTGGTGCGCTATTCATCCTCCTCTTCGCGCCCTCCGCCCTTTTTATACTCCTCCCTTAAAATGTGACACCTACCAGCGCTGTAGAGCATTGGGGATTGTTTGTGGGAGAGTGAAGGGGGCGGAAGTATGTGAACAGGAGAGGATGAGTGAGCGGAGCCATCGTATAAGGGTTATTAAGTCCAGAAGGCGCCCTGGGGCGAAATGGAATCCAGACTGGGGTTTACCATGTCTGGTGCCCATACCCAAGGGCACTACTGATTTTAGTAGGCCGATAGGCCCGACAACCTCCGAGGTTTGTCCAACTCGGGCGGTGTTCTGCAATGCCAGGTCTGTTAGGAATAAGACCGCCATTATTGCCGATCTTGTTGGCTCGGCTGACCTGGCTTGCATCACGAGACCTGGCTGGATGAAAATTCAGGCCCTATAGTGGAGGCCATGAGTCCGGCCTGGTACTCGGTGATACACCGCCCGAGATTGGACCGCAGGGGAGGGGGGGTTGCAGTCTGTTTTAAGACTGAATTGGGCTTCACGAATGTAGTAGTAGGTGAGGCTGAGTTCTTCGAGTGCACATTTGTAGCAAATGTGGGTGTTCGAATCGTTCTCATCTACCGTCCACCCGGAGATGGGGAAACGCTTCTTACAGGAAGTAGCAGACTTCCTCGTCGACATGTCGTTTGAGTCGCCCAGGTCGATGGTTCTGGGTGACTTCAATGCCTGGGTCGACGATGAACTCTCACAATTTGGTAATCACTTCCTCCAATTAATGTCTTCTTTGGGCCTTACACAGGTAGTTTCCACTTCTACGCATAAATCTGGACACTCTCTGGACTTAGTCTTCCTTCTAGGGATTGATGCATCCGACGTGGGGGTGGAACCAGTCACCTGGTCTGACCACTGCACCGTGAGGTTCAATTTTTGCACCCCCTTTAGAAGGCCTTCCCCTGTGGAGATGGTCAGGTACCGCCCATTACGGAATATTACTTCACAAGGCCTAGCGGCGGTTCTTGACCTATCATCCCCCGTGTTGGTGAGCGGTAATCCAGAGGCAATGGTGTCGGCCTATAATGAGGCCGTCACGGCTGCTCTGGATCTTATTGCTCCTGTTCGTGAGCGCTCCTTATCCCTTCACCCCAGGTCCCCTTGGTTTGGTGGGACACTGAGGGAGATGCGGAGACGGGGGCAAAGGTTAGAGCGTTGATGGCGCAAGTCCACCCTTGAAGCCGACCGCCTTAGATTGATAGAACATTACTCTATCAATCTGCAGTCACCCATAATAAGGCAGAATTTCTGTCCAGGGAGATTGCAGTTGCTCAGAATCGACCGGTTCAGCTGTTTCAAACTGTAAACAGACTGCGCAACCCAGCCTGTCTGCAAGTTCGAAAAGCCTTTTCGCAGTTAGAGTGCGAGGAGCTCGACCATTACTTTGCAACTAAAGTGGCTGACATCAAGGCGGACTTGTGTCCGGCAGCCTCTAAGGGTGATGTTGTAGAACAGTGCGAGATCACAGTGCCTCAATTCTCTTGGAATTCCTTTTGTCGACCTGAGTTCATGGATATTATGAGGATCATCCATAATGTGCGTCCCACAAGCCGTGGTTTGGACCCTGGACCGACTTCCCTAATTTTGGGTTGTTCTGATATCATTGGTCCAGTCCTGGTGCAAATAGTCTGGTGCTTCGTGGAGTCGGGTGAGTTTCCTAGCTCCCTGAAAGAGGCGGTGGTGACACCTCTCTTGAAGAAAGCTTCCTTGGACCCAGACTGTTTCTCAAACTACAGACCTATCTCTAATCTTCCCTTTATTGGGAAGGTTATTGAGAAGGTTGTGGCAGCCCAATTGGATGACCATCTAACCATCCATAGTATCTACGAATCCTTCCAATCGGGTTTCCGTGAAAGACATAGCACCAAGACTGCGCTGGTTCGGGTGCTTAATGATCTTCTGAGGGGCGAGGGATCAGAAGAGACATTCCATCCTGGTTCACCTTGATCTCTCGTCAGCTTTTGACACTGTGGATCACATGGTGGTATTAGCACGCCTGAGGCAAATTTGTGGAATGTCGGGAACCGTTTTACAATGGTTCACTTCATTCCTCTCTGGGAGATCACAAACAGTTGTGTTGGGGATTTTTTCCTCTGGCCCAATCTGTTTGTCGTGTTGAGTGTCTCAGGGTTCTGTGCTGTCACCCATGTTATTTGCAGTGTATATGCTGCCCCTCGGAGACATTATAAGACGGCATGGGCTGAGGTTTCACTGTTATGCAGATGATACCCAGCTATACCTGTCTTTTGCACCTGACCAGGATGGAGCTCTCACGGGTGTTTAACAACTGTGTGGTGGAAATCCAAGGTTGGATGGATTCTAGTTGGCTGAAGTTGAACTCTGAGAAGACAGAGGTTTTGGTGGTGGACCCGGGTGGTCAGATCGAGAGGTTGTATAATGGCGCGCCTTCTGGAATTTTTCTTGGCGGTGTGTCACTCCTGACCTCCGAACAGGTGTGTACCCTTGGGATTGTCCTAGACGACAGGCTGACTTTACAATCTCGAGTGTCGGCCATTGTCAGGACTCCTTTTTTACCATCTCAGGAATATTGCCAGGGTTAGGCACCTTGTTCCGTCTGACTCTCTGCCAGCGTTGGTCCACGCCTTTGTGTCCTCGTGCTTGGACTACTGCAACACCCTTTACTTTGGGCTTTCTGGGGTAGAAATCCATCGCCTGCAGCTGGTGCAGAACGCTGCAGCCCGGGTTTTGACTGGGACAGGTAGGTCCTGTCGTATTACCCCGGTGCTGCGCGAACTGCAGTGGCTCCCTATATGGTGGCGGATCACCTTTAAAGTCATTTTATTGACTTTTAAAGCCGTTCACAATCAGGGTCCGACCTATCTGAAAGAACTTCTGGTGCCTTATTGCCCTGGCCGATCGCTTCACTCGGCCGACGAAGGGTTGTTTGAGATTCCAAAAGTGAGTCTAAAATCTTCTGGCAGGAGAGCATTCTCTCACGTTGCACCCACTCTTTGGAATTCTCTACCACGCCGGTTACGGGAGTGCACCTCCGTGGAGATATTTAAGAAAGATTTGAAAACATACTTATGGCAAATGGCCTTCTTGGATAACTAAATTAATTTTTAGTATGTCTGTATTTTTATTATAACTTACTATGATTTAAAATTTGATGTCATTATGGTATATTTCTATACATGTTTTGTAAATTTGTATTTGAAATCTGAATTTATGATCTTAAAATGTTCAGCGCCTTTGCATTGAAAGGCACTTTATAAATAAAATTATTATTATTATTATTATATCATCTGATCTTTCAGGTTACATCCATGCAAGTCCTTTAGGCAAGCTGTTATTATCTAGAGAACAAACAAAAACAATAAAATAGAAAGAAAAGGAAAAAAAAGTAAACTTATTTAACCTAACTGTAAGCCACAAGTACTCTTTTACCTTTTTTTACACTCTATTTACGACAACATTAGTTTATATTGCATTCTTTTTGTTTTAGTTGATATGAGTGGTTCATCTGTTATTTACAGTACCTTAAGCTGATTCAATCTTCACTTTACTTCCTGCTCATAATCTTTATTTTGTTCTAAGTAGACATCTCTCTTATGTACCCTTATATTTTTTTCCCCCTCTGTCTTTTAGTTATCTGGGAGGATAAGTAATTCCCATCTTTTCCATATGTTATTAAATAGTTCTTTTCTTTGGTTAATCGCCCATGTTATTTTCTTTATTTATTGTATTTGTTGTGCAGTCTCTAGCCAGTCTGTTCCCTGTGGAGGGGCCTTTTGCGCCATTTTCTTGTTATGGCTTTCAGTGCCGCTGCTGTCAATGCATTCCAGAGGTGTATTTTGTCTCGCCCCTTCATTTCTCTGGGACATAGTCCCATTACCAGGTGTTCAGAACTTAATTCTGTATGAAACATAAATATTGTCTTTAATTTGGCTATCACATGATCCCAAAAAGGTCACAACTTGGGCAGTGCCAAAACGCATGTGCCAGTGTAGATCTATTTACTCTGCATCTCTTCCAACGGGCTGCACTAGATTGCCTATCCCAGTGGGCCACTTTAGTAGGAGCTAAAAAAGTACCTAATTCTCACTTTCCAGCAGAATTGTCTCCAAGAGGGTGAGGAGGTGGTAGGCCATGTATGTCTCCATAGTCTCTTCCATTCCCTCTCTGTGAGAGTGATGTCTAATTCTTTCTCCCACTTTTTCATAATAGGTTTAGTGGAGACAGAATTTCCTGTATTATATACATTGTATAATAGGGTGATTGCTTTTTTACCATATAGTGAATTCCATATCTCTCTAAATGGTATTTGTATCATCCCCAGTTCCTCTGTCTTAGATCCCTGTTCCTGTAGTTCTCTAATGTAATGTCTGAGTTGGTAGAACCTTCATCTAAGTGTGTCCACCCATACATACTTTGTACCTGTTCAAAAGATACAATCTGTGTACCCTGTATTAATTGATATGGTGATGTAATTCCCCTGTTAGCTTGTTTTAGGAACCACTTATCCTGTGCTGCAGGTGGAAACCCTGGATCATATATCCACCAACGGAATAGCCACATAGCCTTTTGTATCTTTCCACCTCTAATACCCCTTCCCCATCCCTCCAAAACCGTCCTAATACCTGTGAAATATGTTTGGCAAGTAAATTTAATTCTGGGTTGGAAAATCATTGCTCTTAGTGGGGGGTCAGTTTGATCCATAGTGTCTATTCTTTTCCACAGTGCGTCGTACTTTTTGTTTCCCCAAAGCAGAGCTATTCTCATTTGAGATGCTATCCAGTACCCTGCTAAATCTGGAAAAGCTAGCCCTACTTCCCTTTTGGTAAATATATTTTTCTCTTAATTCTGGGACGTGTTTTTCCCCATGCAAAAAAGAGCAGTAATTGTTGCCAGTTTGCCAACCTAAGTTGTGAGACCTCACAGGGGACACATTGAAATAAGTATAGGAATCGTGGTAGTACGTTCATTTTCAAGGCCTGTACCTTGTCTCCAGATGATAAAGGTAAGAGTTTCCAGCACAGGATATCTGCCTTTAATTGAGTAATCAAGGCTGGATAGTTTAAATTATATAATTCTCCTGAAGTCTTACCTGCAACAATTCCCAGATACCTCATGCTGGAAAGTTCCCACTTCATGGGATATTGTTCCCTTATTGTTAAAGTAGGTATATGATGAAGACTCTGTGTCTCCGTCTTATCCTTATTTAGAATATAGCCTGAAGTTGTTGAGAATCTGTCCAATTGCTTCATCTGCTGAGGCAAAGATTCTTCATGTTTGGTCATATAGACCAGAATATCAGCAGCATACAGTGCCACTTTATTCTCCCTATCTTTCATCTGTATCCCATGTATTTGATCATTCTGCCTTATACTTTCCACCAAAGGCTCAATGTACAGGGCAAAAAGTAATAGGGAGAGGGGGCACCCTTGTCTTGTTCCTTTCCCAAGAGCAAATCCCGTAGAAGAATGTTCATTTGCTCTTACTTATCCCATGGGACTTTTGTACAGTTTAAATAAATTTTTAGTGAAGTCTTCCGGGATCCCAAACCCGGAAAGGACCCTCTTCAGAAAAGACCATGAGGCTTTATCAAAAGCCTTTTTCAGTATCAAGACTCATTAGTAATGATGGAATTTTATAGTGGTTTATATGGTGTACTATATGTATAGCTCTTCTCAGGTTATCCTGGGCCTGTCTGCCTGGGACAAATCCTGTTTGATCCAAGTGGATCAAAGCAGGCAGGACTTCTTTAAATCTACAAGCAATCATAGATGTATATAGTTTATAGTCATTGTTCAATAGGGAAATGGTTCGATAAGCAGTGCATTTAGAGGGGTCCTTTCCGGGCTCGGGAATCACCAAGATGACAGCCTGTGCCCACGGTGGTGGTGGTTCTCCCTTTCCATTAAGTACTGCCTGCATAGTCTGGAACAAAAGGGGCTGTATCATTTCCACAAAAGGTTTGTAAAACTCAGCTGCTAAGCCATCATGTCCCGGACATTTTCCAGTATTTAATCTCCCTATCTCCCTTGTAAGCTCTTGGTATGTTAAGGGTTTAGTGAGTTGTAATTTTTGTTCCGTAATTTTAGGGAGTATTATTTTTCCCATAAATTCTTCTGTAAGATTATCTGGTACAGGGGGGCTGGCTCCATACAGCTCTGCATAATATTCTCTAAAGGTTTCTGATATATCCTTTATTTTCGTCACCCTCTGTCCCGTACGTGGATGTTGCAATTGACTAATTACTGCCTTTGCTCTTTGCATTCTGTCTAGTTGCTAATAATTTTAATGATCGGGGACCCCCTTCATAAAATCTCTGCCTTAGAAAGATCAGTTTCTGTTCCACCTGGTAATCCAGAAGATTTCCCAGCTGTTTTTAAAACCTAGTAATTCTTTATGTCTATCTTTTTTTATATTGTTGTTTTTGTTCATTTTATAGTACTTTTATTTTCTTCTGAAGGTCTACTTTGGTCATTTCCCGCTCTCTTTTCTTTTTTGCTGATATTTCCATAAACTTTCCTCTCAAAATTGCCTTCGCCGTATCCCATAATATGTTTGCTGTAAAGTCTGGGGTATTATTCTCCTCTAGGTATTTCTCATACGCATCTTTTATATCCTTCTGTATCTTCTCATCTTTGAGAAGTGATGCATTAAGCCTCCAGATTGTATTTTTGCGAAAATCGCCTATATCCATCGAAAGGAACACAGGAGCATGATCCGATAAGATCATGTCTCCAAACCAAGTTGAGTGCACTCTTTGCATCTCTTCTTTATATAAAAAAATAATCTAACCTTGAATATGTTCTATGAGGATTTGAAAAAAAAAAAGTATAGTCCCTCTTAGTTTTGTTAATCTTCATCATCATCAAATCTTTATTTATTCAGGCGAACATCATTGAGCAAGGCTCATTTACAAGATGGACCTGATAAGGTCAAGGTTCAATAGTTGATACACAACAGATACATCATACACTTTATAAGACAGATATACATACAGAGGACAATAACATTTACAACACAATGATGTACAGTAAATTCACATGATAAAACTCGGTTACAGAAAGGTTAAGCTAATATTTACAGTATATACAGTACATGCATATCCCAGTGGGGGCCATGGCAGACACACAACATAATGAATACTAGGATGGTGAAGGTATTATTGGGTGCCATAAGATGGGGGTGTCTGTCTGGAAGGAATATGCCATATATGATTTGGAAGTCAGATTTGTAAGACGACTATTCTAGCTCTAGCGGTAGCAGCTGCATTTCTCTGTAAAGTAGGCTGTACAGTGCTGTTTAAAGGATGCAAATGGAATGATAATGGACAGTTTTAGGGATTTTTGTAGGGTGTTCCATGCTATAGCTAGAGAATAGCTGATTGTTGCCTTCCCTAGCCTGGTGTTGAATTTGGGCAATTTGAGCAGGATGATATTGTTGCTTCTTGGGGCATAAGAGCTAGGAGTGGTCTGGGTGAAGCAGTCCAGGATATAGTTTGGAAGTTTTTTTGATAAAGCTCTGTAAATCCATAGTGCTGCATTTCTGCTCCTCCTGATATGAAGGGAAACCCATCCAACTGCATTATAAAGAGAGCAATGGTGGGTATTATATGGCAGATCTGTAATGAACCTTATTGCTCTATGGTTTAAGGTATCCAGCTTGTGAAGGTAGGAGATGGGGCAGTGACTATAAAGGAAGTCTGCATAGTCAACAACTGATAGAAAAATGGTCTGGACTGACCTCATCTTTGAGTCCCTGTTAAGGAAGGGTTTTAATCTATAGAGAAGGCCAAGCCTTTGGCGAAGCTTTTTTAACAGTTCTTCTAGATCAACAGTTCTCAAACTTTGTCATAGTGAGCTTCCCCTAAGCCATGGAAAAGATCTTTAGCCTCCCCCAAAATACCAAAATATTTTTGGGCCTCCCCATAGAAAAATAGCCTATTATTCACAGGTACATCAGGAATAAACTGAAACCTCTTTGCATAGCTGGCTCTAATGACAACCTACTTTCTCCAGTATTTTGACTCTCAAATCATTTTTTAACCCTTACAGCCATACCATCATGTGTCATACTGCTTTTTCTGTTTCCCCTCTAATTGGAATAACCTTTCTGCCGACCTCTGCCTCTCACCCTGCTCTTAAGCAACTTCTCAGGGATCATTTTGCTCCCTCCTGCTCTTATTCCTAATACCTGTGCGGTTAACTTGTATATGTGGACAGTTCTGCTGCCAGTCTAATTGATCAATTGTTCCTCGCATTGTTAGTTTATTGTTCATAATTTGTTTGCACTTTTATTCATTTTGTATTGAGTGCTCTGCAGTTACATTTTGAATTGTATTCTCTCACTACCCTTCCCTGGGTACACCTGAAATAAGCCATGGCTTGGTGTACAGTACCTTCCCTGGTCACAGACTTGTGAATAAATACATAAATTCACCTATTATTATCCTCTTTCAGTTTGCCTTATACCTTCACACAAAATCTATAAAGTTCAAAATTGAAATATACTTTTACAAGACTTGCTTGAGCCTCCCCTGGAACAGTTTGGGGCCTCCCCAGGGAGGCTGGCCTCACCAATTGAGAACCCCTGTTCTAGATGATGAGTGAAGTCGAGTCTGCTGTCAATCCACACACCTAGGTATTTGAAGTTTTCAACATACTCCAGATTTTCTCCAAGTATAGTGCATAGCTGGGGGAGAGTGATTGAAGAGGATGTGCTGGTGGAGTTTTGATTTGTGAACATCATTGCTTTAGTTTTCTTTGCATTTGACAGAAGCTTTTTCTCGAGTAGCTGATGTTGTAACAAGGAAAATTCTGTTTGTAGGATTTCACGAGCAACTGCAGGTGAAGGGTTGCTGACATATGGAACAGTGTAATCAGCAAAGAGGTGTACTGAGGAATTGGTAAGGGTTGAATCAGTGTTATTTATATAAATGGCAAAAAGGATAGGACCCAGAATAGAACCTTGGGGGACTCCTCTTGACAGTGGTCTTAATGGGGATAGATCATCTTCAGCTTTTACCTGCTGTGACCTACTGGTGAGGTAGCATCTGAACCACTTAAGGGAGGGTAGATCTAGGCCAAGGGAGTGTAGGGATGAGAGTAGCAGCTCATGGTCCACAGTATCGAATGCTTTGCTCAGGTCCAGGAATACTGCACAGACATTATTCTTTTTATCCAATTCGGTTTGCCAGTCATTTGTGACCTTGGCTAATGCAGTGATAGTGCTATGTTTGGCCCTGAATCCAGATTGAGCTGGATTTAATAGGTTAGCATAGGTTAATCTGGGCGCCATATGTCTTATCATCCCCATTTCCATCAAAAGCTTATTTAGTTGTTTGGCAATTCTGTTTGTCTCAGTACCTTAGAAGTAGTGTCCAGTATAGGGTTAAGAGCGAGGTTGAAATCGCCTCCACATATCATTGTCCCCTCCGCCCAGGTCTGTAGCTGTAAAAAAAAAAAAAAAAAAAAAAACCTCTTTATAAATTTTATATTCAGAACTTGGGGGGGAGTACACTGAAATCAAGGTAATCCTCTGTCCCCTATATAGTCCCTTTAATGCTACAAACTTGCCCTCTTTATCAATCCAAGCGTCTTCATTTTGGAATTGAGCCCCCTTCGAAATCAATATTGCCGTTCCTCTCCTTCTTCCCTTCCCATATATGGAGGTATATACCCCTCGAATCCCATCTTGGACAACTTCTCATGCTCGTTTTTCAAGAGATGTCTCTTCTGCATAAGCGTAAAGTCTGCTTTTGTTTTTTTAATAGATGTCAAAATTTTGCTTCCCCTTAACCGGGTTAGTTAACCCGTGTACATTATAAGAACAGATTAATGTGTTCTTATTCATTTTGGTGTGTTAAGAGAAGTCGTTCCGTTTTCTGAGTGATCCACTTTCCCAAAACTGATCCATTAATTTCTATTAATGGTCGAATAGTTTCATCTTTCTCACATTTGGTGGCTATTAACATATAAACCAACAAAACTTTAACATAACAATCGTGTATAATTCTAGTAGCCAACTGGGCCATTTAGAATTTTAAACTGTTTAGTAACTCCCAAGGTAGGAAACCCTGCTTTCTGGGTTTCTGTGCTGAGTGATCGCCCCTCCTCTTTCCCTTCAAGGGGTGTCACTAAGTAGGGGTATGAGTATTCTTTCCTCTAACTGAGGTTCTCTCCCCCCAAGCCGCTCATTCTCACTGTAATCAGCTTGTGTAACTAATATTCTGTCACTGACCTTATATTACTCTTAAAGTTATCACTCTCTCCTTTTGGGCTCCCCACTCCCCCCGACTCTAATATTTGGTACAATAAATTCCATGTACAAATTCCCCAACATGTATATGTGTATTTCCCACATTTTGTCCCATTGTTCTTTTCCCCATTGTCTCTGACAACGATGAGACTGTGCTCTGCATAGGTGGAATTAACAGTCCATAGACCGATAGTCTCCCTTATGTTTGTTATTTGAAAGAGTACTTTATTCCTCCTTGTATTAACGCAGATACCATCTCTTGGCAGTAAGTCTCCATAATTTGACCACTCGTGTTGTATTTTTATTTTCACTTCTGCCATTTCAGGCTCTGAGTCTCTGCATTTCTTTCATCTCCCCACCCCCCAACGAGATCAGGGCCTCACACAGCCGCTCGAGCATACGCTCAATATGAGGCCTATCTCTGGGGAATGATTTTACTAAGTACCTGAAGACTCTGGCCTTCAGTCACCCTTCTTCCTCCATGGGAATAGAGGATTCCTCTTTCTTTTTCCACATGCTGAATCAACACCGCTACACATCTCCGCCGCCTCCCTTTCATTCAGTCGCATGTTATTCTTGTTGCGCTGATATGCCACCACCTGCCAGTCCGGGTGGAAATGCTCTTCTATGGATTTTCTTTCCTGTGGTAGGTCTGGGACTCGCATTCCTCTTTTCGTCAAATCTTGTTTCACCTCCTGAGCAGATCTGTATAAAACAGCTCCAGTGTCCCACATAACTCTAAAGCGTGCAGGAAATGGGGTCTGAAATTTGACGTTTTATTCTCTGAGCACTTTTAAGATAGGTGCATATCTTTGTCTAGCATTCTGTATATCCAGTGGATAGTCATGATCAAGTGTAAGTTTATAATCTAAATACTTCAGGTTTTTTGAGACCAGGCTCGGCGTAATATATCTTCTTTCACTTTGTAACTAGCACATTTGATCACTATTGTTCTGGGTTGAGCCTCTGGATCAGTCATTTTTTTTCACCAAGGATCTGTGAGCCCTCTCAATTCTTAAAGTATATCCGGTGGGAAGATTCAGTACATCAGTGAGTAGATGTTCCATAAATTCTGCCATTGGATATGTCTCCGCTCCTTCTTTCAGGCCATAGATTCTCAAATTATCTCTCCAAGATTTGCTTTCTAAGTCCAATGTTTTGGCATGTAATTCCGCAGTTTGATGGAGAAGCAGGTCTATCACTTTACTTAACTGCTGCATGTGGTCTTCTGTAGTTGCAGCTCATTCCTCTAGTGTATCCATTCGAGCTTCTACTTTAGTTTGTCAGATAAGTTTTTAAATTCTTTATGATTTTTCTTTCTGGATCCCTGTATCTCATTTAGGAGAGTTTCAAATCGGTTACGCGATAACTGTTCTAATTCCCCATCTGTCTCCTGTTCTGAGCCTCTGGTGCTGGATGGAGATCTACTTCTATCTCGAGGCCCTCGGGCCCTATTTGCACGGTCTTCATCTCCAAACAGTAAGTTTTTTTTGGGGAGTTATTTTCAAACCTCTCCTGCCTTTAGGTCCTCCGTTTGACATTGTCTCTGTTTCGGTCTTGGTTTGAGCGTTTTCCAAAGGGATTTATGTAGTTTATCAAGTCGGGTGGTGGAGAGCCGTTTTTCTCAAGTCTCTGCAGGTCCATGGCGGAACCGGAAGTCATATTTCTTAATTTCAATGTATATAAAGTTATTTTAGTTTCATATACTGGAGTAGCATCTTTCTGTTTTAACAATATATGTGTTCTTGCTATTATTATTGCACTTGATATGTAATTTTTTTTACTAGAGTTAAGTAGTTGCCACTCTTCTGGTACTGCTGAAAGTGTTAAAATTGGTGACTATTTTATGTTGATTTGTAAAGCTTTAAATATATTTGTAAACATTTTTGTCTAGAAGTTTGTTAGATATGAGCAATTATGTATCATGTATATTAATGTCCCTGAGGTGTGTGCACATCTTGGACATGTGGGTGTAATGCTGCAATTTGTTTTGCTGGTGTGGAGTATATTCATTATTAAATATTCTTTGATAGTATTTTTGAATCTCCCCCCTATCGATGTCAGTTCTGAAGTTATGCCATGCCTTTCTTCCCCATCTGGTAACAATGTAAAGTCTACCATTACATTATGCTCAGAGCAGTGAATAATTCGCACCTACCTTCCTCCTCTTTCCACTCCAGCCCCAGTAAAGAACAGGACAAACCCAGAAAGGGGTGGCTGTCACTGACCTATGTGCTGTCCCAGAACTGTGCCTCTCCCACTAACAAACAGTAACAATCCCAAGAGACTTGGCAAACTCCTTTTTTCCCCACCCCCTGCCAGTGCCCCACAAGGCTCACATTACCCATTCTCCTTCAGTGGATTAACTTTTCAATCCACTCCCATAAACACATTTCAGCAAAGTACTTGAAATAAAACTGGAATCACCCTATTGCTGTCAAGACAGGGGCATGCGTTTGCAGCTGGATTGAAAAAGTCAGTCATAAGCTGCCAGTATTCCACTCTGCAGGTAGAAGTGCATCCTAGTCTGTGGGGTGGGGGTGGGGATGGACTTGGTCTGCATTGCAGTAGCCCATGGCGAGGTAGGGAAGTACATACTAACATACTAAAATGCCAGCAGAATAGGCCTAACGGTCTTTCGTGTCTGCTCGTTTGGTCAGCCCCCACCCTGGGTGCTGACCTTGCTGTCCCCCTCGCCTTCTCTGGCTTCTTCCTTCCCAGTTCTGGATATTCTTGCTGCATTGGATTTTGCTTCCAGAACCCTTCCCTGGTACCTGTCCCACCCCCTCTTGAACCCCTCCACTGTCTCTGCCTCCACCAGCCCCTAGACAGTGCATTCCATGGCTCCACCACCCTCTCAGTGAAGTAGCACCTCCTCCTTTCTCCCTGAATCTTCCCCTCCAGCTTCCACCTATGCTCTAGTGGCCCTTCCTCCTTCCTCTTCAAGCACCCTGATTGTTCCTCCCTATTTACACTCTTCATGTACCTGAAGACCTCTATCATGTCCCCCGGTCCCTTCTCTCTTCCAATGTGTACATATTTAGCTCTTGAGCCTCTCCTCATAGGTCCTGTCCCCAAGTCCCAAATCATTTGGTTGCCCTCCTCTGGACCCTCTCCAGGAGGTTAATGTCCTCTTTAAGTGTGGCCTCCAAAACTGCACGCAGTACTCAAGGTGCGGCCTCACCAAGCAGTTATACAGAGGGAGTATCACTTCCCTCCTTCTGGAGGTGATCCCCCTAGCGATGCATCCCAGCATCCTGTTGGCCTTGGCTGCTGCCCTCCTACAAGTCTGAGTTGTTCATCTTGACATCCACCACCACCCCCAGGTCCCTCTCAGCCATGAAACTTGTAGCATCCCCCAGGGTGTACACTTGGCCTGGGTTTCTGGCCCCCAGGTGGAGTACCTTGCATTTCCCTGCATTGAACCTCAGCTTCCACTTTCTAGACCATCTTTCCAGAGCCTCCAGGTCCCCTGTAGGCCACCCTCCTCCTCTCCATCCACCACAGCCCCCAGTTTGAGTCATCATAAAGAGACTCATCTACTCCTGATTCCTGTCCTTATGTCAGATCGTGGCGTTGAACAGAGGGGCCAGGACTGATCCTGTGGGACCCCACTAATGACCCTCCTTGGGGATGAGACTATCCCACCAACTCTGACCCTCTGGGTCCGGTCCTGGAGCCAATTGCCTATCCATCTGATCATCTGGTTCCCCACCCCATTTCTCCCAGCTTATCCAACAGGCCCACATGAGGAACAGAGTCAAATGCCTTGCTGAAGTCTAGAAAGAGGACATCCACTGGTCTACCCAGGTCCAAGGCACTTGTCACCCAGTCATAGAACTCCACCAGGTTTGTCTGACACGATTTCCGGGATGAATCCATGCTGTCCATCGCCTAGGCACCCTGACTTATCCAGGTCCCCCAGCCTCTCCTTGACAATGCCCTCCATCACCTTGCCCACCACCGATGTCAGGCTGACAGGCCTGTATTCCCTGCCACCTCCCTTAATCCCCCCTTGTGGATAGGCACTATGTGCCACCTTCCAGTCTTGGGCACCACCCTGTCCTCAGAGATGGTGAAAAGCTCTGCCAGGGTTTCGCCAGGACATCTGCAAGTTCCTTCAGCACTCTGGGATGTAATTTATCCGGCCCCAGTACTTTCTCCGTCTTAAGGGAGCTGAGGGCTTCCTCACTCTCTCTGCTGTGATTTCCACTTCCGGTACCTCTTCTCTGCTTAGCCCTCCCCCACCTGCCAGTGATGCCTCCCCTCTCCCCAGACCTGCCCGATTGGTAAGGGCCCCCTCCTCAGTATTTCTGTCTCCTCCCATGTTGATGCAGCACCCATTTCCCTGGTGAAAACTGAGGTGAAGTACTCATTTAGTACCTCAGCCTGCTCCCCGGGTCTTGCCCATCTCTCCCCTGATTTAATCCTGCTAATCTGCCCTTCACCCTTCGTTTTTCCCAATGTATCTAAAGAACCCTTGTTCCCTCTCCTAATTTCCTGGCCAGGTTCTGCTCCTTCCTTGCCTTAGCCGCCCTCACCACTCTAGGTGGCCCTTCTAGCCATCAGTTCAGTACTCCCTCGATCCCTTTCACTCCTTGAGCACTTGAATTGCTTATAGGCTGCTTTCTTTCCCGCACCACCTCCTGGACCTCCCTGGTCCACCAACAGGGTTTTGGGCCCTACCGCATTTTCGTCTTATTTTGCACAGGTGCTGGTAGCATCCTGCACCTCTCCTGATGATTTCCCACCTACTGTCAGCGTCCATGTCTGACCAATCCCATCCAAATGCTTAGGATCCTTCCCATTTCCTTAAATCCGCCCCTGAAGTCAGTTACTTCCGTCTTTGTGCAACCTTCTACCCTCCTAGGTCCAGGCAGAACCAGACAGTGGCATGGTCACTCCCGCAATGGGTCCCTTACCTCAGGCCCCCAATCTGGTCACTGTCTGCCAGGCCACATCAGTACCGATGCTCCCTGGTCGGTTCCCTCACCTGCTGAGTTAGGAATGCTCTTGAAAGACATCCAACAACATCTGTTCCTTGGTCACAGAGGATGTCATAGTCTCCCAGTCTGTTCCTGGCATGTTTAAGTCCCCAACACTACCACCGTTCCTCTGCCCAGTCTGCAGTGTCTCTAACATCTGCCACAGACTTCCTCCAGCTCCTCCGCCAGGGCAGGGGTCTATACACCACTCCTGTTTTACCTCTTGCCCCCTTGTTATCAAGGTGACCAATCGCCTCCATGGTTCCCTCCACCTCCTCTACTCCCCTATGCCAATGCAGTTTTGACTATCATTGCTACCCCTCCTCCTTCCCTCCCCTGTCCTTCCTGAACATAGTGTAACCCTCCAGGTTCAGGTCCCAGTCATCTTGCAGTGGCCCAAGTCTCAGTGACCGCTGCACATCCACTGCTCCTCAGTTAGCATCGCCTGGAACTCAGGCATTTTATTGCCAAGCTCCTGGCATTTAGCAGGACTACCTTCCACCCTTTCCCTATAGTTCCATTTCCCCTGCTCGTGTTCCCATGGGGATTCTGTTTTCCCCTGGTCTGCACTTTGCCAGTTGGCCTTTTCCTGCAATCCTCCTGGTCTCCAGGGGGGTGGAGACAGAGTCCCTCCTTTATCGGCACCCCTTGACAGCCTTTTCTCCCATCCCACCCCCTTCACAAGTTTAAACCCCACTTTTCACCAGTGAAACCTCTATTTTCAACTTAGGATTCCCTCCTCCAAATTGAGATGTAGTCTATCTCTAGCATACAGCTCCTTATCCTCCCAGGTCTCCCCCCAATCCCCTATCCCCTCTGGCCTCACACCACTCCCTGAGCCACTGGTTTATCTCCCTAATTTTCCTTTTGTGTTCCCCACTAGCCCTTGGCACTGGCAGGATTTCTGAGAAGGAAACTGTGCATCCTATGTCATGACATACCCTGGCGAGCTCCCTGAATCTTGCCTGTATCTCTAGTTCACTATTTCCCTCAATGTCATTTGTACCCAGGTGGACCAGTATGTCTGGGGAACCCCCACAATCCTTTGCCAGCTGATGTACCTCGTGCTTAGCCCTGTGCACCGTTAGTCCAGGGAAGCATCTTGTTCTAACTGGCCAGGCTTCTCCCTCCCTATCCCATTTGATACCCCTGATCATAGAATCCCCCAGCAGGAGCACTCTGACCACTCCTTTTCCTCCATTCCCCTCCTTCCATGTCCCTCATCCTTTCTACAGGCCCCTCCACCCAGCTGGCTCCTTGTTCTCCCCCTATCTGGGTGCCACATGCCACCCCCTCCTTATTTACCATGGCCACCCCCTCCCCTCCAATCCTATGCCTCTCCTCCTCCTGAGTATCCTTCTGTACCTTGCTAATTCCCCCCTCACTGCTCGCAACTGGTCCTTCTCCCCCATCTGCTAAACTAGCCTGGCTCATCCTCCCTTCCTTCCTGTCTCCATTTAGTTCCTCCTTGCTCGTCATGCTCCCCTGGCCTAAACCCTCAGCTCCCTTTACTGAATCCTCCATGTACTTCTGGTCCTTCTCCTTTACCTTTCCTCCCAACTGGTCCTTCTCCATGCGCTTTCCTCCCTCTTCCCCTGCCCCTCCTGCTCTGATTCACTGCTCCCCCCATTCTCCTGCATTCCAGGTCCCCCTGTTCATCCTGCTATCTGCCCCTGCCTCCTGCCTCCCCACTCCCTTTCGCTCTAACCACCCCTGTAGTGGCTACATCCCCCCCTCATCCTTGAGCAGAAGAAGAGAATTGAAGTGGTTACTGAGTGTAAGGTCTGATCCACCTCCCCGCCTTGCTTCCTTCTGTCCAGCCCTGGCCATCTGCCTACTTCCCTGAGAATGTTGTCCCTCCGTCCCCCCTTTGTGAGGGTCCCCAGTTACCTGCCTGCTTCCTTGGTAGTGTCCTTTTGGACCCCCCCCCTGCCAGGGTCCCTATGGGACCCTGAGTATTCTCCTGCACTCCTTTCCTATGCCCCCACCTCAGTGCTTGGTGCAACCCTGTGGGAGATTCCGCCCCTTCCCAAACCATACACCCCCTTTCCCCCAGCTTTCTCCTAATCCCGCAACCTCCTCCCTAAGCTGTGCTAGCTGGTAGCACACTGGGCAACCACCGACTTCCAAGCCCAGTCCAGTATCATGGCTGCTCACACCCTGTGCCCCACCACCTTCCAAAGATGCGGCCCCAATGATGTGTGGTTCCATCCCCTTCCAAATAGGTTTTTCTTGGGTGAGCCACCAGGTTCCCCCTAGTCCAAGATACCCCTACTGCCTAATCAGGTCACCCACTAATCTTAGAGACAGTCACTGTACACCAGTAACCCTGTTACTAGGTGCAGTACAACACATTAAACTTATAAGGAAATGAACAACTCCTAAGCTCTCTCTCCCAGCCTTTAAATCCAACCCCCAGTGGCTAGAACTACATTAGCTGCACCTGCAGCCTTTTCCTCCAATTGCAGGGCAGGTGTTCCCCTATGAATTTGCAGACTTCTGGGGAAGGCGGGTCCTGGGCAGACACCTGACTCGAGAGAGGGAGAGTGTATCAGCCCTGTGTCTCCCCTTCAAGCCCAGCAGCCAAAGAACCAGGCCCAAGCAAATATCACCAAATAGGTTTTAAATCAGGAGAAATAGGCATCTACCAGCGCAGCCTGTTACACAGTGAAACATCCACAAAATGAGCCCCACTTACAGCCACCAAATCAGTTTACAAACATCCAGCAGTCCCCAAAACAATACCCTGCTAGCCCCTTAGAAGTAAGAAAGAAAAGAACTAACCTACCAAGTAAAATCCACAAGAACCCTGTGAAAACAACAGCAGCAGCTACTGTCCTGGAACACAACTGATCCTGTCCCCTTCCAGTTCTTTCTGACTGCTGTAGAACCAACAGTTGAACATAATGCAGCCTGCCTTGGCTGTTCCCATGAACTAAGGCTAATGGTAAAAATGTGTACTTACAGTTTGCTGAAAGGCAAAATTAAGCAGGGTCTTCTGCAGTAGTTGCCGTTGAACCTCCCAGAACTACCGTCCTCCATCTCTCAAATGCCTAAAAAGGCCATTGCAGCCCCCATGAGCAATCCCCACCCTACTTTATGTTGACACCAGTGCCATTTTGAAACTTTAATTCATGATAAACTTGAACACAATAAAGGAAAATGAGTATATACTTGCTCATGCAGGTTAGAGACATGAGCACTAACCAGGCAGTATGTCAGGACTAAGAACTTTAAAGAGTACATTTGATACAGCAGTATAGTGGGTACTGCCGGATGGGTGGTTTATCAAATGGTTCACTATAATGAGCTATTCGACATCAGGTGATTACAGCGTAATTAACTTAAAATGACTTGCTCATTCTAGGGTTTTAAATAAGCTGCAAAAACTAGTGTGACGAGTGAAAGTGCTTATCAATTGTGAAAATGCATCGCACTTGGCTAAGATTGTTGAGCAAAAATTAAAAAAAAAATTATATTGTTTTATTAATACTGGGAACTGCCATGGATTCACTCAAAAATGGTTAGCAGTCTATTGCTAAGCATTTCTGAAAAAGGTTAGCATTACTCCCTGTTTTGCTTAGCATTTTGCTATGTACCTATCTAATTTCCTTTTGTACTGTGAACTTGTATTTGCAAATATGTTGAATCTCCTTTGTATTGTTTTCTCTGTCTTCATGACCATAGACCCTTTGAAAATAGACTCGATCTAAAGGGTCTTGTGTGTAACAAATACATTTCCAGAGGAAGAAACACATTTAAATGTAAACTGAACATAATTCTTAGGTTGATATAGTCGTGCATTTCTCACCCAAAATTTACACGTGAGGTTATGATGCAGTCTTCTACTATAGACCGTTGCTGTCAATACCCCAGGTTGTCAGGGAAAAGAGAATGGTGAACCTAACAGGTTGGTTAATTTAAGTTAAAACATGTACCACCTGGCAAGCCTTTTAGGCATGGTTAATAGTGATTAAAAGAGAGTGAAAAGAAAAAGGTATTTTGCTGTCCCATATTCGGACTTTATTGTTCACAAGAAAGAAAAACATGTAAATGTTTTGAAGTAGAAACATGGAAGAACTGAGCTGTTATCAAGTCCAGCAGTTACTAAGAAAAGTTCAGTTGTACACACCGCATGAATGGAATACCACCTCATCTCCGACTACATTTCCCACCTCGCAGTTCAGTGGCACCATAGCTTATGCTCACTTACTGCTTAAAAAAAAAAAAAAACACAGTATGGTAACCAGTAAAGAAACTTACTGCAATTATAAACTGTTCTAATAATTTAATGATTTTTTTGGAAAATCTGCTGCACCAGAGGTATTGCTGAAAAGGGGTGGGGTATGGGTCCAACCGTGTTGTTAATGACACACTAACCAGAGTACCTCAAGGTTATCCAAGGAGACGTCCTGCTTGGCCTGGAATCATTAATTTTCATTTTTCTCAAGCATTTTGTTCACATATTGTGGGTTATTGTAAATGCTCTCAATTTGAATTGTAATCGTGGTGGCAGCGGGAGAGTAAAAAGGAGTTCCAAAGCACGCATTATTCTGTTCCTTATGGAGTCAAAATCCTTTCTCCTGTTGCAGAGGAGGGAAGGTCTGGAAATAGATGGACCATGGCATCCCCTGCCTGCAGGTCCCAAATCCTGGGTTGTGCAAATCCTATTGCCCCGTGTCTGGGGCAAGTAAGTTTCCTTGAAGGGCAAGTACAAAAACAGAGCTAATTTCATTGTAATGAATAGGGGCAAGTGAAAATTCAGCTACAGTGATGGCTGGGCAAGTCCTGAAAGTTCTGATTTGAACACCCCTGCCCAAATCCTCCTCGTAACCATTATGATAAAGCCTACATGCTATCTTTAGTTGGCACCATAAGAATGGTATGCGTTTGGTATGGCTGGACATGCTGGGGCTCTCCTTAGATTGACACAATAGGCCCAGTCTATAAATCCTGGAGCCTGTGCCTGATCGAGATGATGTGCTTGTGGTAGCCAGGATTCCATGTAGTCTGTTAGGTTTGTGCCTTCTTGCTCTTCAAGCAGCCCCGACCAGCTGGTGATTTCCTTTTAACATACTAACATACCAGCAGAGGAGGCCTAATGGTCTTTCGTGTCTGCTCGATAGTCAGCTCCCATACTGGGCACCAACTTTGCTGTCTGTCCTCAGCCCAAAATGCTCCCCTTGTATTGGGCTTCGTCAGTTTCACCCTCCTCCCTATACCTGTCCCAACCCCTCTTAAACCCCTCCACAGTCTCTGTCTCCACCAGTTCCTTGGGCATCGCATTCCATGGTTCCACCACCCTCTCAGTGAAGTAACACTTCCTCCTTTCTCCCCTGAGTCTCCCGTGCTTGCACCCATATCCTCTAGTTGCACCCCCTTTCCTTTGGAGCACTCTGACTGAGCCCCTCTTATTTATTCCCTTTATATACTTGAAGACCTCTATCATATTCCTCCTCTCCTCCAGGGTTTACATGTTGAACTCCTGGAGTCTGTCCATGTAGGACCTTTCCCCCAAGCCCCAGATCATTTTGGTTGCCCTCCTTTGTACCCTCTCCAGGAGTGCTTTGTCCCTTTGTAAGTGCTTTGTCCTTTTGTAAGTACTGTCTCCAAAACTCTACACAGTACTTGTGGTGCGGCCTAACCAAGCAGTTATACAGAGGGGAGGATCTCTTTCCCCCAGCGATGCATCCCAGCATCCTGTTGGCTTTTGCCGCTGCCCTCCTACAAGTCTGAGTTATTCATTCTGGTGTCTACCACCACCCCCAGGTCTCTCTCCCCCTTCAAGACTTGTGCGTCTCTCCATGGTCCGGATTTCTCGTCCCCATGTGCAGAACCCTACATTTCCCTGCATTGAACTTTAGCTTCCACTTTCTCGACCACAATTCGAGAGCCCCCAGGTCCTCCTGCAGGGCCACTCTCCCTTCCTCCCCATCCACCACTGCACCCAGCTTCGAGTCATTCGCAAAGAGATTCTTTTCACTCCTGATAGCCTTTCTTATGTCGGAGACATGGGCATTGAACAGGAGGGGCCCTAGCACCGATCCCTGGGGAACCCCACTAATGACTCTCCTTGGAGATGAGATTAGCCCCCCCCAACCACCATCCTCTGAGTACGCTCCGAGACCCAGTTTCCTATCCATCTGCATCCCCACCCCCATTCCCCCCAGCTTAGCCAGCAGGCCACCATGGGGTACCGAATCAAACTCCTTACTGAAGTCTAGAAAGAGGACGTCCACCGGCCTACCCTGGTCCAGGGCACTCGTCACCCAGTCGTAGCACTCCACAAGGTTTGTCTGACAAGATCTTCCCGGGACGAAGCCATGATGTCTGTCATCCAGGTACCCCATTTTCTCCAGTACCCGCCCAGCCTTTCCTTGACAGTACCCTCCATCACCTTGCCCACCACCAGCGTCATGCTAACAGGCCTGTAGTTCCCCACTTTTGATCCTCCGTTATGGATAGGCACGACATGGGCCATCCTCCAGTCTTGGGGTACTCACCCCGTTCTCGGGGAGATGTTGAAAAGCTCCGGAAGGGTGACCGCCAGGACATCCGCCAGCTCCCTCTTCACCCTGGGATATGTATTTAATCTGGCCCTGGTGCCTTCTCTGTCTGAAGGGAACAATATTCCTGTCGATTACTGCCATTTGCACAGAATAATGTTTTCTGGGATGACATGGGTAGTCGCGGCTAGTGCTTTCTACTCATGGGCAGTAGCTACCTCCAGTTTGTCTGTGTATTTAGCCACTGTTTGCTCAACGATATGCAGTCCACGCCAGAGTCCTCAAACCTTTTTTCTATGGCTTGCAGCAAATGGCTTATGATTTGTAAAGTTTTTTGATCCATGATGTTTCTGTGGGGCCTGCTCTCCTGCCTAAGTTTCTGGCTTGCTGGAACTTCCTGTAGCTTTTTTTTTTAATTTTTACAAAGTCATTTTGGGCCATCAGAGTATTCTGAAGGTTCCATCTTGCGCATTGCAAATAAATTTTGTTTTGGTGAGTTCAGTCAAAATAGCAAATGAATAGATAGCAAAAATAAATAGTTTTTATAAGGCAGTCTAAGACAGGAGTTCATTGAGATGCGTCATCTTCAGCTGATGGCTAGCCATGCTCTCCACGCCAGTGCCATTTAATAGCAAATGATGCACAGATTGATTTTGCTGGCTGCGGCTCCCCAAGACAGCCAAACTGTCTGGTGTCATGTGCGGGCAGGAGGGAGTAAAGATTTGTGCTGGTGATCCAGGGTCTGTGTGGGAAATAGAACAGCTGCCATCTCAGTTCTGTAGCTCTGCACCGTAAAGGTCCCCCTCCCTGCCATGACCACCTCAACTCCCACACACCAAATAGGGATGACCTTTTAGATATGGGGGCCCTGAAGTACCATCTCACTCTGATAATTATTGTACACCAGTGTTACAACCTCACAGGGCAAAACACAAGTACTGTAAGTTATTGTATTAGCTTTTTTCATTGGTGATTACTTTTAGATGGTCACCACCTGCAGGGGCAATCACTAGATCGCACAGGCCCCCCATACCCACCCCTCCACTCCCCAAACTCACTTGTCAATAGTTGCAGCAGACATCAGACTGAGGGGCCAGTCCTCCTCTGTGTCATATGACACTCTTCAGCTACAGCTTTGGTCTTGAATCATGTATGCCACCATCAGAGCGGGCTTAGTGAAAGTCTATGGAGGCTTGCCAGAGTGCTGGATTATGTACCTGAAGGGATATAGGTGCCTGAACTGCCAATTTTTTTATTGTTCAGACTGCGCTTTACTTTATTGAATACCTTATGCGTCACTTGCAGCTATAATCAGGTAAAAATTATCCTGTTATTTACGTGTACTGTGCCTTGCTTCTTTGCTGCATACAGCATGTGGACCCTGTAGGCTAAGCAGAGGAAATTGATGAGAATGTGGCAAGGTCTCTGTGATGGGTCAGGCAGCTTCACCAGCGATCTGTTGGCTCGCTGCACCTCTGAGGGATGGGTAAGGTCCAGTGACATTGCTTCAGGGAGCCATTTGGTCAGAAGAGCTAGGGGATTTCTCCCCTCTACCCCCCTCTGGGAGGCTCACCAGTCAGATATTATTATTGTGGTGCGCCCGATTCACATTTTTGTCCACAGACTTTTCAACCAATGTAATTGCAGCTTGCAGTTCTTTACAAGCTGTTATAAGCTGGTTTTCTTCTGCGCCGACCTAGGACTTTCAGTGCCTCTGTCCATTTAGGGAGGTCAGCCACTGATTTGCCAAGGGAGTTGATAGTGCCCTGCATATGAGCAAATTGAGCATTGAGATTCTCAAAAACTACTTTCATGTCTGTCTTCATTTTCAGATTTAAAAAATAGTCATTTGTCAGCTCCAAGTCCATGGCTGTCTCTTTAGGAGGACTTTTCTGGGCCACTTTGGCTCCCGCTTTACTTTTTTCCTGAGCTTTGCAAGCCCATACTCACATGCTTTAGACAGTTAAAACATTAGCTGTGCTTTCTTTGCGATGATTTCAACATGATTGACATTGGAGCAAAATCCACAATACAGACTGGGAGACATTTTTAACAATTCGAACAGGATGCTTGTAGATTGTAATGGTTCGTGACTGGGAGTTAAGCGAGTATGCGTCCACTCTGCTAAGTGGCTTAGCCATCACCAGAGTAATATGTTCTTAATGAAAAGATCCAAAGCCACATTTCCTGTAGTTCCCTGATCCCCACTCTGCTGCAAAACCCAAGTTCTCAGAAGGGGTCCTATACCTGGTTAAAGTTGCCCATAAATAATAAAGCCCCATAACAGATGTGTTGCTTTTAAATCTGTTCAAATATCCTTCAAGATAATGTGACAGGGAGTGGATGATGTATTATATTGTTCTCACAAATAACTGGAGAAGGATAAGAACAATATAGTGTGCCCATAGCGTAGTGTGACAGGGTTGAATAAGGACCTGTCCCATTTGTTATGCAGAAAGAGTTAAATGCAAGGATCTGTTCTGTCCTCTTCTCTTCTGTCTCTTGTCTGTCTGATTGTGCAACCACATGTTCTCGTGAGACCTAGGAACTGATCACTGACAGTCTTGTGATTCTTCACTTCTCACTGTCTCGCTACCTTCACTTGCTGTTTCTGTTTTTTCCTCCCCCTTGCATATCTGCAGTTATAAAAATATTTATGAATCTTTATGTGAAACTGGGATCTCTTTGTTTGAAACTGTATCTTATACTTGTGAAATGATTGCAAAAAGCTATTTGGAATTTAGGAGGTTAACCTGAGATGCAGTTTGAGCACGCCTCAGGCTTGTTTGCAAACTCCTTTGCAGAGCTGGCAGCAGGAGGCCAGTTTGGGACCCTGTTCTGTTTGCAAGCCTGCTCTGCAAAGAAACTGACAAGAACATTTTGTGAAAAATAGAATGTCTCCTTAACGAGTTCCCAGGCAAAGACTTATTAAAAAAAGCAGCAGTACTTTTGCTAGAGAGAGAGAGACTGAAATTTGAAATTAGACATACCCAGAGAAGGACTTTTTCACTGTACTATCTTTATAAATAGTTGTAACAAACATTTTTTTTTTTACTGTTCTTATTAATAAAATGCTAACTGCGAATTACAACTGCTCCTGGGCTTCCTGACCTGTGCCTCAACAACAGATGGCGTTAGCCTAAGTGGGATTTATGCTGTGCATGGGTACTGGTACCAGGGAAGCATAGAAGGAGCAGTATTGATTCTGTAGCAACATGCCCAGGAATCATTATCAGAAGAATGGCAGCCAAACTAACAGAGACAGAAGTCCAAGCTGAGACTGTACAGCCATCACCAGTGATGGAAAAAAAAGAACAGGCAGTGACAGAACCTGAAAGCCTGACTGCCTTTTTCAAATGGGCTATACAACAGAGATGGAGAAACGAGGAGGTGCAGCAGAGAGAAAAAGAGATTCAACGTTTAGTGGCACAGGGAAGTGAAAAATGCAGCAAGTTGAGAAGCAGAGAAAAGAAGCGATGCAGTGACAGGAGCAGCAAAGAAGAGAAGAGATGCAGCGATGGCTGGATGCGTTGCAAGTTATCAAAGTTGGAGGATCTGGCATAGGTCCAGCAGAGCAACAAGATGCAAACATAAGACATAAAACGTACAAAGTTGTGTCCCTTGGATGATACTGAAGCATATCTGACAATTTTTGAAAGGGTTGCTACAGCCTGCCAATTACCAGAAACAGCAGTGGGCACTCAAGCTGGTATCTTACCTGATGGGTAAAGCCCAACTTGCCAACAGCAGTATGGACACTGCACAGTCAGAAAACTATGACCTTGTGAAAAGAGAAATCGTGAAAAGATATGACGGCTCAAGAGAGACCTACAGGCAAAGATTCTGGTCTTTGAAGTAGAACTTGGTTGACAATTCTCGAAGCCTTCATCTGGCTCTGAGAACCCCTTATTAAATAGCTCCACAGATCATCGATACACTTGCAGTGGAGCAGTTCATCAGCATCCTGCCTACAGATGTCCAGCTTTGGGTAAAGGAACACCAACCAGAAAGTGGGGAAAAAGGCTGTTTCTTTGGCCAAAGACTACTAGATAGCCAGACAGATGCCACTGCAGCAAGGTAACAGCTAAGCATCGGTAAGACCCTCTCTTTCCCAATTTAACTCCAAGTCTGATAAGAACTCGGTGGGGGTAACAAATCTGCACCCAAAGACTTTGTTATAACTGTAACAAGCCAGGCTGTGTTGCAAGAGACTGCCATAGTAAGGAGAGTCTCACTGGAGCAGATTTGCATGCTAACCTCCTGAAGAAACGGGTTGAATAAACACCTAAGGCTTCTTTGTTACTATTACCAGTGACTGATAAAGAAGATACTGATACATAGACACTGTCAGCAGATAAGGATCTAGGGCCCACCTAGTCTGCCCATTTGAGCTTGTAAGTTCCCTTTATGTTTTTCTAGAAGTCTGTTGCCCCTTACCCCTGACCTGCAGAATTCCCTTATGTCTATCCCATGCATTCTTAAATCCCGTGATCGTTTCAGCGGCCCCCCCCCCACCACTTCATTTGGCAGGGTGTTCCAATTGTCCACCCTTTCTGTGAAAAAAATTCTTCCTCGCGTTTCCTCTGAATCACCCTTCCTCCAGCGTCATCCCATGCCATCTAGTCCTGAAACATCTTTTCCTCTGGAAAATAGTGTATTCCTGCATCCTGTTCCTCCCTGTAATGTACTTGTATGTCTCTATCATATCCCCTCTCTCCCTCGTCTCCTCAAGGGAGAACATATTCAAGTCCTTTAGCCTGTTCTTATAGGACTTGTGATGCAATCCCTGTTCCATCTTTGTTGCCCTCCTCTGAACCTTCTCTACCCTGTCTATGTCCTTACGTAGGTAAGGTCTCCAGAACTGTACACTGTACTCCAGGTGGGGCCTCACTAGTGTCTTGTATAGTGGAATTATGACCTCCCTTTTCCTGCTGGTGATGCCCCTGCCTATGCATCCCAGCATCCTATTTGCTTTACCTGCTGCCTTGTCACACTGTTTCCCTACCTTGAGGTCATCAGAGATGCTAACCCCAAGGTCCCTTTCCTGCTTGGGCTACTGTACCCCCCCCCCAACTGATATGATGTTCTAGGGTTTTTTTGTGCCCCATATGCATTATCTTGCACTTCTTCGTGTTGAATTTCAACTGCTAAACACTTGACCATTCCTCAAGCTTCTGCAGGTCCCTCCTCATTCTGTTTACACCCTGTGGCATGTCCACTCTGTTACAGAGCTTTGTGTCATCAGCGAACAGGGAAATTCTGCCTTCTAGGTCCTGCACAATGTCACTGATGAAGATGTTGAAATAGGACTGATCCCTGTGGTACCCCATTGGTCACGGTTCCCTCTGGAGTGACTGCCATTTACCACCACCCTCTATGTCCTGCCGCCCAGCCAGTTACCCACTGCACTACTGTCCTGCCTACTTCCATGTTCTCCAGTTTATTTAATAGCCTTCTGTGTGGCACTGTGTCAGAGGCCTTGCTGAAGTCCAGATAGGCCACATCCACTGACCTACCCTGATCCACCTCCCTTGTCACCCAGTCGAAAAATTCGACGAGGCTGGTCAGGCATGACCTCCCCCCGGTGAAACCATGCTGCCAATGGACTACAGGACCCAAGGCAACCAGATGTTCCACCAATCTCTCTTTCAGTAGTGCTTCCATGATCTTCCCCACTACCAAGGTCAGGCTGACTGGTCTGTAGTTCCCTGCTTCCTCTTTGTTCCTGCTTTTGTATAAGGTGACTATATCTGCTGTCCTCCGGTCTTGGGGTACCTCCCCTGTTTCAAATGATTGGCTAAACAGGATTGCCAGAGGTTCAGTCACCACCTCTCTCGGTTCCTTTGGGACCCTGGGGTGCACCCCATCTGACCCCATCATTTTATCGACTCTTTATTCCTTCCAGTTCCGTTAGGAACCTTTCCCGGGTTAAGTGACTAGTGTCCCTTTGTGCGCTGTTCCCACCCCTTGTACTCCCTTCAGGTCCATTACCACCCTCTTCCTCAGTAAAGACTGTGCAGAAATATCTGTTATGTATGTCGGCTTTACTGTTATCCTCCACACGTCCCCCGTCCTCCCCCTTCAGTCACACTATCCCTCCATTTGCCCTTCTTTTTTCACTTGTGTACCTGTAAAAGGTTTTGTCCCTTCTGCCCACTGATTTTGCGATGCGCTCTTCTGGCTGAGCTTTGGCATTCCTTACTGACCTCCCTACCTCTCTTTGCTTCTCCTGGTACTTCTCTCTATCCCCTTCTGCCTGTGTCTTTTTGTATTGCCAGAATGCAGTCTTTTTGGCTTTCACTTTCTCTGCTACTTCCTTGGAAAACCATAATGGCTTCCTCTTCCTTTTTCCCTTGCTAAACTGCTTAATGCATAATTCTCTTGTTCTTGTAATCTCTGTTTTAAATATTGCCCACTGTTCCTCCACCCTGATTCCCTCCCCATTTCCATTAGTGTCTCTTTCAAGCTTGTCCCCATTTTCCCCAAGTCTGCTGTCCTAAAATCCGGGATACGTGTTTTTATGCAGTTTGGTTCTGTTCCTTCTGTGATTTCAAACCACACTGACCGGTGGTCACTGTTCCCCAGGTGCTCCCCCACTGTTACCCTATCACACTGTCCTAGTGTGTGAGCGCGAGGGGCCAGTATTGCCTTCTGCTGAGTTGGTTCCATGACCAGTTGCTTAAGGGAGTCCAGGATAAATCTGCTCCTGGTTGATGCTGCTGGTGGGAGGCTCCAGTCCACGTCTGGAATGTTGAAGTCTCCAGCCAGCACCACCTCCCCCTTGTCTGCCATCCTTTGGATGGCTAGCATCAACTCCCTGTTTCTTCCACCTGGGCTGGTGGTCTGTAAACCACCCCTGTGCAGATGTCTGACACCATTTTCCTTTACAGCTTAATCCACAGTATCTCTTCCCCCATTTTGTTCCTCCTGGATCTCTGTGGCCTTTATGCCATCTTTCACATAAAGTGCCACTCCTCCTCCCTTCTTGCCCTGTCTCTTCTGACTATGTTGTAGCCGGGTATGGCCATCTCCCAGTCATGATTATCATTACACCAGGTCTCTGTGATGGCCACTATGTCCAGGTCCGACTGCACCATGGCAGCCTCCAGATCCTCCATCTTGTTGCTAAGGCTCCTGGCATTGGCACACATGGCTTTCCATGATGTGAACTCCCTGGACTGTTTAGCTGTTCTACTACAGCCCCCTTCCTGGCTGTCCTTTATCCCTGGGTCTTCCTGCTGTCCGCCCTTCTGTGGAGTTGTGCCCCTTTTCTGCCTATCCCCTTCATTGCTTATCTCCATCTTTTGCACATTGATTTGTAGAGATATCCCCTCCTCCTGTTCACTGGTTCCACTGCTAGCTGTGGGGGGTGGGCAGTTAGGTACCCTCCTTGCTGGCCTGCCACCCCCCTTGGCTAGTTTAAATGCTTGTCCATATAGCATTTAAACATACCATTGAGTGCTTGGATTCCCCTCCAGGATGGATGCAGTCTGTCAGGCTTGAGCAAGCCCCCATCCCTTCGGGTGGGTCCCCAGTCACCAATGAATCCAAACCCTTCCTTGCAGCACCAGTTCTTCAACCATGTGTTAAAGTTCAATGAATATAGTTTATGACAGACCGGAACAAAATAAACTGCTCCTGGTTTTCCTGTGTTTCCTGTCCTGTGCCTTGACGACAGGTAGCTACAAAGATGATAAAGGGTCAGCAGTGGAAAACGTATGAGGAGTGCCCAGTCAGTCTGAACATGTGCCTGCTGCAGGCCAGGAGGGAGAGAGAGGACGGGTGATCTTTAAATACCTAATGGTAAGGAACAGGGTAGAGTGTCGTGATCTGACCCAGAGCTGCAAGTGATGAACAACCAGGAGGTGTAATCATAAGCTGATGGGGAAATAATTCTTCATAGAAAGAGTAGTAGTTTGATGGCACATCCCACCAAACGAAGTGGAAAATGGCAAAGCAGTTACTGGTTTCAGGAGAGCTTCGGATAGCTGTAAGGGATTGGTGAAAGCAAAGACAGGGAGTTGGGGTGGGGGCAGGGGAGGAGGGGCTGAAATGCTTCTAAGATGTTGGCCACTGTATATCCAATGCTCAGAATGGTTCAGATAGGTAAATGGGTAGACACGATTAACTGTCTTTTTCTGCTGGCACCTTTCTGTGGTTGTTGGAGGGAGACAGAAGATTAAAAAAAAATCTGCACAGCTGTCTCAGCTATGCATAAATGAAGACTTAGGAACATGAAGTACTGATACAGTTCTAGATACTGTTTTATTTTGTGTATTTGATTCTTCTCTCATGTTTTAATTTAAATAAATAATTTATAGATGACTCATCTTAGCATATTTTAAGCAGTTAAGTTAAAGTATCATCTTTGGAAATGTCCCATCATGCTTCACAGTCTGAAAGTCCAGCACAGGACAAAAGCCAGATCACATATACATACGTGTGTGTGTGTGTGTGTGTGTGTATATATGTATGTATGTATATATATATATATATATGTGTGTACGTATGTATGTATGCACATACCTGTGTGTGTTTTTAATGTATAGTAGAGCATTATTCTATATAGAAATCCATCCTTTTCAGAATGCTGTTGTGCCACATTTCAAAAGTCATGGAACGTGATTGTACCCTTCTGTGATAGAACAGCATTCTTGAACCTCTAGAGACTGCACGAGTCAGTTTCACTGAGGAAGAGAACAAACCACCGTGCACACATTTCACATACTACTATACACTAAAAAAATACAGGATGAGCAACTTTATGCATAACCAGTGTGTTCTGTCACCTCGGGGTTCTGATTCCCATGGACCTCTCAAGCTTCGCTCTCAAGGTCAGAGGGAATCAGAACCCCTCTGTGGCAGAACACACTTGTTGTGCATAGTAGCTCTTCCAGCATTCTCTGTATAGCAGTGAGTTGGATAAAATTCAGGTACTGCATGCCGACTGTTCTGTTAACCGAATAGCAGTGGATGGATCTTCAGAACCCTGATTTTTTTTGCTTCTGTCATTAGAGAAACCATTCATTCCAGTCCAATCATTCTTGGTTCATTCAACCCTTTTTTAACTGCTTCTTGTTCTTTTCAGTTATAGTGTTATATCTTCCTGGACTAAGTCTCCATCACTCATTCACACTAGTGGGGATAGCGCCGGAGGCGCTAGGACCTAGCGAGAGCCTAAAGTTTTCAGAAGGTGGGGTGCCGAGACCATGCATGCGTGTGAATCATGAGACTAGCTTGCGCCTGTGTAGGCTATCTCGGCGTCGACCCTCCAACCACCTCAGTTCCTTTTCTCCCGCCGTCGGATGTGCTTGGATGTCGACGTTGCTCATCTGCCGGAGTCGAAGTTTTCGTCTGTATGACAACAGCTCTTAATGTTTTAATATTTTAAAGTAGTAATTTATTATTTTACGAGCAAGAAGAAGATTATGAAGAAGAAGAAAAATAAATTATTTCCTGCCATCAAACGGAGTCGTCCTTAGATGGTAGCAGTGACAGTAGGAGGACTTCGTTTGAAAGTTTTTATGGCAGAGGGGCTGTGTCCGGTCCGACGTCCTCAATTAACGGAGGGGGTGGTTGACTACGGACAGTCCTGTGCTCGGGGGAACAGTCCTCCGAAGATAAATCTAACGGTTCCGTGATCCGGCCCCGCTTGACCACGAGCTCCTCTTCCTCGCTCGGGAAGAAGAATCGTGCCGCGAGGTTGCTCATGCTGGTATGTCTGCACGAGGAATGTTCGTCTGGAGGGCTGGCGGGCCTGAACCGACTTTGGTGGGTTCCTCTTGTCCCCGCTCCTAACGGCTGCTTTCTCGACTCCAAGCTCCATCTCTGTCCTTGCTGGAGCTCCGGTGAGCAGTTTCACCTTTGGGTTGCTCCTGTGGAGCAGGGGGTGCGACTTTCCAGTTTTCCTGGCTCTGTTCCTGATTTCGGGACCTCTGGGCCTCGGAGCCGTTGGACCAGAGCCGGGTTGATTGGATCATGTATGGCGAGGTGCCCTCCGGGTGCTTTTGCCATCGTGTATGGCGAGGTGCCCTCTGGGTGCCTACCCTCCTCTCCCTTTTCCATACAGGGGCCGGCACGGGCACCACCTTTTTCCTTCTCCCCTTTTCAGGATTTCCATTGGCATTTTCCTTCGGTGCCGTGGCTCGGTGCCTTGGTTGGTGCCGTGGCTCGGTGCCTTGGTTGGCGCCGTGGCTCGGTGCCTTGGTTGGCGCCGTGGCTCGGTGCCTTGGTTGGCGCCGTGGCTCGGTGCCTTGGATGGCGCCGTGGCTCGGTGCCTTGGATGGCGCCGTGTCTGGGTGCCATGGTTGGCTCTGTGGCTCGGTGCCTTGGTTGGCGCCGAGCCTCGGGCTTTGGCAGCCGATGCCTTAGTCGGCACCGTGCGGTCGGCACCATCACTCTGTCTTGCGCCATGGGTGCTCTTTGCTGCCACGGGTTGTCGAGGCGCCAGCAGTGGCACCGTGCACCGGGTAGCCGTTGCCCACAGGCAGTACCGGCGCACCATGAGCCGCCAGGCACCCTGCGGGAGCCAAAGGTGCCAGGGATGGCACCGAGCACCCGCGATGCCGCCAGGTGACGCTGTGTGGCTCTGTGGTTCCATGGATGCTTTGTGCCTCTGGTGCCTTGGGTACCGGGCTGTACCCATGGATGCCATTGGTGCCCTCAGATGCCATGGGTACCATTGGTGCCATGGTCGTCGGAGGTGCCCTCAAGTGCCATTGCTACATGGGTGCCGGGAGTACCTGCGCATACTGCCATGGCTGCCCTTGGGTAGCGCCCAGGTTGGCATAGACACTGCTTGGTGCCCTCCTGTGCCACGAGTGCTGCTGATGCCACACGGGTGCTAGTGGGTGCTGTATGGCAGAATTAGTGACACATTTTTCCTTTCAGACTCCTTTCCACAGAACTTGTGGCGGGATGTTTACCGCAGAATGAACTCCCGTTCTGCGGATTATTTTTTCCACACATTTTAGTGAGTGGTGGTCTATGTAGGATCTTGTCATCCAGCGGTTTTCTGCTATGGAACTCTGCTGTACTGTTCTGCCAGCGGAATCTCATTCTGCTCAGCACTTTCTCTGCTCCCTACGTGGTAACAAGCTTCTCGACATCCTTCCTGATGGCAGAGTCTCTAGTGGCTCTGACCTAGACCTCTCTTGGAGGTCCTTCTGGGGTAGAAGTGCATCTAGATGGGTCTTTCCCTGTCCTTCTGGTCAGTAACGCAGCGGACGGCTCATTTTATATACTGGAGGGCACGTCATCACTATCTTCAGAGTCCGTGATGGAAAATCCTTTCAGTAGTTTCTCAGTAACAGGGCCCACTATAGTATTTCACACTGCGTCCGTGGACCATACTCTTCTGCGTCTAGACTTTTTCAATCGTCAAGACAGTTACACTCTGTGGAACATTTTAATTTAATGGTCGGGGGCCGTTCTGACTCTTCTGCTTCTTTGATAGGAGTATATAGCCCCCTTGTGATATTGCCTCTTCAGTGGCTTCTTCGGCACAGGTGGTTAACTTCTCTCCAGCTGTGATTGTTAGTCCGGTCATGATTTCAGTATGGACACTCAGGCTCTTTCCGCACTCAGATGGAGAACATCTTCGTCTTTTTGTATCAAGACAATCCTCAAAATAGCAGCCTGAAGGCCTTGTTAGGCTCGGACTAAAAAAAAAAAAAAAAACAAATTATTTATATCGTATGTTTTTATCACAGCACAGGGTCTAGCCAAAATTACCGTTATAGGCACCCCCTTTTTGGGAGATCTAATCAGATTCCTCCTCAGCCCTGGAGGCTAGTCTCCGGATACGGTAAAGAGTACCTGATTTCTTCTCCCCCAACGGGGAGTCCGATCCAGCAATGATATGGGTCATCTCTTTCTCTGAGAGATTTCTCTCATTCAGACACATTTCCTAGACCTAGGCGACTGCCCAGTCTGTTAATTCCTTTTCTTTTTTTCAGGCTTTCTTCTCTTGAACAGAGCCTTACAACAGCAGAAGCGACTCTCCACCGAGTCGGAACTCAGGTTCCTGTTTCCTTGCTTGCTTAATTTAACAGGCGATTTTCTCCTTCTTGACGGATGGTCAAGTAGGTCCCTTTTTTTGAGGAGGCTTCTCAAATATTCACACCTTCGGTTCCTGCGCTTTGGTCCATGCCAGTCGCTCACGAAGCTACCCTCTTCAAGTGCGAGAGGGAGTGGTGATGTTTCTTTTTCAGCAAATGAACTAGAATACTTTCCTACTCCTTTTAGGAAAGCTAGAGTGGCTAGTGCCTCACCACATTGAGTCACTGCCTCTTTCAGTCACTTCAACAAAAGGGTTAGCCCTAACTTGGTCCTGCTGTGTCCCTCCTCGATGCACATCTGTCTCTGTTGACCTTAGAAATCCAGCACCTGGTTTTTTCTGTCGTAATGTTTTTTTCCCGCAGTGGACACATCCTCCTGTACGCCTTTTTCCTTTCTTCCCTGACTTCAGAGACTGCTGCTACAGTTGTACGCACAGGGGCAGAATTATTCCTCTTGGAATATACAGTGGGTAGGATCTGGTTTTACTAGACCACCACGAGAGGCTTCTAAGTCGTGCTTGGCCTTCCATCAGGAAGATCCTGTGACTAGGTGGAGACCATTCTCCTTGATGGGCTAACCCCACCTGGACCCCCTTGCTCACCAAGTAAGGAGTTCAAGTGCTTCTGGACCTGTTGTTTACAGGTCAACCATACTGGATAGTGGGGGTTTCCATCTGCACTTTCCGGTCTACCCTGAACCAGTAGACTTTACCTCAGACACTTTCAGTTCCTGAGGTCCCTTTATGTTACATTAGTACATGTCTTTGACCCAATTAATTTTGGTCCTAGATCAAATTGTGAGGCCAGGTTCTTGCTGCTCTCCTAGAGTGGTTGCGGCTGCCTGGCAGACTTTCATTTTGTGCCCATTGTAGTCATCGGCAAGGTGACGAGTTACAACTCGAGCGTTTATCTTGTAGGCACTATGTTATAGATGCTCTTACAAGACAGGTGTTTTTATTAACAGGACAGTCCTTGGCTGTCCTTTCTGAGTGAACCCTATCTCCTACCACCCTACTCAGGGTAGTTGGTTTTAGCTTGGTACTCTCCCACTAGTGTTAATGAGTGATGGAGACTTAGTCCAGGAAGATATGGAAATTACGTACTTACCGTAATTATTGATCTTCTTGGACAGTCTCCATCACTCATTCACACGCCCACCCACCATCCCCTGGGTTCACTCGTTTTCTTTCCTGGTCTTCACGGTCCTATGATTCAGACTGTGAGGACATTATTCTTTAGCCTTTCTGCAAAGGCCATCTGGAACCCTCTCAGGCCCAGAAACTCAGGATGAGTTATTCTCATTAGTCCACGCTGCACCTCCTCGGTGAAAGGTACTGAGGGGGCGGTTGGAGGGTCGACTGAGATAGCCTACAGAGGCCACGAGCTGGTCTCACCGCGGTGCAGCATGAGTGGTTCTCTGGCTGACCCTTCTGAAAACCTTAGCTCCCTTTCTTGGTCCTAGCACCTCCGGCGCTATCCCCACTAGTGTGAATGAGTGATTGAGACTGTCCAAGAAGATCAGTAATTACGGTAAGTACGTAATTTCCATTTTCAACATATGTATAAATCCTAAACTTTTTTGTGTGACCCTTGAAAATTCCAAGAGGGAGTCTAGGGAGGCATTATCTTCTAGAGCTCAGAACATCAAGCTGTGAATCTGAAGACCCAACAGATATGGGTTTGAAACCCACAATCACCACTTGAATACTATGTGATACTGAGCAAGTCAGTTTATTTATTTATTTTTTTAACCAGGAGAGAGACACTAAGCAGGTGCGATCTGGGAGCACAAGATAGTTAAATGACTTGCTCAGGGTCACACAGTATGCAAGTGGGGGCTGTGGGATTCAAACCCAGGTCTCCAGGTTTGCAGCTCAGAGCCTTAAACCACTGCGCTATACTGCCTTTCCTGCTAGTTAACCTGCCTTTTCTCCCAGGTAGCACCTGGAAATGAGGTTTGACTAAATGTAACTTTCCTGGAGAAAAAGAAATTCTATAATACAAAAAAAAATCTCTTTGCTCTCTCTCGAGATATATATATATGCGTGTGTGTGTGTATGTATGTGTATATATGTGTGTGTGTATGTATATATATATATATATATATATATACACAATTGTAAAAAAACTGTTAATGCATCAGTTAGGGTTGATAGCACAGCAACAAAAGTATGGAAATGTGATGGTGGGGTTACCCCTACCATCCCCCATTCACACACCAACAGGCGCTGGGGTGTGCCATGGGGTCGTCGGGCCCAATTCTCACCCCATTCCATGTGTAAACAGGCTGACATTCTACATTATAAGAGAATGGGGTGAGAGTTCTGACGACCCCATGGCACACCCAGACCTCTGTTGGTGTGTGGGGCTGGGGTGGGTAACCCTAATATCACATTTCCATACTTTTGTCACTGTGCTGTCAACCCTAACTGATCCATTAACGAAGTTTTTTGCAATAGATTTCCCTTCTTTTTGAGAAAGTGTAATGTAACTGGTAACTCGCATGTGTTTGTGGGAGTGCGGGTGCTGTGGGCCCTGCACTTCCGTCATTTTGCCCATTTTTTGCGTAATGGTATGTCTGTGGGAACAGGGGCTCTCTGGGCCCTGTGCTCCCACTTACACATAAGTACAGAGCCATACAGAAGCCCCATAGTACTGAAAAGGAACCCTTGTCACACTTATTTGTCAGTCTCAGTAACCTGAGCAACTGTGGGGGAAATTCCACTGCAGTTGTAATCATGACTTCGAAATCTCCACATGTGCTTAGTCTACCTGACTGTGGGTAGCGAAAAATCTGTATTTCGAATCATTTTCGAGATACGGGTGCTGAAAAGCGCCGCGGGTGCTGCAGTGTTAGCCTATGGGAAATTTCTCCGCTTCAGAACACTGTATCTATGTGCCGTTGTATGTTTTGGGACCAAAGGGCACATCTGTTGGACCAGGGCTTGCCACCCTGCAAATTTCAGCCCCAAAGCATGATCCACCTTGGCACAATGAAGTGACAAAATAACACATGGGACAGTGTTTTCGAGCATTGTTTTCGCAACAGCTTTAATGTTTTCACGGCACCCCTATTCCTTGTAATAAAATCTTTTTGTGCACAAAAATATGTTGTTGAGCCACCTTTTAATTTGTGCCCGGTCATTATCGCGCGCACAAAAAATGTTTTTTCCAAAACAAAACCAGCAAAATGGTGGCGAAATTTTGAAAAACATAATTCAAACAACATGAAGTCTTGCTGTATTGTGACAATCTGTAGTTAGCTTCAGCCTTTGAACTGCCCCGGAGAGTAGAGGGTTAATTTCCTATGCAGTGCATAGAACGTTGAGCTCAAACTTGGTTGAGATCTCTGTCTGCAGCACTTTGAATCCCAACTGTCAGATTCTTTACTCCGCCTCACTGAACAGTCACTTCGGAGATTTCTCCTTCTGCTCAGTTCAAAGTCGGTTAAAGTGTTGGTTTTTCCGCTTTACTTCCGTAGTATTACGGTTCAGGGCTCTGTCTGCGGTACAGTAAGTACTTTAGGTAGTAGTCTGGGTTATTTGTGGAAATTGTAAAAGCTTTTCTCGGTCGGTTCGGCTGAACCGATCCAACATATTTGAACTCTGTGTTTTCCTTTAGTGTGTGGTTACCGGTTCTTATTGGTTTAAAAAAAAAAAAAAAAAGCGTTTTAACGTTTTTTTTCCAATACCCGTAACACTGTTAGAAACAGATAACGGAGTCTTGCCTTGCGGTTGCCGAAAAAAGGGTAAGTTTAGTTAGGTTGGCCACGTCTGAGAAACCCAAGGGAAAAAAATGGGTCCACTGGGTTTCAACACTGCAGTGAGTGTGGGGAGACCTTTGCTAAGGCCGATCCCCAGACCACCTGTGTTTATTGTCTGGGGTTTGACCACCTTGATACAGACTGCCAAATATGTAAAAACTTTCCTAAGTCTACCCTGGAAAAAAGATTAGGTAGACTTAGGGAAAAGGAGGCCGTGAAGTCCGCTGATCTGGATGGCCAGCCCGGTTTGGTTCCGACAGAACCAGAAGGAGTGGCCTCTGACCAGTGCGATACTTCTTCGGGCAAGAGGAGAGCCGATCCTGAGGGATGGGTTCCTACAAAAAGGAAACGTAAAGAAAAATCAGCCGGTTCGGATCTGGAGGTTCATGTTCCGACCGCTAATGAGATTGCCAGAGCGATTCGGATTGTTGAATCGCTTCACCCGGTTCCTTCCGATCCGGCTGCGCTAGCTAGGGGTTCGGTTCGGTTGGTTCCTCCGGTTCAGGATTATGCCCCTGAAGATTTTTATGAACTGGAATTTGAGGAGGAGGGGGATTATGAGCAAGATGATGATTATGATGGAGCAGAAAGTCTGGATGTGCCCATTGAACCGGACATCTCCCCAGACAGACGACCTTTTGTTTCCCCTCCTAGGCTCTCTGAGTCCCCTTCCCACTATCTGTTCTACAGAAAAGTGGCTGAAACCCTCCAGCTCCCTATCGAGGAGGCTATAGAGGATCAAGAGGAGCCTGATTTTGTTGAAATGATGGACATCCCAGAGTCCAGGAGGCTGTCTATTCCCCTACACAAATCGTCTGGGAAACAGACACACAAAAATGTTAAAGTCTCCAAATTCTGTACCTCCTGTTGATAGAAGAATGGAAAAGAGGTATACCTTATCAGGCTCAGACACAGAGTTTTTCTATCAGCAATGCAGCCATGTTGGGGTCGTGCAGGCTGCAGCCTGTGACAGGGCTAATGTTCCCTTGGCTTCACACACCCCAGATAAAGACTCCAGGAGGATGGATGCATTGGCAAAGAAACAGTACATGGCATCCTCTTTGGGACTCAGGCAGGCTAATTATATGGCCTATGCAGCCAGGTACCAGAAGTCCAGGTGGGACACTGTATTGGCACCGGCTAAACAGGCCTCCCTCCTGCTGGCCAAGGAGCTGGGGGAGGTGGCTGCTGATGGGATTGAGGCATCCAAGGTACAATTTCATGCTGCTGTGGACTCCAATGATGTGTCATCAAGAGTCATGGCTACATCTGTGGCTCTTCGGAGAATGTCTTGGCTCAGATGTACTAGCCTCTCGCAGGACACCCAGGCTAAGGCCATGGATTTCCCTGTGGAAGGTAATTCTCTGTTTGGGGAGCAGACAGAGAAAAAGATAGAGGAATATAAGACCACTTATAGGAGTGCACATGCCAAGGAGAGGCAGGCAGCTCCTCAAAGGCAGCATTCTAGGGGCAGGGGCAGGCCTTTTCATAGGCCTTTCTACCAAGCACAGGCCTCTTCTCCCTTTTCACAGAGGGGGTTCTTCAGAGGGAGAGGCAGAAGGGGGATGAGCAGGGCTGCATCCACTCCTCAGCCTAAGGTTCTGCCAAGCAGACACCCTGATGGGTCTGCCGGGTCGACTCTCCTATCCCTGTAGGGGGCAGGCTGGCTTACTGTGTCCAGGACTGGATGTCTGTTACTTCAGACAAGTGGGTCCTGGAAGTAGTAAGCCAGGGACTGGTTCTCAGCTTCAAAAAATTTCCGAAGATGAGAGCCAGATCTTTTCCACCTGCAAGTCTCTCCCGAAACACTTGCCCTAGAGGCAGAGGTTTCATCTCTTCTGACCTTAAGAACCATAGAGAGGGTTCCTACCCTACACCGGGGCAAAGGTCTGTACTCCAGGTACTTCCTTCCCCCAAAAAAGACAGGGGAGTGGCGACCCATCCTAGATCTAAGATACCTGAACAAACATCTTTTGAACCCAAGGTTCAAGATGGTGACTCTGGGAATAATTCTTCCCTCCCTAAGGCCAGGGGGACTGGCTAGCCTCCCTGGACCTCAAAGATGCCTACTTTCACATCCCCATCGGGTGATCCCACAGAAAGTACCTCGGGTTCAGATTGCCCTCACGCCATTATCAGTTCAAAGCAGCCCTTCGGTGTAACATCAGCTCCAAGGGTTTTCACAAAGTGCCTGGCAGTAGTAGTTGCCTTTCTAAGAAGGCAAAAGATTTCCATTTTTCCATATCTGGATGACTGGCTCATAGTGGGTCAATCTCCAGACCAAGTCAAGTCAGACCTGCAAGTGACTCAGCAAGTGCTCACTTCCCTGTGATTTCTTCTCAGCCTTCCCAAGTCAGTTCTCGAACCGGTGCAGCTTCTTACCTTTATAGGGGCAGAGCTAGATACTGTCAAAGTAAGAGCCTTTCTTCCCCTGGAAAGGGCAAGAGTTCTTATAGAGCTGGCTTTTTCCTTCAGACTTCAGGTGTCCCAACCAGCAAGGCACTTCCTTCAGCTCCTGAGCCTCATGGCAGCTTCTACAGCAGTGGTCCAAGGGGCAAGATTCCAGATGAGGGACATTCAGTTCCATCTGAGGGCCTTTTGGTCGCAAAGGAAGGATCCTCTTACTAAACTGTTTCCAGTGACTCGGACACTGATCCAAGCTCTTCAGTGGTGGCAGGATCAGGACAATTTAAGGCAAGGGGTCCCATTTGTCACTGAGTCTCATTCGGTGGTCCTTACCATAGATGCTTTCCTTTTGGGGTGGGGAGCCCGTCTGGGGGCTCTCACAGCCCAGGGTCTTTGGTCCCCTCAGGAATCCCTTCTTCTTATCAGTGTCCTGGAACTCGGTGCAGTTTTTCTGGCCCTGCAAACTTTCTCTGTCAGTGCAGGACAAGGTGGTTCAGGTCAGAACAGACAACGCCACCACCTTGTGGTACATCAGCAAGCAGGGAGGCACTCTGTCCATGGCCTTGTGCACGGAAGCCATGAAATTGTGGTCCCTGGCTTATTCTCTGCAGACCTCTCTGATGGCAGTCCACCTTTCAGGGAAAGACAGTGTGCTAGCAGGTTCACTGAGCAGGATCTCCCAGGGCCATCACGAATGATCCCTGGACCCACTGGTGTTGAAAGTGATTTTTTTTCAAGATGGGGCACTCCAGAGATAGATCTCTTTGCAGCCCCAGACGATCACCAACTTTCTCTGTTTTGTTGCAGACGCTCAGTCTTGGGCTCAGTCCCTCTGAATGCTCTGATGTTGAACTGGGAAGGGAAATTTCTCTATGCCTTTCCTCTATTGTTCAAGGTTCTGGTCGAGGTAAGGTCACAACCCTGCAAAGTGATTCTGATTGCTCCAGATTGGGCCAGGCAGCCCTGGTACCCCCTCTTACTGTCCCTAGCAGTCAGTCTTCCCCTGTCTCTTCCCAGGAATTACAACCTGTTAACCTCCTCTCGGGGGAGGATTTGGTACCCCAATCTTCAGTCTCTCAATCTCAAGACATGGCTCTTGAAGAGTTAGAGGTATGCAGATTTGCATCTGTCCCAAGGGGTTCTGGATATTTTCAAAGCCTCTCGAAAGCCTGCCACCAGAAAGACTTATAACTCCAAATGGAAAAGATTCAGCATTTGGTGTTCCAAGATGCATAATCTCCAGACACTGCTGAATTGCCTACAATTCTGGATTATATGGTCCATCTTAATGGCACAGGCCTCAGATCAGCTACTCTCAAGGTACACTTGTCAACTGTTTCTGCTTTTCTGTCAGTGGGAAAGCCTTCCTCACTCTCATCTCACCCTGTATTCTGTAAATTTTTCAAGGGATTGCTTCATACCAATCCTCCCTTTAGGGATCCTGCCCCTGCCTGGGACTTAAATATTTGCATTGCACAACTTATGCAAACCCCTTTTGAGCCTATGTCCTCAGCGGAGCTTAAGTGCCAAATTGTTCTCAAACGCTGTTAGCTACCTAGTGTAATCCCTGTTTTGCCAGTTATTTTCTGTATGTTCAGTTTGACTCCTCTACCGTTCTTGTACGTATTTACCTTGTAACCCTTCCAGGTCGCACCTGAAAATAGGCTCTTGGCTGTCTAGTGTGCTTACCCGGTTAACAAAAGCAAATAAATAAATAAATTGCTTAGCATATGCAGCCCCCCTTTGAGCCTTTGTCCTCAGCAGAGCTTAAGTACTTGACTTGGAAAACTGTGTTTTTGGTAGCCATTACTTCTGCCAGACGTATCAGTGAATTGCAGGCCCTGTCAGTGGAATCTGATTTCATCTCTTTTCACAGAGATAAAGTGGTCCTTAGAAGTAACAGAAAGTTCTTACCTAAAGTGGTTTCAGATTTCCACCTCAACCAGTCTATATCTCTCCCGGTTTTCTTCACTGACCATTCCTCCTCGGGAGAGAGGAGACTACACAGTTTGGATGTTAAAAGAGCCCTTAGCTACTACATAGAGCGTACCAAGGGTAACAGGTTTGATTCCCTCCAGTTGTTCCTCACTTTTGGGGAAGTGGGAAAGGACAAACCTGCCACCAAGAAAGCTATTGCCATGTGGATTGTTTCTTGTATACAATTCTGCTATGAGAAACTGGGAAAAATTCCACCTTCAGGCCTGAGGGCTCATTCCACAAGAGGTACAGCTGCTTCCCTGGCTGCTGCAGTACTTCAGAGCCTATTCCCGAAGTAGGTTCTGTCCCTCCTCCATGGAGGTACTGCTTGGTAGTCTGCAGATTGTCAGAATACAGCAAGACTTCATGTTGTTTGAAAAAAAAATTACTAACCTTAGTAATTATATTTCTTCTAATGGAGTCTTGCTGTATCCTGACCACCCTCCCTGTCTCCCTTCTCAGAACCTGGTTTTGGGAAGTGGGTGGGCAGGCGCAGTGTTACACCCCAGGGATGCTTCAAGCACACCCTCTGCTTTATCTGGGTGCTTTGTATTATAAGCTTTTATTTTTTGATAGGTTTTAGTTTTGGGTTTCCTGACTTGAGACTTCCTTTGGGAATCCAAAACTTTCTGTTGCCAGTTGGCTAGTTAAAAATGTTACAGTTTCCACAGTCAGTGAGTGGTTGCTCATAAGAATCTGACGGTTGGGTTTCAAAGTGCTGCAGACAGAGACCTCAACTGAGCTCGAGCTCAACGTTCTATGCACTGCATAGAAAATTAACCCTCTACACTCTGGGGCAGTTCAAAGGCTGGAGCTAACTACAGATTGTCAGAATACAGCAAGACTCCATTAGAAGAAATATAATTACTAAGGTGAGTATTTTTTTCTTCCAGACTACTTGCACAAAAACTGATGCCAGGGGCAAGTTCCTCAGGGTCTGAATAGGAAAACACAAGCGTTGGTATATACCAAGAGGCTCTATTTTTTGATTTACGTTTTTTTTCTCTTGCCAACTGAAAACAAGATGGCGGCAGCATGAAAGAAAAAATTCAGAGTACGAAAACAGAAACGTTTTTGTGAAAGCAGCAAAAGCAAATAGGATTCTAGGCTGCATAGCCTGGGGAATTGTGTCCAGGAGGAGGTAGGTGATCCTCCCTCTGTATAATGCCTTGGTCAGGCCACATCTTGAGTACTGCATGCAGTTCTGGAGACCTCACCTTAAGAAGGACATAGCACTGCTGGAGAGGGTTCAGAGGAGGGCAACCAGGATGATTCAGGGTGTGAGAGAAAGGACCTATGAGGAAAGGCTGGAAGTCCTTGGGCTGTACTCACTGGAGGAGAGGAGAGGAGAGACAGGGGACATGATAGGGGTCTTCAAATTTATGAAAGGGATTAACGGGGGCCGAGCCAAAGAAATGTTCAGGCTAAAGAAAAGAGGCACAACCGGGGGCATGAGTGGAAGCTGGAGGGGAGAACGCAGAAGGCATTACTTCACTGAGAGGGCGGTGGGGCCATGGAATGCTCTGCCCGGGAGTCTAGTGGAGGAGGGCACAGTGGAGGGCTTCAAGAGGGGGTGGGACAGGTGCATGGGTATACTGAAGCTGAAGATTACCCTCTTGGCGGCCAGGGAGAGCGAGCACCCAATAGGGGCTGGCTACCGAGCAGACACGAAAGACCGTCCAGCCTAATCTGCTGGCTTTTAGTATGTTAGTATGAAAGTTTTCATGTCGCCCATATAAATTTTTCCATAGGCTAAAATGGGACATGAAAAACTTCCATAATTTGAAAAGATTAATATTTTTTCACCAGATCTTTGAAATGTACCACCCTGACCCAGACCACATATACAGATGCACATTTGAAGCCACGCACACACACCATTCGCTCTCTGGAGCCTGACAAAAGAATTGTGCAAACGCTGAGGATTTTTCACATTTTTGACACTCCGCAGCTCTGCAACCATACATCTAACCGGAACAAAACTTTCCAGATCCGGAGATCTACGGCTGGACACCACGCATGCAAAATGTCAGGCAAATCAGACAAACGGTTGCAAATGTTTTTTTATAATGGGTGAAAGTCCCAACCATGTGATAGTATACTTATGAAATGGGCACCCAAAATAAAGGTTCTGATAGGCTAACACTGATCATATGAACGTGCAGCGATCTAGCTTGCCACATGGTCATCCTGGTACTTAGCTTTGTCATAAATCATCACCTCATTACATTTTTAAAAACTTGGCAGCCTTTTTTCCCCCCCTTTCTAAGCAGTCACTGTAGTTTTTTAGCTAGTACCCACAGTCCAGCAGTATATCATCCACACACACACCCCCTGCCACCAACCAAAACAAACCTGAACATACTTGAAAGAAGTGCAGTTCACTTGCTTTTGTCAAGCAGCAGTTATTTCCCATCAGTTTTGGAAGCCTTTTTTTGACCGCCTTTTAGCCTTGCGCTCATGCTGTTTAACTTGTGCTTCTCCAGACAGTATTTTACAAATAAGTAAAAAATCCTCTAACCTCTGTTATCATTCCCCTCCTTTCTGACATTGCTGGTAGGGAAGCCCAGCCCTGTCCTGGTCTTGCTGCAGGTATACAGTGCAGCTGAAACAGCCACTTCCACAAAGCTACCAACTCACTGCTCTGTCTCTTTCTCCAGACATGTCGAGCGCTCTCTCTCTTTCCGCAGACATGTAATCACTTGTGCTTTCTCTCCCCCTCCCACCACCAAAGACAGTACTGACGCAGCAACCCTTTCAGCAATTAGCGGCCAGTCCTCATTAAAATAGCATTATTAATGCATCACATACAGGTGGGGGGGCGCGAGGCAGCACTGTAAAAGGTAAAAACTACAGCTGTGGATACCGCATGGGGTCAAAATACCGAACTGAAATCTGTAAATACAAACAAGTTCCAGTAAGTGGAAGGACAATTTTAGGTAAAAATTTCACATTAATTCTAAGTTTTATAATTTTAAAATAATGTTCTTTAATAATTACATTATTAACACTAAAAGCCCATTTTGAGTGCAGTAAAACATGCCAGGTTGTGCATTATGTTAGATCACTACACTTTCGGGTGGTTGCAGACACTCTGCCTGCAGCCTTGTCTCACAACGTACTCCTCCAGCGTAATGCACACCTTGTGTGTTACTGCTACTATATATACTGTTTTGTGCAACACCTGTGATTATATCTTCAGGCACTTATCAATGATATTGTTGCTTCCTCTGGACCTACGGTGAAAATATCGAAATACTTTCACTCTAGGTCTCGAGGCAGAAATATTTTCACTACAGGTCTCAAGGGGCAAAAAAAATTCTTACCATAGATTTTCATTGGCTGGAGCCAGCAGTGTGAGCAGCACAGTCAGAATGTAGCTGCTGACTTGCATGCTGGCTCCCAATCACACTTTCACAACTTTGCTGACTCTCCTGGTGCACTTTCACTTTCTTCCCAATTTTCTTTAAAAAAAAAAATATAATGCCTCAAAATGAACTGCCAGCACAAACACATTTTTATGTTCTACTCTGCCTGTCTCCTACCACATGAGGCTATCCGCTGACATTTCTGTTCTCTTATCTCCCTCCCCATTCCAAGAAGGTCTGCATGTCTTATTCCGGCACTCCAGTAGACCTCACGCCACCAACTGACACCTTAGCTCTGCACTCCTCTTTGGGCAACACTGCTCGCTCCACTCTCGGCTGCACTAAAGGAAGCAAAAACGAATCACAGCTTTAAGATGTGCTGATGCACTGATACAGTAGCATTAGCTGAGTCAAACTAAAACAATCCTGCTCAGTCATCCTGAATCTTCGCTCGGACATCTGAAAGTACTGAATTAAACAAAAAACTCCTTAAAAACAACACAAAACTGATAAAAAATAAATGGTGTTACATAAATGGAGATATGCCATGGCTGCATCAGAAATATGCCTGATATTTTTCACTTATGTAGTTTGACCTTTGACGTTACTTATTTTGCCAGTCGTGATGTCGTGAAATCAAACTGCATCGGGGAAATATTGGCATATTTCTTATGGGCAGGTATATCCCTCATACATACTATACAGTTCTGTATATATTTTTATATATGTACACACAGTAAACGTATTGGGGATACGAGGGCTGATTTAGAATGATAATTTTTATCTTCAAAGAAGGGCATTGTTCTTTTGATATGTCACGAGTGGTGAAACCATGAGTGCAATAGACCAGTACCCTCAAACAAAGTTAATATCAGTGTTCCCCATTCATTGTTTTAGGGCGGTGGGCCACCACCCTATATTTTTTTTACCACCGCTCTATATTTTTTACCACCACCCTATATTTTTTTCCCCACCACCCTATATTTTTATCCATTTTTTTAATAAAATCCTCCAAAATTCTTTTATTGACATCCTTTATTGCAATACTACCCATTTAAATACCAGCACACTGTATGTTACTTAAAAGCTACTTATGCACATGTACAGTGCATATAGGAGGTCCCGAAAAATAACGCATCATTTGACCCGATCACCATTGCCACCGCCCTATATTTTCAGAGAGTGGGGAACCCTGAATATCTTATGTCGGCTCATGTCATATTTGATTTATACAGCAGGTGTGTTTAGGTGGTTTGTGATAGAAATGGAAAAAAACTACAAAAGTAAAACATGTAAACTATATAGTTTACTGTATATCCGGTCAAAAAATAAATAGCATCTCACATTTGTTTATTGAGAGATTTACCAGGAAAGACCATCCAAGCCATAATAGCGCATTTCCAGAGGTGTCCTGGGGGGAAAATAAGTGAAGATGGTCATTGAACATGCGAGAATACATTTCTGAGCATGCTCTCAATGTGACCAAAATGAGTGGGATACATTTCTGAGCATCCATAGTGACCAGCTTCATATGTATGTATTAGGTTGCTTCAGTTATGCCTGTCTGGTTTGGAATGATTTTTTAACCTTTGTTTACCTGGGAGAGAGACACTAAGCTGAAAGCTTGTTTACAGGTGCAGCCTGGGAGCACAAGGAAGTTAAGTAACTTGCTCAGGGTCACACAGTATGCAAGTGGGGGCTGTGGGATTCAAACCCAGGTCTCCAAGTTTGCAGCTCAGAGCCTTAAACCACTGCACTATATTGCTCACTTGCATGAGTGGCACAGCCACAAGTGCACTGTGGCAATAGCGTCAACATTTCAAACCAGATAGCATGCATATCTGAAGCTACCTCATCGGATAATTGATGTGTACCATGGGAATCCCCAACTTTATTGGTTTGTCTATGTTTACTTCTGTGTAAATATAAAAAAAAAAAGTGATGTTGTGCGGAAGCCTAAAACAGCAGACTGTGGGAAGGGAGCTCCTAAGGTGAACAGTGCAAGAGAGGAAGAAGAGGGTCAGTTTAGAGATGCAGTCAGGGGAAACTCGGGTTACTTGATGGAGGCTGATATAGAGTGTCACAATAAATTTGAGCTACTAAGCAACCTAGAGGGGGAGGAAGGGGTTGGTGGAAATGAGGAAACTTATACAGAGGCCGGGGGGAGGGAGTCGATACCCATAGGGCATCACAGACCAGCTATGGAAAGGATAGACATAGTCCCAGAGGGAGGGAAATATATATGTTAAGCAAATGGGGAGATGCAACATATTCCAGACATGAGGGAGGAAAGCATGATTGGAGAGAAACTGGGAGACAAGGAGGTGGAGAGGAGCCCTTCAGCTGGGAGGTCAGTACCAAGGATGGAGCCCTAGCTAAAGGGGACCCACAGAGAACCTCTGGAAGCAGGGGTACTATTACAAGGGGGGAGGATGGTGGTGTGGGGGAAGGGGAAACCATCAGGGCCAGGATAAATGGTTCAGATAAGAGAGGGTTAAAGGGGACACCTATTCAGAGGGGGTTTGAGTTAAGTGGGCAAAATAGCAAGGGAGGCAGAAAGGGGAGGGTGACAAGGGGGTCTCTAATAAGGCAGGAAGACTCCCATGAAATTGAGATCATGAATAAAGGGGAAGGGGGCTGAGAGGGCATAGTGGAGGTAACCATAAGGATGATGGCGGTGTTAAGGTTCTGTTACTGGGAGACTCGATGATTAGGGGTATCCATTGGGAGGGACAGGGGGGTGGATGCCACAGCCAGGTGAAGGTAGTGAGTATCTCTGGGCTGACAGGCACAGAGCAAAGTTCATGGTGATGAAATGGTTAGGGATTGTGGAGGGAAACCGATTTCGCATTTGGGAACTAATGATCTAGAGGGAAATAGCATTTTGAAATCCAAGCAAGGTTCCAAGAACTTGCCAGAGTCTGTCGGGATAATGGATGCAACATTTCCTTTTGGAGATATTGCCAGTACCAAAGGCCTCATTGGAGAAAAAAAGAAGATTCACAGAGGTTAATGACTGGCCCAGGAATGGGGTGAAGAGAATGGGTTAGTGTTAGGAACTGGAATGGAGTTTGGGATCATAAGGGACTATATGCCAAGGACAGGTTTCATCTTGCCCCATTAGGGAAGGAAGTCCTAAACAGGGATGGCTGACACATACAAGAAAGGTGGGGTTTAAACTTGTAAGGGGGAAGGGATGAGGGAGGGGTTGACCAGAAGCCCTCTCTCCAGATGAGGGAGTAGCCGCTAGCCCAAGAGGGGAGGGGGAAACAGACTGGAGGTGGAGGTTTCAGGAGGAGCAGGGGATGGAAGTATAAGGAATCTGGGTGGGTTCACAAAGAGGACTGGTGGATAAGGGTGGTAGGTTAGTAAATGCCAGGAGCTTGGGAAACAAGTTGCTTGAGTTCCAGGCCATGCTGTTCGAGGGGTGGATGTGGCGTGTCACGGAGACGTACAACAAAACCACGACTGGGACCTAAATGTACAGGGATACACTATGCTTAGGAAGGATAGAAAGGAGGTCAGAGGGGTGGAGTGGCTATGTTCATTAGAGATGATATAGAAATTGCCATGGTAGAAGAGGCAGAGGGAAACGTGGAGGCCTTATGGGTCACTCCACGATCCCCAGCAGGAGATAAGGTCAAGCTGGGAGTAGCATATAGGCCCCCGGGATGAGTGATGTTCTAGAGGATGGTTTGCTGGACAACATCATTGCCCAGTGTGGTCCAAAAGGGAAGGAGTGGTGTTGATGGGGACCTTAATATGCCAGGTACAAACTGTGGAACCATGTCCCCTAAGGGCCAAGGAGCAGAGGCTGCTGGATGGCTTCCAGGATGTGTTCTTAACACAGCATGTGATGGAGCCCACAAGGAGGGACATGTCCTGGATGTGGTTCTGCAGATGGGGATCTGGTAAGGGACATAGCTGTACAGGACCCCTGACTGGGAGTGACCACAATACTGTCTGGTTTCAAATAAGCATGGGGGAGTGGGGTGAGATCTAGGACACTGGCAGTGGACTTCAGGGGGGCAGACTTTATGGGCATGGGAATATTCTCAAGGATCACTTGAAGGATTAGCTCAATGACAAGTGGAAAGGAGATGGGAGGTCATAAACGGGACTTCATGAAGCAGTCAGGATCTGCGCTATAGTTGAAACGTAAGGAGCAAGGTCACGAAACCATGCTGGTGGTCCAGTGAGGTACAGGCAGTAGTCGAGAAAAAGAAGGCGGCCTACAAAAAACATAAAACAACAAGAGGGGATAGGGATAAGGAATGTACCAGCTTGCATCTAGAAAAGTCACCCATTTGGTGAGGGGAGCAAAGTCCAGAAGAGCAGCGGCTGGGACAGGGAACATGGAGGGGAAAAGGGTCTTCGGCACATTGAGGAGCGGAGAAAACTAAGGGCCATCTCAGCAGATTGAGATCAGAAGGAAGGTGGGTGGAAGAGGCAGGGACCAGGCAGAGGTATTTAACAAGTACTTTGCCTCTGTGTTCACTAGGGAGGGGATGGGATATCTACAAAACAAGGCATGAAGGGATGGAAGCAGCAGGGTGGGATCAGGGAGCAACAGAAATGGAGCAAGAGGGAGGGAAAGGTACCCCAGGGGGTCAGATCTGGATAAGGATAAAAGACCAGTAAGGGAGGACGGATGATGCTATCTCCACCAAAAGGTGTGTAGTCCTCAAGGCCCCAAAAGAAAACAAATCTCCTGGATGGATGGCATTCATCCGGTATACTATGGGAATTGGGCGGACATACTGGCTGCACCTCAAGGAGCTTTTCAGCAGGTCACTTGAGACAGGGAGGGTACTCTAGGATTACAGAGAGGCATGGGTACCAACCATAAAGGGGGTCAGGAAGTACTAGGTAATTATAGACCCATCAGTTTGACCTCGTGGTGGGAAATTAATGGAGAGTATTCTAAAGGAACGATTGGGGTGTACTTTGGAGGAGGTGGGAGGTCTGGATAGTCGGCAACATGGGTTTGTGCCAGGTAGATCATGTCAAACCAACCTTGTGGAGTTCTATGAATGGGTAACATCAGAACTGTACAGGGGTAAGCCTGTGGATGTATTATTCTTGGACTTCAGCAAGGCGTTGACTCTGTCCCCACAATGGTCTGGTGGAGAAACTGATGGGGTTAGGAGTAGGCCCTTTGATGGTCAGATGGATTAAAACTGGCTAGCTGGACGTGACTCAGAGAGGTGGTTCTGTGGGGAGCTCTCTAACCCTAGAGAGGTTGGTAGTGGGTACCACAGGGCTCGGTCCTGGTCCGATCCTGTTTAATGGCATACATATCGACATCAGGGAGGGTATAGGTGTGAAATGAGTCTCTTCATGGATGACTCCAAGATGGGAGCAGTAGTTGAGGGAGAAGAGGGGAGGGTGGCCCTGCAAGGGACCTGGACACCCTGGAAAGCTGGGCTCACACATGGAAATTAAATTCAATATCACCAAGTGCAGGTGTGCATCTTGGTCGGGAAACCCTAAACACAGGTACACCTGGGAGGGGAGGCCTGGAGGCCTCAATAGGGGAAAAGACCTAGGGGTCATGGTGGATACATGTATGAATAACTCTGAGCAGTGCAGGAGGAGCAGCTAGTAAGGCAAACAGGATGTTGGATGCATGCAGGGGATCACCTCTAGGAGCAGGGAAGTGATTCTGCCGCTGTACAATGGACTGGTTAGACCACACCTTGAGTACTGTGTACAGTACTGGAGACCACATTTGAAGAGGGACATACAGCTCCTGGAGAGGGTACAGAGGAGGGCAACAAAGATGATACGAGGGCTAGGGATTTGACTTATGAGGACAGACTTGAGGAGCTCTGCCTGTTTTCATTGGAGGAGAGGAGAGACAGGGGGCATGATTGAGGTCTCAAGTACCTCAAGGGAATAAATAGGGTAAACATGGAGGGGATCTTTAGACTAAAGCAGGGAGGTATCACCAGAGGGCATGGTTTGAAGTTGGAAGGTGGAAGGTGAGGGGGGAAAAGAGGAGGAGGTTTTTCACCGAGAGGGTGGTGGACCCTTGGAATGCACTGCCTGGTGAGCTGGTTCAGAGATCCACAGTGGAGGGCTTCAAGAGAGGGTGGGACAGACACAGAAAGTGGATGTATCAGATGATGGCCTGTCCCGGTGGGGTGGGGATGGATGATAGGGGTTTCTAGAGAACAAGGGATGGGAGGATCTCGGCACCCAACTAAGGATCTAGGTTCGAGCAGACTCGATAGACCGTAAGGCCTAATCTGCTGGCAAATAGTATGTTAGTATGTTAGTATGATGAGAGAAAAATATTTTCTTTCAAAAAATTGTTTCTTAGCTTTATGTGTGATCGGAGTCGGTTGTTGATCAATCGGTCTTTATTTTACCAGGCAAAACACCATTGAGTGAACTCATTTTCAAGGTGGGCAGGTAGAATAAGTATAAGGTACAATAAGAAAACAGTATACAAAATACAGAATATGGGTACACAGGATGAATACATATTGATGTGGGGCTATACAATAAAGAATTCTGAAGAATAAATAGAGAAAACAAAAGTCTGTAAACAGTATTTACAAGGATATTGCAGTTTACAATATATAAAAGTGCCTGCAAGTAGTAGTATAAAAGTATCCGTGAGGCAGCATATAAATTAATACTAGGTTACCCATTGAGCGCGTCACATATAGGGAGGGAAGAGGATGTGGGGACATTTTGCGTAGTAGAAGGGAAGAGGAAAGAGCAGAATGCAAAAGGAGGCAGGAGGAAGGAGGAGTTACAAAGTGATGGGAGGCACCAAATTTACTTAGCGAGAATGGTGGCAAATGCAGACAGGTAATACCAGGCCACAATCGGGGGAAGCATTTACATGCCTCCTTGATGGATCTTGAATAAAGTGTCTTGAATGAGGCCAGGGAGATAGTATGGGACACCTTAAGGGTTTATTGAGGACTTACCGTATCTTGATTTGACCTTAGGTCTGGATAAGGTAATATAAGTGGAGCTTCTCAGTGCATAGTTGCTTATTTGTACAGTACTTAAAGGTAGACAGTCAGTCATGTACTTGGGCACCTTATTTGTGATTACTCTAGATATCCAGAAGGCAGCATTTCTTTGTCTTCTGAAAGTGAGTGATGACCAGCCAACTAAGGTGTAGAGGGAGCAGTGATGCATAGAATACTGTGCACCAGAGATAAATCTTGTGGCTCTGTGGTACAGCACATCAAGTTTGGCTAGTGCAGATGCAGGAGCTTGGCCATAAAGGAAGTCACCATAGTCCAGAATCGATAGGAAGGTGGATTGGACCAGCCTTTTTTTAGCATCCTGAGTCAGCAGGTGTTTGATCCTATAAAATAGGCCAAGTCTCTGCTTAAGCTGTTTTATTATTTCCTTGATATGAGGAAGGAAGGAGAGATTATGGTCAATCCAGACCTCCAGATACTTGAAATTGGGTATGAAGTCTAATGATTCATCTAGGAGAGTAAAAAGCCTCGGTACGGATCCTAGGGTAGCAGGATTAAGGGTCATAGATTAAGGGAGAGAGAAGCATCACCTTAGTTTTTTTAGCGTTCAAATGAAGCTTCCGGTTCTGTAGATTTAATTGAATCTGTTTAAATTCCTGCTGTAAGTCAGAGCAGGCTGCTTCCGGGGTATGTTTGCTAATGTAAAGGACCGTATCATCTGTGAAAAGATGAATATTTGCAGATGTTGTTCCTGAGTTGATGGTATTAATGTAGAGTGCGAAGAACAGTGGTCCCAATATGGAGCTTTGTGGGACACCCCTGAACAAGGATTTCAGCAGCGAGAATTCCCCTTCTGCTTTTACCTGTTGAAGATGACCTATGAGGTAGTTTGAGAACCATCTCATGGAATAGGGGTCAAGGTCCGTCGTACAGAGAGTGTGTGTAAAAGCAGGTCGTGGTCAACTGTGTCGAATGCCTTGCTTAAGTCCAGGAATACTGCACATACAAAGTTTTTGTTATCAAGAGCGCCCCGCCAGTCAGTCACTTTTGCAAGGGTCAAAATTGTACTGTGTCATGGCCTAAATCCTGATTGCAGAGGATTAAACAGCTTTGAGGATTGCAGGTGCTTTCTAAGTTGTGTACTAACTAGTTTCTCCTACATTTTAGAAAGGATAGGGAGTAGGGAAGTGGGTCTGTAGTTATTCAGATCACCAGATTTGTAGAGTGGGATCACATTGGTGGTTTTCCAAATATGTGGGATATCACCTTGCATAAGCGATAGGTTGAAGAGGTGCATAATTGGCACAGCCAGGATGTGGTGACTAAGTTTTAGGAAGTATGGGTCAATTAAGTCTGCACCCACACTCTTTCTACAATCCAGCTGTAAAATTAAATCCTCCATGTCTTTCAGAGATACAGGCTGAAAAGCAAAGGCTGTGGCATTCACCGAGACGTTAGTGCTAGTTTTGCTGGATCCTGTACACCAGGTTGAGAGTGGAGGTTACTGGCCGGGGAAGCATCGAATGCAAGGCCTGCAGTGGCAAAGTGGTTATTGAGAAGGTCAAGGATTATAGGTTTATCGGTCACTGTGGTGGAACCAGAAGTGATTTTACCAGGCAGAGAGTTAGAAGATGCATGACCTTCTATATCCTTGAGCTTTTTCCAGAATGTGGCAGAACGTTCAGAGGAAGAGTCCAGTTCGGTATGGAAATAATTTGCTTTAACCTCTCGGACCATCTTCGTACAGCGGTTCCTAGCCATCGTAAATGCTGTCCAGTCTGCCGGGATTTTGGTTCTCCAAGCTTTTTTCCATAGTGAATCTCTCTAAAGCAATGCAGCCTTCAACTCTGCTGTAAACCAAGTACAGGACTGTTTTTTTGTTCAGCTTTTAATTAGGGGTGCATGCTTATCAATTTACCCTGAGGACAATTTCCTGGAAGATATCATACGCAGCATACACTATTTTGGCTAAATAGAAGTGCTGCCACTTAAATGAGTTCTGTAGGTTGAAAAGAAATGCATAGGGGTCCAGGTCTCTGCAGTTCCTCTTGAAGGTGTATTTGGAGGTGGAGACTGGTTTTGTTATGGATCTCACACAGGCAATGAAACGGTGGTCGCTGATGTCAGTGAAGAAGACACTAACTAGCATGAGTAAGTAGGTGAGCTCTGTTTACTAAAAATAAGGTCTAATAGGGTACTATTGCTCTCTTTTTTTTTTTGTTTGGACGCGTTGCTTCCGAGATGAGTTGGGATGATCTGAAGGAATCGCAGATGTCTTTGAGAGGATTGGAGACACTGGAAAAACAATTGAGGTTAAGGTCACCCTTAATGACTTCTGAGGACAGTGCACCCAGGGTGCTACTTAAATGTTTTAGTATCTGCAGTCCTGCCGGGGTGCCTAGCAGCCTGTGACGTAGAATGCAACAGAGGATGAGAGCTTGACCTTGAGTGTCAGGCTGTCAAATTCTTTGGGGACTGAAGTGGAATCCAAGACAGAGGTAACAAATTTGTCATGCACATATATGGATACTCCTCCTCTTCTGGCCTGCTTATCAATTCTGAAAATGTTATAAGATGGGATGTTAACCTCAGAGTCCAACATGTTAGGTCTGAGCCAAGATTCGGAGACCACTAGGACATCTGGTCTGACACATCCAGGCCTGTATAGATTCAGACTTCTTTAAGGAGAATACAGGCATTTACATGCAGAAAACTCACACCTTTAATACAGGCTAAGTCTGCCGGAGAAGATAGCTCAGCAAGTGGGCCATGGTTCAGCTCAGCATTGCCAGAACATAAAAATAAGAGCAGCAAAAGTTTTTTAATTGCACCTGTAATCAGTCTGTGGTACCTAATCCACTCCCGTTTGTGGCGATGTTCATGAACATTTTGGGGGGGGGGGTCCACAAGGGCGACTACCAAGAGAACCCATTGTTGCATAGATGAGCACCCTAGCCGTAAAAAGCATAGAAATCCAAAGTTCACGGATTGGTGTAAATGAAGCTGTGCCCACAACGAGTTTCACGGAAATTCAGTACATTCAAATTAAAATAGTTAAACTGCTGTACTACATTATTTTCTGTCGTGGAAGGTATACATTGTCACTGTGCCATTGTAAAGCTATCCTTTTCCACACTGACCATGTTCAGACTAGCGGTCCACTCACCAACATACTGATTGATCCATTTCTCTTAGAGGTGTATTGGATGGCTTGTTCAGACACACAGCTATGGCTGGTGGGCAGTGCTTCACTCAGAATATGTATGTGTGTAGCAGTATGGGTAGAGCGGCACAGACATGCTTGCCATGTTTTGAAAAAGGCAGGATTTGATATACTCAGCTTATTGGGAGGAATATGAAAGGAGTTTTTTTTGTTTCTTTTGGCATCTACATATATATTTAGGTACAGATTTTTACTATTTGCGCTAAAGTCAGCACTTCACTCAGATAGTGAAAGTGACAGTGCAAGAGGGAAGAGAGCATTTCAGCTGTCAGGGAGCCTGCGCAGGTGAATTCTGCTTTCTTGTGCACAGTGGGTGGTGTAAAGCTGCAATGAACAAGAAGTCGTAGATCGGTGGCCTATCATAAGTATTTGTGGACAGGGTAAGAAAGGTTTCATTGTTACTGTAAGATTCTGGAAAATGAAATTGGGCCTGTTCTTTATTTTAGTGGTTAGTTTGTTGGTGAAATGGGGAATAGTATTTTTAACTGTTGGGGCAAGTACTGTTTTTACAGTAGTAACGTGGCTGCAACAAAACAAAAATTACTGGAAGTCATTGACCTCTGAGTATGCTTCGTTTTGGTTGGCATAAGTAGTAACATTTGTCAGAATATGTCCTGAGAACGACATGGCAAATTGTACCTCTTAACCAATTAAAACCCATGAAGATATCTACCCGTTTTATAAATAAAAATATAAATCTATAGTACATATACAGTTGTAATTAGGATTGAATAGGGTGCTCAGCATTAAACCCCTAATTTTCAGCCTTAATTCTTCAGTTCCGTATAGTGGAATTGCAGGAAGTATGCATGCACTGGCGGGGTGCAAGGTCTCTTAGTATGACTAGTTTCGTGAAGGTTGGATGTCTAGATTCCGACATCCAGGTAGTGCAAATCAGGGATTTGTTGCTGTTTTTTTGCTCTCACCTACAACAGAAATTATTTGGAATTTTCTCCTGAAATTTTTTCAGTTAAATATTTTTTTATTGGTTTCCAAATATAATGCAGAAAAAACAAGATACATACAGTATGGAATGTCTTTTACAGTCACGTACATCATATTTGAGATTGCTTGGATATTTATGGTTACCTGTTAAGGAGCTTTGATGTTGAAACCTTCAGTTTAAGGCAAAGACAAACTGATGCTTACTATACGTTATCTCCAAACTATGCCCCGGCCTTTTCATCTTGTTAAGGATATTCCCTCACTAAATATCTATTATAGAATCTGGGGTCTTACCTGTGGTCTGGATTTTGCACATATCTGCGCTCCGCAGTAACGTATGAGGGGAACCCTTATGTCTAAATCCTGCAGTAACTTTCTTCAGAGGACTAAGTAGGAGGTACTACTGCTGCTGAGTGCCATGGCATAGATGACTAGTAAGTTGTACATTCCAGTTGTCTCCTTTGTAACAGGCACCTAAGATAAAAGTTAACACAGAGTAACCAAGCAATCTAGACCAGTCATTGTATCTCCCTTCTCATTGTATAACTGTCGACGTGTATCTGCAATCTAATGCAAAGGGTCGTCATACAGTTTCATATAAAACAAAAGAAATACTGTATTGCATAAATACAAGAAACACTCTTCAACTTTAAACAAAACAGGAAAAAAAAGAACAGAAACCCTATCGCGAACTTATTGTACTCCTAACATCACCTTGTCCTACATACTTAAGATAGTATGTGTGTTAGATTGGTTTTAAGGTTAAGGGTAATATGCATAATATGCATCCAGTTGTACATCATCAACATGGAGTCTCAAATTGACTCACTATACCAATCAGCCCACTCCTGCCCTGGCTGCTACATAGGCCATGTATGGGGCCCAAGACTGCTGAAATCTGGCTTTCTGATCAAGTGTATTATGTGACCTTCTGTCTAGCGCATGTAACTGGGGAAGGGATGCGGAAAATGTTTCACAGGGTAGGTATATTTAGAGTTCTCCAGTTCCTCAGTAAATTCCTTTTTACTTGCATGCTTAGTAGCATTAGCCACCTGAAGTGCTGGCGTAATGGGGGAAGGGCTTCTGATTTCATGCCCAATAATAAGAGGAGCATTTAGAGGGACCTGTGTCCTCAAAATCTTGGTGGTTTCTACAGTTATGGCTTTCCACAGTGGGACTATCAGAGAGGGCATTGCCATAGAATGTGAAATATATTTCCTCCCGGATTTTGGCGTCTCCAGCAGTTATCTTGCTGGAGAATTTTGGCCTTTTTCAGTATCTAACATACTAACATGCTAAAAGCCAGCAGAATAGGCCTGTCAGTCTTTCATGTCTGCTCAGTCTCTGGAGTTCTATACCATGAGTGGAGTATTTTATTGTGAATCAGCCTGCTACGAGTGTCCCTATTTGTCGTTTGGCCTGTGCTCCAGCATTGCCCCCAGCTCTCTTCTGAAATTTGAATTTGCAGCATCTTTTCCCACGTGATCCATGAAGCAGAGGTGGAACTGGGGAGTGTGTCTCTAAGAGATGCATAAATCAATCCCACCATGCCCTTAGAAACGTGTAACCAATTACCTAGACTCAAAGAGGGTGGTTATCGAGTCTGAAATTTGGTAAGGATAGGTTTTAGTGGTGCTCTTATTTGAAAATATCTCCAGAGGTCAGATTTGGGTAGGGACCATCTCCCACATATATTTGCATAGGTGCCGACTTTTAAGGTGTTCGAGTCCAGAAGGTCTCCGATAAACTTAATGCCTGCCATCCACCATGTTGGCCACATCACTTGTTGGCCATCAGTAGTAATGTTTGGATTGCGCCAGACCGGGGTGAGTGAAGGGGGGGGGGTTAAGAGAAAATCCCAGTTTGTGTTGGAGTGCCTGCCGGTAGGAATGGGCAGCATTTACCACAGGATGAAAGTTTAAATATGTGGGGAGTCTAGAATCCAAGAGAGATGCCAGAAGAGGGGTATTGGCAATATTCTGTTCGATTTCTAGCCATTGTGGGGTCCTCTGCAGTGCCATCTGGAACCATCTCAGGGTTTGAGAGCATTGGTATGCAATTTATCACCTCCATCCAGGGAGCCCCAACCCCCCGTGTCCAGTGGGCTCTAAGGGTATTTTACTATACCGAGGTTTGTTCCTACCCCAGAGGAAAGAACCTATCAGCCGGTCTATGTTCTGCAGCCATTGTCATGAGAGCTTCAAGGGAATGTGGGAGAACAGATAGTAAAATCTTGGGCCATGGCCAGTTTAAAAGCTGCTGTCCTACCTGTTCAACGCCTACGTATCGGACATAAGGACAGGAATCAGGAGTGAGATGAGTCTCTTTGCAGATGACTTGAAACTGGGGGCGGTGGTGGATGGGGAGGAGGGGAGGGTGGCCCTACTGGGGGACCTGGAGGCTCTGGAAAGATGGTCTAGAAAGTGTAAGCTGAGGTTCAATGCAGGGAAATTCAAGGTACTCCACCTGGGGGCCAGAAACCCAGGTCAAGTGTACACCCTGGGGGGGGGAATGCTACGAGTCTCGATGGCTGAGAGGGACCTGTGGGTGGTGGTGGATGTCAAGATGAACAACTCAGAGACTTGTAGGAGGGCAGCAGCCAAGGCCAACAGGATGCTGGGATGCATCGCTAGGGGATCACTTCCAGGAGGAGGGAAGTGATACTCCCTCTGTATAACTGCTTGGTCACACCTTGAGTACTGCGCAAGGTTTTGAGGCCACACTTAAAGCGGGACATTAACCTCCTGGAGAGGGTCCAGAGGAGGGCAACCAAAATGATTTGGGGATTGGGGGACAGGACCTATGAGGAGAGGCTCAAGAGCTAAATATGTACACATTGAAGAGAGAAGGGACCGTAGGGACATGATAGAGGTCTTTAGGTACATGAAGAGGGTAAATGGGGAGGAACTAGTCGGGGTGCTTCAAGGAAGGAGGAAGGGGCCACTAGGGGCATGGCTGGAAGCTGGAGGGGAAGATTCAGGGAGAAAGGAGGAGGTGCTACTCACTGAGAGGGTGGTGGAGCTGGAATGCACTGCCTAGGGGGCTGGTGGAGGCAGAGACAGTGGAGGAGTTCAAGAGGGGTGGGACAGGTACAGGGGAAGGGTTGTGGAAGCAAAATCCAATGCAGCAAGAATATCCGGAACTGGGAAGGGAGAAGCCAGAGAAGGCGAGGGGGACAGCAAGGTCAGCACCCAGGTTGGGGACTGACCAAACGAGCAGACACGAAAGACCGCTAGGCCTATTCTGCTGGCATTTTAGTATGTTAGTACCTGCCATTGAGAGAGTAATTTTTTGCCAGTGCTCTAGTTCTCTTTTACATTCAGACATCAAGGGTAGCAGGTTGTTGTCCCACCATTTATTGATCTGGGTACTTATTTTGATGCCCAAATATGTTATAGTGTTTTTTGCCTATTTAAAACGTGCGTTAGGTATGGATTGTTGACAGCAGAGATCATTTAGGGGGAATAATTCTGTTTTTGATGTATTCATTTTAAGGCCGGAGACTGTTGAAAACTGTTTTAGCAGTGAAAGTAAAGAAGGGGTGGCGTGTTGTACATTGCTTAAAGTGACCGGTAGGTCATCTGCATATACTAACATACTAAAATGCCAGCAGAATAGGCCTAACGGTCTTTCGTGTCTGCTCGTTTGGTCAGCCTCCACCCTGGGTGCTGACCTTGCTGCCCCCCTCGCCTCCTCTGGCTTCTCCCTTCCCAGTTCCGGATATTCTTGCTGCATTGGATTTTGCTTCCAGAACCCTTCCCTGTACCTGTCCCACCCCTCTGAACCCTCCACTGTGTCTGCCTCCACCAGCCCCTAGGCAGCACATTCCATGGCTCCACCACCCTCTCAGTGAAGTAGCACCTCCTCCTTCTCTTCTGAATCTTCCCCTTCAGCTTCCACCCATGCCCTCTAGTGGCCCCTCCTTCCTTCCTTCAAGCGCCCCAACTGTTCCTCCCTATTTACCCTCTTCATGTACCTGAAGACCTCTATCATGTCCCCCCAGTCCCTTCTCTCTTCCAGTGTGTACATATTTAGCTCTTCGAGCCTCTCTTCATAAGTCCTGTCTCCCAAGCCCCAAGTCATTTTGGTTGCCCTCCTCTGGACCCTCTCCAGGAGAGTAATGTCCCTCTTTAAGTGTGGCCTCCAAAACTGCAGTACTCAAGTCTTGACCCTCACCAAGCAGTTATACAGAGGAGTATCACTTCCCTCCTCCTGGAGGTGATCCCCCTAGCGATGCATCCCAGCATCCTGTTGGCCTTGGCTGCTGCCCTCCTACAAGTCTCCGAGTTGTTCATCTTGACATCCACCACCACCCCAGGTCCCTCTCAGCCATGAGACTTGCCAGCATTCCCCCCAAGGTGTACACTTGGCCTGGGTTTCTATTTTAGGTGGAGTACCTTGCATTTCCCTGCATTGAACCTCAGCTTACACTTTCTAGACCATCTTTCCAGAGCCTCCAGGTCCCCTGTAGGGCCACCTCCCCATCCACCACCGCCCCAGTTTTGAGTCATCCGCAAAGAGACTCATCTCACCCTGATTCCTGTCCTTTGGTCAGAGACGAGGCGCTGAAGAGAGGCCCAAGGACTGATCCCTGTGGGACCCCACTAATGACCCTCCTTGGGGATGAGGCTATCCCACCAACTACGACCCTCTGGGTCCGGTCCTGGAGCCAATTGCCTATCCATCTGATCATCTGGTTCTCCACCCCCATTTCTCCCAGCTTATCCAATAGGCCCACGTGAGGAACAGAATCAAATGCCTTGCTGAAGTCTAGAAAGAGGACGTCCACTGGTCTACCCAGGTCCAAAGCACTCGTCACCCAGTCATAGAACTCCAAAAGGTTTGTCTGACACGATTTCCCCAGGACGAATCCATGCTGTCTATCGTCCAGGCACCCTGACTTTTCCAGGTCCCCCCTTAGCCTCTCCTTGACAATGCCCTCCATCACCTTGCCCACCACCGATGTCAGGCTGACAGGCCTGTAGTTCCCTGCCACCTCCCTTGACCCCCCCCCCGCCTTGTGGATAGGCACTGTATTCGCCACCTTCCAGTCCTGGGGCACCCACCCTGTCCTCAGAGAGATGGTGAAAAGCTCCGCCAGGGGTTTCGCCAGGACATACGCAAGTTCCTTCAGCATTATGGGATGTAATTTATCCGGCCCGGTGCTTTCTCTGTCTTAAGGGAGCTGAGGGCTTCCCTCACTCTCTCTGCTGTGATTTCCACTTCTGGTACCTCTTCTCCCTGCTTAGCCCTCCCCCCTCCTGCCAGTGATGCATCCCCCTCTGAGTAATGTAGAATATTGTGAGTGACCTATTTTTATGCCCTCTATCATCGGGTGTTGTCGAATTGCAGCTGCAAGAGGTTCCACTGCCAATACAAAAAGAGGGGAGAGGGGGCAACCTTGTTTAGTGCCTCTATACAAATTAAAGGGTGCAGACAAACTTGAGTTAGTCAGCACTTTGGCTTGAGTTGATGTATAAAGTGTTTGTATTGCAGCTTTAAATTGAGGGTCACATCCGAAATGTTCTAGGACACCAAGCACATGGTCCCATTCCACGAAATCAAACGCTTTTTTGAAGTCTATTGCAAGGGCCGCAGCTGGAATTCGGAGATTTTTGGTCTGGTGTATGAGGTTGAGTAAAGTGCGAAGATGGTCAGCACTGTACCTACTCTGTATGAACCCTATACCTGTGAGGGGTGGATCAAAAAAGGGAGCACTGGGGTCAGTCTGTTAGCAAGTGCTTTGGCAAAGACTTTGCTGTCAGCGTTTTATTAAGGAAATGGGTCTGTAGTTAGCTGTATCTGTTATGTCTTTGCCCTTTTGTGGAAGTACTGTTATGGCCTCCTGCATTGTGCCTGGCAGTATACCCCTATTTCCAGCTTCCGCGTACACTTTGATTTGGAGGGGGTAATCAATGGGGCCATTGCCTGTCAAAAATCTGCTGGAAAGCCATCTCCTGCAGGGGCTTTCCTGGCTTTAAGGACTCCGCTAGTTCTGTTTCCGTGAGGGGTCCCTCCAGAGAGTCTCTGTTCAGGAGTTAGCCGAGGAGTACTAACTGTGGCAAGGAACTGAGCTATGTCGGGGGGCGTTCTCGAAGTAGCATATAGCTGAGAGGAAAAGTTGCATGTAATCTCCTTTACCTCTTGAGGGTTAGTAGTAACAGCCCCCGACCAAGGGTCCTTTAGCCCCGCTATATGCCTATTCATCTGTTGCTTATGCAATTGGTATGCCAGTACCTTGCCACTTTTGTTACCCTCCCCTCCCAGTAAGTGTGCCTTAGTTTAAGAAGTGCCAGATCTACTTTTCTAGATAGCAATTCATTAAGTTGTAACTGAAGTTCCAGCACTAGGCAATATTGGGACGTTTGTGGAGAGAGGGAGGACATTTGTTTGAGTGTCTGTTCTACTGCTTCCAGGGCATTCTCCAAGTGTATCGCCTCTTGTTCCCTATTCTGCCTCCTGTGTTTGTTGTAGCTTATAATTTTTACCCCTCGTGCTAGCTTTATAGGCTTCCTAGGTATTCCCCGCAGATGTATCGGATACGGGGTTTTCTTGCAAGAACAGGGCAGTTTCTTTCTTGGCCCACTCCACAAATTTGGGGTCTTGCACGAGGAGAGGATCCAATCTCCACGTAGGGGAACGAGAGGTATGGGTTCCAAGTGTCACTATAAGTTGAACGGGGGCATGATCGGATATAACAGTGGGAAGAACAGTGGAGCCCAGTACAAACTGGGTAAGGGATTGAGATATGAGCCAAAAATCTAATCTGCTAAAAGACCCATGTACACCAGATTGGAATGTATAATCTCGGTCCTTAAGGTGAATAATATGCCATATATCCACCAAATTAAATTCTTCACTGTCTGTGTACCTCTTGGGCCCCTTTAAGATGGGTTTCCTTCCCCTGTGAACTTCTGTCCAAAATAGGGACCATCGTGAGATTAAAATCTCCTCCAAGTGTAGTGTTAGTATGACTCCCCATTAGAGACTCAGTTTTACATGCTATTTCTCGTTTGGGGCATAGATACTGACTAGTAGAACCTGGCCTATCAGTGTACCCATAAGAGCCATCACCCACCTGCCATGCGGATCTCTCTTGCTCTGCAGTATGGACCATGTGAGATTTTTGTGAAATAAAATAGTGACCCCCCTCTTTTTTTTTTTTTTTTATTTTTGTATCTGCACTGACTTGTACTACTTTCCCTACCCAGTCTTTGACCATGAGCCTATGATCTTTTTTTATTAATTTAGTCTCTTGAAGGAAAGCTACTTGGGTATTCCTCCTTTTTAACTGCATAAGTATATTTTTCCGCTTGGCGGGAGAATTCAGACCCCTTACATTCCATGTTACATAAGAAATATCCATATTCCTGGGGATACCTAAAATATTGTAAAGGTTAACACAGGCATTTGAGCGTGCGGGCCACCCACATATCATATCCAAAGGAGGGGATTAACTGCGTAGATGGGAGGCACAGCAGGTGTCTGTCCTTGAGCATGCGTCCCATCTGGTGCTGCTGTGTGTCCCATTCTGAGCAAGGTGTGCCAGCAAACTCATTAAAACAAAAACTTAAACAACTGTATACAGTTATAGCACTGCAGTGCCCTTTGAACAAAGTAGGCCATATAAAGATCGAGGACATTTCGTCCTACGCGATCTGGACTACCCATCCAAGGTGAGAGTGGGGGGGTCTCCCCTTCGCTGCCCTTGGGCAGCGGCCTGAGGATGGAAGGTAGCGGAGCTAGTAACCATGGCTTGATTAGGCCTGCCCAGCTCAAGATCCCGGGGTATAGCTGGCAACTGCAAGTACACCCACCTGTACCCCTCTGCCAACCTACACCAGCTAGAAGCCAGTCTAGCTCTGTTATAAGACCCTGTCCTACACATTAACTTTGGAAAAAATCCCTGTCAGAGAGATTCGGGTTGTACTCTATATGGCTACATCAGTAATAGACCTGTGACTGACCTGCCCCTCCACCCAGCACATGTTGATGCTTCAGACATAAAAAAGGGGGTGTTTTGTAGTACCCATTTCACCCCGCCAGTGGCAGGAGAGGTAGGGATTGTCCAGATTAACACACATTGTTATGCAGTACACACATATATGTCACCCCACAAAAAACTAGCCCTTTAGTAAAAAGTCAAGGTAGGGACTGCATGTAAAGATTAAGCGGGGGGGGGGGTCCGTCTAGAGTAACACCCTCATCATTAAACGCGATCATGGACCATAAACAATACCCCGACTTTGGTAAACAGTAAATTTAATGTACTTATCTAAGTTGGGTCTTGCGCTGCTATTGATTGATCCATCGTCTCCGGTTCCTGGGTCTTCAGTGGAGATTGTGATCGTCTGGGTTCTCCTTGTTCAGTAGGTAAGTAGGCTGGAGTGGAGGCTGTGCTCGTGGTAAAGGCCTCTGTTCCCAAGCGTATCTCCTCCTCTGTAGTAGAAACCTCGAGCACCATCTCCTGCTCCGGATATGTGGGGAAATCCTCTTCGTCTAGCTGCTTCTCATCTCTCAATGAGGCGTATCGGTTAGGCGATGCAAAAATGGTGCTTCTGGTGTCCGACATGTCAGTGATGTACTGTTGTTGCTGGCGGGCTATATCCAGACGATCTTGAGGGTGATCTCTTTTGTGAGGCCTAGCCGATAACTGTCGTTTCCTGGACCTGGCTGGTAGACCTGACGAGGTACTGGTGGCATTTACCGTAAGATTCCGAGTCTTGTACCAGGAGGGTGTTTTTTCTTCTTGGCCCTGGCATACAGTAGCTTCATATAGCTTAGTCGCTGTCGCAGGATTGGTTTTAGGTCTAGCAGCAGGCCACTTCCGATGCAGGTAATTCATAAGGGCTTCAGGGGAGGAGAAGGATACCAAAGTGCCATTTACTTCTAACCGCATCACTGCTGGGTATCTTAATGAAAAATGTATGCCTAGAGAATGCATGATCCATCTGGCCTCTGTATACGCCTTCCAACGGAACGCCAGCTCACGAGAATAATCCTGAAAGATCAGTATCTTTTTACCTTGCCAAACTAAGGACCCCATTTCCTTTGCTTGATTCGAAATCCACTCCTTATCAGCAAAGTTAAGTATCCTAGCCAGAATAGGTCTGGGCCTCTCTCCTGAATTGGGCATGGGATTCAGCGTTCTGTGAGCCCATTCAATAATAAAGCCTGGGGGCAACTCATGTTGAACTTCAGGCAGGACATCATACAAAATTTCTAGCACATTTCCCCGCTCTACTTGCTCAGGAAAACCTAAAATCCTCAGGTTGTTCCTGTGGCTCCAATTCTCAGTGTCCTCCATTTTAGCTTGCAGAGATTGAATTGTTCTCTCCTGCTCCCTGACCTTCCCAGTCAAAGATTCGATAGCCCCAGTGTTGGTCTGTATTTTAGATGCGTTAGCAGTGATCCGATTATCCATTTGCTGTATTGCAAGGGTAGTTTTATTAGAAGCAAGTGTAACATCAGATATCTGTCGCATTAGAGCTGCAAACATCCCATTGACTTGCTGGGCGTCCAGACCAGTCGGGGCAAATGAGCCTTCGCTGTGCGCCATGATGCTAATTTGTCTGTCTATAATCACGCAGCCCACACAAGAAACTGCTGCTAAAAAGTTGACTGTGTTCTTCCCGCAAATATCCCACCACGTATATAGTGTGCTGTCATGCTTACCCTATAGAGAGGCAGGTGAAATATTGCAATTAAACCGCCCCAGGATGCAAAGTATGGGATTCAAGCAACCATTACGATGGAAGCCAAGCCACGCCCCTTCTTCTGAAATTTTAAGGGTAGAAGGGGCTTGTCCTAGGGTTTGCTGAAAAAATATTAATCCGTTCCAGAGTTAGGAGAAATTTGAAATTTTGATTCTGAGCATGCTCACTAAGGGCTTTCATTTATATCTCTGATACAAAAGAAGAATTCTGACTTAGCTTTTTTTTTCTCATGAAAGAAGATGCTTCTTTCATGAGCTGAAATTCTCCATTTGTGAGAAAAAAAATCTTCATCTTCCTGGACATAAGTCTCCACCACTCATTCACACTAGTGGGATTAGCGCCGGAGGCACTAGGACCCATCGGGAGCAAACTTTTTGCTGGAGGGTCAGCGCGAGAGACGGCGCCACGAGCAGCGGCTCGAGTGGCAATGACTGTCTCGACGACGACCCTCCAACCACCTCAGTTCCTTTTTTCCCGCCGTCGAGTGCGCTTCAGTGACGACGTCGATCACCTGTCGGGAGTCAAACTTCAAACTAGCGCATAGTTTTCAGTTTTTTTTGTAACATTATCACGATAGTAGTATCACTTAATTTATTCTATTTTCGTTAAATTTTCTAATATTTTAAATTTAACTTACTTGAAGAAGTCTCGGCCTACTGGACGGAGTTTCACCATGAGCAGGTCAGGTGACGGTAGGGAGACTTCGATAAGCTGTTCAGTCAGCCGGCTGGGTCCGGTCAGCCTCCTTCTCCTCAGAGGGGTTCCGGATAATGGTCAGTCCGATGCTCGGGGATGGCGGTCCTCGTCGCATAAAATAAACGGTCGCATTCTCTGCACCGTTTGGCCTCGAAGCTCTTCTTGACCCACAGGTCAAAAAGAGAAGGCATCACTCGAGGTCGCCCCTCTGGTTGGTCTGCGCAGACGGTCGGTTATCGCGTTAGTTGCCGCCTTTTGAGCCAAATTACCGGTGATCGTCGTTGTCGACATCGAGCCCTCCCGCCTATAGGTAGGGCTCCAGATGAGCAGTTTCATCAGTGGGCCGCTCTTATGGAGCGATGGGCTCGGAGGTTGGTTCTCCTGCCTGGCTCGGTTGCCACGGGCCCCGGGCTCCTCCGGCGATCGGGTAGGGCGGTTGGACCTTCCTAGTCGCGCGGCGCCTTCTTCGGTGCCGGTGACTCCGCGCTTAGGTGTTCCCCTCACATGGCTGCGGCGCAGGGGGCCACACCGATGCCCTTATCTCCTGTTTTTTTTCCTTCTCTAGCTTTCCAGGTTCCTGGGGCATTTCCGGTGCCTTCCGTGGGGTCTGTCGGCTTGTCGGCGCCGTTTTCGGTGCCGCTGGGCCTTGCGGCGCCGCGTGGTCTTGCGTCGTTGTCCGCGGCGCCGTTGGGTCTGGCGGCACCGTCGACGGTGCCGTTTGGTTCGGCGGCGCTGCTTGGTCTGGCGGCGCCATCGTCGGTGCCGCTTGGTTCGGCGGCGCCGCGTGCCTCTTCGGCGCCGTGCCCTTCTGTGGTGCCGTTTTCAACCCGTTTTGCCTTCTCGGCGCCGGGGGCCCTCGGGGACTCTCCTTGTTTCTCTGCTATTTCCTCCTCTCCTAATTTTCACTCCTTTCCTGTCCAAACAGTCCTTCCTGGACCATCAGGAGATGATGTTGAGCCTGACCCAGACCTTCGGTTGGGTGATGAAGTGGAGGAAACAGGATCTTTCTTTGCTACAGAGCCTGTGGTCGAGGACCTGTCCTTTAAGTCTCTGTTGAAGAACCTGAGATCCACTCTTCTCTCCAGACTACAGACATCGATCCTGGGAAGATATTAAGACTCCAATACCTTCATGCCTCGGAGATCCCTACTGGATTTGACTCCTCCATCCAGCCTTCCTTCGAGACGCTGTCTCAAATGGTATGGAATAATCCTGCTCTTATTCCCTCAGTGGCTAATCCATTGATAAGAAGTATTCAGCCCCAAGGATCGTCCCATTTTGGCATCCCAAGCCTTTACGGATCCTATTGTAGTCCTGGCAGAGAATGATAAGGTCGTTCTTCCTCAAACTACTACAGCTCACCTATTAACAAAGAGTCTCAAAGATTGATACATTAGGTAAGAGAGTCTTTGCTGCTCCACTCTAAGTATGCGTATTGCCAGTTATCAAGGCTATTTTTCTCAGTATGAGTATATCCTGTGGCACTCTTTGAAAAGAATGGTTGAAGCTCTTCCGGATTCGGACTCCAAGTCAGAGCTTCTTCTCACCGTTACTAGAGGTATTGAGTCCAATAACCAACAGGTCAAAGCCGCTATGGATGCTTTCGACACTGCTTCTCGCTCAGCAGCCGCAGGTGTTTGTACTCGGCGCCATTCCTGGCTGACTGCATTCTGGCTCACGAATGATGTTCAGCAGCAGGTAATGGCGCTGCCTTTGATGGCTCCTTTCTTTCTGCCCTCAGGTGGAACAAGCCTTAGAGGCCACTCAGAAGACTAGGTCGGCCATTAAGTTGGCCAGACCTCCGCCTGCTCCCTCTCGGGGGCATGTGAACAGACGTCAGTTTCATAGTCGTCAGTCCTTTCGAGGCAGAAGCAGGGGAAGCTTCCATAAAAGCCAACCTGCCCAACCTCAAAAGAAAGCAGCAGAGCGTGAGGCCTAAAGCCCCAGCTCCACCTTATGAATTGCTGGCCCAAGTTCCATCCACATTGCCGAGTGGAACTTTCTCCTCCGTGGGAGGTCGCCTGATGTACTTACAACCAGTGAAGTCCATAACTTCGACAAATGGGTCCTTCGGATAATTCGCGAGGTTATTCTCTCTCAATTTTTGAAACCCACCCGAATTGTCCTCCCAGACGACAACCCAGGTTGTCGGCCTCTCAGTCAGACCTCCTCATCGCCGAGATCCAGGGCCTTCTAAGCAACAGGGCACAGAACTAGTGCCCCAAGATTCATGGCACAGGGTTCTACTCCATTACTTCCTGGTTCCAAAGAAATCTGGGGAATGCGCCCCATTCTAGACCTCAGAAAGTTAAACAAATTTCTCCCCAGGGAGAAATTCAAATATTTCCTAGGTACCCTGTTACCCTGCTGCATCAGCACGACTGGCTGGCCTCCGTGGACATGCAGGACGCTTACCAGCATATCCCCATCCACCCGACCCACCGCAAGTTCCTCAGGTTTGTAGCTCTGGGTCGGCATTATCAGTTCAGAGTCCTGCCTTTTGGGCTATCCTCGGCGCCGCGAGTTTTTACAAAGTGTTGTGCAGTTCTCGCAGTGCATCTCAGGAAGATAGGACTCCGAGTGTTTCCCTACCTGGACGATTGGCTTCTAGCAAGCCCTTCCAGCCAAGGGACTTTGGAAGCCGTGCAAACGACTTCTCGTCTTCTTACGTCCATGGGAATTCTGCTGAATTTGAAAAAATCACAACTGCAGCCCTCCCAGAGGCTCCTTTTCATAGGACGCTCTTAGACACACCTTCCTTGAGGCTTTCCTTCCAGAGGACAGAAGACTCGACATCCTTCGGATGGCCATTACATCGGGAGAATCAATCGGTTACAGCTCTCTCGATGCAGCGATGTTGGGTCTCATGGCATCCTCGGTGTTCACTGTACCCTGGCCGGTTGCACATGAGAACCACCCAATGGATGCTCTCCACTCAGTGGTCTCCGACCTCTCACCCCAGTCTTATCCCATCAAGGTGGCGGAGCCCCTTGAAGGTCTCTCACCTGGTGGACTCAAGAAACAATCTCCTGGAAGGTTCCCTTTGCTCCCCGGATCATCAGATCTCCATCACCACAGGCCGCATCGCTAATGGGATGGGGAGCTCACTGTCGCTCCCTTCACACTCAAGGTGTATGGACTCAGTTCAAACTCATCTCCCACATAAATGTCCTGGAGATGGAGCGGTCCCTCTAGCGATCCGAGCTCTGAAGGATATCCTTTGTCACAGAACATTCTCCTTCAAATGGACAACAAAGCTGTGATGTATTACATCCAACAAGCAAAGGCGGTGCTCATTCTTACCCCTTTGCAGGAAGCAATGAGGGTGTGGGAGTGGTGCTTTGAGCACAAGTCTCTGATTCAGGCGGTTTATCTGCCAGGTATACAAAATGATCTAGCAGACCACCTCAGCAGAACGGAGGCAGACCCTCACAGTGGTCTCGATCCAGCCGTAGCTCGGTCACTATTCGAAGAGTGGGGACTCCAGACCTGGACCTTTTGCATCCCACTCAGACGCAAAACTGCCTCTCTTCTGCTCCAGAAATCCAGGGCCTGGCATTTTCTGTCAGGATGCGTTCAGGCTGCGGTGGACAAAACGCTTTCTTTATGCCTTTCCACCGCTTCCTCTAATCCAGAGAGTTCTCCTCAAGTTCGAGTCTCAGGGGACCAAAATGATTCTCATTGCTCCCTCCTGGCCTCGGCAACTGTGGTTTCCTCTGCTCAACAGTATGTTGGCAGCCTCTCCGAGACCACTTCCCTTGCAAATCAATCTTTTGACTCAGGGTTCGTTGGTCCATCCCAACCTGAAATCACTTCACCTTCATGCTTGGCTCCTGAAAGAGGTAAAGTAGATGGGTTCAACGTCTCTCGTAGAGTCTCGGACATCCTTCTGGCTGCGCGGAAGCCAGCCACCCGAAAAACGTACGCTTCCAAATGGAAACGCTTTTCTCTCTGGTGTGCAAAGTCCTCTTGGAATCCCTTTTCCTGTCCTCCTGACAAAGTTCTGGAGTATCTTTTGGACCTATCAAACTCAGGTCTCCAGTACAGTTAAAGTTCACCTTAGTGCCATCTCAACGTTCCATGAGCCGGTTTCTTCCTTGACTCTGGCTCAGCTTCCTATAGTGAAGAGATTTCTTAAGGGATTCTTCATACCAGACCCCTGTTAAGCGTCCAGTTGCAGCCTGGGACATTAACCTGGTGCTGGACATGCTCACTCGGAAGCCTTCGAGCCCCTAGCTACCTGTGAGCTAAAATTTCTTACCTGGAAGACTGCCTTCCTGGTGGCCATTCCCTCAGCCACGCGGGGTCTCGGAGATTCATGCCTTGGTGACGGACCCTCCGTATACTGTATTCCATAAAGAACAAGGTAGTTCTCCGTTACTCATCCTAAATTTCTTCCCAAGGTTGTGTCAGAATTCCATCTAAACCAACCTCTGGTACTTCCCTCTTCTTCGCTAATTTCCAAAATGAAGGGAATGATCTCTTCATTCCTTGGATGTTAAGAGAGCCTTCTGTTCTATTTAGATAGACCAGAGGGAGGACATAGACACATTACTGTTAGAAGATATACAAAACATGACAGCTAAAGGGGAGGTTCTGATAATGGGAGACTTCAACATGCCAGATACAGATTGGTCAATACCAGCAGGAACATCTGCCAGAACTAGACTCATAGTGGATTCCCTGCAGGGGGAGGGCCTCAAACAACTGGTACAGCAACCCACAAGAGACAGGGCTATCCTAGATCTAGTACTGACTAACAAAGAAGGTATCACAGATCTCCAGGTAGAAGGTCACCTGGGGCCAGTGACCATCACATGGTATGGTTCAGTTTGGCTACTACATCTAAATCATCCCATTCCAAGGCAAAAATATGGGACTTCAGAGGAGCTGACTTTGATAAGATGGCCAACAGAGTTAAGCTAGCCCTGGCAAAAAGAAACACAGGTGAGGAGGTACAGGCAAAGTGGGCAAGCATTAAGGATACAATATTTGAAGCAACATCCCATTGTGTTAGACAGAAAAGGAAGTGCAAAAGAAGAAGGAAACCACTTTGGTTCTCAAATACAGTAGCAAAAGGTCAGAGCCAAAAGGCTGGCCTTCAGAAAATATAAGGAACACAGCGGGATGAAGATAGGAGGCATACCAAACTGCCCTAAGGGAAGCAGGTAAGGCAGGCAAAGTCCCAAACTGAGGAAACGCTTAGCACAAACAGTAAAGAAGGTGACAAGACTTTCTATAGATACATTAGTGAAAGGAGAAAGTCCAGAGGGGTATTGCTAAGCTTAATGGAGAAAAGGGAGCATGTGAGGAGGAGGACCCTGTAAAGCATCTATCCTAAATAGATACTTTTGCTCAGTATTTACTGAAGAGAAGGTAGGGCAGGGCCCAGAGCTCAGCATCATGGACACAGGGGAGGGAGGTGAGCACTACTCCCTTCACAAAAGAAAGGGTCCTACAAGATCTTGCTAAGCTCAGGGTGGATAAGGCAATGGGACCTGATGGCATACATCCCAGGGTACTTAAGGAGCTAAAGGAGGAACTAGCAGAGCCATTAGCAGAATTGTTTAGTGAGTCTCTGAGCACAGGAGAGGTCCCAGAAGACTGGAGAAGGGCTCATGTGATCCCACTCCACAAGAGTGGTAGCTTGTCTGTTTGCAGATGACACCAAGATCTGCAACAGAGTAGATGATCCAGATGGGGTGGGCAGAATGAGAAGAGATCTGGATAAACTAGCAGAATGGTCAGAAGAGTGGCAACTGGGATTTAATGCAAAGAAGTGCAAAATCATGCACATAGGGAAGAGAAACCCTGAAGCCACTTATAGGCTGGGAGGGGAGTTGCTAGCAGTCACAAAGGAAGAAAGAGACTTGGGCATCATCATCACAGATGACCTGAAATCATCCAAACAGACCACTAAAGCAGTAGGTAAGGCTTGGGGATGTTGGGGTGTATTAGTAGGGGTATACAAGTTGTAAGAGGAAGGTAATAATCCCTCTTTACAAGACACTGGTTAGGCCCCATCTGAGTACTGTGGCAGTATTGGAGGCCACACTTCACAAGGACATTAACCAAATTGAGGCAGTCCAGAGAAGGGCAACCAAAATGGTGCAGGGACTGCATCAGAAGACATATGAGGACAGATTAACGGAGCTCAATATGTATACCCTTGAGCAAAGGAGGGAGAGAGGTGATATGATCGATACATTTAAACACCTTAAGGGCATAAACAAGGTGAAAGAGTCTAACATGTTTAAATATAAGAAAAATAGCAGGACAAGAGGACACAGCATGAGATTAGAGGGAGGCCGATTAAGGGGGAATGTGAGGAAGTTCTTTTCACAGAAAGGGTGGTAGATGCATGGAATGGCTTACCACAAGAAGTGGTGGCTATGAATACAGTGCAAGGCTTCAAACAGGCATGGGATAGGCATAAGGGAGCAATACAAATGACTATGAATAGATAGGTCACTGACAGAGCAAAGGCCGATGGCACATTTATAAGGTAGAAAAAGAAATGGGCAGACTGGATGGGCCTTGCGGTCCTTGTCTGCCGTCAACTTCTATGTTTCTAAGAGAGCCTTGCGGTTCTATTTAGATAGAACCAAGAATTTTCGCAAGACTCAGCAACTATTTGTTTCTTTCAGCGACACCTGGCTGGGTCAACCTGTCGCTATCAGATGCATCTCATCATGGTTAGTGGCATGCCTTCGACATTGCTACTCCATGGCTCAAGTTAAATTGGAGGGTAGAGTGTACGCTCACTCTACTAGGGCGGTCGCGGCATCTTTAGCGGAGATTCGCAATGTTCCAATTGCAGATATCTGCAACGCCACCACCTGGAGCTCAGTGCATACATTCGTTAAGCATTATGCGGGATGTTCATGCCAAGCGCATTCCGCGTTCAGCAGAACTATCCTTAATGGGCTTCTATCTTAGGCCAGCGTGAGCTCTGGCTCTCCTGCCGCCCTTTTGGGGATTATCAGCTTAGTACTCTCCCACTGAGTGTGAATGAGTGGTGAGACTTATGTCAGGAGAGATATGAAAATTAACTCTACCGTGGTTCTTGATCTTCTTGGACAAGTCTCCACCACTCATTCTACCGCCCACCTCCATCCCCGAGCTCACCGCTGTGTTGGTCTTCACTCCTCAAATCTTAGGCCGTGAGGACTTCTTGCTGACCCTTCTTACACGGGTCATGCGGACTATCTTATGTCCCGTTTTTAAGGTTGGATTTACTCTTTCGTTAGTTCGCTGCACCTCCTTGGTAAAAAGGTACTGAGGCGGTTGGAGGGTCGTCGTCGAGATAGTCATTGCCGCTTGAGCCGCTGCTCACGGCGCCGTCTCTCGCGCCGACCCTCCAGCAAAAAGTTTGCTCCCGATGGGTCCTAGTGCCTCCGGCGCTAATCCCACTAGTGTGAATGAGTGGTGGAGACTCGTCCAAGAAGATCAAGAATTACGGTAGGTACGTAATTTTCATTTTTGTATGGCAGTCCTCTTGTTCTTTATTCTCTCCCCCCCAACCAAAAATTTGAAAACTCATAAAAATTATGCCCTTGAGTAAACCAGACACATGAATATAGCTAAATGGGATCTGTTCTGCTAGATTCTGGAGTTTGTTTTTTGAAAAAAAGGCCCCAAAATATGGTTTTGGGACATCTCTAAAATCCTGGGTGGAAGGCTTAGCGAGGAGCCCTGATTCTTTTTTTATGAGCCAATCTTCCTATTTCGTGAGTCCTGCAAAAGAAGGCTTCTCGGCTCATGAAAGAAGGTGAGACTTATTTATTTATTTTTTTTTCCAGAGTTTTTTCCTGAGGTTAATTTTTTTTTTTTTTTTTTTTAAGTTTCACCAGGAAAGACATGCTGAGCTAGAAGCTCATTTCCAGATGCGACCTGGGTGGAAGGGGGATAGCAATACGTGAGATTACAGGCAAAATACTGGAAACAATTACTGATTTTAAAAACAAAAAAACAAAAACACAAATAGCATTGTAGAAAAATGTTGTAAGCAACGTGCAGTCACACAGTCAGAGTTCACTGTATAGTTATGAGTTATACTGAGGTCAAAGTGCATAGATGCTAAGTGCAGATAATACTAATAGACAGTGTACTTTACAGTGGTGTGTAGGTGGGAGAAATGGGAGTGCAGGATTGGGGGAGGATATTAGGAACAGTTGCAGGAGGAGGGGATGAGGCTGCGGAGGAGATTGGAGAGGACAGGCGACGGGGCAATTTGGATAGTGTACAGGAGGGAATTCCAGAGATTGGGGAAATGATGGCTGAAGGCCCCTTGTCCACTTGACGTTTAGCATAGGGGACTGCCAGGGAGTGAACATTTGAGCTCCTGAGGGAGTAGGTGGTGGGCAGGGGAAGGGAGAGAGAGGAGGAGACGTAGGAAGAGAGGGAACCAACCCAGAATTTACTAACAGTGTTGATACAATGTGTGCAGCATCTTACCTCAAGGGATGGTAGGGATAATGATTGGTGCAAGAACAGTGGTGGGTGCGTATTGAGCAGTCCAGTGCATAGCTGCAGAAAGTGGAAGAGGGTGTCCAGTCTGGCCAGGATAGTAATAGGGGCAGCACTGTAGACCACGTCACCATAATCCAAGCTTGGGAGGATCATTCTCTGAATAATAGCGTGGTGGGCCGGCAGCGGGATACAGTCATGGTTCCAGAATAAGGCACTGAGCTTGGGGTGCAATTGTTGGTCTGTAGCATCCTCATGGCCAGAGAAACTGAGGTGTTGGTCTAGCCAGACCCTTAAATACCTGAAGGAGGTGACCTTCTCCAAAGAGGAGTTGTCATGGGTCTGGAAGGAGGGAAGCCTGGAGAGTCTCTGCCTCATGCCACAGGACAGTGAGATGGTCTTTTTGGCCTTAAGAAAGAACTGGTTCGAGTGTAGTCAGAGCTGAACTTGATTGAAGTCGAGCTGGAGTCTGTGTGCCACAGCTGAAGTGGAAGGACTGGAGGTATACAGAATTGTCATCCACGTACATGTGAATGGAGGCGGATGAACTGTCACGGGGGAGGTTGTTGAGGAAGATGGAGAATAACTGGTCTGAGTACAGAACCTTGCAGCACACCAATGGTTATGGGTAGGGGCGGGGAGAGGATGTCACCAATTTTGACTGACTGGGACCTGCCCTCAAGGTAGGAGCTACACTAGCTGACGGTTGCTGCTGATAGGCCCACAGTCGAGAGCTTAGATGGGAGGAGGGGGTGTGAGACAGTGTTGAATGCCTTTGCTAGATTGACAAAAATGATGGAAATAAGGAAGCCCTGATCCATACCTGAGTGGATGGGGTCGGTGAACCTGAGAAGGGAGGTAGTAGTGGAGTGGGTTTTCCTAAAACCAGACTGAAAAAGAGTGAAAAAGAAGTAGGAGTCCAGGACGGAGGAGAGCCAATATAGGACAATACATTCCTGAAGTTTGGAGAGGATAGGCAGGAGTGAGATAGGGTGGTGGTTTCCTGTAGCAGAGGGGTCCCCACCTTAAGGGAGAGGAATAACAGTAGCCAATTTCCAGGCTGCTGGAACTGAGGCACTGGAGAAGGATAGGTTCTAGGGACATGGATATGTTGTTCAATCCACACTGTCTGGCAGGTTCCTTGCCGCTTTAAATCTTGCCGGAAGGTCTTCAGGCTGGCTCCTCCCACCCACCCGGGTGGTAAAACTCTCGGCTCCACCCCATGACGCCAGATCTTCCTTACCGCTTGGAAGCTCAGGTTCCATCCTTAGCGCTCTGCGTTTAGACTGGATCCAAACTCTTCGGTTAACCCAAAACTAATTTTAAAGTTTACAAGACTTCGGTCTGTTTCTTCCTTCGCGGCTGCGATGGATAAATCGACTCCTGGTTTTCGGCGGTGCCCATGCAGGCAGAAGATGTCTCGGACTGATCCGCACTCCACGTGCGTCTACTGCCTTGGGCTTGACCACGATTTGCAGGCCTGCGATTTGTGCAAGTCCTTCTCGGCCAATGTCCTCGAAGACCGTGCTGCCAGGCTCCAACTTGGGTGCCCCGAGAGACGTATTCCGCCAGTGAAGGCAAAGGAGGCCCGTTGGGCAGTTTCCGTGGCGGCGGGCTCGGCTGAGCAACTTGAACAGATGATCGTCCTCGAGGAGGAGGCGGCCCAGGCCGCATCTTTGTCGTCCTCGGTCACGGCATTTATCCCGCTCTCCTTGGGCTCCTCCTGTACGGCTTCTTTTAAGGAGCTTTGTCAGTCCCTCTCCACGAAAAGGTGAGGGTCCATCGGACACTTCTCTCGTCCAAGAAGAAGGACTCGAAGGTAAGTCCCACCGCCCGGCTTCATGGAGCGGAGAGGTCCCTTCTCGACAGTCGACATTCTACTTCGGTCGAGGTGCTGGCTTCATGGTGTCCCCATCAGGTCAGCTGGCCGAGACACCCGTCGACACGGTCAGGATCTTTCTCGACCCATTGGACGGGCTGTCGACTGGAGAAGCCGACAACCCTTCTTCACAGGTTCCCCCGGCTGAAACCGAGGACTTGCCTGCGCCTCCTGTGCTGGAGTCCCCGGTTAAGGCTCCCGAGCCGAGAGGAGGCAGGTTTCCCAGCTCCCTCCCAGACCCACCTTCAGGCTTACCGGCGGTCTCGGGACCTCTTCTCGGTCCAGCCGATTCATGACACCGGCGGTCTCTGTATCTCGGCACGAGGAAAGCGTGGCGCCACTCATTCTCGTCGTCTTCCTCCTGGAGGAAGGCTTTGGTGCAAGTGCGCTGACGCTATGAGGCTTAATGTGGCATATCCTTCTGACCGGGAACAAGTCGACCCCGTCGCCTTCCCCTGCCATTAAGTGGCTGTCACCTGAAAGGCCAAAACAACCCCTCGTGGTTGTCGAGGAGCCCAAACCGGCGCCGGTTGTTCGGCCAAAACCAGCTGTGCCACCTATTGTGGTGGACCCCTGCCTCCACAACCTAAATCTGGGGCTCCGACCAAGGATTCTTGGTCGGGTCAGGGGCAGCCCCACCGGTTGTCGGTCACCCTCACTCCCGACCGTCCTCGGCAGGTAGAGGGTGGTTCAGGCCCTAGGCAGCTGTTCGCAGACTCCTTGGAATCTGACGATGACTCTTCCCTGTTCTCCAGGCCCATTGACCTGGAGTCCTCTGGGGGACAGTCGATGGACGAGAATCCATCCTCGTTCATGGGTCTGCTTCAGCTCCTCTCAGTCTACTGGGATTCAGCTCGAGCCCGTATCCAAGTGGGCCAAGTATCCCCTCATGGAGATACTGGACCGAGGGGATTCTCCCACGGAGGCCTTTCCGGTGGCTGAAGCCATTGTTGGCCCAGCCTTGGAGTTATGGCAGCGGCTGGCCTCTTGTCCTGCTCCTTCGGCCAGGATGGCCAGGAAATACGCAGTCCCCAACGGGTCACTGTCCAGTTTTTCGGAGCATCCCTCTGCGGAGGGGCTGATTTACCGATGGTGTGTTCCGGGAACACCAGGGACGTGGACGAGCCTCCCGACAAAGAGTCCAAAAAGCTGGACTTCGCCGGGCGTAAAGTGTACGCTGTGTCCTCCCTAGGCCTCCGTCAGACCAGTTCGGCCGTGCTGATGGCGCACATCTACCACGCTCTTACGGGCTCCCTGGATGAGGTGATCCTTCATCTCCCGACTGACCTCCAGACTATGGTCAAGCAGGTGCGGGATCAGGTAAGGGCAATGGCGAAGCAGCAGCTCCAAACTGGTCTTGATATTGGAGGCTCCTGTGCTCGGTCAGTAGCGGCCGCAGTGGCCATGCGCCGCAGAGCTTGGGCTGTGGATCTCCACCATCACGGTGGATACCCAGCACAAGCTGGCAGATGTGCCCTTCCTGGGTACCGACTTGTTCGGGCCTGGGTGGAAGGCCATCTCCAGAGAATCGAGAAGTCCAATGCCACCTTGGACTCGGTCATGTCTGCCCAGAAGGACAAAGGCCGCCAGCAGCAGTGTAAGCCCTTTCGGCCTTCTGCCCCTGCGGCACGTCCGGCCCTGCAACACCAGCATCAGGGCCAGCAGGCTCACACTTGGCACCCCAAAGCCAAGCCTGCAGCTTCCTCCAGCAGGAAGCCGGGAGGAAAAGGCCCAGGAGGTCCCTCGGCCAGTCCTTCCTCCAAGCCTGACCAGTGACAGGTTGAGGGGTATAGCCCCCAGCCACACTGCTCCCCCCTGGGTTCCCCCTGTGGAGGGACGGCTCCGCCACTTTCTTTCTGCCTGGTCCGCTATCACCACGGACCGCTGGGTGTTGGAAGTGGTAGCAAAGGGTCTGCCTCTGGAGTTCGAGCAGGCCCCACCCTTCCGAGCCGTCGCCCCATGGGGGGCTACAGGGTCCGCAGCGCCTCTGTCGGCCCTTCGAGCCGACATTGCCCTGCTCCTCCAGAAGGAGGTGATCAGGGAGGTGGCAGATCCTCCACCAGACCCAGGATTTGTGTCCAGTTATTCCTGGTCCCGAAACTGATGGGGGGCTGGTGCCCCATTCTAGACCTGCACGACCTGAACAGGTGCCTAAGGTCTCGAACCTTCAGGATGGTCACTCTGGCTCGGATCATTCCATCCTTGGAACGAGGTGTGTGGTTCTGTTCTCTGGACCTCCAGGATGCGTTCTGTCATGTCCCAATCCGTCCGTCCCACCAGCGATTCCTCCACTTTAGAGCAGAGGGGTTCCTTTGCGAGTTCCGGGCCATGCCCTTCGGCCTTTCTCTAGCTCCCAGGGTCTTCACCAAATGCATGGTAGTGGTGACAGCATTCCTGCGGCGCCGAAGGGTCAGAGTGTACCCTTACCTGGACGACTGGCCCTCCAGGGGTTTGCTCTCAGGTTGGCCTTCTCGTAAGTGAGGCAAAGTCGGAACTCGTGCCAAAGCAGGTGATCCAATTCATCGGGGCAGAGCTCGACTCTCTGAGCCAGAGCACGGCTCCCGGCGGACAGGGCCGAGGTTCTTTCCTCCTTTGCCCAATCATTTCAGGTTGGGCAATTGCGTCCTGCTGGGGACTTCCTGCGCCTCCTGGGCCTCATGGTGGCCTGCGCCAGCGTGGTCCATTGGGCCCGTTGGCACATGCGTCCCCTACAATGGGGACTGGCCAGCCAATGGTCACAGTGCTCGGTCCTTTGGACCAGCCAGTGGCAGTGACCCAGGAGATGTGGAACGCTCTCCAGTGGTGGATCGTTCCAGCTCATCTGCAGGAGAGCATCCCGTTTGTCCGCCCCGAGCCGATGGTCTCTCTATCGACCACCTCTCTGATGGGTTGGGGTGCCCATCTGGGGGAGCACAGAGTGCACGGCGTCCGGTCCCCTCGGGAGTCCCGATGCCACATCAACCTGCTGGAGCTTCGAGCTGTTTGTCTAGCCCTCACTGCCTTCGCTCCAATTTTACAGGGTCAAGTGGTCCAGGTCCAGACGGACAATACCACGACCATGTACTGCCTAAACCGCCAGGGCGGGACGTGCTCCATGCCTCTGTGCAGGGAAACTCTCCGCACTTGGTCCCTCGTGCGCAGCCTGGAGGCAGATCTCCTTGCCATCCATGTGGCAGGAGCCTCCAACATTCTGGCTGATGCCCTAAGCTGGATAGGAGCTGCATCCCATGAGTGGTCTCTCCTGCCGGAGGTAGCACAAGATCTGTTCTCCCACTGGGGCACGCCTCAGGTGAACCTGTTTGCCTCCAGGGAGAATGCGAAGCTGAGGCTGTTTCATGCCCGCCCCCCTCAGCAGGGCTCGCAGCAGGGGGATTCCTTCTCGAGGCCGTGGACCCCAGGCCTCTTCTACGCCTTTCCCCTTGATCCACAAGGTGCTTCTCAAGGCGAGGAGGGACAAGGTGCAGGTGATTCTGGTAGCCCCAGACTGGCCTCGCCAGTTCTGGTATCGAGCTCTCCTCAGCCTCAGCTCCAGGCTCCCAAGGCGGCTTCCAGCCCTCCCGGACCTGATCTCAGTCAACCGGGGAAGGTATTCCATCCGGACCTTCAGTCCCTGCACCTGATGGCCTGGTTCCTGAGCGGCTAGAGTTCCAGGCCTTGGGTCTTTCCGATGAGGTCCTCAGTGTCGTTGAGGCATCCTGTAAGGAGTCAACCAGGAAATGCTATGCCTTTAAATGGAAGAGATTCTCCATTTGGTGTCAGGGCAAGGGGGCTGGACCCTTCCTCCTGTTCCTTGGCAAGCATTCTGGACTACCTGTGGTCCCTTTCTCAGCTAGGGCTTCGGTCTGCGACCCTTAAGGTGCACCTGGCAGCCATCTCTGCTTAGCGGGCGCGGGCTGGAAAGCAGTCGGTGGCGCAGGAGAAGGTGGTCGGGCGCTTTTTCCAAGGCCTTGATCACATATCCCCTCCGGTGCGAGAACCTCCACCTCCGTGGGATCTACTGCTGGTATTGGCTAAGCTCATGGGCAAGCCATTCGAACCGATGCACAGGTGTGACATCTCTCACCTGTCGTGGAAGACCGCCTTCTTGGTGGCTATCATGTCAGTCAGAAGGATGGGAGAGCTCCAGATGCTTTCCATAGAGTCTCCTTATCTGGTCTTCCACAGGGACAAGGTTGTCCTGCGCCCCCACCTGAAATTCCTTCCGAAGGTGGTGTCAGAGTTTCACCTTAACCAGGTGTTGACTCTGCCAGTGTTCTACCCCAGTCACACCTCGGAGGCCGAATATAGGCTTCGTACTCTGGATCCTAGAAGAGCGCTCTCTTGTTATAAGAAGCGGACGGCTGAAGTTCGGGGAGAGGTTCGCCAGCTGTTTGTCACCTATGCTGAAGCCGCAGCTGGCAGACCTGCAGCCAGGCGGACGATAGGCAGGTGGGTCACCTCCTGCATAGATCTCTGCTATAGGTTGGCGGGCATGGAGCCTCCCAAAGGGATAAGAGCTCATTCTACCCGCCATACCACTGCTTCCAGGGACATCCCTATCCAGGAAATCTGCAGGGCTGCTACCTGGAAGTCAGCAACACACCTTTATTACCCATTACCACATCGACCTTGAGTCACGCCGGGATGCTGGTTTTGGGACCTCGGTTCTCCAGTCCTTATTCCCTAAGTAGGGGGTGTGCGCCTTGCCTCCCTCCTCCTGGAGAACTGCTAGGAATCTGCTAGACAGCGTGGATTGAACAACATATCCATGTCCCTAGAAATACAGGTTACTCACCTGTAACAGGAGTTCTAGGAATGGTATATGTTATTCATCCACACAACCCACCCGGCCTCCCGGCTTCAGCGCACAACCTGGCTTCCAGCGGGCTCGATCTGGCGTCATGTGCGAGGCCGAGAGTTTTACCACCCGGGTGGGTGGGAGGAGCTAGCTTTAAGACCTTCCGGCAAGATTTAAAGCGGCAAGGAACCTGCCAGACAGTATGGATGAACAACATATACCATTCCTAGAACTCCTGTTACAGGTGAGTAACCTGTATTTTAGTAGGTCAGCCAAGGGGAAGGAAATGGCTGTTGTGGCTAGATAGAGGAGGAGGTTGCTGTCCAGGCCTTAGAGGGTTGAGGGCTAGGAGGGCATCGAGATTGGCAGAGGGAGTCACTGGGGTGAAGGAGAAAGGGTTCATGAGATCTCACAAAAGAACTGTCTGTGAGCAGGACTTTTTGAATCGTGAAGCTGCAGCTGGAGTCATGCTTCCAGCTTCAGTTGGAGCAGTGAGGCGGTAAGCTTAGTGGGGGCTCGTATGAAAGAATATCTCCCAGCCCCCCTAGCAGCATAAGGACAAGCTCACAGAAACTACCATAGAAAGCCATCATCAGGTGAGACAACACTCAACTGTTTCTGAATGACATAAATGCAGTAGCACTGATGTGCTACCTTCGTGGATTTGTATCTGCGGCAGCATGTGCTTATGCAGCTATACCTGTGTGTGTAAGTACAGTGTGTTTTGTAGACAGAAGGCCCCATGGGGCCTGCGCCTCTCCAGACACAGCTACTCATGCACGCTATATGAGGTACCTTGTTAGATAGCATGATCCGCTGCTGCATGGTTTTCTATATGCAGGTGCGTAACTGAAAACCTGCTGCCCACTTGAACAGTTTCTAGATCCGCTGCTTAAACCATGATACCCACATTGCAACAGTTCTTCTGTCTGCATAGCGTCTGGAGCCAGAAGTTGGAGTGTATGTCTTACACTTGTGCATGAAGAAGTGCAGGACCCTCAGGTGCCTGCGCTTCTGCAGACAGAAGTACTGTTGTAATTTTTGTCTGAAAACCTGCTATCCTCATGAACAGTTTCTAAGTCCACTACTGAAACCATGATAGCCACATTGCAGCAGTACTTTGTCAGTGAAACAGCAGGTCCCATACCAGCCTGCCCTTCTGGAGCCAGAAGAGTGTGTGTATGTCTTACACCTGTGGCGTAAGAGGTGCAGGTCCCTCAGGGGCCTGCGCTTCTGGAGACAGAAGATCTGCCACAATTTTGATGATATGAATTTTGTGATTTCCGCGCTTCTGCAGCCAGAGGTGTTACACCTGCAGCTGCAGAAGCACAGTGCCATCAAGTGTGTGTATGTCTTAAAGTATGCATGAATACCTGAGGCTACAGAAGTACTGGCCCTTACCGTCCCGCACTTCTGCAGACAAAAAAAAAAACTCTTGTAATTTGGGTATCATGGATTTATATCTTTGTTTATTGAAATCTAGGATTACAAATACCGTTGAGCCAAGGCTCTTTTACAAAGGTTCCACGTCAAGAGAGTACAAACATTTTAGGCTAAGCTACTTCGGTCTATACATAGGCAAAAGAAAACAACATAAAAGACAGAGATTAAATAACATTATTCATTGTTCAGAATGTTGCATTGCTGAAATAAAGTCAGGAAACACATAGGTTTGGATAAATTCAAGAGATCTATAAGGAGTTGGGAAGGAGGGGTTGGGGGAGTGGGAGGCAGCAGCCGGTGAGCAGCTAGAGCAGATTCACAGCATTGTCAGGGAGCAAGGAGAGGGGAGTTGGGCAGCATTGGAAGAAGGAAGTTAGGAGAGGCAGTCACAGGAGCTGGAGGAAGTGAGATGAAGATGTAGTCTTGATTTGAAAATGCCTAGTGAAGAGGTGGAAGTAATATCCGTGCCAAGGGCATTCATCCAGGTGGGAGCAAGGTGCGCAAAGGATCTTTGACCCAGTGATGTGCGGCATCGAGGAACTTGTAGGAGCTGTTGTTCCGAACCTCTGGTTTTACATAGATTGGAAATTGGGCTCAGAATGACTTGAACACTAGGAGGGGTAATGCCCAAGTTCATTTTTTTCGCCATCAGACAGGTTAGGTACTTAATTCGATTTGCGAGTTGAAGCCATCCTGATTGGGCGTAGAGTTCACATGTATGTGTGAGTCGGTGGGCTCCAATGAGTAGGCGGCAGGCCTTGTTTAGGGAGGTCATTATGCGCCTAAGGGCGGTAGTAGTGGCAGAGCCATAGACTATGAGGCCGTAGTCTACAACGGAGACAACAGAGTTCTGGATGGCCATCTTTAATGCTGCCTGTGTGAGGTGTTCCTTGTTGCAGTAGAGGATTCCAGTGTGTGCGTTTACAACTCTGGCGACGTTATCGATGTGGGTCCCATATGACAGACCATGGTCGAGAGTGATTCCTAGATATTTAAAGGATGATACTTGTTCAAGGGTATGACCAGCACTTGTTTTGATATCAAAGGGGTAATGCCTGCGTTTGTTTTGTGAGTTGCAGAAGAGCATTGATTTAGTTTTTTTGTGGTTTAGAACCAGTTTATGTGAAGAGAACCAGTTTTCAACAGAGGAGAATGCTAGTTGAAGGTTGTGAGTTAATGGTTCTGGGTCTTTATGTGAGGTGAACAGCACAGCATCGTCTGCAGAGAGGATAGTTTGTTCAGGGCAGGGTTGAGTGAGAGAGTTTAGGAAAAGACTGAAAAGTAGGGGGCCCAGTATTGAGCCCTGGGGGACGCCAGAACGGACTGGTTGCAGGGGCCTGTGCTTCTGTGTACAGAAGCTGTATTGTGATTTGAGTACTCTGGATTTCTATCTGCAGCGACGAGTGTGTGTGTGTGTGTGTGTGTGTGTGCCACAGATACAAATCCACAAAGGTAGCACATCAGTGCTACTGTGTTTGTCTCATCTGGAAACAGTTGTATGTTGTCTTACCTGATGATGGCTGTTGTTGCTTGTTCGCTAACTCCACATTACCCTATTTTTGTTGCATTATGTTGAACCCTAACTGGTGCATTAACGCAGCTTTTTGCAGTGTGTGTGTGTATATACATACATACGTGTATATGTATGTATATATGTATATATGTATATATATATATATATATATATGTATATGTATGTATATATATATATGTATATATGTATTCAGTGATTTGCAAAAGTATTCAACCCCCTTGAAAGTTATCAGATTTGTCTGGAGTACAAATGAGACTTACATATATTATTCCAGTCAGTATTTTTATTGCAAACTCATATGCTCTAACAGTATATTGTCAAAGCCAAAATTAATTATCTGTCGGCAGATCTTTTAAAGAAAGTTAAAAACTGGAAAATGTTGCTTGCAGAGGTATTCAACCCCTACACATTAGTATTTGGTAGAGCCACCTTTTGCTGCAATAACAGCTTTAAGTCTTTTGAGGTAAGTATCTACCAGCCTTGCACGCTGTTCGGGAGTGATTCTTGCCCATTCTTCTTGGCAGATTTGTTCCGGTTGGTTGGGTGATGCTTGTGGACCGCAATTTTCAAACAGTGCCACAGATCCTCGATGGGATTGAGATCTGGACTTTGACTTGGCCACTGTAGGACATTCACCTTTTGTTGTTTAACCACTCCTGTTGCTTTGGCCTTGTGCTTGGGATCATTGTCCTGCTGAAAGGTGAAGTTTCTCCCAAGCTTCAGTTTTTCAGCAGACTGAAGCAGGTTCTCTTGCAGTATCTCCCTGTATTTTGCTCCATCCATTCTTCCTTCAGTTTTAACAAGATGCCCAGTCCTTGCTGATGAAAAGCATCCCCACAGCATGATGTTGCCACCACCATACTACACTGTAGGGATGGTGTTTCTCGAGGCATGGGCAGTGTTAGGTTTGTGCCACACATAGCGCTTTGAATTTTGGCCAGAAATCTCTGTCTTGGTCTCATCAGACCACAAAACCTTGTGCCACATCTTAGCTGGGTCACTCTCATGCTTTCTGGCAAACTCCAGACATGCTTTGATATGGTTCTTTTTGAGTAATGGCTTCTTTCTAGCCACCCTCCCATACAGGCCAGTATTATGCAGAGCTCTTGATATGGTTGACTGGTGCCTTCACTCCACTCTCAGCCACTGAACTCTGTAGCTCCTTCAAAGTGATTGTTGGCCTCTCTGTGGCTTCCCTCACTTGTCTCCTCCTTGTTCGGACGCTGAGTTTTGAGGGACGGCCTTGTCTAGGTAGTGCCTGGGTGGTGTGATGCAGCTTCCACTCCTCACTATTGATCCAACAGTGCACACTGGGATATCCAAACACTTGGATATTATTTTGTACCCTTTTCCTAATTTATGCATGTCTATTACTTTATCTCTAATTTCCTTAGAATGCTCTTTAGTCTTCATTTTCTCACACTTCCTTCAGATTCACAGTCTGACCAATGGTCATTAAACTGAGGGGGGGTTTTATCCAGAAAATGTGAGCTACTTTAATGTTTCAGAGGTGAGGCCAATTGTAAGCCAGTTGTGTCCTCGTTAGGGCAATATTTTTCATCTGTGTAAACTTGGAGCTTCCAGAGCACAGGGGTTGAATACTTATGCAAACAGCATGTTTCAGTTATTTATTTTTCTTAAAAATATTTTCTAACATAAAACCAATGTCACCTTAAAATAATTATTTTGAGGGCCAGTCTTTTTAAATAAAATATTACACAGAACAAAATCTCAATGTATCATTTGTCATTCAGACAAATTTGACAACTTTCAAGGGGGTTGAATAGTTTTGCAAGTCACTGTGTGTGTGTGTGTGTGTGTGTGTATATATATATATATATATATATATATATATATATATATATATATGCATGTATGTCAAATCATCTACCAGATGCTCTGGCAGATAAACATCGTAGTGATAAAGCTCCCTCATAGAAACTGTGGTTTTTTTTTTTTTTTTTGTTTGTTTTGTGTTGTTTTCAAAGAAGTGGTAGTGTGGACAACAGTGATATCTCCTATTTCAAAAAACAGGATCTTCAGCAGAACCCCAACTAGAAATGGGCAGAATGGCTTATTTTTACCCTCTCACGATCCAGATGACTTCCAGCAGTGTGGCATTCCATAGAGACATAGACTTTGGTGGCAGATAAGGACCCCTTGGCCCACGTAGTCTGCCCATTTCCCTACCTATTGGATAAGCTGCAGATTCTAGTTAACCAACAGCCTACTTCCTCCTACCCCCCACTTTAATTGTCTTATGTCTGTCCCATGTATTCTTGAATTCCCCCACTTTTTTGACCCCACAACCTCCTCAGGAAGGCGGCTCCATGCGTCCACCACCCTCTCTGTGAAGAAAATACTTCCTCACGTTACCCTGAGCCATCCCCCCATCTTCAGATTGTGCCCCCTTGTTCTTGCACATCTTTTTCTGAGGTACTTGAAAGTTTCTATAATGTCCTCCCTCTCCCTCCCTTCTTCAGGGGTATACATATTAAGCTCTCGTAGTCTCTCTTCGTATGGCTTCTGTTGCAGACCCTGTGTCATTTTAGTTGCCCTCCTCTGGACTGCCTCTATCCTGTCTATGTCCTTGCGGAGATGGGGTCTCCACGACTGCATGCAGTACTCCAGATGGGGTCTCGCCAACTGTCTGTATAGAGGGATAACAGCTTCCTGCTTTCTACTGGTGATGCCTTTCCATGTGCATCCCAGTATACCCCCAGCCCTCCTTACTGCCTTCTCACATTGCTTACTTACCTTAAGGTTGTCTGATATGACTACTTATTTAATTTTTTTTTTTTTATTTATTAAAAAAGTTTAATTTACAACCTTTGAGTAATGGACTCCTTTACAAAGGCACCTAGTCGCCGGGGGGGTTGGGGGTAGACAGAGTTACATGGTGTGGTTACAACAGTGAGAACAGTACAGGTGCAGAACATTAAACAGAGTACACATAGGTTACATAATAATATTATTTATAATATGTTAGTCAGATACAAGGTACCCAAGGGTTACATTTGGGGTACAGCCCTGGATATACCTAGATAATACCTGAGAGGGTGGAGGTAGGGATGGGGAGTGGGGGGAGGGAGGGAGAGAGAGGGTAGGTTGTCTGGAGGACGTTGTCAAGTCAGGGAGGCCTGAAAGGAGGATCCCACAGTGGGCTTAATTAGGTGCATCTACAGCAACGAGCGTTGAAGAGATGGTTCCGGAGGGTGATTTTGAAGGGACCAATTTTGGCAATGTCTGTGATGCAGAGTGGGAGGGAGTTGAACCAAGAAGGGGCTTGGTAATGGAAGGACCTCTGGGCTGGCGAGGTTTTGGTTCTGGGCACCAGAAAGGTGGCCTTGGTAGAGCTACGGGTGGCAACAGACGAGGACACACGCTGTAGGGAAGCAGAGACGCCGGGTGGGGAGCCCTAGAAGAGATTTTTTGGTGAGTAGGCAGGTCTGGTAGCGCAGACGCTCCTCAAAGGTGAGCAGGTTGGCAGTGGAGTAGAGCAGGCAAGGGAGTGCAGCTAGAGGCTCCGGTCAGGAGCCTGCAGGCGATATTGATTGAGAGCTGGATTTTAGTCAAGGCGGTATTGTCCGCTGCAGCGTAAATGGGCAAGCCATAGTCCACTAGCGACAGGATGGAAACGGTGGTGGCCAGCTGGAGGGCAACTTGGGGGAGGCAATTTCTAGGATGGTATAGTAGGCCTATCCGAGAATTTATGGCAGAGGATAGGTCATTGATGTGGGTGTGGAAGGTGAGAACCGAGTTGAGTGATGCCTAAATATTTGAGAGGTCACTTGCTCCAGCAAGTGCAGAGTGCTGGGGAGAATGAAGAGGGGGGCATTCTTGGCCTTGTTTTGGTGATAGGAAAAGAGCATCGACTTAGTCTTCTTTAGGTTAATGACAAGTCTGTGGTCAAGGAGCCACTTTTCAGCTTGGTTGTAGGTGTGCTGGAGAGAAGAGGGATCGGGGTGGGATGCAAAGAGAACTGCATCGTCTGCATAGAGGAGTATTTTTCCTGTGCAGGAGCTGGGGAGTGTGTTGAGGGTAGAGGCTGAAAAGTACAGGGCCCAGAATGGAGCCCTCGGGTACCCCGGAACGAACGGGCCAGGTATTGGGCAGGGAGCAGTTTATCTTCACACTCTGGGATCTAGCAGAGAGGTAGTTGGAGAACCAGGCAAGGGGACCAGCAGAAAAGCCAAGTTGGTGGAGGGAGTAGAGCAGGAGGGGGTGACAAACGGTGTCAAAAGCCTTGGAGAGGTCTATGAACACTGCGCCGGCAAGGTTGCCAGAGTCAAGAGCAGAGTACAGGTATTGAGAGAACTCCAGGAGAGCAGTTGTGGTACTGTGTCCTGGGCGGAAACCATGTTGTTCTGGGCACATTGTCATATTTGGCAAGGTACTCAGAGAGTTGAATAGACACTATTTTTTCCTAGGGCTTTAGAGAGCGGGGGAAGGATAGAGACCGGACAGTAGTTGTTAGGTGCGGACCGATCTCCACTGTTAAGTATAGGGGTGATTTTGGCTGCTCTCCAAGCACGGGGAAACTGACTGAGGCATAGAGACCGGTTTAGTAGGTCTGTAAGTGGGACTAAGACGACATCCAAGACCAGGCGGAGGATCCTGGAGTCTTGGGGGTCACAGCTGGGGTTGTTGCTACCAAGGACTTTTAGCAGATGCGGCCTGGTTATGTGGGGGGATGTAGTGTGCAGGTAGAAAGGAGCGCGATCCAAGGCAGGGGGGAATAGAGGCGGGGATTGGGTCAAAAAAGTTGTTTGGGAGGACAGAACTTAGGTCAGAGAAGGTAGTATTGAGGCAGTCAGCTATGCGAGTTGGGTCTGTAGTGATGGTGTCATCAGTGGAGAGCTGGGACAGTGGGGGGGAGTGGGTCTTCCCATTAAGCTCTTTCATGCTGTCCCAGAAAGTCCAGGCGGAACCCCAGGTGGATGCAAGGGTAGCCTAATAGTGCTCTGCCTCGGCCCATCTAATGGCCCAGGTGCACTGATTACGCACCGCGTTGTAGGCTTGTCTATCAGCCAGCTTGCCTGATTTGATAGCTGTGTGCCAGAGATTATCCCTATGCTTAAGTTTTTGGATACAGGATGGGGAGATCCATGCAGTATTTTGTTTTTTTAGTATGGATTCTGGTGTGGGGGGTGAAAAGGTCACATGCCTTGCTGAAGAGGTCTAGGGCAGAGTCGGTATCGGGCGTGACTGATGGGGAACCAGTCCAGCTGTGCTAGACGCAATTTTAGTTTTCTGAGACCCCCGGGGTGTAGGCGCCGGCGCAAGGTGGTCTGGGACACAGGTTTTGGTATGGAGGATGACCAGAGACAGAGGACAGGTGAGTGATCACTAAGTGAGTCGGGGAGGATGTTGATATCCCGGATTTTATCAGGGCAGTTCGATAGTATTACGTCGAGGCGGGTACTGGAGCCACTTGTCCGGTTGAATCTAGTGGGCTGGGTGACTAACTGGGACATGTCCAGGGCAGCGAAGGAGTCCCTGGTATGGGAGGCAGTGGTACCAAGCAATTAGACGTTAAGGTCACCTAGGATGAGTTGCTCGGCTTTGTGTGGTAGGGAGGTGAGGTAGTCGATGAGAGACTGGACTGCTGGGTTCTGGTTTCTCGTCGGTATGTAGGAGACAGTGAGGAAGAGTGGGCCCCGGCTGGGTCAGGGGCTATTTTTAGAGTGAGGGCTTGGATGCCATAGTCTAGCTTGGGGGCAGGGAGCGCATGGTTTATAAGGGTACTCCCAGGTCCTTTTCCATTTTTGTTGTTAGTAGCCCCCCAATTGTTTACTCTTCCCCTGGGCTTTTGTTTCCCAGGTGTATTACTTTGCATTGAATCTAAGCTGCCATACTTTCGACCATTCCTCCTACCTTGCCAGCTCCCTTTTCATCCCCCCACCTTTGTATCAGCCCTGTTGCAGATCTTTGTGTTCTCTGCAAAGAGGCATACTTTTACTTCCAGCCCCTCCACAATGTTTCCTATAAAGACATTAAGGAGGACTGATCCCAGTACTGAACCTTGCAGTACCCCACTACTAACCACCCTTTCTTCAGAGTGTACTCCATTTACTATTACTCTCTGCTTTCTGTTGTCAAGCCAGTTTGTTACCCAGGCTACCACCCTGGAACCCACTCCCAGGCTGGCTAACTTGTTTATTAATCTTTTGTGTTGGACTGTGTCAGATGTCTTGTTAATAATGCATAGTAATGCATTGCTGTGTCATCATAGGGTATTGTGCCCAAGGCGCCCCCCCCGCTCGAGACTTGAACGCATGACTTTGGGACTTCATAGGTGTGGCACAGATGCCAGCGGATGGTGGTGATACTTACCCAGATATCTGGTGTATGGTCAGTCTCAAGTTTCTGAAGTAGGTGCCTTTAAAAGTGCACGTGTACTGCCTTTTTTACTGACTGTGCCAGCATATTTGGTGGTTTGCCACATTATAGTTGGCTTATATATTCTTGTGAATATAAAAAATATATATTTTGGGCTGAGGCCAGTGAACAAGAAGCAGGATCTTTGTTGTATTATATGTGTTCATTAATGAAGAAATAATTTTACTTCCCTAACAAGTCATATGGTTTTCCTTTAAAATATGTTTATTTTCCTTTTTCAGGTTTGGACTTAGCAACAGATTTGAATCTGAGTTCCCTTCTTCATTAACAGGAAAGGTAAATAGTATGTTACCTTGCAGCTTGCATTTAATTTTAATGATTACTTCTGATGTTTATCTTCACCTGAATGTAATGTTTAGAAGACTCACAGTCAGGCATTTAACAGTTTTCTTTGTTTTCTTGAGAAAATATGAATTGACATTGCTGGTAAGATAATAGTAGTTTCATCAGTGGGGGAGCTATGAAATTCAACTCGTCGATTTTGTGCCTTTCATGGCTCTCAGGGACGTGGGTACCCACTTCCTTTACGCACATTTTGTGCATCGGGATGCTCAAGATTTTATTTTGAAAGTCCCCGAGACGCTCAGCCACCAAGTCCCAGCAGTCACTTTAGAGAGACGCGCCAGCACTGCTTGTACTGTAATATCCTGTAGAGCGTCGGGAGCGCACTGCATTAGTTTCTATTGGGGCATTTTAAGCGACTTTTTTTATGTTTTAGAGGGTGATTAATTATTGCCACTGCTCAACTAACAAAGCCCTTGTTAGTTGTGAGTAACAACCTAATTCAAATTAGCCCTCTGAAACAAAAAAAAAAAAAAGTGATTTGCTGCCACGGAGGGTGCAGCTCTCATGTATTTGAATGGGGACCCTGAAATCTTTCTGGGGACTTCCCACCTTGGGCTCTGCCCCCCTTTTTTTTAATTCCTACCAAGAGCCCTGCGTTCTAACACAAATAAGATACATTCTGTAGGTAAAGGATTTAGTACTCTACTTGGATGGGGTGTTGTAGTAATGTTAATAAGTCTTGTATTCCCTCCTTTGGCTGTCTACTTTAGCATTCCCCCTGTTGTCTGCTGTCGCCTGCTTTATCAGCTCTTCCTAAAGACTGCCACTGAAGAAGAAAATGGCAGAATGGTTACCTAAATAACTTCTGGAGACCAAATTTGCCTATTTTTGCAAGAGACTGCTACCAGCGTTTTAAATAAACTGAAAAAACTGAGTCAGTTTGACACTTGAAAGTGCTAATCAGTTGTGAAAATGCATGGCACTTAGCACAGATTGAATAGCAAAATTTAAAAAAATTATATAGTTTTATTAATGTGAACTGTGTTATGGACTCACTCAAAAAAATGGTTAGCAGTCTGTTGCTAAGCATTTCTGAAAATGATTAGCATTACCCCGTTTTGCTTAGCATTTTGCTATGCTATACTGGCTATTTAAAATCCTGTGCTACTCCTGTTTGCATCAGATTCTGTGAGTTTATATTGTAATGAAAAAAGGGATCAAAAATACTTCTGGTACTGGAATTTATTTTTTGTTTTTGTACAAACTATCAATTTTTACTGGTTTCATGTACCAGTGACGTCTAGGGAATCGCAGCAAAGAAAATCCAGTCCACATGAAAACTAAATAAAAAAATTCTATGTGAACCGAGGCAGAAAGTTCTCAATCCCTAAGCTGCTACCTAAAGATTATTACATCTGTTAAGATAATTTAAAGATCAAACAACCTGTTCAGACAAAATATATATATATATGTATATATGTATATATATATGTATATATATATATATATATATATATATATATATATATGCGCCAGATATTAACATACTGAAAGCCAGCAGAATAGGCCTAATGGTCTGCCATGTCTGCTCGGTAGCCAACCACCTAGTGGGTGCTCGGTGTCCTGCCCTTGCCCCTGAGAGAGTCTTCTTTGGCTTTAGTTTCCCCTTGTACCTGTCCCACCCCTTCTTGAAGCCCTCCACTGTGCCTTCCTCCACCAGCCTCCTGGGCAGCGCATTCCATGGCTCCACCACCCTCTCAGTGAAGTAATGTTTTATAGCCTAGTGAATATGCTCTTCTGACCGGATACAGTTGTGGTAATTAGAAACAGAATGGGACTTTAAAAAAATTTTCTTACAAGCAAGGCCAACGGAAATCTGCAGAAACATAAGTACCAATTTGTGGAGAATAGTTATTTGCCAAAACAATATATGCACAATTTAATAAAAAAAACTTTTATTACACTGTTAATGGATGATTTGTTAAAATATACAGTATATGGCAAGGCAACTTTTATTTTTCAGGCATCCAATCCCAGAGGCTCTGGGCGCCGTACAATAAAAACATCAGAATTAAAATATTATAAATAACACTCAATTAAACAACATAACTTAATTAAAATGGTCTAAATTGTCAACATATTCAATATTAATAAATAACCCATAAAATAACTGTAGAACAGTGTCTGGGAATGTCAGACTAAACAAGAAAGCCTTGAGTATAGTATATAAGCTTGAGTATAGAAACGGAATTTGTCAGCAGAAAAGGACAACTGGACCCACGTAGTCTGCCCAATGGTTCCCTGCCTGTTGTACCTCTGCAGACCCTAACAGGTCTCTGGGGATCCTCCCCTCTCTGTTTCTGTACTATTATTCCCCTGTGTCTATCCCGTGCATGCTTGAAGCCTTCCACCACTTCAACTGGCAGTCAGTTCCATGATTCTACCACTCTTCTTTGAAGAAGTATCATCCCTCCTGAAAGTTCCATCCTCCAAATGTCATTGCATGTCCCCTAGTCCTAGAGCTTGTTGTGTTTGGAAGGGGCTTCCTCCCTGCACTCTCTTCACCTCTTTGAGGTAGTTGAAAGTCTTGATTATATAACCTCTCACTATCCTGTCCTCCAGAGTGTACATATTGAGATCCTTCAGTCTTTTCTCCTATGGTTTCATCTGCACCATCTTTATTGCCCTACTCTGAACCACCTCCAACTTGTCTGTGTCTTTCCTGAAGTGCAATCTCCAGAACTAGACACAGTATTATTCCAAATTGGGGCAAACCAGAGAGCGGTACATTGGTAGCATCGCCTTCGTCCTCTTGCTGGTGTACCCTTCCCTGTGCACCCCAGCATCTCACTAGCCTTGCTCATGGCCCTGTCACACTGCGTTGTCATCTTGATGTTGTTTGAAGTAATAACCCTGAGGTTCCTTTCCTGCCTTGTTACTGACAACACTGCCACCCCCCATCCTGTACTCAGCACCGTGGTTCCTATGTCCTAGGTGCATGATTTTGCACTTTTTGGAATTGAGCTCAAGCCGCCATGCCTTCAACCACTCCTCCAGTTTCCCTTGATCCATGCAGTTGTCTCTACTCCTTCCTGGGTGTCCATCTTATCTCCCCCTTTCACCCGTCTTATCCTCACTAGCCCACTCCTAGTTTTTCTGTTCTCACTGATGTATCTGAAAAAAGTCTTATTCCCCCCTTCCTCATTTTCCTTGCAGTCCTTTCCTCTGCATGTGCCTTAGCTATCCCAGCTGCCTTTCCTGTTTCCTTCTACCTGGTATTTATTCATTTATTTATTTATTTAGTTTCACCAGGAAAGGCACACTGAGCAACAAGTTGCTTGTCTCCCGGTGCGACCTGGGGGAGTGGGTACAAGGGGGTTGGATAACACGCAGGTTATCAACTGAGCAAATAACGGAGGCAAGTAGCAGCATATGGATACAAATTGCATTAAATGACCAGCAACATCACATGGAGTACATTGGATATTGTATGGAGCATATAACAATTACTTGACATATAGCAACAATACAAGGGAAAATTTTAGCGCACAGTATTATGCAGGTGTAAGCAACAGGAGTCATAGAACACATGATGGTGCAGGACAAAAAGGCACAGGACAAAAGTGCATAGGTTGGGGCTGTATGTCCGCATTTATAGCAAAGCTAAGGCCACTGGTCGGGCGGTGGGGAGGGAAGCAGTTGGCGCATGGCCGAGTCGGGTACAGGAGCAATTAGTGGTGAGCAGGGCATGAAATTCGTGGAAAAAAGTACATGCCCACTTGGGTATGTAAGAAGAAAAAGTACATGCTCAACAAACTATTTACATGCCGTCCCTTAGTTTACATAATTTTAGACGTCATCTTCACTGGACCAAGCACTTTCGTTTTCATCACCCGCACTAGGGCTGGCAGAAGCAGCATGCAGTAACAGTGTTCTGGTAGTGGGCCTTCTTTTGCTGTTTTTCCACCACAGTGATATGGTACCTTCAGGGTTATAGTCACTAAGCTGGGGTCCATTCAGAGATATAGACATTAGGTCGTGTAGGGTGTCTGGGCGTAATCCAACCCTCCAGTCATTTTTTATTCTTCCCATCAGAGAGAAGCCTCGTTCTGCAACAGCAGTGTGAACAGGAATCAGGAGAATGATTCTAACAATGGCCAGCACATTTCGAAATTGTTGATCCTGCACATACGCAAGAATCACTTTCTGCCACAATTTCAGAGACTTACAACTTTAAACAGACAGCAAGTGGAGTATGTGCTTTTTTAAGTCTAGCCACTCCAGCAGTACCAAAGTAACATCAACTCCACGAGACTCTAGGGCCACTTTATAGTGATCAACAATTGTTTGAATTGCTTGATCTCCATATGTTTCAAGTGCCTCTGTGGATGTTGGCCAGGACTGAAAATTTAAAGCTCTTGCAGCTAGTACCACTTTATTGGTCATGAAGGACTGAAAGCGAGATTCAGTGTGCTGTGATGTTTTCTGAAGAATTTTTTTGATCTCTGAAATTGTGGCTTCTACAATGTCTGAAGGAGAACCTGATCTGTGCCTGCTAGTTTCATTAGTTAAGTCAACACTGTTGTACTGAGTTAGGTTCTCATTTACAGATGTGTTATGTGGTGAAAAGTTTTTTGATTCGAGAGACCATTTAGTTTCTGAATTGTGCTTTCTACTTTGCTGTGAACTTTTTCAACAGTGGCATCCTCTTGCTGAAAGCACAGACTAAGAGCAGATAAGTAACCAAAAACACTTTCAGAAAGTTCATGTATACAACACATTTTAAAGTCTTAAGCACTTTAAGTATTCCTAGTGCTTTTTGGCCATGATCCTGCTTGTTTGTCAGTGACACATGTTCGAGTGAGGCACTAATGCAGCCCAGTTCCTTTCAAGGGCAGAAATGGCCCGTTCTCTGTGTGCAAGCCACCTAATGCCACCAGTGTTAACTGGTTTGACCACATTAATATTTAAAAGGGATCCCGTTTCCTGTAGGCCTTTCCAACTTTTGGTGACCTGTGGTAAAATGAGTAAATGTTCAGCGAAGTTGTTCTAATGACTTGTAAAAGGGACAGTCTCTGAGCAGATCCTTTACAGCAAGCTCTAAACGATGTGCACAGCAGTGTATGTCAATGAGGTGTGGGCACTGGAAATCTTGTTTTATTCGACTAAGGACACCTGAAGTGCTCCCCAACATTACAGCAGCACCATCAGATGCCGCACTTGCCAGCTTATGTTTCCAACCGCCATCCTTTAAACCACCATCACCCTCTAAATCATTAATCACAGTATTTAAAATGCTTTCTGAATTAGGGACACTGACTGGTTTCAGTGCAAGAAATCTTGTTACAGGTAGGCCATTTTCAAAAACACGTACATAAATGCCCTCCTCCTCAGTCACACTTTTATCTGTGCAGGAATCAACAAGAAAAGAAAAGAAGTCATTGTCATGTAGTAGACTAGCAGTAGTGCTTTGAATATCTTGGGCAGTATAGTGAATGAAGACACGGCATTGCTTGTCACTACTGTAACTGTGACCCATAGTATCATCCCCATGATTTCTTCTTTGTAAATCTGTTAACCCAGGAAAATCCCTGAAAGGCCTTTCAGTCTTAGCAACGTAATATGCGGTACAGAACAATTTACAAATTTGATCCATTTCTTTTTGTTCCATTAATTGTGTGGATTTCTCTATTGGTCTTTCTCCAACTTTTGTTTTATTTGCAATGTATGCCCTCTTAGCATTTTTGTGTGCTACGGACACTTCATGTGCTGAGATAATGTACTCTAAAAGTACTGCATCCAGTTCTGAAATTATTTTTGCTTTGGCTTTTATCATAATTCTGACACCATGTACACAACATGGTACATTTATCTGTGTCATATGTAAGCCACTGCCTGCCCTTTTTCCACGATTCCTGAAATTTTCTAACTTTCGGGGCCTTAACTAGGCTTTCAGTACAAGCAGTAGCACTTGAGAAATCTTCAGTGGTCATCACGAGGAAGTTAGCTAGGGCGGTAGAAAGAGTGGGCAGAGGAGGAATGCTGAATTTGAGGTGGGAGATCATTCCATAGCTTGGGTAACTGGTGTGAGAGGGCGGCTTGCCCGGCAGTAGTCTTCCACCTAGGGATTGATAGTTGGCGGTAGGCGCAGGATCTAAGATAATGGGCGGGGAAGGGGCAGCTAAGAGCATGGAGGAGAGGTAGGAAGGGATGGTGCCAAGCCATATATTAGATACATATTTAGCACAGTGTGAAATGAGGCAGTTTCCGAGGGACGGTAGTGCCAGGGAGCGGTAAAGGTCGCAGTGGTTTGTAGGGGGTGAGGCATCGAGAGCAAAGTGGCAGAAGGCATTAAAAAGTGTGTCCAGCTTAGATAGGGTGGACTTAGGGGCTGCACTATAAACAATGTCACATTAGTCAGAGGAGGGAAGTATCATCTTCTGGACCAGTTCTCGTCGGACGTGGGGAGGGAGGCTACTGCAGTTCCTATAAAGTGCACCAAGCATGGGGCATAGTTTTTTTTTTTTTTTGAAATAGCATCAGTGTGGTCTGAGAAGGAAAGATGGCAGTCTAGCTGTACCCCCAAGTAGCAGAATGAGAAGACATCTTTGAGTTTTTGACCATCCAGGGTGTGGAAATAGGGAAGGGATGGCAGTCTGGACAGGCGTTGTCGTGTGCCAAACGTCATCGTGACAGTTTCTTTTTTTTTTTTTTTTTAACATTTAGGGAGAGCTGGTGAGAGCTGAATCATTGCTGTACTTTGTTGAAGTCGGCTTGGAGGTTAGTTTGTACCATTTCAGGGTCGGAGCCTGAGGAGAATAGTACAGTGTCTTCTGCATACATGTGGATTGAGGTAGTAAAGCAAATGAGCAGTTAGTCGTTTAGGAATATAGAGAACAGTATGAGTCCCAGAACCGGCCCCTGGGAGACACCGGTAGTTAAGGGAAGTGGGGGTGGAGATAGCATTTGCGACTCTTAACGGACTGGGTTCTGCCAGAGAGGTAAGATCTGAACCAGTTGGTGGTAGCAACAGAGAGGCCTGATTCAGCAAGACAAGAGAGCAATATGGGGGTGGGAGACAGTGTAGAAGGCTTTCGCAAGGTTGACTAAGATGGCTGAGGTGATCAGCCCACTGTCCATACCACTCAGGATGGAGCCGGTAAGCCTCATCAGGGAGGATGCAGTGGAGTGTCTCTTTCTGAAACCTGACTGGTAAGGTGTGAAAAAATTAGAGTCGATGAGGAAGGAAATAAATTGGGTGAGCACAAGGTGCTCTTGTATTTTTGCTAGTACTGGGATGAGGGAAATAGGGCAGTAGTTGGAGGGGGAGGTGGGGGTACCTCCTTTTGGGAGGGGGATGGCAGCGGCGGCAAAGGATTGGTTTAAGAGATTGGTAGGCGGAGTTGCTATGGCGGTGGTGGAGAGGTAGAGGAGTTTAGGGTCCAAGCCATCTGGGGATTTGCCTTTTGAAGGGTTGAGAGAAAGTAGTGCATCTAGGGCATCCGCTGCAGAGATGTCATTTGAAGGAAAAGGAGTGAGGCCTAGTCAGTTTCGTTACATTTGCAGAGGGTGCGATCGGTGCATGGTTTGGCAGGGCAGAGAGGAGAGTGGCAGCACAAGTGGAGAAATATATGTTGAACTCAGTAGCGACTGCTGTTGGTTCAGTGAGAATGGAGTTGTTAATATTTAGAATTGGAGTGGGATTGGCTGCTGGTGGGGTGAAGAGGTATCAGGCCCAGCATCAGGTTTTCCTTTGATAGATTGACTGTTGTCCATGTAAGCTATAAATAACCCACAACATGGCATGGGTGTATTGGGCATTAATGCACACCCTGGGTAGTAGTGTCCTGGAGTGGGTTACTGCACTTATAAAATGGAAAAGGATTTTATATTTAGTTAAGCTGGTGCTAGATAGATGGGATAAGTTGGTTATGAACTGTGCATATACCAGAGATTACTCGTTTTTTATTTATTTATATTTCGGCACACCTTTGAGCTCTTTAAATAGGTTCCACGTCAAGACACAAAGTAACATCGTGTTTAACAGATAAAACAGGAAAACATACGGTCAAAAAACCAAAAAATACATGAATCAACACTATGCAAAGGAATTACCATAACTACACCCCTAAAGTGTGGTAATGTACAGAACACAGGCCAACATAAATTGTACATATACCAGTCAAGAGAAATTGAAATCAGACAGGGAAACCAGATGGAGAGGTGAGGGGAGATAGGTGTGAGGAGAGGGAAGGATTGGGGAGGGATGACGAGGTGATGGGAGAGGAGAGTGCTTCGATCGGGGCTGAAAAAAGTGGAGAGAGGGTGAGGAGGGGTAGGGTTGAAAAGTTGATGGGAGGCAGTGTGAGGGGAGGGGGGAGAAGGATTAGGAAGGGACGAGACTGATCAGCCCAGGAGGATTCGTCAGAGAAGATGGGGGGTAAGAGAGGTGAGGAGAGGCAGGAGGAAGTGTGTGGGAGGTGTGAGGGGTAGTAAAGGAGGGGAAAAATGCTGCAGTCGGGCCGGCAGACAGGCTAACATCATACACAGGTGCAGTGCATCTTGTGCGAAGGGTTAAGAGAAACAGTCGCAGTTGGCATTGGCCACTAGCAATTGCCTGAGCATGTGTTTAAATGAGCCCATTGTTGGTGCTGTGGAAATATCCAGTGGGAGTAAGTTCAGCCCAAGTGGGGCACGGTAAGCAAAGGATATCTGGGGTAGGGAAGTACGACACCAGAGAGGTTTGAAGATTATGTTTCCAGAGCTTTTAGTGGGTCAATGGTTTTCATACTGGATGAGAAGCTTATGAACCCCAAGGGGCATCATTCCAAGGTTAACTTTTTTTTTTGCAATCAGACAAGTTTGGTACGTAAGTCTGGCATTGAAATTGAGCCAGTTGGCCTGGGCATAAAGGTCGAAAGTATGGGTTTGCCGAGAGCACCCAGTGAGAAGACAACAGGCTTTATTGAGGGCCATTCTGATGCGATGCAAGGCTGAATCAGTGGCAGACCCATAGAGCACTAGACCGTAGTCAGTAAGGGAGACCACTGAGCTGTGAATTGCAAGGTTAAGGGCCTCTGGGGACAGGCAGTGCTTATGCCTGTAAAGCAGTCCAATACGGGTGTTGCTAGCTTTATCAACATTATTTACGTGTTGGGAAAATGACAGCATGCTGTCAACCATTATTGCTAGATACTTGAAATATTGAACTTGCTCCAAGGGAGATCTTGTGTCGTTGGTGATGGAGAGCGAGTAGTTTCTATGCCTGTTATGAGGACTGGAGAAAAGCATAATCTTCGTCTTTCTGTAGTTCATAATAAGCTTGTGCTCACTGAACCACCTTTCTATGTGCTCAAAAATTGTCATGTGATATGTGTAGACCAGTTATGATGCTGGAAGCCTAGTTTATAAGGGACGTTTAAGTGCCGTTTTTGGGTTGTAACAAGTGGCAATCAGTAATTTATTATGGAATGTAGAGTGCACTAGCTCTATATGAGTGAGGGGGCAGGACCATAACTTGCGAGTGACGTAGGCAATCTCTTTTGGGCAGATGCACTTCCACCCTTTGTTTTGGATCAAACTGGAGATTGAGTTCCAGAGGCAGCAGCTCTAACCATTCAGATAAAGCCAGATTTCCTCTGTTTGGGAAGGGGGAGTTATAGTGTTCCTTTGACTTTTCTTGCTTTCTCATGGACCATCACTAGATGTCTTCTGCTACAATCACTTGGAACTACTTATCCACAACTTAGACTAATAGCTTGCACTCTTTTGAGCAGACAGCCACTTCCTCTTCCATAATACTTTGTATATAATATATATAATCTGTCTATATAGCTATATAAATATATCTGTTTCTGAGAAAAGATGTGATGAGACCAGCGGAGAGCAGAATCAGGAAAACAGTATGATGTGGATGGTGAACCTTAAGTGCAAGTTAGTGAGAGAGCTGATTAGGCAGAAATGTGGCGTGTGTGTGTGTGTATGTATTTGGGGTGTAGGGGGTGAGGGAAATGAAAGAACAGAAATGGAACTATTCTCCTAGCACAAATGACGGTGTGAATACACCTCCGTATACTCTGCATTGCCTCGTTGCTTCTTTTGCAAGATGTATATTCCTACTTTTTCCCTATTTCTTTAATAACTATGCTTTTTTTCATTAAAAATAATTCCTGAAGAAGACCTGTAGTCGAACTGTCAGTACCAAGACAGAGCTGAACTGCGTGGGACCAGTAAATGTTACACGCAGTAAAGTAGTGGAACTGTCTAATCATAAACAAGGGAGAAGAGGTGTGATTTTAAGGGGGAAGAGGAATCTATGCTAAGAAATAGAGGGAGGCTGTTCAGCGTAGAAGAAGAGATGGAGAGTGAGATATTGGAACAGACAGAAGTTTAGATGTGGCAGAGAGATGTTGGGTGGAGGAATAAACGTTCGTCAAGGATATCTCTCTCTGTTCAGCCCCCATTATGGATCCGTAAGCCATCGGTGTCAGGACCACCCAGCTTTTGCAGACTGGGGCTACCCATGTCAGCGTGCCTCCTCGGCGCCTATATAATGTGGGCATCCCCAGCATGCCTCAGTTCTTTGTTCTGCCATCAACTGCTCGTCAGTCCACTGCTGCTGAAGAACATCGTCAAACTTTTGCAAGTATTCGCTAATGCCGATACTTCAAGTTTATTTAAAATTTTCTTCTGTGCAGCCGGTCCAGTGGCACTGTGACGTTGAATGCCTTACCTCGCATTATGCTGGTGACCCAGGTTCGGGAATGGCCTTGGGTTGTCGGGGAGCCTTTGGGGGGGGGGGTAGTGGGATTGAGCGGCTACAAGGCAGCTCTCCCTTCCCAGGGTGGATGCCCGCACCCTCTGTAGTTCTGCTCCCACTGGGTGGAGGTCCATTGGGAAGCGTATGCATGAGGGGGTGGTGGCGATAGCCAGGGGTGGGGCGGAAGGGGCCGAGCTGGTACCTGGTGTGCGCCTCCACGCACACACATGTACATGATTGACAGGGTCCCGGGAGAGAGAAAAAGGGGGAAAATCCATTAAGTACATATGGAAAAAAAAATTCTTCTGTCCCTCCACAGAAACTAAGTGAACCACTGTTTCGTTATTGCTGTTGCTATGACTTTAAGATTTATGAAGTCGACCACTCTGTATGTATCCATTGCCTCAGTACAAACCATGACATTAAAGCCTGCTCAGTTTGCCAGAGCTTTAACCAGGCAACCAGGAGATGTCACAGAAAGGGTTTAGAAAATTTTCTACAAATACAAGAAATGGAGAAAGAGGTTGTGTCAAAGGTGGCTTCACCATCGTCCGCTGCTTCTGTTCCCATTCACTGTCGACCCGTTGATACCTGTGGTCGAAAGTGGCCATTGCTGAATCATTGAAGAAAAGGGAGATGTCTTCAAAATCAGCGATAAAACACTGGCATTGTGAAAAGACCAAGTTCAGAAAAGAAATGGACGCTTCTCCAAACTGTACTCATTCACCTATTAGACGAGGAAAGTTGGTGGATGAAGATGGGTCCCAGGCTCCAGCTAAAGGGCCTGCCACCCCCCACGAGGGCTGTCTCTGACACTAAGGTTGGGGTCCGGTGTTGGCTTGTCCTTCCCACCAAGGGAGTCGCAGACTGTTCCATTGTCGGGCACTGTCTCATACGACGGCTCCATAATAGTCAACCCCTTCGGGCTCCGACGATTCACAGACATTGTATCGAACAATGTCAAAGCTGTTTCAGTGTTCGCTACCATTGCTGCCGTTTAGTGTATGCTTCATTGGCACCTCTATTGGGCCCATCATTGACATTACCATCGACATGTCAATTTTCTGTCCCTGGCACACTGCTGAGCCTAGACTGGTCGCCTTCAGTGGGATTCTTGTCATCGGCTTCTCCTCAGTCGTCTCTCCATTCTGTCGACCCTCAGCCAATGACAAACTGGAATGTAATCCAGAATACATGGAGGAGGAGGAGGAGGAGGAGGCGGCCATGGGTAAGGAAGAAGAGGTTATAGACGTGTTTGGCTCAAGCTGTACTCTCTCCTCTTGCTCACAAGAGAGAGTGCAAAATGCACTTGGATCTCCTCTTGAAGATGCCTCTTTTTAGGCCTTTCTTAAACAGGTTCAGGCTAAATAGGGGTTCCAAGCAGAAGAGGAGGATTCTTCCAAGAAAAATCCCTGAGTACTTGAAGGTTTCAGCCTCTCCTACTGTGATTATTCTACCTGTGCACTCTGCACATGAGGATGCTGCTTTGGCAGCCTGGCACAGGCCTGATCAGCTCCCTTCAGGTCCCAGGAAGGTATGCTGTGAAGCCGTATTACTCTTCACAGCCTGAAAAAGACTCTGTGGTAATCGTGGCTGCTCTTGACAGGTGCAAGACTCCCAGTCACTAGTTCTCTTTCTCCAAACAAGGGGTCAAGGAACCCGAATGTAGTAGGGAAGAGAACTTTTGCTTCTGCTTCCCTGGGCTTAAGAATTGCTAACTATTGGGCATATATTATGAAATATCAGAACTGCCTTTGGAAGACACTGCCTACCCTGGCTGAAAAACTTGTCAGAGGGTCAGGACAAAATACTGGCTCAAAAAAACTATAGCTAATGGCCAGGAAGCTAAGCACGTGCTCAGATCAGCGTATGATGCCTCTGATGTTGCAGTCAGGGCTGCTGTCTGTGGGATTTGCCTCTGTCACCACTCTTGGCTTAGGGTGGCTGTTTTTTTCCTCTGATGTGCCACAGTCTATGTCGAATTCTTCTTTCAGGAGAAAGCAGTTGTTTGGCAGTGACGTTGAAAATGATTTCAGGGATTTGCAGTCTTCTAGAATGACTCTTGTATCACTTGGTAACTTAATACTTTGAACCTCAAACTCCAAGGACGGGGTTGTGGTTCTTTTCGCAGGCCCTTTGTCCCTACAGTCCATGGTTACTGGGGCCCCAGTAGCAGTTCCCGGAGACCTCAGCCTTTCACTTCCCAGGCTGTAAACTTGCCCCCCTGGTGCCCATGCAGACTTAGTAAAAGGTCAAACCATTGGCGGCACCCTGCTCCCCAGTGCATTCTAACTTACCTCTTCTTCAAGCCTCACTGCCTCAGGAAGGTCTCATAGGGAGCCGCATCTCACTCTTTGTGGCAAAGTGGAGGGAGACAACTGTAGATTCCTGGATGGATATTGGACGTGGGTCAGCACAGACGTGCCTTAGAACTCCTTATTGTTCCTTCAGTTACCCACTCCCCTTTGCCAAACTGATGCACTCTGAGTCATCTTGCCCTTTTGCTGGAGGAGGTTCAATCCCTCCTCCACAGAAGGACTGAGAATTGGTCGCAGTTTCAGAAATAAATCAAGGCTATTACTCCTGGCTCTTTCTGGTTCCAAAATGGGCCAGTACTAGACCTTTAGGGAACTAACCTTTTCATAGAATACAGAACGTTCAGGGTGGTCTCACTGCAGTACCTCCCACCCCTACTATTAAAGGTGGATTGGATGGTTGCATTGGACACGAAGGATGATACGTGTCAAAATCTACAAGTTGCATAGAAAGTATCTGCATTTCATGCTTACGGGTCAGCAATACGAGTTTCGTGTTTTGCCTTTTGGGCTGTGTTCAGCACTGTGTCTTTACCAAAGTATTTGCATCAGTAGCAGCATCGCTCCTCTGGGAGGATCTGCATGTTTTCCCTCTTACATAGATGATTAGCTGTTAAAGGCTCCATCTCGGGAAGTTATTGTATACACACTGTTTCAAACCCAACAGTTATTCAACCAACTGGGCATATTGATCAGTGAGCCAAAGTCGGTTCTTGCCCCCTATCAGAGGCTCCAGTACATGGAGGCCATTCTGGTCAGGGGGCTTGGTCAGGCGTTCCTGTCCTTGAAGCATGCAGTGGCACAGGCACAGCTGGCTACCGTCAGTGATTTTGTCAGACCAATGCCTGCTAAGACTAATTGGCTTGATGGCAACTGCCATCCTGACTGTCCCATTGACCTGCCTCCATATGAGGATCCTGTAATGGTTCCACAGAGCACAATGGGCTTAGCACTCGGGCGAGCTGATGCATCTGGTAGAGGTCACTCCTATCAGTTGTTCTCTGCTGTGGTGGTTGGACCGCTCCAACCTGAAGGAAGGGGTCCCAGTTTCTGAGGCTGTTCCCCCTGCTAGTGATGACCTTGGACACCTCTTGTTTAGGTTGGGGTTCTCATTTGGGTCCCTTCAGTACCCAGGGCCAGTGGGGCCCCCTGGATAGGTTCCATGTGAAAATTGCAATCGCTTAATCGACGTTGGACTCAGCGATTCATCTTTAGCAAGTGTCAGTTAAGCGAGGCAAAACTGCAGCGAGCCTCAAAATAGCAAGCACATATTTTTAGCGATCAGTGTTCTCCATAATTTGTTACCTGTTAGCCAGTTCTTCTGCCCCCAGAATGCCTTGACTCGGGATCTTTCTGCCTTAAGCAGCTGTCTCCTCTGATCTCATTCCTCTGCAGTACCTCATCCAGTTTGGGCTACAAGTGAAGGATGTGGAGGGTTTCCCTCAAGTCTTCACATTGTTCACTCCTAAAATCCTCTCTCATTAAGGTGTAGCCATGGCTTTTTGATGCAAACAATGAGCAGTCCGAAGAGCTTAGTCACATAGCAAGTGGCCAAGAGGCAATTTTAATTCTTGAATTTTAGAGAAGGAACAACTGATGGTATTGGTGTATGGTAGCATACAACAAAAACACCCTTCGTCTAGCATATTTAATATACATGTAAAACAGAGTTTCTTGAATTAACACCCCTTTTCAGAAGGAAGTCATGTGTGATGCAAACAATGAGTAGTCCTCAGAGCTCGGTCACATAGCAAGTGGCCAATCATAAGCCCAAGTCCCACCAACATGATGGCCAGCTGCACTGCCCTTGCATAATCAGCTCTGCCCCACAATGCATTTTAGTTAGTTTTTCTTTTTTTTAAAGGAAAGGAATCATATTGGAAATGGCGCAGAGTCATTAATGTCACTCTGAGCCCATGATGAGGAACTGCACTTTTAGATTCCAGATGGATAAAGAAGCTGCTGAATTTCAAGAGTGTGCATGTGTGTGTTGATGGTCACTCTGCCTAGGCAAGCTTACCAAAATACAATATGGGGGAAGGAGGGTTAAGTACAGAAAAAGAAGTAGTGATAGAAAATAGGTTGGGTACAAGGAGGTAATGTGACTATATGCTGTCGTGGGATGGTATGGGGAGGTAAATCTGACCAGGCTCAATACATGTGGAACAACTGGGGATGGTATAACCTGGGGGGGGGGGGCACCAGAATCGGCCGTCAGTGCGGGTGCTGAAAATCGAGCAGACTCTAGAGAGATCGTTAGGCCTATTCTGCTGGCATTTTAGTATGTTAGTAACTATCCCCAAAAATATGTCCTGAAAAAGGGAGGGGGGTAGTGTCCTCTGACATCTAAATCTGCTCCTTTTTTCTGAGACTCTGCCTCCAGTTTGCGATTGTAGCATGCGCCATTTCTGTAGTCACGATTATTAGCGTATGGAAAACCATAATATTCGCTAGTTCAGCACAGTCGCTGTTTCGTGCTGGTTACGGTATTCACTTTCGCTGTTATTTACTCACTGATTTTGACTTGCTATTATTGCTGCACAAATATCATGGGATACCCCTAGATGCAGTGCTTTACAGCAGCACTCTGGAGATGAGGCTGTTCTGCGTGAGCTACAGGCCTTTGTTGCCACCTTTCAGGGAATACACTTTGATTCACACAGACTATATGTCGATGATTGTACTACATCTGTCGACAAGGTGGGGTTCATTCATACACTGTCTACAGAAAGGTGATGAGAGTTTGGTCCTGAGCAGTAAAACACTACATATTATTGTTGGCGGTGTTTCTCCGTGGTACCCTAAACGCACTGGCAGATCACCTCAGTCAGTTCTGTGTGCTCTTCCTCGAATGGGATCTCTGACTCCATTATGGATGACCTCTTTGAAAAAAATGGGGTTGTCCAGACAGAGACTTGTTTGTTTTTATGTATTTATTTAGTTTTTGTTAACCAGGTAGGTGCACTAGCCATAAAATGACTATTTTCAGGCACGACCCTGGAGAGTACAATAAAAAGAGAACAGTTGAACAACAGCAACATGGGTACAATAATACAAACAGAGGAACAGTACAGCAGTGCTACAAAAATACAATGGGTAGAACAAAAAAAAATAATGGCAAGCATTATACAGATAATGGCAGTAAGATATATATAACAAGTGCAGAAACCGAGGACCCGACCTGTGGAGTGAAAAGGTTAATAAGATAGTAAGGTTATATAGAGAGAAATGTGAGGAATGTTCAGACATAACAAGAAAGACTGACAGAAGGAAAGTCAGGGGTGGTAATTGGCAAAATAACAGTGGATGTTCAGCAACAAGGTTCAAGAAGGAAGAGAGCTAGTAGTCAAGAAGTTATTTACAAAGAGAAGGAAAAATATGGGGAAGGGAGGAGGAGACAGTCTTGGAGCCGGATTAGAGCAGGGGTGACATTACTGGTAAGTCTCAGGAGCTTCAGGTTGGGTCAGAGCATGCACAAGCATTAGCTAAGGATAGATAATGATGATATTCACTTTTAAATCCAAAGTGAGACTGAGTCAGCTGGAGGTTGAGTGGAAGAGCATGCCATAGCCTGGGAGCAGAGAATTGGAAGGCCCCTGTGCCTTTAGTCGTCCGACATCTTGGAACATAGAGCAAGGATTTGTCAGCTGATCGCAGGCCATGGTAGGATGGTTGAGGGACCAGCAACGCTGCCAACTGGGATGTTGTTTTTTTTCCCGGATGATCGAGTCCATTAGTGATCCAAGGTGGTATTGTCTACTGGCAGAGGGTGAGAGCCAATTCAAATCCTTATAAAGAAGGCAGTGATGTTTGAGTCGAGGCGATGAAGAGGCAAATCAGCATATATTGTTATAAGTTGCGTCCCATTTTAGTAGGGTGATTTTATGGGCAGAGGTAAGAATAGAGGCACCATAAGTAAGGGTTGAGAGCAGAATACCTCGGGCAATTGCTAATTTGGCCGAGGGTGTAAGCATATAGCTCGTTTTGTAAGCTTCTCCCAGTTTCGAGTTTACAGCTTTGCACATGGACTGAATGTGAAGATTAAAATCCAGGGACTGGTCCAGCAGTATCCCAAGGTACTTGAAGGAAGTAACATTTCAAGTGGAAATCTTCCTGGGTGAAAAACCTCAAGCAAACTAGAACAGGCCTTAATCTTCGGTGCGGAACCTAGGAGCATGGCTTTCATTTTCTTTTCATTTAGTACAAGTTTATGGTCTAGTAGCCAGTCTAAGACCTTATTGAAGTCTGAAGTAAGTGATGTGTTTATGCAGGCAATACTAGAAGTAGTAGTATAGATGATCAGGTCATCAGCGTAGAGAATAGCTGAGCAGGATTCCAGGACCTCAGCTGCATTGTTGATAAAAATTGAGAACAGAAGGAGCCCAAAGATAGAGCCCTGGGGGGACCCCAAGGTTGATAGTAGACGTGTTGGACATGGGGGAGTTAAATTTGTCTCCATACAACACAAATCTGACACGTTTCTGCATGCTTGCTCCATGGCCTAGAGCTTTTTGGCGAGATGTGTTATCCCTCTCTTAGTAAGGGAAGTTTCTGTACACGTTTCCATCATTACCTGTAACACAGAGGGTTCTGGTCAAGCTACGGGTTGAGCATGCCACCCTGATTCTGGTGGCTCCTCATTGACCCAGACAGATTTTGTCTGCTTCTCCAGTAGTTGCCAGTAGTACCTCCTGTCCAGCTCCCCCTAAGAGCAGGCCTCCTGGCATAGGAGCGGGATGCTGTTGTGCACCTGGATCTCCCATCCCTTCACCGTCATGCATGGCTCCCGAGGTCATAGAGTTCTCCTGCTTCGGGGTTTCCCCAACGGTGGCGGCTGTTCCCTTGGTGGCTAGAAAGTCATCTACCTCGTACACTTGTTCAAAAAAATAGATACATTCTGCTGTGTGGTATACTTGGCATGCCTTGGATCCTTTTATATGTCCAGTTCCTTAGGTGCTGGACTACCTATTGTCCCTTAGGGACTTGGATATTCCTTTGTAAAGGTCCACATGGCTGTTGTATCAGCCTTTAATGCCCTGACAGAGGGCAAGACTGTGGCACAGCAGGAGGTTTCCCCATAGAATCCTAAGGGTACATCTTATCTGTGTCAGTCTTCACCATTCATCACTAGTGGGTATAGCGCCAGAGCTAGGACCTTGCGGGAGACTTTTTTTTTCCCCTCCTATGGGCGGAGTCTATGCAGGGCCGGCGCCGCCCTCGGCCGATGTTCTACATGGCGCTCGCGGGTTGGCTGTTATCTGTCGACTCCGCCCCAGCCCTAGTTTTTCTTCTCCCACCGTCGAGTGAAGACCTCGTGTGGAGACTCTGCTAGCAAGACTGCGTTTGCAGCCTAGTTCGTCGGGTGTGTGTGTGTGTGCGCGCACGCCTCAGTTCTGTTTACCGTTGCTTCTGCTGGTAAGATCGTTTCATTACTTTTAAATGGCGGTGAGTACTGCTTTTGTTTGCCGTATCGTCATGTCTCGTCTGGGGGTGGGGTGGTGGGCAAGAAACCATTGAAAGCGGGGCGGCCTTCTATGCGTCAGTGCCCCTGTGGCTGCCTTTATTCCGTGACAGTGCAGCATGACCGCTGCGCCTCCCTCCTGCCTCGGCCCGACCCATGATATGGACAACTGCGGCGCCTGCTTCTCCTTGGACCGTCGAGTTGTTGAAATCTGCGCATTTAAAGTCAGATGTGTGCCGCCGACTTTCGGAGGATGGGTTTGCAGTCGACAGACCAAGACGAGGAGACTCTGCCCTTCCTTCAGGTTCCCTCCTGGTCCAATATGGCCCATGGAGGAGGAGGCCTCCACCTCTCTTAGCATTGCCGCGGCGGGGGGCTCCTTCCGCGGTGGAGGAGGCCCAGTCTGTCCCTCTTGGGGGACACTCGGGAGGCACACACTTTGGCAGTCGCCTCTTGAGGTGAAGGCTCCCTCAGTGTCATGTTCTGGGCCCTCCCGGGTCTGGACTAGCTTCACAAATCTCTGCGTCTTCTGCCAGCGCCGCCGCCAGGTCCCGGTGCGTTCGCCGGGCCGGGGCTTAAAGCGGGCGCATCGTGGTCGACGCTGGCTGTCCCTCGGGTGCCGCTGTCTCTCCTGGCACCATTCGTGGTGCCGGGGGCTGTTACTGTGGTTTCTGGACCTGTTTCTGGTACCGCATCCGACTCTGGCGCTGTTCTTGGTGCTGGGGATGAGTACGGCACCGTGGTTGGTGCTGACCTTGGCTCTGGCACCGCTTGCGGTGCTGGGAGGACGCAGTGCCATGGTAGGTGTCGCGCCCGACTCCGGGGCCATTCATAGCACTGGGGAGTGTGGTGGCGTCTGGCACGGTTCTATGCCTGACCCCGGTGCCAACTGCGGTGCTGGGGCAGAGGGCGGTCCGGGAACTGGCAGGGATTGAGGGGTAGTCTGGTATCGGACCTTGGAATCTTCCTCTTCAGAGAGGTACTCTGGATCTGATCTGGATTGATTTCCGGATTCTTCGGGAATCCTCTGATCCCTCAGTATCCAGCACTTCCTTCTGGACTCGCACGGTCCTAGTCACCTCACTGGGGGATTTCTTCCCATGGGCACAGCTCTGACCGTTCTGATCCGGTTGAACGGCTCTTAGCTGCTTGGTCTTTCGGATCTCCCTCCTCGTGAGGAGTTTTCTCTAGGCCCTCTAGCCCTGATGGAGGCCGTTCTTCTGCTGCTAGGAGCTTGTCCCCTGTGCCTCTGTCTCCATCCCCGGCTATCTCAGGTATTCCCAGTCCTAGGGGACCTTTCACCTGGGAGTAGTTCAGAGGTTCGGCTGCGCATTTCCCTACCTATCTCCATGCTCTGGACCAGCAGGTGTTCCACCAATCTTCTGTGCAGCCATGCCCTGAACCTCGGAGCTTGCCTGCATCATCTCCCTCCTCCTCGGAGGGAGAGGAGTTATCTGTCCACATCTTCTCAGCGTCAGACCTGTTTTCATAGCATCGCTTCCTCGCGAGGATGTTGGATGAGCTCCACCTTATTCCAGTCCCTGTCAGCAATCCCGGGCATGTGACGCGTGCCTCCGTAGGTAAGTACAGTGCGGCCAACCTGGTGGTTCCTGCCTGGCCTGTTTCTTTCCAGGAAGCGTCACATTGGCTTTGGCTACATCCCTTCTCTAATGTTGCAGTCCCAAGGGACCAACACCAACGGTAATGCGCTCCCCCCAGGTCTCCAGGTTCTCTGCCTCGTCCCTCTTCGGGCTTGACCTCCCTGGACTGCTCCTCTGGGCGTCGCTCCCCCTACTGTGACCGACCCCCAGACTCTGACTCTGTGGACTTCGATTTTTGGGGAAGAAGAGTTTTCTATTCGGCATGGATCTTCCTTTGTATTGCTTCACATCAGGCCCACTTTGCAGCCTATGACAGGTTCTTGTGGTCCAGGCTAGGACAGCTCCCAGCCTCAATGCCTGATACGGAGGAAACCAGGCAAGCCATTGCCCTCCCTGCTCAGGGCCTGGAGCTAGCAAGGCACCAAGCAAGGGCATCTTATGACGCCAGGGAGGTGGCATCCAGAGCGATAGGGACTGCGATCTGCATTAGGCATAGGGTGATCTCCTCCACATACCGGAGAACCCACCTCTTCTCCCGCAGGGTGAGACGGCGAATTTCGGGGCACCTTCCCTCCCCCACTGGGGCTCCCTGTCTCACCCGGACCAGTCTCAGGCCTCCCCGGGCCTGTAAGGGTTCTCTCCTCCAGTGTCTCACCCACTGGAAGCTAAGAGACTTAGTCCCTTGGGGTAGTTTAGGGCCCCCTTTGGGGTGCTTGGTACTCGCCCACTAGTGATGAATGGTTAACATTGACGCAGATGAGATATGAAAATTACGTACCTACCATAATTATTGATCTTTCTGTGTATCTTCACCATTCATCACTAAATCCTGTCCTCCTTCCCCCCCCGGGGCCTCAGTCTCTAGGCCCCCCCTCCCCCGTGTGTGTGTCTCTGTTGTTTTTCTCCTCGCTCTCCTCTCCCTCATGGTTAGGAGGAAGAGGACCCTGGAGACATACAGGGAGGTATTGTTTCTGGTAGGGGGTATTATTGGGGTACGGGAGAGGGGGGCTCTCTCCCCCTGTCTGTAGTGTTCTCTCTCACTTTTTCAGAGTGAGCTGAGGGATTGCCCCCCCCTCCCAGTTTTCTTTATGAACTCTAACCTTTTGGGTTCATTTCCTTGAGTTGGATCCCTTAATGCACTCCTGGCAGTTTAAGTTTTCTCCTGTTTTGGGAGTGAGGGAGCAGTCACGAGACCCCGCCATCCTGACCCCCTTAAGGTTGGCCCTCCCGGGCTAATGCTGCTTAATAGTTCAGGCTTTGCCTCCTGGCAGTTATTAACCTTGGTAGTCCAGATTATGGTCTATCGTTATTGTCAAAATCTAGGATGCAGGATAGTCTCTGGGGGTGGTCCTCTTCCCCCCAACCCCCACCTCACTCTCTTATCCCTCCCTTTCTTTCTCCTCCTTCCAGAGATTGGGGCCCCTTCCCTTTCCCCAATTTCCCATATCTGGTTTCTCTCTCCTGTCTCCTCTGTCGTTTATTTCTCCTTTTAGTGTGTGTGTGTGTGTGTGTATATATGTGTGTGTGTGTGTGTGTATGTATGTGTATATATATATATATATATATATATATATATAAAATCTATCCTTTATCTATCCTTGGCTCTTCCTTTGCCCACCTCCCTTTCCTTCGCTCTCCAGCGTCCCGGGCTGGGGCGGATTCAACATCAGATAATCTGCCAACCCACGAGCACCACGTGAGAACGTCACGAGGGGCGCTGGCCTCTGCATCAACTCTGCCTCATAGGAAGAGAGTCTCCCGCGGGGTCCTAGCTCCGGCACTATACCCACTAGTGATGAATGGTGAAGATGCACAGAAAGATCAACAATTACGGTAGGTACGTAATTTTCATTTCAAACAACATGAAGTCTTGCTGTATTCTGACATATGCAGTTAGCCCCAGCACTTGAACTGCCCCGGAGAGGAAAGAGTTAACTCTGTGCATGAGCATAGAACGTTGAGCTTGAGCTCGGTTCAAACCTCTGTCTGCAGTACTTCAAAGGGTAACAGTCAGATTCTTTACTCCGCCTAACTGAACAGTCACTCCGGAGATTGCTGCTTCACTTGCTCGGTTCGGTAAAATCAGTAGGTTTAAATACCATTCCGCTTCATTTTTTCTGCTTCAGATCCCTGTCTGCGGTACAGTAAGTGTTGTAGGTAGTGGAATTTAGTTTTATTGTGGTAATTTCTATGGAAATTGTAAAAACTTGTTGATCGTTCTGGTTTTGGAACCGATTGTGTTAGGTTTATTTTATTTCCTATTTTTCTAGTGTGCGGTACCGGTTCCTACTGTATCTGTTTTTAAAAAAAAAAAAAAAAAAACAGAATTTTAAACGTTTTTTCCACGACCTGTAACATGGTTGGTAACCAATTGGGGGTCTTACCAGGCTTTTAAGCTATAAAGGGTAAGTTGTTAGCCTGGCCATGTCTGAGAAACCCAAGGAAAAAAATGGGCCCACTGGGTTTCAACACTGTAGTGAGTGTGGGGATGCCTTTGCTAAGGCAGACCCTCACAACACCTGTGTGTATTGTCTGAGGTTTGACCACCTCGATTCAGACTGCCAAATCTGCAAGAATTTTCTGAAGGCCACCCTGTATAAGAGATTGGGTTGGCTCAGGGAAAAGGAGGCCGAGAAGTCCGCTAATCCAGATGGCCAGCCTGGTTCGGTTCCGACCGAACCTGAGGGAGTGCCCACTGACCTGGGTAGTGAACTAACAAATGTAGCTACCAAAAACAACATAACAATAAATCCACCCCCCTTTAATATAGGGGGTGCCAAGTCTACCCCTGAGGTGCAACACTGTACCTGCCAGCCCACTTCCCAAAAACAATTTCTGAGAGGGGATGCAGGGGGGAGGTCAGAATACAGCAAGACTCCATTAGAAGAAACCTTAGTAACTATGGCAAAAAAAAAACAGTACTTGGCATCCTCCTTAGGACTCAGGCAGGCAAATTATATGGCCTACACAGCCAGATACCAACATAGGTTTATGTTAAAAGGTATAGAAAAAAATGAAACCTAGTGGGGAGGGGGGATTTTGATGGCTTGGTACTTGGGAGGGAAGGATACTGTATTTTCATTTTGGAGCCAGAGAGTGACCAGGTCTTAATGGTCATTTTAAATTGGCACCGGTTCTTACCTAAAGCTGTGTTAATGAAGCTGCTGCGCTGTTAACAGCTGTCCGCTCCCCATTCTGCTTCAGTCTCCTGTGTTGCATCAAATTATGTCTACATGGCCTTTTTCAGCAGTGATGCAGGTTGCATTGAGCAGGGCCACGTAAGTGGGATGGGTGTTCACATTGCTGTTCTTTATGTATGTGTGTGTGTGTGTGTGTATGTATATGCGTATATATATATATATACACACACACATATATACACACACACACACACTCTCTCTCACCTGTCCCAGTCCCACCTCTGTCGGTGCTCTGTCAAGGCGGCACTTAAGTGCTATCTAAATGGAAGAAATGCACATACTAGTTGAGTCTCCTGGACAAACCAGGGTGACGTACGGCAGTCAGTTAAAGAGCAGTAACTGCACTGGACATTTATTTATGTAAAAGTTTCACCAGGAAAGGCGCACTGAGCAGCTGTTGCTCGTTTCCAGGTGTATCCTAGGGGAAGGGGGAACAATAAGATGATTAAACAAATTTATTTTTATTGTCTCCCGGACTGGGACAAGTGCACCTGCCCTTGGTTCTGCAGAGGGACTACTTGTGCGTTGGAATGAGAGGTGCATCCTGTCCCCAAGGCTGCTTACGCTGATCACTCCATAACGCATCCCCTACTCTGCTGCAGCTTGGAGGGAGGAGAAGTGACTGACTTGGCATGATTGGACAAGTGTCCACTCTGCCACATGTGCACCACAGCAACCCTAGTGCTTGGGTTGTTGCGGTGCAAATGTGGCAGTGTAATCATGCCTTAAGTGTAACAGCTTGTGTTTCCTCCCATTACAGATAAAAAACATCTATGTCATGGTGTCCTGAGAGAGAAAGGGTCTGCACAGTGAACACACAGAAGCATAGAATTTGTTGGCAGAAAAGTACTGACAGGCCCATCTAGTCTGACCTATTTTCCCAACCTATTTCTACAGCCTGGACCCTATTTTGTCACAGGTGCCCCATGCTCCTCCCTTTTCTCTACTTATTATGCCCATGTGCCTGTCCCACACATTCTTGGAAGCTCTCCATTGTCTTCGCTCCCACCACCTCTTTTGGTAGGCTGTTCCAGTTATCTACCACCTTTTCTGTGAAGTATTTTCTCATATCCCTCAACCCCCAAATCAAGCTTCATAACATGCCCCCATGTTCTGGTACTCCTCTTCCACTGAAAGACACTTCCCTCTTGCACCTGTTCAGCCCTGTTAAGTACTTGTAGGTCTCAGTCGTGTCCCCTCTCTCTCTCCTCCAAGGAGTACATATAGAGCTCCCGCAGCCTGCCCTCATGGTTTCCCATGCATCCCCCACACCATTTTGGTAGCCCTCCAGTGGACCTCATCCACCCTGTCATTGTCCCTTGCAGAGATGCGGCCTCCAGATCTGAACACAGTACTCCAGGTGGGGTCTCACTAGGGAGCGATATAGTGGCTACACTGCCTCCTTTCTCCTGCAGAAATCCTCCTCTCTATGCAACCCAGCATCTAGCTAGCATTGCTTGCTTCCTTGTTTAGTTTTTTTGTTGACTGGGTAAGTGCACTAGACAAATCCTTCCTATTTTCAGGCACGACCTGGGGGAGGGGGATACAGATGAATGCCAACTGACCTTGAACCAGATTAAGCTGTTGGTAGTATTTTTAGTGAGTGAGGGAAATTTGGCCAGGACACCGGGGAAATTCCCCTACTCTCTTCGATAAGTGCCGTGGGATCTTTAACATCCACCTGAACTACCACCAATCCAGGCAGATGGGACCTTGGTTTAACGTCTCATCCGAAAGATGGCACCTCAGAAGTGCTGCACTACAGTGTCAGTACTGGGATATTAACCCAAGTGCCAGATGTGGGAACTGAACCCCCAGCCCTCTGATCTCCCGGCCTCAGAGGCGAGTGTGCTACCTACTGAGCCACTGACACTGACATTGTTGCAATGCCCTGCCACCACTCTGCTTGTGAAACGCTTTGGCCTTGCTGCTTTTTGTTTGGGAAGCACTTATTTGAGCCTATTTTATGTGTGGGGCTCTTGCCTGACCTTTTAATGGCAGACAGATCCCCTGGGTAAATAATTTTACTTTTGGCTGTAGTGAGCGACCAGCAGTACGAAGGGCACGGGATTTCCAGCTCTTATAGTTTAAATTAGTGGCGATGACGAGCATCAGCGAGCCTAGCAAAGGTGACACAGCTAAGGCTTTAGCTGTGTCTGCCGTGTCAGCCGGGGGAGGGGGGAGGGAATGAATGGAGGACAAGTGAGAACACTGGTGGCGCAATCAGGTAATCACAGTTTACCATGTAGTAATTGGACACTGTGCAGGAAATGCAGTATGATGGGCCGACCAGAAATGATGGAGGAGTTTACCTGTTATAACTGTAGATTAATCGCACAGTTAGAACCAAAATTAAGAGTGTTGCAAGAAAGATTATTAGTCCAAACAAGAATCAGTGAGATAGCGAGCTTTGTAAAGACAACAAAATCCTTAATAGAAGGTACAGAAAGAGAAATGGTAACTAAAAAAGTAAACAAGGGACCATGTGGTAAAAGAAAAGCAAATGTGGACGAGGTGCTCCTCGTTGAGGATGATGATAATTGGAGCGTTATTCAGAAGGGACCCAGGAAACACAGAAGAGGTGTAGCAGTTACTATAAAATTAAGTAATAGGTTTAATGGATTAGAGGATGAGGGGGATAATTTGATGGTAGAGGGTAAACAAAGGGATTATGTTAATTCATTGGATTTGAATAGTGAGGAACCCTGCCCTTCCCAAAGGACAAATGAAGGAATAATACCTCCTAACTATGAGACCAATGACGAGAATGTCACACCAAGTCCAGGTTTATTGGGGAGTGCATCTAGGACAGCTCCTTCAATTATGTCCGGAATCAAACAGAGGGACATAGTAATTATAAGTGATTCTATGATGAAAACAGCTGACAGGATTACTTGTAATAAAAGAAAGGAACAAATAACATTGTCCTGTCTATCCGGTGCAGGGATTGCAGACATTGAGCACCGTCTAGATGGATTTCTGGAGAATGGTGAGGATCCTGTGGTTTTTCTTCGCATAGGAACTAATGATATTGGGAGAAGGAATTTTGCAGATATCCAAAGGGATTTTGAAGCTGGAGATAGAGCATTAAAAGATAAAAATGTACCTCTGGTTGTTTCTGAGATCCTCCAAGTATTAAGTGCTAACCCCCAGAGAACTAGGGAAATAATTAGATGTAACGGATGATTAAAGAGGTGGTGTTTAAGAGAAAAACTCCAGTTATTGGAACACTGGCAAAGATTTGTTAATGTCCCCCGTTTATATGCAAGGGATGGCTTGCATCTTAGCAAAAATGGAATAAGAGTATTGGCTGACCGGTTTAATGCTAAGATTCTAAATGTTTTAAACTTGTATATGGGGGGAGGGTGGCAGGTCTGTAATTCACCTAATAAACAATGTCAGGTGGACAAGCCTCTTGGCCTTGAAAGATTTAACAACTGGACTGTCCTGTTGGCTAATGCACGAAGTTTAGTTAATAAAAAAGAGGAATTAGAGAGAATACTAAAAAAGGAAAACATTAAGATGTGTGCAGTCACTGAAACTTGGTGAAAAGTAGATGATTGGGAAATAGCTATAGATGGGTATCAGGTCTTTAGAAGTGATTGGGAGGGTAGATGTGGAGGAGGGGTAGCCCTATATGTTCAAAATGGCATTATAGCTCATAAAATTCTATCATTATTGGATTCTGAATTCGAACAACTAGTAGTACAGATTAATCCTCCTTGGGGGGAAAACAAATACTGGTGGGAGTATATTACAGACCGCCCTCTTTAACTATTGGAAAAACCCTTGAATTAGTCCAACGTATTAAAGAATTAGATGCATCAAAAAACATGTTACTTCTTGGTGATTTCAATGTTAATGGAATCAACTGGAATTCTTGGGACATCATCTTGTACTGGAGAGTCAGCCTTCTTGGAGGCAGTTGACACTGTAGCTCTACAAAATTATGTACAGGAGGGGACTAGAGGCTCAAAGATATTGGATTTGGTCATTAGTAACATCAACAAATTATAGGAATGCCAGGTTAGACAGCCTTTGCTAGGAAGTGACCATAATGTGGTTGAGCTAGAAATTGAAATTAAAGATAAGATACAGGGAGGGTCAACTGAGATAAAAAAAAATTATAATAATGTAGTCTGTGATAAATTACAGATGGCAGCTGGCAATTGGGACTGGAAATTGCAGTTTTCAGAACTTGGAGCTGAAGAAATGTGGAGTGAATTTAAAACATTTTTACATGGTTTAATAGAAACTGAAATCCCCACTAAGATCAAATATAATTATAAAAGAAAGATTCCATTCTGGTACTCTAACAAAATTCATAAGCTTATTAAAGGGAAAAATAGGGCCTATTAAACAGTTTAAAAGATACAGTGACATGGGTCACGCTTAACTTTTTTTTGCACTGGTCCACCCGGCCAAGTGATGCCCCGGCTGCACTGGCCCCCCAGAGATTGCACTAGCCCCAACATAGCATTCACAGATTTATGAAAAAAAGGACACAGTGACAAAGTTTAGATGTTTTAAACATTTCTTTGCTATGTTAGTATTTCTGAGTTATTTGTTGTTGAAGCCACAAAGAATTGTGCACAATCATGTCTGCCAACACACTAGGCCAATAACACCACCAACCAGAACACCAATCAGCCCTGATCATGAGGCCACCTGAGTAAGCCAGAAAGTCTGGTAACTAGCAGGGAGTGGGTCACAGATATGTCATTATCTGTGCTGTCTTCCCTTGCTATCCCCAAAGCACTCCATCCTCGATGTCAGGGAAGCTTGCAGTGCTTGGGGTAGTGGGATGATATCAGTGAGTGGCTTCTGCCCCTACCCCCATCCTCCAGCACAGAAGCATTGGCCCCATCATCAGTTTCTGTGCACCACTAGCTGACCACAAATCCCCAGCATCACACAGCTTGGCAAATGCAAAACCTGTTGTGTTAGCCAGCATTACTGGCAGCAGGCAACTAAGGCAAGCCTGGTGGTGGCTGCAAGGCTTGATGAAGCTACAAATAATAAAATGTGCAATCACAGGCCTCCAAACACAGCCAATCAAAACACCAGTCACCCTGATCATGAAACCTGAGTGAGCTAGTAAGGTGTGTGGTGGCTGGCACGGAGTGGGCTCCAGAAATAAAAATGATCTTCTATTTAGTTTGCTGACTTGTAAGTTCTTGCTATATTGCCAAGCACTTAGTCCTCATTGTGTACTGCTGGGGGGGGGGAGCACTAGCAAGTGAGTGTCTCCTGTCCCTACTACCCCATAAGGAGCTAGCATCGGGCCACACCATTTCCTGCAGGACCACAGCAGCAGCCTACAAATATCACCCAGCTGAGCATCACCAATATTTGGCTACCAGCTGCAACCCCAAGTGGGCCTCAAGTTCTGGTACTCCTCCTTTATGCACCTTACTCATGGTAGGCAACAACCCTAGCTCGCTTGTTGCAACAGTCCATCGACCACTCCCTCCCACACACCCTCCCTCTGTCGGCACCCTCCCACCCCCCGAAGTCACTTTCAGTATCAGTGCCCCAACCAGCACCAAACACTCTGTTCCTCAACTTTCCAGCACCCCTAATAGTATGGGCCCCCCACCGCAGCACACATGGAAGCAAGGCACAAACGAGCTGAATTTACCTTATTAAATTCTCGACTGAGCAAACCCATCCTAAACAGTGACCGGTACGGCTGCCTCACCAGGAATGAAATGACCCAGGGCCTGGTTTCAGAATTGATTTTTGAGGACCCAGTCTCTTTCGGGGGAGGAGGTGTCATGGTTCTGACATGGAGTGCTGTCCTAATTGTAAGCTGGTATCAAAATCCTAAAGTGTTTAGCCAGGAATGAATTCCCCTCAACTTTATGACTTAACAGGTGTATATTAATGCAGCAAGTCACACTGTTACAAGAATACAGTTCTCACTAAATACTTTAGGATCGGGATTCAGTTTTACAATTAAGACAGCACTAAGTATCAGAACCACAGTGGCCCCCCCCCAAAAAAAATCCCCGTAGCTGGACACGCATAGGATTTATCTGTCTGATTTCCCCAGAAGAACATAGCAACCCAGACGACTGCACAAATTTAGTGTCTTTGTTTTTTTCTGTGCTGGCTTACCATGTTGGCGCAGTCGGGCAGCACAATCCTCTGTCCTCTCTGTTCTGCTGGGTCCGTTCTGGTGAGTCTGTCAGTAGCGGTCTCACTACGATTGCACCTCTGAGTGTCTGTTGGCATGTATGGCAAAGGCACGTTTGAGATCGACCTTGGCAGCTTACAAGGTGGGGATGGGCTGCAGACACTGACGCCAAATGTTCCTCCAATCAGAGGGCTTCTTCTGGCAGTGTGAGTTGTTAGGCTGTATTCGGATGAAAAAAAGCTATTGACAAAAAAAAAAAAAAAAAAAAAAGAACCACGTTCTACTGGGGCATTTCTATTAAAGGGCCAGGTGTACAAAATGAGCTAGAATGCACAAGCCAAGCCGGGAAAGTCGGGGGTGTGTTGCACTAGCCCGAATCAATTTGCACTATGCTGCAAACCACTAATATAATTTAAAGATCGACCCCTGCAATGATATGAGATCTAAAATGAAATATAAAAAAAGCTTGAGAGCTAAAAAAAAAAAAAAAATAGTGAGGTAAAAAAAGAATTTTGAAAAAAACTTGGTCTACCAAGTGGCTGGTAATCAGAAGGCATTTTATGGCTATATTGCTTCATTGAAACAAAAAGATAATAAATGGGTCCATTGATGATAGGGGGAAAATCAAATTTCTGATGATAAAGAAATGGCTATGGAATTTAACAAATTACTTTAATGGTGTTTATTTAACTGAACCAAAACTTGATATGGTGTTCCCTATTGAAGACACCAGTAAATTTGAAAATATCTACTACAGTTGTCCTTGAAAAGCTTAATTTGAGAGTAACTACATCTCTAGGACCAGATGAGCTGCACCCCAGACTATTAAAAGAATTCGCTCCAGTGATATGTGAACCTATACAGGTCATTTTCCTGTCCTGTTTAGATAGTGGAGTGATTCCAGAGAACTGGCGGCTGGCCAGTGTGATCCCAGTTTATACGCATGGTTCTAAAACTAGTTGTTTAAATTATCGGCCTATAAGCCTTACTAGAATAATTAGTAAATTACTGGAATCTATTTTGAAAGAGTATATTGCAGGGGTCAAGGCTAGTAAGATTTTCATTTAACTAGCCCTGTGGGCGTGTACTGGAGAAGGCAGCTCTTCAGTATGTACACTAGCTGGGCCAGTGGAAATGTCTGTAGGGCCAGTGGATTTTCCCAGTCATAAGCTTTGCTGGCTAGTGGCTGCAAAACTTAATTTCGATACCTGATATTGAAAAGAGACTAAAGGCAGAGGGGAACGTAGATGTGAAGCAGCATGGATTTGTAGGTGGTAGGTCAGTTGTAACTAATTTCCTGTCCTTTTTTGAAATTGTGAGTTCAGCACTGGACAGTAATTTACCTGTAGATGTTTTACACTTTGATTTTGAAAAAGCATTCGACAGGGTATCACATAGAGGAATTGCTTAACACATTGGGTAATTTTGGTATAGATTGTTTTGTCCTTGGGTGGATTGCTGCTTGGCTAGACAATAGGAAACAGTGTGTCTTTATTAAGGGTCAGTCATCAGACTGGACTTTAGTACCCAGTGGCATCCCTCAGGGATCTGTGTTGGGACCTGTTTTATTTGGGATAGTGGTTTCTTCTTTAAATTGTGATGATGATAATGCATGGCTTGTAAAATTTGCAGATGATATGAAATGTGGTGCGGTAGTTACTAATCAAATAGATGCTAAGCAATTTCAGGATAATAATCTTCTTCATAAATCAGCCATGGGGATTACATTCAAATTTAATCTATCAAAATGTAAGATTATGCACTTAGGAAGAAACAACCGTAAATTTGAGTATTCCATAGAAGGGGTTAGTTTACCGACTGTAAATGTAGAAATGGATTTGGGAATATGGATCAACAAAGAATTAGAATTTTCTTATCACTGTACAATAACTGTCAAAAAAGCCTATGGGATTTTGGCACCAATTATGAGGAATATTAAAAGCAGAGAAAGAGATTTTATCGTGCCTCTTTATCGTTCTCTTGTCAGACCCCATTTGGAGTACGCTGGCTCTGTATGGAACCTTGTCTCAAACAGGACATGAGGCGTTTGGAGAGGGTACAGCGACAGGCTACCAGAAGGATTAAGGGTTTGGAGACTCTCCCCTATGAGGATAGACTGAGAGAGCTTGGATTGTATTTGTTGCAGTATAGGAGACATCGTGGGGATATGCGTTTGATTTACAAACCAAGTAGGGAACCTGTTATATGGGAATCTTTAGGTTTACATGGACAGCAAAGCTTAGTTACTAACCTGGGACATCAATATCAACTAACAGGAGAGAGTTATAAATCCGATAAAAGAGGGACCTGGTTTTCATAGCGTACAGTTACCCAATGGAATTCTTTACCTGCTTCTGTGGTTTCGTGTGAAACTATGAGTCGGTTTAAGATAGCTGTTGACAAACATAAGTTTGTCTTTATCAAATTTTGTAATTCTGATGTGCAGGACAATAATGGCCTAACAGCTAAAGTTCCTGATTTGTTCCTGTGATCACCTCATGGTCCCTCTTTTGCTTGGTAACTAAGTACCTCCTCTCTATCTTATACATGGCCCCCGGGTTTCCCCTCCCCATGGCTTGACACTGTTTGGCATTGAAATCCAGCTGCCACATCTTAGACCACTCTTCAAGTTTCCACAATTCCCTTTTCATTTTCTCCACCCCTTCCTGGGTGTCCACTTTATTGCAGATTGTTTCCTCTGCAAAGAGACACACTTTCTCCTCCAGTTCCTCAGCAGTGTCACCTGTGAAGACTTTGAATAGGACAGGACCCAGTACTTATCCCTGTGGTACTCCACTGGTCATTTTCCCATCCCCAGAGTGACTGCCATTTATCACCACCCTCTACTTACTATCATTCAACCAGTTTGATAACCAGTTTACCATCTTTCTCCAACCCCCACGTTGCTAAGTTTCTTAAAGAGCTACTGATGCCTCAAAGAAAACTTTAAAAAGCGTAATATTTAGGTACAATTCTGCCTGCATTCCATTTATATTTTATATATTTCTTCTCCCAATTATTTATTACTAAGGAAATTTGCATGAATATATAATATTAATCCCTTCGAGTTCCTTTAGAGTCCATCTGCCTCTATAGCGTACTCCCCACTTCAGGTCATAGTCCTCTGTTGTGACATCACAATCAGTTGCCATGGGAGTAACTGTGATATCACAAGCAGTGCTCTGTGACTTCAGGTAGGGAGAAAGCAGCAGGAATAGACAAACTCTTCAGGAACAATGATCCTGTTTTCATACAGATGACCTCAGTAATAAACAATGGGGATGGGGAATACAGCAGAAATGGGAAATATTTATTTTATTTATTTACTAAAAGTTTAGGAATTACAAACCTTTGAGTCAGAGATTCTTTTGCAAAGGCTCCATGTCAGGGAGGTACAAATAGGAAGACAGGAAATTACAAACATGGATTGGAACAGATGAGACAAAACAGAAAATACCGGATGAAATTATCCAGGTCAGGTAATACATTAAGTAAATAAATCTGTATAAGCATGAAAACAATAATAAAGTCAGGTAAAATAATATCAGAGCTAAGACAAGAAGGGAGCAGATGGTATGGAGAGAAATACTGGGGAGAGTAGAAGTGAAGGGGAAAGAGGAGTAAGGCAAGTGAGAGCCAGGGAGAGTCGATACACGACTAGAGAAGTGGAAATAGGGGAAGACAGGGAGAGGAGTTAGAGGCAATCACAGGAGCTGGAGGAGATATGTTCCCAAAGAAGAGATTTGAAAGGGCAGAGTTTGGACACAGCTGAGGTAGCAGCCAGAAGGGAGTTTAATCAAAGGGAGCCCTATAATAGAAGACATGCTGATTGAGGGAGGTGTTGCATCGGGGAACCTGTGAGTTGGCCGTGGAAGAGCTTCTAGTAGATCTTTGTAATGGGGTAGATTGAAGGAGATTTAGGAGGTCGGGAGGGGCAAGGCCTAGTGAGATTTTTTTTGGCGAGCAGACAGGTTTGATATTTTAGCCTCCCATCAAAATTCACCCAGTTCAAAAGTGTATAGAGAGCGCAAGTATTAGTGCGCCTAGCACAGCCCGTGACAAGACGACAGGCTTTGTTCAGTGACACTTTAATCCTATTGAGGGCAGTATGGTCAGCAGCACCATAGATTATGATCCCATAGTCCACTAGGGAGAGGACTGATGAAGAGATAGATAGCAAGGCGAAGTGCATTAGAGGGCAGACAGTGTCTATGGTGGTAAAGGAGCCCTGTTCTAGTGTCTAATAGCAGAGCTAATTAGCTGGATATGTTCATGGAAAGTAAGGGGTGAGTAGAGTGTGATTCAGAGATATTTGAGTTTACTTGTTCCAGGCAGGAGTTATGAAGGTTGCAGATTTGCAGAGATGCACCATGATATTTATTCTGGTGGTGGGAGAAGACCACGATCTTGGTGTTCTTGTAGTTAAGTACAAATTTGTGGGCAGAAAACCAGGTTTTAGTTTCTGAGAATACATTTTGTAAGGCGTGCTGGGGGAGAGGTGAGGTCAGGGAGGCTGCTGAAAAGAACACATCAGCATAGAGTAGAAGTTTTCCAGAGCAGGCCTTGAGAAGAGAGTTCAAGAACAAGCTGAAAAGAAGAGGTCCAAGAATGGAGCTTTGTGGGATCCCAGACCTCACAGGGAGGCTAGAGAAGAGGGTGTTAATACGGAGTTGCTGGGACCTGCTATGAAGGTAGTCGGTAAACTAAGGAGAGAACTAAGGAGAGGCGTAGTAAGATATTCCCAAAGAGAGGAGGGAATGGTTTACAGTGTCGAACACCTTAGTCAGGTCTGTGTACACAGACCCAACTGGGTGTCCCCTGTCAAGAGACTGCTGAATGAAAGCAGTGTATACCAGAAGAGCCGAGGTAGTATTGTGGCCCTTCCGGAAACCATGCTGTTCTGTGCAAAGTAGATTGTGCTTGGTTAGGTAGCTGGAGAGCTGCTCAGCAACTATTTTTTTCAAGGGCCTTAGAAAGTGGAGGTAGGATAGAAATGGGAACTGTAATTTCCTGGAAGAGTGCAATCACTACCTTTAAAAATAGGCCTGTACAAGCTGAACTTTGTGTAAATATTAGGTTTTACAGGGTTTTATTTAATTCTAAAAATTGATTAGCGTTTTGCTCATAAAAGTGCTAAAACATTGTGAAAATGCTTAGCACCTGCCTCACTGTGTTTAACAAACATAACACTTCTAGAAAACCTATATAAATACTTTCTGAACAGTTAGTATTGTCCCAAGAAAAAAACTGCTAATCAATTATTTAAAACCCTATTTTACAGCGTCGGAGGCCTTACTGAAGTCCAGATGGGCCTTATCCACTACCTTCCCCGATCCACTTCCTTAGTCACCCAGTCAAAGAACTGTTAAGAGATTTGTTTGACACAGCCTCCCCCCGTGAGACGATGCTGCTGGTGGTCTTGCAGCCTATTTGCTTTCAGGTACTCCATTAGTCTCTCGTAAAGCAAAGTTTCTATTACTTTCCTCTCCACTGATAGGCCTATAATTGCTAACCTCCTCCTTACTTGCCATTCTTATGCAGAAGGGCCACGTAGGCCTTCCTTCAGTCCTCTGGAACTACCCCCATCTCCAGTGAGTTGCTAAATAGTGTTGCCAGAGGGGCAGCTAGCACCATGCTCAGCTCTTTTAGTGCCCTTGGGTGGATCCCATCTGGCCCTATGGCTTTATTTTTCTTTAGAGCTTTCATAACTCTTCTGACGCTCTCCTCTGAAAATGGAATTGTGTCTACTCCTCCCTCAGCACAGTGTCCTCTGATATGTTAGTCCACCCCCCCAAACTGTGAAGACCAAGCAGAAGTACTCATTTAATATTTCAGTTTTTCTTGGTCTTCTCTACAGTCCCCACCCCCCTGCCATTCTCCTGATCCTCACTGTTCCACCCCTTGCTTTCCTCTCTTCACTCACATACCTGAAGAAAGTCTTATCCTTTTTGTACCTATTTGGCTATCTTCTCCTCTGTTTGTGCCTTAGCTGCCCTCACCTTCCTTCCTCCTTTTCTTACCTAGATATACTTCTGTCACCTTCGTCTGGGTCTTCCTGTACGTATTAGAAGCTGTTTTTTTTTTTTTTAAACTTTAGTGGAATGATAAATATATCCATAAGCATAAGTTTGTTTTTTAAATATGTACTGTCCGGGGGGGGGGGTGTAAAATGGAAAGCCTTGCCTTCATAGTAAAGAGTGATGTATGGATTACACCATCACGGCAAGGTTTAAGATCTGCTTCACATAGAAACATAGAATTTGACGGCAGATAAGGACCTCTTGGCCCACCTAGTCTGCCCATTTCTCTACCTAACGGATAAGCTGCAGATCCTAGTTAACCAACAGCCTACTTCCTCCTACCCCCCACTAGAACTGCTTGTTTAAAACAAAAAGAAAATTAAAAATATATCTGTAACATTGATTGCTATAGATGAAGGTGTTATAGTATTGCATATGCCTAAATGCACTCCTTTCCAACCCCTCTTCTATCTGCTATTCCCCCCAAAAAATCCATGCGAGGGACTCTAGCCTTCCCTGCCTGGAATTCCACTAATGATAGGGCTGCCTTCTCCTTATATTTTCCTAATCTCTGGAACTCGCTCCTCTTAGATATTCGCTCTGCCCCATCCACTAGTTCAATGTCTTGTCTTCTCCATAAATATATTTTCCCTTTCTGCAAATGCTCCTGACCCCTACTTCCTTCAATACTTTATCCCTTTTTCTTGCTCTCCATCCTGATTTTCTTACCTATCCCTGACTCCTTACCTTTTCATTCGCCCTCTCCTTCCCTCTAAAATGTTTTAAATGGCTGTATGTGTTTATGTATGTGTGTCTTTATTACATATGTGTCTGTTCTTTGCATACATATATTTTTATATGAATGTTTGTAAGCATAGATGTGTCTTGTTCATTCTGGTTTATTGCAGTGTTTCATTTTTTTTTTTACCTATTTGTGTTCAATTGCATCTTGTATAATTTTGTCACATTTTTTCAGTTTCAATGTGTTCTGTACTCTATGTATATTGTACCCCATTCTCCCCTTACCCCCAGGGCGCTTCTGGAAACGAGCTATTTGTACTGTAGCTCATGATGTATCTCTTGGTGAAATTTTTCAAATAATAATATGCATGGATGCCCTTTTGTCTGTCTTCCTGTTTGTAAGTTAATTGAAAAATTGTACTGAAAAATTTCACTGACGCAATGTAGGTTTGCTAGGAGTCCATACGTAAGCATGCAAATATGCAAATTTTGCACCAATCCTGAGTTATGTGCATCCTTTTATTTTGTTTTTTTTTTAGTATCCCTTAGAGTAGTACCTTTGTTAACGGAGGTGTGCGTGGATTCGTGTGCCTGTTCTCAGCGTAGTTACCAGACAGCTGATGCTGATTATTTGTTCACCCCCTTTGCACACTGAACTTATGTGCGTGTATGTTGACCAGCTACTGACAGATTCCGGCGGTCCCCACGTAAAGTATAGAGGTATGGAGATTTGGGCTAAATCTTGCCATCGTCCAAAACTGCTGCCAGATTGATTTGATGGCTACTACACCCAAAGCAACTGAGCCGGAACAGCGGGGCATTGATGGAACACAAACAGGAACCACAGGCCATAGCAGGGAAGCTTCCTTTGCTTTCATACGGACAGAAAGAAACAAGAGACAAGACTTTCTATGAGGTCTGTTTGAGGAACGTGCACCTGAACCCATTGAGACCTATGAGCTAATTGAAAAAATTTGATGAATTGGAGAAACTTATATTGAAAGTGATAGACTACTGGTACAACAGGGTTATTCTTGAGCAAAAAGAAAAGATGGGGTACCCCGAGGTTTGAGAGTATATAAAGATGCCTTCAGCTAATACTTCAGATGGTGATTCACAAGAAAGGTGGTTGGGGGCTTGAGTTTATGCTTTGACACTTGTTGAAGTTCTCATAGAACAAGACAAGAGCCTTCATGATAGAACTAAAACAGCCATTGATGAATTAGTAAAGGACATAGAAGAATACAATCTGTTGCCACAAGTACAAGAATTTAATTAGTCCCTAAAAGAAAAAGTCAGCAAATAAGAGAAAGGAATTGAAGAAAGGAAAAAGTTGAAACTTGAAAAGGGCAGAAGAGACTGTGAGCATGGGAGTGTATTCTCTTGGGGGGGGTGGGCGGTGGGGTGGATAGACCTACAACATCATGAATTGGGAAGATTAGTTAACAGAGGGCATTCAAAGAGCCAAAAACGTAATAATAATCAAGTATCCAGGCTACCCGACCCCGAGAATACATCTGAAGACGACCAAAGATGGGTGTTCTTTTAGATCAGAGGCAGACCCTTGTCTCCCCACCCAAAAAAAAAAAAAAAGGAAAAGACAAAGGAAAACAAGGAGGGGGAAAGGAAATTTGGCAGCTACTAGATAGTCACAAGGAGGAACCAGTACAAGAACTAGGAGAGTTAATGGTTCGTAATATCTCCTCAACAGAAATACCAGAGGTGCAAACTAAAGTGCTGTGTAATGGGCTGCCTTTTGTCCCCACCCAGGACTTGGACAGGCTTCAGCTCCAAGTGGATTTGTATAAACTATTGAGAACATTTTTTTTTTTTAAGTTGTTTAACGAGGAGTGGCACACTAATTGTTTACAGGTATGACCTGGGAGCACAGGGAAGTTAAGTGACTTGCTCAGGGTCACACAGTATGCAAGTGGGGACTATGTGATTCAAACCCAGGTCTCCAGATTTGCAGCTCAGAGCCTTAAACCACTGCGCTATACTGCCTCCCAAGATTAGATTTGAAGTATTATTTCTGAAGTACAGAACAACAAACCAGTTTATCTCAGGAATTGATTAGCAACACTGCAGGTATAGGTTACTGACTTTACAAAGAAATTGCCGGTGGACTAGGAAGCCCAGACACAAATCTGAACTTTATTGGTTTAATTGTATTTGAAGAGAACCAAAATGTTGTGAGGCATTCTGTGCCTTTTAATCTTTTTTACTGTCTCTTCCATTGCTAACATCACTGGGGACTTAGCTAACTGTCAGACTATAATGCAAGAGTCCAGACGTCTCAAGAACATCACTGTCTCTTAATAAGTCATTAACTAGTGATGTTACTGGAGTAAATTTACTTTTGTCTTTTAGCCAATGAGGTTAATTTACAAGGTGGGGGGAGGGGGAGGAGAATGATGGTGTGAATAATACAGAAAATACAAATGTTTGTACTGCTGAGAAATTGAATAGAAGTGGCTTGAAACCCAGAAGCACCTTTTGCTGAACCCAACCTAGGTACAAGTATTTGAAAACGTTAAAGCTGACATCAAAAACCAAGTTTGTGAACAGGAATTAGGCATGGTTATAAGAATTTAATGAAGAGTGGGGAGCAATTAGAGAATTGAATGCAGGGTCAGATATCACTCTACCTGATGCTAAGAGGGGAATGAGTAGACACTAAGCAGTATTTGTGGGAAATAAACAAACGCCTGGTAGATAAAGACTGATCTTACTTCGAGAGGGCTCTTTCAGTAGGTAATTACATATAGGACTGTTATTTTACAAAGAAGAGTTAAATGGTAGAGACAGCAAGAGAGGCAGGCTAATTTCAGAGTAAGAAGCAGCATTCATGGTGCTAGGACATCCAGTTAAACTCACCCTGCATACACTGTCAAAGGTGCACAAATCTGAGGGACCCTCCTGTGCGACCTATGGTTTCAGGCTTTGGGTCACCTTTAGTGAAGGTACCTCTAGATTTGTGAACCATTACTTGAAGGAGATTGAAAAGTGCCTAGATGTTCATGATTCCATGGACATAGTTAATAAAATTGAGGGCTGTCCATGGAATGACAGTTTGTTGGGTCACCACCATTGACATTTACTCAGTATATGCGAGCATTATTCACGAACATGGCATTAGAGCATGCAAAGATTTTATGGCAGCTGGTCAAACCCTTAGGGATGCACCACAGAAGTTATTTTAGATTTGCTGAGATTTGTGCTTACCCACATCTATTTCCTGTTTGATCAGAATGTTATCTTCAACTCAGAGCACAGCTATGGGGGTGGCGTTAGCCCCCTCTTATGTCAGTTTATTTATGGAATGGTAGGAGGACCAGGTAGTGTTTGCAGACTCCAGCCCCCACCTCAGACACATACATACATTGCATCATTTTGTGTGTCTAGAGTGGAAGGAGTCAGTGGCTGAGTTTGTACAATGGCTCAGTAGGAATTCTGTGAACATCTCTTGTACATAAAACACAGAATAGAGAGTGAGTTCCTAGACGTTAAATTAAATGTGGGGAAGGATCAGTGTGTCATGCGAACCTTGTGAGAAATCGGTGGCTGGCAGTAGCCTTCTTGGGTCCGAAAGCCCCGCTCACAGAGCCTGGTCGACCGAGTTCCTTATGGGCAGTTTTTGCATATCAAAAGGATTGTTCACTGGTTGATGCGTACTAGAGAAAAGCCCTGGTGCTGTCAACCAGGTTCAGGTAAAAGGGGTACTCGGCCAAGGTAATCAAGAAGGCTAAGCAGAAACTGTGTCTAGGCCAATACTGTTAACCCCCAAGAACAGGAGAGCGAATTCCCAACCGAAGGTGAATTCTGTTCTAAATTACAGTTTGGGAGCAAGTGAGGTCCCTAAAATTGTCGGGAACAGATGGCATCTCTTGGCAGGAGACCCAGAAATTGGGACACTAGTGGATACTGCACCCACGATCTCGTACAGAAGAAGGAAAGGCCTAAAGGACCATCTGACTAGTAGCTATTTTGTCAATCCGAATCATATGAAGGAAATTGAATAACTGGATTTTGTGTGCCACAATTGTAACATATGTAGCTATTTCAAACACCAGGTCACTGGAGAGGAATGTGATAACCAGATACAGGATGAAATATTGTACGAATTATGTGGTCTGTGTGGGGTGGTGCACCTCTGTGAAACATGTTAGACAACCCTTGCAGGGGTCTTAACTTTTGCATCTTGAACACGGAATAAAGTATTTTACACATAACATGCTGTGCTGTGGCATTTTGATGACAAGTACTGTGTTCTGTACTGACTGCTGTTACTGATTTCAGACAACATGAAGTCTTGCTGTATTCTGGCTATTGCAGTTAGCCCCAGCACTCAGACTGCCCCGGAGAGTAGACGGTTAATTTTCTATGCAGAGCATAGAACGTTGAGCTCGAGCTCGGTTCAGACCTCTGTCTGCTGCACTTTGAAGCGCAACTGTCAGATTCTTTACTCCGCCTAACCGAACGGCCGCTCCGGAGATTTCTCCTTTGCTCATGGTTCGTAAGTCGGTTAAAGTCCTCGGTTTTACGGATTATTTTTCGCAAGTTTCGGTTCAGATCTCTGTCTGTGGTACGGTAAGTACTAGATAGTGAACTAGACATGGTAAACTTGTGGAAATTGTAAAATTGATTTTTCGACCAGTTCGTCTGAACCAGACGTTTAGTGATTTATATATTCTGTCTTTGTTTTTAAACTTAGGGAGTGTGGTTACTGGCCCTTATTGGGTTTAAAAAAACCTGCATTTTCTTTTTTTTTTTTTTCCAGTACCCGTGACATGGTTAGAAACCGATAAGGGTGTCTTGCCTGGTTGTTTGCCATGAAAAGGGTAAGTTTGTGGTTAGGATGGCTATGTCTGAGAAACCCAAAAGAAAAACCGGGCCCACTGGGTTTCAACACTGCAGTGTATGTGGGGAGGTCTTTGCTAAGGCTGATCCCCACACCAGCTGTGTTTATTGTCTGGGGTTTGACCGCCTCGATTCAGACTGCCAAATCTGTAAAGATTTCCCTAAGTCTACCCTGGAAAAAAGATTAGTTAGGCTCAGGGATAAGGAGGCGTGAAGTCCGCTTACCTGGATGGCCAGCCTGGTTCGGTTCCGACCGAACCTGAGGGAGTGCCCTCTGACCAGGGCGATACTTCTTCGGGCAAGAGGAGAGCCGATCCTGAGGGATTAGTTCCTACAAAAAGAAAAGAAAAATCGGCCGGTTTGGTTCCAGAGACCCATTTTCCGACCTGCCAATGTGATAAGGATTGTAGAATTGCTTCGTCCAGTTCAGTCTGATCCGGCACCTTCTGGCAGGCGCTTATTTCAGTCGGTTCCTCCGGTTCAAGATTATGCCCCTGAAGATTTCTATGAACCGGATTTGGAGGGGGTTGAAGATTATGATGATGATGACGATGGTGTGGGAGGTCTGGTTGAGCCCATTGAACCGGATATCTCTCCAGACAGGCCTTCTGGTGTTTCCCCTCCTAGATTTTCTGAGTCCCCTTCCCACTACATGTTTTACAGGAAAGTGGCAGAAACCCTTCAGCTCCCTGTGGAAGAAGTTTTAGAGGAACAAGAGGATCCTGATTTTGTGGAGATGATGGGCATCCCAGAGTCCACGAGACTGTATTCCCCTTCATAAGTCTTTTGGGAAATGGACACAAAAGATTTTAAAAACTCCAAATTCTGTATCTCCTGTCGACAAAAGGATGGACAAAATGTACACCTTATCAGGTTCTGGTACAGAGTACTTGTATCAACAGTGCAGCCATGTTGAGGTTGTGCAGTCTGCAGCCTGTGATAAGGCTAATATACCCTTGGCTTCACACCCCCAGATAAAGATTCTAGGAAGCTGGATGCCATGGCAAAGAAACAGTACATGACATCTACCTTGGGACTCAGGCAGGCTAATTATATGGCCTATGCGGCCAGGTACCAGAAGTCCAGGTGGGACACTGTATTGGCATTGGCTAAGCGGGCCGCCCCCCCCAGCTAGCCTCGGAGCCAGAGGGGGTGGCTGCTGATGGGATTGAGGTAGCTAAGGTACAGTTCCATGCTGCTGTGGACTCCAGTGATGTGTTCTCTAGAGTCATGGCTACATATGTGGCTCTGCGGAGAATGGCTTGGCTCAGATGTACTAGTCTCTCACAGGACACCCAGGCTAAGGCCATGGATTTCCCTGTGGTGGGTAATTCTCTGTTTGGGGAGCAGACAGAGAATTACGTGAAAAAGATGGATGAGTATAGGACCACCTATAGGAGTACACAGGCCAAGGAAAGGCAGGCAGCTCCTCAAAGACAGCAGGCTAGGGGCAGAGGTAGGCCTTTTCATAGGCCTTTCTACCAAGCACAGGCCTCTTCTCCCTTTCCTCAGAGGGGGTCCTTCAGAGGGAGAGGCAGAAGGGGGATGAGCAGGGCTGCATCCATCCCTCAGCCTAAGGCTCCTACCAAGCACACACCCTGATGTATCAGCCTGGGTCGACTTCCCCATTCCTGTAGGAGGCAGGCTGGCTTACTTCGTCCAGGACCGGATGTCTGTTACCTCAGACAAGTGGGTCCTGGAGGTGGTAAGCCAGGGGGTTGTTCTCGGCTGCAAGAAATTTCCAAAGCTGAGGGCCAGATCTTTTCCACCTGCAAGCATCTCCGAAGCCATTGCCCTAGAGGCAGAGGTTTCATCTCTACTGGCTCTAAAGGCTATACAGAGAGTTCCTACATTGCACAGGGGCAAAGGTCTGTACTCCAGGAACTTCCTTACCCCAAAAAAGACAGGGGAGTGGCAACCCATCCTAGACTTAAGATACCTGAACGAACATCTTTTAAAACCAAAATTCAAAATGGTGACTCTGGGAATAATCCTTCCCTTTCTAAGGCCAGGGGACTGGCTAGCCTCCCTGGACTTAAAAGATGCCTGCTTTCACTTTCCCATCAGGTGCTCCCACAAAAAGTACCTCAGGTTCGAATTACCTTCAAGCCTTTATCAGTTCAAAGCTATGCCCTTCGGCCTGACATCAGCCCCATGGGTATTCTCAAAATGCCTAGCAGTAGTAATGGCCTTTTTAAGAAGGAAAGATATTTCTGTATTTCCATACCTGGACGACTGGATCATTGTGGGTCAGTCCCCAGAACAAGTCAAGTCAGACCTTCAAGTGACTCAGCAAGTGCTCACTTCCCTAGGATTCCTTCTCAATCTTCCCAAGTCAGTTCTTGAGCCTGTACAGCTCCTCACCTTCATGGGGCAGAGTTGGATACAGTCAAAGCAAGAGCTTTTCTTCCCCTGGAAAGGACAAGGGCTATTGTAGAGCTGGCTTCTTCATTCCACCTTCTGGTCTCTCGGCCAGCAAGGCACTTCCTTCAACTTCTGGGCAACATGGCAGCTTCTACAGCAGTGGTCCAAGGGGCCAGATTTCAGATGAAGGACATTCAGTTTCACTTGAGGGCCTTTTGGTCTCAGAAGAAAGATTCTCTAAACAAACCAGTGACCCAGACTCGGATCCAGGCTCTACAGTGGTGGCAGGATCAGGGCAACCTCAGGCAAGAAGTCCCATTCATCACTCAGTCTCACTCTGTGGTCCTAATCATGGATGCTTCTCTGTTGGGGTGGGGAGCCCATCTGGGAGCTCTCACAGCCCAGGGACTGTGGTCCCATCAGGAATCCCTTATTCATATTAATCTCTTGGAACTCAGGGCGGTCTTTCTGGCCCTGCAAGCTTTCTCTCGGTCATTGCAGAACAAGGTGGTTCAGGTCAGGACAGACAACACCACCACCATGTGGTACATCAACAAGTAGGGATGCACTCGGTCCACGGCCTTGTGCACGGAAGCCATGAAATTGTGATCCCTAGCTTATTCTCTGCAGACCGCTCTGATAGCAGTCCACCTTCCAGGGAAGGACAATGTGCTAGCAGATGCATTCATAGGATCTCCCAGGGCCATCACGAATGGTCCCTGGACCCTCTGGTGTTGAAAGTGATTTTTTTTAAGGTGGGGCACCCAGAGATAGATCTCTTTGCAGCCCCAGACAATCACCAACTTTCTCTGTTTTGTTGCAGACCCCAGTATTGGGCTCAGTCCCTCTGGATGCTCTGATTTTGAACTCGGAAGTGAAATTTCTATGCGCCATCCCTCCTTCGCTACTGTTCAAGGTTCTGGTCAAGATAAGGTCACAACCATGCAGAGTATTCTGATTGCTCCAGACTGGGCCAGGCAGCCTTGGTACCACCTGTTGCTGTCCCTAGCAGTCCATCTTCCCCTGTCTCTTCCCAGGAATTACAACCTGTTAACCTCCTCTCGGGAGGATTTGGTACCCCAATCTTCGATCGCTCAATCTCAAGGCATGGCTCTTGAAGAGTTAGAGTTTGCAGATTTGCATCTGTCCCAAGGGGTTCTGAATATTCTCAAAGCCTGCCTCCAGAAAAACTTAGAACTCCAAATGGAAAAGATTCAGCATTTGGTGTTAAAAGAAGCATATATCCCCAGACACTGCTTAAGTGTCTACAGTTCTGGATTATATGGTTCATCTTAATGACATAGGCCTCAGACCAGCTACTCTCAAAGTACATTTGTCAGCTGTTTCTGCTTTTCTGTCAGCGGGAAAGCCTTCCTCACTGTCATCTCACCCTGTATTCTGTAAATTTTTCAAGGGATTGCTTCATACCAATCCCCCCCTTTAGGGATCCTACCCCTGCTTGGGATCTTAATGTTTGCATTACTCAGCTTATGTAACCCTCCTTTTGAGCCTTTGTCTTCAGCAGAGCTTAAGTGCTTGACTTGGAAAACTGTGTTCCTGGTAGCTATTACCTCTGCCAGGCGTATCAGTGAATTGCAAGCTCTGTCGGTGGAGCCCGATTTTATCTCCTTAGAACAAATAGGAGGTTTTTACCTAAAGTGGTTTCAGATTTTCATCTGAACCAATCTATGTTTCTCTCTCTGTATTCTTCACTGATCATTCTTCTTCAGGAGAAAGAAGTTTACACAGTTTGGATGTTAAGAGCCCTTAGTTACTACATTGAGCATACTAAGGCTCACAGGTTTGACTCCCTTCAGTTGTTTCTCACTTATGGGGAAGTGGGTAAGGGCAAACTTGCCACTAAGAGAACTATTGCCAGGTGGATTTTCCCTTGTATTCAGTTCTGCTATGAGAAGCTAGGCAAAATACCTCCCTCAGGCCTGAGGGCTCATTCGACTAGAGGTACAGCTGCTTCCCTGGCTGCGGCCAGGGATATTCCTTTGCTAGAGATATGTAAAGCAGCCACCTGGAAAACAGTCCATACATTTACCAAGCATTACTCCCTGGACATCCATGCTGGGCGTGATGCTCGGTTTGGTACAGCAGTACTGCAGAGCCTATTTCCAAGGTAGGTTCGATTCCCTCCTCCATGGAGGTACTGCTTGGTAGTCTGCAGTAGTCAGAATACAGCAAGACTTCATGTTGTTTGAAGAAAAAATTACTCACCTTAGTAATTATGTTTCTTCTAATGGAGTCTTGCTGTATTCTGACCTCCCTTCCTAGCTCCCCTCTCAGAACCTGTTTTTGGGAAGTGGCTGACAGATGCAATGTTGCACCCCAGGGGTACATTTGGGTACTCCCTCCTTTTAGAGAGGGGGGGTGGGTTATATTATTAATTTAACAGTCTTAAGTTGTTCACTACCTGGTTTTTGATTTTAGATTTCTTGACTTGAGTCTTTTGGGGATCCAAAATATTTGGTTGCCATTTGGCTAGTAAAAATTTTACAATTTCCACATAATAGTTAGTATTGGCTCGTAAGAATCTGACAGTTGCGCTTCAGAGTGCAGCAGACAGAGTTTTGAACCGAGGTCGAGCTCAGTGTTCTATGCTCTTTATAGAAAATTAACTATCTACTCTCCGTGGCAGTTTGAGTGCTGGGGCTAACTGCAATAGTCAGAATACAGCAAGACTCCATTAGAAGAAACATAATTACTAAGTTGAGTAATTTTTTTCTTTTTTGACTACCAGCATCTGTTTTCCTAGTGCAGCCCCTGTTCCAGTTTAATACATTAAGGTGCATAAGATTAAATACCTTTTTGATATGTGCAAAAGCAATACAGAGTAGGAACAATATGATGTATATAGTGTGTGTGTGTGTGTGTGTGTGTGTATATATATATATATATAATGTGTGTGTGTGTAGATATATATATATATATATAATATATATATATATGTATGTATATGTATATAAAAATACCATCTATATCCCACATCTTCACAAAAGAAAGGGTCCTACAAGAGCTTGCTAAGCTCAGGGTGATAAGGCAATGGGACCTGATGGCATACATCCCAGGGTACTTAAGGAGCTAAAAGGAGAAACTAGCAGAGCCATTAGCAGAATTGTTTAGTGAGTCTCTGAGCACAGGAGAGGTCCCAGAAGACTGGAGAAGGGCTCATGGATCCCACTCCACAAGAGTGGTAGCAGGGAGGAGGCGGGAACTACAGACCGGTCAGTCTTACCTCAGTAGTGGGCAAGATTATGGAGGCACCTTAAGGAAAGGATAGTGCAACACCTGGAATCCATAGGGCACAGGATCCAAGACAGCATGGGTTTACAAAGGAAGGTCCTGTCAAACTAATCTCATAGATTTCTTTGACTGGGTAACCAGAGTGGTGGACCAAGGGGGAGCAGTTGATGTCGCCTACCTTGACTTCAGCAAAGCTTTTGACACTGTTCCACATAGAAGATTGATAAATAAGCTAGGTAGGCTCGGGGTGGGTCAGAAGTTGGTCAACTGGGTGGCAAACTGGTTGACTGGCAGAAAACAGAGAGTGGTGGTAAATGGTATACAGTCAGAAGAGATGCAAGTCACAAGTGGGGTATCTCAGGGATCAGTCCTGGGGCCAGTCCTATTCAACATCTTCATTAGTGACCTCGCAGATGGACTAGAGGGTAAGGCTTGTCTGTTTGCAGATGACACCAAGATCTGCAACAGAGTAGATGATCCAGATGGGGTGGGCAGAATGAGAAGAGATCTGGATAAACTAGCAGAATGGTCAGAAGAGTGGCAACTGGGATTTAATGCAAAGAAGTGCAAAATCATGCACATAGGGAAGAGAAACCCTGAAGCCACTTATAGGCTGGGAGGAGTGGCTAGCAGTCACAAAGGAAGAAAGAGACTTGGGCATCATCATCACTGATGACCTAAAATCATCCAAGCAGACCTCTAAAGCAGTAGGTAAGGCTAGGGGTGTTAGGGTGTATTAGTAGGGGTATCACAAGTCGTAAGAGGGAGGTAATAATCCTCTGTACAAGACATTGGTTAGGCCCCATCTGGAGTACTCGGCAGTATTGAGGCCACACCTTCACAAGGACATTAACAAATTGAGGCAGTCCAGAGAAGGGCAACCAAAATGGTGCAGGGACTGCATCAGAAGACATAGGAGGACAGATTAACGGAGCTTAATATGTATACCCTTGAGCAAAGGAGGGGAGAGAGGTGATATGATCGAGACATTTAAACACCTTAAGGGTATACAACAAGGTGAAAGAGTCTAACATGTTTAAATATAAGAAAAATAGCAGGACAAGAGGACACAGCATGAGATTAGAGGAGGCCGATTAAGGGGAATGTGAGAAATTCTTTCACAGAAAGGGTGGTAGATGCATGGAATGGCTTACCACAAGAAGTGGTGGCTATGAATACAGTGCAGGGCTTCAAACAGGCATGGGATAGGCATAAGGGAGCAATACAAATGACTATGAATAGATAGGTCACTGACAGAGCAAAGGCCGATGGCACATTTATAAGGTAGAAAAAGAAATGGGCAGACTGGATGGGCCTTGCGGTCCTTATCTGCCGTCAACTTCTATGTTTCTATGTCTACACCTCAATTAGCATTTTTCACTCAGTGTATAGAAATTCCAGGTAGCTGCTTTTGAAGTAATTATATTTTATCTGGTTGATCCTGCATTCCTCCCGCTGGCATTTTGAATCCAGTGCCTCTAGCAGCACATCCCACAGTTGCCGCCTGCAGACTGGCAGTTTATACTTGTATAGCACCAATACATGTAATGGCAAACCAGAGCTATTAATAGCTCCGCATAGACTTCACACTGTATATGCTTCCTTGCCTCCTTAGCTTTGACGTCAGCCATGGGCAGTTGTAGGGATGCTATGCTAGAGGCGCTGATTCAAATGCCAGTGGGAGGGATGGCAAGATCAACCAGAAAAACATAATCACTTCAAAAGCAGGTACCTGGAATTTCCATACACTGGGCAAAAAAGCTAATTGGGTGCCACACACACAGGTGTGGAACATACAGACATGGACGTTTCCCTTTAATAGTAGTGTTTTGAAATGTATAGGGAGACCATTGTGACATTAAAAAGGCTAGAAAACATTTTTTTTATTAGGAAAACTTTGATTTCTCTAGAATACAGTTAAATCCTTAGAAATGGTACGAATTCCCACAATTTCATATTTTGATACCTTTTTCTTAAGTGGGATTCTGTTGTCTTGTAAGTGGAACCAACAGTACTGCTATGTTGTTTCCCCAGGTTTGACAGCCCTCCTCCGGGTTGACCACCCAGCCTAGATTAGGAATGCAAGTCATCTTTGTAGCTGAAGCCACTGTTTGTCACATGGTGAGCAGGTGGTGTCCTCCTGCTTGAGGCAGAGGGCATTGCCTTCACTTAGAAAATGTATTTAGGATGGTGAAAAAAAAACAATGGAGAAGAAATGCGTTTCTAAGGACGTGGATATGTTGTTCAATCCACACTTATTGGCAGGTTCCTTGCCACTTTAAATCTTGCCGGAATGTCTTCAAGCTGGCTCCTCCCACCCACCCGGGTGGTAAAACTCTCGACTCCGCCCCATGACGCCAGATCTCTCTTACCGCTTGGAAGCTCAGGTTCCCTCCTTAACGCTTTGCGTTTTAGGCCTGGATCCACACTCTTGGTTAATCCGAAACTTATTCTCAAATTTACAAGACTTGGTCTTCTTTTCCTAAATGGCTCGCGATGGACAAATCGACCCCGGATTTCGGTGCCCTGTGGGCAGATGATGTCCCGACCAACCCGCACTCCATGTAATGCTTACTGCCTAGGACTCTGCCACAGTTTGCAGGCTTGCGATTTGTGCAAATCCTTTTCGCTTCGGTCTTGAGGACCACGCTGCTTGAGGACTCTTGGGGCACCCTGAAAAATGATATCCACCGGTCAAGTCAAAAGAGGCCCGCTGGGCAGTGTCCGCAGCGGTGGGCTCCGTGGATCAGTTGGAGCAGATGATCGCCCTCGAGGAGGAGGCAGCCCTGGCCGCATCATCTTCTTCTTCGGTTGCGGCATTTATCCCACTCTCCTTGGGCTCTTCATATACAGCTTCTTTTAAGGAGCTTTGCCAGTCCCTTCCACCAAGGGAGAAGAACCATCGGGACATCCAGTCGGTCCAAAAGTAGGACTCCAAAGGTAAGTCCCACCGCTCATGCTCGTGGGGAACGGGAGAGATCCCTTCACCGGATAGTCGATTTCGACTTTGGTCGAAGTTGCGGCTAAGGCCGCTGGCTTCATGATGTCCCCGTCAGGTCAGCCGGCTGAGACACCCGTCGACACAGTCGAGATTTTTCTCGACCCGTCGGACGGTTTGTCGACTGGTGATGCCGACAACCCTAGCACCTTCGGCCCGGATGGCTCGAAAGTATGCGGTCCCTACAGGTTCACTCTCCGGTTTCTCGGAGCACCCCTTTGCAGAGTGGTTGGTGACCGACAGCGTTTTCCGGTGTTCCGGGAATGCTCGGGATGTGGACAAACCGCCCGATAAGTAGTCCAAGAAATTGGACTACTCAGGGCGGAAAGTTTATGCTGCTTCCTCCCTAGGTCTTCGTCAGGCTAGCTTGGCCATTCTAATGGCACACTTTTCACACGCCCTTTTGGGCTCCCTGGATGAGGTGATTCCTCATCTCCCGGCTGACCTTCAAACGACGGTCAAGCAGGTGCGGGATCAGGGAAGGGCGGTAGCTAAACAGCAGCTCCAAACTTCGTTGGACATTGTTGATTCATGTGCCCGGTCAGTAGCGGCCGGAGTGGCCATGCGCCACAGAGCTTGGCTGTGGATCTCCACCTTTATGGCTGATACCCAGCACAAGCTGGCAGGCGCCCTTCCTGGTACCGACTTGTTAGGACCTGGAGTGGAGGGTCATCTCCAACGGATTGAGAGAAGTCCAGCGCCACCTTGAACTCTGTCACGCCTGCCCAGAAGGACAAAGGCCGCCAGCAGCAGCGTAAGCCCATTTGTCCTTCAGCCCCTGCGGCACGTCCGGCCCAGCAACACCAGCATCAGGGCCAGCAGGCTCGTACTTGGCACCCCAAAGCCAAGCTTACCGCTTCCTCCAGCAGGAAGCTGGGAGGGAAAGGCCCCAGGTGGCTCCTCGGCCGGCCCTTCCTCCAAGACTGCCCAGTGACGGGTTGAGGGGTGTCACCCCCAACCTCGCGCTACTCCTCCTGTTCCCTGTGGGGATGGCTCCGCCACTTCCTTTCCACCTGGTCCAATATCACCATGGACCGCTGGGCGTTTGAAGTGGTAAGCAGGGGTCTGCCTCTGGAATTCGAGCAGTCCCCCTCCTATCGAGCCATTGCCCCACGGGGAGGCTACGGGTTCCGCAGCCTCTATTGCCCTGCTCCTCCAGAAGGAGGTGATCAGGGAGGTGGCGGACCCCCCTCCAGACCCAGGGTTTATGTCCAGGTACTTCCTGGTCCCAAACGGAAGGGGCTGGTGCCCCATTCTCAATCTACACGACCTGAACAAGTTCCTAAGGTCTCGCACCTTCAGGATGGCCACTCTGGCTCAGATCATTCCATCATTGGAACAAGGCGTGTGGTTCTATTCTCTGACTTCCAGGACGCTGCTCTTCACGTCCCAATCCGCCTGTCTCACCAGTGATTCCTCCACTTCAGGGCAGAGGGATCCCTTACGAGTTCGGGACATGCCCTTCGGCCTCTCTCCAGCTCCCTGGTCTTCACCAAATGTATGGCAGTGGTGACAGCATTGCTGCGGCACCGAGGGGTCTGGGTGTACCCTTACCTGGACGACTGGCTGATTGCAACCCCTCCAGGTTGGAGGTGGAGCGGTCCAGGGATCTGGCCCTCCAGGTCTGCTCTCAGATTGGCCTCCTCATCAACGAGGCTAAGTCAGAACTCGTGCCATCACAGGTGATTCAGTTCATCAGGGCAGAGCTCGACTCTCTTCGAGCCAGAGCATGGCTCCCGGGGGACAGGCTGAGGTCCTTTCTCCTTTGCCCAATCATTTCTGGTTGGGCACCGCGCCTGCCCGGGACTTCCTGCACCTCCTGGGCCTCATGGCAGCCTGCCCCAGCTAGTCCGTTAGGGCCCACTGGCATATGCGTCCCCACAATGGGGCTGGCCAGCCAGTGGTCATAGCGCCCGTCCTCTGGACCAGCCAGTGACTGTGACCCAGGAGATGTGGAACGGCCTCCAGTTGTGGCTCGCTCCAGCTCATCTGCAGGAGGGTATCCAGTTTGTCCCGCCCAAGCCGATGGTCACTTTGACGACAGACGCCTCTCTGATGGGTTGGGGTGCCCATCTGGGGGAGCTCAGAGCCCATGGCCTCTGGTCCCCTCAGGACTCTCGATGCCACATCAACCTGCTGGAGCTTCGCGTCCGACTAGCTCTCACCACCTTCGGCCCGCTTTGTATGGGGTCAAGTGGTCCAGGTCCAGACGGAAAACACCACAACCATGTACTACTCAATCGACAGGGCGGGACGCACTCCTTGCCTCTGTGCAAGGAGGCTCTCCGCACTTTCTCTCGTTATCATCCTGGAGGCGGATCTCCTAGCCATCCATGTGGCAGGAGCCTCTAACAGTGTGGCCAATGTCCTCAGCTGGATAGGCGCTGCATCTCACGAGTGGTCTCTCCTGCCGGAGGTAGTACAAGATCTGTTCTCCCACTGGGGCTACCCTCAGGTGGACCTGTTCGCCTCCAGGGAGAATGCGAAGCTGAGGCTGTTTCATGCCCACCCCTCAGCAGGGCTCGCTGCAGGGGGATGCCTTCTCGAGGCCGTGGATCCGTGCCTCTTCTACGCCTTCCCTCCATTCCCCTTGATCCACAAGGTTCTTCTCAAGGTGAAGAGGGACCAGGCGCAGGTGATTCTGGTAGCCCCAGACTGGCCCCGCCAGTTCTGGTATCCAGATCTCCTCAGCCTCAGCTCCAGGCTCCCGAGGCGGCTTCCAGCCCGCCCTGACCTGATCTCAGTCAACAAGGGGAAGGTACTCCGTCCGGATCTTCAGTCCCTGCACTTGACGGCCTGGTTCCTGAGTGGCTAGAGTTCCAGGCCTTGGGTCTTTCCGACGAGGTCCTCAACGTTGTTGAGGCATCCTGTAAGGAGTCGACCAGAAAATGCTATGCCTTCAAATGGAAGAGATTCTCCATTTGGTGTCAGGGCAAGGGGTTGGACCCTTCCTCCTCTTCATTGACTAGCATTCTGGACTGCCTGTGGTCCCTTTCTCAGCTAGGGCTTTGGTCGACGACCCTTAGGGTGCACCTGGCAGCCATCTCTGCTTACCAGGTGCGGGCCAGAAAGCAGTCGGTGGCGCAGGAGAAGGTGGTTGCGCTTTTTCAAAGGCCTTGATCACATATCCCCTCCGGTGCGAGAACCTCCACCTCCATGGGATCTACTGTTGGTATTGGCTAAGCTCATGGGCAAGCTATTCGAACCAATGCACAGGTGTGACATCTCTCACCTGTCGTGGAAGACCACCTTCTTGGTGGCTATTAAGTCAGCCAGAAGGATGGGAGAGCTCCAGGCGCTTTCCATTGAGTCTCTTTATCTGGTCTTCCATAGGGACAAGGTTGTCCTGTGCCCCCAACCGAAATTCCTTCCGAAGGTGGTGTTGGAGTTTCACCTTAACCAGGTGTTGATTCTGCTGGTGTTCTACCCCAGTCACACCTTGGAGGCCGAATATAGGCTTCATACTGTGGACCCTAAAAGAGCGCTCTCTTATTATAAGGAGCGGACGGCTGAAGTTCGGGGAGAGGTTCGCCAGCTGTTTGTCACCTATGCTGAAGCTGCACTTGGCAAACCTGCAGCCAAGCGGACGATAGGCAGGTGGGTCAACTCCTGCATAGATTGCTGCTATAGGTTGGCGGGCATGGAGCCTCCCAAAGGGATACGAGCTCATTCTACCTGCCATACCGCTGCTTCGGTGGCTGCTTCCAGGGACGTCCCTATCCAGGAAATCTGCAGGGCTGCTACCTGGAAGTCAGCACACACCTTCATTACTCACTACCACATCGACCTTGAGTCACGCCAGGATGCTGGTTTTGAGACCCCGGTTCTCCACCTTATTTCCTATGTAGGGGGTGCGTGCCTTGCTTCCCTTCTCCCGGAGAACTGCTAGGAGTCTGCCAATAAGTGTGGCTTGAACAACATATCCATGTCCCTAGAAATACAGCTTACTCACCTGTAACAGGAGTTCTAGGAGTGGTATATGTTGTTGATCCACACAACTCACCTGACCTCCCGGCTTCGACGCACAACCTGGCTTCCAGCGGGCTAGATCTGGCATCATGGGGCAGAGCCGAGAGTTTTACCACCCGCGAGGGTGGGAGGAGCCAGCTTGAAGACCTTCCAGCAAGATTTAAAGCGGCAAGGAACCTGCCAATAAGTGTGGATGAACAACATATACCACTTCTAGAACTCCTGTTACAGGTGAGTAACCTGTATTTATGGTTTTGAAATTTTTTCCATCAGTTGTTTCTTCCACTGGGTCCATAAATTGAATCACGTTAGAGTCTTTGAACACAAAACTGATAAAAAGTCTGACTTTCTTGTAGAACAGAGAATTTAGGCTAACAAGTGAAATTTCGAGATGGTATCCGAATGTACCATTTTCTCTACCTAGTTTATAAGTTCAAAAAAGATACTCCAGGTTGTTGGTGGCAATGCCTGAACATACTTCCAGGGGCTGAAGGCACTTGGTCAGCAGCCTCATACCTCATTATGCCTCTGGAAGTGTGTTCATGGCATTACTACCACCAGCATCCTGTCATGTATTATTTCTTTACATATCCCTCGGCCTCCACTGATCTGTAGCCTGGGTGATCCAGAGCCCAGTTCTCCCAGATGACAGTGCAGTGTCCTGCCTTATTGCATCTGGGCTGTATCTTTCTAGGGAACGAGATATGCAGAAACCTCAGTCAACATACATTTCTGTACTTTGTCTTTTCAGGTTGCTCCAGAAGAGTTTAAAGCCAGTATCAACCGAGTAAACAGCTGTTTAAAGAAGAACCTACCAGTCAATGTCCGGTGGCTGCTTTGTGGCTGCCTCTGCTGCTGCTGTACTTTGGGTTGCAGTATGTGGCCAGTTATTTGCCTAAGTAAAAGAGTAAGTTTGCTCTCTCATGTTACATGAAAGCTTTAACTTGGATTAACAACTTTTTTTTTGTAGTTAAATATTTTATTGAAATACACGCAACATGACAGATCCAGAAGCAAATGATTTGATACCCTTTATTGGACCATCATAGATGTTACAACAAAAGTACAAAGTGCTCTAGCTTTCAGACCAACCAGGTCCTTCTTCAGAAGCATTATGACAATTATTTAGACAATCCCATACTATTAACACCCAGATAACTCATACAAAACAGAAATAATTCTCATTGGTTTAACATACTCATTCGAAACCTAACAGAAGATTACGTCAGGGAAGCTAATTAACACCAATATGCTTTTAGCTGTAAAGCCCCTGAAGGTCAAAGGTTATGTATCAGAAGATGGCACCGAGCAGAGAGTTCTCACATACATTTTAAAATGTTTCAGTATGTTTCAAGAAAACAGTTTAATGAAAACAAAATCTTAGGATACTATCCCCTCCCTATTTACATGCAAGCTGAGAAGCTTACAACTTCAGTTACAAGTGTCCTTATGTGTTAGACACAGTCAGTGAAAGGCAAACCTGTGGGTAATAAATACATGCTAAAATGAGACATAACTGCAAGCATAAGCAAGCCCCAAAATAAAATAAACACGTGATATATGGCATACAGAGGGTTTAAAGTGAAGTTAACTCAAAGTGAGTAAATGTTTGTTCTTTTGTTGGTCCAATAAAAGGTATCAAACGATTTGCTTCTGGATCTGTTCTTACTAGGACCAATACGGCAACTACGCTATTTGTTACACAATGTAACAGACAGCCAGGGGAGCACCACATTTGGTGTCCCCTGGGAAGATGAAGTAGTGGGTGACCATGACTTGTATAGACTCATTCGCAACATAAGTGAAATGTGGCAGTGACTTTGCTACTTCCTTTATTGGCAAGGCCTCATCTTTTCCAGGCTGATCAAGCAAGAAGAATCATCAGCATGAGGGTCTTTATACATCTCTGCTATTGATTTTGTACTGTAAGTTGTCATGGTTGTATATAAGTGAGGGTCTAACCCTATATCCTGACCTTGTTGTGTGTATAACACAGCCCAGATATAACTAGAAACCATAACTGTGTACATAACAGGTGCTCAAATCGGAGATTAATAATAGTCACTACTAAGTAGGACTAAATCGTGTGTACTGGGAGTAGCATGCTTCAAAGGGAAATCCTTTTTTTTTTTTTTTGTCTGGCAGCAAACTGGACTACCAACTTTAGGGCACAGTCTGAAAATTCCAAACCTGTTAAAAGTCAGATCCTGGTACTGTGTAGTCAGACTAGGCATAACAAAATCAAAGTCGTGTCATTGGTGTCTAAAGCATTAATCTGATTGCAGATGTGTGGCTTCTGTCAGCTGTGTTTTTTTGTTTTGTTAACATGATAGCTTCCTAAGGAAAAGACAGTTGGACAACCAACAACCATATTGGGCATTTAGAAGCTCTGTATAGAGCTTATGTAAGACCTGTCTTTGATTTCATATCACAACTCTGGTGCCCATTTAGACAGAAAGATATTCTTAGCGTCCGAGAGAATACAAAGAAGAATCACAAAATCTGAGTGTTAGGCAGACCACTTACCGATGAGGAAAGACTATGTAAATGTAATATGTTTTCCCTGGAGGAACGGAGACTTAGAGGTGATAGCCTGTTTGTATGGGATATTATCCAAGATCAAAATCTCTTAGCAGAATGTGGTCTGGATTTCAAACAAATACACAAAAATACTAGGGCCACCCGTTTCAACTTCAAAGAAATAAATGCAACTCTAAACAAGCATTTGTCAATGCCGAATGTTGTCACGCTGACATTGGCAGTGGCGTAGCTAGAGGCATAGCTTTGATTTTGTTAATGTGTCCCAAAGGTGATTTTCCACAGTGAGCATGACATTGTGCACCACAGCTGCGAAGCCGTTTGGGCAGGCTGTGAAAAATGGCAGCTGGACTGTTGACAAGGTGGTGTGCACAAAAGCCAGTGGTGAAAATGTGGCATGAAAATATTGCAGATTTACAAAGTTAAGAGGGTGAGTGGAAACTGCGTAACGATGCTTGCAACACAGTCATTTTATGGACTTTCAGCACCAAATTTTCAACATAGGCATTTTAGGACCTCTGCTCAAAAACAGTGTCACCGTCATTTACTCAAATGTCGAAAACTGATTTAGCACAGCAACCGTGCAATTCTCGCCCGGACATGCGAAAACCATTTCAACCAGCTGTACTGTTCATAAGAAGGTGTAGAAAATGGCAATGATGAACAGCTGGAATGAAACTATTACAAATTATAAAAGTCACGGCGGCGGTAAACTGTGCAACGCACGCTCGTAAAACACTCATTTTATTGACTTTTGTCCCCAAATTTTCAACATAGGCATTTTAGGACATCTGCTAATGAACAGTGTCACTGTCATTTTAATAATGTGTCTCGGACACAGACTTTCCACAGTGACCACACTATTCTGCGCCGGAACTGTAAAAACAGATTTTGGTCAGGATGTGAAAAATGACAGCTGTACTGTTCATTAGGAGGTGCAGAACAATGACACTGTTGAAAATCTGGAGTGAAAATATTATAAGTTCGTGAACTTATGAGCGTGCGTGCAACCGCGCAACGACGCCTGGTAATACTACGTTATGGAGTATTGTCACTTAATTTTTAACACAGGCATTTTAGGACCTCTGCTCATGAACAGTGTCACTGTCATTTTCATAATGTGTCCCGGACACTGATTTCCCACAGCGACCACGCTATTCTGCGCCGGAAGTGCAAAAACAAGTGCAGAAACACATTTCGGCCAGGATGTGAAAAATGACAGCTGTACGGTTCACAAGAAGGTGTGGTAAAATGCCAGTGTTGAGAATCTGGCATAAAAATACTGCGAATTCGCTGACTTGCGAGCGTGCGTCGCAACTGCACAACGCACGCTCGTAAAAGTCTTTTGTTGGATTTTTCCCACCAGATTTGCAACATAGGGTTTTTGAGAGCCCCCCTCATGAACAGTGGCACTGTCATTTCATTACTTTGTCCCAGGCGATTCCGCGCAGTGACCGCGAAATCACCTCGGGACCGAATAACGCCATGACAGTGACAGAATTCATGAGGAGAGGTCCCAAAACCCATGTTGAAAATTTGTGCCAGAATTCCTAAAATGCCTGAGAGATGCATCAAAGTTGAAAAACCCTATTTATTCCATTATATAGCTTACCGCATTTCTTCAGTTAGCGGTCAGCTTTGAAGAGTGCAGGCGTGTTCCTGGTTCACGAAGATCGTCGCGCCCGGACTCCAGAGGTAAGTATAGGGTGTGGGGAGGCAGGGTGCGCAGAGGGTGGGTGCAGGGGCAGGGAGACTACGAGGGACAGTTTTCATTTTACAGGTAAAAAAAATGTAAACATCGCGGACAGTTTTTTTTTTTTTTTTAGATTTGGCACGCTGGGGTGGTCTCCAGCATGCCTCCTAACTGTTTCGAGGGGAGTTCTGTAGCCGGCGCGGTTGGGCACCCTTGTCGGCACAAACTGAGGGAGGAATTTATGCCGCCAGGGATTGGGCACCCCCGTCAGCACACAGGGAAAGGGGGGGTAAGAGCCGAGGTGGATTGGGTACCCCCCCTCTGCATATAACAAATTGGGAGGGATACTTTATGCTGACGAGGAGCGGGCTTCCCCGTCGGCACATACATAAGGGGCAGTGTAAACAGACAGGGAGGTTGGGCAACCCCCGAAGTCGGCAGTTTAGCGGCCAGTGTGCCACCATGTTCATAATGTCGGTGAGCACGTCAAGGGACGGTCCGCTGTGTCTGACGAGCTTTGCTCGGATTGCAGCGGACCTTTTCTTAGATGTGCTCGCCACATTATGTATGCATGGTGTGGCACCGGCATGCAGGCTGATTGGGGAATGAGGGACGCACCTACTGGTGTGTGCCCTGCATTCGCCCAACAGTGACCGCGCCTCCAAAGCTGCACTACCGCAATATGTTTGCTGCGCAAGCGCGCCAACATAAAAAGGGCATATTATTTCTCCCAAAGAGTTGTTAGACCATGGAATATGCTTCCTTGAACATCATTATTAGTGAAAACAAGACCACTTTTAAGAACAGACTAGATGACTATATGAGATCAGCAAACCAACTAAAATACTGTATGTAAATTAAGAAGCTTTAGTGGGCTTTATAGCCTTTTTGCTTCTACTAGATCTTAGTATGATTCTTAGTATAATTCTTAGTGCAACTACAAGCTAGTGGATCACTGCTGCCAAGTGTTGGCATACTTCTTGATAGTGTCACATGCCTCAGTATTGGTAACAGTAAGAGCGAAGGCTGTCCCAACTGGATAGATAATTTTAGCAGTAAAAGATGTGTAGTCTGTTAAGGGGTAAAAAGCATTTTGCTTCAGAGTCCTGTATACTGTTAACCCAAAGAGATGGTGCAGAGCAATTTGACAGTAAGTAAATGGGTAGTGTGGTGGTGCCACAGAATAGTGATTACGTTGGAACTGTAGTATGACAGTAATGGTATCTTGCCTTGAAAACTGGTACATGGAATGGGTTGGAGCATTATCAACTTTGAGCTCTGTGGCTGGCCTGTAAACTGAATTGCCCCGAAGAGCTGCTTGTAAATGAAACCCAACAGACCTCAACAACCATAATACCTTTAGTCCTGCTTTTGCTGTAATGCATTGTAAAATGCAGCAATGCTCAACATTGAACTGTTGAAACAAGAACAGTAGTGCAGTGACAGGTGGCGTACATGGAGACTAGTCTGTGGTAACCTCAGGTGGAACATGAGGAAGTTCTGCTTCACTGAGAGATTGGTGGAGCTGTAGAACAGATTGTCAGCAATAGTGATGGGGGCAGGGTCTATAAATGTGTTCAAACATGGCTGGGACAGGTTTATTTTACATATTCATTGAAAACATCAGCTATTACCTTTGAGCACAAGTGCATGTTTACAAGGGTTCCATGTCAAATACATAGTCACAAAAAACAATTCAAGTACAGTAAATTTCAGAGGAATGCAGTCAAGTCAGGTGCAAGACATTTCCAGCAGAACAATTATATACAGTAATGAAAAAACATCTGTGTAAATATTTATACAAAAATCACAGTATTGTACAGAGAGAAACCAAATATAGAAGTTTAACGGTTCCAGTTGCATTGCACTACAAGGGTGGACTGCGATGAACTCTTAGGCCCTGTACACATTACAACTGAAGATTTGTAACGTTTTAAATAACGGTATCAAAACGTTTTCAAACTCACCACAGCAGCCCGTCCACATTATTGTTTCACCGAGTTCGAACTCAATTATGTAGTAAACTCCCGTCTGCATCAGCAGCAAGTAGCGTTTTAAACCGGTAATCCTCCGTGATTGTTAGCCGCGGTTATGTTAGCACTGTAATAGAGGAAAAGCGCCGCCCGTCCACACTACAAGGTAACACGCTTTCCCCTTCAAACCGCTTTTAAAAACGGACTTGAGAGTAGTTGCAGCAGGGTTTAAACACGGTTTTTAACACGCTTTGAAACCGTGGTTAAATGCGGACGGGCGCCAGTAGCGTACCTAGTTAAAACGCTTAAGCACCTTAAAATGTTTTAACTAGCCTGATGTGTACAGGGCCTTAAACTGATTTATCTTGGGGAGATTCAGCAGTGTATCAGGCAGTTGTTTTGCCAATTAGCAGCCCTGACAGCAAATGACCCTTTGCCCACACTTTTGGTTTAAAAGACTGGTAATTCCAGGAGGAGCTAGGGTGGTGGGGAAATTTGAGTGGAAAACCCCTTCAAGACATTCGGTATGGGGCACAAGTAAGAAACTCTTCATGGGCAGACTGGCTTGACGCTTGGTCTTTATTTGCTGGCAGTGTCTTTCTGTTAGCAGGCATATACAGTAGTCCCTCCCCATTCCTTCTAAATTGAATGGGGAAGTGTCAACCTCTTAATCCTCAAAATGTCTTAAGTTTAAAAAAAAAAAACACATTTTAGGATTGGTCAGATCCTGTAGAGATCATTTATGTACGCAGTAGTTTGATTCTGATTCCTTTTTTCTTTTAAAAAGTGAAACTCAGGCTGCCCATCCTGCTAGTGTTACCAGACAAAAACATGGTTGTTTACTTTCTCTTGATCAAATCCCACTGCATCTTTCCTGGACTTGGGAACACCCGCAGCGCCATCCATCCACTCATGATGTGGTGGGAGGAGAGGAGCCTACTGAATCATGAGTGACTGCACTGTTTGGGGTTGTTCCTAATGTTCTAGAAGTATGTTATAAGAGTAGATCAAAGATTTGGTGAGAAGAAAAAAAGGGTGGGTGTAATTTCAACATTAGCATGCATCTCATTACTAAGAAAGGAAATTGATAAAACCACTAGCAACATCAGTGAATTTTTAGAGAAAGAAATGTGGGTTTTTACCTAGAAATAACAGGATACAAAAAAGGTCAACAGTGGCCCTGTAAACTGGACCACTAAAAAAACAGTGTTGCTGGATGGATACTTGTTTGTTGTTTAGTTTAAGTGTCTTGATACCATTTTACAAAGTGCAAAAACAAGCTCGAGTCTCCTGAGTAAAGAACCTTTGGCAAGATGCCCAGTAAACTTTAAGGAGAATGAATGTGGCTTTGTTCATAACTATGTGTAGTTTCCAGATGACTGGTTAAGCAGGAAGTTAGCAAATGATGTTTGGTGCATGGGTCCTTTTTGTAAACCAAGTTTTGTGTATTTAATGCGATTATTTTATTGTGATAGGGAATTTTAGCTTTACTCTGTAGTTGTGGAATCTGTCGTTTCAAACACCTATTTTTCTATTTCAGTTCAAGTGAGTTTTCAATACAGCACATTTCACTTGCTGTTTTAGAACACTGGACTAACAGATTTGAGGCCATTATTTTTTTTTGTCTTTGGAGTAGTACAGATGATTTCGCAGCTACGTTAGAGGATGTATAGTGATGTGTTCTCTTAACTCTAAAACATTGGGGGAAGGGCTGGGAGAAATGTGCAGCTATAAATAGGATAAACAGCTTCTAGTGCAGAGGCCCCCCAATTCAAAAAGGCATAATTATGAAATCGGGATAGTTATTTCATCACATACCTTCTAAAATTTGTGTTCTTTCTGGAGATATGGAAAATGTATGGCAGTATTAAAAAATTAAACTGTTTAGAATTTTTATTTCCCAATGAAACTCAAATCTGTTCAGTTTTGCAGAAACCTGAAAGCAGGCTGACCCAGGGGTGTACAGAAGATCAGTGTGCTGCCACCAGATTGACTGAGGTGCACATTCAAGCCCTGGAATATCGCGCTGGGACTGACTTGAGGCCAGGGCTCATTGAGGCGATGCCTTGCGTTTGTGCAACCTGTGCCAGATGATCACTGAGTGACCTCTCTCCTTCCCTCCCAGCAGGCGGAATGACATAGCTTTGGTGGTTTTAATAGTTGGGCAGCAGATTTTTTTTTTTTTTTGGGGGTGGGATCAGACAAATTTGAAATGAGCTTTCTTTTCCTTGTTGGAAAACCTGGTTAGCAAGATTTGTGCAGGGACAGAGCCTCTGTTACCCTCATGGTAAGGGTACCGAGATCCCAGAATTTTTCTTGAGACTCTTGTGCAGAGGAACTCTAAGTCCAAATGTTCACCCTGTTGTTTTAAATTGACATTCCTATTGTTTTTTTCCATGCACAAAATATATGTTGCCCTAACTGGTTTCTTAAAAATGTGTGTGGAACCCTTGAAAATTTTCGGGTTGGGGGATAGAGGAGTTCCTGGCTCTTCAAAACAATCTACTACCAGAACCTTTGTGGAAGTAATAAAAACAGCACCAGTATTTCAAAGTCTGCACATAATGAAAAACGGGTATTTATCACTGCTGTTGTACTGGGTCCTGCTTGTACCCATTTTTACTATATATTTACGCAAGATAGCTCAGATGAGATGTAATATGTCATTTGCAATGAGGTCCTGATTTTGCACATTTTTTACTGCTTTTACCCAGGATAGTAAAGGTGAGATGCGATATCTCATTTTTAGTGTGGTGCTACTTGTATAATGTGTTTTTTCTAATACAGATTATCTTGCATATGTATCCTTTTCAGTGGGGTTCTGCTGTAGGTCCTGTTTTTACAGTTTTGCAATATATTTACCCAGGATAACCCAGCTGAGATGCAGTATCTCATTTTCAGTGGGGTTCTGCTTTGACTCATTTATGTGCTGTATTTACCCAGGCTAGCACAGCTCAGATGCTATCTTGTTTTCAGTGGGATCCTGTTTTTCCCAGTGTTTACATTGTATTTGCCCTTGATATCACACCTGAGATAGAGTATCTCATTTTCGATGGTGCTTTTTTTGCCCATTTTTATAATAATGTATTTGCCCAGTTTAGTCCAACTGAAAGGCAAGTTACATTTTCAGTGGGGTCCAGCTTTTACAGTGCATTTTTCCAGGATAGAGCAGTGTAGGTGCATAGTTCCATGTAGGCTCTGCTGTACTTCAGCGTTTACACATTTATACGGTATATTTACCCAGGATAGACCTGATGAGATGCAGTATCTCATTTTCAGTGGTGTCCTTTACACATTTTAGATCATGTTCACCCAGGATGGGCCAACTGAGAGGCAGTATGTGATTTTTCACTGGTGGGCTCCACATTTTGATCCCAGATTTCCAACGTTGTTCTTTTATGATATGATGTTATGATCAAGACAAGTGGAATTTTTTAAATTTCATCTGAAACATGATTTCACATTGTGACTACAAAAACTTGTTGCTGAAGGGATTTGAAAAATTGCACCTGTCATGTTCATTAGGTGGGTGGGTAACACAAGAGATATGTTTAACATTAGTGGCCAAAATCTGCAAAAATGAAGTTGAGTAAACACTGGAACAATTCAGTGTTTCTCCATAACTTAGTTTTCTTTACACATTTTGATCCTAAATTTTCAACAGTCTGTTTAGGTCCTCAGGTTAATGATAAGAAAGATGGATTTTTTTAAATCCAGTCCAAAAGATGGTTTTACAGAGGGTACGTGAAAGTGTTTCAGAAGGGGTTTGAAAAATTGCACCTGTCATGTTCATCAGGTGGGATATCAAAAGGGCTGTATTGTGCACACTGGGGGCCAACATCTAGAAAAAATCACAAAGTTATGAGGAAATGAAAAACAATTCAGTGTTTCCTCAAAACTTTTTTTTTTTTTTTTTTTAACATTTTGACCTCGATATTCAGTACTTTTTATGACCCCACTTTATCATGACAGGTGGAACTTAACCTATTCAGAATGTGACTTATGGTGCAAATGCAAAACGTGTTTTGAGGAGATTAGAAAATGACACCTGTCATGTTCATAAGGTGGGGTAACTAGAGAGCTGTGTTGAAATTGGGACCAAAATTTGCGCTTGTCGAGTGTAATGAGTAAATGTTGAAAAATTAAACGTTTCTTCATAACTTTGTTTTGTGACATTTGCCCCCAAATTTTCAACATAGTCTTTCTGTAGCACTCCACGTTGTCAGTGGGAGTCAGAACTACTGGGTATAGTTACCTCACTAGGGGAATGACACAGCCAAAGATTTAGAAAGTTGGGCATATGAGGATTCTGAGCAGCAACAACTGTCCAGTCTCGGCTGTGCCATGCTCAGGGGATCATCAATCACACTTTGCTCTGAAGATTTTGTTGTATTTAAATTGTTTTAAGTTTGGTGTTGCAAATTAGCGTAGCAGGTTGGGGCAACCTGATGACGGGGAGCAGCCCAAATTTAAATTGTGCCTGTTAAGCTGCGGCTTTAAAATTGACTAACCAGCCTATGCCCTTTCAATTTTTTTGTGATGTATATTTAGCTTGGGGGGGGGGGTCTCCTTTGTCTGTTTTGGTGTGGGGGGAGAAGAGTCTTCCTCATCTGTTTCAAGCATTGGGAGGGGAGTCTCCTTTATCTATTTCGGCATTGGTTCCTTCCAGTCCCGCCTCTCTAAAGTGTTAGGTTACCTTTTTATCTAATACAAAAAGAAAAGAAAAAGATCCAGTATTCTGCTTGTGTTGGGATAAGGGATTGCCCTTTTAAGAGGGAAACTGAACTAAGCAGACTCTGCACGCTGTACCGTAAAATAAGCAGTTTTGCAACCCAAGTAGGCAGAAAAGAATACCACTGCAAAGCTCTTGCAACACTGAACTGGCCCCAACGTGATGACAGGCTTAAGCATCTCTCACTCTGCCTAATGTACAGAATACTGAAAATCACCTACCCCACCTCCAGAACCGTGTGGAGCACAGGCTGCATGAAAGAACTCGCCACTTTTCTTTTGTCCCCCCCTTCCCCATTTTCGAGGTACCCAGAGTAAACACAGTGGCTGGGCAAAGGTCATTTGAATACAGAATCTCGCAGGGTTGAAACAAGCTCTCAACAACCATGCGAAGCAGCTCCTCCTTCCCTTCATTCAAGCACTCACTAGAAACATACCTCTCCGGCAGCAGCATCTGCAACTGTCCTCATTAATTTCCCAACTACAAAAATCAGCAGATGGAAATCTGTACCTCTGAATTATGCATTGCACTTGTAACTAATAACCAGTCCTGTAGCATAGATCAGTAATGCTTCCTATGTATTTAATGATCAAAATAGTCTAATGTGTTAGTGAACAAGCTTTTCTCTGTAATAAATGTGATTAATGTCTGTGCTTTATTTTCTATAACTAAACTCGGGTCACCCCTGAAAAAGGTACCCTTGGTCTCAGTGGACCTACCTGGTCAATAAAATTCAATAAAGAGGCAGCTCCTTCTGAAATCCTCTCAGACAGCTAGCTCTGTTCTGCTGGAACTCTGCAGCACATTTTTTTTATTTTTTTCCCACAGGAGTGGGCTGTATTTGTGTTTTCTGAGGGGTTTTGGTGTTTTTTCTGTGGTAACTTTCTTAGTCGTCAACGAGAATTTCAGCCAAAGCCGTCCGTTACATTTCCTACCATTCGGCCGTGTTTGACGCATTAACGTGTTTGCATGCTTTGTTGCAACGTTCCTCTTGCACTTCTTTCAAATGTGCTGTCACCACAAATGGTGGTGTGGTGCACGTACGCCATGATCGAGTATGCACTACTGAGTCTTCAGCTCATTCTGATGTGTGCTGGCCTTTTGGTTGTGTTTTAATCCCCAATATTGAATTCTTTATGGCTGAGCAGTTTTATCTCAGCCTCCAACCCAACATAGCAGAGGGTCTTTTCTAACAAATTTGGGCCCAAGTTTATTAAATAAGGTCACTTCTGGCACCATGGCTTATCGGAGACCATTAACTTTCAAAAGATGTAAGACCTGCAAAATGGTTATGCGACCCTCACCCGTGGGTGCTTAATATCCCATTGTGTTAGTCAGCATGATGTCTCTTATAGTCCCTCCCAGTTGGTCCTCCGAGCTTGGGGATTATTGGTAGTTCAGTTGGTTGGCAGTGGCAAAGCAGAATTGTGAAAATTCTTATTATTGCTCTTGGAACAGCTGTTGAGCCGCTGGCGTTCCGCAGGACATCACTTCTGACACATCCAACCCCAAATCAGACCCCTCAGGGTGGGGGGCACACAGGCACTTCCAGGTGCATTTCATATGGACAGGGCTATGGCTACAGATGTACAGGCACACCCTGGTCCTGACTATCTAGAAGGTCAGGAAGGTGATTACCAGGATCTTGAGGAAAATCCTGACCCGTCCAAGTTACTTTATGATGACTTCCCCTTGGAAGAGGAGGAGGAAAGAGAGTGGACAGAGCCAAAGAGAAGTATTTTTATCCCTCCCCTGTTTGATACCAAATCCTTGTTTTTTCTGATAGTGGAGGCTTGTACGTCCTTGCAGCTCAAGGAAGAACAGTCCTTGGAGACAGTGGTTGTCAGTCCTATTCTGTTAGTGTCTTTTTCCGCTTCAAAATGTTTTCCGAGCTTTATTCTCTGTGACCAAATTATTGAAGGTGAGTGGGCAGGTATGGACCAAAGGAAGCACCTGCTAAAGCCAAAAGCTCTGTTTTCCTTTTCTGGAAGAAAAGTTTGCATTTGGAGTCCTCCTCTGGCGGACAGGCGGTGCATGATTCAGTCAAGCACACCACTGTATTTATTGAAGGCTTAGTGGCATTATTGGACTTGCATGACAAGCAGAGTGGGCCTTGTGTCTGAAGAGCTTTTGCCTCCAATGGTGCAAACCTCTGCACTTCCTATGCCTTTTTCATTATTGCTAGGGCTTTGAAGAATTTGTGGGTTTCCACCCTGGCTGGTTACGTTCTCCCGATTTTATTTATTTATTTATTTGAAAAGGTTTCACCAGGAAAGACAACATGAGCTGTAAACAGCTCATTTCCGTAGCTTCTTCGGGGTATAAATGGGGAGAATAAGCAACAACATAATAAAATAGGATTCATCATACAGTGCAAAATCAAATACATAGGAAGTGAGGTACTAATACAATACATCACAATTTTAGGCAACAGACAGTATCATGTTGAAGAAGGTGTTATATAGTAAAGTAAAATGCCAGAGACAACGGATGAGACATACAGGGGTAAACAGAACAGTATGCAGGTATAACTTATAAAGTAGCAATCCTGGAAAAGGTTACCTGTACAGTATAGGCCAGGTGGAGAACAAAGGTAGCAGGCTGGGCACACGAATTACTAAGTGCAATTAGATCTAGAGAGGTAACTAAGTGCTAAAAAGGATTTAGAAGAATGGGAGTTGAAACAGAAGAAGTGGGGGGGGGTGATTTTGAGAGATGCACTGTTAACTTTTGAGGAAATTACAATAGAAGTAGCCAGATCCCCTTCTCTCCTACTCCAGATGGTGATATTTCACTTAGGAGGACAGACCCAAGAACATATTATTGGGAACTTATATTCAGCACTGAGGGTATATAAGATATCTCTGGATTATATTAGAATTAAGCAGTCAAAGGATATGAACACAGAAATAGATGTGGAGCAATGGCAAATTTCATCTACACTATACTCCAGAATCTCCTCCAATGTTTATTGGCGAGAAAATGCATGGAAAGCCAGAGTAAGATATTTTAGAACCCCGGAAATCACAGCTAAGTTTAAAGGACACGGATATGGGGGATTTTGGAAGGGATGTGGACAGAATGAGGCGGGGATGGAACACATTTTATGGTCATGTCCATACAGTATATACTGGGATATTGCCAAGAAATCATAGATGAGTTTCTGTAAATGCTGTATATGGGAGGCTGGAGATACTTACTCGACTTTGTATTGACAGCAATACCTCCTGTGGGAATTAAGGTACAAGGGTCCCTTTTAAAATGTTAGTTCTATTAATACTGGCGGCAAAAAAAATCATAACCCGTCTATGGCTTTCCACTCAGATCCCAACCAAAGAGGCTCAGAGAATACTAACATATGAAATATATAACCTAGAAAGGATCTCTGCTAAAATGAACACTAGGATGTTTGCTTTTGATTATTGATGGAGAATTTGGTTGCTGTACCAATTAGGGCACTATGGGGACTTTGTTCCTTAAATACACATTAGTATACTTAAAGCTATGTGGGGTATTTAACCCTATTGAGGAGGGAGATGGGGGATTGGAGACTCTAGGCTAGCTAGAATTTGATAGGAAAGATATTATCTCCCCCCCACTACCATTATTTATATGATACTTGCCAATATAAACAAAATATCTTGGCCCACAACAGATAAACAAATTTTGCTTGAGATTTTACAGATCAGGAGATCCTTGAATGTATTTAGCTGTGTCTGCTTATTATCATTATTCATTGTACTACCTCTGAATGTACCTATGTATTGCATTTTGGTATTATAACAAGCGGCTAAAACCAAAGAAATATAATAAAAAAAAAAAAAAAGTGGAGTGGGTAGCAGAAGGGAACGAGGGGGAGAGAGGAGAAGCAAGTCAATAACTTATTCCCTTTAGGATGCTGGGAACCCTGCAAGGGGACAGGATCTGGGAGAAGAGAGAAGGGGGAGAGGAAGGGAAGGCCAAGAACAAAATCCCCTTCAGGATGCTGAGAACCCTGCAAGGGGACAGGGCCTGGCAGATAGGGAGAGGAAAGAGGGGGAGGAAGGGTGCGAGGGGGAGAGGAGGGGCAAGCCAAGAAACTATTCCCCCTCCAGATACTAAGAACCCTGCAAGGCGACAGGACCTGACAGAAAGGGAGAAGCAAGAGAGACAGAGAAAGGAGGAGTTACGCCAAGAACTATTCCCTTCAGGATGCTGAGAACCCTGCAAGAGGACAGGTCCTGGCAGAAAGGGACAAAAGGAGAGGTGGGAGAGGAGAGGAGTAGTGGTAGTGGGGAGTAGTGGGTGGGAGGTGGGGGAAGGTAAGACGAGAACTCTTCCTGCAAGGGAACAGGGCCTAGCAGAAAGGAGAAAGTGAGAGGAGGTGAAGGGAATGGGGGAAAGAGTATTGGGGTATGAAGTGGGATGCGGAGAGTCCTGCAAGGGACAGGACCAACCAGAAAAGTAGAAAGAGAGAGAGAGGGAAGTGGGGGGGCGGGGGGGTGGGGTAGGGGAGGTTAGGTAACAGGCAGTATCATGTGGAAGTGGTGGGGTGGGGAGGTTAATGAGGTGCAGGAGGTTAGAGGTAATCTAGAGGTGGGGAGAGTAGGCATGGGGAGGGGTGAGTGAGATAAGGAAAGCGGACGGGAGGTTTGGGAGAGTGGGGGAGAAAGGAGAAAAAGGATTTGGTGAAACGGTGCAGGAGGCTAGGGGCAACCTAGGGAGGAGAGAGTGGCATGGAGCAGTCTAGAGGTAGAGAGTGGGCATAGGGGAGGAGGACAGGGGGTGGAGAGGGAACGAGAGGTTGGCGGGGGTATGTGAGGATTTGGAGAGTTGATTAGGTACAGTTACAGAAATGAACAGTGTGCTTATGGAGGAGGAATGAAAGTGAGTGGCGGATTGTGCCGAGCGAATTTCTAGCGGGAGGGAGTTCCAGATATCGGGGAAACTTACATGAAAAGGTGAAGCAGCCTGGCTTAGTGCGCTGGGGTGGGGAGGATGAGGGTTCTGTGGGTGGAGGCGCGGAGGGTATAGCTGGATGAGAGTGGGGTTGATAAGAGGGAGGACAAATAGGGCAGCGGAGAACAGAGCCAGAACTTCCCAACTAAATTAGCGATGTGTGATAGGTGCCTGGCATGGAGAGAGGGGAAGGAGGGCAAGGAGTATAGCTCACAGTGATGAGTATGTTGAGGGCAGCTGAGAATGTAATAGCAGAACAGGGCTAGAAATTTGTTTTAAAAGGTGTAACATTGGATTACCAGGTCCCCAGATTTGTATTCCTGTCCCAGAAAATGGTATGCTACTCACTTTGTTTGCATACCTGATAGAAAATGTCACCAACCGTCAGTACATCCTTGTCCGACTAAATAAAAGGTAATAAAAGGCAAAAAACAAGTTCTAAAAATTCTCCATTTATTTTTCTGTATTTTTTTTTTCTCTTTACCTTGTAGGTAAGGTGAACTTCCACTTTATTCTGTGCATGTACAGAAAGAGTGATGCACAGAAAATACAGCAGCCAGGCATTGCATACATTTTTTCAAAGTGCTTTTGCAGCACTGACTGACAGCAATCTTATCGCAGTTGGTATTCATTTAAGGAGCAAAAAAACAGAAAGTCAGTCTGAAATCCATGGCAGAGTATAAGCACTCACACTGTCACTAACCCACTCAATAGGTCAGGCCCCTCTGCTCCCACAGTGCCAACCTCTGAGCACAGCCTTGTTAACAGAACAGGGTAACCCTCCTGTCCGTTTTGTGGGTTCGAATCAAACTTTGGTCTCAAGTTCTGGAGGGATTCAAACTGTGAACCTCTTGCTAGTGTACCCAATGTACAGGCTCAGATAATTCTGCTCTTCGGGGGTCCAGCTATCTTTTGCCACAGGCACCAACCAGGTGTACAAATGAACCCTTAAAACTCTATTAAAGACCTCAGAATAAATTCTTACCTTTTCCCAGTTTGGTAAAACCCGTAAGCTTTATACAGTGTCAGCTTTAACCATGTATGCTTCCCTTGTCAAGAAAAAGAATTTCAAAGGCACACCAAGTAGTCTGTAAAATAGAGGTTTACTTCAAAATAGATTAAAAAAAAAAAAAGTAAAATGTAAATACAGAACCATATATCACAAAAACATACAAATCACTTAGAAGAATAAGGTTTTAAAAAGTGCAGATTCCTACCACTAATAATACACTTAGACTTCTCTGTTCTAAGGTATTCTTATCTCACAGTGCTGTAGATATTTATTTTTCTGAGTCCAAACATTTGTGTTTAAATGGAAAACAGAATACTGTTTAAAACTGGCTTTGCTAACCTCTTTGCGTGGAGGTCACCAAGCTCCTCCCTGTCAGAATATAAAAAATATCTATGCAAAACAGGATGTCTTATCAAAGTATTAAATTCTGTAACCTCAGCACAACTCATTTTCTCATATGACTTTCTTTGATCTTATGAGCAGCTTTCCCCTTTCAGGACATCAAAGGACTTGTTATGTCTCTCTGCCAGATCTCACAGAGGTGCAACATGCTTTGTATCACCATGTGAATATTAATTCAAACAACATGAAGTCTTGCTGTATTCTGACTATTGCAGTTAGGTCCTGCCTTTCAACTGCCCCGGAGAACAAAGAGTTAACTTTCCATGTCCAGCATGGAACGTTCAGCGCGAGCTTGGTTGAAGCCCCTGTCTGCTGTTGTTTAAACTCCAACCGTCAGATTCTTTACTCCGCCTCACTGAACAGTCGCTCCGGAGATCTCTCCTTTGCTCGGTTCAAAAAAGTCAGAGTGTCGTTTTTCGCTCGGTTTCTACTGAATTTTTGTTACCGAATCTGTCGGTTTAAGTCTTTGTCTGTGGTACCGTGAGTACTAGATAGGTTTTACATTTAGTTTCTGTGTGGAACTTGTAAATTTCGGATCGGTTCGGTTTGAACCGATCAGTTTAGTCTTAAAAGTTTGTGAATTTACTTAAAGTGTGGTAACCGGTCCGTATCGGTTCTAAAAAAAAAAAAACTGATTTAATTACGTTTTTTTTCCAAGACCTGTAACACGGTCAGGAACCGATAGGGGAGTCTTGCCTGGTGGATTGCCGAAAAAAGGGTAAGTTTTGGATAGGATTGGCCATGTCTGAGAAACCCAAGAAAAAAAACAGGCCCACTGGGTTTCAGCACTGCAGTGTGTGTGGCGAAGCCTTTGCTAAGGCTGATCCCCACACCACCTGTGTTTATTGTCTGGGGTTTGACCACCTTGATTCAGACTGCCAAATTTGTAAGAGTTTTCCCAAAGCTACCCTGGATAAGAGAGTAGGTAGACTGAGGGCAAGGGAGGCCGAGAAGTCCGCTGACCCGGATGGCCAGCCCGGTTCAGTTCCGACCGAACCAGAAGGAGTGCCCTCTGACCAGGGCGAAACTTCTTCGGGCAAAAGGAGAGCCGTTTCTGAGGAGTCGGTTCCAGTTAAAAGAAAGAGAAGAGAAAAATCATCCTGTTCGGATCCACAAATTCATTCTCCGACTGCTGATGAGATGGCCAAAGCGATAAAGATAGTGTAATCGCTAACTTTCGTTCCAGCCAAACCGGCACCATCTGGCAGGGGCTCGGTTCGTTCGGTTCCCTCGGTTCTGGATTACACTTTAGAAGAATTTTATGAACCGAGGAGGAGGAGGGAGAGTATGAGGATGATGGTGATTATGAAAGTCTGGATGTGCCTATTGACCCGGACATCTCCCCAGACAGACCTTCAGGTGTTTCTCCTCCTAGGCTTTCTGAGTCCCCTTCCCACTTTATGTTTTACAAGAAAGTGGCTGAAACCCTCCAGCTTCCTATGGAAGAAGCAGTAGAGGATCAGGAGGAGCCTGATTTTGTTGAAATGATGGACATCCCAGAGTCCAGGAGACTGTCTATTCCCCTACATAAATCTTTTGGGAAACAGACAATTAAAATTTTAAAGACTCCTAACTCCATACCTCCTGTGGACAGACGAATGGACAAGAGGTATACCCTTTCAGGCTCGGACACGGAGTTCCTTTCTCAGCAGTGCAGCCATGTTAGTAGAAGGCTGCTGCTTGTGATAATGCAAATATTCCCTTGGCATCACACCCCCCAGATAAAGACTCCAGGAGGATTGATGCCATGGCAAAGAAGCAGTACATGGCAGCATCTTTGGGACTCAGGCAGGCTAACTATATGGCCTACACAGCTAGATACCAGAAGTCCAGGTGGGGCACTGTGCTGACTCTGGCTAAACAGGCCCCTGACCAGCTTGCCAAGGAGCTGGAGCAGGTGGCTGCGGATGGGATTGAGGCATCCAAGGTGCAGTTTCTTGCTGCTGTGGACTCCAGTGATGTTTCATCTAGAGTCATGGCTACATCTGTGGCCCTTCGTAGGATGGCTTGGCTCAGATGTACTAGACTATCACAGAATACCCAGGCTAAGGCCATGGATTTCCCTGTCATTGGTAATTCTCTGTTTGGGGAGCAGACAGAGAACTACATGAAAAAGATGGACGAGTACAGGACCACCTACAGGAGTGCTCAGGCCAAAGAAAGGCAAGCCACTCCTCAAAGGCAGCACTCCAGGGGCGGATGCAGGCCCTTTCAAAGGCCTTTTTACGAAGGCCAGGCCTCCTCCTCTTATGCTCAGAGGGAGAGGCAGATGGGAAATGAGCAGGCCTGCTTCCACCCCTCAGCCTAAAGCCCCCTGCCAAGCAGACACCCTGATGGGTCTGCCGGGCCGATTCTCCGATACCTGTGAGGGGCAGGCTGGCTTACTTTGTCCAGGACTAGAAGTCTCTGACATCAGACAAGTGGGTCCTGGAAGTAGTAAGCCAGGGACTAGTTCTCAGCTTCAAAAAATTTCCCAAGATGAGAACCAGATCCTTTCCACCTGCAAATCCTTCAGAGACCCTTGCCCTAGAGGCAGAGGTTTCTTCCCTCCTGGCTCTCAGAGCCATAGAAAGGGTTCCTACCCTACACAAGGGCAAAGGATTGTACTCGAGGTACTTCCTAACCACCAAGAAAACAGGAGAATGGCGGCCCATCCTGGATCTAAGATATCTGAACAAGCACCTTTTAAAACCCTAAGTTCAAAATGGTGACTCGGGGAATAATTCTGTCCTCTCTAAGGCCAGGGGACTGGCTAGCCTCCCTGGACCTCAACAATGCCTACTTTCACATTCCCATCAGGTGCTCCCACAGAAAGTACCTAAGGTTCGAGTTGCCCTCGGGCCACTATCAATTCAGAGTAATGCCCTTTGGCCTAACATCAGCCCCAAGGGTGTTCACAAAGTGCCTGGCAGTAGTGGTTGCTTTCCTAAGGAGAAAAAAGATTTCCATCTTTCCATATCTGGACGACTGGCTCATGGTGGGTCAGTCTCCAGACCAAGTCAAGTCACATCTGCAAATAGTTCAGCAAGTGCTCACTTCCTTAGGATTCCTCCTCAACCTTCCAAAGTCAGTTCTCGAGCCACTGTACTCACCTTCATAGGTGCGGAGCTGGATACAGTAAGGGCAAGAGCCTTCCTTCCCTTGGACAGGGCAGGGACCCTTATGGAACTGGCCTCTTCATTCACCCTACAGGTGTCTCGACCAGCAGGGCATTTCCTTCAGCTTCTGGGCCACATGGCAGCTTCCACAGCAGTGGTCCAGGGAGCAAGATTCCAGATGAGGGACATTCAGTTCCACTTAAGAGCCTTCTGGTCCCAAAGAAAGGATTCCCTTACCAAACTAGTCCTAGTGACTCGAACCCTGATCCAGGCTTTGCAATGGTGGCAGGATCAGGACAATTTGAGACAAGGAGTTCCTTTTGTCACTCAGTCTCATTCAGTGATACTCACCACAGATGCTTCCCTGCTGGGCTGGGGAGCCCACCTGGGGGATCTTACCACCCAAGGGCTGTGGTCACCTCAGGAAGCTCTGCTTCACATCAGTCTCTTGGAACTCAGAGCAGTGTTTCTGGCACTGCAAGCCTTTTCCAAATCTGTACAGAACAAGGTGGTCCAGATCAGAACAGACAACACCGCCACCATGTGGTACATCAACAAGCAAGGAGGCACTCGGGTCTATGGCCTTGTGCACAGAGGCAATGAAGTTGGGGTCCCTGGCCTATTCCCTGCAAACCTCTCTGATAGCAGTTCACCTCCCAGGGAAGGACAATGTCCTAGCTTATGCTCTCAGCAGGATATCCCAGGGACATCACAAAGGACCCTAGATCCCTAGTTTTGAAAGTGATTTTCTCGAGATGGGGCACTCCATGAGATGGATCTTTTGCAGCCCGGACAATCACCAACTTCCTCTCTTTTGTTGCAGACCCCAGTCTTGGGCTCAGTCCCCCTGGATGCTCTGATTCTGAATTGGGAAGGGAAATTTCTGTATGCTTTTCCCCCTTCCTCTCCTGTTCAAAGTGTTAGTCAAGATCAGATCACAACCATGCAAAGTGATTCTGATTGCTCCAGACTGGGCCAGACAGCCCTGGTACCCCTGTTGCTGTCCTTAGCAGTCCACCTTCCCCTGTCTCTTCCCAGGAATCACAACCTGCTGACATCCTCTTGGGAGGATTTGGTATCCGAAACTCAAGTCTCTCAATCTCAAGGCATGGCTCTTGAAGAGTTAAGAGTTTGCTGATCTGCACCTTTCTCAAGGGGTTCTGGATATCCTTAAGGCTTCTCGAAAGCCTTCCACCAGAAAGACTTAACTCCAAATGGAAAAGGTTCACTATTTGGTGTTCTAATAAGCATATTTCTCCAGAATCTGCTGGGTTTCCTACAGTTCTGGACTATATGGTCCATCTTAATGGCTTAGTACTTAGGCCAGCTAAACTTAAAGTGCATTTGGCAGCTGTTTCTGCCTTCCTGTCAGTAGGCAAGCCCTCTCCCCTTTCAGCCCATCCTGTGTTTTGTAAGTTCTTCAAGGGATTGCTGCACATCAATCCCCCCTTTAGGGACCCTGCTCCTGCTTGGGACCTTAATGTTTGCATTGCTCAGCTTATGCAACCACCCTTTGAGCCCTTGTCCTCTGCAGAGCTTAAGCACTTGACTTGGAAAACTTTGGTAGCCATCACCTCTGCCAAGCGCATCAGTGAATTGCAAGCCCTGTCAGTGGAGCCTGATTTCATCTCTTTCCACAGAGATAAAGTTGTCCTAAGAACTAACAGGAAGTTTTTGCCTAAGGTGGTGTCAGATTTCCACCTTAACCAGTCTGTCTCTCTCTGTTTTCTTCACTGACCATTCCTCCTCTGGAGAGAGGAGGCTGTACAGCTTGGATGTTAAAAGGGCCCTCAGCTACTACATAGAGCGCACCAGGGGTCACAGGTTTGAGTCCCTCCAGTTGTTCCTCACACATGGAGAGGTTGGTAAGGGCAAACCTGCCACTAAGAGATCTATTGCCAGGTGGATTGTCTCTTGTATACAATTCTGCTTTAAAAAACTGGGTAGAACCCCACCCTCAGGCCTGAGGGCTCACTCTACTAGAGGTACAGCTGCTGCCAGGGATATTCCTGTCTTAGAAATGTGTCAAGCAGCCACCTGGAAAACAGTTCATACAGTCACCAAGCATTACTCTCTGGATATCCAGGCTAGGAGTGATGCTCAGTTTGGCACAGCAGTACTTAAGAGCCTATTCCCAAAGTAGGTTCCGTCCCTCCTCCATGGAGGTACTGCTTAGTAGTCTGCAGTAGTCAGAATACAGCAAGACTTCATGTTGTTTGAAGAAAAAATTACTCACCTTAGTAATGTTGTTTCTTCTAATGGAGTCTTGCTGTATTCTGACCTCCCCCCTGCCTCCCCTCTCAGAACCTGGTTTTTGGGAGGTGGGTGGGCAGGAGCAGTGTTGGCACCCTAGGGGTGCCCCTTTTTCACCCTCCTTTACTTTGGGTGTGTTGTGTTTTGTTTTTTGGGTTTCCTGACTTGAGTCTTTGCTTTGAAACCAAAAAACCCTTTTTAATAAATTTAGTTGCCAGTTGGCTAGTGTGAGTTTTACAGTTTCCACACAGAACTTCTAGTGAGTATTGCTCGTAAAGATCTGACGGTTGGAGTTTAAACAGCAGCAGACAGGGGCTTCAACCGAGCTCACGCTGAACGTTCCATACTGGCCATGGAAAGTTAACTCTTTGTTCTCTGGGGCAGTTGAAAGGCAGGACCTAACTGCAATAGTCAGAATACAGCAAGACTCTATTAGAAGAAACAACATTACTAAGGTGAGTAATTTTTTCTTCTGGTCTGGGCCACACCTAGATTACCTCTATTTTTTTATTTAGTTAGGACGGAGCTGTCCCCGGCCTACCACATGCCCGAGGTATGCCACTTCTCCCATGGCCCCTGGCACTTCTTGGCTTTGACAGTGAGCCCTGCCCTCTGTATCCTGCCCAGAACTTCCCTAAAGATGCATTGTCATCCAGGTACACCACAGTGTACTCCTCAGCACCATTTAACACCTGGTTCACCAACCTTTGGAAAGTGGCCGGGGCGTTCTTCATTCTGAAAGGTATTACTGTAAATTCAAAGAAGCCTATCGTAGTGATGAAGGCAGATCTCTTCCTAGCTCTGTCAACTCTACCTGCCAATACCCCTTTTGTCAGGTCAATGGTCGTAAGGTAGGTTGCCCCTCCCAGCTTGTCCAGGAGTTCGTCCGTCCGGGGCATCGGTGGGCGTCCGATTTTGTAACTGCATTCAGTCCACGATAGTCCACACAGAAACAAGTAGAGCCATCTGGCTTGGGCACAAGGACTATGGTTGAGGCCCTGGGGCTGTGGGATCTCTGGATTACCCATAAATCCAGCATCTCCTCCACTTCCCTCCTAATGTACTTTTAGATAGCCTCTGAAACCCGATATGCTGTCTGCCGTATGGGCGTCTGTGTCCCTGTCTCCACATCGTGAGTCGCTAAGGGGGTTAGTCCAGGCTTGGTGCTAAACAATGGGGCAAAGTCTGCTAAAACCTCCCTTACTTCCTGGATCTTGTCCGGGGCCGGCTGGGGAGACAGTTTTACTGCCTCCATAGAGGACTCCCGCTTACTTTCCTCCAGCAAGTCCAGAAGGGGGTCGTCTTCGTCCATCCCCTCCCCAGGACTACACACTGCAAACACCATGTCAGCCCTGTTTGCATATGGCTTCATCATGTTGACATGGTACATCCTTTCTGTCTGTCTTTGGTCAGGTAACTCTACAATACAGTTCACGTCATTTTACCTTCCTAACCACTTTGTACGGTCCTGCCCACTCAGGCTGCAGCTTGTCTTTCCAGACCGGAATAAGGACCATGACTTCCTGACCCACAATGTACAAGCGAGCTCTGGCTCTGCGGTCGTACCACACTTTTTGTTTCTGTTGGGCAGCTGCCAGGTTGCTCTGGGCTGTCCCCATAAGCTCCTTCAGCCTTTCCCTAAACTTGGGACGTAATCCACTCTGGGAGTTCCCTGGGTGGCGTGCTTTCCTTCCCAGTCCTCCTGGATCAAGTCTAGGGGCCCACGTGCGCGTCCATATAAGAGTTAGAAGGGAAAATCCTGTCGACTCTTGGGGCACCTCCTGTATGCAAACAACAGGTGGGAAGGTATTTCTCCCAGTCCCTCCCATGCTGTTCAGCAAATGCCCGGAGCACTTCAGGGTACCATTGAATCTTTCCACAAGCCCATTGGCTTGTGGGTGATATGGTTTCGTGCATCTTTGCACCACCCCACACTTCTCCCATAAACATTTCATCAGGTCCGACATGAAGGAACCCCCTCGATCGGTGATAACTTCCTGTGGAAACCCAACACGGTAGAAAATCCCAAGTAAGGCATCTACCACTTCTGTCCTTGGAGAGGATAGGGAGACTCCCTGTGGGTACCGAGTGGCATAATCCACCACAGTCATAATGAATCTCTTCCCTGAGGAGCTGGGGATATTTAAAGGCCCCACAATATACATTCCCACCCTCTGGAATGACTCCTCCATTATGAGCAAGGGAATCGGGGTGGCTTGGGTTTTCTTGCACCTCCCTATTTCTTGGCACCAGTGACAAGACCTGCAATACTCCTTCACGTGCTGGGTGAAGTTTGGTCAATAGAAATTCTGGGCCAACCACTGCATCATGCCCGCGATTCCCAGATGACCAGACAAGGGAATATCATGTGCAATCTTGAGCAACTGTTCACGATACTCCTGGGGAACGACAAGCTGCCTGCCTAGCACCCCTCTCTCTGTCTGTACTGCCTGAGTATACATAAGTCCATTTTCCCAGTAAACCTTATGTCTGCCATCACCTACCTGTGCCCCGTCAGAGTCTGCCCAAGCCCTCAGCTTCTATAGATTAGGGTCACTTCTCTGAGCAGCTGCAAACCCCTCACACATTCCCAAGGGATGGGACAGATCCCCTTCAGTCACTAAACTAGGGTTCCTAGCACTAGCGTCAGGGCACTCAGGATCACTGTCAGTCCCAACCCTCTGACAATTAGTCACCCCTCCCTCTTTGAGTAACCCTCTGTAGCTGTGTGGTTACTTGCTACTGGGAAATTTCTACCCCATTTTCATTAGTCTCCCACCTGGAGACACAGACTGGGGAACCAGCCTCTGTGGTTTCCACAGTGGTTTCTGTGGGGTTCAGGAACTACAATCTTCCTTGCCGCTTGGCTACTGGTAACTGCACATACCATCCCTGTTTGAGATTGTTGCCCAGGATCACATCTGCTGCTAAGGTTTTGGCTACAGTCACCCGTTGCATAATTCCCCCTGTTTCACCCCAGTCTAGGAGAACACTAGCGAGGGGTAATGTTTTCACCTAACCAGTAAAGTCCTGTACAGTGACGTATTTATTGGGTATAAACTGACCAGGCTCTACTAGATCCCCCCTCCCCTTTGCCAAGGATGCCCCTGTGTCCCTTAACCGCTGCATCTGTACACCATTCACCATGACTGGGTGCATGTGTTCCTGCATGTTCACTGGCATGCTCCCAGGGACACACAAACAACCCACTTCTTTTCTAGTACCATTCTGCGTATTATTGCTCATTCTTCTGGGACACTGTCTGGCAATATGCCCAATTTCTTTACATATCCAACATTCACTTCTCTTTTCAGAGAAATCTTTTCTCTGAAACCTGGGGCTAACTGGTTTTGGTGGAGGCAGTGAGGGTTTTAGCTGCCCTGAAGGCACACTTTTCACTTTCTGCGCTGCCCCCGCCCATTCGCTCTTAGAGCAGGTCTGCGCTTGGCAGCGTCAGGAGTTCAGCAGCCTCTTGTACAGTTTTGGGATCTCTGTCCTCCAGCCAGGTTTTCAGCTCTGCTGGGCATGCCCAGAAAACTGTTCTAACAAATCACATTTTCAGTTTTTATCGACAGTTTGCTCCAATTCCTTCCAACCAGCGTTTTAAAACTGGCGTCGTTTCATGGCTAGCTCCTCGTAGCTCATGTCAGGGCTTCTCCTGAGCTTATGGAATTTAGCTCTGTATGATTCAGCAGTTAATTCAAATTTCTTTAACAATGCAGCTTTAAGTTTGCTGCAGTCATCACTATCATCATTGTCCATTTGACCCAGTGCATCCGAGCTTTCCGGTAGTAGGGATAGCTGGAAGCTCCAGGACTCCATAGGAATTTTAGCCTGAATACAAACTTTTCAAAAGAATTTAAAAGGCATCCATATCTTCCTCTCTTTAAATTTGGCTATCAATTTGGAATTCAGTTGGTAACCCAGTCCTGTAGTCCCAGTTAAACCCAAGTCACTTACCTGCTCTGGTGCTGGTGGTTGGAGTCGTAGCTTCTCCAGTTCATGTCGCCTCTGGCGCTCACGCTCCTCACGGTCTGCCTCCTGTTGTTCATGGTCCCTCTCCCTCTGGAACTCCAGCTCCATTCTGTGCAACTCAGTTTGCAGCCTGAGTACTTCTGGATCCAGGATACTGGTGACCTTCCCCTGCTGCTGTGGCCCTTCACTGACAGTGGCTCTGTTGCCCTCCTCATCGGATCTGGACACTGCACTGGCCACTAGCCCTGCGACACTCAAGATTTGGTCCTTTTCAGTCACTCTCTGTGACTCGATGCTCTGGGTATCTGCTACCATCAGGACATCCACGAGGTTCTGTTTTCTGGTTTTCACCTTGAACGGGACTCCTCTGTCCCCACACAGTTGCTTTAAGTAGTCTACAGTGTGCCTGCTGTAGTCGGAAGCCATCTTCTTCACTAACTACGGCTACTCTGACTTGCACTTTAGAAAAAAAAAATAAAATGGGTAGGAACTTGACTGTACGCCAAGTGATATAGTTCTGTCTCCTTTTTAAAAAAATAAATCACTGCCTTTTTCTTTGCAAGTGAGCTGATGGTCTCAAGCTGACACACTGAACAGTAAAAGCTTGTAATACCAAAATTTTCGCACCACTACCAACCAGTCTGTTACAAACCCACTCAGCAGGTCAGGCCCTCTGGTCCCACAGTGCCAATCTCCAATGGCAGTCTTGTGAACAGTTAACAGAACAGGGTAACCCTCCTGTCTGTTTTGTGGATTCGAATCAAACTTTGGTCTCAAGTTTTGGAGGGATTCAAACTGTGAACCTCTTGCTGGCGTACCCAGTGTACAGGCTCAGATAATTCTGCTCTTGGGGGGGGCAGATATCTTTTGCCTACGGGCACCTAACCAGGCGTACAAAATGAACCCTTAAAACTCTATTAAAGACCTCAGAATAAATTCTTACCTTTTCCCAGTTTGGTAAAACCCGTAAGCTTTGTACATTGTCAACTTTAACCATGTATGCTTCCCTTGTCAAGAAAAATAATTTCAAAGGCATACCAAGTAGTCTCTAAAGTAGAGGTTTACTTCAAAATAGATAAAAAAGTAAAATGTAAATACAGAACCATATATCACAAAAACATACAAATCACTTAAAAGAATAAGGTTTTAAAAAGTGCAGATTCCTACCACTAATACACTTAGACTTGTCTGTTCTAAGGTATTCTTATCTCACAGTGCTGTAGATGTTTCTTTTTCAGAGTCCAAACATTTGTGTTTAAATGGAAAACAAAATACTGTTTAAAAACCGGCTTTGCCAACCTCTTTGCGTGAGGTCACCTAGCTCCTCCCTGTCAGAATATAAACAAATATATCTGTGCAAAACAGGATGTCTTATCAAAGTATTAAATTCTGTAACCTCGGCACAACTCATTTTCTCATATGACTTTCTTAGATCTTATGAGCAGCTTCCCCTTTCCAGGACATCAAAGGGCTTATGTTTCTCTGTCAGATCTCACGGAGGTGCAACATGCTTTGTATCACCATGTGAATATTACTTGTTTCCTCTGAACGTCATAAATGTTAATGACCTATCTTGGCAGTTGGCAAGCTGCAAATAAGCTAGATAAACAGGAGATGTTTAATTTAGTCTCTTCTAGCCTGTAATTATCTCTTGGCCTTCCAGGCAACACATTGTAGCTAAAACCTGGGAAGGGGGTGTCATTCCACAGGCTGATTCAGCATGTATCATGAGAGACACTCAATAACACATTTTATATTACAAAATCATAGATTAATCAGAACCAGCTGTCTGTCACACACACTACATAATAATGTGATGCAGTTTAACCCAAAAATGCAGCACAAAACCCTGGACAGTCATTTTGCTTTCAGTGATGACAGTGATCTTATGCACAGCTGAAATGTTCAAGCAGCAGTTGACATTCATTGATGACTGAGTATCTTTTTGTCATCTTGCTTTTTGTCTACCCCATCAAGACAACACTATGAAAAAATCTGGCTAGGGTAAACAGAAGCTTGTGATTCAGTTAATCCAACATGATTTATTACAGCACCGTGATAGTTTTATTACCGTGACATGACCAATTGGCCAGATTTTACAAATTTAAAATACCCTGCTCCTAAATCGTGATAGATTTTTGTAATTTTTACGTGAAATCCAATTTGGCCAGAATGTTACTGTACCATTTGTTATCTAATTTTGCTCTGCTGAGTGGTCCAGTAAGCCACGTCTCCTTGTTGGTGCATGGACTTTCCATGATTATTTTATTGGGAGTCAGGGCTATACTAAGAAGGGAAGAAAATTGATGCAGACTGAAAGATGCTCTGTTCACATACCCAAATCTGGACTACTTGGTGCTCAGCTGCCTGCCTCAGATTCATTCCAGTCCCATTTAATTAGTAAGATAAAACAGTACCTGATTGGTGTATTATTTTCAGCTGCCTCACCGACTTGTACTTGACTGATGACTGTGCTACCAGGACTGGCTATCTCTGCTGCTGCTCGACAAGTTAACATTAGTCTACGCAGTCATGGCTGTTATAACAAAACTGAAATTAGTAGAACAAGGACTGAGAGAGCTCACAGATTTGACAAATTAGACTGTACTGATCAACCTACATGACTTGTAAATCTGGTGGCACTGTGACCAGGCAAAATTATTTTTGCCACCAAAAACCTGGAGTGACACTAAATTGAACTGATTGCAGATAGCAGTATGTAGGAAAAATGAAGACATTTAGTCTAAGCAGGACTCAACAGTTGGGTGGCAAAGAAAGGCCAAATCTTAAATGTGGAGAACATGATCACAACAGATTCATGTCATCATCACGAGAGTACTCCGTGATGCAAGAATCCTCCCACAGTTAAGTTTCCTGCGAACTGGTAGTACTAAGGCACAACACTGACATGGAGTACATTCAGGTTCATCAGATATAACATGAGAATCATCATCAGACAAAGTTTTTCAGAATAAGTTTCAGATATGAAAGATTCATCTAAATCTACTTCCAAGTCTGAGCTGTCTACCTCTTCTTCCTCCTGCTCATTGCTTTGTTTTTGTTCCGTGGACCATATGGCTGCAGAGAAGGCCTTTTTTTCTGTCTACCACTTTTAACCAGCACTCAACGACTGGAACTGGATCAAATTCCTGTTCACATGGTGTATGTAACGAGATCCTTATTAAGATTGTCCTTTCCTAATGAACTTCGCCAGTCGGATTTTATTCTTTTCATTAGGCTAAACCTACGTTCACAAACAGCTGTACTTGCTGGTAGAGTACGAATTAAGGTTACTAGTCCCAAAATGTTGTGGCATTTGTCTTGGCAATCCTGATGAATATCTGGCCACATTGCTTCTACAGCATTGGTGTACTTTTTTTTGGGGGAGGGGAGACAAACATGTAATACCTGACCTGCAGCCTGACAGTATTAAGAATTTGCTGATTGTTAGTGGTAGAAGAAGAAAATCACCTTCTCTTTATAGGATTTTTAGTTTGGTCCACTCTGCTACACGTCTGGATCTGTGTTCTGTTCTGTGAGGACTGGTCTGAACTCCTCTCGACACCCGCTACTGCATCTTCTACGTAATCTGAAACAAATTGGAAAAAACTGTCTCACCTCCCACCTCGCTAAGCTAAAGATGATTCTCCCAGTGCCACCCAGTCAGAGTTATTTTCCCACCTGACACACCTGTCAAGTTCATATGGCTTGTTGGCCACTGTTTAAAGTTCACAGTGTGGTTCAGGGCCACCATAATGGAGTCCGGCTGGTGCATGTCTTCAAACCTGTTTGTGACATTTAGGATCCTGACTGTCAGCAGTGTCTCTGTCAATGGAAAACTGGTCCGCTTCGTCAAGAGATAGGGTGTGTCCATGGAATTCAGGTCCTCAAGGCATCCCAGATTTTGCAACTGCTTTCCAGGTCTAGAAAACAAGAACAAAAGGAAAAAAAACAGATTTATCCCCCTGGCCTGACCTAACTTGTCCTGACAGAGATAATTTTTTTTTCTGGCTAGGGTGGAGGGAAAAATACTATAGTCTTTCTAGCTAACCAATCTGGAAAACAAAAATTACCTTGTTTTGAGATATACAAGGCAGTCCATCAGGTCCTGAAGTGTTGCAGACACCTCTCCCACTGAAGTATCATTTACTTGAAGAAGCAGGCTGACTTTTGTGAACTCTTCCAGGATGTCTGCCATCAGAGTGAGCGTAGACATTTCAAGTCTGCATGGTCTTCAGGTAGCCCTTGGCCTTCACTGCTTGGTCCCCTCGGGATCTGCCAAGTTGCATCTGAGAAGACAAAAATGGCACAAGTTGTTGCTTTTAGTAGTTCCAATTTTAAAACAAATCTAAACTGTGCTTAAATGGAGTCTAGGACAGTACATACCTGTTGGAAGTGCAGCAGGTTCCCAGGGTAGTCTGTGATGAGCACTTTCAGTGCTGTTAATGTGTGTGTGCCCATCTGGTTCTTCCCACTCTGGTTGGAATAAGGCATCTTACTCCCGCTGCCTGACAGGACACACTCAGATTTTACGGTTTAGAGGTGAAAATGATAAAACAGATAGATCCCCAGCAGTAATCAGTCTATTTTTTATGATACGTGATGTTTTAAGACCGCCTTCAGGGCAGACTCCAGCCTGTGTGCATTGCAGTGGATTGTGTCTAGATGAGGACGATCCTTTTTCAGTAGTGTGGCCACCCCACGGTCATCACTGCTGCCCCATCGGTGGTAAGCCGTACAAATTTGTTTTTCCAGTCTGCTTGATCGATGCATGCCGTGATTGATGCTGCATCAGCTTTGTGTGGATTTTCCAGGGACACAAAAAAGAAATCTGGCACCCCCTTGTTTACTGTTCTTATGTAAATTATTTCCTGTTCTTTTATACTGGAATCTGTAGCACCATCTATCATTACGGACATGAAGTCCGCATTCTTTACCACATCCACCAGCTTCTTACGTTCCACCTCAGTGATATTACTAATGAACATGCGGCATGATTTGTCATTGTGATCGGTTTCCCCAGTATCAACCCCTTTACATTTGTCAAGGTCACACAACCACTGGAAGTCTGTATATGCCTAGCGTGTTTGGCCAAGGCATATGCATTTAATTAAGATCTGCACAGGCGTGCCACATTGGAATTGAGCATTTGATTGCTCTGTCAGCAGCTGATGCCTGCTGGGATTGACTACAAATCTGGCATCAGCGAGGAGTGCTTCTTAGACTTGGCATGTTTTGTAAAGACTGCTCAGTGAAGTATTGCAGCCCCTTCATAATATGCTGATGTTGTGTCTGCAATGTCTGGGAATTTCCTACATGCATTACAAAACATTATGTTTTCTCAGGGTCAAGCTCAACCCAAAGCGTGCTTTTGTTACCCAGTGTTCTTGAAAAATGCACTCGTTTACTTTTGTCATAAGCAGCATCTCTCTCTCCTTTTTCTAAGAGCCTCCTTCTCTGCTGCTGTGATCTTAGGGTTCTTTACTCCATTCCAGAAACAACACATCTTGGCAGTTCTGGCAATTTCTTATAATTTGCCAGCCAAGAAGCATGCCCTGACCAAACAGGCAAGGGACAGTGGATGCAGACCTAACTGGGATAAATCCACCCCAGAAGAATGGGTCCCTGCAGCAATCGAGATATGCAAGGTGAGTGTCAAGCAGACTTATGATCACAATTTATTTTTAGCCCTGGGGTTTTTGCTGTGTTGCAGATTCAACCGCAGAGGGGAGTGAATCAGTGTCGAGGTTTTGTTAAATTTGTTCTCAATTCTTCTTGGCCAATTGCTCAGAATCTAATTTTTTTCCCCCTACAGGGTGAAGTCTGCCCAGAAAAGAAAATGAGGTGCACAAATAAAGCTGCTTCAATGAAATGTTACAGCCTAATGTATTTTTTTCTTAATAAAAATTTAAAATTTAAAATATGTCTGGTGTTTTTTTTTGGGGGCATCAAGGGAAAACATCAGCCTTGTGCCTCACCAAATCAGGGACATTAGGGCATGATTGCTTGTTATTTTGTGGCACAGTGCCCTCCTGAGTGAAACTGGGCAATTAATCTATCTCTGGGCTGGAATGTGCCCCGACTACTGTCAGGCAATTGGTTTTCCTTGTTCTGTGCCAGGAATCTGTGCCAAAAGGCAAAATTTTGTATTTTTCAGGCTGCTTGTTGCCTTTTTGTTTTTTCCTGGCAGTATCCTTCCTGTAAAAGTTTTCCTTGTTGGCCTTTTTCGTTTAGTTCTCCTTTTTAGGCAGTCTGCTAATGATAGCTAGCTAGTCTGCAAACACAGCAAAATCTGCCCTCCGTTATTCTGGATCCCCCGACTGTTTCCTAAGCTCACTGATGTTCCAAATGTCTCAGAAAATCATTCTGTCTCCCATATCCACCCTCCCTCCCTCCCAATAGTGACTGAACTGTTTGTTCCTGCACCCTCCTGTTTCAGTCAGCCTAGTCATGAAGGAATAGTGCAGGCTGTTGCCAGTGAAAGGCAGGTATCCTTTGGCATTTCACCCTCCAGACAAGGATTCAAGGAGGATGGATTCCATTGCAAAGAAAGTGCATTTTGGATCCTCTCTGATCATCAGGCAGGTTTCATACATGGCCTGTGTTGCCAGATATCAGAGAACATTGTGGAACACTGTGATGGAAATCACAAAATCTGTCCCAGCCCCTATGGCAGCTGATCTGGAGGAGGCTGCAAAGAGGGACATAGAGGCTTCAAAAGCCCAGTTTAGGATGGCTGTGGCAGCAGTGACACTGCAGCTAGGCAAATGGCTTCTTCTGTGTCACTCAAGAGGTTCACTTGGCTCAGGACTACTAATCTGACCCAAGACGCACAGCCCAAGGCTTTGGGCTTCCCATGTGTGCCTCTCTCTTTGGGGAACAGCGAGGCTTACATGAAAAAGATGGATGACTATAAGACAGCTTATAAGAGTGCTGCTGCTAAGAGAAGGCATCTACTCCCCAAAGCAACAAGCCAGGGAGGTAGAGGTGAGGGTCAATACAGGCCATTCTTTCAGCCACAAACTTAACCCCAATATCAGCAGCAGAGAGTTGCTTCAGGGGCAGAAAAGGTGGTAACCGAAGTAGCCCCAGCACTCAGACAGCATCCCAACCCAAGCAGACCCCCTGAGGTGTCTGCTCAGGTCGCCTCCCCAACCCTGGTAGGGGGTAGGCTGGCCCACTACCTCCAGGAATGGCAAATCATTACCACAGACAGGTGGGTCCTGGAAGTAGTGGGCCAAGGCCTGGCTCTCAACTTCAAACTCTTACCAAAGCTGAGAGCAAGGGTTTTCAGACCTTCCTCTCCATCAGAAACAGTGCTGCTGGAGAGGGAAGTGTTAAACCTCCTATCCTTAGGAGCAGTATAACCAGTTTCTCTGGCACAGAGAGGGAAGGACTCTATTCAGGGTAATTCCTCACAGTAAAGAAAAACGGGAGTGGCGACCCATAATGGATCTCTGGCATCTAAACAGGCATTTGGTAAAGCCAAAGTTCAAGATGGTGACCTTGACAGTAATCCTCCAGACCCTAAGGCAAGGAGATTGGTTGGCATCTCTAGACCTAAAGGATGCATATTTCCACATCCCCATAAGGCAGTCCCACAGAAAATTCCTTAGATTTAGACTGCCATCAGGCCATTACCAGTTCAAGACCATGCCTTTCGGACTTACTTCTGCTCCAAGGGTGTTCACAAAATGCTTGGCTGTGGTTGTGGCACACCTCAGAAGACAAGGAGTGGTAGTCTTCCTGTACCTGGATGACTGGCTAGTCGTAGGACAATCCCCTCAACAGGTAGGGCAGTCTGTGGCACTCTCACAGGAACTACTACGGTCACTGGGGTTTCTAGTCAACCTAAAAAAGTCAGTGTTACAGCCAGTGCAGCTCCTGGAATTCATAGGAGCCGAGCTGGACTTGGTGAGAGGAAAGGCTTTTCTTCCCCAGACAAGGACAGAGACAGCTTGTTACAGCTAGCAAGCACCTTCAAGCTCCAAAGTCTAAGGCCAGCCAGACATTTCCTGCAGTTGATGGACCATATGGCAGCTTCAACAACTACGGTGTTAGGGGCAAGGTTTCAGATAAGAGATGTTCAGTATCATCTCAGGCTCTACTGGCACCAGAAAAGAGATTCACTATCAAAGCTGGTTCCAGCCACACAAACGCTCCTGCAGGCACTTCAGTGGTGGTTGATCATGGACAGCCTCGGGCAGGGAGTGCCATTCCTACAAGAACAACCCTCCTTAGTGCTAACCACAGATGCTTCCCTACTGGGGTGGGGGGCACACTTGGAGGAGCACACTCACATGGTACATGGCTCAAACAAGAGTCATTACTGCACTCAACCTGCTGGAGCTCAGAGCAGTCTTCCAGCACTTCAGGTATTCGCCAGCATGCTGCAGGAAAAGTGGTGCAGGTCAGGACAGACAACACACCCTCAGTGTACTACATCAACAAGCAGAGAGGCACAAGGTCAACACCCCTGTGCACAGAAGCCATGAAAATATGGAGGCTGGCTTATTCTCTGGGAATTGTCTTGTCAACAGTTTACCTACCAGGAAGGAGCAGTGTGCTGGCAGATGCATGGAGCAGGATAAATCAGAACCATCATGAATGGTAACTGAACAGGCAGGTGTTGTTCAAAAGGTGGGGCACTCAGCCGGCCCGGTGGCGCTGAGGGTTGAGGCGCTGGACGCCACACCTCGCTCCACGCTGGCGACCCAGGTTCGGGAATGAGCTCGGGCTGCCGGGGGTCGGCAGGGGGAGAGAGGGATTGAGCACCCAACGGCAGCTCTCCCTCTCTGGGGAGGGTTCTATGCATGACTCGCTGCTCTACTGCCACCTTTCGGGTGAACCCAGGGTTGACAGTGCAGTGTAGCGTCACGCAAGGGAATGGGGCAGCGTCATCCAGGAGCCCTGGGAGGAGTTGCGTCTCTATGTATGCCTCCCAATTGGCTTTCCAAGAGTGCTGATGGCTGCAGGGAACAGAACATGGAAAATGGTGGCCTGTCACTCTTAGGTGATGACCCTTCGAGCGCCGAGCGTATCGGCGACCGCCAGGACAGGAGCAGACTCTGCTGTGCTACACCCGCTCCACCGTTGTTCGGGGAGGAGGTAAGAGAGGGCCTCTCCTCGCCCCATCCCAGGGGGATATTCGGACTACCTAAGGCTACTGAGGGGTTCAGCACTCTAGGGGCAGACTCCTGTGGCGAGATGCCGAGTCCGTGAGGCATGTAGGGGATCTGATTGAGTGGGGTGATGAGGCTAGAAGGAGGCAAAAAGAAGGTTAAAAAAAAAAAAAGGTGGGGCACTCCAGAGGTAGACCTCTTTGCAGCCCCAGACAAGTACCAGCTCTTCTAATTTTGCTGCAGGCCCCCAGTGAAGGGCTCAGTCCCACTGGATGCACTCATCCTGGACTGGACAGGGAAGTTTCTGTATGCCTTCCCTCCATTCCCTTTGCTGCTGAGGGTCCTGAACAAGCTCAAATCCTAGCCAGCTACAACGATCCTCATTGCTCCAGACTGGGCCAGGCAGCCATGGTGTTCCCTGGTTCTGGCACTATCAGTTGCCAGACCAGTCAGCCTCCCCAGGAAGGACAACTTGCTGACTACCTCCCAGGGCAGGATCCTGTACCCCAACCTTCGGTCTCTCAGGCTCAGAGCCTGACTCTTGAGGACCTAGAGTATGCCAGCCTGCATCTTTCGGAAGGGGTCATGGAGATCCTTAGGGTTTCTAGAAAGCCCTCTACTAGGAAGACCTAAACGTCCAAGTGGAAATATTTTCTATTTGGTGCCACAACAGGAGTCTGGACCATGCTCCAGCAAGTTTGCCAGTTGTCCTGGATTATATGACCCACCTTCATTCCCTTGGTCTGAGACCATCCACCCAGAAAGTGCATTTGGCAGCTGTCTCAGCTTACCTGTCAGCAGGTAAGGCAGTGTCTGTGGCCTCGAATCCAGTGTTCAGGAAATTCTTTAAAAGGTTGCTGCACTTGCCCCCTCCTCACAGAACTCCCACCCCAATGTGGGATCTGAACATATGTATTGCACAGCTCATGCAGCCACCATTTGAACCTATGGCTTCAGCTGATCTTAAGTACATAACTTGGAAAACTGTGTTCCTAGTTGCTGTTACTTCGGCCAGGAGGATCAGTGAGTTACAGGCCTTGTCCATGGGGACTGACTATGTTGCATTCCATAGGAATAAGGTGGTCCATAGGACCAATAACAATTTCTACCTAAGGTGGTTTTAGACTTCCACATCAGTCGGTCCATTTTACTGCCAGTCTTTTCACTGGCCATTCCTGTTTGGGAGAATGTAGACTGCATAGCCTGATGTCAAAAGAGCTATCAGCTACTATTTGGAGCATACAGAGGGCCACAGAGGGACAGATCACAACTCTTCTTGACCTTGGGGAAATAGGAAAAGGTAAACCAGCTACAAAAGATCCATAGCCAGGTGGATTGTGGCATATATCCAGTTCTGTTATGCCAAGGTGGGCAAGCAGGCCCACAGGGCTTAGGGCCCAATCTACCAGAGGAACAGCTGTGTCAATAGCAGCTTCAAGGGATATTCCTTGGAAATCTGTAAAGCAGCTACCTGGAAAACAGTCCACACGTTTATTTATTTAGTTTTGTTAACCTGGTAGGTGCACTAGCCATGAAATGACTATTTTCAGGCACAACCTGGGAGAGTACAACAATCAGTCAGGTACATAGCATGAGTACAATGAAATTACAATAGCATAGGTCAGAACAGTTAGTAGTAATGAATATATGCAGCCAGAACAATAACAATCAGTACAATTCACATAGCATTTGAGCAGAGAAACCTACACAGTCTAGGAAGAGATTCCACAACATAGCAGCAAAATATTGTCAAAAAATTAGTCACAACAGTGAAGATTCAAATAGGCAGCGAAACAAGGCAAGAGCAAATTCCTGACTGGGCAGGATACATTATCACTGCCTCTGAAACAAGGCTCAGGTGTGTGTGTGTGGGGGTAGATTAGCTGTCAAGGACATAGTAAGAGTAAGAAGTGCTATGAGGTAGGAAGGTTAAAGTTAGGCTAGGCAGCATATGGCGGGTGAGTGGATTGGGGGGGATTAAAACAAGTGCAGGAATCAGTAAGGGATAGATGGAAGCGCAGCTCCTTTTTGAAGCTGTCACAGGATCCAGATATTTACCAAACATTACTGCCTGAATACCCAGGCTAGGAGTGATGCCAGATTTGGCACAGCAGTCCTGCAGAGCCTGTTTCCTAAATAGGTCCTCTGCCTGCCTCCAAAGGCGCTGCTTGGGTAGTCTGCATTTGTCAGAATACATTAAGATTTCCTGGGGTTTGAAGAAAACATTACTTACCATAGTAATCTTGTTTCTTCCAAGGAAATCTTACTATATTCTGAGCTCCCACCCTTCCTCCCCTGCTAGGACCTACAGGGCACTACATACTGTCTGTACAAATGTTGTTGGAAACCTGTGGGTACGTACTACTTTCTTGGGCATCTGTTGACTTAAAGTGGGATTGACTTGTTGTTTTGCTAAGATTGGATTAGTTGAATAGTTGGTTAGCTTCTGCATGTTTCGTAAGAATCTGACAGTTGCAGGAAGTGCAGCCAGGGACAGTGGTTTGAAAACCGAGCTCGAGCCTAGCATTCCAACATTTGCATTGGTTCTATTAACCATTTCAGCTCCGGGGCAGTCCTATGGTGAGACCATACTGCATTTGTCAGAATATAGTAAGGTTCTTTTGGAAGATACGAGATTACTATAAGTAATGTTTTCTTATAGGGCTCCTGAAAAATGGAGCCTTAAACTGACCAGGCATAAGAGTGATTCCGGACCGGTTCCTGCAAAATAAAAAAAATAGAGAAGGAAAATAAAAAGAAAATGTTGCTGCCCTTCTGTTGAAGAAGCAAAGGAGCAGTCTGTAGACATCACGGGGACATGACTAAAGCTTGACAGTTTTCAGATCACGGTGGGGTATGCGGTTTTCATCAAGTTTCTGCCCTCCCCTGGGGACCAGGGGCTGAATTTTTCCATGATGAGGAATATGTTGAAGGGGAACCCACTGAACCTGTCGGTTCCCCATAGCAGGAGTTCGGTTCCTCTCCACAGGGTCCTGAGGTTTTTTCCCCTCACACTATTGCATTATGAGGCAGATGGCAAATACCCTTGACCTGTCCACCCAGGAGACTGTGGAGGGTGAGGGACCGAGATTGATAGATTGCAAAGAAATACCAGCTGGATAAGTGTGGGGCTGAGTTCATCTACACTCATCCAGACCTTTAATAGTGGTCCAGGCAGCTGCCTGTGGCAAGGCTAGGTTCCCTTTCACCAGCCTTCAGTCAAGGATTCCAGGAAGCTGGACATCATGTATAAGAAGGTCTATACTACAGCTTCTGTACTACTGAGGCAGACTATTTACATAGTCTATACCATTCAGAAACATTGTGCTAGCCATGAGCAAGATGGCCTTGGTGAATCTGGATCAAGATTTGGTTTGCAGTTCCATATGGCCATGGATGCCAATGACAGTGTTCCAGAGTCATGGTTTAATCGGTTTCCCATTTTGGATCTCAGGTTTCTGAACAAATATCTGAGGAAGGACAAGTTCACAAAGTGCTTGGCAACTGGCTAGTTGCAGGAAGCCACACCAGCAAGTCAGGGATCCCTCAGCTAACTCTGAGCACCCTAGAGATTCTGCGGTTCTCTCATGGATGTTCAGATGTCCCCGGACAGAACCAGTACAAGTACTGGAGTTGATGGCAACAGAGCTGAAGCAGGCATTCCTGCCTCAAGAGAGAAAGTGCAAAGCCTATGGGGTTGGCAGCTCCTTCACCCTGAGCCAACTCAGGCTACAGAGGCATTTCTTCAACTTTGGGGTCATATGGCCTCCACAGCAGTTGTTCCGTGGACCAGATTCCAAATCTGAGATATCCAGTATCACTTAAGGGCCTATTGGTCCCAAAAGCAACACTCTCTGTCAAAGCTGGAGCAGTATCAAAAGCGTGTTTGCAAACTTTGGATTAGTGGAAGGAAAGGGACAGCCTCAGGAAGGGTGTCCTTCCAAAACTAATCTGCCTCAGTCATCCTGGCGACAGATGCCTCTTTCCAGGGCTGTAGCCCACCTGGGCGACCAGACAGTGAGTGGTGTGTGTATGGTCCCTCAGGAGTGCAGGGATATTAACCTTCTGGAATTAAGGGCAGTCTTTCTAGCACTTCACTTACAGGATCAGTAAGTCTAAATCAGGACAGACACCACATCCACCATGTATTGCATCAACAGGGAGGCACAAGATCGTCAAAGCTGTGCACAGAGGCTATGAAGATCTGGACTCCGGCCTTCTTTCTGGAGGTTCGGCTGTCAGCAATTCACCTCCGGGAAGGACAATGTCCTGGTGGGCTTCCTCATCAGGATCAGCCAGGGCAGCATGAATGGCCCTGAACAGGCTGGTGCTGGCCACATTCTTCAGGAGGTGGGGCACACCAGAAATAGATCTGTTCACTTCAAGAGAATCACCAGCTCCCTCTTCTGTTGCAGGCCTGTAGCAGTGGGCTCAGTCCCCATGGACTCCTGACTCTGGACTGTTCAGGGAAGTTCCTGTATGCCTTTCCTCTACTGCTGAGTTCTGTTGAAGGTAAGGAGCCAACAAGCAACCATGATGCTAGTGGTCCCAGACAGGGTCAGGCAGCCTTGGTGCTCCCGGCTCCTGCCCTTTCCACCAAACAGCCCATTTGTCTTCCATAGAGTCACAATCTGCTGTCCATCTCTCAGGGCAGATTAACCTTTCCGAACTTTAGATCACTGCACCTCAAGCCCTGGTTCTTGAGGGTTTTGAGTACTCTGATTTCCATATTTCAGAAGAGGTCTTCAAAGTCCCCAGGGTTCCAGGAAGCCTGCTACCAGAAAGGCCCATGCTTCCAAATGGAAAAGTTTTTTCCCTGTGGTGTGCTCCCAAGCAGATCATCCCTTTACCTGCAGACCTGCCCATACTTTTGGACTACTTGGTTCACTTGTAGGCCCTAGGACTCTGTCCTTCCACTCTTAAAGTGAACCTGGCAGCTATTTCTGCTTATATTTCAGCAGGTAGCAAGAAAATGGTGTCCTCACACCCTATTTTCATGGAATTCTCCAAGGGTCTGCTGCGTCTGCGTCCCCTATTAGGGAATCTTTTCTTCCACAGGATTTGAACCGGTATGTAGCCAAGCTCATGGAGCCTTTCTTTGTACCTATGGCTACTGCAGACTTAAAGTATGTCGCCAGGAAGTCAGTCTTCTGGTAGCCATAACTACTGCCAGAAGGGTGTTGGCTGCAGGCTCTCTCCACAGAACCCTAACTATATTGTCTTCTGCATGGACAGGGTAGTCCTTAGGACAAACAGGAATTCCTTCCTAAGGTGGTGTCTGAATTTCATTTGACCAAATCCATCACCCTTCCTGTGTTCTGTACAGCAAACTCCAGTTCTGGTGAACAAACGCTCCACATTCTGGACGTCAAAGGGCACTTAGTTCCTATCTAGACCATGCAAAGGGTATCAGATCTTTCCACTCACAGCTGTTCCTCATACGTGGCAAGGCGGGCAAATGTGGGCCAGCTACTAAAAGGACTGGTACTCGCTGGATAGTATCCTGCACTCAATTCTGCTACACTAAAGCTGGCAAGCAGCCACCACAAGGCCTTAGGGCATATTCTACATGCAGCAGTGCTGCCTCTGTGGCAGCTGCCAGGGATATTCCTTTTGTTAGAAACTTGTAAAGCAGCTACCTGGAAAACTGTACACACCTTTACAAAGCACTGTTATCTGGATGTACAGTACAGAAGGGATACAAGATTTGGCACTCTTGTCTTACAAAATCTTTTCCCTAAATAGGTTCTTCACCCAGCTTCCCAAGGTACTTCTTTATAGTCTGCATATGTTCAGCATAATGAGGGATTTCTGGGGTGTGAAGAAAAAATTACTTAACGTAATATTGTTTCTTCCAACGGATCCCTCACTATGCTTAAATCTCCCATCCTACCTCCCCTTCCAGAACCAGGAAAAGGTTCCACAAGAATCAATGTTGTCTATTATTCAGTCATTGCTTGTTGTTTATGAACAGTTTCTGTGGTCTTCTAGTCTGCTGTGGCTTGACTTGGGTGGTCAGTATCTTGTTTTGTTAATTTTTTTTGTTTAGGTATAGTTTAGGATAGGTCAGGGAATTATGTGGCTATTAGCCAGTTGTCTTCGAAATAAATCTGACATTAGGCTGCAGAATGCAACGCCACTACAAGGCAGAGATTTGAAACACAGTTCGAAGTTCCATGATAAGAATATATTACACACTCTTCAGGGCAGCAAGACCTGGCAGGCTGACTGCATCGTTAAGCATAGTGAGGGATCTCTTAGAAGAAACAGTATCACTGTGGTAATTTTTCTTGTCGCGTCCTCCTCCATAGTCCAAACCTAGTGCACTGCGACCAGATTATTGAACAGGACAGAGCAGACACGGACTAGAGAAAACATGTACTCAGACCATGGATGAGATGTTACCCATTTATGGGGGAGAGCTCCCAGAAGTGGGACTCACCCCCCCACCACGGAAGATAAAGCTAAGACATGTGCATAATTCTGTTAAGCACACAGATGTATCGATTAAAGGATCTCAGGCCTTAACCGATATGCATGATAAATGAGTAGATGCCGCATACAAAACAGCCTTTGCCTAAAATGGAGCAAATCGGTGCACCTCCTGTGTCTTTTATAGTCTCCAGAGCCCTGAACTCATGGATTTTGGCTCTGGATAGTTTCATTCTCCCAATCTCTGAGGGGCGAACATGTTACAGCTGGTATCCATGGCTTCCACCTTTCTAGGGCATGTCACAGTGGACAATTTATGAATGCGTCATGCTCCACTTGTCACATTGTGTCAGGCGTTGGATCGCAGACCAGCGTCAAAAAACAAACTATTTAACCTGTTGTTTGAGGAGGTTATTCAGATCTGACTTAAACATTTGAAAATATCCAAGATAAGTCAGAGTTGCAACAGAAAAGTAAGTTCGATACCAAGGGGCGAGGAGGCTGCCGCCAGAGGTAGTCTTAAGGTTGTTTTCCTCCCTTTCGGAATTTCAGAAAACAAAGGATTAGGGGAACCTATTCAGGGTTTAAGGGCAACAATAACAGAGGGTCTTTTGCCCAGAGGTGCAATGGGGGTGCAGGACGAAGAGGAGATGATTCTCAATTAAGGTATGCGGGTTCATCTCTGCGCCTCTTCCTTTGATGGAAGATTGCAGAACTTTTATATGAGTTGGGTCCAAATGACATTGGGCGCATAGGTCCTAAATTCTGGCATTTGGTTACACAGTAGAATTTGCCGCAGTACCCACAAAGTGGAATGTCATCGATCCCTGTGCCAAAAGACCCAGTGAAGAGACAAGCGTATCTCAAACCTTGGATCACATTGGACAGATTGGAGCTGTTGTTCCGGTGGTCCCAGTAAGGACGTTTGGGGATTCTACTGAATTTACTTTGTGGTTCCCAAGAAGTCGGGGGGTGTCAGATGAATTCTAGATCTGAAGCGTCTAAACAAGTTTGTCTGCCACACACCTTCACAGTGGAGTCCCTGTGGTCAATCATAAGGGCTGTCCAGCCAGGGGATTATCTAGCATCCATAGACCTGAATGATGCGTATCTACATCCCCATTCACTGGTCTGACAAAGTTTCTCAGATTAGTGATTCAGGGTCAACCATGGGCTGGCAGTAGCACCCAGGGTGTTCTTGAAAGTCCTCCTAGTACTTGTGCACAACTGAGACAGGAAGGACAGCACATATATCCCTACCTGGACAACTTACTCATCTGAGCCTCATCTGCCCACAGGGCAAGGAAATCAGTGGCCAGGGCCCTGGAGATACTGGAGACACATGATGGGGTAGTTAGTGGGAAGAAGAGCTCCCTCAACCCATCACAGAGCCTGAGACACTTGGTTGTGGTGTTCAGGATGGACGAAGGAAAGTTTTCCCCTCTGCAACTAGAAAGGGTACCCTGAGATGAGAGATTCAGTGGCTGAGAAGCTAGTCATGGGTCTCTGCTCATGTGGCCCCTTCAGAATGGGGTGCTAGCAACCTGGAACCCTTCCTCGAAGGACTACCAAGCCCTGATCCCACTTACTTGGCTACTTGGTAATCACTAAATTGGTGGGAGTTCCGAGAACCTGACCAGATGGTCCCCATTAGATGCCCTCCAGTGTTGATTCTGACAACCGATGCTAGCCTGTTGGGCAGCGGCGTGGCCCTGGACCAATTTCGGTCCAGAGCATCTGGATTGCACAGGAACAACAGCTCAGATAAGCGTATTGGAGATGAGGCGATGCGAGCATCGCCTTTTTCAATCTGGTTTGGTCAAAAGCCATAAAGGTAAGGTCGGACAATGCCACCACAGTGGTGTGCATAATCAAGGAGGCAAAAGAAGCAAGAAGATGTTAGCAGAAGCAATTGAAGTGCTACTGTGGACAGAGGAGAACCTGTTCTGTCTCTTGGCAGTTCCTCTGGCGGAAGAACTAAACATCCAGGCCAACTGGCTGGTCGAGACTATTCATCCATGGGAATGGATGTTGAATCTAGAATTGTTTGACCTTCTGTGCAGGAGGTCGTCTGCCTGAATCAACTAATTTGCCTCAAGTCAAAATGCTCAGGTACTGAGGTTCTTCAGTGGATACCGGTGTCCACATGCAGAAGCAGTGGATGCTGTGTCCCAGATGTGGCATTTCTACATAGCAGATTTGTTTCCTCCTCTGTCTCTCCTCCCCAAGGTCATTCACAAAATAAGGCACTCAAAAGGAAGTTTTCACTGATAGCACCAGAGTGGCCAAGAAGGCCATAGTTCTCAGCCTAGTAAATCTAGCTTGGCATGCACTGTTTTGGCTTCCACTCCAGGGGGACCTTCTCTTCCAAAGACCCATTCAACATCCAAACCTAGAGGCAATGCAGCTGTCAGCCTGGCTGCTGAGAGGAGGATTGCTAAAATAGGGTTTTTCAAAGAAAGTAGTGGCTACCGATTGCTGCCAGGAAAGTGTCTATGTCTCGTGTTATGATCTAGTGTGGAACACCTTCTCAGCTTAGGCCAGCATGAAGTATCAGGCCTTCTGAAGCCACGGTTCCACAAATTTTGGATTTTTTGCAGGCAGAAGTAGGACTAAGGGCTTGCATTGAGCACCCTGAGAGGTCAGGTGTTGCCGCTAGGAGCAGCACTGGGAACCTCCATGGGCTTGTCCCTTGAGACAAAACCAGGAGATTATACGATTTATGAGCTGTCAGCAGAAGTAGACCACTGTTTTGACTCCCTGTACCCCCTTTGGATATGAATCTGCTCAGTCAAGAGGATTGACGAGCTTCAGACCTTTTCACACAAAGTACCTTACCTTATCATTATCATAGGTATCCTAGGAAAATACAAGCCTACTGGGTTTTAAGCCCAAAATGGTTTGCCAAGATCAGATGGAATATCCCATAATGTTGATTTTAATGGCAGTATTCATCTAATTTCCTTTCAAAGATAGCCATGCTTCCACTATCCACTAATCTTACTGAGAGGGTTCCTTCAGTAGGTCATCACATATAGGACTGACTTCACCTGGCGTCGGGCCATACGGCGAGACTTTCTAGTAATACCTGATGGGGACGCCCAACTGGCGTCAGCGTGACTGTATATAGTGGCGGTCCCCATGCCCGCCACCAGTTCTTTCCGCCGCCGCCTCTTGTCAGTTGCATCGCAGAACTTCAGTAGCAAACAAGAAGAGTTTGTTCGCATCGGGTATGTTCCTCACAGTTTTCCTCAAATTTATCGAAGTTTTGATGTCTTCTCCAAAGAAAAAGTGCTCAGCAGCACGCAGATCCCACAAAGACCGTCATCAGCAGTGCGTTCTCTACGTGAGCTCAAACCATCCTAGCTCCACCTGCCCTGATTGCCCGTCGTTCAACCAGGCCACTGAGCGGAAACAGCAGGCATTGGGGCCTACCTTCTCAAATCGTCTGGCCTCCCTGGAGAAAAGATGGGCGCCTTAGGATTCATCGAAAAATCTTCCATAAAAAGCACAAGGAAGACTAGGGAGGCGGCTCGCTCACGGACGTGCACACAGACTGTCCACAAGCAAGGCCCATTTACTGCCGAAGACAGAGGATAAGTCGGACAAGACTTCAGCGGGTAAGTAGGCCTCCGGTGATCGAGCCGCTCCAGCCGGTAAGTCGGCGCCCGGCTCCTCTGGGGACCACGTGGCGGTCACTAAGTTGACTCCCCCGGCTGGGGGCAGTCCCCTGACCACGCGGCCCTGCCCGCTAAGTCGGCTGTCTCTGATGACTGCACAGGCATGGTTCCCCTTGTCGGGGCCTAACGGCACCTCAACGACGTCCAGCGGGACCAAAGGGAGAAGGCCTCTCTCCCTCCTTCTGCTACGCCCGCGTCCTCACACTCCTCCCTGGACGTGTCCAGCGATCGTCTCTGAGAACCCATTGAGCCTCTCAACATTGTCGGTACTTCTCCGCACTCCCCCTCGGGGGTCCCGGTTCAGGAGGCTCCTTCACGGCTGTCTTGCCTTCCTGTGGAGGCCCCTCCACCTTCCGGCGGGACACCGGCACCTCCCCAGATGCCAGTGATCCCGACGACAGTCCCTCAGCCGGGCCCAGTCGACAGGCCTTTACCTCCTGGCCCCGCGCCAGACCCAACCCCTCGCCAAACTTCCTCGTCCGGTTCCGGCGACTGCCCCTCGACACTGGATCCTCTTCCAGTGCGGATCGGGTCGTCCCGGTGCCGATGTCGGTCCCTTCGGCGTGGACTGTCCGCGCCAGATCCTCTGCCCATTTATACAACGGCGGGTCCGACGTGGGTTTCCCCAATGCCTGATCTGTCATCGAGAATGTACTCTAGGCCCCGAACTGTCCCCTATTACCCCTTTGGGTATCCTGGGGATCCCTACCTGGGGGGTTCCACTCCTGATTGGAGTCAATTTGGGCAGTTTCATGGATACAACCCATATTCCCCTTATATGGGTTTCCAGGGGTTTTATCACCCTCTGGTCACTCCCTCCTCCTCCTCCTCCTCCTTCATCCTCTCCCAGCCTCAACATTGCCTGCCCCCTCCTCTGGTGGTCCCGGATTTCAAGACCTTAATTTAGTCTTGGTGGCAGGGGGCCAGGTCAGAGCTGGTTACCGATCTAGAAGCCAGACTCCCGCAGCCACAGATTCCTAGATCCCCTTCCCCAAGCAGTTCTGTTTCAATCGTCCACATCTCGGGGAAGACTCAGCAGGACGTTTCCTTGCGGGATTTCCATCGTCGTCCTGTCGAAGAGGCAGATGACAGTTCCGGTGGGAGGGAGGGCCTGTGGAGGACCCTGAGAATACGAAAGGAAGAACCTCTCCAAAATCCCCTCCGGAGGATCCTTCCTTTTCGGACCTCTTGAGAACCTTAAGAGATCATTTCGACTGGGAGTCTCAGGACCAGGATCCTATGCAGCAAAGACTCGTGGAGCATCTGGATTTAGAGTCTCTGCCGTCTATTCGTCCCCCCCGCCCCATGGATGGGTCTTCACCAAGACCTCACCACCACTGTCTGGCAGATGCCTCATTCGATCCTGGCTGTCCCCAGAGGCGGACAGGCTCTACCCGGTGCCCAAGGACGCACCTTTTTAAAACGCTCATCCTAAGGCAGACTCTGTTGTCATCTCGGCTGCTCATGACCGCTCCACAGCTCCCAAGCACATGAGCACAACACCTCTGGACAAGGAGTCGAGGCTGTTGGACCAGTTCGGGAAGAAGGTCTACTAGTCGGCCACGTGCGCCCTTAGATCCCTTAGTTACGTGGCCCACATGGTATCTCACCAAAAACAGACCATGGCCAGGCTGGAGGCGAGTCCAGTCTATGGACCCATCGCCCCTTAAGGAGGAACTTGCCAAGGATCTCCGCCTCTCCAAGATCTCCTGTAGGCTTGCTCTTGAGCCACCTCGCTCAATCGATCGGTGGCCCGTACCTCAACAACTACCGTTGCCCATAGATGGCATTCCTGGCTTCATCTCTGGACTATGCGAAGTCAGTTGGCGATTCAGGATGCCCCCTTCAGGAGCTCAGTCCTTTGGGGAGACACCAAGGACATTATAACAGATTTACAGGTCAAAGGTGGCCCTTAAATCTGTTGAGTTCTTATACCGATCGGTGCTCAACATCGGCAGCCCTTTCGAAAATGGACCGGGAGGAGCAGCGGTCAAAAGCAGCTCAGGCGAGGCCGCCAAGGTAGTGTGGACCACCACAGGAACTGCTACCCCTCCCGCTCCAAGAACCAGCGATGTTCGGTGGGGGCCTCTCCCGAGCCGCCACCTCTTGACTCTTCGGCCCCATTGCACCCTCGGTCTCACGACGGGAGCAGATGGGGAGGTTCGCCCGCCATGTGCAGGAGTGCAGGGGCGATCACTTCAGACGCAGTGGGTCCTGTAGTAGTTTCCGGGCTGACACACCATCGAGTTTCTGGAGATTCCTCCAGATACTCCTCCTGGAGTCCTCTTATTCCTGGGACCAGGCTCTCCTCATTCGCGAGGAGGTCAACGTGCTCTTGCTCAAAGAAGCAATCGAGCCAGTTCCCTTAGGGCAAAGGGAAAAGGGTTTACTCCCATTTCTTCCTGGTTCCAAAGAAGACCGGGGACTTCAGACCCATTCTCGACTTGAGTCATCTCAGTCAGTATGTAGAGTACAAGAAGTTCCGCATGCTGACGCTCCAGAGCCTTCTTCCTCTTCTGTGGGAGAATCATTGGCTCTGTGCCCTGGATATGCAGGATGCCTACCTGCACATCCCTACCTTCCCCAGTCACCGCCGTTTCCTGCGTTTTTGTTTCCATGGGGAGCATTACCAGTTCTGGGCGCTCCCTTTTGGTCTACGTTCGGCACCTCGAGTTTTTACCAAATGCCTGGTGGTGGTGGTGGTGGCGGCGTTTCTACGCTGCAGGGGTTTTGCGGTGTTCCCTTACCTGGACAACTGGCTGATTTTAGTGCTGTCCAGGGTTCTTTTATTGGAAGCTCTATCTTTCATGCTGGACCTCTTCAACTGACTCGGAATAACAGTCAGTGTCTCCGAGTCATCCCTGGTTCCATCCCAGAGACTGCAGTTCATTGGGGCAGTTCTAGATACAGTCCAGTGCAGAGCCTTCCTTCCTCCAGACAGAGTGGAGACCTTAATCAGCCAGGCTCGCAAAGTAGCCTCGCTCAGGACCATTCCTGCCTGGGAGGTCCTGCGTCTTTTGGGACTGATGACAGCGTCCATCACGACTGTTCCCCTAGCAAGGCTACACGAGAATCACCCAGTGGTCATTAAGGGTGCAGTGGGATCAGCTCCTAGACGACCTGGATCATCCGGTCTTGGTCTCTTCAGCGGTTCAAAGGGATTTACAGTGGTGGAGAATCACAAATCTCTCCCTGGGACTTCCATTCGAAACCCTGCACCAGTAGCTACCCTCACCAGGATGCCTCGAACATGGGGTGGGGACCCATTTGGGGATCATCAAGCTCAGGGCCTTTGGATGGCCGGAGACTTCTCTCCACATCAATGTTCTGGAACTCAGGGCGGTCTTATATGCCTTACAGGCTTTTCAGACCCTGCTACCCAAGGGAGCACTGATCCAAACAGACAATATGTCAGTAGTTTGGTACATCAACAAACAAGGAGGAACCCGATCCTACCCTCTGTGCAGGGAGGCGACTCGGGTGTGGAACTGGGCAGTCCAGCATCTTGTGGTACTGGTGGCCGTGCACGTCCCGGGCATTCTAAACGTCCTGGTGGACAGTCTCAGCAGAACTCGAACCCTTGCCCACGAGTGGGAATTGCATCAGGAAGTGGCGGACTCCATCTTACGGAAGTGGGGGCCGTTCAGAAATCGACCTCTTTGCCTCCCAATCCAATGCAAAACTTCCCAAGTTTTGCTCGCTCATTCTAGAGCGCAGTGCTTTCTGGAGCGACGCGTTATGTCTATTATGGACAGGGAAATATTTGTACGCTTTCCCTCCTTTTCCCATTCTACAGAGAGTTCTCCTCAAACTTCAAGCAGAGGAGCAAGAATGATCCTTATTGTTCCTCTCTGGCCGAGACAAATTTGGTTCCCGCTGCTGCAGCAGCTTTCCAAGGAACTGCTGGTTCTACTTCCACTGACACACAACCTCCTGACTCAGGATCGGGGCAGGCTGGTTCATCTGGGGCTCAGGACCTTGCATCTTCATGAGTGGCTCCTTCAGACGTAGCGATTTCTCACTTTGGGGTCTCCTCTAAAGTGGCTCAGGTCCTCATCAAGGCCAGGAAACCGTCAATCCGTTCCACTTATGCCATGAAGTGGAAGCAGTTTTCGATCGGGGCTTCCGCTCAGGGTTGGGACCCTTTCTCCTGTTCAGCCCCTCAAGTCATGGAATACCTCCTTCATTTATCAGACTCTGGTCTGTCCTATTCTTCTTTGAAGGTCCATATCTCGGCCATTTCCGCGTACCACGAGCTAGTGGATGGTAAACCCGTGGCTCAGTTGAAGGTCTCAAAGACCTTTCTGAAAGGCATCCTCCATCTGAAACCCCCAATCTGCAGCCCAACTCCACCATGGGATTTGGACTTCGTTCTGGAAAAGCTCACCCTGCTCCTTTCAAACGGCCATGAGCTGTGATCTCGCTTCCTTTCATGGAAGAGCGTTTTTTCTGGTGACTATCACCTCCGCCCAAAGGATTTCGAGCTTCACGCCTAGTCTGCAAGGAGCCCTATTTGATTTTCCATAGGGACCAGACAGTCCTCGGATGCATCTGAGGTTCCTTCCAAGGTGGTATCGAATCCGCCTGAACCAATCAGTAGAGCTTCCGGTTTACTACCTGTCCCCTTTAACAAGGGTAAGGCACTCCTTCACACGATGGATGTTCATTGGATCCTCCGTGCTATACTCACCAGACTAAGAGCTCCGCTCTTGTGATCAGTTGTTCGTATCCTTTGCCCCAAGTCGAGGGCAAACCCGGTTTCTAAGCGGGGCCTTTCAAATGGTTGAGCAACTGCATGCAGTACTGTTACCAAGTACAATAAGCCTCTTCGGGTTCCATAAGAGGTCATTCTACTAGGGGCATGGCTGCTCTGCTGCCTACCTTAGGAACGTTTCCGCAGCAGACATCTATGCTGCTGCTACTTGGAGTTCTGGCCACACCTTTACCAAACATTACGCTCTGGACATTGATTCTAGGCGGAGGGCCGGCTTTGGATTAGCAGTCCTGCAGGGCCTTTTGTCCTAGGCTGGGTCCATGCTGGAATCCAGTTGTTCTGTTGGAGTTAGCTTCCTCCTCCCTAGTTTTCTCTTGGTCTCTCTCTGGAGGAACTGCTTGGTACTCTGTCCTATATGTGATGACCTAGTGAAGGAACTCTCTCGAAGTAAGATAGTACAGTTACGTGAGAATTTACCCTAACAGTAGATCTTGAGAGGTTCCTTCAGTGAGTCATAATTTCCCTCCTCTACCCTCATTTTAGGTTTTACAGGGACTCCATTTCCTGTTAGCTTCTGCTGTATGGCCTTTTCCTGGCTCCAGCGAGAGAACTGGAGGGTGGGCGTGGGGACCGCTCACTATATACAGTCAAGCTGGCGTCAGTCCGTGACTTGAATTAAGCGGTCCCCCGTTAAGTATTGCTAGAAAAGTTCGCCATGCGGCCCAATGCCAGATGACGTCAGTCCTATATGTGATGACCTACTGAAGGAACCTCTCTCGAAGATCTACTGTTACAGTAAGTTCCTGTGTAACTGTACTTTTCTAACAGTAAGGAATTCCACAACTTAACCACTCTCTGATTGAACCAGTATGCTCTCTTTTTTGTCCGATATAAGGCCCCTTTCAGGTGTAATTCATGCTACTGGGTATCATAATATAAGTTCCTCGTCTCAAGTCCCAGACACTTTCATAGGTCATAATTCGAGAAGGCACTAAAACTAGGCAAAGATGGCCTTGCAAACGCCTGTATTCCAGTGGGAATCATTTTAAACTTTAACCTCTCATAACTTAAATGGGCCACAGCAGGGTTTTAAATAACTGGTAAAGCAGAGCAAACCTCATAAAGAGGGTAACATACTAACATATTAAAATGCCAGCAGAATAGGCCTAACGGTCTCTTGAGTCTGCTCGATTTTCAGCACCCGCGCGGAGGGCCGATTTTGGTGTGCTCCCCCTTGGGTTATACTGTCCCCAGTCTCAGCTGTTCCACCTGTATTGGGCCTGGTCAGATTTACCCTCCCCCTGTACCTGTCCCATCCCCTCTTAAACCCGTCCACAGTCTCCACCTCTGCCAGCTTCCTGGGCAGTGCATTCCATGGCCCCACCACCCTTTCAGTGAAATAACATCTCCTCCTCTTCCCTCTGAGCTTGCCCCCTTCCAGCCTTGACCTCTCATTGCCCCACCCTCCATCCTTTGGAGCACCCTGACTGGGCCTCCCTTACTGATCCCTTTCATGTACTTAAATACCTCTGTCATGTCACCCCTCTCCTCCAGGGTGCACATGTCGAACTCCTTGAGCCTCTCCTCATAGGTCCTCTTCCCCCAGGCCCCAGATCATTTTGGTTACCCTCCTTTGGACCCTCTCTAGGAGTGTAATGTTCCTCTTTAAATGTGGTCTCCAAAACTGCACACAACACTCGAAGTGTGGCCTAACCAAGCAGTTGTACAGTGGAAGGATCACTTCCGCCTTTCTGGAGGTAATCCCCCTGGCGATGCATCCCAGCATCCAATTTATCCTTGCCGCTGCCCTCCTGCAGGTCTCTGAGTTGTTCATTTTGACATCTACCACTACCCCCATGTCCCTCTCACCCTCCGTGACTTGAATTGTGTCTCCTCCCAGGGTATACCCTGGCTTGGTTCTGACTCCCAGGTGCAGAACCTTGCACTTCCTCGCATTGAATTTAGTTTCCATTTCCTGACCACCTTTCCAGAGCCTCCAGGGTCTCCTGCAAGAGCCACCTTCCCTCCTCCTCATCCACCTCTACACCCAGCTTTGAGTCATCAGCAAAGAGTCATCTCATTCCTGATCCCCTTCCTGATGTCTGAGGCATAGGTGTTGAACAGGCGTGGCCCCAACACTGACCCCTGGGGCACCCCACTAGTAACCCACCTTGGAGATGAGGCTAACCCTCCAACCACCACCTTCTGAGTATGCTCAGAGAGCCAATTTCCTATCCATCTTAACTGTCTCCCTACACCCATTTCCTTCAGCTTAGCCAGCAGGCCACTTCGGGGTACCGAATCAAATGCCTTGCTGAAGTCCAGAAAGAGGACGTCCACTGGCTTACTCTGGTCCAGGGCCATCGTCACCCAGTCATAGAACTCAACAAGGTTTGTCTGGCATGATCTTCCCGGGGTAAAAGTATGCTGCCTATCGTCCAAATACCCAGTTTTCTCCAGTAACCCCCCTAGCCTTTTCTTGACAATACCCTCCATCACCTTGCTGACCACTGATGTCAGGCTAATGGGCTTGTAATTTCCGCCTCCTCTCTGGCCCTCTTGTGATCAGACTGACATTGTACCCCTCCAGTCTTGGGGCACCCACCCAATCCTCAGAGAGATGTTGAAAAGCTCCGCTAGAGGGACTGCCAGGACATCCACCAGTTCCCTCAGCATCCTGGGATGTATCTCATCTGGCCCAGGTGCTTTCTCCATCCGAAGGGACCCCAGGGCTTCCCTTACTCTCTCTACTGGGATCTCAGCCTCCGTCCTCCCCTTTTCACCTGTGTAATGTTGCCCCACCTGTCTGTGGTGACCACTCCCTTTCCCCAGACCCGTCAGGGCCCCGATCTGTACCGGTCCCACCCCTTCCTCCGGTTTGCCCCGCTTACCATGCTAAATGCTAACCATTTCCAAAAATGCGTAACAGTAGACTGCTAACCATTTTTCCACCAGTGAGTCTATGGCACAGTAGACAAAATTAATAAAATTATATATATTTTAAAATTTTACTAACCATTCTCTGCCATGCTGTGCAGTTTTACAGCTGATTAGTACTTTCACGGTGTAAAACTGCTAATCAATTCCCCCAACATTTAATACCATGCATAGATGTAACCATCTTTGTGGCCCTAGCTGACTTTTTCTACGATCATATCAGCCTTACTACCTGGGTTCCAAAACTGGGCCCCATATTCCAGATGAGCTCTGACCAGTGGTATACAGGGGCAATATAACTTTCATAAATCTGTACTATGGATATGTCTCCTAATATTTGTTAAGATCATATTCGTGTGGTTGGCCACCACCACCATGTGGCAATTTTTTTTTAATCCAGATTACTTGATATTGTAATGCATAAATCTCTCTTCCTCAGTCACTCTTAATACTTTTCCATTCAACTTATATGCATTTCTCCCATTGCTCCTACCAAAATGCTTTACTGAGCTTTTTTCATCATTAAAGTTCAACCTACTTTTCCTTGCCCATCGCTCTATTTGTGTTGGCGCCTCCAGAAAACCAAATAGCATCTTCATCTGTATTAACAGTTCCCCCTAGTTTAATGCCATCCGTGAATTTAGACTGCCATGTGCTTTCAAACCATGGTACTATAGACACACATAGTTTAACTCCCTCAGCCCCATAGTGCGTATGTGCATCAGGAAAATTCCTCTAGTCCCCATAGTGCGTATGTGCGTCAGGTATTCACTTCTTCTCATCCCCAGAGCGCATATGTGTCCTGCACTTCTTATGCACTTTCTGGATCTACCAATCAGGGATAAGGTTATTGGAAAGTGCAGGTCGGTAGGAAACATTCCTACCTACCAGAATACAGACTTTAAGATAGGGGTCACCATTGAGTTAAATAGAGTAAATTACTTTTTTTTTTTTTAGGTTTTAATTTGGGCTGAAAAGTGAAGAAAATGCTATTTTTTCCCCAGTACTAGAAACGTGTGGTCCCCGATTTGAAAGCTCTTTTCATTGTGAAAAATTAGTATGCAGGTGTCTGGGAGCTAGGAGGTGTACTTTTTTGTTTTCGATTTTTGGGATAAAAAAAGTGTAAAACTGTGATTTCCCTCCATTTCAGGTACTGTTTAAAAAAAAAAAAATTGTAAATGCTAGAAACGTGTGTGACCCGTCATTTGAAAGGTCTCTTTAATGTGGACAATTATGCTGGTGTCTGGGGTCTAGGAGGTGAACTTTTTATGATGTATGTTTTTATTTGGGAACAAAATGTAAAAAAATGCTCTCTTTTTATCATTTTAGGAACTGTAAAAAAAAAATTTACAAATGCCACTAACATGAGTGTCCATCATTTTAAAGCTCTTGTTGTTGTGAACATTTTCCGTGCAGGTGTCTAGGGGCTAGGAGGCATACCTGTTAAGTTATTGTGGTTTGTGCATCATGTGGGCACTTGTGCAGAGCATTTTTCCGAATTCAGTCGGTTTACTGGTGTTGTATTGGCACATGCCTTAGTTTATGGTCTGTTTTATTATGTAAAACAGCTCAGAAATACTCTAAACTATGGCAGTGTAATGCACAGATGTTGGTGTGATGGAAAACCATCATACAACAGACATGTCACTTCTAAGGTTTTTTTTTTTTTTTAAGAAAAAAATGTAAATTGTTATTACATGCTCTGTGGAAAAGAAAAAAAAAGTGAATTCTACCAACGTGTGACCCCTCATTTAAAGATTTTTTTATTGTGAGCAAACTTCGTGCTGTAAGTTTTGTGATGGGAGTTACACTTTTTTAGTTATTTATACTTCAAGTCGGAGTGTTAGCATTTTAACTCCGAACATTCTAACTGCTCAGGAAAACAGCCATTTTTACACAGGAATACAGCACTCACTCGCGATTCCATTCTAGAGCTGAGTGAGTTAAACAGGCATGGACCCACTACCAACCTCTGCCCATCCCAATAATTAACCACAAATTGTGACTTTGTTTCCTTCCAGTAAGCCATGAGTTGATCCACTTTACTGTTTTATCTAATCCAGTTTTTCGTAACACTTCAATTAATTTATCATGAAGTACCTTGTCCAAAGCTTTGCTAAGATCCATGTATGCCACAGCCACAGAATGACCCATATCTAGTGCTCTGCTGACCCTGATGTAAAACTATTACAAATTAGTCTGCACGATCTGCCTGAAGTGAACCCATGTTATACTACGTCCCTCAATCTTTCCCCAACACGATGTCCGCTAACCGGTTTATAATTTTACATTCTTTTCTTGATCCTTTTTAAAAATAGGAATAATTGTGACTTCCTTCCAGGCATCAGTCACCAAGCCTTTATTAAGTTTCTTGAAGTATTCTAGTGATGGGGCCTGCTAGCTGATCTACCAGCTCTTCACCCCTCTCGGTGGACCCTGTCAGGCCTGGGGACTTATTAGGGTTCGCTTTGTAACCTTGCTTTGATATCCCCAACATCCGCCATTATCCCTGATATATTTATATCAAAATCCCCCAAAGAAATATTGCTTGACTTGTTGTTAAATACTGAACAGAAATATTCATTAAACTTATCTGCTATCTGTCCTCCATCCATGATTACTGTACCATTTCCATCATCAGTAGGACCTATCTGTACCCTATTATTCCTCTTTTCATTGATGTAATTATAGAAGGCCTTGTGGTTATCCTTACCCTTGCTGCCAGTGTTATTTCGTAATCTCTCATTGGTTTACAAATACTGCTTTTGCACTTCTTGGCCAGTACGTTATGTGCATGCGTTTTTTGTCATTGGAATTTTTGGCTGGTACACTTTTTTAAATCTTTGTAAGTACGATCTGTTTTTAGACATTTATGTACATACTGAGCAGAATAACCTTTATTCTAGGGACATGGATATGTTCAATCCACACTTACTGGCAGGTTCCTTGCCACTTTAAATCTTGCCGGAAGGTCTTTAAGCTGGCTTCTCCCACCCACCGGGTGATAAAACTCGGCTCCGCCCCATGATGCCAGATCTTCCCTTACGCTTGGAAGCTCAGGTTCCCTCCTTTGCGCTCTGCTTTAGAGCCTGGATCCTAACTCTTGGTTAAGCGAAACTTATCTTAAAGTTTACAAGACTTCTGTCTTTTCTTCCTTCGTGGATGCAATGGACAAATCGACTCCGGTTGGGGTGCCCCTATGGGCGAAGATCCCGGACCGATCCGCACTCCATCGTTTACCTGTGCTCAAACACAGTCGCGAGCCTCGGGACTTGTGCAACCCTTCTCTGCCACGGTTCTTGAGGATCGCGCTGCCAGATTGCAACTTGGGCGCCCTGTGAAGCGTTATCCTCTGGTAAAGTTGAAGGAGGCCCGTTGGGCGGTGTCCGCGGCGGCAGGCTCGGCTGAACAGCTCTAACAAATGATCGCCCTCGAGGAGGAGGCGGCTCAGGCTGCATCAACTTCTTCGGTCGCGGCATTTATCCCGCTCTCTTCGGGCTCCTCCTACATGGCTTCGTTCAAGGAGCTTTGTCAGTCCCTCTCCACCAAAGGAGAGGGGCCTTTGGGGCATTTCTCTCTGTCCAAGAAGAAGGACTCCAAGGGTAAGTCCCGCCGACGACGTTCGTGGGAGCAGGAGAGGTCCCTTTCCCCGGATAGTCGACACTCTACTTCAGTCAAGGTTGTGGCTAAGGCTGCTGGCTTCATGGTGTCCCTGTCAGGTCAGCCGGCTGAGACACCCGTCGCTGCAGTCGAGATTTTTCTCGACCTGTCGGACGGGCTGTCGACTGGAGAAGCCGACAACCCTTCCTCACCGGTTCCCCCAGTGGAAACCGAGGACTTTTCTGTGCCAGAGTCCCCGGTTAAGGTCCCTGAACCGAGGGAGGAGCGGGTTTCCCCCGCTCCCTCTCAGACCCACCCTTGGAAACACCGAGGTCTCTGTCTCGGACCTCTTCTCGGTCCAGCCGATCCCTCTGACATCAGCGGTCTTGGTCTCAGCACAGAGGAAAGCGCCGGCACTGCTCATCCTTGCCTTCGTCCTCTTTGGAGGATAGGCTCCGGCGCAAATTGAGTCAGCGCTACGAGGATCTGATGTGGCAGCAGCTCCTTTTGACCGGGAACAAGCCGACTCCGTCGCCTTCCCCGGCCATTAAGTGGCTGTCACCAGAGCGGCCGAAACAACCCCTCGTTGTAATCGTGGAGCCGAAGCTGGCACCGGTTGTTCGGCCGAAACCAGCTGCACCACCCATTGTGGTGGAACCCCCGCCTCCACAACCTGAAACTGGGGCACCGACCAAAGGATTCTCGGTCGGGTCAGGGTTTGCACCATCGGTTGTCAGTTACCCTCACTCCCGATCGACCTCGGCAAGTGGAGGTGGCTCAGGCCCTCGGCAGCTGTTTGCAGACTCCTCAGAGTCTGCGATGATTCTCGCTGTTCTCCAGGCCCTCGACCTGGAGTCCACTGGGAGTCAGTCGGTGTACCAGAGCCCATCCTCATTCCTGGGAATGCTTGGCTCATCTCAGAGTCTACTGTGATGAAGCTCGAACCCATTTCAAAGCGGGCCAAGTATCCTCACGGAGATGCTGGACCGAGGTGATTCCCAGAGAGGCCTTTCCGGTGGCGAAGCCATTGTTAGCCTGGCTCTGGAGCTATGGCAGCAGCCAGCTTCTTGTCAGTACCTTGGCCAGGAAGGCCAAAGTATACCATTCCCACTGGTTCACTCTCCGTTTTGGAGCACCCCTCTGCGGAGGGGCTTGTGACCGACAGTGTTTTCCAGCGCTCGAAGCGCTCGGGGCGTGGACAAACCACCCGATAAAGTTCAAAACTGGACTACTCGGGCGTAAAGTCTATGCTACGTCCTCCTTAGGCCTTAATCAGGCCAGTTCGGCTGTTCTGATGGCACACTTTTCCCACGCCCTTTTGGGCTCCTTGGATGAGGTGATTCCTCATCTCGGCTGACCTCCAGACTACGGTCAAGCAGGTCGGATGGAAGGGCGGTTGCTAAGCAACAGCTCCAAACTGCCTTAGACATTGGAGACTCTTGTGCCCGGTCAATAGTGGCCATGCACCGCAGAGCTTGGCTGCGGATCTCCACTTTCATAGCGGATACCCAGCACAAGCTGGCAGATGTTCCCTTCCTGGGTATCGACTTGTTCGGTCCCCGAGTGGTGGGTCATCTGCAGAGGATCGAGAAGTCCAGTGACACCTTGGACTCGGTCATGTCTGCCCAGAAGGACAAAGGCCACCAGCAGCAGCGTAAGCCCTTTCGGCCTTCTGCCGCCATGGCACGTCCGCCCAGCAACACCAGCATTAGGGCCAGCAGGCTCGCACTTGGTACCCCAAAGCCAAGCCTGCAGCTTCCTCCAGCAGGAAGCCGGGGGGGGGGAAGGTCCAGGAGGCCCCTCGGCCGGTCCTTCCTCCAAGTCTGCCCAGTGACGGGTTGAGGGGTGTCGCCCCCAACCTCGTCACTCCTCCCTGGGTTCCCCCCATGGGGGGACGGCTCAGTCACTTCCTTTCCACCTGGTCCGATATCACCACGTTGGAAGTGATAGGAAAGGGTCTGACTCTGGAATTTGAGCAGGCCCCACCCTATCGAGCCGTCGCCCCACGGGGGGCTATGCGGTCCGCAGCCTCTCTGTCAGCTCGTCAAGCCGACATTGCCCTTCTCCTCCAGAAGGAGGTGATCAGGGAGGTGGCGGATCCTCCACCAGACCCAGGGTTTGTGTCCAGGTATTTCCTGGTCCCAAAACGGACGGGGGCTGGCGCCCCATTCTAGACCTACATGACCTGAACAAGTTCCTAAGTTCGAACCTTCAGGATGGTCACTCTGGCTCTGATCATTCCATCCTTGGAGCGAGGTGTGTGGTTCTGTTCTCTGGACCTCATGTCGTTCTTTCAGGTCCCAACCGTCCGTCCCACCAGCGATTCCTCTGCTTCAGGGCAGAGGGTCCCTTTACAAGTCCAGGCCATGCCCTTCGGCCTCTCTCAGCTCCCAGGGTCTTCACCAAATGCATGGCAGTGGTGACAGCATTCCTCCTGTGGCGAAGGGTCGGGTGTACCCTACCTGGATGACTGACTGATTGCAGCCCCCTCCAGACCGGAGGTGGAGCGGTCCAGGGATCTGGCCCTCCAAGTCTGCTCTCAGATTGGCCTCCTCATCAACTAGGCCAAATCGGAACTCGTGCTAGCGCAGGTGATTCAGTTCATCGGGGCAGAGCTCGACTCTGTTCAAGCCAGAGCACGGCTCCCGGTGCACAGGGCTGAGGTTCTTTCCTCCTCTGCCCAATCATTTCTGGTTGGGCAATTGCGCCCTGCCCGGGACTTCCTGCGCCTCCTGGGCCTCATGGCAGCCTGCACCAGAGTAGTCCATTGGGCCCACTGGCACATGCGTCCCCTTCAGTGGGGGCTGGCCTGCCAATGGTCACAGCGCTCCGGTCCTCTGGACCAGCCAGTGATAGTGACCCAGGAGATGGGGAACGCTCTTCAGTGGTGGATCGTTCTGGCTCATCTGCAGGAGGGTATCCCGTTTGTCCGCCCAGAGCCGACGGTCACTCTAATGACCGACGCCTCTCTGATGGGTTGGGGTGCCCATCTGGGGGAGCTCAGAGCGCATGGCCTCTGGTCCCCTCAGGAGTCTCGATGCCACATCAACCTGCTGGAGCTTGAGCGGTTCGACTAGCCCTCACCGCCGCTCCCGCTTTACCGGGTCAAGTGGTCCAGGTCCAGATGGACAATACCACGACCATGTACTACCCAAACAGCCAGGGCGGGATGCTTCTTGCCTCTGTGCAAGGAAGCCTCTGCACTTGGTCTCGTGAGCAGACTGGAGGCAGATCTCCTAGCCATCCATGTGACAGGAGCCTCCACACTATGGCCGATGCCCTAAGCCAGATGTATCTCACAGTGGTCTCTCCTGCTGGAGGTAGTACACTATCTGTTCTCCCACTGGGGCATACCTCAGGTGGACCTGTTTGCCTCCAGGGAGAATCTGAGCTGAGGCTGTTTCATGCCCGCACCCCTCAGCAGGGCTGGCTGCAGGAGGATGCCTTCTCGAGGCCGTGGACCCCAATCCACAAGGTGCTTCTCAAGGCGAAGAGGGACAAAGGCAGGTGATTCTGTAGCCCTAGACTGGCCCCGCCAGTTCTGTATCCAGATCTCCTCAGCCTCGGCTCCAGGTTCCCTAGGTGGCTTCCAGCCTGCCCAGACCTGATCACAGTCAACCAGGGAAGGTTCTCCACCGGACCTTCAATACCTGCACCTAACAGCGTGGTTCCTGAGTGGCTAGAGTTCCAGGCCTTGGGTTTTTCTGGCGAGGTCCTCAGCATTGTTGAGGCATCCCATAAGAGTCGACCAGAAGATGCTCGCCTTCAAATGGAAAGATTCTCCATTTGGTGTCAGGACAAGGGTTGGACCCTTCTTCCTATTCCTTAGCTAGCATCCTGGACTACCTGTGGTCCCTTTCTCAGCTAGGGTTTGGATCGACAATCCTTAAGGTGCACCTGGCAGCCATCTCTGCTTACCAGGCATGGGCTGGCAAGCAGTCGGTGGTGCAGGAGAAGGTGGTCGGGTGCTTTTAAAGGCCTTGATCACATATCCCCTCTGGTTCGAGAACCTCCACCTCTGTGGGATCTACTGCTGGTATTGGCTAAGCTCATGGGCAAGCCATTCGAACCGATGCACAGGTGTGACATCTCTCACCTGTCATGGAAGACCTCCTTCTTAGTGGCTATCACGTCAGCCAGAAGGATGGGAGAGCTCCAGGCGCTTTCCATCGAGTCTCCCTATTTGGTCTTCCACAGGGACAAGGTTGTCCTGCGCCCCCACCCGAAATTCCTTCCGAAGGTGGTGTCGGAGTTTCACCTTAACCAGGTGTTGACTCTGCCGGTGTTCTACCCCAATCACACCTCGGAGGCTGAATATAGGCTCTATACTCTGGACCCTAGAAGAGCGCTTTCTTATTATAAGGAGCGGACGGCTGAAGTTCAGGGAGAGGTTCGCCAGCTGTTTGTCACCTACGCTGAAGCCGCACCTGGCAGACCTGCAGCGACAGCGCGATAGGCAGGTGGGTCACCTCCTGCATAGATCTCTGCTATAGGTTGGCGGGCATGGAGCCTCCCAAAGGGTAAGAGCTCATTCTACCCGCCATACTGCTGCATCGGTGGCTGCTTCCAGGGACGTCCCTATCCAGGAAATCTGCAGGGCTGCTACCTGGAAGTCAGCACACACCTTCATTACCCACTACCACATCGACCTTGAGTCACGCCAGGATGCTGGTTTTGGGACCGGGTTCTCAGTCCTTATTTCCCAAGTAGGGGGTGTGCGCCTTGCCTCCTCCTCCTGGAGAACTGCTAGGAGTCTGCCAGTAAGTGTGGATTGAACAACATATCCATGTTCCTAGAAATACAGGTTCTAGGGACATTGATATGTTGTTCATCCACACTTATTGACAGGTTCCTTGCCGCTTTAAATCTTGCCGGAAGGTCTTCAAGCTGGCTCCTCCCACCCACCTGGTGGTAAAACTCTCGGCTCTGCCCCATGACGCTAGATCTTCCTTACCGCTTGGAAGCTCAGGTTCCCTCCTTAATGCGTTGCGATTAAGACTGGTTCCTAATTCTTCGAAAAGTTCGAAATTAAAGTTTTTGCTAAAAGACTTGGTCTTCTTCTCCTGCTGGCTGCGATGGACAAATCGACTCCGGTTTGGAGGTGCCCTGCGGGCAGAAGATGTCTAGGGACTGGATCCGCACTCCACATGCCCCTACTGCCTGGGCCTTGAGCATGACCCGCAGGCCTGCGACTTGTGCTCTTCCCTTGGCCCCTCGTCCTTGAAGGCCGTGCTGCCCGATTACAACTGGGGCGCCAGAAAAGAATTCCACTGGTGAAATCTAAAGAGGCCCGATTGGCGGTGTCCGCGGCGGGCTCGGCGGATCAGCTCGAGCAGATGATCGCCCTCGAAGAGGAGGCGTGGGCAGCTTCTACACGGGCTGCGCATTTGTCCCGCCTTCCTCGTGCCTCGCACTCAGCTTCTTTAAGGAGCTTTGTCTGACCCTCTCGACCAAAGGTGAGGGTCCAACTTCTTCGGACCTTTTCCAGGTCCAAAAGAGCAAAAGTAAGTCTCCGTCAGTTTGGGAACGGGAAAGATCCCTCCTTTGTCGACAGTCGACTTCGTCGACCCTCAGCTTCGCCACTGGCTTCACGGTGTCCCCGCCAGGCCAGTTGACTCAAGACTCCGCCGACGCGTCGAGATTTTTCCTCGACCGCTAGACGGGTTGTCGGCTGGAGAAGCTGAGAATCCCCTCTCCCCGGTTCCCCCGGTGGGAGTTGAGGATCCCACCGGCTCGTCTGTGCCTCCGGTTCCGGAGCCTTCGATGGGATCATCCGAGCTGAGGGGAGTGCCGATTTCCGACACTTCTCCTCGCCTTCCTCGGCCTAGTCGAGACTCTCGGTCTCGGTCTCGGACATCCTCGCGGTCCAACCGATCCCGCCGTCATAGGCGGTCTCGATCTCTGCACCGCGGCAAGCGGCGCGCGCTTCTTCCTCTTCCTCGGATGAGGGAGGCGGCGCAAGTTGCGCCGGAGGTACGAGGAACTTATGTGGCAACAGCTCCTTTGACCGGAATAAGCCGACCAGTCGCCTTCCCGCCATTAAGTGGCTGTCACCGGAGCAGCCGAAACAACCCCTTGTTGTAGTCGAGGAGCCTGTTCTCAGGCCGGTTGTTTGGCCAATTCCAGCTGCCCCACCGATTCTGGTGGAACCTCCGCCTCCACAGCCATTAGTTGGAGCACCGACCAAAAATTGTCAGTCGGCTTTGGGTTTGCCTCATAGGCTGTCTGTCACCCTCACTCCCGATAAACCTCGGCAGGTGGAGGGTGGCTGAGGCCCGAGACAGCTCTTTGAGGACTCTTCTGAGTCCGATGATGGTTCCTCCCTCTTCTCCAAGCGCATCGACTTGGAGTCCTCGGGAGGGCAGTCAATGGACGGTAGCCCTTCGTCCTTCTTAGGGTTGCTTGACTCATCTCGAGTCCACCGGATGAAGCTCGAACCCGTTCTCTACGGGCCAGGTATCCCCTCCGCGAGATTCTGGACCGAGGGGATTCTCCTACGGAGGCCTTTCCGGTGGCCGAAGCCATAGTGGGTCCGGCCTTGGAACTTTGGCAGCGTCCTGCTTCCTGCATTGCGCCTTTGGCCAGGTTGGCCAGGAAATATGCGGTCCCTACCGGTTCCCTGTCCGGTTTTTCGGAACACCCCTCAGCCGAGGGGTTGGTTACCGACAGCATTTTCCGGTGTGCTGGGAACGCCAGGGATGTGGACAAACTTCCCGACAAGGAATCCAAGAAATGGATTATGCCGGCGAAAAGTCTATGCTGCGTCCTCTCGGCCGTCCAGGCCAGTTCGGCCGTCCTCATGGCACATTTTTCTCACGCCCTATTGGGCTCCCTGGATGAGGTTGTCCCTCATCTTCCGCAGATCTGCAGACTACGGTCAGGCAGGTGCGGGACCAGGGCAGGGCAGTGGCTAAACAGCAGCTCCAGACTGCGTGAGACATCGGGACTCATGTGCCAGGTCTGTGGCGCCACAGTGGGCATGCATCGCCGGGCTTGGCTGAGGATATCCACCTTTACCTCGGATACCCAGCACAAGTTGGCGGATGTTCCCTTTTTGGGGACTGACCTCTTCGGCCCTGGGGTGGAAGGTCACCTGCAGAGGATCGAGAAGTCCAGTGCTACCTTGGACTCTGTCTCTTCCGCTCAGAAGGACAAAGGCCGCAAGCCACAGCCTAAGCCCTTTCGTCCTTCTGCGCCCGGCCCAGCAACGTCAGGGCCAGCAGGCTCGACCTTGGTATCCCAAGCCGTCGGCTTCCTCCAACAGGAAGCAGGGAGGTAAAGGCCCAGGAGGTCCCTCGGCCGGTCCCTCCTCCAAGCCTGCCCAGTGACGGGCTGAGGGTGTCGCCCCATCCCTGTCACCTCACCCTGGTTCCCCCATGGGGCAGGCTCAGACACTTCTTTCCTCCTGGTCCGCTGTTACCACGGACAGGTGGTACTGGAGGTGGTGGAAAAGGCCTACCTCTGAATTCGAGCAGCCCCGCCCTTCAGAGCCGTCGCACCTCAGGGGCCTCGGGCCTGCACCTCACTGGCGGCTCGCCGAGCCAACATCGCTCTCCTCCTCCAAAATGAGGTGATCACGGAGGTGGAGGACCCCCCTTCAGACCCGGGGTTCGTGTCCAGGTATTTCCTGGTTCCGAAACGGACGGGGGGCTGGCGCCCATTCTCGACCTACACGACCCGAACAAGTTCCTAAGGTCTTGAACCTTCAGGATGGTCACTCTGGCGCAGATAATACCATCTCTGGAACACGGCGTGTGGTTCTGCTCTCTGGACCTACAGGATGCGTTCTTTCATGTCCCTATCCGTCCGTCACATCGGAGATTCCTCCACTTTCGAGCGGAGGGATCCCTCTTCGAGTTCCGAGCCATGCCCTTCGGCTTATCTCCAGCTCCCAGGGTCTTCACCAAATGCATGGCAGTGGTGACAGCATACCCTCTTGGCGCCCAGGAGTCCGGTGTGCCCTTACCTGCACGATTGGCTGATGCAGCCTCCTCCAGACGGGAGGTGGAGCGGACCAGAGATCTGGCCCTCCAGGTTTGCTCTCGAGTTGGCCTTCTCATCAACGAGGCCAAGTCGGAACTCGAGCCGAAGCAGGTGATCCTGTTCATCGGGGCAGAGCTCGACTCTCTTCGAGCCAGAGCACGGCTCGGCCGGACAGGGCCGAGGTTCTTACCTCCTTTGCCCAATCATTTCTGGTTGGGCAACTGCGCCTGCCGGGACTTCCTCGCCTTCTGGTCTCATGGCGGCCTGTACCAGCGTGGTCTGTTGGGCCCCGCTGGCACACGCCCCTTCAGTGGGACTGGCCAGCCACTGGTCACACGCTCGCGATCCTTTGGACCAGTTAGTGATAGTGACCCAGTGGTGGACTGTTCCATTCCATCTGCAGGAGGGCATCCCGTTTGTCCGCCCCGAGCCGACGGTCTCTCTATCGACCGACGCCTCTCTGATGGGTTGGGGTGCCCATCTGGGGGAACACTGAGTGCACGGCCTCTGGTCCCCGCGGGAGTCCCGATGCCACATCAACCTGCTGGAGCTCCGAGCGGTCCGCCTAGCTCTCACCGCCTTTGCTCCGTTTCTCCGGGGTCAAGTGGTCCGAGTCCAGATGGACAATACCACGACCATGTACTACCTGAACCGCCAGGGCGGGACGCGCTCCATGCTTCTATGCAAGGAAGCTCTCCGCATTTGGTCACTCGTGCGCAGCCTGGAGGCGGATCTCCTAGCCATTCATGTGGCAGGAGCCTCCAACACCCTGGCCGATGCCCTGAGCCGGATAGGGGCTGCATCTCACAAGTGGTCTCTCCTGCCGGAGGTAGTACAAGATCTGTTCTCCCACTGGGGCACACCTCAGGTGGACCTGTTTGCCTCCAGGGAGAATGCGAAGCTGAGGCTGTTTCATGCCCGCCCCCCTCAGCAGGGTTCGCTGCAGGGGGATGCCTTCTCGAGGCTGTGGACCCCGGGCCTCTCTTACGCCTTTCCCCCATTTCCCTTGATTCACAGGGTGCTTCTCAAGACTAGGGGGGACAAGGCGCAGGTGATTCTGATAGCCCCAGACTGGCCCCGCCAGTTCTGGTACCCAGATCTCCTCAACCTCAGCTACAGGCTCCCGAGGCAGCTTCCAGCTCGCCCGGACCTGCTCTGTCAATCAGGGGAAGGTGTTCCATCCGGACCTTCAATCCCTGCACCTGACGGCCTGGTTCCTGAGCGGTTAGAGTTCCAGGCCTTGGGTCTTTCCGACGAGGTCCTCAATGTTGTTGGGGCATCCCGTAAGGAGTCGACCAGAAAATGCTACGCCTTCAAATGGAAGAGATTCTCCTTTTGGTGTCAGGGCAAGGGCTTGGACCCTTCCTCCTGTTCTGTGGCAAGCATTTTGGACTATTTATGGTCCCTTTCTAGTCAAGGGCTTAGGTCGACGACCTAAAGGTGCACCTGGCAGCCATCTCTGCTTACGGGCGCGCAGGAAGCAGAGTGATGGCATAGGAAAAGGTGGTGGACGCTTTTCAAGGCCTTGATCACATTTCCCCACCGGTGCGAGAACCTCCACCTCCGTGGATTTACTGCTGGTACTGGCAAAGCTCATGGGCAAGCCATTCGAACCAATGCACAGGTGTGATCTCTCACCTGTCGAGAAGACCGCCTTCTTGGTGGCTATCACGTCAGCCAGAAGGATGGGAGAGCTCCAGGCGCTTTGCATCGAGTCTCCTTACCTGGTCTTCCACAGGGAGAAGGTTGTCCTGCGCCCCCACCCGAAATTCCTTCCGAAGGTGATGTCGGAGTTTCACCTTAACCAGGTGCTGACTCTGCCGGTGTTCTACCCCAATCACACCTCGGAGGCCGAATATAGGCTCCATACTCTGGACCCTAGAAGGGCCCTCGCTTATTATAAGGCGCCACGGCTGAAATTAGGAGAGGTTAGCCAGCTGTTTGTCACCTACGCTGAAGCTCGCACCTGGCAGACCTGCATAAGCGGACGATAGGCAGGTGGGTCACCTCCTGCATAGATCGCTGCTATAGTTGGCGGGCATGAGCCTCCCAGAGGGATAAGAGCTCATACCACCAACATACTGCTGCATCGGGTGGCTGCTCCAGGACGCCCTATCCAGGGAAATCTGCAGGGCTGCTACCTGGAAGTCAGCACACACCTTATTACCCATTACCACATCGACCTTGAGTCACGCCCGGGATGCTGGTTTTGGGGCCTCTGTTCTCCAGTCCTTATTTCCCAAGTAAGTATTGGGGTGTGCCTTGCCTCCCTCCTCCTGGAGAACTGCTAGGAGTCTGCCAATAAGTGTGGATGAACAACATTCCTAGAACTCCTGTTACAGGTGAGTAACCTGTATTTACTCTGTAACAGGAGTTCTAGGAATGGTATATGTTGTTCATCCACACAACCCACCCAACCTCCCCGGCTTCGACGCACAACCTGGCTTCCAGCGGGCTAGATCTAGCATCATGGGGTGGAGCCGAGAGTTTTATCACCCGGGTGGGTGGGAGGAGCCAGCTTGAAGACCTTCTGGCAAGATTTAAAGCGGCAAGGAACCTGCCAGTAAGTGTGGATGAACAACATATACCATTCCTAGAACTCCTGTTACAGGTGAGTAACCTGTATTTCCTGCTTGGTGTGCAGTTATTTAATAGGCTTATTTTAAATTCTGTTACCTACATTTGTTGAATCATGGCTCGCAAAGACCTTTGTCTGAGTTTTATTTCCATCTTGGTTTTTCCTACATTAGGCAGCATCATTGCCTCAAGCATTAAGCAAACCCTTCTATTAAGGGATGCTAAAGAAAAGAAAAACATTGCTTCATTTTTACTAACCACTTTAAATTGAATTTATTTCAGGAACTTGGCCCATATTATAAAAGTTTGGATTATAGTACTGGTCTCCTTGTAAGGAGACCTGTTAACTATACACCAGTTGATTGACCCTGGCCTCATCCCTCATGTATTGACTGGTTTATTGTTGCTGTTTGGGAAGTGGAGTTAAATCCTGAACCCCCCCTGCCTCAACCTTGGAAATTTTTTTTTTTTTTAGTCTTTGATAACCGGGGAAGGCCCACTAGGCTCAAGTGCCTGTTTTCAGGGGCAACCTGGGAGCACTGGGCGGTTAAGTGACTTGCTCAGAGTCACACAGTATGCAAGTGGAGGTTGTGAGAATCAAACTCCGGCCTGGTCTGCTGGATGTATCAAACTCATTCACACCTCGTTCCTCTAACCTCTAGGCTATACTGCCAGCCCTAATAACCTGAACTGCTTCATGCCTGTAAAAGGGGGTTGAAGATATTTCATAAGAATCAAAGCAACATAGCCACAGAAATGGACGAGATTGAGGCCTGGTGAATTATTATATCCCTGACATCTTGGCCGTTTTGAAACTTGGCTTCGCCCACAATCCTTGATTCTGATATAACACTCCCAGGGTACTACATTCACAGAAAAGATAGGCCCAACGGTAAAAGGGGGGAGGGGCATGTTCTATATAAGAGACATGTTTATAACTGAGGCCCTTACACAACCTGACAAAAATCGTATGTCTTTTGAAAGCTTTTTTTTTTTTTTTAAGTGTATTTATTGAAAGTCGGTAGACAGGAACAGACAAGTACATTATACAGATATAGTCATGCACATTTACAGGCTCAGGAACAATTAATCATTAAATACAGGTATCACAAATTCTGCTACCCTAAGGAGAATCAACCCCCAAGGGGCAGTAAGTCCACATGCAGCAGAAAGAATAGGGGAAAAAAAAAGAAGAAACAAAACACTTGTCTCAATTTAGAATGGAAGACTGGTTTTATCTTGTGTCACACCTCTGGGATAATTCCCCAAGTATGTGATAGGTAAACTGTCACAGCAATAAGTCTCTCCTTAGAAGGGTGGAAACTATGATTCACCAAGGGCCCTTTCAAGCGGGGACCACACCTGATCATATCTATTAAGAAGTCCCATAACCTTGTACTGAGTATGTTCTAATTTCATGTTGTGCAACAGTGCCTTAATCCGCTGAGAGATGGTGGGTGAGGATTGGGCCATCCAGTTCTACGCCACTATACAAGTGGGTCCTGGAGGTGGTAAGCCAGGGGTGTTCTCGGCTGCAAGAAATTTCCAAAGCTGAGGGCCAGATCTTTTCCACCTGCAAGCATCTCCAAGCCATTGCCCTAGAGGCAGAGGTTTCATCTCTACTGGCTCTTAAAGGCTATACAGAGAGTTCCTACATTGCACAGGGCAAAGGTCTGTACTCCAGGAACTTCCTTACCCCAAAAAGACAGGGAGTGAGCAACCCATCCTAGACTTAAGATACCTGGAACGAACATCTTTTAAAACCAGTAATTCAAAATGGTGACTCTGGGAATAATCCTTCCTCTCTAAGGCCAGGGGACTGGCTAGCCTCCCTGGACTTAAAAGATGCCTGCTTTCACTTTCCCATCAGGTGCTCCCACAAAAAGTACCTCAGGTTGAATTACCTTCAAGCCTTATCAGTTCAAAGCTATGCCCTTCGGCTGACATCAGCCCCATGGGTATTCTCAAAATGCCTAGCAGTAGTAATGGCCTTTTAAGAGAAAGATATTTCTGTATTTCCATACCTGGATGACTGGATCATTGTGGGTCAGTCCCCAGAACAAGATCCAAGTCAGACCTTCAAGTGACTCAGCAAGTGCTCACTTCCCTAGATTCCTTCTCAATCTTCCCAAGTCAGTTCTTGAGCCTGTACAGCTCCTCACCTTCATGGGGCAGAGTTGGATACAGTCAAAGCAAGAGCTTTTCTTCCCCTGGAAAGGACAAGGGCTATTGTAGAGCTGGCTTCTTCATTCCACCTTCTGGTCTTCTGCCAGCAAGGCACTTCCTTCAACTTCTGGGCAAATATGGCAGCTTTACAGCAGTGGTCCAAGGGGCCAGATTTCAGATGAAGGACATTCAGTTTCACTTGAGGGCCTTTTGGTCTCAGAAGAAAGATTCTCTAAAACAAACCAGTGACCCAGACTCGATCCAGGCTCTACAGTGGTGGCAGGATCAGGGCAACCTCAGGCAAGAAGTCCCATTCATCACTCAGTCTCACTCTGTGGTCCTAATCATGGATGCTTCTCTGTTGGGGTGGGGAGCCCATCTGGGAGCTCACAGCCCAGGGACTGTGGTCCCATCAGGAACTCTTTATTCATATTAATCTCTTGAACTCAGGGCGGTCTTCTGGCCCTGCAAGCTTTCTCCGGTCATTGCAGAACAAGGTGGTTCAGGTCAGGACAGACAACACCACCACCATGTGGTACATCAACAGTAGGGATGCACCGGTCCACGGCCTTGTGCACGGAAGCCATGAAACTGGATCCCTAGCTTATTCTCTGCAGACCGCCTCTGATAGCAGTCCACCTTCCAGGGAAGGACAATGTGCTAGCAGATGCATTACGAGGATCTCCCAGGGCCATCACGAATGGTCCCTGGACCCTCTGGTGTTGAAAGTGTTTTTATCGAGGCACTCCAGAGATAGATCTCTTTGCAGCCCCAGACAATCACCAACTTTTCTGTTTTGTTGCAGACCCCCAGTATTGGGCTCAGTCCCTCTGGATGCTCTGATTTTGAACTGGGAAGTGAAATTTCTATATGCCATCCCTCCCTTTCGTCTACTGTTCAAGGTTCTGGTCAAGATAAGGTCACAACCATGCAGAGTGATTCTGATTGCTCCAGACTGGGCCAGGCAGCCTTGGTACCACCTGTTGCTGTCCCTAGCAGTCCATCTTCCCCTGTCTCTTCCCAGGAATTACAACCTGTTAACCTCCTCTCGGGAGGATTTGGTACCCCAATCTTCGATCGCTCAATCTCAAGGCATGGCTCTTGAAGAGTTAGAGTTTGCAGATTTGCATCTGTCCCAAGGGGTTCTGAATATTCTCAAAGCCTGCCTCCAGAAAAACTTAGAACTCCAAATGGAAAGATTCAGCATTTGGTGTTAAAAGAAGATATATCCCCAGACACTGCTTAAGTGTCTACAGTTCTGGATTATATGGTTCATCTTAATGACATAGGCCTCAGACCAGCTACTCTCAAAGTACATTTGTCAGCTGTTTCTGCTTTTCTGTCAGCGGGAAAGCCTTCCTCACTGTCATCTCACCCTGTATTCTGTAAATTTTTCAAGGGATTGCTTCATACCAATCCCCCCCTTTAGGGATCCTACCCCTGCTTGGGATCTTAATGTTTGCATTACTCAGCTTATGTAACCCTCCTTTTGAGCCTTTGTCTTCAGCAGAGCTTAAGTGCTTGACTTGGAAAACTGTGTTCCTGGTAGCTACTACCTCTGCCAGGCGATCAGTGAATTGCAAGCTCTGTCGGTGGAGCCCGATTTTATCTCCTTAGAACAAATAGGAGGTTTTACTCTAAAGTGGTTTCAGATTTTCATCTGAACCAATCTATGTTTCTCTCTGTATTCTTCACTGATCATTCTTCTTCAGGAGAAAGAAGTTTACACAGTTTGATGTTAAGAGCCCTTAGTTACTACATTGAGCATACTAAGGCTCACAGGTTTGACTCCCTTCAGTTGTTTCTCACTTATGGGGAAGTGGGTAAGGCAACCTGCCACTAAGAGAACTATTGCCAGGTGGATTTTCCCTTGTATTCAGTTCTGCTATGAGAAGCTAGGCAAAAATTCCCCTCAGGCCTGAGGGCTCATTCAACTAGAGGTGTTAGCTGCTTCCCTGGCTGCGGCCAGGATATTCCTTTGCTAGAGATATGTAAAGCAGCCACCTGGAAACAGTCCATACATTTACCAAGCATTACTCCCTGGACATCCATGCTGGGCGTGATGCTCGGTTTGGTACAGCAGTACTGCAGAGCCTATTTCCAAGGTAGGTCGATTCCTCCTCCATGGAGGTACTGCTTGTAGTTCTAGTAAGTTGCATACAGCAGCAAGACTTCATGTTGTTTGGAAGAAAAATTACTCACCTTAGTAATTATGTTTCTTCTAATGGAGTCTTGCTGTATTCTGACCTCCCTTCCTAGCTCCCCTCTCAGAACCTGTTTTTGGGAAGTGGGCTGGCAGATGCAATGTTGCACCCCAGGGGTACATTTGGGTACTCCCTCCTTTTAGAGAGGGGGGGTGGGTTATATTATTAATTTAACAGTCTTAAGTTGTTCACTACCTGGTTTTTGATTTTAGATTTCTTGACTTGAGTCTTTGGGGATCCAAAATATTTGGTTGCCATTTGGCTAGTAAAAATTTTACAATTTCCACATAATAGTTAGTATTGGCTCGTAGGAATCTGACAGTTGCGCTTCAGAGTGCAGCAGACAGAGTTTTGAACCTGAGGCTCTAGCCCAGTGTTCTATGCTCTTTATAAGAAAATTAACTATCTACCTCCGTGGCAGTTTGAGTGTTGGGGCTAACTGCAATAGTCAGAATACAGCAAGACTCATTAGAAGAAACATAATTACTAAGTTGAGTAATTTTTTTTTTTGACTACCAGCATCTGTTTTCCTATGCAGCCCTGTTCCAGTTTAATACATTAAGGTGCATAAGATTAAATACCTTTTGATATGTGCAAAAGCAATACAGAGTAGGAAAGATATGAATGTATATAGTGTGTGTGTGTGTGTGTGTGTGTGTATATATATATATATGTGTGTGTGTGTGTGTGTATATATATATATATATATATATATATATATATATATATGTATGTATATGTATATAAAAATACCATCTATATCCCACATCTTCACAAAAGAAAGGGTCCTACAAGAGCTTGCTAAGCTCAGGGTGGATAAGGCAATGGGACCTGATGGCATACATCCCAGGGTACTTAAGGAGCTAAAGGAGAAACTAGCAGAGCCATTAGCAGAATTGTTTAGTGAGTCTCTGAGCACAGGAGAGGTCCCAGAAGACTGGAGAAGGGCTCATGGATCCCACTCCACAAGAGTGGTGCAGGGAGGGAGGCGGGAACTACAGACCGGTCAGTCTTACCTCAGTAGTGGGCAAGATTATGGAGGCACTAAGGAAAGGATAGTGCAACACCTGGAATCCATAGGGCACAGGATCCAAGACAGCATGGGTTTACAAAGGAAGGTCCTGTCAAACTAATCTCATAGATTTCTTTGACTGGGTAACCAGAGTGGTGGACCAAGGGGAGCAGTTGATGTCGCTTACCTTGACTTCAGCAAAGCTTTGACACTGTTCCACATAGAAGATTGATAAATAAGCTAGGTAGGCTCTGGGTGGGTCAGAAGTTGGTCAACTGGGTGGCAAACTGGTTGACTGGCAGAAAACAGAGAGTGGTGGTAAATGGTATACAGTCAGAAGAGATGCAAGTCACAAGTGGGGTATCTCAGGGATCAGTCCTGGGGCCAGTCCTATTCAACATCTTCATTAGTGACCTCGCAGATGGACTAGAGGGTAAAGGCTTGTCTGTTTGCAGATGACACCAAGATCTGCAACAGAGTAGATGATCCAGATGGGGTGGGCAGAATGAGAAGAGATCTGGATAAACTAGCAGAATGGTCAGAAGAGTGGCAACTGGGATTTAATGCAAAGAAGTGCAAAATCATGCACATAGGGAAGAGAAACCCTGAAGCCACTTATAGGCTGGGAGGAGTGGCTAGCAGTCACAAAGGAAGAAAGAGACTTGGGCATCATCATCACTGATGACCTAAAATCATCCAAGCAGACCTCTAAAGCAGTAGGTAAGGCTAGAGGGTTAGGGTGTATTAGTAGGGGTATCACAAGTCGTAAGAGGGAGGTAATAATCCTCTGTACAAGACATTGGTTAGGCCCCATCTGGAGTACTGCGGCAGTATTGAGGCCACACCTTCCAAGGACATTAACTAAATTGAGGCAGTCCAGAGAAGGGCAACCAAAATGGTGCAGGGACTGCATCAGAAGACATAGGAGGACAGATTAACGGAGCTTAATATGTATACCCTTGAGCAAAGGAGGGGAGAGAGGTGATATGATCGAGACATTTAAACACCTTAAGGGTATAAAACAAGGTGAAAGAGTCTAACATGTTTAAATATAAGAAAAATAGCAGGACAAGAGGACACAGCATGAGATTAGAGGAGGCATTAAGGGGAATGTGAGGAATTCTTTTTCACAGAAAGGGTGGTAGATGCATGGAATGGCTTACCACAAGAAGTGGTGGCTATGAATACAGTGCAGGGCTTCAAACAGGCATGGATAGGCATAAGGGAGCAATACAAATGACTATGAATAGATAGGTCACTGACAGAGCAAAGGCGATGGCACATTTATAAGGTAGAAAAGAAATGGGCAGACTGGATGGGCCTTGCGGTCCTTATCTGCGTCAACTTCTATGTTTCTATGTCTACACACCTCAATTAGCATTTTTCACTCATTGATAGAAATTCCAGGTAGCTGCTTTTGAAGTAATTATATTTTATCTGGTTGATCCTGCGTTCCTCCCGCTGGCATTTTGAATCCAGTGCCTCTAGCAGCACATCCCACAGTTGCCGCCTGCAGACTGGCAGTTTATACTTGGTATAGCACCAATACATGTAAATGGCAAACCAGAGCTATTAATAGCTCCGTACATAGACTTACACTGTATATGCTTCCTTGGCTCCTCCCTAGCTTTGACGTCAGCCATGGGCAGTTGTAGGGATGCTATGCTAGAGGCGCTGATTCAAAATGCCAGTGGGAGGGATGGCAAGATCAACCAGAAAACATAATCACTTCAAAAGCAGGTACCTGGAATTTCCATACACTGGGCAAAAAAAAGTTAATTGGGTGCCACACACACAGGTGTGGAACATACAGACATGGACGTTTCCCTTTAATAGTAGTGTTTTGAAATGTATAGGGAGACCATTGTGACATTAAAAAGGCTAGAAAACATTTTTTTTATTAGGAAAACTTTGATTTCTCTAGAATACAGTTAAATCCTTAGAAATGGTACGAATTCCCACAATTTCATATTTTGATACCTTTTTTCTTAAGTGGGATTCTGTTGTCTTGTAAGTGGAACCAACAGTACTGCTATGTTGTTTCCCCAGGTTTGACAGCCCTCCTCCGGGTTGACCACCCAGCCTAGATTAGGAATGCAAGTCATCTTTGTAGCTGAAGCCACTGTTTGTCACATGGTGAGCAGGTGGTGTCCTCCTGCTTGAGGCAGAGGGCATTGCCTTCACTTAGAAAATGTATTTAGGATGGTGAAAAAAAAACAATGGAGAAGAAATGCGTTTCTAAGGACGTGGATATGTTGTTCAATCCACACTTATTGGCAGGTTCCTTGCCACTTTAAATCTTGCCGGAATGTCTTCAAGCTGGCTCCTCCCACCCACCCGGGTGGTAAAACTCGACTCCGCCCCATGACGCCAGATCTCTCTTACCGCTTGGAAGCTCAGGTTCCCTCTAACGCTTTGATGCTTTAGGCCTGGATCCACACTCTTTGGTTAATCCGAAACTTATTCTCAAATTTACAAGACTTCGGTCTTCTTTTTCCCTCGTGGCTGCTATGGACAAATCGACTCCCGGATTTCGTCGGTGCCCCTGTGGGCAGATGATGTCCCGGACCAACCCGCACTCCATGTACGTTTACTGCCTAGGACTCTGCCACAGTTTGCAGGCTTGCGATTTGTGCAAATCCTTTTCGGCTTCGGTCTTGGAGGACCACGCTGCTTGAGGACTCTTGGGGCACCCTGAAAAAATGATATCCACCGGTCAAGTCAAAAGAGGCCCGTTGGGCAGTGTCCGCAGCGGTGGGCTCCGTGGATCAGTTGGAGCAGATGATCGCCCTCGAGGAGGAGGCAGCCCTGGCCGCATCATCTTCTTCTTCGGTTGCGGCATTTATCCCACTCTCCTTGGGCTCTTCATATACAGCTTCTTTTAAGGAGCTTTGCCAGTCCCTCTCCACCAAGGGAGAAGAACCATCGGGACATCCAGTCGGTCCAAAAAGTAGGACTCCAAAGGTAAGTCCCACCGTCTGCGTTCGTGGGAACGGGAGAGATCCCCTTCACCGGATAGTCGACTTTCGACTTTGGTCGAGGTTGCGGCTAAGGCCGCTGGCTTCATGATGTCCCCGTCAGGTCAGCCGGCTGAGACACCCGTCGACACAGTCGAGATTTTTCTCGACCCGTCGGACGGTTTGTCGACTGGTGATGCCGACAACCCTAGCACCTTCGGCCCGGATGGCTCGAAAGTATGCGGTCCCTACAGGTTCACTCTCCGGTTTCTCGAGCACCCCTTTGCAGAGTGGTTGGTGACCGACAGTTTTCCGTGTTCGGGAATGCTCGGGATGGGACAAATCGCTGATAAGTAGTCCAAGAAATTGGACTACTCAGGGCGGAAAGTTTATGCTGCTTCCTCCCTAGGTCTTCGTCAGGCTAGCTTGGCCATTCTAATGGCACACTTTTCACACGCCCTTTTGGGCTCCCTGGATGAGGTGATTCCTCATCTCCCGGCTGACCTTCAAACGACGGTCAAGCAGGTGCGGGATCAGGGAAGGGCGGTAGCTAAACAGCAGCTCCAAACTTCGTTGGACATTGTTGATTCATGTGCCCGGTCAGTAGCGGCCGCAGTGGCCATGCGCCACAGAGCTTGGCTGTGGATCTCCACCTTTATGGCTGATACCCAGCACAAGCTGGCAGGCGTCCCCTTCCTGGGTACCGACTTGTTAGGACCTGGAGTGGAGGGTCATCTCCAACGGATTGAGAAGTCCAGCGCCACCTTGAACTCTGTCACGTCTGCCCAGAAGGACAAAGGCCGCCAGCAGCAGCGTAAGCCCATTTGTCCTTCAGCCCCTGCGGCACGTCCGGCCCAGCAACACCAGCATCAGGGCCAGCAGGCTCGTACTTGGCACCCCAAAGCCAAGCTTACCGCTTCCTCCAGCAGGAAGCTGGGAGGGAAAGGCCCCAGGTGGCTCCTCGGCCGGCCCTTCCTCCAAGACTGCCCAGTGACGGGTTGAGGGGTGTCACCCCCAACCTCGTCACTCCTCCCTGGGTTCCCCCCGTGGGGGGATGGCTCCGCCACTTCCTTTCCACCTGGTCCAATATCACCATGGACCGCTGGGCGTTGGAAGTGGTAAGCAGGGGTCTGCCTCTGGAATTCGAGCAGTCCCCCTCCTATCGAGCCATTGCCCCACGGGGAGGCTACGGGTTCCGCAGCCTCTATTGCCCTGCTCCTCCAGAAGGAGGTGATCAGGGAGGTGGCGGACCCCCCTCCAGACCCAGGGTTTATGTCCAGGTACTTCCTGGTCCCAAAACGGAAGGGGGGCTGGTGCCCCATTCTCAATCTACACGACCTGAACAAGTTCCTAAGGTCTCGCACCTTCAGGATGGCCACTCTGGCTCAGATCATTCCATCATTGGAACAAGGCGTGTGGTTCTATTCTCTGGACTTCCAGGACGCGTTCTTTCACGTCCCAATCCGTCTGTCTCACCAGTGATTCCTCCACTTCAGGGCAGAGGGATCCCTTTACGAGTTCCGGGACATGCCCTTCGGCCTCTCTCCAGCTCCCTGGGTCTTCACCAAATGTATGGCAGTGGTGACAGCATTGCTGCGGCACCGAGGGGTCTGGGTGTACCCTTACCTGGACGACTGGCTGATTGCAACCCCCCCCTCCAGGTTGGAGGTGGAGCGGTCCAGGGATCTGGCCCTCCAGGTCTGCTCTCAGATTGGCCTCCTCATCAACGAGGCTAAGTCAGAACTCGTGCCATCACAGGTGATTCAGTTCATCAGGGCAGAGCTCGACTCTCTTCGAGCCAGAGCATGGCTCCCGGGGGACAGGGCTGAGGTCCTTTTCTCCTTTGCCCAATCATTTCTGGTTGGGCAATTGCGCCCTGCCCGGGACTTCCTGCACCTCCTGGGCCTCATGGCAGCCTGCCCCAGCGTGGTCCGTTAGGCCCACTGGCATATGCGTCCCCTACAATGGGGGCTGGCCAGCCAGTGGTCATAGCGCTCCGGTCCTCTGGACCAGCCAGTGACTGTGACCCAGGAGATGTGGAACGGCCTCCAGTTGTGGCTCGTTCCAGCTCATCTGCAGGAGGGTATCCAGTTTGTCCGCCCCAAGCCGATGGTCACTTTGACGACAGACGCCTCTCTGATGGGTTGGGGTGCCCATCTGGGGGAGCTCAGAGCCCATGGCCTCTGGTCCCCCTCAGGACTCTCGATGCCACATCAACCTGCTGGAGCTTCGAGCGGTCCGACTAGCTCTCACCACCTTCGCTCCGTTTGTATGGGGTCAAGTGGTCCAGGTCCAGACGGAAAACACCACAACCATGTACTACCTCAACCGACAGGGCGGGACGCACTCCTTGCCTCTGTGCAAGGAGGCTCTCCGCACTTTCTCTCGTTATCATCCTGGAGGCGGATCTCCTAGCCATCCATGTGGCAGGAGCCTCTAACAGTGTGGCCAATGTCCTCAGCTGGATAGGCGCTGCATCTCACGAGTGGTCTCTCCTGCCGGAGGTAGTACAAGATCTGTTCTCCCACTGGGGCTACCCTCAGGTGGACCTGTTCGCCTCCAGGGAGAATGCGAAGCTGAGGCTGTTTCATGCCCACCCTCAGCAGGGCTGCTGGGGATGCCTTCTCGAGGCCGTGGATCCCGTGCCTCTTCTACGCCTTCCCTCCATTCCCCTTGATCCACAAGGTTCTTCTCAAGGTGAAGAGGGACCAGGCGCAGGTGATTCTGGTAGCCCCAGACTGGCCCCGCCAGTTCTGGTATCCAGATCTCCTCAGCCTCAGCTCCAGGCTCCCGAGGCGGCTTCCAGCCCGCCCGGACCTGATCTCAGTCAACAAGGGGAAGGTTCTCCGTCCGGATCTTCAGTCCCTGCACTTGACGGCCTGGTTCCTGAGTGGCTAGAGTTCCAGGCCTTGGGTCTTTCCGACGAGGTCCTCAACGTTGTTGAGGCATCCTGTAAGGAGCTTACTCAGAAAATGCTATGCCTTCAAATGGAAGAGATTCTCCATTTGGTGTCAGGGCAAGGGGGGTTGGACCCTTCCTCCTCTTCATTGACTAGCATTCTGGACTGCCTGTGGTCCCTTTCTCAGCTAGGGCTTTGGTCGACGACCCTTAGGGTGCACCTGGCAGCCATCTCTGCTTACCAGGTGCGGGCCAGAAAGCAGTCGGTGGCGCAGGAGAAGGTGGTTGGGCGCTTTTTCAAAGGCCTTGATCACATATCCCCTCCGGTGCGAGAACCTCCACCTCCATGGGATCTACTGTTGGTATTGGCTAAGCTCATGGGCAAGCTATTCGAACCAATGCACAGGTGTGACATCTCTCACCTGTCGTGGAAGACCACCTTCTTGGTGGCTATTAAGTCAGCCAGAAGGATGGGAGAGCTCCAGGCGCTTTCCATTGAGTCTCTTTATCTGGTCTTCCATAGGGACAAGGTTGTCCTGTGCCCCAACCCGAAATTCCTTCCGAAGGTGGTGTTGGAGTTTCACCTTAACCAGGTGTTGATTCTGCTGGTGTTCTACCCCAGTCACACCTTGGAGGCCGAATATAGGCTTCATACTGTGGACCCTAAAAGAGCGCTCTCTTATTATAAGGAGCGGACGGCTGAAGTTCGGGGAGAGGTTCGCCAGCTGTTTGTCACCTATGCTGAAGCTGCACTTGGCAAACCTGCAGCCAAGCGGACGATAGGCAGGTGGGTCAACTCCTGCATAGATTGCTGCTATAGGTTGGCGGGCATGGAGCCTCCCAAAGGGATACGAGCTCATTCTACCTGCCATACCGCTGCTTCGGTGGCTGCTTCCAGGGACGTCCCTATCCAGGAAATCTGCAGGGCTGCTACCTGGAAGTCAGCACACACCTTCATTACTCACTACCACATCGACCTTGAGTCACGCCAGGATGCTGGTTTTGAGACCCCGGTTCTCCACCTTATTTCCTATGTAGGGGTGCGTGCCTTGCTTCCCTTCTCCCGAGAACTGCTAGGAGTCTGCCAATAAGTGTGGCTTGAACAACATATCCATGTCCTAGAAATACAGCTTACTCACCTGTAACAGGAGTTCTAGGAGTGGTATATGTTGTTGATCCACACAACTCACCTGACCTCCCGCTCGGACAAGACAACCTGGCTTCCAGCGGGCTAGATCTGGCATCATGGGCAGAGCGCAGAGTTTTACCACCCTGCGGGTGGAGAGCCAGCTTGAAGACCTTCCAGCAAGATTTAAAGCGGCAAGGAACCTGCCAATAAGTGTGGATGAACAACATATACCACTTCTAGAACTCCTGTTACAGGTGAGTAACCTGTATTTATGGTTTTGAAATTTTTTCCATCAGTTGTTTCTTCCACTGGGTCCATAAATTGAATCACGTTAGAGTCTTTGAACACAAAACTGATAAAAAGTCTGACTTTCTTGTAGAACAGAGAATTTAGGCTAACAAGTGAAATTTCGAGATGGTATCCGAATGTACCATTTTCTCTACCTAGTTTATAAGTTCAAAAAAGATACTCCAGGTTGTTGGTGGCAATGCCTGAACATACTTCCAGGGGCTGAAGGCACTTGGTCAGCAGCCTCATACCTCATTATGCCTCTGGAAGTGTGTTCATGGCATTACTACCACCAGCATCCTGTCATGTATTATTTCACATATCCTCGGCCTCCACTGATCTGTAGCCTGGGTGATCCAGAGCTTCAGTTCTCCCAGATGACAGTGCAGTGTCCTGCCTTATTGCATCTGGGCTGTATCTTTCTAGGGAACGTAGATATGCAGAAACCTCAGTCAACATACATTTCTGTACTTTGTCTTTTCATTAACAGGAAAGGTTGCTCCAGAAGAGTTTAAAGCCAGTATCAACCGAGTAAACAGCTGTTTAAAGAAGAACCTACCAGTCAATGTCCGGTGGCTGCTTTGTGGCTGCCTCTGCTGCTGCTGTACTTTGGGTTGCAGTATGTGGCCAGTTATTTGCCTAAGTAAAGAGTAAGTTTGCTCTCTCATGTTACATGAAAGCTTTAACTTGGATTAACAACTTTTTGTATAAATATTTTATTGAAATACACGCAACATGACAGATCAAAACAGAAGCAAATGATTTGATACCCTTTATTGGACCATCATAGATGTTACAACAAAAGTACAAAGTGCTCTAGCTTTCAGACCAACCAGGTCCTTCTTCAGAAGCATTATGACAATTATTTAGACAATCCCATACTATTAACACCCAGATAACTCATACAAAACAGAAATAATTCTCATTGGTTTAACATACTCATTCGAAACCTAACAGAAGATTACGTCAGGGAAGCTAATTAACACCAATATGCTTTTAGCTGTAAAGCCCCTGAAGGTCAAAGGTTATGTATCAGAAGATGGCACCGAGCAGAGAGTTCTCACATACATTTTAAAATGTTTCAGTATGTTTCAAGAAAACAGTTTAATGAAAACAAAATCTTAGGATACTATCCCCTCCCTATTTACATGCAAGCTGAGAAGCTTACAACTTCAGTTACAAGTGTCCTTATGTGTTAGACACAGTCAGTGAAAGGCAAACCTGTGGGTAATAAATACATGCTAAATGAGACATAACTGCAAGCATAAGCAAGCCCCAAAATAAAATAAACACGTGATATATGGCATACAGAGGGTTTAAAGTGAAGTTAACTCAAAGTGAGTAAATGTTTGTTCTTTGTTGGTCCAATAAAAGGTATCAAACGATTTGCTTCTGGATCTGTTCTTACTAGGACCAATACGAACTCACTGCTATTTGTTACACAATGTAATAGACAGCCAGGGAGCACCACATTTGTGTCCCCTGGGAAGATGAAGTAGTGGGTGACCATGACTTGTATAGACTCATTCAAACATAAAGTGAAATGTGGCAGTGACTTCTGCTACTTCCTTTATTGGCAAGGCCTCATCTTTTCCAGGCTGATCAAGCAAGAAGAATCATCAGCATGAGGGTCTTTATACATCTCTGCTATTGATTTTGTACTGTAAGTTGTCATGGTTGTATATAAGTGAGGGTCTAACCCTATATCCTGACCTTGTTGTGTGTATAACACAGCCCAGATATAACTAGAAACCATAACTGTGTACATAACAGGTGCTCAAATCGGAGATTAATAATAGTCACTACTAAGTAGGACTAAATCGTGTGTACTGGGAGTAGCATCCTTCAAAGGGAAATCCTTTTTTTTTTTTTTTTTTTTTGTCTGGCAGCAAACTGGACTACCAACTTTAGGGCACAGTCTGAAAATTCCAAACCTGTTAAAAGTCAGATCCCTGGTACTGTGTAGTCAGACTAGGCATAACAAAATCAAAAGTCGTGTCATTGGTGTCTAAAGCATTAATCTGATTGCAGATGTGTGGCTTCTGTCAGCTGTGTTTTTTTTGTTTTGTTAACATGATAGCTTCCTAAGGAAAAGACAGTTGGACAACCAACAACCATATTGGGCATTTAGAAGCTCTGTATAGAGCTTATGTAAGACCTGTCTTTGATTTCGTATCACAACTCTGGTGCCCATTTAGACAGAAAGATATTCTTAGCGTCGAGAGAATACAAAGAAGAATCACAAAATCTGTAGTGTTAGGCAGACCACTTACCGATGAGGAAAGACTATGTAAATGTAATATGTTTTCCCTGGAGGAACGGAGACTTAGAGGTGATAGCCTGTTTGTATGGGATATTATCCAAGATCAAAATCTCTTAGCAGAATGTGGTCTGGATTTCAAACAAATACACAAAAATACTAGGGGCCACCCGTTTCAACTTACAAGAAATAAATGCAACTCTAAACAAGCATTTGTCAATGCCGAATGTTGTCACGCTGACATTGGCAGTGGCGTAGCTAGAGACGCATAGCGCTTTGATTTTGTTAATGTGTCCCAAAAGGTGATTTTCCACAGTGAGCATGACATTGTGCGCCACAGCTGCGGAAACGCGTTTTGGGCAGGCTGTGAAAAATGGCAGCTGGACTGTTGACAAGGTGGTGTGCACAAAAGCCAGTGGTGAAAATGTGGCATGAAAATATTGCAGATTTACAAAGTTAAGAGGGTGAGTGGAAACTGCGCAACGCATGCTTGCAACACAGTCATTTTATGGACTTTCAGCACCAAATTTTCAACATAGGCATTTTAGGACCTCTGCTCAAAAACAGTGTCACCGTCATTTACTCAAACTGTCCCGAAAACTGATTTCGCACAGCAACCGTGCAATTCTGCGCCGGACATGCGAAAACACATTTCAGCCAGCTGTACTGTTCATAAGAAGGTGTAGAAAAATGGCAATGATGAACAGCTGGAATGAAACTATTACAAATTCATAAAGTCACGAGCGTGCGTGCAAACTGTGCAACGACGCCGTAAACACTCCATTTATTGACTTTTCCCAAATTTCAACATAGGCATTTTAGGACATCTGCTAATGAACAGTGTCACTGTCATTTTAATAATGTGTCTCGGACACAGACTTTCCACAGTGACCACACTATTCTGCGCCGGAACTGTAAAAACAGATTTTGGTCAGGATGTGAAAAATGACAGCTGTACTGTTCATTAGGAGGTGCAGAACAATGACACTGTTGAAAATCTGGAGTGAAAATATTATAAGTTCGTGAACTTATGAGCGTGCGTGCAAACTGCGCAACGCACGCTCGTAACACATGTTATGGAGTATTGTCACTTAATTTTTAACACAGGCATTTTAGGACCTCTGCTCATGAACAGTGTCACTGTCATTTTCATAATGTGTCCCGGACACTGATTTCCCACAGCGACCACGCTATTCTGCGCCGGAAGTGCAAAAACAAGTGCAGAAACACATTTCGGCCAGGATGTGAAAAATGACAGCTGTACGGTTCACAAGAAGGTGTGGTAAAATGCCAGTGTTGAAATCTGGCATAAAAATACTGCAATTCGCTGACTTGCGGCGTGCGTCGCAACTGCTGCCTGCGCTCAGTAAAAGTCTTTTGTTGGATTTTCCCACCAGATTTGCAACATAGGGTTTTTGAGAGCCCCTCTCATGAACAGTGGCACTGTCATTTCATTACCCTGTGGGTGATTCCGCCGCAGTGACTGCGAAATCACCTCGGGACCGAATCACGCCATGACAGTGACAGAATTCATGAGGAGAGGTCCCAAAACCCATGTTGAAAATTTGTGCCAGAATTCCTAAAATGCCTGAGAGATGCATCAAAGTTGAAAACCCTATTTATTCCATTATATAGCTTACGGCATTTCTTCAGTTAGCGGTCAGCTTTGAAGAGTACAGGCGTGTTCCTGGTTCACGAATGATCGTCGCGCCCGGACTCCAGAGGTAAGTATAGGGTGTGGGGAGGCAGGGTCGCAGAGGGTGGGTGCAGGTAGGGGCAGGAGACTCTGAGGGACAGTTTTCATTTTACAGGTAAAAAAAATGTAAACATCGCAGGACAGTTTTTTTTTTTTTTAGTTGGCACGCTGGGGTGGTCTCCAGCATGCCTCCTAACTGTTTCGAGGGGAGTTCTGTAGCCGGCGGAGTTGGGCACCCTTGTCAGCACAACTGAGGGAGGAATTTATGCCGGCCAAGGATTGGAGCACCCCGTCAGCACACAGGAAAGGGGGTAAGAGCGAGGTGGATTGGGTACCCCCTCTGCATATAACAAATTGGGAGGGATACTTTATGCTGACGAGGCGGGCTCCCGTCGGCACATACATAAGGGGCAGTGTAAACAGACAGGGAGGTTGGGCAACCCCGGAAATCCGGCAGTTTAGCGGCCAGTGTACCCACCATGTTCATAATGTCGGTGAGCACGTCGAGGGGCAGTTCCGCTGTGTCTGACGCAGCTTTGCTCGGATTGCAGCGGACCTTTTCTTAGATGTGCTCGCCACATTATGTATGCATGGTGTGGCACCGGCATGCAGGCTGATTGGGGAATGAGGGACGCACCTACTGGTGTGTGCCCTGCATTCGCCCAACAGTGACCGCGCCTCCAAAGCTGCACTACCGCAATATGTTTGCTGCGCAAGCGCGCCAACATAAAAAAGGGCATATTATTTCTCCCAAAGAGTTGTTAGACCATGGAATATGCTTCCCTTGAACATCATTATTAGTGAAAACAAGACCACTTTTAAGAACAGACTAGATGACTATATGAGATCAGCAAACCAACTAAAATACTGTATGTAAATTAAGAAGCTTTAGTGGGCTTTATAGCCTTTTTGCTTCTACTAGATCTTAGTATGATTCTTAGTATAATTCTTAGTGCAACTACAAGCTAGTGGATCACTGCTGCCAAGTGTTGGCATACTTCTTGATAGTGTCACATGCCTCAGTATTGGTAACAGTAAGAGCGAAGGCTGTCCCAACTGGATAGATAATTTTAGCAGTAAAAGATGTGTAGTCTGTTAAGGGGTAAAAAGCATTTTGCTTCAGAGTCCTGTATACTGTTAACCCAAAGAGATGGTGCAGAGCAATTTGACAGTAAGTAAATGGGTAGTGTGGTGGTGCCACAGAATAGTGATTACGTTGGAACTGTAGTATGACAGTAATGGTATCTTGCCTTGAAAACTGGTACATGGAATGGGTTGGAGCATTATCAACTTTGAGCTCTGTGGCTGGCCTGTAAACTGAATTGCCCCGAAGAGCTGCTTGTAAATGAAACCCAACAGACCTCAACAACCATAATACCTTTAGTCCTGCTTTTGCTGTAATGCATTGTAAAAATGCAGCAATGCTCAACATTGAACTGTTGAAACAAGAACAGTAGTGCAGTGACAGGTGGCGTACATGGAGACTAGTCTGTGGTAACCTCAGGTGGAACATGAGGAAGTTCTGCTTCACTGAGAGATTGGTGGAGCTGTAGAACAGATTGTCAGCAATAGTGATGGGGGCAGGGTCTATAAATGTGTTCAAACATGGCTGGGACAGGTTTATTTTACATATTCATTGAAAACATCAGCTATTACCTTTGAGCACAAGTGCATGTTTACAAGGGTTCCATGTCAAATACATAGTCACAAAAAACAATTCAAGTACAGTAAATTTCAGAGGAATGCAGTCAAGTCAGGTGCAAGACATTTCCAGCAGAACAATTATATACAGTAATGAAAAAACATCTGTGTAAATATTTATACAAAAATCACAGTATTGTACAGAGAGAAACCAAATATAGAAGTTTAACGGTTCCAGTTGCATTGCACTACAAGGGTGGACTGCGATGAACTCTTAGGCCCTGTACACATTACAACTGAAGATTTGTAACGTTTTAAATAACGGTATCAAAACGTTTTCAAACTCACCACAGCAGCCCGTCCACATTATTGTTCACCGAGTTCGAACTCGATTGTAACGCGGTAAACTCCCGTCTGCATCAGCAGCAAGTAGCGTTTTAAACCGGTAATCCTCCGTGATTGTAGCCGTACGTTATGTTAGCACTGTAATAGAGAAAAAGCGCCGCCCGTCCACACTACAAAGGTAACACGCTTTCCTCCTTCAAACCGCTTTTAAAAGCGGACTTGAGAGTATTCGCAGCAGGGTTTAATCACGGTTTCTTAACACGCTTTGAAACCGTGCTTAAATGCGGACGGGCGCCGTGTTTGCACTAGTTAAAACGTTTTAAGCACCTTAAAATGTTTTAACTAGCCTGATGTGTACAGGGCCTTAAACTGATTTATCTTGGGGAGATTCAGCAGTGTATCAGGCAGTTGTTTTGCCAATTAGCAGCCCTGACAGCAAATGACCCTTTGCCCACACTTTTGGTTTAAAAGACTGGTAATTCCAGGAGGAGCTAGGGTGGTGGGGAAATTTGAGTGGAAAACCCCTTCAAGACATTCGATTATGGGGCACAAGTAAAGAAACTCTTCATGGGCAGACTGGCTTGACGTTGGTCTTTATTGCTGGCAGTGTCTTTCTGTTAGCAGGCATATACAGTAGTCCTCCCCATTCCTTCTAAATTGAATGGGGAAGTGTCAACCTCTTAATCCTCAAAATGTCTTAAGTTTAAAAAAAAAACACATTTTAGGATTGGTCAGATCCTGTAGAGATCATTTATGTACGCAGTAGTTTGATTCTGATTCCTTTTTTCTTTTAAAAAGTGAAACTCAGGCTGCCCATCCTGCTAGTGTTACCAGACAAAAACATGGTTGTTTACTTTCTCTTGATCAAATCCCACTGCATCTTTCCTGGACTTGGGAACACCCTCAGCGCCATCCATCCACTCATGATGTGGTGGGAGGAGAGGAGCCTACTGAATCATGAGTGACTGCACTGTTTGGGGTTGTTCCTAATGTTCTAGAAGTATGTTATAAGAGTAGATCAAAGATTTGGTGAGAAGAAAAAAAAAAAGGGTGGGTGTAATTTCAACATTAGCATGCATCTCATTACTAAGAAAGGAAATTGATAAAACCACTAGCAACATCAGTGAATTTTTAGAGAAAGAAATGTGGGTTTTTACCTAGAAATAACAGGATACAAAAAAGGTCAACAGTGGCCCTGTAAACTGGACCACTAAAAAAACAGTGTTGCTGGATGGATACTTGTTTGTTGTTTAGTTTAAGTGTCTTGATACCATTTTACAAAGTGCAAAACAAGCTCGAGTCTCCTGAGTAAAGAACCTTTGGCAAGATGCCCAGTAAACTTTAAGGAGAATGAATGTGGCTTTGTTCATAACTATGTGTAGTTTCCAGATGACTGGTTAAGCAGGAAGTTAGCAAATGATGTTTGGTGCATGGGTCCTTTTGTAAACCAAGTTTTGTGTATTTAATGCGATTATTTATTGTGATAGGAATTTTAGCTTTACTCTGTAGTTGTGGAATCTGTCGTTTCAAACACCTATTTTTCTATTTCAGTTCAAGTGAGTTTTCAATACAGCATTTCACTTGCTGTTTTAGAACACTGGACTAACAGATTTGAGGCCATTATTTTTTTTGTCTTTGGAGTAGTACAGATGATTTCGCAGCTACGTTAGAGGATGTATAGTGATGTGTTCTCTTAACTCTAAAACATTGGGGAGGGCTGGGAGAAATGTGCAGCTATAAATAGGATAAACAGCTTCTAGTGCAGAGGCCCCCCAATTCAAAAAGGCATAATTATGAAATCGGGATAGTTATTTCATCACATACCTTCTAAAATTTGTGTTCTTTCTGGAGATATGGAAAATGTATGGCAGTATTAAAAAATTAAACTGTTTAGAATTTTTATTTCCCAATGAAACTCAAATCTGTTCAGTTTTGCAGAAACCTGAAAGCAGGCTGACCCAGGGGTGTACAGAAGATCAGTGTGCTGCCACCAGATTGACTGAGGTGCACATTCAAGCCCTGGAATATCGCGCTGGGACTGACTTGAGGCCAGGGCTCATTGAGGCGATGCCTTGCGTTTGTGCAACCTGTGCCAGATGATCACTGAGTGACCTCTCTCCTTCCCTCCCAGCAGGCGGAATGACATAGCTTTGGTGGTTTTAATAGTTGGGCAGCAGATTTTTTTTTTTTTTTTTGGGGGTGGGATCAGACAAATTTGAAATGAGCTTTCTTTTCCTTGTTGGAAAACCTGGTTAGCAAGATTTGTGCAGGGACAGAGCCTCTGTTACCCTCATGGTAAAGTACCGAGATCCCAGAATTTTCTTGAGACTCTTGTGCAGAGGAACTCTAAGTCCAAATGTTCACCCTGTTGTTTTAAATTGACATTCCTATTTGTTTTCCATGCACAAAATATATGTTGCTGAACTGGTTTCTTAAAAATAGTGTGTGGAACCCTTGAAAATTTTGAGGTGGGGGATAGAGGAGTTCCTGGCTCTTCAAAACAATCTACTACCAGAACCTTTGTGGAAGTAATAAAAACAGCACCAGTATTTCAAAGTCTGCACATAATGAAAAGCAGGTATTTATCACTGCTGTTGTACTGGGTCCTGCTTGTACCCATTTTTACTATATATTTCATAAGATAGCTCAGATGAGATGTAATATGTCATTTGCAATGAGGTCCTGATTTTGCACATTTTTTACTGCTTTTACCCAGGATAGTAAAGGTGAGATGCGATATCTCATTTTTAGTGTGGTGCTACTTGTATAATGTGTTTTTTCTAATACAGATTATCTTGCATATGTATCCTTTTCAGTGGGGTTCTGCTGTAGGTCCTGTTTTTACAGTTTTGCAATATATTTACCCAGGATAACCCAGCTGAGATGCAGTATCTCATTTTCAGTGGGGTTCTGCTTTGACTCATTTATGTGCTGTATTTACCCAGGCTAGCACAGCTCAGATGCTATCTTGTTTTCAGTGGGATCCTGTTTTTCCCAGTGTTTACATTGTATTTGCCCTTGATATCACACCTGAGATAGAGTATCTCATTTTCGATGGTGCTTTTTTTGCCAATTTTTATAATAATGTATTTGCCCAGTTTAGTCCAACTGAAAGGCAAGTTACATTTTCAGTGGGGTCCAGCTTTTACAGTGCATTTTTCCTAGGATAGAGCAGTGTAGGTGCATAGTTCCATGTAGGCTCTGCTGTACTTCTGCGTTTACACATTTATACGGTATATTTACCCAGGATAGACCTGATGAGATGCAGTATCTCATTTTCAGTGGTGTCCTTTTACACATTTTTAGATCATGTTCACCCAGGATGGGCCAACTGAGAGGCAGTATGTGATTTTTCACTGGGTGGGCTCCCACATTTTGATCCCAGATTTCCAACGTTGTCTTTTTATGATATGATGTTATGATCAAGACAAGTGGAATTTTTTAAATTTCATCTGAAACATGATTTCACATTGTGACTACAAAAACTTGTTGCGGAAGGGATTTGAAAAATTGCACCTGTCATGTTCATTAGGTGGGTGGGTAACACAAGAGATATGTTTAACATTAGTGGCCAAAATCTGCAAAAATGAAGTTGAGTAAACACTGGAACAATTCAGTGTTTCTCCATAACTTAGTTTTCTTTACACATTTTGATCCTAAATTTTCAACAGTCTGTTTAGGTCCTCAGGTTAATGATAAGAAAGATGGATTTTTTTAAATCCAGTCCAAAAGATGGTTTTACAGAGGGTACGTGAAAGTGTTTCAGAAGGGGTTTGAAAAATTGCACCTGTCATGTTCATCAGGTGGGATATCAAAAGGGCTGTATTGCACACTGGGGGCCAACATCTGAAAAAAATCACAAAGTTATGAGGAAATGAAAAACAATTCAGTGTTTCCTCAAAACTTTTTTTTTTTTTTTTTTAACATTTTGACCTCGCATATTCAGTACTTTTTATGACCCCACTTTATCATGACAGGTGGAACTTCTTAAATCCCATTCAGAATGTGACTTTATGGTGCAAATGCAAAAACGTGTTTTTGAGGAGATTAGAAAAATGACACCTGTCATGTTCATAAGGTGGGGTAACTAGAGAGCTGTGTTGAAAATTGGGGACCAAAATTTGCGCTTGTCGCAGTGTAATGAGTAAATGTTGAAAAAAATTAAACGTTTCTTCATAACTTTGTTTTGTGACATTTTGCCCCCAAATTTTCAACATAGTCTTTCTGTAGCACTCCACGTTGTCAGTGGGAAGTCAGAACTACTGGGTATAGTGCACCCCTCACTAGGGGAATGACACAGCCCAAAGATTTAGAAAGTTGGGCATATGAGGATTCTGAGCAGCAACAACTGTCCAGTCTCGGCTGTGCCATGCTCAGGGGATCATCAATCACACTTTGCTCTGAAGATTTTGTTGTATTTAAATTGTTTTAAGTTTGGTGTTGCAAATCAGCGTAGCAGGTTGGGGCAACCTGATGACGGGGAGCAGCCCAAATTTAAATTGTGCCTGTTAAGCTGCGTGCTTTAAAATTGACTAACCAGCCTATGCCCTTTCAATTTTTTGTGATGTATATTTAGCTTGAGCGGGGGTCTCCCTTTGTCTGTTTTGGTGTGCGGGGAGAAGAGTCTTCCTTCATCTGTTTCAGCATTGGGAGGGAGTCTCCTTTATCTATTCTGCATTAGGTCCTTCCAGTCCCGCCTCTAAAGTGTTAGGTTACCTTTTATCTAATACAAAAGAAAAGAAAAAGATCCAGTATTCTTGTGTTGGGATAAGGGATTGCCCTTTTAAGAGAACTGAACTAAGCAGACTCTGCGCTGTACCGTAAAATAAGCAGTTTTGCAAACCAAGTAGGCAGAAAAGATACCACTGCAAAGCTCTTGCAACACTGAACTGGCTCCCCAACGTGATGACAGGCTAAGCATCTCTCACTCTGCCTAATGTACAGAATACTGAAAATCACCTACCCCACCTCCAGAACCGTGTGGAGCACAGGCTGCATGAAAGAACCGCCACTTTTCTTTTGTCCCCCCCTCCCCCATTTTCGAGGTACCCAGAGTAAACACAGTGGCTGGGCAAAGGTCATTTGAATACAGAATCTCGCAGGGTTGAAACAAGCTCTCAACAACCATGCGAAGCAGCTCCTCCTTCCCTTCATTCAAGCACTCACTAGAAACATACCTCTCCGGCAGCAGCATCTGCAACTGTCCTCATTAATTTCCCCCAAACTACAAAAATCAGCAGATGGAAATCTGTACCTCTGAATTATGCATTGCACTGTAACTAATAACCAGTCCTGTAGCATAGATCAGTAATGCTTCCTATGTATTTAATGATCAAAATAGTCTAATGTGTTAGTGAACAAGCTTTTCTCTGTAATAAATGTGATTAATGTCTGTGCTTTATTTTCTATAACTAAACTCGGGTCACCCCTGAAAAAGGTACCCTTGGTCTCAGTGGACCTACCTGGTCAATAAAATTCAATAAAGAGGCAGCTCCTTCTGAAATCCTCTCAGACAGCTAGCTCTGTTCTGCTGGAACTCTGCAGCACATTTTTTTTATTTTTTTCCCACAGGAGTGGGCTGTATTTGTGTTTTCTGAGGGGTTTTGGTGTTTTTTCTGTGGTAACTTTCTTAGTCGTCAACGGGAATTTCAGCCAAAGCCGTCCGTTACATTTCCTACCATTCGGCCAAGTGTTTTGGGCACGTGCTTGTGTTTGCATGCTTTGTGCAACCGTTTCCTCTTGCACACTTCTGCGCAAATGTGCTGTCACCACAAATGGTGGTGTGGTGTGCACGTACCGCGCATCGAGCATGCACTACTGAGTCTTCAGCTCATTCTGATGTGTGGCTGGCCTTTTTTGGTTGTGTTTTAATCCCCAATATTGAATTCTTTTATGGCTGGAGCAGTTTTATCTCAGCCTCCAACCCAACATAGCAGAGGGTCTTTTCTAACAAATTTGGGCCCAAGTTTATTAAATAAGGTCACTTCTGGCACCATGGCTTATCGGAGACCATTAACTTTCAAAAGATGTAAGACCTGCAAAATGGTTATGCGACCCTCACCCGTGGGTGCTTAATGTCCCCATTGTGTTAGTCAGCATGATGTCTCTTATAGTCCCTCCCAGTTGGTCCTCCGAGCTTGGGGGGTTACTTGGTAGTTCAGTTGGTTGGCAGTGGCAAAGCAGAATTGTGAAAATTCTTATTATTGCTCTTGGAACAGCTGTTGAGCCGCGATGTTCCGCAGGACATCACTTCTGACACATCCAACCCCAAATCAGACCCCTCAGGGTTGGGGGGCACACAGGCACTTCCAGGTGCATTTCATATGGACAGGGCTATGGCTACAGATGTACAGGCACACCCTGGTCCTGACTATCTAGAAGGTCAGGAAGGTGATTACCAGGATCTTGAGGAAAATCCTGACCCGTCCAAGTTACTTTATGATGACTTCCCCTTGGAAGAGGAGGAGGAAAGAGAGTGGACAGAGCCAAAGAGAAGTATTTTTATCCTCCCTGTTTGATACCAAATCCTTGTTTTTCTGATAGTGGAGGCTTGTACGTCCTTGCAGCTCAAGGAAGAACAGTCCTTGGAGACAGTGGTTGTCAGTCCTATTCTGTTAGTGTCTTTTTCCGCTTCAAAATGTTTTCCGAGCTTTATTCTCTGTGACCAAATTATTGAAGGTGAGTGGGCAGGTATGGACCAAAGGAAGCACCTGCTAAAGCCAAAAGCTCTGTTTTCCTTTTCTGGAAGAAAAAGTTTGCATTTGGGAGTCCCCTCCTCTGGCGGACAGGGCGGTGCATGATTCAGTCAAGCACACCACTGTATTTATTGAAGGCTTAGTGGCATTATTGGACTTGCATGACAAGCAAGTGGACGCCGCGTGCAGAAGAGCTTTTGCCTCCAATGGTGCAAACCTGCGCACTTCCTATGCCTTTTTCATTATTGCTAGGGCTTTGAAGAATTTGTGGGTTTCCACCCTGGCTGGTTACGTTCTCCCCGATTTTATTTATTTATTTATTTGAAAAGGTTTCACCAGGAAAGACAACATGAGCTGTAAACAGCTCATTTCGAAGCTTCTTGGGGTTACAAATGGGGAGAATAAGCAACAACATAATAAAATAGGATTCATCATACAGTGCAAAAATCAAATACATAGGAAGTGAGGTACTAATACAATACATCACAATTTTAGGCAACAGACAGTATCATGTTGAAGAAGGTGTTATATAGTAAAGTAAAATGCCAGAGACAACGGATGAGACATACAGGGGTAAACAGAACAGTATGCAGGTATAACTTATAAAGTAGCAATCCTGGAAAAGGTTACCTGTACAGTATAGGCCAGGTGGAGAACAAGGTAGCAGGCTGGGCTACAATTACTAAGTGCAATTAGATCTAGAGAGGTAACTAAGTGCTAAAAAGGATTTAGAAGAATGGGAGTTGAAACAGAAGAAGTGGGGGTGATTTTGAGAGATGCACTGTTAACTTTTGAGGAAATTACAAAGAAGTAGCCAGATCCCCTTCTCTCTACTCCAGATGGTGATATTTCACTTAGGAGGACAGACCCAAGAACATATTATTGGGAACTTATATTCAGCACTGAGGGTATATAAGATATCTCTGGATTATATTAGAATTAAGCAGTCAAAGGATATGAACACAGAAATAGATGTGGAGCAATGGCAAATTTCATCTACACTATACTCCAGAATCTCCTCCAATGTTTATTGGCGAAAATGCATGGAAAGCCAGAGTAAGATATTTTAGAACCCCGGAAATCACAGCTAAGTTTAAAGGACACGGATATGGGGGATTTTGGAGGGGATGTGGACAGAATGAGGCGGGGATGGAACACATTTTATGGTCATGTCCATACAGTATATACTGGGATATTGCCAAGAAATCATAGATGAGTTTCTGTAAATGCTGTATATGGGAGGCTGGAGATACTTACCTCGACCTTTGTATTGACAGCAATACCTCCTGTGGGAATTAAGGTACAAGGGTCCCTTTTTAAAATGTTAGTTCTATTAATACTGGCGGCAAAAAAAAATCATAACCCGTCTATGGCTTTCCACTCAGATCCCAACCAAAGAGGCTCAGAGAATACTAACATATGAAATATATAACCTAGAAAGGATCTCTGCTAAAATGAACACTAGGATGTTTGCTTTTGATTATTGATGGAGAATTTGGTTGCTGTACCAATTAGGGCACTATGGGGACTTTGTTCCTTAAATACACATTAGTATACTTAAAGCTATGTGGGGTATTTAACCCTATTGAGGAGGGAGATGGGGGATTGGAGACTCTAGGCGAGCTAGAATTTGATAGGAAAGATATTATCTCCCCCCCCCCCCACTACCATTATTTATATGATACTTGCCAATATAAACAAAATATCTTGGCCCACAACAGATAAACAAATTTTGCTTGAGATTTTACAGATCAGGAGATCCTTGAATGTATTTAGCTGTGTCTGCTTATTATCATTATTCATTGTACTACCTCTGAATGTACCTATGTATTGCATTTTGGTATTATAACAAGCGGCTAAAACCAAAGAAATATAATAAAAAAAAGTGGAGTGGGTAGCAGAAGGGAACGAGGGGAGAGGAGAAGCAAGTCAATAACTTATTCCCTTTAGGATGCTGGGAACCCTGCAAGGGACAGGATCTGGGAGAAGAGAGAGAAGGGGAGAGGAAGGAAGGCCAAGAACAAAATCCCTTCAGGATGCTGAGAACCCTGCAAGGGACAGGGCCTGGCAGATAGGGAGAGGAAAGAGGGGAGGAAGGGTGCGAGGGGAGAGGAGGGCAAGCCAAGAAACTATTCCTCCAGATACTAAGAACCCTGCAAGCGACAGGACCTGACAGAAGGGAGAAGCAAGAGAACAGAGAAAGGAGGAGTTACGCCAAGAACTATTCCCTTCAGGATGCTGAGAACCCTGCAAGAGGACAGGTCCTGGCAGAAAGGGACAAAAGGAGAGGTGGGAGAGGAGAGGAGTAGTGGTAGTGGGGAGTAGTGGGTGGGAGGTGGGGGTAAGGTCAAGACGAGAACTCTTCCTGCAAGGGAACAGGGCCTAGCAGAAAGGAGAAAGTGAGAGGAGGTGAAGGGAATGGGGGAAGAGTATTGGGGTATGAAGTGGGGATGCGGAGAGTCCTGCAAGGGACAGGACCAACCAGAAAAGTAGAAAGAGAGAGGGAAGTGGGCGGGGCGGGGGAGTGGGGGTAGGGAGGTTAGGTAACAGGCAGTATCATGTGGAAGTGGTGGGGTGGGGAGGGTTAATGAGGTGCAGGAGGTTAGAGGTAATCTAGAGGTGGGGAGAGTAGGCATGGGGAGGGGGTGAGTGAGATAAGGAAAGCGGGACGGGAGGTTTGGGAGTAGTGGGGGGAGAAAAGGAGAAAAAAGGATTTGGTGAAACGGTGCAGGAGGCTAGGGGCAACCTAGGGGAGGAGAGAGTGGGCATGGAGCAGTCTAGAGGTAGAGAGAGTGGGCATAGGGGGAGGAGGACAGGGTGGCGAGGAGAGGAGCGAGAGGTTGGCGGGGGGTATGTGAGGTGATTTGGAGAGTTGATTAGGTACAGTTACAGAAATGAACAGTGTGCTTATGGAGGAGGAATGAAAGTGAGTGGCGGGATTGTGCCGAGCGAATTTCTAGCGGGAGGGAGTTCCAGATATCGGGGAAACTTACATGAAAAGGTGAAGCAGCCTGGCTTAGTGCGCTGGGGTGGGGAGGATGAGGGTTCTGTGGGTGGAGGCGCGGAGGGTATAGCTGGATGAGAGTGGGGTTGATAAGAGGGAGGACAAATAGGGCAGCGGAGAACAGAGCCAGAACTTCCCAACTAAATTAGCGATGTGTGATAGGTGCCTGGCATGGAGAGAGGGGAAGGAGGGCAAGGAGTATAGCTCACAGTGATGAGTATGTTGAGGGCAGCTGAGAATGTAATAGCAGAACAGGGCTAGAAATTTGTTTTAAAAAGTGGTGTACCGCACGGATTACCAGGTCCCCAGATTTGGTATTCCGTCCCAGAAAATGGTATGCTACTCACTTTGTTTGCATACCTGATAGAAAATGTCACCAACCGTCAGTACATCCTTGTCCGACTAAATAAAAGGTAATAAAAGGCAAAAAACAAGTTCTAAAAATTCTCCATTTATTTTTCTGTATTTTTTTTTTCTCTTTACCTTGTAGGTAAGGTGAACTTCCACTTTATTCTGTGCATGTACAGAAAGAGTGATGCACAGAAAATACAGCAGCCAGGCATTGCATACATTTTTTCAAAGTGCTTTTGCAGCACTGACTGACAGCAATCTTATCGCAGTTGGTATTCATTTAAGGAGCAAAAAAACAGAAAGTCAGTCTGAAATCCATGGCAGAGTATAAGCACTCACACTGTCACTAACCCACTCAATAGGTCAGGCCCTCTGCTCCCACAGTGCCAACCTCTGAGCACAGCCTTGTTAACAGAACAGGGTAACCCTCCTGTCCGTTTTGTGGGTTCGAATCAAACTTTGGTCTCAAGTTCTGGAGGGATTCAAACTGTGAACCTCTTGCTAGTGTACCCAATGTACAGGCTCAGATAATTCTGCTCTTCGGGGGGGTCCAGCTATCTTTTGCCTACAGGCACCTAACCAGGTGTACAAAATGAACCCTTAAAACTCTATTAAAGACCTCAGAATAAATTCTTACCTTTTCCCAGTTTGGTAAAACCCGTAAGCTTTATACAGTGTCAGCTTTAACCATGTATGCTTCCCTTGTCAAGAAAAAGAATTTCAAAGGCACACCAAGTAGTCTGTAAAATAGAGGTTTACTTCAAAATAGATTAAAAAAAAAAAAAGTAAAATGTAAATACAGAACCATATATCACAAAAACATACAAATCACTTAGAAGAATAAGGTTTTAAAAAGTGCAGATTCCTACCACTAATAATACACTTAGACTTCTCTGTTCTAAGGTATTCTTATCTCACAGTGCTGTAGATATTTATTTTTCTGAGTCCAAACATTTGTGTTTAAATGGAAAACAGAATACTGTTTAAAACTGGCTTTGCCAACCTCTTTGCGTGAGGTCACCAAGCTCCTCCCTGTCAGAATATAAAAAAAATATCTATGCAAAACAGGATGTCTTATCAAAGTATTAAATTCTGTAACCTCAGCACAACTCATTTTCTCATATGACTTTCTTTGATCTTATGAGCAGCTTTCCCCTTTCCAGGACATCAAAGGACTTGTTATGTCTCTCTGCCAGATCTCACAGAGGTGCAACATGCTTTGTATCACCATGTGAATATTAATTCAAACAACATGAAGTCTTGCTGTATTCTGACTATTGCAGTTAGGTCCTGCCTTTCAACTGCCCCGGAGAACAAAGAGTTAACTTTCCATGTCCAGCATGGAACGTTCATCGCGAGCTTGGTTGAAGCCCCTGTCTGCTGTTGTTTAAACTCCAACCGTCAGATTCTTTACTCCGCCTCACTGAACAGTCGCTCCGGAGATCTCTCCTTTGCTCGGTTCAAAAAAGTCAGAGTGTCGTTTTTCGCTCGGTTTCTACTGAATTTTTGTTACCAATCTGTCGGTTTAAGTCTTTGTCTGTGGTACCGTGAGTACTAGATAGGTTTTCATTTAGTTTCTGTGTGGAACTTGTAAATTTCGGATCGGTTCGGTTTGAACCGATCAGTTTAGTCTTAAAGTTTGTGAATTTACTTAAAGTGTGGTAACCGGTCCGTATCGGTTCTAAAAAAAAAAAACTGATTTAATTACGTTTTTTTCCAAGACCTGTAACACGGTCAGGAACCGATAGGGAGTCTTGCCTGGTGGATTGCCGAAAAAGGGGTAAGTTTTGGATAGGATTGGCCATGTCTGAGAAACCCAAGAAAAAAACCGGCCCACTGGGTTTCAACACTGCAGTGTGTGTGGGGAAGCCTTTGCTAAGGCTGATCCCCACACCACCTGTGTTTATTGTCTGGGGTTTGACCACCTCGATTCAGACTGCCAAATTTGTAAGAGTTTTCCCAAAGCTACCCTGGATAAGAGAGTAGGTAGACTGAGGGCAAGGGAGGCCGAGAAGTCCGCATGACCGGATGGCCAGCCGGTTCAGTTCCGACCGAACCAGAAGGAGTTGCTTGACCAGGCGTAAACTTCTTCGGCAAAAGGAGAGCCGTTTCTGAGGAGTCGGTTCCAGTTAAAAGAAAGAGAAGAGAAAAATCATCCTGTTCGGATCCACAAATTCATTCTCCGACTGCTGATGAGATGGCCAAAGCGATAAAGATAGTGTAATCGCTAATTGCTCCAGCCAAACCGCACCATCTGGCAGGGGCTCGTTCGGGTTCCTCGGTTCTGGATTACACTTTAGAAGAATTTTATGAACCGGAGGAGGAGGAGGAGAGTATGAGGATGATGGTGATTATGAAAGTCTGGATGTGCCTATTGACCCGGACATCTCCCCAGACAGACCTTCAGGTGTTTCTCCTCCTAGGCTTTCTGAGTCCCCTTCCCACTTTATGTTTTACAAGAAAGTGGCTGAAACCCTCCAGCTTCCTATGGAAGAAGCAGTAGAGGATCAGGAGGAGCCTGATTTTGTTGAAATGATGGACATCCCAGAGTCCAGGAGACTGTCTATTCCCCTACATAAATCTTTTGGGAAACAGACAATTAAAATTTTAAAGACTCCTAACTCCATACCTCCTGTGGACAGACGAATGGACAAGAGGTATACCCTTTCAGGCTCGGACACGGAGTTCCTTTCTCAGCAGTGCAGCCATGTTGGGGTAGTGCAGGCTGCTGCTTGTGATAATGCAAATATTCCCTTGGCATCACACCCCCCAGATAAAGACTCCAGGAGGATTGATGCCATGGCAAAGAAGCAGTACATGGCAGCATCTTTGGGACTCAGGCAGGCTAACTATATGGCCTACACAGCTAGATACCAGAAGTCCAGGTGGGGCACTGTGCTGACTCTGGCTAAACAGGCCCCTGACCAGCTTGCCAAGGAGCTGGAGCAGGTGGCTGCGGATGGGATTGAGGCATCCAAGGTGCAGTTTCTTGCTGCTGTGGACTCCAGTGATGTTTCATCTAGAGTCATGGCTACATCTGTGGCCCATTAGGATGGCTTGGCTCAGATGTACTAGACTATCACAGAATACCCAGGCTAAGGCCATGGATTTCCCTGTCATTGGTAATTCTCTGTTTGGGAGCAGACAGAGAACTACATGAAAAGATGGGCCAGTACAGGACCACCTACAGGAGTGCTCAGGCCAAAGAAAGGCAAGCCACTCCTCAAAGGCAGCACTCCAGGGGCGGATGCAGGCCCTTTCAAAGGCCTTTTTACGAAGGCCAGGCCTCCTCCTCTTATGCTCAGAGGGAGAGGCAGATGGGGAATGAGCAGGCCTGCTTCCACCCCTCAGCCTAAAGCCCCTGCCAAGCAGACACCCTGATGGGTCTGCCCGGGCCGATTCTCCGATACCTGTAGGGGGCAGGCTGGCTTACTTTGTCCAGGACTAGAAGTCTCTGACATCAGACAAGTGGGTCCTGGAAGTAGTAAGCCAGGGACTAGTTCTCAGCTTCAAAAAATTTCCCAAGATGAGAACCAGATCCTTTCCACCTGCAAATCCTTCAGAGACCCTTGCCCTAGAGGCAGAGGTTTCTTCCCTCCTGGCTCTCAGAGCCATAGAAAGGGTTCCTACCCTACACAAGGGCAAAGGATTGTACTCGAGGTACTTCCTAACCACCAAGAAAACAGGAGAATGGCGGCCCATCCTGGATCTAAGATATCTGAACAAGCACCTTTTAAAACCCTAAGTTCAAAATGGTGACTCGGGGAATAATTCTGTCCTCTCTAAGGCCAGGGGACTGGCTAGCCTCCCTGGACCTCAACAATGCCTACTTTCACATTCCCATCAGGTGCTCCCACAGAAAGTACCTAGGTTGAGTTGCCCTCGGGCCACTATCAATTCAGAGTAATGCCCTTTGGCCTAACATCAGCCCCAAGGGTGTTCACAAAGTGCCTGGCAGTAGTGGTTGCTTTCCTAAGGAGAAAAAAGATTTCCATCTTTCCATATCTGGACGACTGGCTCATGGTGGGTCAGTCTCCAGACCAAGTCAAGTCACATCTGCAAATAGTTCAGCAAGTGCTCACTTCCTTAGGATTCCTCCTCAACCTTCCAAAGTCAGTTCTCGAGCCACTGTACTCACCTTCATAGGTGCGGAGCTGGATACAGTAAGGGCAAGAGCCTTCCTTCCCTTGGACAGGGCAGGGACCCTTATGGAACTGGCCTCTTCATTCACCCTACAGGTGTCTCGACCAGCAGGGCATTTCCTTCAGCTTCTGGGCCACATGGCAGCTTCCACAGCAGTGGTCCAGGAGCAAGATTCCAGATGAGGGACATTCAGTTCCACTTAAGAGCCTTCTGGTCCCAAAGAAAGGTTCCCTTACCAAACTAGTCCTAGTGACTCGAACCCTGATCCAGGCTTTGCAATGGTGGCAGGATCAGGACAATTTGAGACAAGGGTTCTTTTGTCCTCAGTCTCATTCAGTGATACTCACCACAGATGCTTCCCTGCTGGGCTGGGGAGCCCACCTGGGGGATCTTACCACCCAAGGGCTGTGGTCACCTCAGGAAGCTCTGCTTCACATCAGTCTCTTGGAACTCAGAGCAGTGTTTCTGGCACTGCAAGCCTTTTCCAAATCTGTACAGAACAAGGTGGTCCAGATCAGAACAGACAACACCGCCACCATGTGGTACATCAACAAGCAAGGAGGCACTCGGGTCTATGGCCTTGTGCACAGAGGCAATGAAGTTGGGGTCCCTGGCCTATTCCCTGCAAACCTCTCTGATAGCAGTTCACCTCCCAGGGAAGGACAATGTCCTAGCTTATGCTCTCAGCAGGATATCCCAGGGACATCACAAAAGGACCCTAGATCCCCTAGTTTTGAAAGTGATTTTCTCGAGATGGGGCACTCCGCAGATGGATCTTTTTGCAGCCCCGGACAATCACCAACTTCCTCTCTTTTGTTGCAGACCCCCAGTCTTGGGCTCAGTCCCCCTGGATGCTCTGATTCTGAATTGGGAAGGGAAATTTCTGTATGCTTTTCCCCCCCTTCCCTCTCCTGTTCAAAGTGTTAGTCAAGATCAGATCACAACCATGCAAAGTGATTCTGATTGCTCCAGACTGGGCCAGACAGCCCTGGTACCCCTGTTGCTGTCCTTAGCAGTCCACCTTCCCCTGTCTCTTCCCAGGAATCACAACCTGCTGACATCCTCTTGGGAGGATTTGGTATCCGAAACTCAAGTCTCTCAATCTCAAGGCATGGCTCTTGAAGAGTTAAGATTTGCTGATCTGCACCTTTCTCAAGGGGTTCTGGATATCCTTAAGGCTTCTCGAAAGCCTTCCACCAGAAAGACTTAACTCCAAATGGAAAAGGTTCACTATTTGGTGTTCTAATAAGCATATTTCTCCAGAATCTGCTGGGTTTCCTACAGTTCTGGACTATATGGTCCATCTTAATGGCTTAGTACTTAGGCCAGCTAAACTTAAAGTGCATTTGGCAGCTGTTTCTGCCTTCCTGTCAGTAGGCAAGCCCTCTCCCCTTTCAGCCCATCCTGTGTTTTGTAAGTTCTTCAAGGGATTGCTGCACATCAATCCCCCCTTTAGGGACCCTGCTCCTGCTTGGGACCTTAATGTTTGCATTACTCAGCTTATGCAACCACCTTTGAGCCCTGTCCTCTGCAGGCCAAGCACTTGACTTGAAAACTTTGGTAGCCATCACTCCTCTGCCAAGCGCATCAGTGAATTGCAAGCCCTGTCAGTGGAGCTGATTTCATCTCTTTCCACAGAGATAAAGTTGTCCTAAGAACTAACAGGAAGTTTTGCCTAAGGTGGTGTCAGATTTCCACCTTAACCAGTCTGTCTCTCTCTGTTTTCTTCACTGACCATTCCTCCTCTGGAGAGAGGAGGCTGTACAACTGGATGTTAAAGGGCCCTCAGCTACTACATAGAGCGCACCAGGGGTCACAGGTTTGAGTCCCTCCAGTTGTTCCTCACACATGGAGAGGTTGGTAAGGGCAAACCTGCCACTAAGAGATCTATTGCCAGGTGGATTGTCTCTTGTATACAATTCTGCTTTAAAAAACTGGGTAGAACCCCACCCTCAGGCCTGAGGGCTCACTCTACTAGAGGTACAGCTGCTGCCAGGGATATTCCTGTCTTAGAAATGTGTCAAGCAGCCACCTGGAAAACAGTTCATACAGTCACCAAGCATTACTCTCTGGATATCCAGGCTAGGAGTGATGCTCAGTTTGGCACAGCAGTACTTAAGAGCCTATTCCCAAAGTAGGTTCCGTCCCTCCTCCATGGAGGTACTGCTTGGTAGTCTGCAGTAGTCAGAATACAGCAAGACTTCATGTTGTTTGAAGAAAAAATTACTCACCTTAGTAATGTTGTTTCTTCTAATGGAGTCTTGCTGTATTCTACCTCCCTCCTCCTCTCAGAACCTGGTTTTTGGGAGGTGGGTGGGCAGGAGCAGTGTTGGCACCCTAGGGGTGCCCCTTTTTCACCCTCCTTTACTTTGGGTGTGTTGTGTTTTGTTTTTTGGGTTTCCTGACTTGAGTCTTTGCTTTGAAACCAAAAAACCCTTTTTAATAAATTTAGTTGCCAGTTGGCTAGTGTGAGTTTTACAGTTTCCACACAGAACTTCTAGTGAGTATTGCTCGTAAAGATCTGACGGTTGGAGTTTAAACAGCAGCAGACAGGGGCTTCAACCGAGCTCACGCTGAACGTTCCATACTGGCCATGGAAAGTTAACTCTTTGTTCTCTGGGGCAGTTGAAAGGCAGGACCTAACTGCAATAGTCAGAATACAGCAAGACTCTATTAGAAGAAACAACATTACTAAGGTGAGTAATTTTTCTTCTGGTCTGGGCCACACCTAGATTACCTCTATTTTTTTATTTAGTTAGGACGGAGCTGTCCCCGGCCTACCACATGCCCGAGGTATGCCACTTCTCCCATGGCCCCTGGCACTTCTTGGCTTTGACAGTGAGCCCTGCCCTCTGTATCCTGCCCAGAACTTCCCTAAAGATGCATTGTCATCCAGGTACACCACAGTGTACTCCTCAGCACCATTTAACACCTGGTTCACCAACCTTTGGAAAGTGGCCGGGGCGTTCTTCATTCTGAAAAGGTATTACTGTAAATTCAAAGAAGCCTATCGTAGTGATGAAGGCAGATCTCTTCCTAGCTCTGTCAACTCTACCTGCCAATACCCCTTTTGTCAGGTCAATGGTCGTAAGGTAGGTTGCCCCTCCCAGCTTGTCCAGGAGTTCGTCCGTCCGGGGCATCGGTGGGCGTCCGATTTTGTAACTGCATTCAGTCCACGATAGTCCACACAGAAACAAGTAGAGCCATCTGGCTTGGGCACAAGGACTATGGTTGAGGCCCTGGGGCTGTGGGATCTCTGGATTACCCATAAATCCAGCATCTCCTCCACTTCCCTCCTAATGTACTTTTAGATAGCCTCGAAACCGGTTATGCTGTCTGCCGAGTGGGCGCTCTGTGTCCCTGTCTCCACATCGTGAGTCGCTAAGGGGTTAGTCCAGGCTTGGTGCTAAACAATGGGGCAAAGTCTGCTAAAACCTCCCTTACTTCCTGGATCTTGTCGGGGCCGGCTGGGAGACAGTTTACTGCCTCATAGAGGACTCCGGCTTACTTTCCTCCAGCAAGTCCAGAAGGGGGCCGCTTCGCCCCCCCTCCCCAGGACTACACACTGCAAACACCATGTCAGCCCTGTTTGCATATGGCTTCATCATGTTGACATGGTACATCCTTTCTGTCTGTCTTTGGTCAGGTAACTCTACAATACAGTTCACGTCATTTTACCTTCCTAACCACTTTGTGACGGTCCTGCCCACTCAGGCTGCAGCTTGTCTTTCAGACCGGAATAAGGACCATGACTTCCTGACCCACAATGTACAAGCGAGCTCTGGCCTCTTGGTCGTATTCATACCTTTTTTGTTTCTGTTGGGCAGCTGCCAGGTTGCTCTGGGCTGTCCCCATAAGCTCCTTCAGCCTTTCCCTAAACTTGGGACGTAATCCACTCTGGGAGTTCCCTGGGTGGCGTGCTTGCCTTCCCAGTCCTCCTGGATCAAGTCTAGGGGCCCACGTACTCGGCGTCCATATAAGAGTTAGAAGGGGGAAAATCCTGTCGACTCTTGGGGCACCTCCCTGTATGCAAACAACAGGTGGGGAAGGTATTTCTCCCAGTCCCTCCCATGCTGTTCAGCAAATGCCCGGAGCATTGACTTCAGGGTACCATTGAATCTTTCCACAAGCCCATTGGCTTGTGGGTGATATGGTTTCGTGCATCTCTGCACCACCCCACACTTCTCCCATAAACATTTCATCAGGTCCGACATGAAGGAACCCCCTCGATCGGTGATAACTTCCTGTGGAAACCCAACACGGTAGAAAATCCCAAGTAAGGCATCTACCACTTCTGTCCTTGGAGAGGATAGGGAGACTCCCTGTGGGTACCGAGTGGCATAATCCACCACAGTCATAATGAATCTCTTCCCTGAGGAGCTGGGGATATTTAAAGGCCCACAATATACATTCCCACCTCTGGAATGACTCTCCATTATGAGCAAGGAATCGGGGTGGCTTGGTTTCTTGCACCTCCCTATTTCTTGGCACCAGTGACAAGACCTGCAATACTCCTTCACGTGTGGGTGAAGTTTGGTCAATAAATTCTGGGCCAACCACTGCATCATGCTGTGATTCCCAGATGACCAGACAAGGGAATATCATGTGCAATCTTGAGCAACTGTTCACGATACTCTGGGGAGACGACAAGCTGCCTGCCTAGCACCCCTCTCTCTGTCTGTACTGCCTGAGTATACATAAGTCCATTTTCCCAGTAAACCTTATGTCTGCCATCACCTACCTGTGCCCCGTCAGAGTCTGCCCAAGCCCTCAGCTTCTATAGATTAGGGTCACTTCTCTGAGCAGCTGCAAACCCCTCACACATTCCCAAGGGATGGGACAGATCCCCTTCAGTCACTAAACTAGGGTTCCTAGCACTAGCGTCAGGGCACTCAGGATCACTCAGTCCCAACCCTCTGACAATTAGTCACCCCTCCCTCTTTGGAGTAACCCTCTGTAGCTGTGTGGTTACTTGCTACTGGGGAAATTTCTACCCCATTTTCATTAGTCTCCCCACCTGGAGACACAGACTGGGGAACCAGCCTCTCTGTGGTTTCCACAGTGGTTTCTGTGGGGTTCAGGGAACTACAATCTTCCTTTGCCGCTTGGCTACTGGTAACTGCACATACCATCCCCTGTTTGAGATTGTTGCCCAGGATCACATCTGCTGCTAAGGTTTTGGCTACAGTCACCCGTTGCACAATTCCCCCTGTTTCACCCCAGTCTAGGAGAACACTAGCGAGGGGTGATGTTTTCACCTAACCAGTAAAGTCCTGTACAGTGACGTATTTATTGGGTATAAACTGACCAGGCTCTACTAGATCCCCCTCCCTTTGCCAAGGATGCCCCTGTGTCCCTTAACCGCTGCATCTGTACACCATTCACCATGACTGGGTGCATGTGTTCCTGCATGTTCACTGGCATGCTCCCAGGGACACACAAACAACCCACTTCTTTTCTAGTACCATTCTGCGTGTTATTGCTCATTCTTCTGGGACACTGTCTGGCAATATGCCCAATTTCTTTACATATCAACATTCCTTCTCTTTTCAGAGAATCTTTTCTCTGAAACCTGGGGCTAACTGGTTTTGGTGGAGGCAGTGAGGGTTTTAGCTGCCCTGAAGGCACACTTTTCACTTTCTGCGCTGCCACGCCTGCCCCATTCGCTCTTAGAGCAGGTCTGCGCTTGGCATAGCGGTCCGAGAGTTCAGCAGCCTCTTGTACAGTTTTGGGATCTCTGTCCTCCAGCCAGGTTTTCAGCTCTGCTGGGCATGCCCAGAAAAACTGTTCTAACAAAATCACATTTTCAGTTTTTATCGACAGTTTGCTCCAATTCCTTCCAACCAGCGTTTTAAAAACTGACGTCGTTTCATGGCTAGCTCCTCGTAGCTCATGTCAGGGCTTCTCCTGAGCTTATGGAATTTAGCTCTGTATGATTCAGCAGTTAATTCAAATTTCTTTAACAATGCAGCTTTAAGTTTGCTGCAGTCATCACTGTCATCATTGTCCATTTGACCCAGTGCATCCCGAGCTTTCCCGGTAAGTAGCGGGGATAGCTGGAAGCTCCAGGACTCCATAGGAATTTTAGCCTGAATACAAACTTTTTCAAAAGAATTTAAAAAGGCATCCATATCTTCCCTCTCTTTAAATTTGGCTATCAATTTGGAATTCAGTTGGTAACCCAGTCCTGTAGTCCCAGTTAAACCCAAGTCACTTACCTGCTCTGGTGCTGGTGGTTGGAGTCGTAGCTTCTCCAGTTCATGTCGCCTCTGGCGCTCACGCTCCTCACGGTCTGCCTCCTGTTGTTCATGGTCCCTCTCCCTCTGGAACTCCAGCTCCATTCTGTGCAACTCAGTTTGCAGCCTGAGTACTTCTGGATCCAGGATACTGGTGACCTTCCCCTGCTGCTGTGGCCCTTCACTGACAGTGGCTCTGTTGCCCTCCTCATCGGATCTGGACACTGCACTGGCCACTAGCCCTGCGACACTCAAGATTTGGTCCTTTTCAGTCACTCTCTGTGACTCGATGCTCTGGGTATCTGCTACCATCAGGACATCCACGAGGTTCTGTTTTCTGGTTTTCACCTTGAACGGGACTCCTCTGTCCCCACACAGTTGCTTTAAGTAGTCTACAGTGTGCCTGCTGTAGTCGGAAGCCATCTTCTTCACTAACTACGGCTACTCTGACTTGCACTTTAGAAAAAAAAATTAAAATGGGTAGGAACTTGACTGTACGCCAAGTGATATAGTTCTGTCTCCTTTTTAAAAAAATAAATCACTGCCTTTTTCTTTGCAAGTGAGCTGATGGTCTCAAGCTGACACACTGAACAGTAAAAGCTTGTAATACCAAAATTTTCGCACCACTACCAACCAGTCTGTTACAAACCCACTCAGCAGGTCAGGCCCTCTGGTCCCACAGTGCCAATCTCCAATGGCAGTCTTGTGAACAGTTAACAGAACAGGGTAACCCTCCTGTCTGTTTTGTGGATTCGAATCAAACTTTGGTCTCAAGTTTTGGAGGGATTCAAACTGTGAACCTCTTGCTGGCGTACCCAGTGTACAGGCTCAGATAATTCTGCTCTTCGCGGGGGGGCAGATATCTTTTGCCTACGGGCACCTAACCAGGCGTATAAAATGAACCCTTAAAACTCTATTAAAGACCTCAGAATAAATTCTTACCTTTTCCAGTTTGGTAAAACCCAAGCTTTGTACATTGTCAACTTTAACCATGTATGCTTCCCTTGTCAAGAAAAATAATTTCAAAGGCATACCAAGTAGTCTCTAAAGTAGAGGTTTACTTCAAAATAGATAAAAAAGTAAAATGTAAATACAGAACCATATATCACAAAAACATACAAATCACTTAAAAGAATAAGGTTTTAAAAAGTGCAGATTCCTACCACTAATACACTTAGACTTGTCTGTTCTAAGGTATTCTTATCTCACAGTGCTGTAGATGTTTCTTTTTCAGAGTCCAAACATTTGTGTTTAAATGGAAAACAAAATACTGTTTAAAAACCGGCTTTGCCAACCTCTTTGCGTGAGGTCACCTAGCTCCTCCCTGTCAGAATATAAACAAATATATCTGTGCAAAACAGGATGTCTTATCAAAGTATTAAATTCTGTAACCTCGGCACAACTCATTTTCTTATGACTTTCTTAGATCTTATGAGCAGCTTCCCTTTCCAGGACATCAAAGGCTTATGTTTCTCTGTCAGATCTCACGGAGGTGCAACATGCTTTGTATCACCAGTGAATATTACTTGTTTCCTCTGAACGTCATAAATGTTAATGACCTATCTTGGCAGTTGGCAAGCTGCAAATAAGCTAGATAAACAGGAGATGTTTAATTTAGTCTCTTCTAGCCTGTAATTATCTCTTGGCCTTCCAGGCAACACATTGTAGCTAAAACCTGGGAAGGGGTGTGTCATTCCACAGGCTGATTCAGCATGTATCATGAGAGACACTCAATAACACATTTTATATTACAAAATCATAGATTAATCAGAACCAGCTGTCTGTCACACACACTACATAATAATGTGATGCAGTTTAACCCAAAATGCAGCACAAAACCCTGGACATCATTTTGCTTTCAGTGATGACAGTGATCTTATGCACAGCTGAAATGTTCAAGCAGCAGTTGACATTCATTGATGACTGAGTATCTTTTGTCATCTTGCTTTTGTCTACCCCATCAAGACAACACTAGAAAAAATCTGGCTAGGGTAAACAGAAGCTTGTGATTCAGTTAATCCAACATGATTTATTACAGCACCGTGATAGTTTTATTACCGTGACATGACCAATTGGCCAGATTTTACAAATTTAAAATACCCTGCTCCTAAATCGTGATAGATTTTTGTAATTTTTACGTGAAATCCAATTTGGCCAGAATGTTACTGTACCATTTGTTATCTAATTTTTGCTCTGCTGAGTGGTCCAGTAAGCCACGTCTCCTTGTTGGTGCATGGACTTTCCATGATTATTTTATTGGGAGTCAGGGCTATACTAAGAAGGGAAGAAAATTGATGCAGACTGAAAGATGCTCTGTTCACATACCCAAATCTGGACTACTTGGTGCTCAGCTGCCTGCCTCAGATTCATTCCAGTCCCATTTAATTAGTAAGATAAAACAGTACCTGATTGGTGTATTATTTTCAGCTGCCTCACCGACTTGTACTTGACTGATGACTGTGCTACCAGGACTGGCTATCTGCTGCTGCTCGACAAGTTAACATTAGTCTCGCGGTCATGGCTGTTATAACAAAACTGAAATTAGTAGAACAAGGACTGAGAGAGCTCACAGATTTGACAAATTAGACTGTACTGATCAACCTACATGACTTGTAAATCTGGTGGCACTGACCAGGCAAAATTATTTTTGCCACCAAAAACCTGGAGTGACACTAAATTGAACTGATTGCAGATAGCAGTATGTAGGAAAAATGAAGACATTTAGTCTAAGCAGGACTCAACAGTTGGGTGGCAAAGAAAGGCCAAATCTTAAATGTGGAGAACATGATCACAACAGATTCATGTCATCATCACGAGAGTACTCCGTGATGCAAGAATCCTCCCCACAGTTAAGTTTCCTGCGAACTGGTAGTACTAGGGCACAACACTGACATGGGAGTACATTCAGGTTCATCAGATATAACATGAGAATCATCATCAGACAAAAGTTTTTCAGAATAAGTTTCAGATATGAAAGATTCATCTAAATCTACTTCCAAGTCTGAGCTGTCTACCTCTTCTTCCTCCTGCTCATTGCTTTGTTTTTTGTTCCGTGGACCATATGGCTGCAGAGAAGGCCTTTTTTTCTGTCTACCACTTTTTAACCAGCACTCAACGACTGGAACTGGATCAAATTCCTGTTCACATGGTGTATGTAACGAGATCCTTATTAAGATTGTCCTTTCCTAATGAACTTCGCCAGTCGGATTTTATTCTTTTCATTAGGCTAAACCTACGTTCACAAACAGCTGTACTTGCTGGTAGAGTATGAATTAAGGTTACTAGTCCCAAAATGTTGTGGCATTTGTCTTGGCAATCCTGATGAATATCTGGCCACATTGCTTCTACAGCATTGGTGTACCTTTTTTTTGGGGAGGGGAGACAAACATGTAATACCCTGACCTGCAGCCTGACAGTATTAAGAATTTGCTGATTGTTAGTGGTAGAAGAAGAAAAATCACCTTCTCTTTATGGGATTTTTTAGTTTGGTCCACTCTGCTACACACGTCTGGATCTGTGTTCTGTTCTGTGAGGACTGGTCTGAACTCCTCTACGACACCCGCTACTGCATCTTCTGCGTAATCTGAAACAAATTGGAAAAAACTGTCTCACCTCCCACCTCGCTAAGCTAAAGATGATTCTCCCAGTGCCACCCAGTCAGAGTTATTTTCCCACCCTGACACACCTGTCAAGTTCATATGGCTTGTTGGCCACTGTTTAAAGTTCACAGTGTGGTTCAGGGCCACCATAATGGAGTCCGGCTGGTGCATGTCTTCAAACCTGTTTGTGACATTTAGGATCACGGCTGTCAGCAGTGTCTCTGTCAATGGAAAACTGGTCCGCTTCGTCAAGAGATAGGGTGTGTCCATGGAATTCAGGTCCTTCCAAGGCATCCCAGATTTTGCAACTGCTTTCCAGGTCTAGAAAACAAGAACAAAAGGAAAAAAAACAGATTTATCCCCCTGGCCTGACCTAACTTGTCCTGACAGAGATAATTTTTTTTTCTGGCTAGGGTGGAGGGAAAAATACTATAGTCTTTCTAGCTAACCAATCTGGAAACCAAAAATTACCTTGTTTTGAGATATACAAGGCAGTCCATCAGGTCCTGAAGTGTTGCAGACACCTCTCCCACTGAAGTATCATTTACTTGAAGAAGCAGGCTGACTTTTGTGAACTCTTCCAGGATGTCTGCCATCAGGTGAATGTAGCGTAGACATTTCCAAGTCTGCATGGTCTTCAGGTAGCCCTTGGCCTTCACTGCTTGGTCCCCTCGGGATCTGCCAAGTTGCATCTGAGAAGACAAAAAATGGCACAAGTTGTTGCTTTAGTAGTTCCAATTTTAAAACAAATCTAAACTGTGCTTAAAATGGAGTCTAGGACAGTACATACCTGTTGGAAGTGCAGCAGGTTCCCAGGGTAGTCTGTGATGAGCACTTTCAGTGCTGTTAATGTGTGTTGTGCCCATCTGGTTCTTCCCACTCTGGTTGGAATAAGGCATCTTACTCCCGCTGCCTGACAGGACACACTCAGATTTTTACGGTTTAGAGGTGAAAAATGATAAAACAGATAGATCCCCAGCAGTAATCAGTCTATTTTTTTATGATACGTGATGTTTTTTAAGACCGCCTTCAGGGCAGACTCCAGCCTGTGTGCATTGCAGTGGATTGTGTCTAGATGAGGGACGATCCTTTTTCAGTAGTGTGGCCACCCCACGGTCATCACTGCTGCCCCATCGGTGGTAAGCCTGACAAATTTGTTTTCCAGTCTGCTTGATCGATGCATGCCGTGATTGATGCTGCATCAGCTTTGTGGATTTTCCAGGGACACAAAAAGAAATCTGGCACCCCTTGTTTACTGTTCTTATGTAAATTATTTCCTGTTCTTTTATACTGGAATCTGTAGCACCATCTATCATTACGGACATGAAGTCCGCATTCTTTACCACATCCACCAGCTTCTTACGTTCCACCTCAGTGATATTACTAATGAACATGCGGCATGATTTGTCATTGTGATCGGTTTCCCCAGTATCAACCCCTTTACATTTGTCAAGGTCACACAACCACTGGAAGTCTGTATATGGCCTAGCGTGTTTGGCCAAGGCATGTGCATTTCGAATTAAGATCTGCACACGACGTGCCACATTGGAATTGAGCATTTCGATTGCTCTGTCAGCAGCTGATGCCTGCTGGGATTCGGCTACAAATCTGGCATCAGCGAGGGAGTGCTTCTTAGACTTGGCATGTTTTTGTAAAGACTGCTCAGTGAAATTATTGCAGCCCCCTTCATAATATGCTGATGTTGTGTCTGCAATGTCTGGGGAATTTCCTACATGCATTACAAAACATTATGTTTTTCTCAGGGTCAAGCTCAACCCAAGCGTACTTTGTTACCCAGTGTTCTTGAAAAGTACGCACTCGTTTACTTTTGTCATAAGCAGCATCTCTCTCTCCTTTTTTCTAAGAGCCTCCTTCTCTGCTGCTGTGATCTTAGGGTTCTTTACTCCATTCCAGAAACAACACATCTTGGCAGTTCTGGCAATTTCTTATAATTTGCCAGCCAAGAAGCATGCCCTGACCAAACAGGCAAGGGACAGTGGATGCAGACCTAACTGGGATAAATCCACCCCAGAGAGAATGGGTCCCTGCAGCAATCGAGATATGCAAGGTGAGTGTCAAGCAGACTTATGATCACAATTTATTTTTAGCCCTGGGGTTTTTGCTGTGTTGCAGATTCAACCGCAGAGGGGAGTGAATCAGTGTCGAGGTTTTGTTAAATTTGTTCTCAATTCTTCTTGGCCAATTGCTCAGAATCTAATTTTTTTCCCTACAGGGTGAAGTCTGCCCAGAAAAGAAAATGAGGTGCACAAATAAAGCTGCTTCAATGAAATGTTACAGCCTAATGTATTTTTTTTAATAAAAATTTAAAATTTAAAATATGTCTGGTGTTTTTTTTTGGGGCATCAAGGGAAAACATCAGCCTTTTGTGCCTCACCAAATCAGGGACATTAGGGCATGATTGCTTGTTATTTTGTGGCACAGTGCCCCTCCCTGAGTGAAACTGGGCAATTAATCTATCTCTGGGCTGGAATGTATGCCCCGACTACTGTCAGGCAATTGGTTTTCCCTTGTTCTGTGCCAGGGAATCTGTGCCAAAAAGGCAAAATTTTGTATTTTTTCAGGCTGCTTGTTGCCTTTGTTTTTTTCCTGGCAGTATCCTTCCTGTAAAAGTTTTCCCTTGTTGGCCTTTTTCGTTTAGTTCTCCTTTTTTAGGCAGTCTGCCTAATGATAGCTGGCTAGTCTGCAAAACACAGCAAAATCTGCCCTCCGTTATTCTGGATCCCCGACTGTTTCCTAAGCTCACTGATGTTCCAAATGTCTCAGAAAATCATTCTGTCTCCCATATCCACCCTCCCTCCCTCCCAATAGTGACTGAACTGTTTGTTCCCTGCACCCTCCTGTTTCAGTCAGCCTAGTCATGAAGGAATAGTGCAGGCTGTTGCCAGTGACAAGGCAGGTATCCCTTTGGCATTTCACCCTCCAGACAAGGATTCAAGGAGGATGGATTCCATTGCAAAGAAAGTGCATTTTGGATCCTCTCTGATCATCAGGCAGGTTTCATACATGGCCTGTGTTGCCAGATATCAGAGAACATTGTGGAACACTGTGATGGAAATCACAAAATCTGTCCCAGCCCCTATGGCAGCTGATCTGGAGGAGGCTGCAAAGAGGGACATAGAGGCTTCAAAAGCCCAGTTTAGGATGGCTGTGGCAGCAGTGACACTGCAGCTAGGCAAATGGCTTCTTCTGTGTCACTCAAGAGGTTCACTTGGCTCAGGACTACTAATCTGACCCAAGACGCACAGCCCAAGGCTTTGGGCTTCCCATGTGAGCGTACCTCTCTCTCTTTGGGGAACAGACGGAGGCTTACATGAAAAAGATGGATGACTATAAGACAGCTTATAAGAGTGCTGCTGCTAAAGAGAAGGCATCTACTCCCCAAAAGCAACAAGCCAGGGGAGGTAGAGGTAGGGGTCAATACAGGCCATTCTTTCAGCCACAAACTTAACCCCAATATCAGCAGCAGAGAGGTTGCTTCAGGGGCAGAAAAGGTGGTAACCGAAGTAGCCCCAGCACTCAGACAGCATCCCAACCCAAGCAGACCCCCTGAGGTGTCTGCTCAGGTCGCCTCCCCAACCCTGGTAGGGGGTAGGCTGGCCCACTACCTCCAGGAATGGCAAATCATTACCACAGACAGGTGGGTCCTGGAAGTAGTGGGCCAAGGCCTGGCTCTCAACTTCAAACTCTTACCAAAGCTGAGAGCAAGGGTTTTCAGACCTTCCTCTCCATCAGAAACAGTGCTGCTGGAGAGGGAAGTGTTAAACCTCCTATCCTTAGGAGCAGTATAACCAGTTTCTCTGGCACAGAGAGGAAGGACTCTATTCAGGGTAATTCCTCACAGTAAAGAAAACGGAGTGGGACCATAATGGATCTCTGGCATCTAAACAGGCATTTGGTAAAGCCAAAGTTCAAGATGGTGACCTTGACAGTAATCCTCCAGACCCTAAGGCAAGGAGATTGGTTGGCATCTCTAGACCTAAAGGATGCATATTTCCACATCCCCATAAGGCAGTCCCACAGAAAATTCCTTAGATTTAGACTGCCATCAGGCCATTACCAGTTCAAGACCATGCCTTTGGACTTACTTCTGCTCCAAGGGTGTTCCACAAAATGCTTGGCTGTGGTTGTGGCACACCTCAGAAGACAAGGAGTGGTAGTCTTCCTGTACCTGGATGACTGGCTAGTCGAGGACAATCCCTCAACAGGTAGGGCAGTCTGTGGCACTCTCACAGGAACTACTACGGTCACTGGGGTTTCTAGTCAACCTAAAAGTCAGTGTTACAGCCAGTGCAGCTCCTGGAATTCATAGGAGCCGAGCTGGACTTGGTGAGAGGAAAGGCTTTTCTTCCCCAGACAAGGACAGAGACAGCTTGTTACAGCTAGCAAGCACCTTCAAGCTCCAAAGTCTAAGGCCAGCCAGACATTTCCTGCAGTTGATGGACCATATGGCAGCTTCAACAACTACGGTGTTAGGGGCAAGGTTTCAGATAAGAGATGTTCAGTATCATCTCAGGCTCTACTGGCACCAGAAAAGAGATTCACTATCAAAGCTGGTTCCAGCCACACAAACGCTCCTGCAGGCACTTCAGTGGTGGTTGATCATGGACAGCCTCGGGCAGGGAGTGCCATTCCTACAAGAACAACCCTCCTTAGTGCTAACCACAGATGCTTCCCTACTGGGGTGGGGGGCACACTTGGAGGAGCACACTACGCATGGTACATGGCTCAAACAAGAGTCATTACTGCACATCAACCTGCTGGAGCTCAGAGCAGTCTTCCTAGCACTTCAGGTATTCGCCAGCATGCTGCAGGGAAAAGTGGTGCAGGTCAGGACAGACAACACACCCTCAGTGTACTACATCAACAAGCAGAGAGGCACAAGGTCAACACCCCTGTGCACAGAAGCCATGAAAATATGGAGGCTGGCTTATTCTCTGGGAATTGTCTTGTCAACAGTTTACCTACCAGGAAGGAGCAGTGTGCTGGCAGATGCATGGAGCAGGATAAATCAGAACCATCATGAATGGTAACTGAACAGGCAGGTGTTGTTCAAAAGGTGGGGCACTCAGCCGGCCCGGTGGCGCTGAGGGTTGAGGCGCTGGACGCCACACCTCGCTCCACGCTGGCGACCCAGGTTCGGGAATGAGCTCGGGCTGCCGGGGGTCGGCAGGGGGAGAGAGGGATTGAGCACCCAACGGCAGCCTCCCTCTCTGGGAGGGTTCTATGCATGACTCGCTGCTCCACTGCCACCTTCGGGTGAACCCAGGGCTGACAGTGCAGTGTAGCGCCACGCAAGGGAATGGGGCAGGCCATCCAGGACTTCTGGGAGGAGTTGCGTCTCTATGTATGCCTCCCAATTGGCTTTCCAAGAGTGCTGATGGCTGCAGGGAACAGAACATGGAAAATGGTGGCCTGTCACTCTTAGGTGATGACCCTTCGAGCGCCGAGCGTATCGGCGACCGCCAGGACAGGAGCAGACTCTGCTGTGCTACACCCGCTCCACCGTTGTTCGGGGAGGAGGTAAGAGAGGGCCTCTCCTCGCCCCATCCCAGGGGGATATTCGGACTACCTAAGGCTACTGAGGGGTTCAGCACTCTAGGGGCAGACTCCTGTGGCGAGATGCCGAGTCCGTGAGGCATGTAGGGATCTGATTGAGTGGGGTGATGAGGCTAGAAGGAGGCAAAAGAGTAAGGTTAAAAAAAAAGGTGGGGCACTCCAGAGGTAGACCTCTTTGCAGCCCCAGACAAGTACCAGCTCTTCTAATTTTGCTGCAGGCCCCCAGTGAAGGGCTCAGTCCCACTGGATGCATCATCCTGGACTGGACAGGGAAGTTTCTGTATGCCTTCCTCCATTCCCTTGCTGCTGAGGGTCCTGAACAAGCTCAAATCCTAGCCAGCTACAACGATCCTCATTGCTCCAGACTGGGCCAGGCAGCCATGGTGTTCCCTGGTTCTGGCACTATCAGTTGCCAGACCAGTCAGCCTCCCCAGGAAGGACAACTTGCTGACTACCTCCCAGGGCAGGATCCTGTACCCCAACCTTCGTCTCTCAGGCTCAGAGCCTGACTCTTGAGGACCCAGAGTATGCCAGCCTGCATCTTCGGAAGGGTCATGGAGATCCTTAGGGTTTCTAGAAAGCCCTCTACTAGGAAGACCTAAACGTCCAAGTGGAAATATTTTCTATTTGGTGCCACAACAGGAGTCTGGACCATGCTCCAGCAAGTTTGCCAGTTGTCCTGGATTATATGACCCACCTTCATTCCCTTGGTCTGAGACCATCCACCCAGAAAGTGCATTTGGCAGCTGTCTCAGCTTACCTGTCAGCAGGTAAGGCAGTGTCTGTGGCCTCAATCCAGTGTTCAGGAAATTCTTTAAAAGGTTGCTGCACTTGCCCCCTCCTCACAGAACTCCCACCCCAATGTGGGATCTGAACATATGTATTGCACAGCTCATGCAGCCACCATTTGAACCTATGGCTTCAGCTGATCTTAAGTACATAACTTGGAAAACTGTGTTCCTAGTTGCTGTTACTTCGGCCAGGAGGATCAGTGAGTTACAGGCCTTGTCCATGGGGACTGACTATGTTGCATTCCATAGGAATAAGGTGGTCCATAGGACCAATAACAGATTTCTACCTAAGGTGGTTTTAGACTTCCACATCAGTCGGTCCATTTTACTGCCAGTCTTTTTCACTGGCCATTCCTGTTTGGGAGAATGTAGACTGCATAGCCTGGATGTCAAAAGAGCTATCAGCTACTATTTGGAGCATACAGAGGGCCACAGAGGGGACAGATCACAACTCTTCTTGACCTTTGGGGAAATAGGAAAAGGTAAACCAGCTACAAAAAGATCCATAGCCAGGTGGATTGTGGCATATATCCAGTTCTGTTATGCCAAGGTGGGCAAGCAGGCCCCACAGGGGCTTAGGGCCCAATCTACCAGAGGAACAGCTGTGTCAATAGCAGCTTCAAGGGATATTCCCTTGCTGGAAATCTGTAAAGCAGCTACCTGGAAAACAGTCCACACGTTTATTTATTTAGTTTTTGTTAACCGGGTAGGTGCACTAGCCATGAAATGACTATTTTCAGGCACAACCTGGGAGAGTACAACAATCAGTCAGGTACATAGCATGAGTACAATGAAATTACAATAGCATAGGTCAGAACAGTTAGTAGTAATGAATATATGCAGCCAGAACAATAACAATCAGTACAATTCACATAGCATTTTAGGCAGAGAAAACCTACACAGTCTAGGAAGAGATTCCACAACATAGCAGCAAGAAATATTGTCAAAAAAATTAGTCACAACAGTGAAGATTCAAATAGGCAGCGAAACAAGGCAAGAGCAAATTCCTGACTGGGCAGGATACATTATCACTGCCTCTGAAACAAGGCTCAGGTGTGTGTGTGTGGGGGTAGATTAGCTGTCAAGGACATAGTAAGAGTAAGAAGTGCTATGAGGTAGGAAGGTTAAAGTTAGGCTAGGCAGCATATGGCGGGTGAGTGGATTGGGGGATTAAAACAAGTGCAGGAATCAGTAAGGGATAGATGGAAGCGCAGCTCCTTTTTGAAGCTGTCACAGGATCCAGATATTTACCAAACATTACTGCCTGAATACCCAGGCTAGGAGTGATGCCAGATTTGGCACAGCAGTCCTGGAGAGCCTGTTTCCTAAATAGGTCCTCTGCCTGCCTCCAAAGGCGCTGCTTGGGTAGTTCAGATTTGTCAGAATACATTAAGATTTCTGGGGTTTGAAGAAAACATTACTTACCATAGTAATCTTGTTTCTTCCAAGGAAATCTTATCATATTCTGAGCTCCCACCCTTCCTCCCCTGCTAGGACCTACACAGGGCACTACATACTGTCTGTACAAATGTTGTTGGAAACCTGTGGGCACGTCTACTTTCTTGGGCATCTGTTGACTTAAAGTGGGATTGACTTGTTGTTTGCTAAGATTGGATTAGTTGAATAGTTGGTTAGCTTCTGCATGTTTCAGTAAGAATCTGACAGTTGCAGGAAGTGCAGCCAGGGACAGTGGTTTGAAAACCGAGCTCGAGCCTAGCATTCCAACATTTGCATTGGTTCTATTAACCATTTCAGCTCCGGGGCAGTCCTATGGTGAGACCATACTGCATTTGTCAGAATATAGTAAGGTTCTTTTGGAAGATACGAGATTACTATAAGTAATGTTTTCTTATAGGGCTCCTGAAAAATGGAGCCTTAAACTGACCAGGCATAAGAGTGATTCCGGACCCGGTTCCTGCAAAAATAAAAAAAAAATAGAGAAGGAAAATAAAAAGAAAAATGTTGCTGCCCCTTCTGTTGAAGAAGCAAAGGAGCAGTCTGTAGACATGCGGGGGACATGACTAAAGCTTGACAGTTTTTCAGATCACCGGTGGGGTATGCCGGTTTTTCATCAAGTTTCTGCCCCCTCCCTGGGGACCAGGGGCTGAATTTTTCCATGATGAGGAATATGTTGAAGGGGAACCCACTGAACCTGTCGGTTCCCCATAGCAGGAGTTCGGTTCCTCTCCACAGGGTCCTGAGGTTTTTTCCCCTCACACTATTGCATTATGAGGCAGATGGCAAATACCCTTGACCTGTCCACCCAGGAGACTGTGGAGGGTGAGGGACCGAGATTGATAGATTGCAAAGAAATACCAGCTGGATAAGTGTGGGGCTGAGTTCATCTACACTCATCCAGACCTTTAAATAGTGGTCCAGGCAGCTGCCTGTGGCAAGGCTAGGGTTCCCCTTTCTACCCAGCCTTCAGTCAAGGATTCCAGGAAGCTGGACATCATGTATAAGAAGGTCTATACTACAGCTTCTGTACTACTGAGGCAGACTATTTACATAGTCTATACCATTCAGAAACATTGTGCTAGCCATGAGCAAGATGGCCTTGGTGAATCTGGATCAAGATTTGGTTTGCAGTTCCATATGGCCATGGATGCCAATGACAGTGTTTCCAGAGTCATGGTTTAATCGGTTTCCCATTTTGGATCTCAGGTTTCTGAACAAATATCTGAGGAAGGACAAGTTCACAAAGTGCTTGGCAACTGGCTAGTTGCAGGAAAGCCACACCAGCAAGTCAGGGATCCCTCCCAGCTAACTCTGAGCACCCTAGAGATTCTGCGGTTCTCTCATGGATGTTCAGATGTCCCGGACAGAACCAGTACAAGTACTGGAGTTGATGGCAGCAGAGCTGAAGCAGGCATTCCTGCCTCAAGAGAAGAGAGAGAGAGTGCAAAGCCTATGGGAGTTGGCAAGCTCCTTCACCCTGAGCCAACTCAGGCTACAGAGGCATTTCTTCAACTTTGGGGTCATATGGCCTCCACAGCAGTTGTTCCGTGGACCAGATTCCAAATCTGAGATATCCAGTATCACTTAAGGGCCTATTGGTCCCAAAAGCAACACTCTCTGTCAAAGCTGGAGCCGTATCAAAAACGTGTTTGCAAACTTTGGATTAGTGGAAGGAAAGGGACAGCCTCAGGGAGGGAGTGTCCTTCCAAAACTAATCTGCCTCAGTCATCCTGACGACAGATGCCTCTTTCCAGGGCTGTGTAGCCCACCTGGGCGACCAGACAGTGAGTGGTGTGTGTATGGTCCCCCTCAGGAGTGCAGGGAGCATATTAACCTTCTGGAATTAAGGGCAGTCTTTCTAGCACTTCACTTACAGGATCAGTAAGTCTAAATCAGGACAGACACCACATCCACCATGTATTGCATCAACAGGGAGGCACAAGATCGTCAAAGCTGTGCACAGAGGCTATGAAGATCTGGACTCCGGCCTTCTTTCTGGAGGTTCGGCTGTCAGCAATTCACCTCCCGGGAAAGGACAATGTCCTGGTGGGCTTCCTCATCAGGATCAGCCAGGGCAGCATGAATGGCCCTGAACAGGCTGGTGCTGGCCACATTCTTCAGGAGGTGGGGCACACCAGAAATAGATCTGTTCACTTCCGAAGAGAATCACCAGCTCCCTCTCTTCTGTTGCAGGCCTGTAGCAGTGGGCTCAGTCCCCATGGACTCCTGACTCTGGACTGTTCAGGGAAGTTCCTGTATGCCTTTCCTCTACTGCTGAGTTCTGTTGAAGGTAAGGAGCCAACAAGCAACCATGATGCTAGTGGTCCCAGACAGGGTCAGGCAGCCTTGGTGCTCCCGGCTCCTGCCCTTTCCACCAAACAGCCCATTTGTCTTCCACAGAGTCACAATCTGCTGTCCATCTCTCAGGGCAGATTAACCTTTCCGAACTTTAGATCACTGCACCTCAAGCCCTGGTTCTTGAGGGTTTTGAGTACTCTGATTTCCATATTTCAGAAGAGGTCTTCAAAGTCCCCAGGGTTCCAGGAAGCTGCTCACCAGAAAGGCCCATGCTTCCAAATGGAAAAGTTTTTTCCTGTGGTGTGCTCCCAAGCAGATCATCCCTTACCTGCAGACCTGCCCATACTTTTGGACTACTTGGTTCACTTGTAGGCCCTAGGACTCTGTCCTTCCACTCTTAAAGTGAACCTGGCAGCTATTTCTGCTTATATTTCAGCAGGTAGCAAGAAAATGGTGTCCTCACACCCTATTTTCATGGAATTCTCCAGGGTCTGCTGCGCTCGTGCCCCTATTAGGGAATCTTTTCTTCCACAGGATTTGAACCGGTATGTAGCCAAGCTCATGGAGCCTTTCTTTGTACCTATGGCTACTGCAGACTTAAAGTATGTCGCCAGGAAGTCAGTCTTCTGGTAGCCATAACTACTGCCAGAAGGGTGTTGGCTGCAGGCTCTCTCCACAGACCCTAACTATATTGTCTTCTGCATGGACAGGGTAGTCCTTAGGACAAACAGGAATTCCTTCCTAAGGTGGTGTCTGAATTTCATTTGACCAAATCCATCACCCTTCCTGTGTTCTGTACAGCAAACTCCAGTTCTGGTGAACAAACGCTCCACATTCTGGACGTCAAAGGGCACTTAGTTCCTATCTAGACCATGCAAAGGGTATCAGATCTTTCCACTCACAGCTGTTCCTCATCATGGCAAGGCGGGCAAATGTGGGCCAGCTACTAAAAGGACTGGTACTGCTGGATAGTATCCTGCACTCAATTCTGCTACACTAAAGCTGGCAAGCAGCCACCACAAGGCCTTAGGGCATATTCTACATGCAGCAGTGCTGCTCTGTGGCAGCTGCCAGGGATATTCCTTTGTTAGAAACTTGTAAAGCAGCTACCTGGAAAACTGTACACACCTTTACAAAGCACTGTTATCTGGATGTACAGTACAGAAGGGATACAAGATTTGGCACTCTTGTCTTACAAAATCTTTTCCTAAATAGGTTCTTCACCCAGCTTCCCAAGGTACTTCTTTATAGTCTGCATATGTTCAGCATAATGAGGATTTCTGGGGTGTGAAGAAAAATTACTTAACGAATATTGTTTCTTCCAACGGATCCTCACTATGCTTAAATCTCCCATCCTACCTCCCTTCCAGAACCAGGAAAAGGTTCCACAAGAATCAATGTTGTCTATTATTCAGTCATTGCTTGTTGTTTATGAACAGTTTCTGTGGTCTTCTAGTCTGCTGTGGCTTGACTTGGGTGGTCAGTATCTTGTTTTGTTAATTTTTTTTGTTTAGGTATAGTTTAGGATAGGTCAGGGAATTATGTGGCTATTAGCCAGTTGTCTTCGAAATAAATCTGACATTAGGCTGCAGAATGCAACGCCACTACAAGGCAGAGATTTGAAACACAGTTCGAAGTTCCATGATAAGAATATATTACACACTCTTCAGGGCAGCAAGACCTGGCAGGCTGACTGCATACGTTAAGCATAGTGAGGGATCTCTTAGAAGAAACAGTATCACTGTGGTAATTTTTTCTTGTCCGCGTCCTCCTCCATAGTCCAAACCTAGTGCACTGCGACCAGATTATTGAACAGGACAGAGCAGACACGGACTAGAGAAAACATGTACTCAGACCATGGATGAGATGTTACCCATTTATGGGGGAGAGCTCCCAGAAGTGGGACTCACCCCCCCACCACGGAAGATAAAGCTAAGACATGTGCATAATTCTGTTAAGCACACAGATGTATCGATTAAAGGATCTCAGGCCTTAACCGATATGCATGATAAATGAGTAGATGCCGCATACAAAACAGCCTTTGCCTAAAATGGAGCAAATCGGTGCACCTCCTGTGTCTTTTATAGTCTCCAGAGCCCTGAACTCATGGATTTTGGCTCTGGATAGTTTCATTCTCCCAATCTCTGAGGGGGCGAACATGTTACAGCTGGTATCCATGGCTTCCACCTTTCTAGGGCATGTCACAGTGGACAATTTATGAATGCCGTCATGCTCCACTTGTCACATTGTGTCAGACGTTGGATCGCAGACCAGCGTCAAAAAGCCAAACTGTTTAACCTGTTGTTTGAGGGAGGTTATTCAGATCTGACTTAAATGACATTTTAGAAAATATCCAAGATAAGTCAGAGTTGCAACAGAGAAAGTAAGTTCGATACCAAGGGACGAGGAGGCTGCCGCCAGAGGTAGTCTTAAGGTTGTTTTCTTCCCTTTCGGAATTTCAGAAAACAAAGGATTAGGGGAACCTATTCAGGGTTTAAGGGCAACAATAACAGAGGGTCTTTTGCCCAGAGGTGCAATGGGGGTGCAGGACGAAGAGGAGATGATTCTCAATTAAGGTATGCGGGTTCATCTCTGCGCCTCTTCCTTTGATGGAAGATTGCAGAACTTTTATATGAGTTGGGTCCAAATGACATTGGACGCATAGGTCCTAGAGATTCTGGCATTTGGTTACACAGTAGAATTTGCCGCAGTACCCACAAAGTGGAATGTCATGCGATCCCCTGTGCCAAAAGACCCAGTGAAGAGACAAGCGGTATCTCAAACCTTGGATCACATTGGACAGATTGGAGCTGTTGTTCCGGTGGTCCCAGTAAGGACGCTTGGGATTCTACTGAATTTACTTTGTGGTTCCCAAGAAGTCGGGGGTGTCAGATGAATTCTAGATCTGAAGCGTCTAAACAAGTTTGTCTGCCACACACCTTCACAGTGGAGTCCCTGTGGTCAATCATAAGGGCTGTCCAGCCAGGGGATTATCTAGCATCCATAGACCTGAATGATGCGTATCTACACATCCCCATTCACTGGTCTGACCAGAAGTTTCTCAGATTAGTGATTCAGGGTCAACCATGGGCTGGCAGTAGCACCCAGGGTGTTCTTGAAAGTCCTCCTAGTACTTGTGCACAACTGAGACAGGAAGGACAGCACATATATCCCTACCTGGACAACTTACTCATCTGAGCCTCATCTGCCCACAGGGCAAGGAAATCAGTGGCCAGGGCCCTGGAGATACTGGAGACACATGATGGGGTAGTTAGTGGGAAGAAGAGCTCCCTCAACCCATCACAGAGCCTGAGACACTTGGTTGTGGTGTTCAGGATGGACGAAGGGAAAGTTTTCCCCCCTCTGCAACTAGAAAGGGTACCCTGAGATGAGAGATTCAGTGGCTGAGAAGCTAGTCATAGGTCTCTGCTCATGTGGCCCCTTCAGAATGGGGTGCTAGCAACCTGGAACCCTTCCTCGAAGGACTACCAAGCCCTGATCCCACTTACTTGGCTACTTCGGTAATCACTAAATTGGTGGGAGTTCCGAGAACCTGACCAGATGGTCCCCATTAGATGCCCCCTCCAGTGTTGATTCTGACAACCGATGCTAGCCTGTTGGGCAGCGGCGTGGCCCTGGACCAATTTCCGGTCCAGAGCATCTGGATTGCACAGGAACAACAGCTCAGATAAACGTATTGGAGATGAGGGCAGTACGGCTTGTCCTTCGTTTTTCTCAATCTGGTTTGGTCAAAAGCCATAAAGGTAAGGTCGGACAATGCCACCACAGTGGTGTGCATAATCAAGGAGGCAAAAGAAGCAAGAAGATGTTAGCAGAAGCAATTGAAGTGCTACTGTGGACAGAGGAGAACCTGTTCTGTCTCTTGGCAGTTCCTCTGGCAGAAGAACTAAACATCCAGGCCAACTGGCTGAGTCGAGAGACTATTCATCCATGGGAATGGATGTTGAATCTAGAATTGTTTGACCTTCTGTGCAGGAGGTCGTCTGCCACAGATCAACTAATTTGCCTCAAGTCAAAATGCTCAGGTACTGAGGTTCTTCAGTGGATACCGGTGTCCACATGCAGAAGCAGTGGATGCTGTGTCCCAGATGTGGCATTTCTACATAGCAGATTTGTTTCCTCCTCTGTCTCTCCTCCCCAAGGTCATTCACAAAATAAGGCACTCAAAAGGAAGTTTTCACTGATAGCACCAGAGTGGCCAAGAAGGCCATAGTTCTCAGCCTAGTAAATCTAGCTTGGCATGCACTGTTTTGGCTTCCACTCCAGGGGGACCTTCTCTTCCAAAGACCCATTCAACATCCAAACCTAGAGGCAATGCAGCTGTCAGCCTGGCTGCTGAGAGGAGGGGATTGCTAAAATAGGGTTTTTCAAAGAAAGTAGTGGCTACCCGATTGCTGCCAGGAAAGTGTCTATGTCTACGTGTTATGATCTAGTGTGGAACACCTTCTCAGCTTGGGCCAGCATGAGAAGTATCAGGCCTTCTGAAGCCACGGTTCCACAAATTTTGGATTTTTTGCAGGCAGAAGTAGGACTAAGGGCTTGCATTGAGCACCCTGAGAGGTCAGGTGTTGCCGCTAGGAGCAGCACTGGGAACCTCCATGGGCTTGTCCCTTGAGACAAAACCAGGAGATTATACGATTTATGAGCTGTCAGCAGAAGTAGACCACTGTTTTGACTCCTGTACCCCTTTGGATATGAATCTGCTCAGTCAAGAGGATTGACGAGCTTCAGACCTTTTCACACAAAGTACCTTACCTTATCATTATCATAGGTATCCTAGGAAAATACAAGCCTACTGGGTTTTAAGCCCAAAATGGTTTGCCAAGATCAGATGGAATATCCCATAATGTTGATTTTAATGGCAGTATTCATCTAATTTCCTTTCAAAGATAGCCATGCTTCCACTATCCACTAATCTTACTTCGAGAGGGTTCCTTCAGTAGGTCATCACATATAGGACTGACTTCACCTGGCGTCGGGCCGCACGGCAGACTTTTCTAGTAATACCTGATGGGGGACCGCCCAACTGACGTCAGCGTGACTGTATATAGTGAGCGGTCCCCATGCCCGCCCACCAGTTCTTTCCCGCCATCGCCTCTTGTCAGTTGCATCGCAGACTTCAGTAGCAAACAAGAAAGTTTGTTCGCATCGGGTATGTTCCCTCACAGTTTTCCTCAAATTTATCGAAGTTTTTGATGTCTTCTCCAAAGAAAAAGTGCTCAGCTTGTGGCACGCAGATCCCGCACAAAGACCGTCATCAGCAGTGCGTTCTCTGCGTAGGCTCAAACCATCCTAGCTCCACCTGCCCTGATTGCCCGTCGTTCAACCAGGCCACTGAAAAACGGAAACAGCAGGCATTGGAGGCCTACCTTCTCAAATCTCGTCTGGCCTCCCTGGAGAAAAAGATGGAGCGCCTTAGGGATTCATCCGAAAAATCTTCCCCTTAAAAAAAAGCACAAGGAGAAGACTAGGGAGTGCCTTCGGGCCCACGGATCCACACCAGACTGTCCACAAGAAGGCCCATTTACTGTCAAGACAGAGGATAAGTCGGACAAGACTTCAGCGGGTAAGTAGGCTTCCGTGATCGAGCCGCTCCAGCCGGGTAAGTCGGCGCCTGCTCCTCTGGGGACCACGTGGCGGTCACTAAGTTGACTCCCCGGCTGGGGCAGTCCCCTGACCACGCGGCCCTGCCGCTAAGTCGGCTGTCTCTGATGACTGCACAGGCATGGTTCCCTTGTCGGGGCCTAACGGCACCTCAACGGCGTCCCAGCGGGACCAAGGGAGAGGCCTCTCTCCTCCTTCTGCTCGCCAGCGTCCTCCACCTCCTCCCTGGGCGTGTCCAGCGATCGTCTCTGAGAACCCGGTGAGCCTCTCAACATTGTCGGTACTTCTCCGCACTCCCCCTCGGGGGTCCCGGTTCAGGAGGCTCCTTCACGGCTGTCTTGCCTTCCTGTGGAGGCCCCTCCACCTTCCGGCGGGACACCGGCACCTCCCCAGATGCCAGTGATCCCGACGACAGTCCCTCAGCCGGGCCCAGTCGACAGGCCTTTACCTCTGGCCCCGACGCCAGACCCAACCCCTACGCCAGAGCTTCCTCGTCCGGTTCCGACGACTGCCCCTCCGACACTGGATCCTCTTCCAGTGCCGGATCGGGTCGTGCCGGTGCCGATGTCGGTCCCTTCGACGTGGACTGTCCCGACGCCAGATCCTCTGCCCATTTATACAACGGCGGGTCCGACGTGGGTTTCCCCAATGCCTGATCTGTCATCGAGAATGTACTCTAGGCCCCGAACTGTCCCCTATTACCCCTTTGGGTATCCTGGGGATCCCTACCTGGGGGGTTCCACTCCTGATTGGAGTCAATTTGGGCAGTTTCATGGATACAACCCATATTCCCCTTATATGGGTTTCCAGGGGTTTTATCACCCTCTGGTCACTCCCTCCTCCTCCTCCTCCTCCTTCATCCTCTCCCCCAGCCTCAACCGGCCCCTGCTCCCCTTCCTCTGGTGGTCCCGGATTTCAAGACCTTAATTTAGTCTTGGTGGCAGGGGGCCAGGTCAGAGCTGGTTACCGATCTAGAAGCCAGACTCCCGCAGCCACAGATTCCTAGATCCCCTTCCCCAAGCAGTTCTGTTTCAATCGTCCACATCTCGGGGAAGACTCAGCAGGACGTTTCTCATGGGATTTCCACTGCTCGGCCCTGTCGAAGAGGCAGATGACAGTTCCGGTGGGGAGGAGGGCCTGTGAGGACCTTGAGAATACGAAGGAAGAACCTCTCCAAAATCCTCCGAGGATCCTTCCTTTTCGGACCTCTTGAGAACCTTAAGAGATCATTTCGACTGGGAGTCTCAGGACCAGGATCCTATGCAGCAAAGACTGTGGAGCATCTGGATTTAGAGTCTCTGCCGTCTATTCCGGTCCCCCGCCCCCATGGATGGGTCTTCACCAAGACCTCACCACCACTGTCTGGCAGATGCCTCATTCGATCCTGGCTGTCCCCAAGAGGGCGGACAGGCTCTACCCGGTGCCCAAGGACGCACCTTTTTAAAACGCTCATCCTAAGGCAGACTCTGTTGTCATCTCGGCTGCTCATGACCGCTCCACAGCTCCCAAGCACATGAGCACAACACCTCTGGACAAGGAGTCGAGGCTGTTGGACCAGTTCGGGAAGAAGGTCTACTAGTCGGCCACGTGCGCCCTTAGATCCCTTAGTTACGTGGCCCACATGGTATCTCACCAAAAACAGACCATGGCCAGGCTAGAGGCGAGAGTCCAGTCTATGGACCCATCGCCCCTTAAGGAGGAACTTGCCAAGGATCTCCATCTCTCCAAGATCTCCTGTAGGCTTGCTCTTCGAGCCACCTACGACTCCGTCGATTCGGTGGCCCGTACCTCAGCAACTGCCGTTGCCCTTAGATGGCATTCCTGGCTTCATCTCTCTGGACTCGCCAACGAAGTCCAGTTGGCGATTCAGGATGCCCCCTTCAGGGGCTCAGTCCTTTTTGGGGGAGACACCAAGGACATTATAACAGATTTACAGGTCAAAGGTGTGGCCCTTAAATCTGTTAGGTTCTTATACCGATCGGGTGCTCAACATCGGCAGCCCTTTCGAAAATGGACCGGGAGGAGCAGCGGTCAAAAGCAGCTCAGGCGAGGCCGCCAAGGTAGTGTGGACCACCGGGAACTGCTACCCCTCCCGCCTCCCAAGAACCAGTGTTACGCCGTGGGGCCTCTCCCGAGCCCGCCACTTCTTGACTTCTTCGGCCCCATTGCACCCTCGGTCTCACGACGGGGAGCAGATGGGGGGGAGGTTCGCCCGCCATGTGCAGGAGTGCAGGGCGATCACTTCAGACGAGTGGGTCCTGCAGCTAGTTTCCGTCGGACACACCATCGAGTTTCTGGAGATTCCTCCAGATACTCCTCCTCGGAGGTCCTCTTATTCCTGGGACCAGGCTCTCCTCATTCGCGAGGAGGTCAACGTGCTCTTGCTCAAAGAAGCAATCGAGCCAGTTCCCTTAGGGCAAAGGGGAAAAGGGTTTTACTCCCATTTCTTCCTGGTTCCAAAGAAGACCGGGGACTTCAGACCCATTCTCGACTTGAGTCATCTCAGTCAGTATGTAGAGTACAAGAAGTTCCGCATGCTGACGCTCCAGAGCCTTCTTCCTCTTCTGTGGGAGAATCATTGGCTCTGTGCCCTGGATATGCAGGATGCCTACCTGCACATCCCTACCTTCCCCAGTCACCGCTGTTCCTCGTTTTGTTTCCATGGGAGCATTACCAGTTCTCGGGCTCCCTTGGTCTCGTTCGGCACTCCCGAGTTTTTACCAAATGCCTGGTGGTGGTGGTGGTGGGCGCTTCTACGCTGCAGGGTTTCTATGTGTTCCTTACCTGGACAACTGGCTGATTTTAGTGCTGTCCAGGGTTCTTTTATTGGAGCTCTATCTTCATGCTGGACCTCTTCAACTGACTCGGAATAACAGTCAGTGTCTCCGAGTCATCCCTGGTTCCATCCCAGAGACTGCAGTTCATTGGGGCAGTTCTAGATACAGTCCAGTGCAGAGCCTTCCTTCCTCCAGACAGAGTGGAGACCTTAATCAGCCAGGCTCATAAGTAGCCTCGCTCAGGACCATTCCTGCCTGGGAGGTCCTGCGTCTTTTGGGACTGATGACAGCGTCCATCACGACTGTTCCCCTAGCAAGGCTACACGAGAATCACCCAGTGGTCATTAAGGGTGCAGTGGGATCAGCTCCTAGACGACCTGGATCATCCGGTCTTGGTCTCTTCAGCGGTTCAAAGGGATTTACAGTGGTGGGAGAATCCCCACAAATCTCTCCCTGGGACTTCCATTCCGAAACCCTGCACCAGTAGCTACCCTCACCAAGGATGCCTCGAACATGGGGTGGGGGACCCATTTGGGGGATCATCAAGCTCAGGGCCTTTGGATAGGCCCGGAGACTTCTCTCCACATCAATGTTCTGGAACTCAGGGCGGTCTTATATGCCTTACAGGCTTTTCAGACCCTGCTACCCAAGGGAGCACTGATCCAAACAGACAATATGTCAGTAGTTTGGTACATCAACAAACAAGGAGGAACCCGATCCTACCCTCTGTGCAGGGAGGCGACTCGGGTGTGGAACTGGGCAGTCCAGCATCTTGTGGTACTGGTGGCCGTGCACGTCCCGGGCATTCTAAACGTCCTGGTGGACAGTCTCAGCAGAACTCGAACCCTTGCCCACGAGTGGGAATTGCATCAGGAAGTGGCGGACTCCATCTTACGGAAGTGGGGGCCGTTCAGAAATCGACCTCTTTGCCTCCCAATCCAATGCAAAACTTCCCAAGTTTTGCTCGCTCATTCTAGAGCGCAGTGCTTTCTGGAGCGACGCGTTATGTCTATTATGGACAGGGAAATATTTGTACGCTTTCCCTCCTTTTCCCATTCTACAGAGAGTTCTCCTCAAACTTCAAGCAGAGGGAGCAAGAATGATCCTTATTGTTCCTCTCTGGCCGAGACAAATTTGGTTCCCGCTGCTGCAGCAGCTTTCAAGGGAACTGCTGGTTCTACTTCCACTGACACACAACCTCCTGACTCAGGATCGGGGCAGGCTGGTTCATCTGGGGCTCAGGACCTTGCATCTTCATGAGTGGCTCCTTCAGACGTAGCGATTTCTCACTTTGGGGTCTCCTCTAAAGTGGCTCAGGTCCTCATCAAGGCCAGGAAACTCCAATCCGTTCCACTTATGCCATGAAGTGGAAGCAGTTTCGATCGGGCTTCCGGCTCAGGGTTGGGACCCTTTCTCCTGTTCAGCCCCTCAAGTCATGGAATACCTCCTTCATTTATCAGACTCTGGTCTGTCCTATTCTTCTTTGAAGGTCCATATCTCGGCCATTTCCACGTACCACGAGCTAGTGGATGGTAAACCCGTGGCTCAGTTGAAGGTCTCAAAGACCTTTCTGAAAGGCATCCTCCATCTGAAACCCCCAATCTGCAGCCCAACTCCACCATGGGATTTGGACTTCGTTCTGGAAAAGCTCACCCTGCTCCTTTCAAACCGGCCATGAGCTGTGATCTGCGCTTCCTTTCATGGAAGACGTTTTTTTCTGGTGACTATCACCTCCGCCCAAAGGATTTCGGAGCTTCACGCTCTAGTCTGCAAGGAGCCCTATTTGATTTTCCATAGGGACCAGACAGTCCTTCGGATGCATCTGAGGTTCCTTCCCAAGGTGGTATCGGAATCCACGCTGAACCAATCAGTAGAGCTTCCGGTTTACTACCTGTCCCCTTTAACAAGGGTAAGGCACTCCTTCACACGATGGATGTTCATTGGATCCTCCGGTGCTATACTCACCAGACTAAAGAGCTCCGCTCTTGTGATCAGTTGTTCGTATCCTTTGCCCCAAGTCGAGGGGCAAACCGGTTTCTAAACGGGGCCTTTCCAAATGGTTGGGCAACTGCATACAGTACTGTTACCAGAAGTACAATAAGCCTCTTTCGGGTTCCATAAGAGGTCATTCTACTAGGGGCATGGCTGCTTCTGCTGCCTACCTTAGGAACGTTTCCGCAGCAGACATCTATGCTGCTGCTACTTGGAGTTCTGGCCACACCTTTACCAAACATTACGCTCTGGACATTGATTCTAGGCGGAGGGCCGGCTTTGGATTAGCAGTCCTGCAGGGCCTTTTGTCCTAGGCTGGGTCCATGCTGGAATCCAGTTGTTCTGTTGGAGTTAGCTTCCTCCTCCCTAGTTTTCTCTTGGTCTCTCTCTGGAGGAACTGCTTGGTACTCTGTCCTATATGTGATGACCTAGTGAAGGAACTCTCTCGAAGTAAGATAGTACAGTTACGTAGGAATTTACCCTAACAGTAGATCTTCGAGAGAGGTTCCTTCAGTAGGTCATAATTTTCCCTCCCTCCTACCCCTCATTTTAGGTTTTACAGGGACTCCATTTCCTGTTCGCTTCTGCTGTATGGCCTTTTCCTGGCTCCAGCGGGAGAACTGGAGGGTGGGCGCGGGGACCGCTCACTATATACAGTCAAGCTGACGCAGTCACGTGACTTCGGTGGCGGTCCTCGCTATATTGCTAGAAAAGTTCGCTTTATGCGCCCAATGCCAGATGACGCCAGTCCCATATGTGATGACCCACTGAAGGAACCTCTCGAAGATCTACTGTTACAGTAAGTTCCTGTGTAACTGTACTTTTCTAACAGTAAGGAATTCCACAACTTAACCACTCTCTGATTGAACCAGTATGCTCTCTTTTTGTCGATATAAGGCCCCTTTCAGGTGTAATTCATGCTACTGGGTATCATAATATAAGTTCCTCGTCTCAAGTCCCAGACACTTTCATAGGTCATAATTCGAGAAGGCACTAAAACTAGGCAAAGATGGCCTTGCAAACGCCTGTATTCCAGTGGGAATCATTTTAAACTTTAACCTCTCATAACTTAAATGGGCCACAGCAGGGTTTTAAATAACTGGTAAAGCAGAGCAAAACGCTACTCAAAAGAGGGGTAACATACTAACATATTAAAATGCCAGCAGAATAGGCCTAACGGTCTCTTGAGTCTGCTCGATTTTCAGCACCCGCGCGGAGGGCCGATTTTGGTGTGCTCCCCCTTGGGTTATACTGTCCCCAGTCTCAGCTGTTCCACCTGTATTGGGCCTGGTCAGATTTACCCTCCCCCTGTACCTGTCCCATCCCCTCAAACCCGTCCCACAGTCTCCACCTCTGCCAGCTTCCTGGGCAGTGCATTCCATGGCCCCACCACCCTTTCAGTGAAATAACATCTCCTCCTCTTCCTCTGAGCTTGCCCTTCCAGCCTTGACCTCTCATTGCCCCACCCTCCATCCTTTGGAGCACCCTGACTGGGCCTCCTTACTGATCCTTTCATGTACTTAAATACCTCTGTCATGTCACCCTCTCCTCCAGGGTGCACATGTCGAACTCCTTGAGCCTCTCCTCATAGGTCCTCTTCCCCAGGCCCCAGATCATTTTGGTTACCTCCTTTGGACCCTCTCTAGGAGTGTAATGTTCCTCTTTAAATGTGGTCTCCAAACTGCACACAACACTCAAGTGTGGCCTAACCAAGCAGTTGTACAGTGGAAGGATCACTTCCGCCTTTCTGGAGGTAATCCCCCTGGCGATGCATCCCAGCATCCAATTTATCCTTGCCGCTGCCCTCCTGCAGGTCTCTGAGTTGTTCATTTTGACATCTACCACTACCCCCATGTCCCTCTCACCCTCCGTGACTTGAATTGTGTCTCCTCCCAGGGTATACCCCTGGCTTGGATTTCTGACTCCCAGGTGCAGAACCTTGCACTTCCTCGCATTGAATTTTAGTTTCCATTTTCCTGACCACCTTTCCAGAGCCTCCAGGGTCTCCTGCAAGGCCACCCTTCCCTCCTCCTCATCCACCTCTACACCCAGCTTTGAGTCATCAGCAAAGAGTCATCTCATTCCTGATCCCCTTCCTGATGTCTGAGGCATAGGTGTTGAACAGGCGTGGCCCCAACACTGACCCCTGGGGCACCCCACTAGTAACCCACCTTGGAGATGAGGCTAACCCTCCAACCACCACCTTCTGAGTATGCTCAGAGAGCCAATTTCCTATCCATCTTAACTGTCTCCCTACACCCATTTCCTTCAGCTTAGCCAGCAGGCCACTTCGGGGTACCGAATCAAATGCCTTGCTGAAGTCCAGAAAGAGACGCCCACTGGCTTACTCTGGTCCAGGGCCATCGTCACCCAGTCATAGAACTCAACAAGGTTTGTCTGGCATGATCTTCCCGGCGTAAAAGTATGCTGCCTATCGTCCAAATACCCAGTTTTCTCCAGTAACCCCCCTAGCCTTTTCTTGACAATACCCTCCATCACCTTGCTGACCACTGATGTCAGGCTAATGGGCTTGTAATTTCCCGCCTCCTCTCTTGACCCCTCCCCCTTGTGGATCAGCACGACATTGGCCACCCTCCAGTCTTGGGGCACCCACCCAGTCCTCAGAGAGATGTTGAAAAGCTTCGCTAGAGGGACTGCCAGGACATCTGCCAGTTCCCTCAGCACCCTGGGATGTATCTCATCTGGCCCAGGTGCTTTCTCCATCCAAAGGGACCCCAGGGCTTCCCTTACTCTCTCTACCGGGATTTCAGCCTCACGTCCTCCCCCTTTTCACCCTGTAATGCTGGCCCCCCACCTGTCTGTGGTGACCACTCCCTTTCCCCAGACCCGTCAGGGCCCCGATCTGTACCGGTCCCACCCCTTCCTCCGGTTTGCCCCCGCTTACCATGCTAAATGCTAACCATTTCCAAAAATGCGTAACAGTAGACTGCTAACCATTTTTTCCACCAGTGAGTCTATGGCACAGTAGACAAAATTAATAAAATTATATATATTTTAAAATTTTACTAACCATTCTCTGCCATGCTGTGCAGTTTTACAGCTGATTAGTACTTTCACGTGTAAAACTGCTAATCAATTTTTTCGGCTTATTTAATACCATGCATAGATGTAACCATCTTTGTGGCCCTTCGCTGACTTTTTTTCTAACGATCATATCAGCCTTACTACCTGGGTTCCAAAACTGGGCCCCATATTCCAGATGAGCTCTGACCAGTGGTATACAGGGGCAATATAACTTTCATAAATCTGTACTATGGATATGTCTCCTAATATTTGTTAAGATCATATTCGTGTGGTTGGCCACCACCACCATGTGGCAATTTTTTTTTAATCCAGATTACTTGATATTGTAATGCATAAATCTCTCTTCCTCAGTCACTCTTAATACTTTTCCATTCAACTTATATGCATTTCTCCCATTGCTCCTACCAAAATGCTTTACTGAGCTTTTTCATCATTAAAGTTCAACCTACTTTTCCTTGCCCATCGCTCTATTTGTGTTGGCGCCTCAGAAAACCAAATAGCATCTTCATCTGTATTAACAGTTCCCCTAGTTTAATGCCATCCGTGAATTTAGACTGCCATGTGCTTTCAAACCATGGTACTATAGACCACATAGTTTAACTCCCTCAGCCCCATAGTGCGTGTGTGCATCAGGAAAATTCCTCTAGTCCCCATAGTGCGTATGTAAGTCAGGTATTCACTTCTTCTCATCCCCAGAGCGCATATGTGTCCTGCACTTTATGCACTTTCTGGATCTACCAATCAGGGATAAGGTTATTGGAAAGTGCAGGTCGGTAGGAAACATTCCTACCTACCAGAATACAGACTTTAAGATAGGGGTCACCATTGAGTTAAATAGAGTAAATTACTTTTTTTTTTTAGGTTTTAATTTGGGCTGAAAAGTGAAGAAAATGCTATTTTTCCCCAGTACTAGAAGCGTGGGTCCCCGATTTGAAAGCTCTTTTCATTGTGAAAATTAGTATGCAGGTGTCTGGGAGCTAGGAGGTGTACTTTTTGTTTTCGTTTTTTGGGATAAAAAAAGTGTAAAACTGTGATTTCCCTCCATTTCAGGTACTGTTTAAAAAAAAAATTGTAAATGCTAGAAACGTGTGTGACCCGTCATTTGAAAGGTCTCTTTAATGTGGACAATTATGCTGGTGTCTGGGGTCTAGGAGGTGAACTTTTTATGATGTATGTTTTTATTTGGGAACAAAATGTAAAAAAATGCTCTCTTTTTTATCATTTTAGGAACTGTAAAAAAAAATTTACAAATGCCACTAACATGAGTGTCCATCATTTTAAAGCTCTTGTTGTTGTGAACATTTTCCGTGCAGGTGTCTAGGGGCTAGGAGGCATACCTGTTAAGTTATTGTGGTTTGTGCATCATGTGGGCACTTGTGCAGAGCATTTTCCAATTCAGTCGGTTTACTGGTGTTGTATTGGCACATGCCTTAGTTTATGGTCTGTTTTATTATGTAAAACAGCTCAGAAATACTCTAAACTATGGCAGTGTAATGCACAGATGTTGGTGTGATGGAAAACCATCATACAACAGACATGTCACTTAAGGTTTTTTTTTTTTAAGAAAAAATGTAAATTGTTATTACATGCTCTGTGGAAAAGAAAAAAAGTGAATTCTACCAACGTGACCCTCATTTAAAGATTTTTTATTGTGAGCAAACTGTTGTAAGTTTTGTGATGGGAGTTACACTTTTTAGTTATTTATACTTCAAGTCGGAGTGTTAGCATTTTAACTCCGAACATTCTAACTGCTCAGGAAAACAGCATTTATTAGGAATACAGCACTCACTCACGATTCCATTCTAGAGCTGAGTGAGTTAAACAGGCATGGACCCACTACCAACCTCTGCCCATCCCAATAATTAACCACAAATTGTGACTTTGTTTCCTTCCAGTAAGCCATGAGTTGATCCACTTTACTGTTTTTATCTAATCCAGTTTTTCGTAACACTTCAATTAATTTATCATGAAGTACCTTGTCCAAAGCTTTGCTAAGATCCATGTATGCCACAGCCACAGAATGACCCATATCTAGTGCTCTGCTGACCCTGATGTAAAACTATTACAAATTAGTCTGGCACGATCTGCCTGAAGTGAACCCATGTTATACTACGTCCCTCAATCTTTCCCCAACACCGATGTCCGGCTAACCGGTTTATAATTTTTACATTCTTTTCTTGATCCTTTTTTAAAAATAGGAATAATTGTGGCTTCCTTCCAGGCATCAGTCACCAAGCCTTTATTAAGTTTCTTGAAGTATTCTAGTGATGGGGCCTGCTAGCTGATCTACCAGCTCTTTCACCCCTCTCGGGTGGACCCTGTCAGGGCCTGGGGACTTATTAGGGTTTACGCTTTGTAACCTTGCTTTGATATCCCCAACATCCGCCATTATCCCTGATATATTTATATCAAAATCCCCCAAAGAAATATTGCTTGACTTGTTGTTAAATACTGAACAGAAATATTCATTAAACTTATCTGCTATCTGTCCTCCATCCATGATTACTGTACCATTTCCATCATCAGTAGGACCTATCTGTACCCTATTATTCCTCTTTTCATTGATGTAATTATAGAAGGCCTTGTGGTTATCCTTACCCTTGCTGCCAGTGTTATTTCGTAATCTCTCATTGGTTTACAAATACTGCTTTTGCACTTCTTGGCCAGTACGTTATGTGCATGCGTTTTTTGTCATTGGAATTTTTGGCTGGTACACTTTTTTAAATCTTTGTAAGTACGATCTGTTTTTAGACATTTATGTACATACTGAGCAGAATAACCTTTATTCTAGGGACATGGATATGTTCAATCCACACTTACTGGCAGGTTCCTTGCCACTTTAAATCTTGCCGGAAGGTCTTTAAGCTGGCTTCTCCCACCCACCCGGGTGATAAAACTCTCGGCTCCGCCCCATGATGCCAGATCTTCCTTACCGCTTGGAAGCTCAGGTTCCCTCCTTTGCGCTCTGCGCTTTAGGCCTGGATCCTAACTCTTCGGTTAAACCGAAACTTATCTTAAAGTTTACAAGACTTCTGTCTTTTTCTTCCTTCGTGGATGCAATGGACAAGTCGACTCCCGGATTTCGGCGGTGCCCCTATGGGCGAAGATCCCGGACCGATCCGCACTCCATGTGCGTTTACCGCCTTGTGCTCAAACACAATTCGCAGGCCTGCGACTTGTGCAAGCCCTTCTCTGCCACGGTTCTTGAGGATCGCGCTGCCAGATTGCAACTTGGGCGCCCTGTGAAACGTTATCCTCTGGTAAAGTTGAAGGAGGCCCGTTGGGCGGTGTCCTCGGCGGCAGGCTCGGCTGAACAGCTCTAACAAATGATCGCCCTCGAGGAGGAGGCGGCTCAGGCTGCATCAACTTCTTCGGTCGCGGCATTTATCCCGCTCTCTTCGGGCTCCTCCTACATGGCTTCGTTCAAGGAGCTTTGTCAGTCCCTCTCCACCAAAGGAGAGGGGCCTTTGGGGCATTTCTCTGTCCAAGAAGAAGGACTCAGGTAGTCCTACCACGACGTCAGTGGGAGCAGGAGAGGTCCCTTTCCCGGATGATCGCACTCTACTTCAGTCAAGGTTGTGGCTAAGGCTGCTGGCTTCATGGTGTCCCTGTCAGGTCAGCCGGCTGAGACACCCGTCGCTGCAGTCGAGATTTTCTCGACCTGTCGGACGGGCTGTCGACTGGAGAAGCCGACAACCCTTCCTCACCGGTTCCCCAGTGGAAACCGAGGACTTTTCTGTGCCAGAGTCCCGGTTAAGGTCCCTGAACCGAGGGAGGAGCGGGTTTCCCCCGCTCCCTCTCAGACCCACCCTTGAAACACCGAGGTCTCTGTCTCGACCTCTTCTCGGTCCAGCGCATCCCTCTGACATCAGCGGTCTTGGTCTCAGCACAGAGGAAGCGGGCACTGCTCATCCTTGCCTTCGTCCTCTTTGGAGGATAGGCTCGGCGCCAAATTGAGTCAGCCTCACGAGGATCTGATGTGGCAGCAGCTCCTTTGACCGGGAACAAGCCGACTCCGTCGCCTTCCCCGGCCATTAAGTGGCTGTCACCAGAGCGGCCGAAACAACCCCTCGTTGTAATCGTGGAGCCGAAGCTGGCACCGGTTGTTCGGCCGAAACCAGCTGCACCACCCATTGTGGTGGAACCCCCGCCTCCACAACCTGAAACTGGGGCACCGACCAAAGATTCTCGGTCGGGTCAGGGTTTGCACCATCGGTTGTCGATTACCCTCACTCCCGATCGACCTCGGCAAGTGGAGGGTGGCTCAGGCCCTCGGCAGCTGTTTGCAGACTCCTCAGAGTCTGACGATGATTCCTCGCTGTTCTCCAGGCCCCTCGACCTGGAGTCCACTGGGAGTCAGTCGGTGTACCAGAGCCCATCCTCATTCCTGGGAATGCTTCGGCTCATCTCAGAGTCTACTGTGATGAAGCTCGAACCCATTTCAAAGCGGGCCAAGTATCCCCTCACGGAGATGCTGGACCGAGGTGATTCCCCCAGAGAGGCCTTTCCGGTGGCCGAAGCCATTGTTGGCCTGGCTCTGGAGCTATGGCAACGGCCAGCTTCTTGTCCAGTACCTTCGGCCAGGAAGGCCCGAAAGTATGCCATTCCCACTGGTTCACTCTCCGGATTTTCGGAGCACCCCTCTGCGGAGGGGCTTGTGACCGACAGTGTTTTCCAGCGCTCCGGAAACGCTCGGGACGTGGACAAGCCACCCGATAAAGAGTTCAAGAAACTGGACTACTCCGGGCGTAAAGTCTATGCTGCGTCCTCCTTAGGCCTTCGTCAGGCCAGTTCGGCTGTTCTGATGGCACACTTTTCCCACGCCCTTTTGGGCTCCTTGGATGAGGTGATTCCTCATCTCCCGGCTGACCTCCAGACTACGGTCAAGCAGGTGCGGGATCAGGGAAGGGCGGTTGCTAAGCAACAGCTCCAAACTGCCTTAGACATTGGAGACTCTTGTGCCCGGTCAATAGTGGCCATGCACCGCAGAGCTTGGCTTCGGATCTCCACTTTCACAGCGGATACCCAGCACAAGCTGGCAGATGTTCCCTTCCTGGGTATCGACTTGTTCGGTCCCCGAGTGGTGGGTCATCTGCAGAGGATCGAGAAGTCCAGTGACACCTTGGACTCGGTCATGTCTGCCCAGAAGGACAAAGGCCACCAGCAGCAGCGTAAGCCCTTTCGGCCTTCTGCCGCTGCGGCACGTCCGGCTCAGCAACACCAGCATCAGGGCCAGCAGGCTCGCACTTGGTACCCCAAAGCCAAGCCTGCAGCTTCCTCCAGCAGGAAGCCGGGGAAGGTCAGGAGGCCCCTAGGCCGGTCCTTCCTCAAGTCTGCCGATGGCGGGTTGAGGGTGTCGCCCAACCTCGTCACTCCTCCTGGTTCTCTATGGGGACGGCTCAGTCACCTTTCCACCTGGTCCGATATCACCACGCTGGAAGTGATAGGAAAGGGTCTGACTCTGGAATTTGAGCAGGCCCCACCTATCGAGCCGTCGCCCCACGGGGGGCTATGCGGTCCGCAGCCTCTCTGTCAGCTCGTCAAGCCGACATTGCCCTTCTCCTCCAGAAGGAGGTGATCAGGGAGGTGGCGGATCCTCCACCAGACCCAGGGTTTGTGTCCAGGTATTTCCTGGTCCCAAAACGGACGGGGGCTGGCGCCCCATTCTAGACCTACATGACCTGAACAAGTTCCTAAGTTCTCGAACCTTCAGGATGGTCACTCTGGCTCTGATCATTCCATCCTTGGAGCGAGGTGTGTGGTTCTGTTCTCTGGACCTCCGGTATGCGTTCTTTCAGGTCCCAATCCGTCCGTCCCACCAGCGATTCCTCTGCTTCAGGGCAGAGGGGTCCCTTTACAAGTTCCGGGCCATGCCCTTCGGCCTCTCTCCAGCTCCCAGGGTCTTCACCAAATGCATGGCAGTGGTGACAGCATTCCTCCTGTGGCGAAGGGTCCGGGTGTACCCTTACCTGGATGACTGACTGATTGCAGCCCCCTCCAGACCGGAGGTGGAGCGGTCCAGGGATCTGGCCCTCCAAGTCTGCTCTCAGATTGGCCTCCTCATCAACTAGGCCAAATCGGAACTCGTGCTAGCGCAGGTGATTCAGTTCATCGGGGCAGAGCTCGACTCTGTTCAAGCCAGAGCACGGCTCCCGGTGCACAGGGCTGAGGTTCTTTCCTCCTCTGCCCAATCATTTCTGGTTGGGCAATTGCGCCCTGCCCGGGACTTCCTGCGCCTCCTGGGCCTCATGGCAGCCTGCACCAGAGTAGTCCATTGGGCCCACTGGCACATGCGTCCCCTTCAGTGGGGGCTGGCCTGCCAATGGTCACAGCGCTCCGGTCCTCTGGACCAGCCAGTGATAGTGACCCAGGAGATGGGGAACGCTCTTCAGTGGTGGATCGTTCTGGCTCATCTGCAGGAGGGTATCCCGTTTGTCCGCCCAGAGCCGACGGTCACTCTAATGACCGACGCCTCTCTGATGGGTTGGGGTGCCCATCTGGGGGAGCTCAGAGCGCATGGCCTCTGGTCCCCTCAGGAGTCTCGATGCCACATCAACCTGCTGGAGCTTCGAGCGGTTCGACTAGCCCTCACCGCCTTCGCTCCGTTTGTACGGGGTCAAGTGGTCCAGGTCCAGATGGACAATACCACGACCATGTACTACCCAAACAGCCAGGGCGGGATGCGCTTCTTGCCTCTGTGCAAGGAAGCCTCTGCACTTGGTCTCTCGTGAGCAGACTGGAGGCAGATCTCCTAGCCATCCATGTGACAGGAGCCTCCAACACTATGGCCGATGCCCTAAGCCAGATGTATCTCACGAGTGGTCTCTCCTGCTGGAGGTAGTACACTATCTGTTCTCCCACTGGGGCATACCTCAGGTGGACCTGTTTGCCTCCAGGGAGAATGCGAAGCTGAGGCTGTTTCATGCCCGCACCCCTCAGCAGGGCTCGCTGCAGGAGGATGCCTTCTCGAGGCCGTGGACCCCAATCCACAAGGTGCTTCTCAAGGCGAAGAGGGACAAGGCGCAGGTGATTCTGGTAGCCCTAGACTGGCCCCGCCAGTTCTGGTATCCAGATCTCCTCAGCCTCGGCTCCAGGTTCCCTAGGTGGCTTCCAGCCTGCCCAGACCTGATCACAGTCAACCAGGGGAAGGTTCTCCACCCGGACCTTCAATACCTGCACCTAACAGCGTGGTTCCTGAGTGGCTAGAGTTCCAGGCCTTGGGTTTTTCTGACGAGGTCCTCAGCATTGTTGAGGCATCCCATAAGGAGTCGACCAGAAGATGCTACGCCTTCAAATGGAAAAGATTCTCCATTTGGTGTCAGGACAAGGGGTTGGACCCTTCTTCCTATTCCTTGGCTAGCATCCTGGACTACCTGTGGTCCCTTTCTCAGCTAGGGTTTCGGTCGACAATCCTTAAGGTGCACCTGGCAGCCATCTCTGCTTACCAGGCATGGGCTGGCAAGCAGTCGGTGGTGCAGGAGAAGGTGGTCGGGTGCTTTTTCAAAGGCCTTGATCACATATCCCCTCTGGTTCGAGAACCTCCACCTCTGTGGGATCTACTGCTGGTATTGGCTAAGCTCATGGGCAAGCCATTCGAACCGATGCACAGGTGTGACATCTCTCACCTGTCATGGAAGACCTCCTTCTTAGTGGCTATCACGTCAGCCAGAAGGATGGGAGAGCTCCAGGCGCTTTCCATCGAGTCTCCCTATTTGGTCTTCCACAGGGACAAGGTTGTCCTGCGCCCCCACCCGAAATTCCTTCCGAAGGTGGTGTCGGAGTTTCACCTTAACCAGGTGTTGACTCTGCCGGTGTTCTACCCCAATCACACCTCGGAGGCTGAATATAGGCTCTATACTCTGGACCCTAGAAGAGCGCTTTCTTATTATAAGGAGCGGACGGCTGAAGTTCGGGGAGAGGTTCGCCAGCTGTTTGTCACCTACGCTGAAGCCGCACCTGGCAGACCTGCAGCCAAGCGGACGATAGGCAGGTGGGTCACCTCCTGCATAGATCTCTGCTATAGGTTGGCGGGCATGGAGCCTCCCAAAGGGTAAGAGCTCATTCTACCCGCCATACTGCTGCATCGGTGGCTGCTTCCAGGGACGTCCCTATCCAGGAAATCTGCAAGGCTGCTACCTGGAAGTCAGCACACACCTTCATTACCCACTACCACATCGACCTTGAGTCACGCCGGGATGCTGGTTTTGGGACCATGGTTCTCCAGTCCTTATTTCCCAAGTAGGGGGTGTGCGCCTTGCCTCCCTCCTCCTGGAGAACTGCTAGGAGTCTGCCAGTAAGTGTGGATTGAACAACATATCCATGTTCCTAGAAATACAGGTTCTAGGGACATTGATATGTTGTTCATCCACACTTATTGGCAGGTTCCTTGCCGCTTTAAATCTTGCCGGAAGGTCTTCAAGCTGGCTCCTCCCACCCACCTGGTGGTAAAACTCTCGGCTCTGCCCCATGACGCCAGATCTTCCTTACCGCTTGGAAGCTCAGGTTCCCTCCTTAATGCGCTGTGATTAAGACTGGTTCCTAATTCTTCAAAAGTTCGAAATTAAAAAGTTTTTGCTAAAAAGACTTCGGTCTTCTTCTCCTCTCGGCTGCGATGGACAAATCGACCCCCGGTTTTCGGAGGTGCCCTTGCGGGCAGAAGATGTCTAGGACGGATCCGCACTCCACGTGCGTCTACTGCCTGGGCCTTGAGCACGACCCGCAGGCCTGCGACTTGTGCTCTTCCTTTTCGGCCTACGTCCTTGAAGACCGTGCTGCCCGATTACAACTGGGGCACCCCGAGAAAAGAATTCCACTGGTGAAATCTAAAGAGGCCCGATTGGCGGTGTCCGCGGCGGCGGGCTCGTCGGATCAGCTCGAGCAGATGATCGCCCTCGAAGAGGAGGCGCGGTCGCTTCTACATCGGGCTGCGATTTGTCCCGCCTTCCTCGTGCCTCGCACTCAGCTTCTTTAAGGAGCTTTGTCTGACCTCTCACCAAAGGTGAGGGTCCAACTTCTTCGGACCTTTTCCAGGTCCAAAAGAGCAAAGTAAGTCTCCGTCAGTTTGGGAACGGGAAAGATCCCTCCTTTGTCGACAGTCGACTTCGTCGACCCTCAGCTTCGCCACTGGCTTCACGGTGTCCCCGCCAGGCCAGTTGACTCAAGACTCCGCCGACGCGTCGAGATTTTTCCTCGACCGCTAGACGGGTTGTCGGCTGGAGAAGCTGAGAATCCTCTCCCGGTTCCCCGGTGGGAGTTGAGGATCCCACCGCCTGCCTGTGCCTCCGGTTCCGGAGCCTCATGGGATCATCCGAGCTGAGGGAGTGCCGATTCGACACTTCTCCCGCCTTCCTCGGCCTAGTCGAGACTCTCGGTCCCGTCCTCGACATCCTCGCTGTCCAACCGATCCCGCCGTCATAGGCGGTCTCGATCTCTGCACCAGCTGCAGCGGGCGCCGCTTCTTCCTCTTCCTCGGATGAGGGGAGGCTTTGGCGCAAGTTGCGTCGGAGGTACGAGGAACTTATGTGGCAACAGCTCCTTTTGACCGGGAATAAGCCGACCCAGTCGTCTTCCCCGGCCATTAAGTGGCTGTCACCGGAGCAGCCGAAACAACCCCTTGTTGTAGTCGAGGAGCCTGTTCTCAGGCCGGTTGTTTGGCCAATTCCAGCTGCCCCACCGATTCTGGTGGAACCTCCGCCTCCACAGCCATTAGTTGGAGCACCGACCAAAAATTGTCAGTCGGCTTTGGTTTGCCTCATAGGCTGTCTGTCACCCTCACTCCCGATAAACCTCGGCAGGTGGAGGGTGGCTGAGGCCCGAGACAGCTCTTTGAGGACTCTTCTGAGTCCGATGATGGTTCCTCCCTCTTCTCCAAGCGCATCGACTTGGAGTCCTCGGGAGGGCAGTCAATGGACGGTAGCCCTTCGTCCTTCTTAGGGTTGCTTCGACTCATCTCGGAGTCCACCGGGATGAAGCTCGAACCCGTTTCTAAACGGGCCAGGTATCCCCTCAAGGAGATTCTGGACCGAGGGGATTCTCCTACGGAGGCCTTTCCGGTGGCCGAAGCCATAGTGGGTCCGGCCTTGGAACTTTGGCAGCGTCCTGCTTCCTGCCCTGCGCCTTCGGCCAGGTTGGCCAGGAAGTATGCGGTCCCTACCGGTTCCCTGTCCGGTTTTTCGGAACACCCCTCAGCCGAGGGGTTGGTTACCGACAGCATTTTCCGGTGTGCTGGGAACGCCAGGGATGTGGACAAACTTCCCGACAAGGAATCCAAGAAATTGGATTATGCCGGGCGAAAAGTCTATGCTGCGTCCTCTCTCGGCCTTCGTCAGGCCAGTTCGGCCGTCCTCATGGCACATTTTTCTCACGCCCTATTGGGCTCCCTGGATGAGGTTGTCCCTCATCTTCCCGCAGATCTGCAGACTACGGTCAGGCAGGTGCGGGACCAGGGCGGGGCAGTGGCTAAACAGCAGCTCCAGACTGCGTTAGACATCGGGACTCATGTGCCAGGTCTGTGGCGGCCACAGTGGGCATGCATCGTCGGGCTTGGCTGAGGATATCCACCTTTACCTCGGATACCCAGCACAAGTTGGCGGATGTTCCCTTTTTGGGGACTGACCTCTTCGGCCCTGGGGTGGAAGGTCACCTGCAGAGGATCGAGAAGTCCAGTGCTACCTTGGACTCTGTCTCTTCCGCTCAGAAGGACAAAGGCCGCAAGCCACAGCCTAAGCCCTTTCATCCTTCTGCGCCCGCCCAGCAATGTCAGGGCCAGCAGGCTCGACCTTGGTATCCCAAGCCGTCGGCTTCCTCCAACAGGAAGCAGGGAGGTAAAAGCCCATGAGGTCCCTCGGCCGGTCCCTCCTCCAAGCCTGCCCAGTGACGGGCTGAGGGGTGTCGCCCCCATCCCTGTCACCTCACCCCTGGTTCCCCCCATGGGGGGACGGCTCAGACACTTCCTTTCCTCCTGGTCCGCTGTTACCACGGACAGGTGGGTACTGGAGGTGGTGGGAAAAGGCCTACCTCTGGAATTCGAGCAGGCCCCGCCCTTCAGAGCCGTCGCACCTCAGGGGGCCTCGGGGCCTGCAGCCTCACTGGCGGCTCGCCGAGCCAACATCGCTCCTCCTCCAAAATGAGGTGATCACGGAGGTGGAGGACCCCCTTCAGACCCGGGTTCGTGTCCAGGTATTTCCGGTTCCAACGACGGGCTGGCGCCCATTCTCGACCTACACGACCTGAACAAGTTCCTAAGGTCTTGAACCTTCAGGATGGTCACCTGGGCAGATAATACCATCTCTGGAACACGGGCGGTGGTTCTGCTCTCTGGACCTACAGGATGCGTTCTTTCATGTCCCTATCCGTCTGTCACATCGAATTCCTCCACTTTCGAGCGGAGGGATCCTCTTCGAGTTCGAGCCATGCCTTCGGCTTATCTCCAGCTCCCAGGGTCTTCACCAAATGCATGGCAGTGGTGACAGCATACCCTCTTGGCGCCCAGGGGTCCGGTGTGCCTTACCTGACGATTGGCTGATAGCAGCCTCCTCCAGACGGAGGTGGAGCGGACCAGAGATCTGGTCCTCCAGGTTTGTTTCCCGAGTTGGCCTTCTCATCAACGAGGCCAAGTCGGAACTCGAGTCAAGCAGGTGATCCTTGTTCATCGGGGCAGAGCTCGACTCTCTTCGAGCCAGAGCACGGCTCCCGCGGACAGGGCCGAGGTTCTACCTCCTTTGCCCAATCATTTCTGGTTGGGCAATTGCGCCCTGCCCGGGACTTCCTGCGCCTTCTGGGTCTCATGGCGGCCTGTACCAGCGTGGTCTGTTGGGCCCGCTGGCACATGCGCCCCCTTCAGTGGGGACTGGCCAGCCACTGGTCACAACGCTGCGATCCTTTGGACCAGTTAGTGATAGTGACCCAGTGGTGGACTGTTCCATTCCATCTGCAGGAGGGCATCCCGTTTGTCCGCCCCGAGCCGACGGTCTCTCTATCGACCGACGCCTCTCTGATGGGTTGGGGTGCCCATCTGGGGGAACACTGAGTGCACGGCCTCTGGTCCCCGCTGGAGTCCCGATGCCACATCAACCTGCTGGAGCTCCGAGCGGTCCGCCTAGCTCTCACCGCCTTTGCTCCGTTTCTCCGGGGTCAAGTGGTCCGAGTCCAGATGGACAATACCACGACCATGTACTACCTGAACCGCCAGGGCGGGACGCGCTCCATGCTTCTATGCAAGGAAGCTCTCCGCATTTGGTCACTCGTGCGCAGCCTGGAGGCGGATCTCCTAGCCATTCATGTGGCAGGAGCCTCCAACACCCTGGCCGATGCCCTGAGCCGGATAGGGGCTGCATCTCACAAGTGGTCTCTCCTGCCGGAGGTAGTACAAGATCTGTTCTCCCACTGGGGCACACCTCAGGTGGACCTGTTTGCCTCCAGGGAGAATGCGAAGCTGAGGCTGTTTCATGCCCGCCCCCCTCAGCAGGGTTCGCTGCAGGGGGATGCCTTCTCGAGGCTGTGGACCCCGCTCTCTTACGCCTTTCCCCATTTCCTTGATTCACAGGGTGCTTCTCAAGACTAGGGGACAAGGCGCAGGTGATTCTGATAGCCCCAGACTGGCCCCGCCAGTTCTGGTACCCAGATCTCCTCAACCTCAGCTACAGGCTCCCGAGGCAGCTTCCAGCTCGCCCGGACCTGCTCTGTCAATCAGGGGAAGGTGTTCCATCCGGACCTTCAATCCCTGCACCTGACGGCCTGGTTCCTGAGCGGTTAGAGTTCCAGGCCTTGGGTCTTTCCGACGAGGTCCTCAATGTTGTTGGGGCATCCCGTAAGGAGTCGACCAGAAAATGCTACGCCTTCAAATGGAAGAGATTCTCCTTTTGGTGTCAGGGCAAGGGCTTGGACCCTTCCTCCTGTTCTGTGGCAAGCATTTTGGACTATTTATGGTCCCTTTCTAGTCAAGGGCTTAGGTCGACGACCCTAAAGGTGCACCTGGCAGCCATCTCTGCTTACCGGGCGCAGGCTGGGAAGCAGTCGGTGGTGCAGGAAAAGGTGGTGCGGCTTTTCAAAGGCCTTGATCACATTTCCCACCGTGCGAGAACCTCCACCTCCGTGGATTTACTGCTGGTACTGGCAAAGCTCATGGGCAAGCCATTCGAACCAATGCACAGGTGTGATCTCTCACCTGTCGAGAAGACCCTTCTTGGTGGCTATCACGTCAGCCAGAAGGATGGGAGAGCTCCAGGCGCTTTGCATCGAGTCTCCTTACCTGGTCTTCCACAGGGAGAAGGTTGTCCTGCGCCCCCACCCGAAATTCCTTCCGAAGGTGATGTCGGAGTTTCACCTTAACCAGGTGCTGACTCTGCCGGTGTTCTACCCCAATCACACCTCGGAGGCCGAATATAGGCTCCATACTCTGGACCCTAGAAGGGCCCTCGCTTATTATAAGGAGCGCACGGCTGAAATTCGGGGAGAGGTTCGCCAGCTGTTTGTCACCTACGCTGAAGCCGCACCTGGCAGACCTGCAGCCAAGCGGACGATAGGCAGGTGGGTCACCTCCTGCATAGATCGCTGCTATAAGTTGGCGGGCATGGAGCCTCCCAGAGGGATAAGAGCTCATTCTACCCGCCATACTGCTGCATCGGTGGCTGCTTCCAGGGACGCCCTATCCAGGGAATCTGCAGGGCTGCTACCTGGAAGTCAGCACACACCTTATTACCCATTACCACATCGACCTTGAGTCACGCCCGGATGCTGGTTTTGGGGCCTCTGTTCTCCAGTCCTTATTTCCCAAGTAAGTATTGGGGTGCGCCTTGCCTCCCTCCTCCTGGAGAACTGCTAGAGTCTGCCAATAAGTGTGGATGAACAACATATACCATTCCTAGAACTCCTGTTACAGGTGAGTAACCTGGATTTACTGTATTGTGGAGTTTAGGGAATGGCATGTTGCCCATCCACAACCCACCCAACCTCCCCGGCTTCGACACACAACCTGGCTTCCAGCGGGCTAGATCTAGCATCATGGGGTGGAGCCGAGAGTTTTATCACCCGGTGGGTGGGAGGAGCCAGCTTGAAGACCTTCTGGCAAGATTTAAAGCGGCAAGGAACCTGCCAGTAAGTGTGGATGAACAACATATACCATTCCTAGAACTCCTGTTACAGGTGAGTAACCTGTATTTCCTGCTTGGTGTGCAGTTATTTAATAGGCTTATTTTAAATTCTGTTACCTACATTTGTTGAATCATGGCTGCAAAGACCTTTGTCTGAGTTTTATTTCCATCTTGGTTTTTCCTACATTAGGCAGCATCATTGCCTCAAGCATTAAGCAAACCCTTCTATTAAGGGATGCTAAAGAAAAGAAAAACATTGCTTCATTTTTACTAACCACTTTAAATTGAATTTATTTCAGGAACTTGGCCCATATTATAAAAGTTTGGATTATAGTACTGGTCTCCTTGTAAGGAGACCTGTTAACATACACCAGTTGATTGACCCTGGCCTCATCCCTCATGTATTGACTGGTTTATTGTTGCTGTTTGGGGAAGTGGAGTTAAATCCTGAACCCCCCCTGCCTCAACCTTGGAAATTTTTTTTTTTTTTAGTCTTTGATAACCGGGGAAGGCCCACTAGGCTCAAGTGCCTGTTTTCAGGGGCAACCTGGGAGCACTGGGCGGTTAAGTGACTTGCTCAGAGTCACACAGTATGCAAGTGGAGGTTGTGAGAATCAAACTCCGGCCTGGTCTGCTGGATGTATCAAACTCATTCACACCTCGTTCCTCTAACCTCTAGGCTATACTGCCAGCCCTAATAACCTGAACTGCTTCATGCCTGTAAAGGGTTGAAGATATTTCATAAGAATGCAAGAAGCATAGCCACAGAAATGGACGAGATTGAGGCCTGGTGAATTATTATATCCCTGACATCTTGGCCGTTTTTGAAACTTGGCTTCGGCCCACAATCCTTGATTCTGATATAACACTCCCAGGGTACTACATTCACAGAAAAGATAGGCCCAACGGTAAAAGGGGGGAGGGGCATGTTCTATATAAGAGACATGTTTATAACTGAGGCCCTTACACAACCTGACAAAAATCGTATGTCTTTTGAAAGCTTTTTTTTTTTTTTTAAGTGTATTTATTGAAAGTCGGTAGACAGGAACAGACAAGTACATTATACAGATATAGTCATGCACATTTACAGGCTCAGGAACAATTAATCATTAAATACAGGTATCACAAATTCTGCTACCTCTAAGGAGAATCAACCCTCAAGGGCAGTAAGTCCACATGCAGCAGAAAGAATAGGGGAAAAAAAGAAGAAACAAAACACTTGTCTCAATTTAGAATGGAAGACTGGTTTTATCTTGTGTCACACCTCTGGGATAATTCCCCAAGTATGTGATAGGTAAACTGTCACAGCAATAAGTCTCTCCTTAGAAGGGTGGAAACTATGATTCACCAAGGGCCCTTTCAAGCGGGGACCACACCTGATCATATCTATTAAGAAGTCCCATAACCTTGTACTGAGTATGTTCTAATTTCATGTTGTGCAACAGTGCCTTAATCCGCTGAGAGATGGTGGGTGAGGATTGGGCCATCCAGTTCTGCGCCACTATCTGTTTGCCCACCACCAAGGTCAACCTCCTCAGAGGTTGTGAGGCTTTTGTTGGGCCACTACCTCCTCTGTGCACCCCCAGCAGAATATCAGATTCCAAGGCCTTATTAAGAAGAAAATTGATCTCCTCCCAAAATGCCAGCACCCTTGGGCAGGCCCATACCAGATGGAAGAAAGAGCGCCCCTGAGAGGAGCATTTGGGGCGTTGGTCAGGAACCTGATGGTTTATTTTATGTGCCAATACAGGTGTGAAGTGGGCTCTATGGATGATGATATAATGTATGGCTCTAAGTCTGTTATTAACCGAACTAGACAAACTTCTCCCCAGAGCCAAATTCCAGTCACCCCTGGACAAGATATCTCCCTGCAAGTCTACATCCCACCTCTCTCTCAGTTTCTGCAGCACATCCGGCTGGGCACCTGCCAGGACATTATAAATGGATCTTAGGGGTTTAGCATTTCTATTGAGTTTTACAGTATTGGAGGACCTCTTCCAGGGATGTTCCAGTAAAGGGGACCCATCCTCCCCAAACCTCATGGACCTAACCAGCCTGGATTTTACCTGGAGATATATAAAATAATGGGAGGGGTGTATCCTATATGTTTGTACTAGGTCAGAGAATTGCAAGAGGGAATCGGTTCAAAATAAATGTGAGAGGAGTAAAAGTCCCTTCCTCTCTCACTTAGCCAGGGCCCTTTTAACCAGAAAGGGGGGCCTCTCCATCCTCCCATAGACTATAAAGAATGGATTCCTCTGGTGACATACCACCCATCTCCCCCATAATCTGCAAAGCCTGCTTCCAGGATTTAAATGTGGTTTTGGTAAATGAATTCTGTGGCTGCTCCCCAGTACTCAGGGGTAAGAAATATTGAGCAAGAGGGGAGACCCTGGAGGACTGTGACTCCATGTGTACCCATGCCCGCATCTTTTCACCCTCATCCAGGCAGTCCAGAATATGTGATAACTGTGCCACAAGGGCGTAGAGCTTCAGATTAGGGAGGGCCAGACCACCCCCCTTCAAATTGGAAGCCGCAAGATGATATTCCTGATTCTGGATCTGCGGTTTGCCCAGAGGAGAGAGGTTATAGAGCCCTCCAATGATGGTAGATAACAGGAGGGAACTAACACAGGCAAGGCCTGGAAAAGGTGAAGACACTGAGGCAATATTTGCATCTTTACCAAGTTCACCTTCCCCAAGAGTGTTAGAGGGAGTAATTTCCATCTGCCACATTGCTCCTTAATTTTAACTGCCAGAGGCTTACAATTTATATGACCCAATTCTGCTAATTTGCGAGGAAGTTGTACCCCTAGGTATTTATCACTGTTGTGGGGGCTATGTCTACTCCAGCAATATGGATTGGTTGGCAGACATTTCCCAAGGGGAGCCACTCACTCTTACTCCAGTTAATTTTATGCGCAGACAGGGGGGCCATAGCTGTTAGAGAGGGAGAGAGAGAGTGAGAGAGGTCAAGGCGGGCATAGCTCTTTCCGGGTCAGCCAGGAACAGCAGGACATTGTCCACGAAAAGTGAAATAACATATTCCGTCCCTTTGATCATAAAGCCTCTGATCTCCTGATGGCTTCTTATAGCAGCTGCCAACACCTCAATAGTGAGGACATAGAGCAGGGGCGAGAGGGGGCAGCCCTGACAAGTACGTCTGGAGAGCTGGAAGGGATTCGAAAGAATATTGTTAGTATTTGAGCCCGAGGGGTTTGATACAGGCAGGCCACCCACCAGCAAATAGATGGATGGAGACCAAATTGTTTTAATACAGCAAACATAAAAGGCCATTCGACACAATCAAAGGCCTTCTCCGCATCAAGGGCCAGGAGACCTCTGGGACCACCCCCCCTTTTCAACCCATGCCACATGATATTCAAAACCCACCTTAAATTGTGTTTAGCCTGTCTGCCTTTGACAAATCCCCCCCTGTCTGGATGGAGAACCCCAGGGAGGATACCCTCAAGTATCCTTGCTAAGATCTTTTCTATGATTTTATAGTCTGCGTTAAGTTGTGAAATAGGCCGATTGGAGCCGCACTTTTTTGGGTCCTTACCTGGTTTGGGGAGAATTGTTATGGTGGCCAGCTATTGGGACATGGTCAGCCCACCCCCCTCCAGCACCTCCTGGAGCATGCTCATAAAATACAAGCCCAGCTCCCCCCAAAATTTCTTACAGAACTCCTGAGGTTGTCCGTCAGGAAACTGCGGCCTTTTCTGATTTTGATGCCCAAATCGCCTCCTTGACTTCTGGGGTGTAGGTTCCCATCAAAGTATTTCATTGTCTGCTTCGGGTGGGGTGTGCAGGGAAATACTGTCCAGAAAGTGTCAGGTCCCTGTCATGAGGGGCCTCAGAGATGTACACATTTTAATAAAATGCATGAAAGACTCTACTTATCTCTTGGGTATTGGTGGTACATTCCCCCCCGTTTTCCTCAATAGCTATGATGGATCTTTCTGCTCTTTGTTTCTTGATTAACCAGGACAGCCACCTTCCCGGTTTGTGCCCCTCGAAGTACTGCCCTGCATTAGACAACAATATATCTCTCTCTATTCGCTTAGGGCTAATTTGAATATAGCATGGCCAGCTTCTCTAGTGTCAAAATGCGGGCCTCCAATTCCCGCTCCTTTGCCCCATCCTGTTTCTTTTTAAAACGCTACATATGAAATGGCCCCCCCCCCCCATGTATGCCTTAAAGGCTTCCCATGTGGTTTTTGCTGAAGTATCTTCAATTTTATTAGCTTCTAGAAACTCAGCTAGGTTCCTGGACATCCGTTGAATATAATGAGGGTCATTCAAGAGGGTGCAGTCCAGTCTCCACTGACACGCTCCGACCTCATTCATCCCTCGCTCCAGGTATAGGGGAGCATGGTCTGAGATAAGGATGGGACCATATTGTACCTCAGATATATGGCTCAGGAACTCTGGAGAGGCCAGGAAATAATCTAGCCTTGTATGAATCCTGTGGGCATAGAAGGAAAACTCCTCCGTATCGATGTTTAAATCGCCACACCTCCTGTAAGGCTCTTTCTTTTGCTAGGTTTCGTAGAGCCATCACACTCTTAGGGAAACGCCTGAACTGAGGCTTAGAATGGTCTAACAAGGGATCCCAATAAGTCCCCTCCTATAATCAGCCTATCAGGGAATACTGATAATGTGAGGGCCAGATATTGAAAATGTGGGGCCATAAAGGGATACCAGCACTAATTTTTCTTCCTCCACAGTGGCCTGAACTACCACATATCTGCCCTGCCCATCAACCTGTGAGCGAGTGCACTCGGACCCTGACCGAAACCAAACACATGTACCTCTAGCATTGGAAGTAAAGTGCGAAGCTATCGGAGTGACCCCCCCAAGAGTTTCTCAACTTAGCCGCCTCCTCTTGTGTCAAGTGAAGTTCCTGTAGCATAACCACATCTGTTGTCATCTTTCTGAAATATGACCAGACTAGTTTTGAGGCCATTCACATTCCAGGATAGCAGCTTTAAACTAGCCATCCTGGAGCACAGGTTCATGATCTTGTTCCAAACCCCCCCCGCCGCCCTATACCTAATAACACGTACATATGTCATTCCCATCACACACGACTCTTGTACATATTTTGTTTTAAATCAACTGTAAAACAGCCCCACAGTTCCCCCCTTCACCCCGAGCAACCCCAATAACTCCCCCTTCCCCCTACAAGGCATTTAAAACCTCAAAGAACTATGAACTGAGCACAACAGGCGCTGAAAACTCGAGTAACTCCTGAAAGAAAACTAGGTGCAACAACACCAGTTACCCAACTACCCCTCACCTCCTGTAACCCCCCCCCTCCTTGATTAGTAATAGATTCGACAGAGACCTCTTTACTTTTGTGGGTTAGCCTCCTGGCTGCTCCATCTCTGTCAGCATGTAAGGCCAGGTTGCAGTACCCGGCGCCCGCACAAGACTGATCGATTTCAGGAGAATGGACAGGAAAACGCCTTGAATCTAAAAAAATGAAAATAAAAGAATTACTTTTCTGCAGGAGTTAGCACCTTCGAAACAGTATCCACCCAGGGGACCTCTAGACCGAGTACCCCAAAGGGTGGAAAACCGCCTCGGACACATAGGTGATACAGAACAGCTAAACAAGTGCTCAGACGTCCGTTCAAACAATTGGTGCTCCCCCAAATTATCCAGACGATTCAAGACATACATTAAGAGAAAGATCAAGCCTCTTGCGGGGACCCCGGACCCAGCATTTATTTTTTTACCCCCCCCCCCGGCGCCATTAATGTCTGATGTAGCTAAGTCTAGAAAAATAATAGCAGTCTCATAACAGGTATTAAACAGGTGAGACTCTGTCCAAAACAGAAACTGAATCTTCAGATAATGTGCGTGCAGCGGATTCCCTGTAACAGAAATGTGTAAAAAGAAAAAAAAAATCGTATAGTGGTAGATCCATTAAGCAGTCCCGCATTCAGGCCACATGGAGCTCAGGTTTGAAGCGCCGAGAGCAAACCAGGCATGTGGTATTCAGGGGTGCGGGGAGGCCACCTGGTCCAGCCCTGATAGGCCTCAAGTGAGTTACGGACCCAGCCGGGCATAGCCCCACTCCCCCCCGACCCGCCTCCCGATGCCCCGAGAGCAAAACCCCAAACCCTCGCACAGTATCTGTCAAATTCTGGCTCTGCATAAAGTAGTTCATCTGACAGCCATCTACTGTGCAGGAGCCTCCTGCTCGATATATTACAGCGCTGCTTCTGGGCTTGTAAATTATCTGTGAGCTAGACCCTTCCTCCTGATTGTAAGGGGCTGGATAAACTACTGCAAATGGCATGTTGAGTTGATGCAATCTTCTTTTTACAGGCATAAAGGCATTCCGCTTGAGTTGCAGTGCGCGGGAGAAGTCTTGGGATATATTAACAGTCTGTGAGTCTACTCAAATAGGGCCCGCCTTCCAAGCAGCCTCCAACACCATCACCCTATCTTGGTAACGGAGAAAGTTCAGGATAATATGCCTAGGCCTTTCATTGGGAGCAGAGCGGCGACCGGGGGACCTGTGTACCCGTTGATTTCCAAGGTGCACTTGGGCAGCAGATTCAGGTGAGTTTTTAGCTAAGTTTGGCAATAGGTAGCACATTCAAACAACGTGAAGTCTTGCTATATTATGACAATAGCAGTTAGCCACAGCACTTGAACTGCCCCGGAGAGGAAAGAGTTAACTCCATACAGGATGGAGTTCTGAGCGCGAGCACTCCTCTTAGAAGCTCTATCTGGCTAGTTTCAAATAGAAACTGTCAGATTCTTTACTTCGCCTCACTGAACAGTTGCTCCGGAGATCTCTCCTTCAGCTCGGTTCATTTCTCGGTTAAAATCAGTATTTCTCGTTAAAATTAACCGGAAAAGTGTTTTATTTTACCGCATTTCGTTCAAAGCTCTATCTGGTAAACTGTAAGTACAGGTCTTTAGTCTGTGTGGAAATTGTTATTTATCAGTTCGGTTCTGAACCGATCGGTTTACTTTTAAAATACTTTTAAAGCATTGTATGCGAATTTAGAGTGCGGTTCCCGGTTCTTATCGGTTCTAAAAAAAACGGACTTTTAATTTTGTTTTTTTCAAATACCCGTGACACGGTTAGGAACCGATAAGGGTGTCTTGCCTGGCACTGCCATTAAAAGGGCAAGTTTTTGGTTAGGCTGGCATTATGTCTGAGAAACCCAAAAGAAAAACCGGGCCCACTGGGTTTTCAACACTGTGATGCTTGTGGGGAAGCCTTTGCCAAGGCTGACCCACACACCACATGTGTTTATTGTCTGGGGTTTGACCACCTCCAGTCAGACTGCCAGATTTGCAAGAATTTCCCTGCAGCCACCCTGGAAAAAAGATTGGGCAGGCTCAGGGAACAAGAGGCCAAAAAGTCCGCTGACCCGGATGGCCAGCCTGGTCCAGTACCAACTGGACCAGAGGGAGTGCCCTCTGACCAGGGCGAGACTTCCTCGGGCAAAAGAAAAGCTGGTTCTGTGGAACCAGCCCCAGTAAAAAAATCTAGGAAATCAGCAGGTCTGGAGTCCAAAATTGCCTCTCCAACTGCTGCAGAGATAGCAAAAGCCATACAGATTGTCCAGTCACTGTCTCAGGGACCGTCTGAACCACCATCAGTTGGCAAAAGGTTGGTTCGTCCGGTCCCAGTGGTTCAAGAGTATGATGTTGAGGAATTTTATGAACCACAGGAGGGGGAGGAGGATTATGAACAGTATGTATGTGGCTGGGAGGGTCTGGATGTGCCCATTGAACCGGACATCTTTCCAGACAGACCATTAGAATCTCCCCCTATGCTGTCTGAGTCCCCATCTCATTTTATTTTTTATAAGAAAGTTGCTGAAACCCTCCAGCTTCCCTTAGAAGAGGCTGTGGATGAGCAAGAGGAGCTTGATTATGTTGAAATGATGGATATTCCAGAGTCTAGGAGATTGTCTATTCCTTTGCATAAGTCATTTAGGAAGCAAACAATGAAAATTTTAAAAAATCCCAATTCTGTTCCTCCTGTTGATAAAAAGATGGACAGGAGGTGTACTCTATCAGGCCCTGATACAGACTTCCTTTCTGAGCAGTGTAGTCATGTAGGAGTGGTACAGGCTGCAGCCTGTGACAAGGCTAACATTCCCCTGGCTTCACATCCTCCTGATAAAGATTCTAGGAAGATTGATGCCATGGCAAAAAGCAGTATTTGGCAGCCTCTTTGGGACTCAGGCAGGCAAATTATATGGCTTATGTGGCTAGATATCAGAAATCTAGATGGGATACAGTTATGCAGTTAGCCAAGCAGGCCCATGGCCAGCTGGCTAGTGAATTGGAACAGGTGGCTGCTGATGGCATTGAAGCCTCTAAAGTTCAGTTTCATGCTGCTGTTGATGTTAATGATGTTTCCTCTAGGGTCATGGCCACTTCTGTAGCTTTCCGTAGGTTGGCATGGCTCAGGTGCACTAATCTGTCACAGGACACTCAGTCTAAGGCTATGGATTTTCCTGTGGTAGGAAATTCTCTGTTTGGGGAGCAGACAAAGAACTATATGAAAAAGATGGATGAATACAGAACAACCTACAAAAGTGCCCAGGCCAAGGAGCGGCAAGCCACTCCCCAGAGGCACACACCCAGAGGTAGGGGCAGGCCTTTCCATAGGCCTTTTTATCAATCCCAAGCCTCCTCTGCTTTTGCTCAGAGGGGTTTTTTCAGAGGCAGAGGCAGACGGGGCGCAGGTAAGCCGTCCCCCACCCCTCAACCTAAGGCATCTGCCAAGCAGGCACCCTGATGGGGTGCCCAGGCCGATTCTCCTGTACCAGTAGGGGGCAGGTTGGCTTATTTGTCGGAACTGGGTGTCCCTAACTCGACAAATGGGTCTTGGAAGTAGTAAGCTCAGGGTCTGGTTCTCAACTTCAAACAGTTTCCAATGATGAGGGCCAGACACTTTTCACCTGCAAGCCCCCTAGAGACCCTTGCTCTGGAAGCAGAGGTCTCTGCCCTGTTAAATTGCAAAGCAGTGGAAATGGTTCCTCCTTTACACCAGGGCAGGGGTCTGTACTCCAGATACTTTCTTACCCCAAAAAGACAGGAGAATGGCGCCCATCCTAGACTTAAGATATCTGAACAAACACCTTTGAAACCAAAGTTCAAAATGTTAACTCTGGCAATGATATTGCCCTCACTGAGGCCAGGGACTAGCTAGCCTCCTGGACTCAAGGATGCTTATTTTCATGTCCTAATCAGGCCTTCTCACCGAAGTACCTCAGGTTCGAACTGCCCTTAGGCCACTACCAGTTCAGGGCAATGCCTCTTCGTCTTACCTCTGCTCCAAAGAGTATTCACGAAATGTCTAGCCGTGGCAGTGGCTCATTTAAGAAGGCAAGGGGTTGCTGTTTTCCTTACCTGGACGACTGGCTCATTGTAGGACAGTCTCCAGAACAGGTGAAATCCCACTTGCAAGTCACCCAGCAGCTTCTCACCTCCCTGGGATTCCTGCTAAATCTACCAAAGTCAGTTCTAGAACCAGTTCAGGTACTTACTTTCATAGGTGCGAATTGAACAAAGCTGGCCAGGGCCTTCCTCTCCTTGGAAAGGGTAGAGAAGTTGATTCCCTGGCCTCCCTTTTCGCCTCCTGCAGGTCTCTCGACCAGCAAGACACTTTTGCAGCTCCATGCACATGGCGGCCTCCACAGCTGTAGTGCAAGGAGCAAGATTTCAAATGAGAGACATTCAGTTTCATTTGAGGCCCTTTGGTCCCAAAGGAGGACCCCCTTACCAAACTGGTTCCAGTGACCCAACCCTGATCCTAGCTCTTCAGTGGTGGCAAGATCAGAGCAATTTAAGACTGGGGTCCCTTCATTCCTATCTCCCACCCCTCACCCTCACTCACGGATGCCTCCTCCTGGGTGTGGGAGCACACCCATGCACCTTTCCACACAGGGTGTGGTCCCCAGGAATCTCTGCTCCACATCAACTTGCTGGAACTCAGAGCTGTCTTTTTAGCTCTTCAAGTTTTTTCTGCATCTGTCCAGAACAAAGTGGTCCAGGTCAGAACAGACAATACCACAACAATGTGGTACATCAACAATCAAGGGGGCACTCGGTCGTCGGCCTTGTGCACCAAGGCAATGAAGTTGTGGTCTCTGGCTTACTCCCTGAACACTTCTCTAATAGCAGTTCATCTGCCAGGGAAGGACAATGTCCTAGCGGATGCCCTCAGCAGGATTTCTCAGGGCCATCACGAATGGTCCCTGAATCCTCGAGTGCTGGGGACAGTTTTTGCCAGATGGGGCACCCCTCAGATAGACCTCTTTGCAGCCCCAGACAACCACCAACTTCCACTGTTCTGTTGCAGGCCCCAGTGATGGGCTCAGTCCCCTGGATGCCCTTCTTTTGGATTGGGAAGGAAGTTTCTGCATGCTTCCCCCTTCCTCTTCTTTTCAAGTGTTAGTAAAATCAGATCCCAGCATTGCAAGGTGATTCTGATTGCACCAGACTGGGCCAGGCAACCTTGGTACCCACTCCTGCTATCACTAACAGTCCACCTTCCCCTGTGCCTTCCCAGGATTCACAATCTGCTGACCTGTGCCCAGGGGAGAGTATGGTATCCGAACCTCAAATCCCTCAACCTCAAAGCCTGGCTCTTGAGGAGTTAGAATTTGCTGATTTACACCTTTCTCAAGGTGTCCTTGATATTTTAAAGGCCTCTAGGAAGCCTTCCACTAGAGCCACTTATAATTCCAAGTGGAAAAGGTTTTCCATCTGGTGTTCTGGGAAGCATATTGCCCCAGAATCTGCTGATTTACCCATTTTGTTGGACTACATGGTCCATCTTAATTCTCTGGGCCTCAGACCAGCTACCTTAAGAGTTCATTTGGCAGCTGTCTCTGCTTTTATTTCAGCAGGAAAGCCTTCCTCCCTTTCCTCTCACCCTGTGTTTTCCAAGTTTTTTAGGGGGTTACTCCATACCAACCCTCCTTTTCGGGACCCAGCCCCTGCCTGGGACCTCAGTGTTTGCATTGCTCAGTTAATGCAACCCCCTTTTGAACCTCTGTCTTCGGCAGACCTTAAGTTCTTAACTTGGAAAACTGTGTTTCTAGTGGCCATCACTTCTGCTAGACGCATAAGTGAGTTACAAGCCCTTTCAGTAGAAAATGATTTTATTGCTTTTCACAGGGATAAGGTAGTCCTCAGGACTAACAGAAAGTTTTTGCCTAAAGTGGTTTTGGATTTCCATCTTAACCAATCCATCTCCCTTCCAGTATTTTTCACTGAGCATTCTTCCTCTGGTGAAAGGAGATTGCAGAGTTTGGATGTTAAGAGGGCATTGAGTTACTATTTGGAACGCACCAAGGGTCACAGGTTCGAATCCCACCAACTCTTTCTCACCTATGGTGAGGTTGGCAAAGGAAAACCTGCCACTAAGAGGACAATTGCCAGGTGGATTGTCTCTTGTATCCAATTTTGCTACCAAAAACTGGGTAGAGAACCCCCCTCAGGTTTGAGGGCCCATTCTACCAGAGGTACAGCTGCATCTCTAGCGGCTGCTAGAGATATTCCTATTTTGGAAATCTGTCAAGCTGCAACCTGGAAAACAGTTCACACTTTCACCAAGCATTACTCCCTGGATGTCCAGGCCAGGAGAGATGCTCGGTTTGGCACAGCCGTGCTTCAGAGCCTATTCCCTAAGTAGGTTCTGTCCCTCCTCCATGGAGGTACTGCTGTGTAGTCTGCTATTGTCATAATATAGCAAGACTTCATGTTGTTTGAAGAAAAAATTACTCACCTTAGTAATGTTGTTTCTTCTAATGGAGTCTTGTTGTTATGACCACCCCAACCTGCCCTCTCAGAACTTCTACTTGGGTAGGGTGTGGGCAAATTAGTGCAAGCACTGTGTCATGCCATTATAGGTGTTTCCTTTTCTTTTAGGATTTGGGGAAATTAGGTTTTATTGTTATTGGTTTGTGTGTTCTGGCCCCCCTCCTGGACTTGAGTCTTTTGGGGAAGGGGGTCTAGTAGTGCTTGTCAGGGGTGATTTTGGTTGTTGTTGTTGTTATTGTTACTAATAGGTAGCCATTGGGCTAGTGTAGGTTACTTTTTCCACACAGACTCTTAGTGAGTGTTTGGCTCCGTAAAGATCTGACAGTTTCTATTTGAAACTAGCCAGATAGAGCTTCTAAGAGGAGCGCTCACGCTCAGAACTCCATCCTGTATGGAGTTAACTCTTTCCTCTCCGGGGCAGTTCAAGTGCTGTGGCTAACTGCTATTGTCATAATATAGCAAGACTCCATTAGAAGAAACAACATTACTAAGGTGAGTAATTTTTTCGTCTCGGCCCTCTGCTCCCTCAGCCAAGTCCACAATGCAATATTTGTATGCCTCTCCTGGTTTTCGTTGTCATCAAGGATAGCCTTCAACTTTTCTATCTCAGCCAGGGCATTCTGCAGCTGAGGTTTTAATTGAGAATAACGATCCTCCTGAGAGCTGACCCGCTCCTCCATCTCCGATAATCTGTTAGAGTGCTGCTCCACCGTTTTCCCCCAGCATGTTGTCTATTGTTTGGAGATGCACCAGTTGAGCAGAGACGTTTTCAAAACCTGCATTCATTTTACAGTTTAGATCATATTTTAAATCGTTAAACATCATCTCCAAAGCTAATAACATCGGACTAACACTGCTTCCATCCATGCTAGAAGATTGCCGTGAAAGCTCAGAGGCTGCCATGGAATCAGCTTGTGGGGGCAAGGACTCAGAGCTTGATGCTTTAGAGACGCTGCTGTTACTTTTAAAATTGAGATGCCCTTGTTTTTTCGACATCTTGGCCGGCATAACACAATTTTCTATTGGTATATCAATTTTTGCGTCAGAAAGGGTCCCAGGGAGCCAGATACTTAAAGTATTTGACTGATTAGGCACAGAGCTCCAGGGTTATGCTGCCATCCTAGATTTCGGCTTGGCCACGCCCCGTCTTTTGAATATCTTGCTGTTAGACTTAATATAGGGACCTCAAAAAAACTATCCATCGGCTGGATTTACAGCCCCACAAAAAACAGTAAACAGGGTTTTCAAGATTTTTCAGACTTGATGTCACACAGTATTAAAGGCAAAATTAGCAGTGGGAGATTTTAATTTAAATTGGGGCAGTGACAGTAATCTTCTATTTAAAACTACTTTAATGAATTCAGGGCTACAGCAGTTAATAACATCCCCTACTCAACTTAATCTTAAAACCAGCAAGCATACGTTGCATGACTGTTTTTGACCAATAGAAATGACCATATTATATCTAGTGGCCTGACTTCAGATTCCATCGGTGACCATCACCCAGTTTTCAGGATATGGAAGGGTGGAATAATTTCTAAATCTCCACCTCGATACTTAGAGTTTAGATGTTACTCTAAATTGGATGTGCCCAGCTTTCTTAGTGCTGTCTCAGAAACTGACTGGTCTTATTTAAATCTTATACCTGGCGTAGACTATGCCCTAAATTTTTTTTATCACTACCCTTACGGAAGTTGTAAATAAATTTGTTCCTGTAGTTAAAAGGAGAGTTAGTGGAAGGGAGACTAAGTGGTTTGATAAAAATTTAATTAAACTAATGAGGGAAAGAGTCACCGCTTGGAGAAAATGTACGACAAGTGGGACATCTGTTGATTTAAATGCTTACTGGTTAAGGTGGAATTTGTGTAAAAAGGAAGTTGTTAGCTAAAATGTACTACTTTCAGAAACAGCAACAGACCAATCTTTCCAACCCCAAAAAGTTTTAGCGCTCAATCAAATATTTTACTCCCCCCAGTGATAGAGGCCCCTGTATGCTAAAAAAAAAAAATAATGGGGAATCTTTACCAGACTCTCTGCCCTTATTGCAGAGGAATTCAGTTCTCAATTCTCTAATTTAGATTCATACCACAGGGACCTGTTGGACCATACTAATCATAGTGCTTCATAAGATCAAACTAGCTGCTGTACTGAACCTAACCTGAACCAGCAGAAATTCTACCTGAAAACTGTCAGGAGTTCTGAGGTGTTCAGACCCCTAACTAGTCTGAAGCCCGACAAAGCTGGCTGCGATGAGCTATTGCCCAAACTCCTGGCTGTTGCTGCTTCCCAACTTGCATACCCCATTAGTCTTAATTTTTTAATTTATCCTTTCAAACATGCCAGATACCAGATTTATGAAAAAAAATCATACATTGTCCCAATCTTTAAATCTGGGTCACAAACTGCATTTTGTAATTATTGCCCTATCTCAATTTTATCTGCTTTATCAAAACTTCAAGAAAAACTGGTATACAAACAGTTTAGCGATTATATCAAGACCCATAACTTGATCTCCCCCAACTAACATGGCTTCGGGGGGGGGGACACTGTACTAAGACTGCCTTGGTTGGGTTCACGGACACTGTCCTCAGGGCCACCGAGAGTGGTAATTTAACAGGGACTGTGTTTGTGGAACTAACCAAGGCAATTCAGCCTTGTTGACCATACAATTTTACTGGATCGACAATCTGGATTGGGGATGTGAGGTCCTGCCTTTTCTTGGTTCAGGGACTCTCTCACTAATATGCTGCATTGTGTTAAGTTGCACTGATTATGTTCACCTTAGCAAGAGGTCCAGAGCAGGGCCACTGGAAAATTGTGGAAAAAGTTACCCAAAATTGCAGAGCTTTTTGCAAAATTTTCAGGAGTTCTTCTGTAACCCCTCACCCCTGCCATTTTAGCAAAACGACAGGTGGCATGCTGTTGAATCTGGCAGCAGTACCTGGTGGGGACTGGGTTTGGGGAGGATGAGGTTACTCGGCACAAGGGGCCTAGGTTTGGCTACTCTGCACAGGGGCACCCAAGTAAATCCGAACACAGGAAGCAGTAACTGTAATGTCCAGAACCAGGCATGGGATTCTTCAGTGTGACTTTTATTCACATACTAGCTGAACAAACAAAGCATAGATGGACTCCCATGGGGCTACATTTCCTGGTTGGTAATGCAGATTAGAGACAACAGAACACTTTATCACCATTTCCAGCCCTCAGGCTCTAAACCCACCAGGCACACAGCCTGGACTTGCACGCAGCTTTGGGTACACAGCCCGACTTGTACACTACTTGGGTTTTCCCCACTGGCCCGGCTCCCCTGCCGGCCACTTGGTCCGCGGTCCATTTGAGGAATGAACCAATTATCCTGTTGTGGCTCCCCAAACCACACTAGAGTCTTCGACTCCTAGAGAATTTTCCTTACAATCCCAGTCTGGGTACTTCCCTCATCACTGGCCAAGTGCCTGAGGCAAGTAAAATCCACAGAAGAAATCCGTAGAGGTGGACCTGGTCACTAAAGATGGGGGGCCACCCACCTCCAACTCCCACAGCCCATACCTGGCCATTTCTCTGGAAACTGAACAATTCCTTTATCGAACTTTCAAATGTAGATTCTGGGTAGACGTCTGTCACATCTCCTCTGCATATCATTTGCATCCCAACAAGCTCTGGACTTGAACCTACTTTTACTTTGCTTAGCCCATTACTCTAGGCTTCCCAAAATGTAGTAGTTCAATCCCCACATTGTCACACAAGTCCCAGGGTGAAAAACATAGGCCCTTTTAGCAAGAGCAGACACTCACCCTCACGTTGCAGGTGCCCCACGGATGACTCACAGATCTTCTTGTTCTCCCAAATAAACACTGGAACACACAGGCAGCTTTTCCTTCACAAGCAGAACTAGGGGGTTGCCCCAGGAATCTGCAGGGAAACCCTTTCTGCCCCCCCCCGAAGGGAGGGGGCACTGAGACCCGAAAACAGCGGTCTCCACCACTTCAATAATCTCCTGTGTCTCTCTTTAAGGTGGAGACACACCCCCTTTTAAAATAAAAGTAGCCCTCTTGTCAGGGCTGAGGCTCCTAGAGCCTTCACTGAGCTGCTTTCTCAGCAAGCTCCCAACTTCACACACACTCACTGAAGACGCACTGACTTCAGAAACTCCCAGCGTTCTAACTAACTCCCTTTGCTGCAGATTCCAGTGTGGCTCATGCATCTGTGATAGTTCTATTGGTGATGTCATCCCTCAGTCTCAGCTGAGACTGAGAACAGAGTGAGACAGTGTGAAACCCATTTAACTGGAGTTTCACAAGCTGCCTTCCCTGCCTACCACTAGGTCTTACTGGGATTCTAGTAACCCCGGGTAACAAGGGGGTTACACCCGCCCTTGACCAGGAAAATGACTGCCCACAGTCATTATTTACCCGACCTTAGGCCATCCCACCCTATGTGCTACCTGCGGAGGGGGGTGATCAGGCCCCTCCTACCATGTGCAAGCACAGGCAGGCAACACTAAGGGCCTAGAGGCCTTTAGCTGACATATCAGCCTCTACACTATCCACTTACTATGGCCGCCGCCTAGTGGCTCTGGTAGAACTATCCAGAGCGTAGCCCTGACAGATCAGCACTGCGGTCCCAATGGCCATTCAGGACCACAGCCTGTCTATCCCCCCTAACTCTCTAGGGAAAACCTATCTGTCTTTAACCTAATACCCCCAAAACAAAAACAACCCGGAAACATCCCCGACCTTGGGCAGCCTGCAACCACACACCATTAAAATACCATATTTTATACCATGTTACTGCCTCCTCCGTACCCCCACAACCACACCTGTGGAAGAAAAGGGTTAATACAATAATAACAATACCAACACCACAGTACTTTAAATTTCTACACACTAAAGCACTGATGAGGAACTCCGATGAGCCCCATCTCCTCTTCTTGTCTTCTCTTCTGTCTTCCCAGGAACACCTGTAAGAAAAATAGACAACACACGCTCCTAATCTGCATACACAGTCTACCTAGACCCCTACCATCAAAACACTGAAAAATCCCAAAAAGATTTTTTTTAGAAAAAAAGGTAGAAAAACAGTATTTACATTAGAAAACAACGACATTATTTACAATACACATTTGGGGGGATGGAATGCCCTAAAAGTCCCAACTAGTGACCACAGTGCTCGAAGGCTAGTCCAATAAAGAGTCTCTCCTGGGCCGGAGCCCGTGAAGCACAGTTCTAACAGGCCAAAGTCCCAAGGGAGAGTCTTTGAGACAGTTCACACATTTTGAAGTCTGCTAGTGTAGGGTGTGTACTGCAGTGTCATAAAGATAGAAAAGTTCGGACTTACCAGCCACTTGTAGAATGGAAATTTTGGGACCGACCTGCACCTCTGATGAAGACTCTCCCTGGCAGCATTTCTTCCGATACAGCTGGGCGGACATCTTCCGGGAACCACAGGAGGGCACATCTGGGAACTGCTGGGTTGATGTCATCTCTGGAGATGGAACCTTAGAACAGGAACAAAAAAGAAAATAGCTGGTCTGACGTCATCCGATTACCAGGTGATGAACAGGATACAGCTGGGCTGGTGTCCTCTCTGGATCTGAAGTCATCTGGTGGGCCAGTCGATGGTTTCTGGAGAGGCCAGTACACTGTAGACTGATGAATGTGGGGCACCTGAGTCCTGGATGTCCATATTGGCGGATCAATAAAGGCACATCACAGTCTGGTGTGGCAGTATTGACTACCACTGCTCGGCTTTCCATTTTGTAGGCACGGGCACATTTACTGGGAGGTCCTTGCACTAAGGCCAGTAGTACCGGGGGTCAGGAGCTTGAATTATTACCCCATCTGGGCACACATAATTCACACAGTGGGAGATTTCACGTCCCTCTCCGTCCACTATTCACACTCTGTCTATAAAAAGTGTCCTGCCTCTCTTCCACTGGGCATATTTCTCACGAAACAGTCTGTCTTTTACATGCTTGTTGGCCCCAGGATGCACACTTTTCATGGCATCGTCCCAGATCCAGGATTTCCTGCTGTTCTCAATCTCCTCCCAGACTTTCCTAGGAAAGGTCATACCATAGATCTCATTTGCCTTTCTACGAACCAGTCTCTCCTCTTTACTTGCTTCGGTCAATCTGAGACTGCTGGTCTGGCTTGGGGGTGGCCAGTCCTGGTTCTGCCAGCTATGCATCCTTAAAGAAATTAGAAACGGATCTCTGACTTCTTCCTCTTGCGAAGCCAGGGCAGTGGCATCACCACTTTCTTCCATGCATTCCTCCGAGGCAAGGTCTTGAGGCTGTGTACCCGTTCCTTTTTCACAAGGCCACATAGGTTCCCCCTCATCTTCCTCTTCACTGAGGATCTGAGCCCAGGAGCGAGCAGTCGTTCTCACTCCTGAGACTATCCACTCATCACTAGGCGCGGAGGTCGACACCTCCCATTCAAAGGCCTCCCGCATCTCATCTTCGCCTAAGAGACTTGGGCTAGGCACCCCCCACCCCCCAGGGGTCTGTTGATGCTTTATCCGAACTTTGGATCCAGCATCCAAAACTTCCAACTTCTGGTTCTGTCTCTAACTCTGCACCCTCTAGCTTTGTGCCACACTCCCCCGAGGGGCCTTCCTCCACAGGCTCCGCCTGGTGCTGTGTGCTGCCAACTGCAGATTCCTGAACCTTTGTCCATGTGGGAGCCAAACGAATTGGAGGCGCTTTATACAAGCCATATTTTTCTAGGCATCCAGCACAGTGAAGAATCATGAAGACGTCCCTTCCAGCTTTCAAGCTTATTTGACATACATGCACTGGATAGCCAGGAACCGCCACACGAGGAAGCAGTTGTCCTCCATAGCACCACTTTTCAATATCCCTCAGTCTTATTTACTGCTGCTGTTACTGCAACCCGGGCATGATCCGGGTAACAAGCTGGTCCTGAGGCCATAACTGCAGAAAAATAAACAAAAGTTCACTGTAACTGAAAGTCCCACTTTACTGAACACACTCTTTAGTTGTAAAATGGCTTCTCTGCTGCTGTGTTTACTTTACTACCCCACCCTGTAATGGCGGCGGCAGCACTCCTGTGCATCAACATTCAGAATCTGGGTCAAGCCACTGCGCACCTGATTTACACAAACTACTGATAACTTTTGCTCAAACTGCATAAACTTGCTCTGTTCTTGCTTTAAACACATTTACAGGATTTTCCATGGACTTTTTACATGCTGGTAACATTTATTTGATTCACAGTCCCTTAAAGCTTCAGGTTTTTTAAGCACAGGAATTGCCTGTATAACTAGTGCTGCACTTTGGCTACAACCTACAGTCTCTCTCTGGCTTCAAACTTTAAACTGAGGCTGAATTTATTACTATACACACAGTCAGTGGCTTAACAGACTTGCACTTGCTGGCAGGACTTGACAGTTTTTACTTGCAAAGCGACTACACTGCTGCACACATTTATGTGGCATAGGGCAGAAAATCACTGTTTGAGCAGTTTTTATGTTATTACTTACTGTTATCAGTAGCAGTTTGCTGCGATGGGGAAAAACGGCTTGCAGCCAGTTCTTGGAGGCCTCAGAACAGAAACGGGCGGGCAGTCCTACCGATCATCTTCTCAACCACCAAACTTGCAATTCTGACGATCGATTAGCAGGTTGAGCCCGATTTTAAACTAGAAAGTCTATTTTTAAAATGTTTACAGCGATTTTAACACTCTGCGACGCTCCTCCATTAGCCAGTACATGCACTCCACTCACACTCCCTCTCGAATGCTGGGGCAGTCACTGTAGAGCTGGCTGAGGGGCGGGACTAATCTCAGCCTGACCATTCACACGACGCCATACAAATGAGCCTCTTCTTCCTCGCGAGGGCTCTTCTCCTCATGGGGATCGTCGAGCAGGCAAATTTAAACTGCAGAATGCAACTTTTTTTCTTTACCAACTGACTCCACGGCGGGAGCCCATTTCAGCCATTTAACATAGCCATTACACCTTCAAGTCTCTCATTCATTCAGAAAGCATTTCCAACGTCCAGGGCACAATTTTCCTGTTGCTATCCCTAGTTTTCCACACTTTTCTTTACCACAGTTCATTTTAAAAGCATTTCAGATGTCCAGGGCACAATTTTCCTGTTGCTACCCCTAGTCTTCCACACTTTTCTTTACAACAGTTCATTTTAAAGCAGGCAAAAACGCTGTAAACAATTGATGCAGGACAAGGGCACACTCTTTGGCTTTACTGCTCCTTTGTAAACAGTTGGCAATTTTAAACAGCAGCACAAGATCCACAGCACACAGCAACACACTAGGGAAATTGCTTCAGCTTTTGGGCTACCCGCTGCTACATAGCCAAAACGCTAGCCCCCTTGCCCAAGCACCTTCCTTCCCAGAACAAAATCCAAAATGGTGCCTCCATTTTTGTAACCCCTCACCCCTGCCTTTTTAGCAAAACGACAGGTGGCATGCTGTTGAAGCTGACAGCAGTACCTGGTGGGGACTGGGTTCGGGGAGGATGAGGTTACTCGGCACAGGGGGCCTAGGTTTGGCTACTCTGCACAGGGGCACCCAAGTAAATCCAAACACAGGAAGCAATAACTAATGTCCAGAACCAGGAATGGGATTCTTCAGTGTGGCTTTTATTCACATACTAGCTGAACAAACAAAGCATAGACGGACCCCATGGGGCTACATTTCCTGGTAATGCAGATTAGAGACAACAGAACACTTTAACACCATTTCCAGCCCTCAGGCTCTAAACCCACCAGGCACACAGCCCAGACTTGCACGCAGCTTTGGGTACACAGCCCGACTTGCACACTACTTGGATTTTCCCCACTGGCCGACTCCCCTGCCGGCCACTTGATCCGCGGTCCATTTGAGGAATGAACTAATTATCCTGTTGTGGCTCCCCAAACCACACTAGAGTCTTCGACTCCTAGAGAGAATTTTCCTCACAATCCCACATCTGGGTACTTCCCTCATCACTGGCCAAGTGCCTGAGGCAAAGTAAAAATCCACAGAAGAAATCCGTAGAGGTGGACCTGGTCACTAAAGATGGGGGAGCCACCCACCTCCAGCTCCCACAGCCCATACCCGGCCATTTCTCTGGAAACTGAACAATTCCTTTACCAAACTTTCAAATGTAGATTCTGGGTAGACGTCTGTCACATCTCCTCTACATATCATTTGCATCCCAACAAGCCCTGGACTTGAACCTACTTTTACTTTGCTTAGACCAGTACTCTAGGCTTCCCAAAATGTAGTAGTTCAATCCCCACATTGTCACACAAGTCCTAGGGTGAAAAACATAGGCCCTTTTAGCAAGAGCAGACACTCACCCTCACGTTGCAGGTGCCCCACAGGCGACTCACAAATCTTCTTGTTCTCCCAAATAAACACTGGAACACATAGGCAGCTTTTCCTTCACAAGCAGAACTAGGGGGTTGCCCCAGGAATCTGCAGGGGAAACCCTTTCTGCTCCCCCCCTCCCCAAAGGGAGTCTGAGACCCGAAAATAGCGGTCTCCACCACTTCAGTAATCTTCTGTGTCTCTCTTTAAGGTAGAGACACACACCCTTTTAAACTAAAAGTAGCCCTCTGTCAGGGCTGAGGCTCCTAGAGCCTTCACTGAGCTGCTTTCTCAGCAAGCTCCCAACTTCACACACACTGACTGAAGACACACTGACTTCAAAAACTCCCAACGTTCTAACTAACTCCCTTTGCTGCAGATTCCAGTGTGGCTTATGCAGCTGCGATAGTTCTGTTGGTGATGTCATCCCTCAGTCTCAGCTGAGACTGAGAACAGAGTGAGTCAGTGTGAAACCCATTTAACTAGAGTTTCACAAGCTGCCTTCCCTGCCTACCACTAGGTCTTACTGGGATTCTGGTAACCCCGGGTAACAAGGGGGTTACACTTCTATAGACCGTGAGTGCTTCACAAATCTTTTAATGTTTTCTGCGGCATGTATTACTCAGTATAAACTGCTAAATGAATACACTGCCACTTGAATATGTTTAAAACATAAAGAAAAGTTTACGTTTTTAAAATGAATACTAAACTGTTAAGCTATCATAAGCGTTGCCTGTCTTCCAAAATTTAAAAGCATCTGCCTCATACAGTGCTAAATAGATTCTATAAAGTGAACTACAGCAAATCAGTATTAAATAAATCCAGAAGATATACATTTTTCTGTTTCTGGCTGTAGAATAATGAAGCCTAATCAACAGCTGTTTACAGTGCTCTGCCAGCTATTCATCCACTTTGTTACAAGAAAAAATAGGCAGATAGAGTGGTGAATAATTGAGTTTTAGTAAAATGTTAGTGTTTAATGTTCATAATTTGCACTGTAGGTACTGTACACTATTTTTGAAATCACATATTTAAACATATCTGGAGGTTATTGGGGCTGGCAGTATAGACTAGAGGTTAGAGTAACAAATGTGAATGAGCTGAAGACATCTAGCAGACCTGGGGTTGATTCCCACAACCTCTACTTGTATACTGTGTGACTGTGAGCAAGTCACTTAACCTCCTCAGTGCTCTTGGGTTGCTCCTGAAAACAGGCACTTGTGCCTATTGGGCCTTACCTGGTTACCAAAAAATATAAAAAAATAGCAATATATTTTTACTGCATCATACAGTAGTCAGGGTACCCTGCAGTTTACCATTGTTTTACTCTGGCTGCAACCATTTTGTTTGGTTAAAGATAAATGTTCAGATACATTTTGTGTTTTATAAGCTTGGTTTTAGACTTTAGTCAGGATTTTATTGTAGTCTTTGCATGTGAGCATCTAGGACAGGTACTAGATTGCTAAGAGTGAGATCATTGTTAGCAACTAGTTTATTGAAGTTTAAAATCGGCAGGGCCATCCAAAAATCCTCAGCTGTTTGAATCAAAACTAGACTGAATGAAAGTATGCTCACAAAGAAAAACTTGCCCTGCCACTTACAAAAAGGCTTCATAGTTAGCACCCCATTTAAGTGAATGGGATAATGTGCACCTTTTCTCCTATCTTTTGTGGCAGTCTCTGTGGCAACAAAAGGTTTTCTGATAGAGTGCTTCAACACAAAACAAGTGTTTAAGTGTACTTGTGCTTGGCTACTGGATCTTGAAACCAAACAAGACAAGGATTCAAAAGAAAGCAATGACCCTTGCCCTACCTTGCACTGCATTGTTTCTGCCAAACTCAAGTCTGCATGCAAAATTGTCAATATATTTGAGAGTATTTTATTAAAAATGTTAATACTTTTTACACAGTTCAATGTAAAAACTCAAAAATTGCAAGAAATTGTGGAACATGTCATTTTTTTGCAGAGAATGGTGAAAATTGCGGATTCCACAAAGAAATTGCAGGTGCAATTTTCCAGTGGTCCTATTTCAGTGTGGAGTCCCTCAGAGCTCTGTACTGGGCCCTCTACTTTTTTCACTGTTCACAGACCCTGTGGTGAAAGTGGTGGACCATTGTCACCTGTTATTATATGCAGATGATGCAGTTTTATTCACTCATGGTTCTGACACTGATATAAATCTATTATTGAGCACTGAATTTAACAATATGCAATCCTGGCTTTCTCAAAACAATCTAGTGTTGTATAAGCTAAAGTCCTAGTCCATGATATTTGGCTCAGAACCTAAATTAAAAAAACATTCTGGTAATTTCGCTGTTAGCATGCTGGGGGTGGGGTTACAGAAGTTGTTAAATCATTTAAATATCTAGGCATGTACCTGGATCCGTCATTAAAATATAATATGCACATAGATAAGGTTACTGCCAAGTTACATTCTAAAATTGGTACTCTCGGCTTTCTAAATTTCTGACCAAAGATTTTCGTAAAACTAATGCACAATATTGTTTACCAGTCCTAAATTATGCTTCTTTAATTACCGATGCCGCATCTTCCTTTATTTCCCTGAAGGAAACATTGTTATATAAGATTAGAAAGTTGGTATTAATGGCACCTTCCCAGACACATCGCTGTAATATTTTGACTAGCCTTGAATGGCTGTCCATTCAGAATACTTATAAATTGGTTATGTCACGTTTCACGTTTAAAGTACTACATACAGGCATTCCAACATCACTTTGAGCCCTTTTGGATACATATAGTTCCCCATACAGTTCACGGTCATCTACTAAGACCCAATTACCGTTCCATTGGTCCGTACAAACTAAGGGAAAACGTCATTTGCTTATTGCACTGCAACAGTGCGGAACCCTTTACCTGATGAAGTAAGGTCTTCTTTATCAGTCACCACTTTCTCCACTGCTGCTTCCATTGATTTAAAAAAAAAAAAAAAAATGTTTGTTGTCTTGTGTAAAATGATGTGTTAACTGTTTGTTGTATTTAATGGTTGATTAATGTATTCTGTGTCATTAGTCTGAACATACTGACTTGAGGTCGTGCCTGAAAATGGGAACTTGTATCTCAGTGTATCTACTTGCAATTACAAATAAATGAAATGAAAATCTCTGGCTGGAGCACAATTTGCTATCGTAGCCTTTTTATATGCTTTTCCCCTTTTTTTTTAAATTATTCTCTTTGTCATCATCGATAATGAAATGGTGGTCCTGGGGACAGTTGTCCTTTGTACCGCAAATGCCTACAACTTTTCATTTAAATCAGGAAATCTGTCTGCCGTCTTTCTCTCCTAAGCCACACGTTAGATTTGCGCATGGCAGTCAGGACATACCTCTAACGAACTACAGAGTTCAGGCGGTATCTATTAGGGAGACTGAAACTCAGAATCCTGAAACTGACAGGACCAAGTTCAGTTTCCTGACACCCACACGCCCGACAGGAAGAAAGCCAATGCCGACAGGGGTATGGTAGCAGATGTGACGAACAGCTACCCTAGCCAGGCACCACTAGGAACTAGAAAATGCGGATGCTGGCAGAGTCTGGTAGACCCGGGTTCTGTTCCTGGTCACCAGAAATTTTGCCAGCACACTGTTCTCTCCCTCCTTCCCCGTAACTTTTTTTTTACTCAGAGGTCCGCTCCCCCTCAGAGTTGGTTCTTTAAGTTACAGGGGGTGCGGGGAGGCGGAGCCCCCCCCCCACCCCCGCATTACATGCAAGTTCCTTGCGGGATACTAAAATTCAGTCTCCCGAACTCTGTCTTGTAGAGTTCAGGATACTGAATTTCGGTCTTTCAGATATATCCGTTTTGGAAATCTGAAAGTCTGTTCATGCTATTCAGAGCAGAAAAAAATAAATAAAAAAAGGTCACCTTGGCCAGGTGGGTGAGGGCTTGCATCACCCAACTGGCAAAGCCCTTACCCACCTGGCCAAGGTGGGTGAGGGCTTGCATTGCCAAGTTATATGTGGCAGAAAAAAAGAAAGCTCCAGCTGTCATCAAGGCTCACTCACTCCATCAGAGCTCTGGCTACTTTCTGGGCGGAGAGAGGAAAGGCATCTGTGTTAGAATTGTGCAGCGTAGCAGTGTGGTCCGCCACACATTCATTAATCACTACAGATTGGATGTCCGAAGTTCCGTCGACCTTTGGTCGCAATTTCAAAAGCACTTGTTAGCACATATTGAGTTCCTGCCTGTATGGGTTATATATATACTTCCTCACCCACTGGAAAAATGGTACTGCTTATTACACCCCATCTATATTAAATATCCATTGACAGTGTAGAGCTCTACAGAAGGAAGAAATTCCTTCAAACTTAACCGTAATTTCCTTTTCTGTTGGCTCCAACATTGTCAGTGGGGCTTCTCCTGGGAGCCCTGGCTCCTTCTGAAGAATATTGTCCAACATACATATGGGATGTGTATTATTCAGAATTTGTGGTTGTAAATATTGTTGACATCCTATTCCAGTTTAACTGCTAGCATGAAAACAGGCTGCCATCTGTTGGATCACGGGCATGCAGACTAACAGGTTGATATTCCTGAACATGAGGTGGAGCTTCTCTGTTACAGGTTAGTACTTACACTTTTGTGCAGTTATGCTTACTGTTACTGCTGTTCTACGCTTTCTGTGTTAACAGCTCTGCTAGCAGCATAGCATCTGTGTCAAGAAAACTATTGGGGCTCAGTTCAGCACCACAGGAGTAAAAATGGTGAACAGCAGGCTTATACCATCCCTTTCTCTCAAGTGAGGTAGGGCATCATTTACTGTGTTTTCTTAAATAGCCACTGATGCCTCAGGAAAAACTTTGCAAAACATAAAAATTGGACACAACGTAGCTTTAAATTTCTCATTAGCTCTGTATTTCTTATCCCCATTATTTATTACCGAGGTTATATGCATGAAAACAGGATTGTTGTTCCTTGAGAATTCATAAGCTCCCATTGCTTCTTCCCAACCTAATGTCATACTTCTCTGCTTGTGACATCACAGTTGTTTCCATGGCAGTGGACTGTGCTGTCGCAACAGAGCATTGATTTCAAGTAGGCAGGGCTCCAGATGAGGGGCGTACCGACCTATTTTACTCGCCTCATTTTAGCAAATACTCCTAAGAAAATTTTTTTAGTGAGTACCAATGCTTGCCCAACATTTGTAAATACTCCACACTCCAAAGAAAAGTGGTTCATAACTGGTGATTCAAAAGGAACATTCATTTTTTTCCCTGATTTACAGCACTTGCACCCGTGCTCACTATATTTTAAAACTGGTGAGTAAATTACTCCCTCCTACCAGCACTGGCCTAGATATTCAAAGGGGTTGCGCCTGGCACAACTGAGTTGCGCAAGTCCCGATGCACCAGGGAGCAATGATAATGCATGCGGCGCATCTAAAGGGGGCATGCCCATGCATATGCGGACAACCCTATATTCAGCCTGGGATGTGCGACGCATCTGCTGGCACAACCCCTAGATGCACCGTATACCAATGGGTATAGTTGAGCCCCCCAAAAAGGCTCAGATGCTGGCGGCCACCCACAGGCGGGCTGCTGTACTGCACGGCGTAACACAACAACCGTCCACAATCACCCGTATGTACCCTGGTAGTACCCTCCTCCCCACCCGTAGCCACGCCGCCCATACAATAATATGTACTAATCCCTGGTAGTCTAGTGGCACTGGGTGGCCAGGATCGCCGTGAAACGCAGTCCAAAACCTGTCTGGTGGCCCAGTGTGGGCCCCCTACCCTCACAGGCCCTGCCCACCAGCACCCCTCTCTTCATCGGGCGGGCAGCTGCAACCGCCCAAGCCACCTGGCCTACACGGATACAGCGTGACAGTAAGAGCTGTAAGCCCATTGGTCCTCACTGTGGACCAATGGGCTTGCAGTGCATATTGTACATGTCACTCACAAATATGTGGGTGCTCGGTGGGCAGGGGGCCTGTGAGGGTGGGGTGGGGCCACTGGACCACCAGAGAGGTTGTGAACTATGGTTCACCAACGATCCTGGTCACGGGTGGGGTGCAGGGTACCGCAAGGCTACCATGGATTAGTACACATTATGATACGGGTGGTGCGGCTATGGGCGGGAAGCGGGGATGCCACTAGACTACCAGGGGAGGTCTCTGGATTAATTTCACAGCGATCGCAGCATCGAGAGTGAGGGGGGTGCCACTGGACTGCCAGGGATTGAACTACATTTTTATTTGGCGATCACCTACATGGAGAGAGGGTGGGGTATTGCTGGACCACCAGGGACTGCACCGTTACGGTCCGGTGTTCACTGCTCTGGGGAGTGGGGGTTCCACATGTCGTCCTGTGGGGGCAGCACATGCTGTGCAGGGTGCCAGGCGCATTTCGCTGGCCTGCCCTGCTCAGCACATGCAAATGGGGCCATAATGACATGCACATGGTCCCATTTGCACCTTGCATACATCATGGCTCCATTTGCATGTCCAGGTCTGAATAGCTGGGAATTGCGCCCAGTGCGGCTACAGTTGCACGGGAGCATTCCCAGTCCTACCTGTCTGGGATGCGCTGGGGCATTGTGAGCCATATTCAGAGGTGATGCGCCATGGCACATCTCCTTTGAATATCTCCCTTTCTTGCTATGGCACACCTTGGTTGTGCTGTGTCACCACTTGCGCCATTGCCGGGCGCATTCTGAATATTGGGCCCATGATCTGCGGCATTGTTGGCACCTGATCATTTCTTACCTAGGGAAAAAAACGACATTGTATTTAAAAACATACTTCTCACTCCACTCCGTCTAGACATTTATATGCATCTGAATTTGGTTTTACTCACCTCACTTTCAAAGTGAGGAGTACAGTACTCGTCCCATAAAATCTTATCTGGAGCCCTGCAAGTAGGGAATAAGCTGTAGAGGCAGATGAACTCTTAAGGGATACAGATCTTGTTTTTATGGGAATTTCTTCACTAATAAATAGTGAAGAGGAGAAATCTGTAGAAATATGTAGAAAATATGAAATAACAGCTGAACTGTGTCCGAACATTGTTTTTTGAAGTTTTCCTAAAGGCGTCAGCTGCTCTTTAATACAAAAAGTTTGGTTCTTTTGTACATATGATGTATTGAGGCTAATGCAAGGAGAGAATAATATACCTTGTACACATTATGGTTTGTTTACATATGGCTGTATAGGCACTGCGATGGCAGATGTGACTGGAGAGTCCTTGCTGTTTGGAGTGTTCATGCGCCCAGGCTTCTGTGCTGTTCTACAGCTTGGGCTGTACCACTACTCCTAGTAGGGGTGTACATTACTCATATGTATTAAATACCCATTGACAATGTCGGTGCGGACTGCAGGGGTCGAAACTGACTTTTTCAGCCACTAGCCAGCAGGGCTAGTGACTGACAGATTCCACCGGCCCGACAGGATTTTCACTAGCCCAACTCTGTAATTACCAGAAATTTCATTTTTTCCTCAAAACAAGTTTTATTGTAGTTTTTAACAATAAGTATTAACTTTTAAAGGGACACTCAACCCCTTTGGGCCTCAAAATGACACCAGTTTAAAAAAAAAAAAATTTTATGATTGTTCGCATTCTGTAGAATGTGCTGATGTGGCTGGAAGTTTAATTCTGATTCCTTTTCTCCTATTCCAACATATGATCCTTTATTCCAAACGAAGTAAAATCAAGTACAACACACAACGCTTGCTACAGTTGTGTATCAGTTCGTAGCTGCTCACACTCACTTCCTGGATACCACTCCTAACATGTCACCAAGCACCTGACATGCTTTGCTCTCACTCAAGCTTTGAGAAAGCGATACACAGTTGTAGCAAGCGCTGTGTGTTGTACTTGATTTTACTTCGTTTGGAATAAAGGATTATATTTTGGAATATATGCCACAGTCCCAGGGTGAGTTCATTCATCACCTTATTCTAAGCTGCTTGAAAACAAAGATGTTAGAGCCTTATATTGCCTTAGCTGGTGCCGGGTCTCCAAACTTGTTTAGCTACTGTTTGTCTCGAAATGTAAGTAGGAGACTACTGATATTTAGGGAGATGCTTTTAATGTAAAAGAAGAATTTTATTCTTTTTTTTTTTTTACTGGCAAGGGATTGCAACATGAACATAAAAATAAACTTAATGTTTAAGGAGAGCGTATGGGGCAGTGCAAACCTATCCAGGAGAGACAGCCCAGACCTATCTAGGAGAGACAACATCAGCCAGGAAAGGGTAGTTGGGACACAGCTAGAAGTGCACAGCTCAGACCCAGTTAGGATGCAGCAGCATAACATACTTAGCCAGGATAAGACAACTGAGGATACTCCGACTCCTTTCCAGCTTGCAGTCGTCGTCACCCTTGTCCTCTGCGCATTCTGGAGCTTCCATTGGCAATTTCAGTTGACTGCACCTAGCAGCCAAGCCTGTAACTTCATTGTCTATATACAGTTGTAGCCGTGCAAAAGTTGACAATTTGTGCGATATACTGCATGGTGCATTAGCGCAGTATGTGTGGTAGCACAATACATGTTGTTCAATAGCTATCTCGCTAATGCGCCATGCAGTTATATCGTGCAAATGGCAACTTTTGCGCGATTACCACAAGGCACCTGGCAGGTGCTCTACAACACTACCTTTACCCGCCTGAGGCAAAATCTACCCGCATTTGGCGGGCGGGTGCCAATTTCGAACCCTGGACTGAAAAAGAAAGTACGGTAAGTATGAAGGAATTTCTTCTGTTTTAAGAAGTCCAGACCTTGAGAAACCAGTTCTGTTACAGATGCATCAGAGGTAGGCCTAGGTGCAGTCCTGAGTCAGAATATAGATGGGAAGGAACATCCCATTTTGTATATCATTAGGAAATTGCATGGTGGAAAGAAAAAGTACTCCACTATTGAAAAAGAATGCCTTGCTGCAAAATTGGTAATGGAATCTCTCTATCTGCTAGGAGCTGACTTTGTACTTAAAATAGATCACAGTCCTTTCTGTTGGCTTAACCAAATGAAGGATAAAAATCCCAGAATCACAAGGTGGCGATGCACAAGTCCGGGAAAGAGAATGTCAGTGCAGATTTTCTGTTAAGATATAGTTCAGGAATTGAGAATTCAGAAGTTTGAAAAATGTGTGTGCTTAAAGGGGACAGGAATGATTATTTGTGTGCAGCTGTTTGAAATTTTCATAAATTATAGTCATACCGCTAAAGGATCCCTGTTTAACTGTGCCTGAATAAGAGCTGAAGCTGTTAGTTGTGTTTTGTATTATAGTGTATGGTGGAACGTTGTTCTATCTCGATTTCCACCTCTGCTAAAATGTTGTCCTACAACAGTTGAAAGGTCACGGAATGCTGTTTAACCCTACTGTGGTAGAATAACATTTCAGTAGAGTTGAAAAGTGCACGGACCACACACATCTCAAAGCAGCGGATTCAACAGCTGGTCAACAAAAATCCTGGATCAACAAGTTGAAAAGATGGGGTGATGACACGATCGGAAACTCTCATCTGCAGGATCAACCAGATACATTCTAAAAATGCAGGATCAACCAAATAAATTCAGTTATACGGTATTATAAAAATATCTTACTAAATCAAATTTGTTTACTCCAGTCCATGGCGTCTCGCTAAGCGTGGCATACACCCGCCATGCTTTTTTTCTTGAAAATCCCTCCCACACTAGAATGACAACCAGTGGGAGTTTGTGCTACTAACATGGGGACATGTATTCCCTAGCAACCACACAACTCACCATTGCAGCCAGCACTGTCTCCTGTAATAAAGAAAACCGGCAGAGAACAGGTTCCTTAACATTGCTTCAGACTTTATTAAAATTATTTCTTGGGGCACCATACACCATACAAAATACTGGATCGGCAATCCTATGCCCAACCAGTGTGATTACCACCTCGGGGCTCTGATTCCCATGGACCTCTCGAGCGTTGCTTTTTTTTTTTTTCAAATTTAACAACTTTATTGAACCTTGTAGGAAGACAGACAATAAGGTATAAATAACGTAACAAGTGATATGAGCTGTCCAGGTTACCAAGAAAAGAAGCTGAGACGGGGAACCGGGGACGCCAGAGAAGGTGGTGAGGGCCTCTGTCCTGCCCTCCCGCCCCTGGCTTGGCCCTTTCAGAGCGATAAGGGAACCAGGGGACCGCCAGAGGGTCGTGAGACCTCTGTATCTACCTCCCCGCCCAGAACGGCGCACAGAACGATAAGGTAAAGGACTCCTGAGGCCTACAATTCCCGACTTGTACAAATCCTGCAACAGCCTCAAAATCTGAACGGAATCCTCGTAAAGGGGCTTACCTGTGGCCTGGAAAGCTGCTCCTCGCTGCTCGCAACAAACGAGCCCTCCTGGCTGCTGTGTGGCTGCTGCTGGTTGTAAGGCGCCATTTTGTGTTGGCGCAGCTGTATAGACTATTTTTTAAATGAAGGATTGTGCAGCTATTGGGCTACTATTGCCAAACCGACAGGGGGACCGCCAGAGAGGTTGTGAGGGCCTCTGTACCTGCCTTCCCCCGCCCCCCGAAAATGGCGCACAGAATGATAAGGGAACCGGGGACCGCCAGAGAGGTCGTGAGAGCCTCTGTACCTGCTCTCCCCGCCCAAAATGGCGACAGAATGATAAGGAACTGACCGCTAGAGGAGGCCGTGAGGGCCTCTGTACCTGCCCTCCCCACCCCTCGAAAACGGTGCACAGAACGATAAGGTAAAGGACTCCTGAGGCCTACAATTCCCGACTTGTACAAATCCTGCAACTGCCTCAAAATCGGAACAGAATCCTCGTAAAGGGGCTTACCTGTGACCTTGAAAGCTGCCCCTCGCTGCTCGCAACAAACAAGCCCTCCTGGCTGCTGCTTGGCTGCCGCTAGTTGTAAGGCGCCATTTTGTGTTGGCGCAGTTGTATAGACTGTTTTTTTAAATGAAGGATTGTGCAGCTATTGGGCTACTATTGCCAAACCGACAGGGTGCCTTAAATTTCTTTTTGACTTTGACTGTTATTAAGCTCTGAATGTACAAATACTGGGCTACCACCGAGTGCCTTAAGATACCAGTACAAACATTTCAGGCGTGCTCCTTAATTCAGCATCCTAGCTTATGCCCTAATTAATGATTTTTGCCTTAAGATACCAGTACAAACATTTCAGGCCTGCTTCTTAATTCAGCATTCTAGCTTATGCATTAATTAATGATTTTAGCATGCTTTAAACAGTTTCTTAAACTACTGATATTACAACTGTTGGACTGCTCGTAACAAACAAGTGTTGGGCCGCTCGTAAAAACCGACAGAGAGCCTTAAGGTGGATATCGCTGCTTTGTTAGACTATTTTTAAAACGGATTCAACTTCAGGGTACCTACTAGTTTAATTAATCTAACTGGGTACCTTAAGCTGTATATGTGCACATTGCAGGCAGGCTCCCTAATTCAGGATAAGACCCTGGGCATTTCAAACGCCTAGTACAACAGGAGTGAGAGGCAGAGTGTTCCACCTTGCATTTCATTCGCTTTGTGTCCAGACTGTGGGCTGCCCTCGATTACTAATGTTCCCAAACTGTTTGTTTCTGCACCTGTAGCTCATTGACTTTCTGCAGCAGGCCCCTCCACCCTCCCCCTCTTTTCCTACTATAAAACCCCAAGCTCATGTAAACTGTTTACTCTTACAGGGAACCGGGGACCGCCAGAGAGGTCGTGAGGGCCTCTGTACCTTCTCCCCACCCCCTGAAAACGACGCACAGAACGATAAGGTAAAGGACTCCTGAGGCCTACAATTCCCGACTTGTACAAATCCTGCAACAGCCTCAAAATCTGAACGGAATCCTCATAAAGGGGCTTACCTGTGGCCTTGAAAGCTGCCCCTCGCTGCTCGCAACAAACGAGCCTCCTGGCTGCTGCGTGGCTGCCGCTGGTTGTAAGACTGTGCCCCGCCGGCTTCGCTTGCTGCCCCGCCACCCCCACCACCACCCTTGGTCGGCACTCCAATTTATACTTGCTAGATGGTCACGTGCGCTGCAAACTCCTGTCAGCTCACTTTGCAATCTGCAAGTTATACAGTCTCACCACTAGGGACCCCTGGCTGGTTTCTGAGACAATTAACCTCTCTCACTGAAGCCTCTGTTTCACAGACTACACAGACAAACTCATCTTTGTCTCATTTGAAATTTATACAGCCTCTTCACCTAGAGGCTCCCCTGTCTGCTATTGGGATACCTTTCTGTCTCAAAAGAAGCCTCTTTTCTCATAAATCTACAGTTGCTGCCTAAATACGTAGCTTCAATCCTTAGTTTAAATCTAACAAAGACAGAATCCTGATCCAGGGTATTTCCTGAAGCAGTTTGTACCTGGGCATTGTCTTCAAGTAAACCCCTACTAGTCATCACAATCAATATGATTCCTTCATATGGGACCCATTTAAAACTAAACCTGCCTGGAACCTCACTAGACGCTCGTGGCAGGACACTACCGTCTTACCCTAGGGGGAGGGATGGGGGGCTGACCGTTACCCCTCCTTACTTACCTCCCGGTTACCTGAGCAGGTCCCTCCAGGCCCGAGGGGGGGATATTGAATCCAATCCTGGTCCTTTTTTCCCAAATCTTTCCCTCAACACCTCTTCTCACTCCTTGTGGGCTGACTCCAAAGGGCTCAGACTTGCACGTATGAATATTGGCAGTCTAAGGAACAAATTCCCGGACCTTGAAGCTTGAGTGACTCTCTATAAGCCCGACGTACTAGCCTTGACAGAAACCTGGCTAAAGCCACAGATCCTCCCCCACGAAGTGGGCCTAGTGGACTACCTTACATTCAGGAAAGACAGGGTAGGAAAAAAGGGAAGAGGGGTTATTATTTACATCAGCACTGTCCTTCAAGCTACGGAGCTGGATGTCCCCTCCCTTAATGGTTCCTTGGCTGAAATGCTATTTGTAAAAATACTCCTCGGCAATGCCAAACCACTCACCATAGGGAGTGTATACCTCCCACCTCAAACTGCGGCCTCCTCCTTAGAATCCCTAACAATGCACCTGGAGGACCTCTCCAGGGGGGAGGCCATACTTCTCGGGGACTTCAATCTCCACTGGCCATCACTACTCTCCTCCCCTACTAAAAACCCACTACTCGGCTCCCTACTTATGCAGATTATCGACCTCCCCACAAGACTAAACTCAAAGACTGGAAATCACTCTCTAATTGACTGGATCCTAGTCTCCTGCCCGGTGTGGATACTGTTGGCAGGGATTATGTCTGACGCTTTGAGTGACCACTCGCCTACTTTTTGCATCTGGTCCAACAAGCCTCCAAAAATCCCTGCTAAGGTCATTGAAGCGAGGAATTACAGTAGGTTTTGTCCAGCAGACTTTTGCTCTGACTTGAGGAAAGCTGACTGGGCCCCTATCGTCTCCCTGCCCACACTTGATGAGGCTCTTGATTATTTTACACAGACCTTCTTATCTGCATCTAATATGCACGCCCCTGTAAAAAAGCTCAGGGTGCAAGGAAAATGCCATAAATGGCTGAGCCCCTGCCTCAAGCATACCATGCTCCTCCGGGACAAAGCATGGGGTACCCACAAAGCTACTGGCAACTCTACAGACTGGGAGAAGTACAGAGAGTTGAGAAATCAGTGCAAAAATTCCCTGAAACAGGCTAAATCTCAATACCTAAACAACCTCCAAACTAGACACCTATGTGACCCCAAAAAATTTTGGGGCCACATAAATCTACTCATAAAGGGTTCTACAAGTAGTCAAACAGACTTCATCCTGGTGGGGGACTCACTGACCAATTCCCCGACCATTATTGCTGAGGCCTTTTGTGCCTCTTTCTCTACCCCAAGCGTGTCTCCCCTCCCTGTCCTCCCCAGGCCTACCTTGCACTCGGATGTTGCATGGGTGCACCCACGACCTCAATTCCACATAAAGCTGGTCAAACAGTCAGAGGTACTACCTCTCCTGCGCAAAATTAACCCTTCAAACAACATGAAGTCTTGCTATATTATGACACATGCAGTATAACCCCAGGTTAGAACTGCTCCGAAGGTGAAAGAGTTAACTTTCCGTGCCAGGCATGGAACCTTGAGTGCGAGCTCGGTTGAAAACTCTGTCTGTTGTTGCTCAAACTTAAACTGTCAGATTCTTTACTCCGCCTCACTGAACAGTCGCTCCGGAGATTTCTCCTGCTGCTCGGTTCGTTTGTCGGTTAAAAAGTGTAATTTTCGGTTTATTAACCGTAATTAAACCGCAGTCGGTCGGTTCAAGCTCTGTCTGTGGTATTGTAAGTAATAGATAGGCTTACGTTTATTTTCTTCTGTGTGGAATTTGTAAACGTCTTTTTCGGTTCGGTTTGAACCGATCAGATTGGTTTAAAATAACTTTTAGTCCTTTAGAGTGCAGTTCCCGGTTCTTATCGGTTCTAAAAAAAACGGATTTCATTACGTTTTTTTCCACGACCCGTGACACGGTTGGGAACTGATAAGAGAGTCTTGCTTGGCGGATTGCCACTAACGGGCAAGTTTTGGTTAGGTTGGCACTATGTCTGAGAAACCCAAAAGAAAAACTGACCCACTGGTTTCAGCACTGTGGCTTCTGTGGGAAGCCTTTGCTAAGGCTGACCCACACACCACTTGTGTATATTGTCTGGGGTTTGACCACCTCAATGCAGACTGCCAGATTTGTAAGAATTTTCCTGTTGCCACCGTGGAAAGAGAGTTGGTAGGCTCAGGGAAAGGGAGGCTAAAAGTCCGCTGACCCGATGGCCAGCCGGTTCGGTTCCAACCGAACCTGAGGAAGTGCCTCTGACCAAGGCGTTACCTGCGAAGCGAAGAGCCAGCTCTGAGGAGCGGTTCCAACTAAAAGGGCTAGAAAGTCAGCTAGTATGGAGCCAAAAGTTCTTCTCCAACCACTGAGGAAATAGCTAAAGCTATTCAAATTGTCCAGTCTCTCTCTCGGTTCTGTCCAAACCGACACCATCGGGAAGCGCCGTTCGACGGGTTCCACTGGTTCAAGATTATGATTTTGAGGATTTTTATGAACCGGAGGAAGGGAGAGGGTATGAGGAGAGTGAATGTGATTTTGAAGGTCTGGATGTGCCCATTGAACGGACATCTCTCCAGACAGACCATCAGGGTTCTCCCAGGCTATCTGAGTCCCCTTCTCATTTATGTTCTATAAGAAAGTTACTGAAACTCTCAACTCACTGTTGAGGAAGCTGTTGATGACCAAGAAGAGCCTGATTATGTGGAAATGATGGCTATTTCAGAGTCTAGAGACTATCTATTCCCTTGCACAAATCCTTTGGAAACAGACCGTAACAATTCTAAAACTCCTCCTCTATCCTTCCTGTTGATAAAAGGATGGACAAGAGGTATACATTATCAGGCTCTGATCACGGAGTTCTCTCTCAGCAATGTAGCCATGTGGGGTAGTGCAGGCTGCAGCCTGTGACAAGGCTAATATTCCTCTAGCCTCTCACCCTCCTGAAAAGGATTCTAGGAGGATGGATGCCATGGCAAAGAAACAGTACATGGCAGCATCTTTGGGACTCAGACAGGCAAATTATATGGCTTATGCTGCTAGGTACCAGAAATCCAGATGGGATACTGTGCCGACCCTAGCAAAACAGGCCCCTGACCAGCTTGCCAGGGAGCTGGAGCAGGTGGCTGCGGATGGTATTGAATCATCCAAGTTGCAGTTTCATGCTGCAGTAGACTCTAATGATGTTTCATCAAGAGTCATGGCTACATCTGTGTCTCTTCGCAGAATGGCCTGGCTTAGATGTACTGCCCTGTCACAGGATACTCAGTCTAAGGCTATGGATTTTCCTGTTGTGGGCCGTTCTCTGTTTGGGAGCAGACAGAAGGATTATATGAAAAAATGGATGAGTATAGGACCACCTATAGGGTGCACAGGCCAAAGAAAGGCAAGCCACTCCTCAAAGGCAGCATGTCAGGGGCAGGGGCAGGCCTTTTCATAGGCCTTTTTACCAAGCCCAGGCCTCCTCTTCTGCTTATGCCCAGAGGGGGTTCTTTAGAGGAAGAGGCAGAAGGGGTTCAAGTAAGCCTGCTTCTACCCCTCAACCCAAAGCCCCTGCAAAACAGGCTCCCTGATGGGGTGGCCAAGACTGATTCTCCACTACCGGTAGGGGGCAGGCTGGCTTACTTTGTCCAGGACTGGAATTCTTTAACATCAGACAAGTGGGTCCTGGAAGTAGTAAGCCAGGGACTGGTTCTCAGCTTCAAAAAATTCCCGAAGATGAGAGCCAGGTCCTTTCCACCTGCAAATCCTTCAGACGCACTTGCCCTAGAAACAGAAGTTTCTGCCCTCCTGGCTCTCAGAGCTATGGAAAGGGTTCCACCCCTACACCAGGGCAAAGGGTTGTACTCCAGGTACTTCCTCACCCCAAAAAAGACAGGAGAATGGCATCCCATCCTGGATCTCAGGTATCTAAACAAGCACCTTTTAAAACCAAAGTTCAAAATGGTGACTCTGGGAATTATTTTACCCTCTCTAAGGCCAGGGGACTGGCTAGCCTCCCTGGACCTCAAGGATGCCTACTTCCATGTTCTTATCAGAAGCACCCATCGAAAGTACCTCAGATTCGAACTGCCCTCAGGCCATTATCAGTTCAGAGCAATGCCCTTCGGCCTCGCCTCTCCCTGAGGGTATTCACAAAATGCCTGGCAGTAGCAGTTGCCCATTGAAGAAGGCAAAAGATTGCCATCTTTCTTTATCTGGACGACTGACTCATAGTAGGTCAGTCCCCAGACCAGGTCAAATTACACCTTCAGGTAACTTGGCAACTGCTCACATCTCTAGGTTTCCTTCTCAGTCTTCCAAAGTCTGTTCTAGAGCCTGTCCAGCTTCTCACCTTCATAGGCGCAGAACTGAACACAAAAGAGGCCAGAGCCTTCCTCCCTCTGGAAAGAGCAAGGACATTGGTCTCTGGCCTCCTCTTTCACCCTGCAGGTCTCTCGACCGGCAAGGCATTTTCTACAGCTCCTGGGGCACATGGCTGCTTCTACAGCAGTAGTGCAGGGAGCAAGATTTCAGATGAGGGACGTCCAGTTCCATTTGAGAGCCTTTTGGTCTCAAAGGACAGACCCTCTAACCAAATTGATCCCAGCGACTCGAACCCTGATCCAGGCCCTTCAGTGGTGGCAGGACCAGAGCAATCTGAGACGGGGGGTTCCCTTCAACCCCCAGTCTCACTCCTTGACCCTTATTACAGATGCATCCCTCTTGGGGTGGGGAGCTCACATGGGCGACCTCACTACCCAGGTGTTGTGGTCCCCACAGGAATCTCTGCTCCACATCAATTTGTTGGAGCGCAGAGCAGTTTTTCTAGCACTCCAGGTCTTTTCCACATCTGTTCAGAACAAGGTTGTTCAGGTCAGAACAAACAATACTACTACAATGTGGTACATCAACAAGCAAGGAGGCACTCTGTCTACGGCCTTGTGCACCGAAGCAATGAAGTTGTGGTCTCTGGCTTATTCCCTGAACGCCTCCCTTACGGCAGTTCACCTTCCAGGCAAGGACAATGTCCTAGCGGATGATCTCAGCAGGATTTCCCAGGGCCATCACGAATGGGCACTGGATCCCCTAGTACTGAAGGTAGTATTTGCCAGATGGGGCACCCCGCAGATAGATCTTTTTGCAGCCCCAGACAATCACCAACTTCCCCTTTTTTGCTGCAGGCCTCCAGTGTTGGGCTCAGTCCCTCTGGATGCCTTCCTTCTCAGTTGGGAAGGGAAGTTTCTCTATGCCTTCCCCTTCCTCTTCTTTTCAGGTGCTAGATTGGGCCAGACAGCCCTGGTACCCACTCCTCATGTCCTTAGCAGTTCACCCTCCCTGCACCTCCCCAGGAATCACAATCTGTTAACCTGTGCCCAGGGAGGTTTGGTATCAAACCTCAAATCTCTCAATCTCAAGGCATGGCTCTTGAAGAGTTAGAGTTTGCTTCCCTACCTCTCCCAAGGTGTATTGGATATCTTGAAGGCCTCTAGGAAGCCTTCCACCAGGGCCACTTATAATTCCAAATGGAAGAGATTTTCCATATGGTGCTCTGGCAAGCATATTCCACCAGAATCTGCTGACTTGCCCACAATCCTGGATTATTTGGTGCATTTGAATTCTTTGGGGCTGAGACCAGCTACCCTAAAAGTGCACCTGGCAGCCGTGTCTGCTTTCTTATCAGCAGGTAAACCTTCTTTTTCAGCTCACCCTGTATTCTCCAAGTTTTTCAAGGGGTTGCTTCACACCAACCCTCCATTCAGGGACCCTGCCCCTGCTTGGGATCTTAATATTTGCATTGCCCAGCTTATGCAACCCCCTTTTGAGCCGTTGTCTTCAGCAGAGCTCAAGTACTTGACTTGGAAAACTGTGTTTTTGGTAGCCATCACTTCTGCCAGGCGCTACAAGTGAGTTCCAAAGCATTGTCAGTGGAACCTGACTTTATCTCCTTTCACAGGGATAAGGTGGTCCTCAGGACTAACAGAAAGTTTTTGCCTAAGGTGGTTTCAGATTTCCACCTAATCAATCCATGTCCCTTCCTGTGTATTTCACTGACCATTCCTCTCTGGCGAGAGGAGATTGCAGTTTAGATGTCAAAAGAGCCCTTAGTTATTACATAGAGCATTCCAAGGGTCACAGGTTTGACTCCCTCCAATTGTTCCTCACTTATGGTGAGGTTGGAAAAGAAAACCTGCACTAAGAGTCCATTGCCAGGTGGATTGTCTCTTGTATCCAGTTTTGCTATGAAAAACTGGGTAGGTTCCTCCCTCAGGCCTGAGGGCTCACTCTACCAGGGGTACAGCTGCGTCTCTGGCTGCTGCCAGGGACATCCCTATCCTAGAGATATGTCAAGCAGCTACCTGGAAAACAGTTCACACTTTCACTGAGCATTACTCCCTGTACATCCAGGCTAGGAGTGATGCTCGATTTGGCACAGCCGTGCTTCAGAGCCTATTTCCTAAGTAGGGTTCTGTCCCTCCTCCATGGAGGTACTGCTGTGTAGTCTGCATATGTCATAATATAGCAAGACTTCATGTTGTTTGAAGAAAAAATTACTCACCTTAGTAATGTTGTTTCTTCTAATGGAGTCTTGCTATATTATTACCTCCCCCCTCCAACCTGCCCCTCTCAGAACCTCTATTTTTGGGATGTGGGTGGGCAGCGCAATGTTGGCACTTCATAGATGTCCAGTTTGTTTCACCCTTTCTTTAGGGTGCCTGGGTGTTATGTTTTAATTTTCTTTCTTGATTCCCCTGACTTGAGTCTTTGTTTTGGGATCAAGAACACAAATGTGTTTTTTTGAGTTAGTAGCCAATGGGCTAGTGTAGGTTTACTGCTTCCACACCGAACCTTAGTGAGTTTTGCTCGTAAAGATCTGACAGTTTAAGTTTGAGCAACAACAGACAGAGTTTTCAACCGAGCTCGCGCTCAAGGTTCCATGCCTGGCATGGAAAGTTAACTCTTTCACCTCCGGAGCAGTTCTAACCTGGGGTTATACTGCATATGTCATAATATAGCAAGACTTCATTAGAAGAAACAACATTACTAAGGTGAGTAATTTTTTCATTCTTCCACACCGGGACACGACCAACTAGAACCACGTCTGCTGAAGGCTGCCACTCCGGCTATTGCCCGCCCTGTCACCCTACTCATAAACAGATCACTCCGGGAAGGTAAAGTCCCAAAAATGTGGAAGGTGGCAACCATCGTCCCTGTCCTCGAGACAAATTGGGAAACTATAGGCTAATCTCCCTTCTCAGTCCCCTTGGGAAAATTCAGGAAAGACTAGTCTCTACCCAGCTACTGGTCTACCTTGATCGACGCTTTCTCATGGCTGATGTGCAACATGGCTTTAGAAAGGGACATGGCACCGACACTGCTCTTATCCGGCTCACGGCGGACATCCTTGCCTCTATGGACCAGGGCTCCCCAACGGGCGCCCTCTTCATTGACCTATCCAAGGCCTTTGACTTTGTCAACCATAATCTCCTACTCACCAAACTCCGGCTCCTAGGACTGGATCACCATCACTCTCCTGGTTCGAGAGCTATCTGAGTGACCGTTCCCTAAAAGTCCGCTGGAAGGGCACTCAATCGGGACTCAGACCCGTCACTGCTGGGGTGCCTCAGGGCTCAATCCTGGGCCCCCTGCTTTTCTCATTGTTCCTCAATGATATTGCGGGAAACTGCTCCCTCAGTAAGCTCATTTTGTATGCAGATGATACTGTCATATACTGCAGTGACCCCCAACCTAGTGTCATCTCCACAAAACTGCAGGACAGTCTCTCAGCGCTTGAGGACTCTGTGAGTTCCCTTATACTCAACGAAGATAAAACCAAAGCCATTCTGTTTGGGTCTAGACACTTGGGCCTTGACAGAAGTCAGCTGCTCCAGATCAGCACCAACCAAGGAAAGAGTTGAGATCATGACCAACTTTAAATACCTTGGGATCCATCTTGACCAGAAGATGACCTACAGGCCCCATACTAACTCCATAGCCCGGTCCATCCACCAAAAGCTTGGTCTCCTCTACCGTCTGGGGGACTCTCTATCCCTGGCTGCACGACGGGCAATTGCCTGCTGCAGTCTTCTCCCCACCATTCTATATGGTGCTCCTCTACTGCAGTTCCTTTGCGAGTTGGAATTCAACAGACTCTCCGTACTCTATAATCGAGTGGCACGGTTCGCCTCAAGCTCCTCTCCTAGGAGGCATCACTGTGAGGCACTTAGGGAACTTAAATGGCCCACTCTACGACACAAACTCACGTACCCTGTCGCTTGTCTTGCCTTCAAGTTCTCTACCCTAGGTCTCCCTCCCCATCTTAGAGGACTACTCTCCCCTAAAGAACAAACCCGAACCTTGCGATCATCTGCGAAACACCTCCTGGACATCCCTCGGATACGCTCCAACCAAGGCAAACGCTCTTTCAAATTTGCTGCCTCCCACCTATGGAACTCCCTTCCAGTTAGTTTGACTGACTCTCCCACCCTTAACCAGTTCAAGTCTGGACTCAAACTTTATCTTCTCAATCTCAGTCTCTGTGGCTGCAACCGTTAGCTCCCAAGTCTTGGTCTCATGCCAGCTGAACTGTTCTGAACCTCCCTCCATCCTGTCTTTATTCTTCCTAGCCTACGATGTCAGTCCTCTTTGTTGTCTAACTACCCTTCTAACTGGTTGGTAACCAGGTGTCTGAATGAGAACCCGATTTCTACTACTGGATGCTGTTGCTAACGTTTATCTGTGAAACTAATGTAATAGCTGTAAATCTTGACTGAGTCTAATTGTGAGCCTGATTGTTCTATCCCTGTATGCTGTTACAATGTATATTTGTGTAACTTATGTAATTACTGTAAATAATGCCTTTAAATGTTTCTTTATGTAACTAATTCCGGGTCGCCCCTGAAAAAGGGACCTCTGGTCTCAGTGGGCTTACCCGGTTACCAAATTCCAAATAAAAAATTTTCAGTATCCAATTTTAATATACAGTCACCCTTAAAAAAAAAACAAAAAAACAAAACCCTCTTCCCTCTCCCCTTGTTCTCCAGCGATCAGCCATCCCCAATTGTAAGGAAAATGTTAACTTGTATTGGATATGACTTGTCCGGGACAACAAATCTGATTCAAGATAATGGAAAACCAAATTGCGAGAGATTGTAAAGGACCGGGGTATATCAGCATTAACTGTTAAGTGTAAGGAGGGTATGGAGAGGTTGCCATACTTGGGTGTGCAGTTTTTTAGATTCTGACATAATTACGATGATACTTTCAGCCCTAATGCAAAAAACAATTCTCTGTACCACTTCAAATAGGTGGGGATTTGTTGGTCACACCAGTGCCTAAGAATAACCTTTTTAGCACAGACTGATGTCAGTGCCATGTGGTATCTTTGAGAGCCAATTATATTGTCAGCGAAATCTCCTAGGATGCAAATCTCCAGGGTGGATGCTTTGGTTAACCCCAACAAGGGATCGAGGCGTTGCTTAATGGTTTCCCAGAAGGGCACAACTTTCTCACATGTCCACAAGATGTGGAACAATGACCCCCGTTCCTTGTTACATCTGGTACGTAGATCCGTGGCCAGCTTACCCATTCTATAAAGTTTTATTGTGGTGAGAAACATGTTATGTAAAATTTGGAACTGCAAATAGTGATATTTGTCCCATTTAATATACTTATAAGTGGAGTTCCGTATTTTAGGCCAATTACGAGAGACCTCTCTTGAGGGAAGTGTCTGGTCCCATGTGTAAAAGAATTCTTTATCCTTCCCGTCTAGGATTTCTCTCAGACGGGTGTGATAAATGGCTATGACATGGGATGTAGGGAACACATTAACTCCCATAAGTCTTACACCAAAGCCCATTTCCAAAATGTTGGAGCAACATATGTCGGATTTGGAAGTATTTAAAGCTGGCGGAACGAGGCCAGTCTAACATGGTCTGGATCTCTGAAAAATTAAGGAGCTTGCCAGTCAGGGCAAACTGAGCGACAGATAACTCATGTAGTAGAGGCCATGTCACTTGAGTGAGCAACTTTCCATCGATCTGTAGGTTTGGATTTCCCAGAATGGGTTGTGTGATATCTAATATGGGATTTACCTGTAACAAAAGACATAGTTGAGTGTGTACACGAAGAGAGTGACCTATGAGGGTATCTTTCAGGGGACTGGGAATTTTTTTAAAGGAAATATAAAGTAAGGTAGCAAGGTTCATGCCGAGTTGGGAACACAGCACCCGTTCAATATCCAACCATTGAGGGACATATACAGAAATGTGAGAATTGGAATGAGGCCCGACGCAATAGAAGAATTGAGAACAATGAATAGTTAATAATAAAGATAGATGTTGGGAACTTTCAGCCCTCGTGCTCTTCTTTCTCTCATAAGCTTACCCAGGGCTCTCCGTGGATGTTTCCTTTGCCACAGGAATTGAGTAAACATTCTATTAATTTGATGAAACCAGGTTTTTGGCAGGGACGGGTTAAGCAACGTGAGGGGGGTGTAATAGCCATGGAAGAATGTTCATTTTGAGGACACTGAGACTGCCCCAGAGGAAGAGCGGTAATAAAGACCAACGATCCAAGTCCTTTTGGATTTGACCCACAAGGTTATCTAAGTTATAACTTTTCATATTGCTGGGATTAGTACTGAGGTAGATGCCCAGATATTTAAGTTTCTCTTTGAGCAGGCTGAGGTACTAAATGAGTACTTCACCTCAGTTTTCACCAAGGAAAATGGGGATGCTGCATCATACATGGGAGGAGATAGTGAGAAGGGGGGACCCTTACCGATCAGTGGGTCTGGGGAGAGGGGGAGGCATCACTGGCATGAGGGGGGAAGGCTAAGCAGGGAGAAGAGGTAGTGGAAGTGGAAATCACAGCAGAAAGAGTGAGGGAAGCCCTCAGATCCCTTAAGATGGAGAAAGCACCGGGGCCAGATAAATTACATTCCAGAGTGCTGAAGGAACTTGCGGATGTCCTGGTGAAACTCCAGCAGGAGCTTTTCACCATCTCTCCGAGGACAGGGTGGGTGCCCCAGGACTGGAAGGTGGCACATATAGTGCCTATCCACAAGGGGAGGATCAAGGGAGGTGGCAGGGAACTACAGCCCTGTCAGCCTGACATCGGTGGTGGGCAAGGTGATGGAGGGCATTGTCAAGGAGAGGCTGGGGGGGACCTGGAAAAGTCAGGGTGCCTGGACGATAGACACCATGGATTCATCCCGGGGAAATCGTGTCAGACAAACCTTGTGGAGTTCTATGACTGGGTGACGAGTGCCTTGGACCTGGGTAGACCAGTGGATGTCCTCTTTCTAGACTTCAGCAAGGCATTTGACTCTATTCCTCATGTGGGCCTGTTGGATAAGCTGGGAGAAATGGGGGTGGGGAACCAGAGGATCAGATGGATACGCAACTGGCTACAGGACCGGACCCAGAGGGTCGTAGTTGGCGGGATAGTCTCATCCCCAAGGAGGGTCATTAGTGGGATCCCTCAGGGATCAGTCCTTGGGCCCCTCCTGTTCAACGCCTACATCTCTGACATAAGGACAGGTATCAGGAGTGAAATAAGTCTCTTTGCGGATGACTCAGAACTGGGGGCGGTGGTGGATGGGGAGGAGGGGAGGGTGGCCCTACAGGGGTACCTGGAGGCTCTGGAAAGATGGTCTAGAAAGTGGAAGCTGAGGTTCAATGCAGGGAAATGCAAAGTACTGCACCTGGGGCCAGAAACCGGGCCAAGTGTACACCCTTGGGGGGAATGCTACAGTCTCGATGGCTGGGAGGGACCTGGGGGTGGTGGTGGATGTCAAGATGAACAACTCGGAGACTTGTAGGAGGAGCAGCCAAGGCCAACAGGATGCTGGGGTGCATCGCTAGGGGATCACCTCCAGAAGGAGGAAGTGATACTCCCTCTGTATAACTGCTTGGTGAGGCCGCACCTCAGTACTACGTGCAGTTTTGGAGCCACACTTAAAGAGGGACATTAAACTCCTGGAGAGGGTCCAGAGGAGGGCAACCAAAATGATTTGGGGCTTGGGGGACAGGACCTATGAGGAGAGCTGGAAGAGCTAAATATGTACATTGGAAGAGAGAGGGACGGGGGATATGATAGAGGTCTTCAGGTACATGAATGGGGTAAATAGGGGAGGAACAGTCAGGGTGCTTGAAGGAAGGAGGAGGGGGCCACTAGAGGGCATGGGTGGAAGCTGGAGGGGGCAAGATTCAGGGGAGAAAGGAGGAGGTGCTACTTCACTGAGAGGGTGGTGGAGCCATGGAATGCACTGCCTAGGGGACTGGTGGAGGCAGAGACAGTGGAGGGTTCAAGAGGGGTGGGACAGGTACAAGGGAAGGGTTCTGGAAGCAAAATCCAGTGCAGCGAGAATATTTGGAACTGGGAAGGGAGAAGCCAGAGAAGGCGATGGGGGCATCAAGGTCAGCTCCCAGGGTGGGGACTGACCAAACGAGCAGACGAGAAAGACCGTTAGGCCTATTCTGCTGGCATTTTAGTATGTTAGTATCCAAGGGAGACCTAGGTGTTGTATACTAGTTTTAGTGGTAAAGGCGTTCAGAGGCATTACTTCTGTCTTGGTTCAGTTAAGTTTATAGTTAGATATCCTGCCAAATTGGTTTATAATGTCCAGCGCCACCAGTAAGGAAGTGGAAGGGAACGTAACATGGAGGAGAATATCGTCTGCATAGACAGACAATTTATATTGTGAGGTACCCACTGGGATGATTGTGCCAGAGGAGACAAATTTATTTTCCGAATCAAGGCTTCCAGATACAGATGAAATAAAAATGGTGATAAGGGGCAGCTTTGACGAATGCCTTGCTGTAGGGGAAAAGACTCAGACAGGATCCCGTTACATAAAATATGTACAGAGGGACTGATATATAGTATCCTGACCCAACAAACAAAATCTGCCAAAAAGTCGTATTTAGGGAGCAGGTGGAATAGATAGTCCCAAGACACTCTATCAAAAGCTTTCTCTGCATCTAGGGAGGCCAAAGCCGATGGGGTATTGGACTCCCCAGACGCAGAGACAAGATGTAAGAGCTTCCTGAGGTGATCAGCAGAGAGTCTGCCAGTAACAAATCCGACCTGTTCCCAACTCAGGAGACAATCCCAGACCAGAGCTAGCCTGTTGACTAGAATTTTAGCCAGTATTTTTATGTTTGCTTGCACGCATGTGCAAGAAACATAGTGCCATCATCCGAGTTTTCCAGAGGTGTGTCAGCCACTTCCAATTCAGTCAGTGTGTTTGCAGGCGCGGTCGCAGTGCGTCAATCACTGCTCCAGCTGTCTATGACAGCTGAAATGCAGTGGCATACAGTTGAAAGGGAGCTCCGCTTCAGTGAGCAGAACTCCCCCGCCAACACGCGCCCCGCATATTGCGTGCTGGCGCTCTCTCCCGCGCACATACTGTATAGCGTGACGGGGTGCCCAATGCCCGTCGGCTCCACCCCAAAAAAAAGCTTTCCTGGTGCCACGGTGGGAGCCCACCCCAGCATGGCACATGTCCGTATGGCCGGGGTGCCCAATTCCCGCCGGCTCCAACCCCCCAGAAGCCTTACAGCTGCCACGCTGGGAGCCCACCCAGCATGGCACAAGCCTGTATGGGCCGGCTGGGGTGCCCAGTCCCCGCCTGCTCCAACCCCCCAAAAAACAGCTTCAGGCTGCCACGCTTGGGAGCTTCCACCCCAGCGTGGCACAAGCTCGTGATGTAATGGGGGGAGCCCAACCCTCGCCGGCTCCAGCCCCCAAACAGCCTTTCCAGCTGCTACGCTGGGAGCCGACCCCAGTGTGGCAAACGCCCCGGCTGCCTTGGTGAAAAAAAAAAAACTGTAAATTAAAAACGGTCTCTCACAGTCTCCCTGCCCCCACCGCACCCACCCTGCGCACCCTGCCTCCCCACACCCTACCCCATACTTCTCCGAGTGCAGCGCGACGATCTTCGTGGTCCGGGAACACGCTTCAAATTTTCCAAAGCCGACCGCGAACTGAGGAAATGCTGGTAAGCTGTATAATGTAATAGATACGGTTTTTTCAACTTTGCTGCATATCTCGGGTATTTTTTGGAATGTTTGCACCAAATTTTCAGCATGGGGTTTTTGGGACCCCTTCTCATGAATACTGTCACTGTCATGGCGTTACTCAGGCCCGAAGGGTGATTTCGCAGCCACTGCACGAAATCACCTTTCCAGAATGATTAACGAAACTACACTGCCAGTGTTCATAAGGTGGGCTCTCAAAAAGCCTATTTTGAAAATTTGGTGGAAAAATTCCTAAAAATGACTGTTTTATGAGCGTGCGTTGCACAGTTCCTACGCACGCTCGTAAGTTCGCGAATTTTCAATATTTTCACTCCAGATTTTCAACATTGCCATTTTACCACATCTCCTTATGGGCAGTACAGCTGTCATTTTTCACATCTCACCCAAAACGTGTTTCCGCCCATGTAGTGCACAATGGCACAGTCGGTGTGCGAAATCAATGTACGGGACACATTAAGAAAATCACAGTGACACTGTTCATGAGCAGAGGTCTTAAAATGGCTATGTTGAAAATTTGGTAAAAAAATTCCTAAAAACGACTGTTTTACGAGCGTGCGTTGCAGAGTTCCTACACACACTCGTAAGTTTGCGAATTTTCAATATTTTCACTCCAGATTTTCAACAGTGCCATTTTACCGCACTTCCTTATGAGCAGTACAGCCACCATTTTTCACATCTCGCCCAAAATGTGTTTCCGTGCATGTAGCGCACAATGGTACAGTCGGTGTGCGAAAACAATATTTGGGACAGATTAAGAAAATCACAGTGACACTGGTCATGAGCAGAGGTCTTAAAATGGCTATGTTGAAAATTCGGTGACAAAACTCCATAAAATGACTGTGTTACAAGTAAGCATTGCGCAGTTTCCACGCACCCTCGTAAGTTCATGAATTTGTAATATTTTCAGTCCAGATTTTCACCAGTGGCATTTTTCTACACCTCCTTATGAACAGTACAGCTGTCATTTTCCACAACATGGCCGAAATGTATTTTCACACTTTCAGCACAGAAATGCGTGGTCGCTGTGGGAAATCATTGTTCGGGACAGATAGAGAAAATCACACTGACACTGTTCATGATCGGAGGTCCCAAAATGCCTGTGTTAACAATCTGCTGTAAAAAAATCCCCAAACTAGTTACATTACGGTGTGCATTGCACAGTTTCTCGCTTACCACAGTGACTTCACCAGTTTTTAAGATTTTCAGCAGATTTTCAACATTGCCATTTTACACCTCCTCATGAACAGTACCGCTGTCATTTTTCACATCCTGTTTGGAATGTGTTTTTGCACCTGTGGTGCCAAATGCCATAGTCACTGTGCCAAAGCAGTTTTCGGCTAACAAACTGATATTGCCACTGTTCATGAGGTGGGGGTCACAAAAAAACCATGTTGAAAATTTGGAGTGAAATACCAAGCCAATGCCTGAGGCATTAGGGTTTCACCATAACACCCCACCCTGTAGAGAATGACAGGCATCAGGGGTGTGACTTGGGATTCTTGCCTGTCATGCTCATACCATTCCACCCCCACCCACACCCTGCAGCCAGTGAGAGGCATCAGGTGTGCCTCAGACTCTTGGGCCCAAACTTCACCCCATTCTCCTATACCGCACCCATCTCACCGTATTTCGTGATGGAATGGGGTGCGCATAAGGGCCAAAGACCCCAAGGCACACTGTGACACTTGTCAATATCTGCAGGGTAGGGTGCGGTGAAATGGCGTGGTCGCTATGCCTGATGACCCAAAGGCACACCCCAATGCCTGTCACTGTCTGCAGGGTGGTGATGGGGTTGGCTTCAGTTCAATACTTTGCTGCCATTCCTATTATGCAGCTCTGTAACTTCTACACTACCAATGCCAATGCCAGCAAGCAAACATTCGGCATTGACAAATGCTTGTTAAATCCATGTTGATTAGAGAAATAGGCCTATAATTGGAGACCAATAAATGGTCCTGGCCAGGTTTAGGCAAAACCACTATGATAGCTGCTGTAAACGAAGGGTCGGATAGGCCCTGTGAGAAAATGTAATGAAATAGACGCAGAAGGTGCAGAGCCAAGAGCAATTTGTATTTTTTATAAAAATTGGATGAAAAAACATCTGGTCCTGGACATTTACATAGATACATAGACAGTGTCGGCAGATAAGGGCCTGTGGCCCACCCAGTCTGCCCATTTGAGCTTGTAAGTTGTTTGTTTTCCTAGAAGTCTGTTGCCCGTTACCCCTGACCTCCAGAATTCCTTTATGTCTATCCCATGCATTCTTAAATCCCGTGATTGTTTCAGCCTCCACCACTTCCTCTGGCAGGGTGTTCCACTTGTCCACCACCCGTTCTGTGAAGAAATTCTTCCTCACGTTTCCTCTGAATCGTCCTCCCTCCAGCTTCATCCCATGCCTTCTAGTCCTGAAACATCTTTTTCACTTAAAAATAGTGTATTCCTGCACCCTGTTCCTCCCTGTAAGATACTTGTATGTCTCTATCATATCCCCTCTCTCCCTCCTCTCCTCCAGGTAGTACATATTCAGTTCCTTCAACCTGTCCTCATAGGACTTGTGATGCAATCCATGTACCATCTTTGTTGCACTCCTCTGAACCTTCTCTACCCTATGTCCTTACGTAGGTAAGGTCTCCAGAACTGTACACTGTACTCCAGGTGGGGCCTCACTAGTGTCTTGTATAGTGGAATTATGACCTCCCTTTTCCTGCTGGTGATACCCCTGCCTATGCATCCCAGCATCCTATTTGCCTTACCTGCTGCCTTGTCACACTGTTTCCCTACCTTGAGGTCATCAGAGATGATAACCCCAAGATCCCTTTCCTGCTTGGTGCATGCTATATCATCACCCCCCAACTGGTATATTGTGCCAGGGTTTTGTGCCCTATATGCATTATCTTGCACTTCTTTGCATTGAATTTCAACTCCCAAACCCCTGACCATTCTTCAAGTTTCTGCAGGTCCTTCTCATTCTGTCTACACCCTCTGGTGTGTCTGCTCTGTACAGAGCTTTGTGTCATCAGCGAACAGTGAAATTCTGCCCTCTAGGTCCTGCGCAATGTCACTGATGAAGATGTTGAATAGGACCGGTCCCAGCACTGATTCCTGTGGTACCCCACTGGTCACTCTTCCCTCTGTGGAGTGATAGCCATTTACCACCACCCTCTGTGTCCTGCCGCCCAGGCAGTTACCTACCCACCACACTACTGTCCTGCCCACACCCATATTCCCCAGTTTGTGTAATAGTCTTCTATGTGGCACAGTGTCAGAGGCCTTGCTGAAGTCCAGATAGGCCATGTCCACTGCCCTCCCCTGATCCGCCTCCCTAGTCACCCAGTCAAAAAATTCAACGAGGTTGGTCTGACATGACCGCCCCTGGTGAAACCATGCTGCCCTAGGTCCTGTAGTCCATTGACAACCAGATGTTCCACCAGTCTCCTTCAGTAGTGCTTCCGTGATCTTCCCCACTACCGAGGGTGAGGCTGACTGGTCTGTAGTTTCCGCCTCTCTTGTTCCCACTTTTGTATAAGGGACTACATCTGCTGTCCTCCAGTCTTTGGGTACCTCCTGTTTCCAGTGATCGGCTAAACAGGATAGCCAGAGGTTCAGCCACCACCTCTCTTAGTTCTGTAAGGACCCTGGGTGCACCCATCTGGCCCCATTGCTTTATCAACTTATTACTTCCAGTTCCTTCAGGACCCTTTCTCAGTAAAGGGACTTGTGTCCATTTCTGCAACATTCTCACCCTTGTACTCCTTCAGACCCATTATCCTTCTCTTCCTCAGTAAGACTGAGCAGAAATACCTGTTCAATATGTCAGCTTTACTGTTGTCATCCTCCCACGGCCCCCATCCTCCCCTTCAGTCTCACTCCCCTCCCTTTGCCTTTCTTTTTCACTTATGTACCTGTAAAGGTTTTGTCCCTCTACCACTGATTTTGCAATATGTTGTTCTGTCTGAGCTGGCTTCCCTTACTGACCTCCCTGCCTCCCTTGCTTCTCCTGGTACTCTCCCTATCCCTTCTGCCTGTGTCTTTTGTATTGCCTGAATGCAATCTTTTGGCTTTCTTTCTTTGCTACCTTTTGGAAAACCATAATGGTATCCTCTTCCTTTTCCTCTTGCTAACCTGCTAATGCATAATTCTGTTGCTCTTGTAATCCCCATTTTAAATACTGCCCACAGTTCCTCAACCCCTGATTCCTGCCCCATTCCCCTTAATGCCTCTTTCAAGTATTTCCCCATTTTCCAAAAGTCTGCCCCCCTAAAATCCAGGATACGTGTTTTTGTGTAGTTTGGTTCTGCTCTTTCTGTGATTTCAAACCACAATGACTGGTGGTCACTGTTCCCCAGGTGCTCCCCCACTGTTACCCCCATCACACTGTCCCTGTTTGTGAGCACAAGGTTCAGTATTGTCTTCTGCCGAGTTGGTTCCATGACCAGTTGCTTGAGGAAGGCACCCTGAAGAGAGTCCAGGATAAATCTGCTCCTAGTTGATGCTGCTGCTGGGTTGCTCCAGTCCACGTCTGGAATATTGAAGTCTCCAACCAGTACTACCTCACCCTTGTCTGCCATCCTTTGGATGGCTAGCATCAGCTCCCTATCTGTTTCTTCCTCCTGGGCTGGTGTTCCATAGACCCCACCTGTGCGGCTGGCTGGCCCCATTTTCCTTTCCAGCTTAACCCACAGTATCTCTTCCCCATTTTGTTCCTCCTGGATCTCTGTGGCCCTTATGTCATTTTTCACATACAGTGCCACTCCTCCTCCCTTTCTACCTGCCCTATCTCTTCTGAATATGTTGTAGCCAGGTATGGCCATCTCCCAGTCGTGGTTATCATTACACCAGGTTTCAGTGATGACCACAATATCCAGGTCTGACTGCACCATGACAGCCTCCAGATCTTCCATCTTGTTGCTAAGGCTCCTGGCATTGGCACACATGGCTTTCCATGATTTGACCTCCCTAGACTGTTTCTCTGTTCTACTCCAGCCCCTTCCTTGGTTGTCCTTTATCCTTGGTTCTCCTTGCTGTCTGCCCTTCTGCTGAATTTTGCCCCTTTTCTGCCGATCCGCCTCTTGGGCGCCAATCTTCATCTTTTGCACACTGCTTTGTAGAGATAGCCACTCCTCCGGTTCACTGGTTCCATTGCTAGCTGTGGGGGGTGAGCAGGTAGGTACCCTCTTTGCTGGCCTGCCACCCCCTTTGCTAGTTTAAGTGCTTGTCAATGTAGCATTTAAATTTATTATTGAGTGCTTGGATTCCCCTCCAGGATGGATGCAGGCCGTCAGGCTTAAACAAACCTCCATCCTTCCAGGTGGGTCCCCAGTCACCAATGAATCCAAATCCTTCCTCACAGCACCAGTTTTTCAACCATGAGTTAAAGTTCCTGGTGCATACACCCCAGTGCTCTCCCTTGCCTCTGGCAGGTAGTACTTCTGGGAAAGTGACAGAATTAGCTACTTGCTTGAGACCCCTCCCAAATTTCCTAAACTCTTCTTGAACTTCCTTTGGCTCCCCATTTGCCAGGTCATTAGTACCTAGGTGGATAATGACATCCAGCTCACCCTCCCATCTTGCCTTCCCAGTGATCCCCGGGATCTTCCTTCCATCCCTCCATGCCGTGGCACCTGGTAGGCACCTCACCTCCCTGTCCTCCCCCTCCTGTGTTCCTAGCTGGACACCTCTTATGATGGAGTCCCCCACCAGGATTCGCTTCCTCCTTCTCTGGGGTCCACTGCTCTCCCCGCTGAGGTCACCTCCTTGGCTAACCTCCACATCCTTTCCTTCCACTTCTCTGGGTACTTCTATTTGGTTGTCCCCGTTTGCCAGTGTGGCATATGAGTTCTTGAGTGGAATAGGATCTGGGATGTGCCTCTGCCTGACTGCTCTAACCCTCCCTGAGCCCACTGTCATCCAAGTGCTCCTTGTTCTCGGTATCCTTTGAGGCAGTTGCATTGGACTGGGTGGTCTCTCAGGGTTTTAAATAATTGATTAGCAGTTTTTTTCTTGGGACAATACTAACTGTACAGAAAGCATTTATATAGGTTTTCTAGAAGTGTTATGTTTGTTAAACACAGTGAGGCAAGTGCTATGCATTTTCACAATGTTTTAGAACTTTTATGAGCAAAACGCTAATCAATTTTTAGAGTTAAATAAAACCCTGTCTCTGGATAGGGTTGATGGTACTCCTAACCTAGTTTACTTCCGCTCTGACTCTGGCTACCTCATCCAGCAGTCCCGAGAGATGCATGCAGATAGGGCAGCACCTCAATGTCCAGAAGGTCTGCCTGAATATGGCTGCCCCACAACCACTGCATTGCACCACTCCCCACATTATACTGCAGTTCCACTACTTGTCTGTTACTGAAGCTCTCCTAGTTCCCTGTTTATTAATTTACTGTCCTAAAAATCCTGCCACTGATCCTCGGATACTTTTCTTTTAAAAAAAATAAACCAATAAATAAATAAATGAGTCAAAACACTTGTGCTGAGGGTGGGCTTCTTCCCCCCTTATGCCCTCCTACTCCACACCCCTTACTATCTCCTGTCAATCAGATTTAACAGGCATATAATTAAGAGTTGGGGGATGGGGAGGGAGGGAGGGGCGAAAATTTGCAGCAATTAAAGACAGCAAAGAAATACACCACCACCACGTTTTAAATTTTCAACAGCCCAAAAACAATTCTAAGTAAAGACAGCAAATAAATTACAGTGTCACTAAAAGCCCACAAACTAAGTTTAAAAGAAAAATAGCAATTACCAGTTACTGTAAAGCACTGAATTGAATGTTTCCTTCACCTTCTGGCTTTATCAGGAGTTAAGGCATCTATAGCTTTATAGACTTCTGATAATGTCAGTGGGGCTTTTAGGAGAGTAACATGGTTCTCGCTTAAAGAGAGCAGGTCTATGTCAGTCAGAAAATTATCGAGGAGAGTCAAGTTGAAGGGGTCCGATGGGGCAGTATACAAAGATCTGTAGAAGTTCTGGAATTGAGAGACTGTGTCCCTGGGGGAAGTAATTAAATAACCGGATTCAGACATAATGGCTGGGACAGTCTTGTCCACTTGTTGGGAACGTAAATGGAGTGCTAAGAGTTTTCCGGCTTTTTCCCCTTGGTCAATATATTTCGCCCTCATTTTCAAAAGGAGGTGCTCTGCTCTGTTTGCAGGCAGAGTATGGTATTGAGCCCGGAGAGCCTCCAAGTGCTCTCAGTCTGGGGGTGGAGAGGACTCTGAGAGTAGTTTCAAGAGTCCAGATTTGTTCGAGGGGAGAGTAGGAAGCTTGAGATAACTGCCTGTTTCTTCCAGTGGCTGAGCGAATAATTCCCCCCCCGCATGGAACACTTAAATGCTCCTCAGAGTATATGTGTTTTGGGCATAGTCAGTGAATTAAGGTTGAAAAACTCAGACATGAAGGACCAGAGCTGCTCCACCACTTCGGGAATACGCAGCAAACAGTTGTTACAGTAGGATGGTGATCCGACACTACTTTAGCCCCGCAGAACACTGAGAGAGGACACCTGATAAAGCCTCTAGGCTCAGCAGGAAAAATAGAATAGAACGAATATTTTTTGGCAAACGGGTTTAGAGATCTCCAGGGATCTACTAGGCCAAGCGAATCCATAAGGTGGTGTACAGCGAGCTGACTGGGAGCAAGAACCTGTTTTCGCTTAAAAGTTCTATCTAATTCGTTATCAAGAACTAAATTCAAGTCTCCAGCGAGAATTAGTGGGAGAGAGGCCCAAGGAGATAAAATAGAGATAAACTGAGGGGAAAAAAGAAGGGTCCTCTGCCTTATTGGAGCAATACATACACCAATCCCAAAATCACTTCTGAATGCCCCAGGAGGGCCCACACAAAAATATATCTGCCCTTGGGATCCGTCACCTCCTGGAGGAGACTGAATGGAATGGATCTGGACACCAGAATAGCCACACCTCTTATGCGAGTGTCCGTCCCAGAGCCCATTGCCCACCCGACCCAGGAACGTCTCAAGAAATGGACCGGGGGGGGGGGGGATGAGTCTCCTGGAGGAAAGCAATGTCTACTTGTAACTTATGGAGATGCAGTAAAATTTTTGTACGTTTCTTTGGGGATTGGGCACCTTTTATATTCCATGAGCAGTATGTGTAATTATGTGCCATACATCACCTGTAATAGTGAGAATAAATATAAGAAAGGAACTGAGTCCCCACCAGGACTCTGAATTAGATTTGGAGGAATGGTCGTCCCCCAGAGAGAAAAGAAAAGGACCCCTTCCCCCCATTTTAACAAAAGACCCCAAATATAATGGAGCAAAATGTGAAAACATGCAGGATATTTAATTAGTATAGTCTGTACCAGACAAGCAAGAGTGTTTGTCTCTCCTTTACAAAATGCTTCTTTCACCCGCCCCCAGAAAATTGTGCCATATCTCAGAAACAAAGATAATGTAAGTTCCTCCTTGCCCCAAACCCATAGTGATACCCATCCAAAAGACCAGTATAAAGAATTATCATAAGGCCATAGGACCCCCGTCCCACCGTCCTCGAAAAAAGTTAGAAGCTGACCAAGTTGCTTATAACCGCACGTATCAAAAGCAATAATGATTGATGTGCAGTCCATGAATATTCCCATAAAAAAGTAAGATTGTAAAAAAGCAGAAAAAGAACATCTCCCCAACTTCTTGCGCATGATTGCTATCTTTGGGCAGTTCACCACTCAAATCCTCCCTCCCTGCTATTAACTAACCATGTTACATGCCAGTGGCAGTAAACAACAGTATCTGCGAGTTGAAAGTATAGTAGAAAATAAGCAGTTGGTAGAGTCCTAAAACAACTTTAAACTGCATTGATAAAGTGGTATAAATAACAAATACTCTGTGTCCTTCAGCAAAAAAAAGAGTAAATAAAAACAATTACAGGTGAGTGGGTTCTCACTACAATATAGCAAGTGTAGGTGGATCCTCTCCTAAAAACCAGGAAATGAAGGAATCCAATCTAGTAGTGCTGCATAGATTACAATTAGTCCAAATAGCGCACAGTCGAGGAGGAGTATCCGATCGTGCGCACTTTCAAGTGGACGTGTCTGATCTTGCGCACGTTTGAGAAGGTGGCGCTGCTCCGAATACTTCAATGTTGCACCCACATCACTAGTAGTGTAGAGGCAGACCTTCTGTCAAAACAGGAGTATAGGGGGGACACAGAAATATTGAAGAGTGGCAAATTGATGGTCAGGCACTCTTTAACAGGGTTTGCTCAGGTCTACAATAAATAAGCAGTCTCAATCTGTGTTTTCTGTGCTTAATACTTCGCCCATCCTATGAAAAAAGGAAGTAGCTAATCCACCGAAAGCTCAACAGTCTTTAAATAGGTTGGGGAAGAGCTTTGGCAGTGTTGATGAGGTTTGTTCTGCCGACTCGGGGGTAGACCAGGAATCCTGATGGAGAATGGAGAGCCGTGCAGAGTACAGCATACGGAATCATACCCCAGCAGCTATTAACTTGGAAACCATCAGGTGGCTATAGGAAGATCTTGCATCAGCCTGAGACGGGAGCCCTCCCAGGTCATTTCTTTCAGTTCATTTATCTTCACCAGGCCCCTTCTAGTTCTGCCTTTACTCAGCTCCTCAGGCTCCTACCCAGTCCGCACCGTCCTAAGTGCTCAAATGGTCCCAGTGCGCTACAGAGGCACCACACAGTCCCTTCTAACTCACCATAGACGCCAACCCTAGGTAGACATCACTTCATCTCTCTCACACTCCACACTGACCAAATGTTATATCTTCAATAATTTTACTCTACTGTTTAAAATGATTGTGATAACTAACTGTATTTCCTGTTTCTTTTGTTACTCCTGTCTATTCCTCCTCCCTAGCATCCTCTGAGGTAATGGTGGCAGATTCGTGGCTCCCCTGGTGGGGAAAGAGGTCCCCTGAATCTGAGCTGTTGGCCCGGAGTCTAGAGACCTCCTCCCTCAACCCAGAAAGGTGCATGCAGATGGGGCAGCACTGCAGTCTTTAGAGATACCTTCTGGAGACTGCAGCACTGCAGTCTCCAGAAGGTCTCTCTGAAAACTGCCACCCCACAGCCACTGCAGTGCATCACTCCCAGCATTCTTAACTTCTATTCTCCAAGTTACCTGGTAATACTTATGTAACCCTTACCACTGATAGGGTGTTTCAAGTTTTCCCTTTTTTTGTTTGTTGCCATTTGTGTTCCTCCATACCTTGTTTAAATTTTATTTATATACTCACCCTAGATAGAGTGTTGCTCCTATTCCCTATTCTGGCCTACTTTTTACCTTCTGCATTCCCAGCAGTGACTGTTATAAGTTCCATGTGATAACGGCAATCGAAGAAAGGTGACCACCATTAGGGTGAGTGTACATCATCAAAAATCAATTTCAGCGATGTACACTCCTGGCGCACAGCAAAAGGGCGCTGGGGACTTGGTTTTCAGGTGGTGAAAATCCCCCCCCAAAAAAATAATGGCCGGGCACAACAAAATGAATGCTCACACAGAACTGAACCCGGCCCGCTCACAACCCTAGCCTGCCACTCACCCACCCACCACACCACAAGGCCAGCTCGACAGCCCACTGCTGCACTATGCTTCACAAACACTTTCTCCCCTTCCACCCATCACACGGCATGCTCGCCCTCCCCAGCATGCGACATATAACATCCTGTCACTACATTCACAGACCCCCATCCAATCACCCTCCTGCCCAGTAGCCCTGTGACAGGCACCGCAATTGAGTCACCCTTTTGAAAGCACTCAATCGCGTCACCATTGTCACAGGATACCCTGTTATACAGTAGTGAACAGCTGCCTTACCTAAATTGACCGGTAGAGTTCCCTGCTGTCACCTGCTGATACGTGAAGATGCCAATCTTGCACTTGTTCCATTCTATACTGTTCCATTCACATGCTGGGACATGAACATGAGTGGAGTCATATTAGGAGTGGCTGCCTTTTATCCTTTCTGCAGGCCCCTTAAGGAGGTAATTCCTGTTTGACCACCAAGTCCCTGATTGTTCCCTGGCTGCCAAGTCACCCTGCCACAACCAGCCTGCAAATAGAAATCTGACTCAGTCTTACCTCCAATTAACAACTAGACAATTATCACCCATCCCCCAAATTACAGGGCTGGACACAGTTCTTATAATATGGCCCCTAAATGTGGGTTACTCTGGCTGGTCTCGTATTTACTGTTCACTCAGTAATAAAAATACTGATTTAAACAAGTTTCATTCCAGCTTACCCCACCTATGTTTTCTCCAAAAACCACAAGCCTTTTTTTTGTCCCTCCCGTGGCAAGTGCGTGCAGAATCTGCTGACAATGGGGAACCTGATGATAGAGACTAGTGATGCTTGGTTAGTGCTTTTGTGGATCCGATTGTGATGTTGGATAGTGGCAGTATCCGACCTGGGATCTGACCTAAGTCGGAGGGCAGATCTAAGGCTGGATCCCACATTATCCGAAGTCAGATCCAGGGATCCAATGTTGGATCCAGCATCAGATCCAGGAATCTAACATTGGATCTGGGGGATCCAACCTGGATCCGGGACAGTTGGATAGTGCCTACTATCTGATCGGATCCACTACCTGTCCAAATGTCAGGTATCTGGTGGCATCCTAATTTATAAGATACTATCTGAGCAACACTAATAGAGACAGGAAACAGCCACTGCACAAAACAGAGGACTGCACACAGTGCAGGAATGTCTGTGAGGCAGAGCCAAGTGACAACCAGAAGAAATGAAGACACTGTAAGTGGTGACACTAACCCAGACAACAAAAACGTTGATGAGGCAAAGCCAGACAATGGAGTTGAAAGGAGCAATAGGCCCTGTGGTAATGTGGGCTGTGCTGAAATGCCAGGAACCAACCTTAGTGTCCTGGAAGATGGTCAGAAGAGTGACAAAGGCCATCAGAATTGCTAGAACTCACCCTTTTCATCAACAGCAATGGAATCCAGTGAGAAGGAACCAGAAGACCATCAATGAAGGCAGCACAAGTGGGTCGGTGACACAGCGACACTAGAGGCCCCAAGGGCAGGAGACGAACAGCAACCATGGGAGGGAGGTCAAAAGCCATCATGGAAAGGAGACCAGTTATAACCGTGGATGGGAGACAAACATCCACCATGGTGTGAGGGATCAATAACCATGGATGGGAGAATGACAATTGCAGTTTATCTTTCTCTTTAGTAAAGACAAAGCAGAAGTATTCATTCCATACTTCTACCCTATCCTTATCACGCTCCACCCAGTCCATCCCCTTTTCAATTTAATGATGCCTCATTTGTGGTCCTTTTTCCTTATGTATCTGTAGACAGTCTTGTCACCTTCCTTGACTCCTCTGCAATTTGCAGTTCCTTCCCTGCCTTTGCCTGCCTGACCACCTTATCAGTTTATTTTGCCTTTTCCTCCCTTCTCGTTGGTTCATTGGAACCAGAAACCTGTCCTGGACTGCACCCAGGAACAAATCGGCTCCTACTGTAGGTGGCAATCGAAACACCCATCTACCATGGACAAGTTAAAGTCCCCCACTATCACCACCTCCCCCTTCTCTGCTGCCTTTCATCATGTCATGTCCCTCCATCTCTGTGTGCTTACTCTCATCCTGCTGAGGTGGTGGATATACAATCCCTAGCCATAGGTTTCTACCTGCCACTGTATGTAAATGGACCTACAGTGCCTCTTGCCACACCTGCAATTCTCTTTTGACTGTTATGCCTACCCTGATGAAAAGCACCACTCCCCCCCTTTTCCCTTCTCCCTGCCTCTTCCAAATAGGGTGTACCCCAGAATGGAGAGATCTCAGTCGTAGTTCAGTGTGGCCAAGGTCTTGGTGACCACAGCAAAATTAACCATCCCCCTCTGCTATCATGGGCTGCAGGTCATTGACTTTGTTTCAAACTTCTTGTGTGAAAGACACTACCCTCCACCCATCCTGTCCATGTCTCCTTCCAGGCCCTATCCTTCTGTACTGACTCCTCTATGCTATTTACCTGAGGGGATGTAACAGCCCCCTCCCCCAGGAAACCCTGGGTACTATGTGCCTTGGTGGTCCCCCTTCTATTTAAGTTTAGACTACTGCTAATGTAGGCTCCAGTCCAGTTACTGAGCAGCATGGGTCACTTCCTGCTTAAATGTAGCCTAACCAATGAGAAGAAAGTTTCATCATCCCAGGCTCCCCCTTAATGCCCAGCAAACCCAAAGTTCTCCTCACTACACCAGACCCACAACCAGTTACTGAATTCCCTCTATCCTACGCTTTATTGCAGTATTGGCTCTAGCAACCAGTAGCACTTCCAAGAAAGCTACTGATTCAGCTAAACACCCTACAGCTCTATCCTATATCCATGAATCTTTCCTGCGCCACCACTACATCATATCTAGCTTGATTCTTAGTGTGCAGGTGAAGGACCACAAGTGGGCCTCCTTCCACCCCCGCATGAGCAAGTACACAATCAGTCGAATTGTTTCTTCCAGAATTCCTGAAAGGCCAACCACTCTGCTCCTTTCCATCTTGCACCCCCTCCTCACCAATATCAAATCTGCTACAACCAGGACTCTACCTTTACTCAGTTTCTCCTTTTTCATCCTTGCTGTGTGGCAATATGGTTTGGTTCCCTCCATCTGACCCCCCCTTTCTGCTATGCTCTCCCCCTTCTATCAACCCCTCCATCCTTATACACTGATTTTCCCCTCATCCTGATGTCCTCCCCTATATTCCCAACATTCTTTAATTTCTGACCTGCCTGGGACTCCACCCCTACTGCTTTCCTCCCCTTCTGTGAATGCCCATGCTACTCTTATTGACCCTTTTCCCAACCTTGCCCCCTGAACCTTCCGTGACCACCCCTGATCCCTCACTATAGTTCTGTCTCTTCTCCTCCTTCTCCTTTATTCTCAGTGGCTGAAAACAGTTTCTAACTGGTACCACAATGCGTAGACCCACACCCACCTCCTCCTGCTGAACTCTCTCTCTCTCTCTCTCTCTCTGCTTTCCCTTCTGTCCTCCATCCTGGCTCCCTATGCTTCCTCACCCTTTGAGGTAGAGAGGCCACACAGTCCAGTACTTCCCTTGTCTCCCTCCTCCTGCCACTGCCCCCTGCCTAGTCCTACCTCCCTGTCTCCTCTTCAGCCTTCTAATTGCTGTTCAAGTCCCCCCTGCACCCCCACCCACCATCCTTGGCCCCTGCCCACCCCCACCTACTTGTCACACGTTCAGCTTCCCAGTTTTGCCCTAAGCATCTCTACCTTTACTATCTAGAAACCTAGCTACCTACATACTGCACATTCCCCTACCTGCCACACTGCTCTCAAGAACACAGCTTCCCCACAGCCCCTGCAGCTCATCACCCTACCCCCACTTCATGCCTCATCATTCTCTTTATCAATATTACTCTCCTGCCAGTCCTATGAGCCCCTGATTTGAACTAGTGGAAACCCTCCTTCCTGCCTCCACAGGCCTATCTCAGATGTGGAGTATTTACAGTCCCTCATTTGCGTGCCTCTGCTGGATGGTTCCATGTGATAACAGCGTTCTCGCAAACGCGATCGCTGGTAGGGCAAGTATACACCAGCTAAAATCAATTTCAGCAATGTACGCCCCCAACCCACAGCAAAAGGGTGCCAGGGACTTAGATCTGAGGTTGTTATTCGGGGAGAGCTGTGCCCCTGCATGCACCCTGCACCCCTACTAAAGGATTCTCAACTCCAGGGGAATGCATGTCAGGGCGGAGTGCAAATTCTTAAATAAAAAAATTGGGCCAGGCGCACAAAAGCGTAGGTGCGGCCAGACCCGAACCTGGAACCCTGCGCGGCTCTGAGGCTGCCACCCACCCACCACACTATGGGGCCAGCTCGGCAGCCCCACACCAACCATGCCAGACCACCCTCCCTCCCTCCCTTCCATCGTGCTTGCTCCCCTGCATGCAAATACAAATAGCGACATCCTGCGCTATATGCATAAACCTCCCCAATCTGGTCACCCTTCCTCATTGGTAGCCCCATCGATATGCACGGGATTGAGTCACTGTTTTAAAAAAGCACTCAAATACTGACCCCATGTCACGGGCTACTTGCTGGAGTTTCCACAATCTACCATAGACCTGCCTCAGTAAGCCCACCCCAGGTAGGGAGTAGTTAAATCCCACCTTTAATTTGCCTCCACAAGCCAACCTCAGATAGAAAGTACTTAAATACCACCTTTAACCTACCTCTGCAGGCCTACCCAGATAGTAGTTAAAACCCAGCTTTAACCTTCCAACACAGGCCTACCCCAGATAGGGAGTAGTTGAATCCCCCTACTCACCTTCCTCCACAGGCCTACCACATATAGGGAGTTGTTGAATCTCCCCCCACCTCACACACACACTCACCGGCCTTGGCAGGGCTATCCCAGTTAAGGAGTAGTTGAAAATCCTATAACCTACCTGTCCCCACAGGCCTACTTTGCTCATTAATGTTTACCTTAATCACCCTCTCTTTCCAGGGACTGTCTACCCCTCCCCCCTTACAGCTTCCAGGTCTACCTCCCTACTTACCTGATCCCTATCAACATCCCCTGAAGACCTGCGGCTGTCCTGCAACTGCCATGCAGATGTCCCTAGAAATATGCCACACTCATGCTTTGGGGTTACTTGGCCTACTGAGAACCTTAAAAAGACTACAGCTGCCCTATTGGCATGCTGAGTTCATGTCTTCATGGTATGTCACTTACAGCCACCAGACTATACCTCCCATAACCTGCCCTCTGCAGGGGTGTAGCCAGAAATTTCCATTTTGTACACACTCTCCAACAGTTACACCCCCAATTAAAAAATGTACACATCCTCTCCAAATGGCACCCCCTTCCAAACAAGTCACATTGTTGTCAGATGGTTCCTCTAATCTCTAAAGAGGTTATACATGTAGCTGTCTCCTAAACAACAGCAGTTTAAACAGAAACACTCCTCAGTGGCCTACACTAACCCAAATACTACAGATTAGAATGAAAATGGTAACAGAAAGGCATATGGTTTATGAAAGGCACTCAATAAAACTGTACACAAATGTGTACAGTGAGTATGCCTGTCTACACCCTTGGCCCTCTGTCACCCTCCTCCCTTTCAAGCACTTCAGACCCTCGTGTTTGAGCCCCAGAAACTACAATAATAGTAATAAATGATTAAAAACAGTGCTACTGTTGCACATTTATCCCACTTGGAGTTAAGCATCCCAGTCCCTGGCCAGTGTCCTTCACTCTGCATTTGATTCTTGGCTGTACACTGATTTGGAGTTTAAAGTCTGGCAGAAACAAAAGACTACAGCTGCCGTATTGGCATGCTGAGATCACAGGGAGTTTGAAGTAACTGGTTATCAATGATTGTGTCCTATTTTGCTTCCGTGATTCCAGCTCTGACAACTTTCAGGTAACTGATTACCTGTAGGCAGAGGTTACATACAGGATTGCTACTAAAGCTTTTTAACTCTTTGCCACACCCTCTAGCATGAGCAATTTTTAGCTGAGATTTCCACATTGTGCCTGTGTGAGGCTTTCCACTTCGTTATATGCTATGGTTAAGGGGCATTCTGTTGGATGGTCGGACAATCCTCAGTTACAGTCCCTTAGTATAACACACTATTCTACATACTCCTACATGTATGATGGCCCATCTCACCACTTTTGGAACTCAGGTGATGTGCACTTTGCTACGTGATACCACTTAAATGGCATTTCTGCAGATCTTGCACATCTTTGTGGATCGAGTCCTTAAAAAATTGTCGGTGCAGAACAGTATTAACATAGAAACATAGACTTTGATGGCAGATAAGGACCGCTTGGCCCACCTAGTCTGCCCATTTCCCTACCTACTGGATAAGCTGCAGATTCTAGTTAACCAGCAGCCTTCTTCTTCCTGCCCCCCCACCAGAATTGCCTTATGTCTGTCCCATGCACTCTTGAATTCCCCCACTGTTTTTGACTTCACGACCTCCTCAGGAAGGGTGTTCCATTCATCCACCACCCTCTCTGTGAAAAAATACTTCCTCACATTGACCCTGAGCTGTCCCCCCTCTATCTTTAAATTGTGCCCTCAAGTTCTTGTACATTTCTTTTTCTGAAAGATGCTACCCTCTTGGACTTTGTTGATTCCCTTGAGGTACTTGAAAGTTTCTATCATGTCCCCCTTCTCCCTCCTTTCCTCGAGGGTATACATATTAAGCTCCTTTAATCTCACTTTGTATGGCTTCTGTTGCAGACCCTGCGCCATTTTAGTTGTCCTCCTCTGGACTGCCTCCATCCTGTCTATGTCCTTGTGGAGATGTGGTCTCCACAACTAGACGCAATACTCCAGATGGGGTCTCACCGACTGTCTGTACAGAGGGATAACAACTTCTTGTTTTCTACTGGTGATGCCTCTCCCTATAGATCCCATCAACAGCTAAGCATGTGAAAGAACGCATGATCTAACTAGAAAGAGATATATAATGAAGCATATTCCTTTACCAGCACTTCAGTATAGTCTGCTGAAAATCAGAAGTCATCTGAGCATTCGTTGATCCAAGAGACAGCTTAAAATCATAGGCACCATCAAAGATCAAGATCAGAGGTGAGAAAAAGAAGTGGCTGAGTGATTTATTGACTTGTAGTCCTTTAAACTGAAGAACTCCACTAAGTGAACTTGAAGTGGAAATTTACAATAAAGGTTGTTATAAGCTGAATGTCTAAAACATACCACCAGTTAAAAAGATTAAACACCCTGCGTAACTCCTTTTGTAGGTGTATCCTGCAGTGTGAGTTTTGAACACACACTGTACTGCAAATTATGTAATCATTTAGTGTGGGCTTTTCTTTCTCGCATGTGTAGTTATCAACTACAGTTTTTTAATACCTCCATATCAAACCTACAGTATTTGTTATTCTCAATACATAATAATAATGTTGTCTATGATCTTCCAACAGGTACGCTTTGTCAGAACCAAGTGTTCTTAAAGATTGTCAGCAACATAAAATATATTTATTTTTAATTTCCCATTTTAAGATATATTTAGCACATATGTGTGATACAATAATATTTATTAACTACAAATAAATAATGTTGAAATGTACCATCATATTGTGTACATATGTTGTATACACAGCTTGTGTGTGTGTGTGTGTGTTTTTTTGTTTCTTTTTGCTATGGGTACTGTATCTCTGTCATGAGTTCTCAGTACTACAACATTCTGTGGGAAATAGCGTGATCCCATTTTAGTCATCATTTTTCTGCTGATAAGAGCAGCAAACTGTACAGTAGAGTAGGTCTGAGAGTACTATAATAATTAAACCATGGCTTACTGGCCCATCCAGTCTGCTCAGTGCTACTTATTACTTGTATGAGAGCCGTAGTAGCAATCACCATCCTTTTTCCCTGCCCCCATTACACTTGTTCCTGTTCTTATCTGGCCCTTATGCCTGTCTCCCCATGTTTGAATCCACTCACTGTTTTGGCACAGTCTATTCCAACTGTCCAGCACTCTTTGTGAGAAACTGCTTGTGTGCATCCCTCTTGCGCCTACCCCCAACCAGCTATAGCATCAGAACTGTGATCATATGAAAGGCTAGAAAAAAAAAGCAAAAAAACAACATTGAGATTGTTGTGAGGTAAGGCTTAACAATGCTGTATTAAATACAAATGTTATTACAAGTACATATTACCAGTAATATAAACAAGCATTTGTCAGTGCCGAATGTTGATTGCGTTGGTCTGTTGAACTCGCTCAGTGGCCATGTCTCACTCACTCGTTCTGTTTCTCCCGGTGCTGCAGGCTGCACCTACAGTATGTATGGGGCTCCTGGCTGTGTTGGCAGGTTTTTTCTACCCACAAAGAAATCTGCAGCTGGCCTGACAGAGCTGTGTTGAGGTGGGTCCCTCTACCTCTGTCAGTTGCTCATTTTGTTTCTGCTGGCACTGCAGGCTGCCCTTTTGTACTGGGCTCCTGCCTCTGTTGGTGGCTTTTTCTGCCCACAAAGAAATGTGCAGCAGTCCTGACACAGGTCCATTGAGCTACCTCACTCTCCCTGTCTCGCTTGTTCCATTTCTGCCGGCGCTGCAGGCTGGTCTTTTGTAGGGCTCCTACCTGCGTTGCCACCTTTTTCTGCACACAAAGCAATCCGCAGCAGTCACGAAAGAGGTCTGTTGAGCTCGCTCACTCCCCCTTTCTCACTCACTCATTGTGTTTGTCTTGGCGCTGCTGGCTGCCCTTTTGTACTGGGCTTCTGCCTGCATTGCCACCTTTTCTGGCCACAAAGAAATCTGCAACTGTCCCGACACAGCTCCGTTGAGGTCGCTCTCTCCTCCTGTCTCACTCTCGCATTCTGTTTCTCCTGGTGTTGCAGGCTGCTCTTTTGTACTGGGCTTCTGCCTGCATTTGCAGGTTTTGCTGCCCACAAAGAAATCTGCAGCTGTCCCGACACAGCTCTGTTAAGGTGCGTCACTCCCCCTCTGTCACTAGCTCATTCTGTTTCTGCTGGTGCTGCAGGCTGCCCTTTTATACTGGGCTCCTGCTTCTGTTGGCGGCTTTTTCTGTCCACAAAGAAATCTGCAGCAGTCCTGATACACCTCCGGTGAGGTAGCTCACTCCCCTTCTCTCATTCGCTCATTCTGTTTCTGCCGGTGCTGCAGGCTGGCCTTTTGTACTGGGCTCCTGCCTGTGTTGCCGCCTTTTCCTGCCCACAAAGAAATCCACAGCAGTCACATTAGAGCTCCGTTGAGCTTGCTCACTGCCCCTCTCACTAGCTCATTGTGTTTCTCCCGGTGCTGCAGGCTGCCTTTTTGTACTGGGCTTCTGCCTGCGTTGGCACCTTTTTCTGCCCACAAAGAAATCTGTAGCTGTCCTGACAGAGCTCTGTTGAGGGATGCTCACTCCGCCTGTCTCATTCGCTCATTCTGTTTCTCCTGGCGCTGCAGACTGCCATTTTGTAGTGGTCTCCTGCCTCTGTTGGCAGCTTTTTCTGCCCACAAACAAATCTGCAGCAGTCCCGACAGAGCTCCGTTGAGCTGGCTCAGTCCCCCTCTCTCATTTGCTCATGCTGTTTCTGTCGGTGCTGCAGGCTGCCCTTTTCTACTGGGCTCCTGCCTGCATTGCCGCCTTCTTCTGGGCACAAAGAAATCTGCAGCAGTCATGATAGGGCTCCATTGAGCTCACTCACTCACTCCCCCCCTCTCTCACTTGTTCATTCTGTTTCTCCCGCCGCTTCAGGCTGCCATTTTGTACTGGGCCCCTGCATGCATTGCTGCTTGTTTATGCCCACAAAGAAATCCGCAGCAGTCCCAACAGAGCTCCGTTGAGCTCACTCATTCCCCCTCCATCACTCACTCGTTCTGTGTCTCCCGCTGCTGCAGGCTGCCCTTTTGTACTGGGTTCCTGCCTGAATTGGCGGCTTTGTCTGCCCACAAAGAGATGTGCAGCAGTCCTGACACAGCTCCGTTGAGGTCGCTCACTCGCCCTTTGTCGCTGCTCATTCCATTTCTGTGGGGGCTGCAGGCTGGCCTTTTATTCTGGGCCACCTTTTCCTGCCCACAAAGAAATCTGCAGCAGTGACGATTGACCTCCGTTGAGCTTGCACTCTCCCCCTCTGTCATTCGCTCATTCTGTTTCTGCCGGCGCTGCAGGCTGCCCTTTTGTACTGGTCTCCTGGCTGCGTGGCGCCCACTGCCTTACAAAATCCGCGGCTGCCCGACAGAGCTCCATTGAGGTCACTCACTCTCCTGTCTCACTCGCTCATTCTCTTTCTCATGGCACTGCAGGATGGCCTTTTTGTACTGGGCTTCTGCTCATTCCAGCATTTGTTCTGCCCACAAAGGGAAATCTCAGGTTCGGGCAGGAGCTCCGTGGCCTCCACTCACTCCCCCTGTCTCACTTGCTCGTCTCGCTTTCTGCCAGCGTGCAGCTGCCCTTGGTACTGGGCTCCTGACTGCGTTGCCGCCGCCCTTTTCTGCACACAAAGAAAAATGCAGCAGTCATGATAGAGCTCCGTTGAGCTCGCTCACTCACTCCCCCTCTCTCACTTGTTCATTCGGTTTCTCCTGCCGCTGCAGGTTGCCCTTTTGTACTGGCCCCTACGTGCATTGCTGCCTTTTTCTGCCCACAAAGAAATCTGCAGCAGTCACAACTGAGCTCCACTGAGCTCACTCACTCCCACTCCCTCATTCATTCATTCTGTGTCTCCCACTGCTGCATGCTGCCCTGTTGTACTGGGTTCCTGCCTGCGTTGCCAACTTTTTCTGCCACAAACACATCTGCAGCAGTCCTGAAAGAGCTCCGTTGAGCTCACTCACTCCCCCTCTCTCAGTCGTTCATTCTGTTTCTGCTGGCGCTGCAGGCTGGCCTTTTGTACTGGGCTCCTGCTTGCATTGCCACCTTCTCCTGGCTACAAAGAAATCTGCAGCAGTCACAATACACCTCCGTTGAGCTTGCTCACTCCCCCTCTCTCAGTTGCTCGCTCTGTTTGTCCCAGTGCTGCAGGCTGCTCATAGACTTTGACACCAGATAAGGACCGCTTGGCCCACCTAGTCTGCCCATTTCCCTACCTAGAGGATAAGCTGCAGATTCTATTTAACCAACAGCCTATCTCTTCCTACCCCCACAAAAATTGCCTTATGTCTGTCCCAAGCATTCTTGAATTCTCAGTTTTAGACCCCACAACCTCCTCAGGAAGGCTGTTCCATACGTCCACCACCCTCTCTGTGAAAAAATACTTCCTCACATTGCCCCTGAGCGTCCCCCTCTATCTTCAAATTGTGTCCCCTTGTTCTTGCACATCTCTTTTTCTGAAAGATGCTACCCTCTTGGACTTTGTTGATTCCACTGAGGTACTTAAACGTTTCTATCATGTCCCCCATCCCTCCTTTCCTCAAGGGTATACATATTAAGCTCCTTTAGTCTCTCCTCGTATGACTTTTCTTGCAAACCCTGCACCATTTTAGTTGCCCTCCTCTGAACTGCCTCCATCCTGTCTATGTCCCTGCAGAGATGGGGTTTCCAGAACTGGACACAGTATTCCAGATGGGGTCTCACCAACTGTCTGTACAGGGGGATAACAACTTCCTGTTTTCTGCTGGTGATGCCTCTCCCTATACATCCCAGTATCCCCCCAGCCCTCCCTACCGCCTTCTCACATTGCTTGCCAACCTTAAGGTCATCTGATATGATTACCCCCCCAGGTCCCTTTCCATTTTTGTTGTTGTTACTACCCTCCCCGATTGTGTAATCTTCCCCTGGGTTTTTGTTTCCCAGGTGCATTATTTTGCACTTCTTTGCATTGAATCCAAGCTGCCATACTTCTGACCATTCCTTCAACCTTGCCAAGTCCCTTCTCATCCTTTCCAGCCTTCTTGTGTATCAACCCTGTTGCAGATCTTTGTGTCATCTACAAAGAGGCATACTTTTCCTTCCAGTCCCTCTGCATTGTCATTTATAAAGACATTAAAAAGGACTGGACCCAGTACTGAACCCTGCGGTGCCCCACTAGTAACCCCTCTTTCTTCAGAGTGGACTCCATTTACAATTACCTTCTGTGTCCTGTTGTCCAGCCAATGTTTTACCCAGGCTACCACCCTGGGACCCACTCCCAGGCTGGTTAATTTGACTATTAATTTTTTGTGTGGGACTGTGTCAAATGCCTTGCTAAAGTCTAGGTAGGCCATATCCACAGCCCCTCCCTGGTCTACTACTTTGGTCACCCAGTCAAAGAAATCAATTAGATTCATCTGACATGACCTTCCCGCTGTGAACCCATGCTGCCTCAGGTCCTGTGCCCCACTGGCCTCTAGGTACTCAACAATTCTCTCCTTCAGAAGTGATTCTATCACTTTCCCTACCACAGAGGTCAAACTGACAGGTCTGTAGTTTCCTTCCTCTGTCTGGGTCACACTTTTGTGAAGGGGAATCACATCAGCCTTCTTCCAGTCCTCAAGTACCACACCATCCTTGCATGATTTGTTAAAAAGAGTAGTCAGTAGTGTCACTAGTTCTTTGCTTAATTGTTTTAGAATTCTGGGGTGAATTCCATCTGGCCCCATTGCTTTGTCCACCTTCAGTTTTAGGAGTTCTTTCAGAACCCATTCTTCTGTGAAAGGACTGAGATCGAGCCCCCTATCCAGAGTGCTTCTGTTAATTGGATTAGGCACCTCCCCCACTTCCTGTTTTGTGAATACTGAACAGAAGTATTCATTCAGTATCCCTGCTTTTTCACTGTCACTCTCTGCCCACCCACTGTCCATTCTATTCAGCCTCACTATCCCTCCCTTTATCTTTTTATGCTCCCTGACATACCTATAAAAGGTTTTATCCCCCTTCTTAACCGAGTTGGCTATCTTTTCCTCAGTTTGGGCGTTTGCTATTCTGACTACCCTCCCTGCTTCCTTCTGCCTTAACTGGTACAGTTCTCTGTCCTGCTCCTTCTGTGTTTCCTTATACTTCCTAAATGCTATCTTTTTCTCCCTAACCTTCACCACCACCTCTTTTGAGAACCACAGTGGCTTTTTCTTTCTTTTTGATTTGTTTATTTGCTTCATACAAAGGCTTGTTGCCTCTGTGATGGCAGTTTTGATATTTCCCCACTGTTGCTCCACCCCTCCTTCTCGCCTGTTTGCTAGTGCTTTTCTAAGGCACTCTCTCATCTTGCCAAAGTCAGCCCTCCTGGAGTCCAGAACCCTCACTTTTGTATGAGCTTGACTCTGTAGCTGAGTTTATAAAAACCACACTGTTTGGTAGTCACTTGTTCCCAAATGGCTACCCACTTCTAGAATCTGAATCCTCTCACTGTCCCCATTTGAAGTACGAGGTCTAAGATTGCTCCCTCACTAGTAGGTTCCAAAATTAGCTGCCTGAGGGCATGCCACCTGAAGGGCATCAAGAATGGCCCAGCTTTTGGATGTGGCTGCAGCAAAAGGTACTCCAGTTAACATATGGCATATTAAGGTCCCCCATCAACAGTATCTCCCCTTTCGCTGCCATCCTAAGTATGCCTTCTATCATATTCTTGTCCATTCCCTCCCCCTGACATGGGGGTTTGTATACAACCCATGTGCAGATTGTGGTGCAATTTCCAGTCTCTAAGGTGACCCACAGTGCCTCCTCTCCTCCCTGTTTACTTACTCTTTTATTTAGTTGCTTTTATCCCTTCCCTTACATAGAGAGCTACTCCCTCCCCTTCTCCCCTCCCTGTCTCTCCTGTAGGCTGTGTACCCTGGTATGTTAACATCCCAGTCATGGTTCTCTGTGTACCATGTTTCTGTGACTGCTACGATATCCAGGCATCCCTCTTCCATTAAGGCCACCAGTTCAGGGAGCTTGTTGCCCGGACTACGGGTGTTGCTACTCATTACCCTCCATTTCTTGATGGCCTTACCCCTTTTTGCCCCATCCCTGTCCTTATTGCATTTGTCACTTTCTCCATTTACCCCTGCACTTCTCCCTATCGACATCTCTATGTTGGTGTCTACCTCACTTACTACCCTGATTTTTTGGGGGGGCTAGGATTTTACTGCTCTTTTTCAGTGCCTCCCCCTTGGCTAGTTTAAATGCTTGCCAATCAAGTATTTAAACCTATCACCTAGGATTCTGGTTCCCCTCCTGGACAGATGCAGACCATCATGCCAGTATAGGCCTGCATCCCTCCAGGTGGACTCCCAGTCCCCAGTGAAGCCAAATCCCTGAGCTCTGCACCAGTTTTTCAACCACTGATTGAATCCCATGGTGTGGAGCACCCTAGCCTTAACCGTGCCATAGACAGGCAGCACCTCCGAGAAGGTTACCGTGTGTGCTATTTGTCTAAGGCCCCTCCCCATCTCCACAAATGCTTCTTGCAGTGCTCTGATCCCTTTCTTAGCCAGGTCATTTGTCCCTAGGTGGACAATGACATCCAGCTCCCTCGCCTGTGCAGCTGCTTCTGCGATCCTGAGGATTCCCTCCCTGTTCCTCCAAGCTATGGCGCCAGGTAGGCACCTTACCTCCCTCTCTCCTTCCTCCCCCAGTTCTACCTTCCTAACAATGGAGTCCCCACCAGGAGTTGTTTCCTTCCCCTGTGGGGTCCCATGCCACCCTCCTGTGGGTCTCCTCATGGAGGTTCCCAGCATCCTCCTTGGTCTCCACTGTGGGTGCCTCCATAGAGGAACCACACTTTTCCAGAACAGCATAGAAATTGTGGAGAGGTACAACTGGAGGGATGTGCCTCTGTTCCACCACCCTCACCCTCCCTGAGCCCACAGTGGTCCAACTGCTCCTTTTTCTTGGCAACCTCTGAGGCAATGGCAGTTGCCCTGTTGGTCCCTGAGTGGGAGAGGAGGTCCCACAAATCCTGGCCAACTCAGCCTGGAGATGAGCAACCTCCTCCCTCAGCTCAGAGAGGTGCCTGCAGATGGGACAACACTGCATTCTCCAGAACGTCTCCCGGAAGACTGATACTCCACAGCCACTGCACTGCACCACTCCCATCATGTATTTTTTCAAATCCCCTACCTGTTGTTTGGAATACTTACTCTTTCCTCTGTTTGTTTATTTCTTTTTTTCTCTCCCTACTTACTCACTGCCTCTGTGCCCTTTTAGCTCCTGATCTTCCTGTTCTGAGACAAAGGTTCCTATATTTCTCAATAGTCTCTTACTGCTCAGAGTCAGACCTCCAGCAGCTGGGGGGACAGCTACTCTTGCCCTTCTAGGATGGTAAGTCTTTGGTGGCTCTGTGATCACTCACTTTCTGCTCCCAAACAGGAAGTTCCTGTTGTCAGTTAAATTCTGTGCCTATAAAAGTAGAACTAGTTTAGGGTGGAGGGGAGGGAAGGAGGGCAATATAGTCCCAGTAGAGAGGTTTAGTTATACCAGTTGCTCCTTCCTCCTGGTGTTCTGTCTGTTCTCTGGCAGAAGCTATCTAGGGTAGTGTTTAAATCTGGTTTTAACCTGGCTCCTTCTAGCTAAGCCACTCCCATTACTTTGCAAATCTTTCTACACTTAGTTAATTTCACAGATAACAATTCCCTTCTGACACCTGTGACAAGCACCTAGATAAGTACACAGATAACAGATAACAATTCACTTCAACTAACTCTGACAAACACACTAACTCTTTTGTACTGGGCTCCTGCCTGCATTGCCACCTTTTTTTGCCCACAAAGAAATCTGCAGCTGTCCCGACAGAGCTCCATTGAGGTCGCTCGCTCACTTCCCCTGTCTCACTCGCTCATTCTGTTTCTCCTGGCACTGCAGGCTGCCCTTTTGTACTGGGCTCCAGCCTCTGTCGGCATTTTTGTCTGCCCACAAAGAAATCTGCAGCAGTCCCGACACAGCTCCGTTGGCCTCACTCACTCCTCCTGTCTCACTTGCTCATTCCGTTTCTGCCTGCGCTGCAGGCTGCCCTTCTGTACTGGGCTCCTGCCAGCATAGCCACCCTTATCTGCCCACAAAGAAATCTGCAGCAGTAACGATCGAGCTCTGTTGAGCTCGCTCAGTCCCCCTCTCTCGCTTGCTCATTCTGTTTGTCCCACCACTGCAAGCTGCTCTTTTGTACTCAGACCCTGCATGCTTTGCTGCCTTTTCCTGCCCACAAACAAATCTGCACCAGTTCCAACAGAGCTCCATTGAGCTCACTCACTCCCCCTCCCTCACTCGCTCGTTCTGTGTCTCCCGGCACTGCAGGCTGCCCTTTTGTACTGGGCTCCTGCCTGCATTGTTGCCTTTTCCTGCCCACAAAGACATCTGCAGCATTTCCAACAGAGCTCAGTTGAGCTCGGTCACTCCCCCCCCAAGTCACTTGATCCTAATCTGTCCCAAACACTGATTTCCGACAGCGACTGCGGTATTCTGCTCCAGAAGTGTTGAAACACACATCAGCCAGGATGTGAAAAATGAGAGCTGTACTGTTCATAAGGAGGTATAAACAAATGCCAGTGTTGAAAATCTGGCGTGAAAATATTACTAATTTGCAAACTTACAAGGGTGCGTGGCACCTGCACAACACACGCTCATAACACAGTCATTTCATGGAGTATCATCACAAAATTTTTAACATAGGCATTTTAGGACCTCTGCTGATGAACAGTGTCAGTGTGATTTTCATAATCTGGCCCGAACACTGATTTCCCACTGCGACCACGCTATTGTGCGCCAGAAGAGCGAAAACACATTTCAGCCAGGATGTAAAAATGACAGCTGTACTGTTCACAAGAAGGTGCAGAAGAATGGCAATTTTGAAAATCTGGAGTGGAAATATTATAAATTCATGAACTTATAAGCGTGCGTGCGTGCGCACTGCACAACACACGCTCGTAACACAGTCATTTTATGGAGTATCATCACCAAACTTTCAACATAGGCATTTTAGGACCTCTGCTCATGAACAGTGCCACTGTCAGTTTCTTAATCTGTGTGGAACACTGATTTCCCACACTGACCGCGCTATTCTGCGCCAGAAGTGCGAAAACACATTTTGGCCAGGGTGTGAAAAATGACAGCTGTACTGTTCACAAGGAGGTCTGGAAAATGCCAATGTTGAAAATCTGGGGTGAAAATATTGCAAATTCGCAAAGTTATGAGCGTGCGGTAGCAACTTTCTGTAGCATGGCTCATAAAAACAGATCATTTGGGCATTTTCCTAAAATTTTACACAGGCTTTTGAGAACCCATCTCATGAACACTGGCACTGTTGTTTTGATTAACTGGTCCCAAAAGGTGATTCTGCTGAGTGACCGCAAAATTACCTTTCGGGCCGATTACCATGACAGTGATAGAATTCATGAGGAGGGTCCCAAAAACCCCATGTTGAAAATTTGGTGCCAGCATTCTAAAAAATGCCTGCGATATAGCATCAAAGTTGAAAAAACTATTTATTCCATTATACAGCTTACCGGCATTTCCTCAGTTCGTCAGCTTTGAAGGTGCAGATGTGTTCCGGTCCACGAAGATCGTCGAGCCAGACTCTGGAGGTAAGTATGGGGTGAGGGTGTGTGGGGATGCAGGGTGCGCAGTGGGTGGGGAGTGGGTTGCGGGGGGCAGGAGACCATCGTGAGACTGTTTCCTTTTACAGGTTACCAAAAAAAAAAAAAAAGACATTGCGGGACCATTTTTTATTTTGCAGGGCATGTAGCACGCGGGAAGGGCTCCCAGCGTGCCAACAGAGTCTTCCTTTTGGAAGAGGCAGCTGTAGCACGATGGGGATTGGCGCCCATATCGGCACACAACAAAAGCGAGGAGATAATGCCGACGGGGAGCGGGCCCCTGTCGGCAACATAAATATTGGAGGCACTGCAGCCATTGGAGTGGGGCACCTGTCATCAACTAAACACGGTCAGTGGGGCATATACTGCTGAGGGGCATTGGGCACCCCCTCGGCAGTGGAGGTTAATATTATTTGTGACCACGGTGGCAAGCCACTGCCATGTTCACAAACAAAAGATCCCACCCTGCAATGATGGGTCACTCCCTCATTGCAGTGAATGGCTGACGCTGCAATGACAAGGCAGCCCCTGATTGCAGCGGCTGATTTTTTACAAGTTGGTGGCACGCTTGCTGAACTAGGGTCAGCAGCAGCGTGCCACAGCATTGGGGGAAGCAGGACTAGCCTTTACAGGCTGTGGGGGCATTGGCCACAACAGTGCCTCGCCTCCACAACCTGCTTGTGGAGAAATCTGCCGCAACGTGTTTCTTGTGCATGCATGCAATCAACATAAAAAACTATATAATGTGTTCCAGATGAGCCTGAGAGTCCTGACAGTATCTAATTTTCTCCATTCTATGGAACAATGTCCCAAATTCAGTTCTTACTTCAGGCTCATTGTTCACTCTTGAAATGTTGTTAAACAGTCACTTAACACATAAGTGTGACCATCTATCTTGACATTTATGTGTTTTGGTATAGCTTACAATGTCTGTTGTGCTGCCTCGAATCTTACTCCTCTTTTATATTCCAGACTATACTCAGAAATAAGAACTACTTTTCTCATCTTATTATTCCACAGCAAAACATTTTAATTAATGAATGAATGAATAATTAATACAATAAGAAGTGTTCTGCAATCTAAAACTCCAAGTTGTCTTTTTTTCTGAAGTAATAAATGTTATGTTCTTTTTCTATAAAAAGGGAAATGTATGCATGAAGGGAAATTATCTGTGGGTTGTATATTCCAGTTATTTATTATCCTTTCTATTGCTACTATAGAAATATTTGAAATATTTGTAACAAGCATTTGTCAATGCCGAATGTTTGCTTGCTGGCATTGGCAGTGGTAGTGTAGAAGTTACAGAGCTGCGTAATAGGAATGGCAGCAAAGTATTGAACTGAAGCCAACCCCACCACCACCCTGCAGAGAGTGACAGGCATTGGGTTGTGCCTTTGGGTCGTCAGGCATAATGGCCATGCCATTTCACCACACCCCACCCAGTAGACACTGACAAGTGTCACGGTGTTCCTTGGAGTCTTTGGCCCTTATGCGCACCCCATTCCATCAGGAAATACGGTGAGATGGGTGCGATATAGGAGAATGGGGTGAACTTTGGGGCCGAAGAGTCCAAGGCATACCTCGATGCCACTTACTGGCTGCAGGGTGTGGAATGGTATGAGCATTACAGGCAAGAATCCCAAGTCACACCCCTGATGCCTGTCATTCTCTACAGGGTTGGGTGTCATGGTTGGAAACCCTAATACCTCAGGCATTCGTTGGTATTTTCACTCCAAATTTTCAACGTGGTTTTTTTGTGACCCCACCTCATGAACAGTGGCAATATCAGTTTGTTAGCCGAAAGCTGCTTATGCACAGCGACTACGGCATTTGGCACCACAGGTGCAAAAACATTCCGAACAGGATGTAAAAATTGACAGCTGTACTGTTCATGGGGAGGTGTAAAAAATGGCAATGTTGCAAATCTGCAGTAAAAATATAAAAAAAACTGGAAAGTCACGAGCGTACATAGAAACTGTGCAACGCACACCCATAATATAATTAGGTTGGGGATTTTACAGCAGATTGTCAACTCAGGCATTTGGTGCCTCCGATCATGAACAGTGTCACTGTGATTTTCTTTATCTGTCCCGAACAATGATTTCCCTACAGCCACTGATCTCTGCGCTGAAAGTGTGAAAACACATTTCAGCCATGTTGTGAAAAATGACAGCTGTACTGTTCATAAGGAAGTGTGGAAAATTGCCACTGATGAAAATCTGAACTGAAAATATTACAAAGTCATGAACTTACGAGGGTGCGTGGAAACTACGCAATGCTCACTCGTAACACAGTCATTTTATGGACTTTTGTCACCAAATTTTCAGCATAGCCATTTTAAGACCTCTGCTCATGAACAGTGTAACTGTGATTTTAGTAATCTGTCCCAAACATTGCTTTCGCACCAACAGCACCATTATGCGCTACATGCGAAATCACATTTTGGGCAACATATGAAAAATGGCAGCTGTACTGTTCATAAGGAAGTGTAATAAAATGGCAATGTTGAAAATCTGGAGTGAAAATATTAAATTCACAAACTTATGAGCATGCATAGGAACTGCGCAACGCACGCTCGTAAAACAGTCATTTTTAGGAATTTTTTCACCAAATTTTCAACATAGCCATTTTAAGACCTCTGCTCATGAACAGTGTCACTGTGATTTTCTTAATTTGTCCCGTACATTGATTTCGCACACTGACTGCGCCATTGTGCGCTACATGGGCGGAAACACATTTTGGGTGAGATGTGAAAAATGACAGCTGTACTACTCATAAGAAGGTGTGGTAAAATGGCAATGTTGAAAATCTGGAGTGAAAATATTGAAAATTGCGAAGTCCGCGAAAGTGTGCGAGGAACTGTACAACGCACGTCAGAAACAGTCATTTTCGGATTCGTTACCAAATTTTCAACATAGCCATTTTAAGACCTCTGCTCATGAACAGTGTCACTGTGATTTTCTTAATGTGTCCCATACATTGATTTCGCACACCGACTGCGCCATTGTGCACTACATGAGCGGAAACACATTTTGGCCAAGATGTGAAAAATGACAGCTATACTGCTCATAAGAAGGTGTGGTAAAATGGCAATGTTGAAAATCTGGAGTGAAAATATTGAAAATTCACGAACTTATGAGCATGCGTAGGAACTGCGCAACACACGCTCGTAAAACAGTCATTTTTAGGAATTTTTCCACCAAATTTTCAAAATAGTCTTTTTGAGAGCCCACCTTATGAACACTGGCAGTGTCATTTCATTAATCAGTGCAGAAAGGTGATTAAGTGCAGTGACTGCGAAATCACCCTTCGGGCCCGAGTAACGCCATGACAGTGCAAGAAATCATGAGGAGGGGTCCCAAAAACCCCATGTTGAAAATTTAAGGCCAAAATTCCAAAATGCCTGGAGATATGCAACAAAGTTGAAAACCCCTATCTATCCCATTATACAGCTTACGGCATTTCCTCAGTTCGCGGTCGGCTTTGAAGGTGAAGCGTGTTCCCGGTCCACAGATCGTCGCGCCAAGCTCCGGCGTTAAGTATGGGGTGAGGGGGTGGGGAGGCAGGGTGCGAGTGGGTGGATGCGGGTTGTGGGGGCAGGGAGACTGCGTGGGACCGTTTCTGCTTTTCAGGGTTTTTTTTAAAAGATGACAGGGACATTTGCCATACTGGGGTGGGCTCCCAGCATGGCACAAGGATAGGCTGGGGGTGTGTGAGCCGGCAGAGTTGGGCACCCCGTTGGCCATAAGCATCAGTTGCCATGCTGGGGTGGGCTCCCAGAGTGGCACCCAGTACTCGGGGGGGAGGACAGTGGAGCCAGCGGAGTTGGGCACCCCATCAGCTATCTGATAACTTGCCATGCTGGGGTGGGCACCCAGCATGGCATTTTAGAAGGCTTTTGGGGGTGCAGCACAGCCAGCCGGGGATTGGGTACCTCACGGCTATAGAGTGTGTGCATTGGGGACGGGCAGCACACAGTATGCGTGCGTGTGTATGTGTGTGTGTAGGGGGAGCTGCGCATGAGCAGGCGATATCTTATCGCTGCTTACTGAAGCGTAGCTCCCCCTTTCAACTGTATGCCACTGCATTTTGGAGCTTGTCATAGACAGCTCCAGCATACATTGGCAGACAGGGGCCGCACCTGCCAACACACTGACTGAATTGGAAGAGGGGGTGACACACCTCCGAAAACTCGGATGATGGCACTATGTTTCTTGCACATGTGTGCAAGCAAACATAAAAATGGGCACTTGCTTTCCACGTTTGAAATGGATTAGAATCAGTCATGGATATGAGGGGGGACCTGAGGGAACTCTATTCCAGGAGTGAAACTGAAAGACTGATCCAGTTCCAGAAGCAAAATGAGGAGGGACTACTTCTGTGTAAACTGCTCCCTCCTAAAAGCATGAAATGAGAAATGAAATGTAAAAATGTAACATATAATGCGGAATCATGTCCCCAACCCCCGTCAGGTAGGTTTGATCCTACATCAAAAGCAATGGGTTCCCCCAATGATTTAATTCCATTTGGTCAGAACAGACTAATAATCCCCGAGTCCCTACAAAAAAAGCTTGTTAGGCCTCCAAACCGAGCACTGCCTCTCTTCACTATACTGTACAGTTGGAAAAACATAAGTTGTGAGAACTGACTGATAGAACTGGGTCTTTTTTCATTGAAAAAAGAGAACACTCTAGGAGATGAGATCACTGTTTTCAAATACCTGAAAGGGATTATGCCATCAGATATAGTAGAATATCCAAGGCCGCGAGAACAAGGGGACACATGATGCCACAGAAAGGAGGAAAATTCAAGGGAAATACCAGGAAGAACTGCTTCACAGAATGAGTGTCGAACATGTGGAACAGACTCCAAGAGCAGGCATTATCAGTCAATACTGTATCTACCTTTAAACAGAGATTAGACAAGTATTTTGATGAAAAAAGATTGACAGAGTGCTCCCACTGAGTTGGTGGGGGAAAAGAACACGATGAGCCAATGGTGAATGGTCTTTTCTCTTTCCTTCTGAAAACCATATATTGATATGCCTATGTTCACATCAATTACAAATATACAAATATTTTAAACTAAATAAAAAGTGTAGAATTAGAACCTTGCCAACTGCTCTGACTTATGAAATGAAAATGGATACTTCAAACAATTTGAACACACAGTTGCTATCTTCTTTGTAGTTCAGAAAGTGGATACTGTTGGGGGTAGACAGTAAACTACTATGAGAGTTATTCTTGTGAAAAAACATCTCCCTATCATCTTGTTTATGACAGATGGCAACTAATATCTTCAGTACCAGTCTTGAGTACGAAAGACAGAAGAAACTTAAGGTGATGCGTCATCATTTCACTACTGGTAAATGGCCACCTAGCTTACTTTCCATGTTAATCATTTATTCTGAAACGTTTGACCATTTTTGATATGAGAAACAGAGTACTGTCAGGTATACACAATGAGGCTTTATAAAAAGGGAAACTAAAATAGAGAGCTATGATTGGCCAAGGCCCATCACATGCTCATGCAATGATACTGTACAATTATAGGTTTTGTTTACTTTAAACATGTCTGTATTTGTTGAAAGCTCTTTTTATACTGTAAGTGCAATAATACACTCCAGGATTAGCATTACACTCTGATCACTGCATGCCCCAGGTGTTGTAAGGCACTCAGCTAGTGGTCTCCTGCCTCACTACACACTTGGGGTGTGTGTTGATTAAGCAGTAAGGCACAACTGGATATGTGTTGTTGCATAATAATGTCACGCCTCAAGTGGGCTGAAGGACGAGACTGCAGGCCAAGTGTGTTCAACACCTGAGAAGTGGCATTATTACAGAACAACACACACCCAGGAATGCATTATTGCTATTATACAATGACTTGTTTACAAAAAAAAAATGAGAACAAAAAATTAAAATTAATTGTTCCTAAAATTTACACTGTACAAGTGTATTAAAAAAATCTACATTTTCTCTTTTCCCCACTAGGTGGCACAGCCACTACATACTGTGTGCTCCTTCCCTCACTACAGCTCTGTGCCTGTCTGTCTGTCTGTGATGGTGTGCCCCCCCCCAATCTGTTTGTGGTCACCTACCTGTGGATTCTTTCCCCTTCCCCAACTCTTTCCTTCTGGTCACCAGCTCCTGGGAACTTCCTCCGATGTAGCCTCCCAGGTAGCTTTCTCCCACCCAGTCTGAGACCCTACCAGCCCTAGGTCCCCCCAGAACTGTGACCTGCACTCCTAGCCCACTTAAGACCCCCTGAGGCAGGTCCACCATCCACTTACGTGGCACTCCTTCAATCCAATCTGCAGGCGGAGTGAGGCTGGAGGATATCAGAGACCTACCCATTTTTTTATTTTCATTTTAGTTTTTATTCAAAGCTGAATAGGAATACTCAACTGAGACTAGTTCATTTCCAGTGAGGTTCTTGTGCAAAACAGCGGTTAGTTACATAAAATATTCACAAACATCAGACGATATAAAATAATTACAATCGCATAGACAAACAATAAACACATAATATACATCATCATACAATACAAGACACACCTAAATTAAACATCCATTTCACAGTCAGTCAACACGTTAACTAAATTGTATGGCTGTTCTTACTCATGCTTCATTAAGTGTCCACTTTTTATTGCACTAGCACAAATTTTCTTACTCCTAAGTGTTAGGGGTAACAGGTTCCAAACTCGAGGGCCACTGTATAATATGTTTCCTACCTAGTGCTGTTTTTAAATTTGGGAATTTATACTCCACACCTGACTCAGTCCGAAGACCAGATTTAACAGGTCTAACCTTAAAATAATCAGATATATAATCAGGAACAAGTTGCCTTGAACATTTTATCATAAAGTGAACAATGTGCAGAGATCGTCTTTCTGTGAGACTAACCCATTGTAACCTATCATATAATTCCAACCTATGTGTTCTTTTTGGAGCACCCAAAATAAATCTGGCCAGCTTGTGATATATACCATCAAGCTTAGCCAGGCTCCCGATAGAAGCACCTAAATACATTATATCCCCATAGTCAATTATCAGCATAACCAGTAATTGTACCACACTCCTTTTTGTAGTCTCTGTCAAACAACTCTAATTCTTATACAAAAGACCCAGACATCTCCCCACCTTCTTTACCACTGATTCCATGTGTATATCCCATTTTAAGGCTGAATCTAGATGCATCCATAAATACTTCTAGATATGAACTTGTTCCAACAAAATATTATCAAATGTTCTTATTTGTAGGGAAGTATTCAAGGGGCTCTTATTCCTCTGCCTCGAGAAATAAATCACTTATGATTTTTTAGCATTTAAAACCAATTTTGATTCAATCAGAAATTTTTGTAGCTCATCAAATGCTATCTGCAGTGGAGGTTGTATACTAGTTACCGAGGACCCCTCTAAATATATAATGGTGTCAACTGCATATAGATGGTATCTGACCCTACTATCTGAAATATTTATTTTATTCATATAAATGTTATACAATATAGGTCCCAATGTGGAACTCTGCGGGACACCCAAAACCATGGTTCCCATATCAGAGTTCCAATCCCCCAAAGATTTCATCTGCTGTCTCCCTGTAAGATATTGCTGAAACCATTTTACTACTGAACTTGACATACCAATATCCCTGAGGTTGGACAGGAGGATGTCATGGGCCAGAGTACCAAAAGCTTTGGATAAATCAACAAAGACTGCTCCCATAGACATCCCCCTGTCCAAAGCCTCAGTGATATCTCCCGTAACTTTTATAAGAGCTGTTGTTGTACTATGTAATGGTCTAAAACCAGACTGAAATGAATTTATGACTTTATTACCCTCCAAGTATCTGATTTGCCAACAGTCTCTCAAATACCTTTGCAATAACTGGAATCAAAGATATGGGCCTATAATTTTCAATTGATGTTCTTATACCTGATTTATAAATAGGAACCACTTTTGCTGTTTTCCATAACACAGGAATGTCCATCTGTGTCAACGACAAATTAAATGTAAAATTTAATGGGCAAGCAATTATTGGGGCCGAATACTTTAATAATACTGTTGGCATACCATCAAGGCCTATTGCTTTATTTACATTTAATTTCAACAAAGCTTCTTGTAACTCATCTATCCTCTGGTCAGAAAAGACAAACTTCTTCTAGTTGAGGAGAGGTCACCTGTCCCAACCGATTTGAATCACCTTGATTTTCTGCTTGAGCTAGCTGACTTGTTTCACCCTTTGTTTTAAGATGAGCTTGAGTACCCATGTAATAAAATATTTATTATATTCATTTCCCATTATAGGTCCTAAAGGGATGTCATTTTGATTCATACTAATTTTTTCTGGCAAATTAAACTTTTTTACATTTTGCATTTTTTGCATATATTTCCAAAAATCTCCGATTACCCTTGACAGAGGCCAATAATTCCCTATTATAATATTTGTGTCTGGCATCTTTTACAGCCTTAGTATATTTATTCCTAAGTATTCTATAAGTATTCCAAGCCTGCTGTGTATTAATTGCCTTTGCTTTTTTCCAGGCCTCATCTCTTTGTTTTTGTTTTTTTTTGTTTAAAGAGATCAGAATTATACCATAGAGAATTTCTTACTTTAATTCACCTTGACTTTATTGAAACATGTTTATAATTAATTTTCATAAAATCCTCACAGAATAAATTCTAAACATCTTCCACTGTAGGAACCAGCAATAATCTTTCCCAATTATGGTTCTCCAAATCCATCATAAACTAAACATAATCAAAGTACCTGAAGGATCTATATTTTATTGTTCTTGCCTGCTGTTTAAATCTATTCCTGGCATGAATACAATAAATAATCTGATGGTCAGACATCGAATTGGGTTACACTCCACCTGATAGTATTTTATCTGGATGTGAGACAAATATTAAATCTAGTATTGTAAATGAAGATGGACATTTAGTGTTTAATCTAGTAACCTCTTTTATTATTGTGTCAAGGCTAATGAGCAACTAAGTTTCTCTTATATCATGGTTTTCCTGATACCCATCTCGCAGACATCCACTGTTAACTCCACCCCTCCTGATGTGTTCCCTGGCTGTGGCACCCCAGCCTCCACTGGTAGTCACTGATGGTTGGGCTACACAACCCACCCTCCCAGCAGAGGAGAGCAGTCCTTCAGATGTCAATCCTCCCTGGCCAACCCCAGCAACACAAACTCACTCCCAAGCCCTGGTCGCGTGTGGTGCGAGTTGTCGTGTCCATTGCCTCAACCTCCATGCCACCAGGCCAGCTTGCTTGTGGATTCTTGCTATGTCAGATGTTAATTCTGAAAATTTCTCCATTTGTCTCCTTAGCCACAACAATTCACTCTACACAACACCCACCTGCTTTCTGGTAAAAGCAATGAGTGACGCAAAAACTGATAACTGAAAGGAACAACTACAGTATTACTGCCCTTTGAAGTACCGGCTCACTTCCTTGCTGAAAAGCTGGTGAAAGTTCTGCTTTCTTGTTAAACAGACCTATGAAAGGAACAGAAATACAACAAAACTTTCTGTGAAGCAAGCGACCATGACTGGAAGGGAAACGGACAGTCACACATTGTCCTTTTCAAGAAATGCTTGCTCAGTCATTCATTCATACAAGCATGGTTTGTTTAGATATATACGCACAAAAAAAAAGCTTGGTGCGGTTTCTTGAGCAGGGAGTGAAGTCATGATGGCTTCATTTTTTTTAAGTGGTGTAGTGGCTGGCTGTGGAGGGATCTAAAGCTGGCTTCAGAATGGATTGGGCAGGGAGAGATTTTTATACTGGCCATACAGTCATTTCTGTACCTGCCCTAGATCCAGTGATGCTATTGTCAGATAACTTCACTGGCTCTAGGGCATGCATCCATTCTCATTTTTAGGATTATCTGTGCCATTGTATAATACAGCTTAATGCTCACCCTGTTTTTGTGTTAATACTAATGTAATAGCATCTCAGGGTTCTGGTGGCATTAATAAATCACAAATGTGAAGACATTACAGCCTTACTTGTAGACACAGTATTTTGTCATATAATGTTATTTTATTTTAATTACTGTCTACCAGTGCCTGCTCCACTGGACTGGTTTATTCCCACTTTTAGTGCCTAAGACTGGAGTGATATAGGAACTTGCCATTTAAAGGCTTATTGTAGATGAGTTCATATATCACAACTTTAGTATGTAGGAATTCAACTATAATAAGGCCACAAATGTCTGGAGTTAATACTGAAATTATTGTCCAAAAATGATGTCTAATCTAGCTTTGCTGTACCCTCATATCTACATTGTGACCCATCCTCTCCTCAGCAGTCACCGTGATTTTCCTTTCATTTTTAAAACATTCAATTGCTTCAGTTACATGATTCCATGTTATTTATCTGAATGACCAAGAATGGTGTAACTGATGTCATAAGTCCCGTTTCACAATGGATGCACTGCATCTGCTGCTGTGCCATGCTGTTTCCTGGACCACCAAGACAATTCTGCCATGCATTTACATGGCTTCTCTCAGCACAGATGTAAGCCACACTGGCGAGGAACCATCAGTCTTTGGGCAGTCAGCAACTTGGTGAGGCAGCTGATGATTTGTGGTCTGCTGACATCACTTCTTCTGGTTGGCATGCCTTCCTTTTAAACACGGCATGCTGGTTGGCTACCATGCTTGTTCATCAGTTCTCTGTTCCTGCATTATTGTGTGAAACTATTCTGCATTGTGGACAGGCTCCTGTGTTGATAATTGAAAAAAAAAAGACATCCGCGTCACACTGGACAATCGTGCCTGTTTCAGCACTGTGTGATACTGTGCTAAACATATAAGTTGCTGCTGGCTGCAGGTGTATACTACAGGCAAACACTGCTGTTGGCGGAAGTCTGGTGGTTGCCCTATGAGCTAACCTGATGCTGGTTTCGGCATACTGTGCTGAACACATAAGTTGTTGATGGCTTGGGGGTATATCACAGGCAAATGCTGCTGTTGGGGAAAGTCAGTGGGCCACCTTATGAGCTAAACTGCTGCCTGTTTCAGCATTGTGAGATACTGTGCTAAACACGTAAGTAAGTTGCTGCTGACTGGGGGGACGGGTGTATTACTGACAAACACTGCTGTTGGAGGAAGTCTGTGGGTTGCCCTATGAGCTAACTCCTGACCTTGCTGGGAGCATCAGAGGGTGGCATTTAACCAAAGACACTGCTGTTTGAGATGTCTGTGGGTAGCCTACATCTCCGTATACATCTTTCTTAATTTTTTTTAATGGTTACAAGGGTGCTCCAGAGTATGGCCAAAATCAAATCAAATAGTTATAGTACCAGTGCCTCACCCCCAGCTGATTGAAAGCCTGCAATTCATTCAAGACGGTTCCATTTTCCTTTGGTTTTAATGCCATCATTTTAACATTTAGAGTGGTTCTTGGTCTCATCATTTGGCCAATTCACGATCAGCCTGACCACCAATGGCAAGGTGACCCAGTCATCGGTCAAGAAACCACAATTAAAATTTTTACATGCAAGTATTAGCTGAGGTCTCAATGCCCTCTCTCTTTCTTGTGTGGAAACCACTCTCTGGCTTCATCTTTTAACTTTAAATTGTATCATGCCAATATGAGAGTGGGGAGCACTGATATTATAGCTATTTTAATTTTGGACACACATCGAGTGTACCGTAAAACATAAAAAAAAAAAAAAAAAGGCCCATAATAAATGTCATAAAGTTTCTGTGTATTAGCCAAGGTTGAGTTTGCCAAACCTTTAACATTGTATAGAAAATGACCAAATGGAACCGCTTCATTGGCTACATCACAACATCTGCCACCTGCAAACTGCACAGTTCATAATTTACCTCTCCTAATCTACCCAGCAACAACCTAACAAAATGTAAATAAAACCTTTCCCCATTACAATAACATTTTCCCCCACTTTTTATACACAGAAACCCACAACAGAGCACAGGTTTGTTCAACATAAATGCAATTCCCAGGTTCATTCAAAGGCACACAGCCTTTGCTCCAAAACCTGACCTATTTGGCCTAGCAATACCTAACTAAACTTTTTTATAAAAAAGTTTCCATCTAATAGCACAATAACCCAGTTCAAGACCTGGGTTTCTTGAGAATGAATGCAGTTTCTAGATGCATTGAAAGTCAGTCAGCTATTGGCCTAGGGCACGGGTCATAATGTCGCAAGACATAATGCCGCATGACAATTCTGCGCCAGTGATTTATGCCATGAGGCTATGTCTTTATTCTAGCTAGCCCGCCCCCACACCTCCTGTTATGGGGGGCTGTGCCCAGGACCACCCCCCACTAAAGATTCTCAACTCCAGGGGGGGTCCAACTTGGGGAGCACACAAGTCTGGGTTAGCCATAATGCTGTATGCCATTAAGCATGCGACATTATGACCCGGTAGGTCGACCTAATGCCTTCAAATTTGCCTAGGGAATGCATTAATTCTTTGAAATGCATGCCCTGTTGTTATGGGTTGTTGCTTACAAGTTCTCTTTTGGTAGAACAGTGCTTAATGTAACTGTTTACTGCTTTATTGTATACATTTGCACAGAACCACACATTGGTAAACATGCTTCCTGTTTTATATGTCACCAAAAAGAAAATCACTGTAAAAAAACTTCTAGGTAACTCCACATAACCATAATGTGTTAACCTCATTAGGTAAATTGGTCTTCACCTGTGTTAAAGTGACATCACCACAGTAACTCAGTATGGAGTTAACAGTTGGCTAACCAGATCATATGACCATGATCCAAAAGGGTAGGTAGCTTCACAATTTGGTTACCTATCTCAGTGGGTTTATTTCTGGTAAACCACACTTAACCATCATTTATTTTATATAGATATATATTATATATATTCATTATAGGGGCATACTTAGGGTTGAGTAGGCACTTCAATGTTAAACTCAAAATTATGCACTTTAATCTCAACATCTGCCAGAACTAGACTCATAGTGGATTCCCTGCAGGGGGAGGGCCTCAAACAACTGGTACAGCAACCCACAAGAGACAGGGCTATCCTAGATCTAGTACTGACTAACAAAGAAGGGATCACAGATCTCCAGGTAGAAGGTCACCTGGGGCCAGTGACCATCACATGGTATGGGTTCAATTTGGCTACATACATCAAATCATCCTATTCCAAAGCAAAATATGGGACTTCAGAGGAGCTGACTTTGATAAGATGGCCAACAGAGTTAAGTTAGCCCTGGCAAAAAGAAACACAGGTGAGGAGGTACAGGCAAAGTGGGCAAGCATTATGGATACAATACTTGAAGCAACATCCCATTGTGTTAGACAGAAAAGGAAGTGCAAAGAAGAAGGAAACCACTTTGTTCTCAATACAGTAGCAGAAAGGTCAGAGCCAAAAGGCTGGCCTTCAGAAAATATATAAGGGAACACAGCGGGATGAAGATAGGGAGGCATACCAAACTGCCCTAAGGGAAGCAGGTAAGGCAGTAAGGCAAAGTCCCAAACTGAGTGAAACACTAGTACTAACAGTAAAGAAGGTGACAAGACTTTCTATAGATACATTAGTGAAAGGAGAAAGTCCGAGGGGTATTGCTGTTTAATGGAGAAAAGGGAGCATGTGGAGGAGGAGGACCCTGTAAAGGCATCTATCCTAAATAGATACTTTTGCTCAGTATTTACTGAAGAGAAGGTAGGGCAGGGCCCACAGCTCAGCATCATGGACACAGGGAGAGGGAGGTGAGCACTACTCCCTTCACAAAAGAAAGGGTCCCACAAGAGCTTGCTAAGCTCAGGGTGGATAAGGCAATGGGACCTGATGGCATACATCCCAGGGTACTTATGAGCTAAAGGAGGAACTAGCAGAGCCATTAGCAGAATTGTTTAGTGAGTCTCTGAGCACAGGAGAGGTCCCAGAAGACTGGAGAAGGGCTCATGTGATCCCACCCACAAGATGGTAGCAGGGAGGAGGCGGGAACTACAGACCGGTCAGTCTTACCTCAGTAGTGGGCAAGATTATGGAGGCACTCCTTAAGGAAAGGATAGTGCAACACCTGGAATCCATAGGCACAGGATCCAAGACAGCACGGGTTTGCTAAAGGAAGGCCTACAAATTAATCTCTAGATTTCTTTGATTGGGTAACCAGGCGGTGACCAAGGGAGCAGTTGATGTCGCCTTACCTTGACTTCAAGCAAAGCTTTTGACACTGTTCCACATAGAAGATTGATAAATAAGCTAGGTAGGCTCAGGGTGGTCAGAAGTTGGTCAACTGGGTGGCAAACTGGTTGACTGGCAGAAACAGAGAGTGGTGGTAAATGGTATACAGTCAGAAGAGATGCAAGTCACAAGTGGGGTACCTCAGGGATCAGTCCTGGGGCCAGTCCTATTCAACATCTTCATTAGTGACCTAGATGGACTAGAGGGTAAGGCTTGTCTGTTTTGCAGATGACACCAAGATCTGCAACAGAGTAGATGATCCAGATGGGGTGGGCAGAATGAGAAGAGATCTGGATAAACTAGCAGAATGGTCAGAAGAGTAGCAACTGGGATTTAATGCAAAGAAGTGCAAAATCATGCACATAGGGAAGAGAAACCCTGAAGCCACTTATAGGCTGGGAGGAGTTGCTAGCAGTCACAAAGGAAGAAAGAGACTTGGGCATCATCATCACTGATGACCAAAATCATCCAAACAGACCTCTAAAGCAGTAGGTAAGGCTAGGGGAGTGTTAGGGTGTATTAGTAGAAATTATCACAAGTCGTAAGAGGAGGTAATAATCCCTCTGTACAAGAGACTTGGTTAGGCCCCATCTGGAGTACTCAGTGCAGTATTGGAGGCCACACCTTCACAAGGACATTAACCAAATTGAGGCAGTCCAGAGAAGGGCAACCAAAATGGTGCAGGGACTGCATCAGAAGACATATGAGGACAGATTAATGGAGCTCAATATGTATACCCTTGAGCAAAGGAGGGAGAGAGAGGTGATATGATCGAGACATTTAAACACCTTAAGGGCATAAACAAGGTGAAAGAGTCTAACATGTTTAAATATAAGAAAAATAGCAGGACAAGAGGACACAGCATGAGATTAGAGGGAGGCCGATTAAGGGGGAATGAGGAAATTCTTTTTCACAGAAAGGTGGTAGATGCATGGAATGGCTTACCACAAGAAGTGGTAGCTATGAATACAGTGCAGGGCTTCAAACAGGCATGGGATAGGCATAAGGGAGCAATACAAATGACTATGAATAGATAGGTCACTGACAGAGCAAAGGCCGATGGCACATTTATAAGGTAGAAAAAGAAATGGGCAGACTGGATGGGCCTTGCGGTCCTTATCTGCCGTCAACTTCTATGTTTCTATGTTTCTATGTTTCTATGTTTAATAACTTTGCAACCGTTCAATGGATTTACACAAAATTTGGTATGGACTGTCGTGTGGGGCAGATCTCCTGATGTGGTAAGTTACATTCTGGTTGGGTGTGCGATCTCCAAGTTACTGAGGTGAAAGATGCGTGTTTTCACTCATTGACTTTGCTGGGATTTTTCTTTGAACTTGCCTACAGCCCAGATGATTTGGTTGTTTAGTCTGAAATTTTCAAGGCACAAAGGGACTACCCCACAGATGTGCCTTTTGCTAGTCTGTTGAAAAAAGAATAAGCAGTTTTTAAGTTATTGTAATTTAAATATTTGAAAAAAAATTTCTGAGCATGCTCAGTAGCACTACAAGATAGCTGTATGAAACAAAGTAGGAATCCTGCCTCATATGGGAAAATTCCTACTTCATATGGCTGCCATCTTGTTTTCAGTTTTGCCTGAAAAATTCAAATTTGGAAACCTCCCAAAATGATACTCTGGGGAGGAACCAACACATGTAACTTGCTTATTGGGACCCCCTAGGTGCATTCTGCACTCCATTGCACAGAAAATGCCCTTAAAATGCTGTCTATTTCACATAAAAATTCCTTTTTCGTATCGATGTCAAACGAAGTAAGATCCTGGTTCATATGACGAGATACGAACTAGGATCCTACTTCGTGACTCTCATAAATCTGGTTTTATTTATTTATTTTTTTGTAAGAAAACATGTTTCTGCCGACATCGGAGTGCCCACTCCCCATGTTGGCAGTAGGAATACCTCCCCGTCCCCACATTTGCCAATGTGGGACACTGGGTAGCCCATTCCCAGTGTCCCAAAAAGTTTATTTTTATAAAAATGCTTCTCCTAACATTGGGGTGCCTAATCCCTGTGTTGGCAGTAGAAATTCACACCCTGCCAGTGTGGTACATTGGGGAGCCCACTCCCAGTGTACAAAATTTCTCTGCCTAACATCGAGTGCCCAATCCCCATGTTAGTACTCCCCACAATGTGGGGACACTGGGTAGCCACTCCCAGTGTCCCCAGTTCTGTTCTGCAGTCCCCAGTTATGGCCAACCCCCCAGGATTGTGGAACACTTGGGAGCCCACCCCCAGTGTCCCAAAATATTGTTTTGTGTGCCTGTAAAAAACTAAAACAGTCCCCCAATGTCTTTTTTTTAAAACCTGGAAAGAAGAAAACGGTCCCTCGTCATCTCCCCCATCACCCATCCTGACCCTCCCACTGAGCAACCCACCTCCCCAAACTCCCCCTTAACCCACACTTACCTCTGGAGGTCGGCGGCTGTGATCTTCTGTGGACTGGGACACATCTGCACTCTTCAAAGATGAACCACAAACTAAAGAATCAAGGTAAGTGCTGTATAATGGCTGTCTATGGCATTTTGAACTTATGTTGATAGCTCAGGCATTTATCAATATTTTGCACCAAATTTTTCAACATGGTGTTTTGGACCTGACTCATGAACCTGGCACTGTCATTTCGTTACCCGGTCCTGAAAGGTGATTTTGCAGTCGCTAGCAGAATCACCTTTCAGGACCAAGTAGTAAATGACAGTGCCAGTGATCATGAGATGTGATCCCAAAAAGCCCATGTTGAAAATTTGGTGAAAAAATGGCCGTGTTATGAGCGTGCATTATGTAGTTTCTAGGCAGGTGCATAACTTTGGTAATTTACAATATTTTGACTCCAAATTTTCAACACTGTCATTTTTACACGCCACATCATGAACAGTACAGCTGTCATTTTTCACATCCTACCTGAGACATGTTTTTGCGACTGTGACATAGAATGGCACATACGTTGTGTGAAATCACCTTTTGCAGCGAATAATGAAATGACAGTGCCACTGTTCATGAGGTGAGGTCCCCAAAAGACCATGTTGAAAATTTGGTGCAAAAAATTACTCAAAATGTCTGAGTTACATACGTCCATTAAATTAATTCTATGCATCGCATAACTTTGGTACTTTACATATTTTGCAGCCAAACTTTTAACATAGCCATTTTCCTTATCACCTCATAGACAGTACAGCTGTCGAATTCCCACATCCTGCCCAAATGTGTTTTCAGACCTGTAGCCTGGAATGGCATTGCAGTTGTGCCTCATTCACATTTACCTTGTATTTCACATTTACTGTGTACCAGGGTACATGAGGTGGGGTAATAAGATGACTATGTTGACAATTTGGTCACTGTTGTTGACATGGAATTGCAGGGTCCAGAAGACCCTGCACTCCCAGTAAAGTAAGGATACTATTATACTATCTCAAAAGAAGGAAATTCATTGCAAAAAACTCTGTTAATGCATCAGTGGGGTTTCTATTACAGCAATAAAACTCAGGAAATTTGATGTTAGGGTTACCAAACCTCCCACCCACCCACCCCCACCCTCCCACCCTCCACACACCAACAAGCATCTGTAGCCACACGAAGCACAGGACCCAGTGAAGCTCTGTCCACCTGGTCACTTGGATGTGTTCACACAGGTTCCAAAGGGACCAGCATGAATGAGGATATAATTCCACTATCTCAAAAAGAAATTAAATTCATTGCAAAAACTGTGTTAATACACCAGTTAGGGTTCCAGATGATACAAATGCAGTGGCATTGATGTGGTTCCTTTGTGGATTTGTATATGTAGCTGCATAAGAACAGGCCCCACAGTTCCATGCAGCTACAGATACAGACACACAGGGCCTTTCCTTCATAACTTTCTTGTTTTAATATCTTGACTGCAAATTTTCAACACAGTCTTTATGACCCCATCTCATAAACCAGTCAGGCCTGTGTATGTCATACTGCATGCATGAGTATGTGTGGCTACAAATGCACAAGTCTCATGGGGACTTGCCCTTCTGTAGATAGAAGGCCCCGTGGGGCCTCAGTAATGCTGCAGTATATCGCCACACTGTTGCAGTAAGGGAACAGTGTAATTCAATGGCAGTGAAGCTCTTTTTTTCTACAGTATTTTGTGACAAGTCATCCTTTGCAAGTTAGTGCATTGCATTGTTGTTGGCTTCATTGTACTCACACACTCTGTATGAGGTACCTTGCTGAACAGCATGATCTGTTAGTACATAATTTTCTACATGCATCTGTGTAACTGAAAAACTGCTACTACCCCCCTCGAACAATTTCTAGATCTGCTGCTGAAATCATTATACCCACATTGTGACAGTACTTCCATCTGCATAACTGCAGGCCCAAAAGGAGCCTGCCCATCTGAATCCAGAAGACGGTGTACATGTTTTATACCTGTGGCATGAAGAGGTACAGGCCCCTCAGGGGCCTGCGCTTCTGCAGACTGTAGTATTGCAATTTTGTTATAATGGATTTGTGGTGTATGCACTTCTGCAGCCAAAGGTCGGTGTGTATGTCTTACACCTGTAGCTGCATAAGTACAGGTCCATGAAGTGTAGGTATGTCTTACAGTGTGCATGAGTACCTGAGGCTACAGAAGTACTAACCCCATAAGGGTGAGCACTTTTACAGAAATAAAGAACTCTTGTAATTTGGGTATCATGGATGTGTATCTGTGCTTGCAGGGGCCTTTGCTTCTGTGCACAGAAGCAGTGTTGTGATTTGAGTATTGTGGACTAGTATCTGCAGCAACAAGTGAGTGTATATGTCTTATGGCGTGTGTGCCACAGCTACAAATCCACAAAGGTAGCACATTAGTGCTACTGCATTTGTGTCATCCTGAAACAGTTGTATGCTGCTTGTCTTACCTCATGATGGCTGTCTGTGGTTGCTTGTGTGGTGTTGTCCTTTTTCTGCTTTAGTGGGGGGGGGAGTTAGGGTAGGCAACCATAATGCCATATGTCCCTCCTGTTGTTGCTTTAAGTTGAACCCTAACTAATGCAGTTTTTTGTAATGAATAGACAGCTAGACAGACTAACAGACAGACATATATTTGTATATTTGCTCCATACAAGAAGAACTGGCAGAAAATATACTACTGTACCTCTTCAGCAGCACCCACTTCACCAATGATATACGGATACCTGGGTGGCCAGTGTTGGCAGTGTAACTGAGGGTACTGGGAAGGGAGAACCATAGACAGTAATATGTCTACAGTTAAATATTGTCTTGTGTTACCTTGAGGGGTCAGTTGTCTCTCTCAAACCATGACACGTGAGCCTGCTGTGGGAGTGGTAAACCACAGGAGTTGTGTCAGGATCAAAGGAATTCTTGAGACTTAGACAGGGAAAGAACGTGGCCAGATGGTGGAAGAGGCAAATAAATGGAAACACATCCAACAAATAATGGTCACATTTGCATGTGTAACACACTGCAAACAACCATGCAGAGGCATTGCCTGTTGATGGGATGACCACCGCATTGATGGGCTGGCCATACCACCCTAGAGTACCATAAATATGCTATGTACATAATTTTTCGAAGTAAATTTTACTCACCCAACCTATGCTAGGCTGACCCACCAACCACCCAGTCTGTGCTCTGCATTCACAGGTCAGGAAGGACGGGGCTGGTCACTGGATGTTCGGGAATTCAATATGAGCATTGCATCCATTTCATTAAGTGTTGAGTTGACTACTAGAGGCCAGGATAATTCAACAACACTGACACAAGGGGGACTTTGTACAATCTGGACTGTCAGACCTGTAACTGATCAAAATGATAAAAAACAGACAGGTGATCTGATGACACAAAAGTGGGATGGACACAGTTTGCACAATCCAGATTTTCCGGCAAGACTAGTCACTCCAGTTGTGACCATTCTGGTTGGTGCATTCTGGCTAGTGCTGATTTTATCTAGGTTATGGTATGAGTAAAACCAGGACCCAACACACCTTGACAAGATATGTCATGATGCTGGTTAGGGCCATGTCAGAAGATCCAGATTTCACCCATGCTTATTGACAGATATGAAATTTAGAGCAGACTACAATGGTTAAGACAACACCAAGTGGTCCAACCGTGATAAACAGACAGCACCATCTTGATAATTCTTTCCATTTTGGTCCATAGTCAGTGTATAAGTAGGTAAAATGAAAACATTTTACAAATGGCTGTCAGTCGTGTAATCTTTTGTGGCCACTGTTTAGTTGCTTTAAGGCATGTCTATCCACATCAGCCTGTGTTAAAAAGTCAACAACAAGAGACTGGCAAATTTGCTGCATTGTCCTGCATGAATCCTTATTCAGGCTCCTCCATAGCACTTGCAGATTGTTGAGGTAAATCAATTTTGCCATCCAGCATGCATTCCAACTGAAAAGAATCACCATATTGCTCACATAGGTTGTGCAGTATGCAGCAGGTGAGCATAACATAGAGGATAATGTATAGTCTTCTATCCATAACAAGTTTGTAAACTCTTTGAGAGGTCATCATGCCAACATCTGGAACCTCGAGAGCAAATCTCGAGAGGTTCTGTCCCCATGAGGACCTCGAGAAGCATTTTCAAACTTGTTATAGATAGAGAACTATACATTTTCTTTTATAGTGTCTGGTCTACTATCTATGATGGAAACTTACAGATATGAAGGCCTGAGTCTATACTCCTACTTACTGTAGCCCACAAAAGCTAACAAATACGTGGAGATGACAGCAGTCAATATTTTAAAATTTAATGAGAGAAAATAGCAGCCGACATTTTTTTTTTCAGGACCTGTGTTTTGAAATTACCGCTCAGATAACCGTGAAACGGTGTTATCAGCTGCTGATTGAAAATGCGGCTTGAGCTTACAGAACTCATTACGAGGTTCTAAGTTGTTATGCTGCAGTAGCTATGTACCTAGTGCAGCATAACAATAAGCTACTGCAGCATAACAACTTTTTGTCTAGGATGTATTACAGAAGCTCTTCAGCTTACCAAATGAATTCTCTATCACAATTTGTGCACTAGATAGACAGTAGTTGAAGACTTTTTCCCCCCACAGTCAGATGACCGGTGTCAGGGAAAGGTTACATCAGTCAAGTCATTAATGGGTATGCTGGCTCTCCCAATATGTGTATGGGCACATCAACATTAGATATTTGGCATGTATAACTTGAAAATAGTAATCCATAAGTGACCTTGCCATACAGTTGGCTGTTCATCAAAATCCATGTATCATGCACTTTGCCCAGCCATCCAATGTGGACATTCCAAAAGCAGTACTTGTGATCCACCAAAGCTTGCATCACAAATGAGTACAACCTTTTATGGTCACAATAATCACCAGGATCATTGGAAGGTGCCAAGACTGGAACATGTATTCTGTCAATAGAGTCAGTTATTTCCGGGGGAATCAAATCACTCTTCAGACCCTTCAAGAACTGCTTGCAGATGTGTGCCCAAAGGGTGGGTGAGTAACAACACCATGAAATATCTTTTATGATGGCTCTACACATACATCATGCACTACCAGACAAACTATGGATCTTGAAACACCAAACAAGTGGCCAATGGTCCGATGATCACCGTATGTCAAAAGTCTCCACAGTGCAATAGCCAGTTGGACATCTGTTGGTATGACTTGATGCATGTTGGTGTTTCTCTGTTGAACCAGTGGTTCAATCTTCTGCACAATTAAATAAAATGTTGCTCCGCTCATTCTGAAGTCTTCAATCTACTGGAAGTCACTGAAAGAGATAGACACCACCTGCCAAAATATGTAGGTCTGAACTCGAGCACACAGACGCCTTGTTGGTGATGGACTGCTTGCAGACAATTGCAGTATTATCATTAAAACCATTTTGCTTCTTCACTGCAGCTATGGTACTGCTGTTCATCTGATCTTCCATCTCCAGCACTCAGGGACATGCAGCTGCAGGATATAATGAAAGCAGTGAGAAAACTTTGTAGGACTTTAGCTGTGCAGCAAGATGGTTCTTCAAGAATGGAAAACAAGTTCCAGAGAAAGTATGCTGCTGAAAAGACAACACTGAAGTCTGACTGAAAAAGCATTTAGAGACCTTCAATAAATTGTTTCAGTGTACAGTAGCAACAGGGTTCAGTATCAAATCTGGTATTGTGTAATGCAGATTAATCACATAGCTATTAGGGTCATTGAGGGCTTTACATAGAGGATAATGTATGGTCCTTTATCGGTAACTGGTCTATTAACCATTGAGAGGTAGCCAGGGTGACCATGTAAACCTCAAGAGTGAAGCTCGAGAGGTTTACGTCACCATGGCAATCCTGAGACAGTTAACAGTAACCGTTTGCCGACAGAGGGACCATACTACATTGTTTTTTTATAGTGTATGGTCCCAAGAAAGATTGAAGAGGGCTCCTTACTTTTTAAATAAGTCACCGCTGTGGCCGTTCAGTCATTTCATCACCACTGCGTGCATGCGTCGATTCCTGAGAGAAAAAATGTTTTGCACAGTCATTTCATCACCACTGCATGCATGCGTCGATTCCTGAGAGAAAAAATGTTTGCACAAGCGCAGACTGTTCCCAGTTGTTAACCCATTGATGTGATGTATCATCGATGGGTTAACAAGGATGAAACGTCACATCGAGGGGTTGACAACACTGGGAAAAGATTTTTGTGGGTTAACAATGCTCTACCATACATTATAATGCACAAAACAACAGGGCTCCAGTGCAGGGTGTGTTGCAACCATCTGGGGAACAAGGACAAGGCTGAGAGTCAGCCCACTTGCCCCTGGAGAAAAGGCTGTTAGGGGAAAAGTACAACTACAGAATGATTTCTCATGCTACATTATGTATCTAAACCAGCTTTATAGTTGGGTATTAATTATTCTATGTGTTACACGACTTCATGTTTCTAGTATTTACTTATTTACCCCCCTTCCCATGCTTTGCTAATGATATTAGCATAAAAACAGCATCCTGATGGAACACAATACAATGACCTAATCTGACACTGCCATGGACTGAATGTAATGTAACCTGGTTTACAAACACTTACCATCACGTGCCCTGATCAAACACTGTCAGTTGCTGCTGCCTCCATGGTGGTTCTGGCCTCGTTCAACTTCCCTGCTGCAGTCAGAAATTAATGTAAATCTTTACCAGAGCATTTTCCCTCCCCAAAAAATAAATAAAATAGAAAAGCTGTAACAGATTGTTTTTTCACACACAAGTATTAGTCCAAGAATGTGAAAAATATAGACAACTGCCTTAACCTTTTTTTCCGCCTGAATGGTTACCATGTGGTGCACTGACATTTTTACTAATACTACTTCAGCTGGTTTATCCTATTGGGCTTATGATCACTTCCCTAATCAGACAATCAGATTCAGTAAAACCTCAATTTCCACAAAACATGAAGGCAATATTGCACAAATGTAGACTCTATCCTCTGCATGACACAAGAAATAATCAGCAAAAATTAATTGCATTTACAAAAGCATGCCATGCCTCTTGTTTATCATTTGCAGCTGCCAGCAGAGCAATGCACAGAAGATGGTCACTAGGTAGAAACTAAGCAAAACAGGTCAGCACAATCGATGTGGCAGTGCCCCTCACCCAGGTCCCTCATCAGTGCAGTTCCAAAAACAGAGACTGACCTGAGCAAACTGAGTAAGAGCAAAGTCTATTCTGCTTTTGTTTGGACAACAATATCTGAGCTCACTCAGAGATGCTTGCACAATGTAAACTAGCCCCTGCACTTCCTGGTTCCAACCAAGAGATAGGAAGGCTGAGGGGATGCTGAGAGCATGCACTGTCCAGAGTAAGCAGCACAGTCCATTCATAGGGTTCCTTACACCACTCACTCCAGAACACATCCTGCAGCTGCTTGGTTTCGTGGAGGATCAGAGAACAACATACCACACTCAGGTAGGTTCCCACATGGCAGTTTTGTACCACAGCAACCTGCCTGCTCAGGATGCAGCAGTACAAATGTGCCTGTGTAAACTGGTCTATATAATGAAAAGAGAGAGGAGAGCTTCTGAGAAGAGTGCAATTCAAGGTACTTACAAAAGCAGTAAAAATGGATTATTAATGTAGCAAAACAGATCAGAACATATCAAAATGTAGGAGGCACTAAAAGAAAACAGGAGGACATCTAAAGGCATAACCATGGTTTAGTATTGCCTTAAGATGGTTCACACATGAAGGAATTATCATTCATCTTGTAAATAAGGGACAAAGCTTAAAATAGTCAGAGTCTTGGGCAAAGGACCAAAATCAGGGACACATCTTATATCCAATCAGGAAGCTGGTAGAATAAAGGAATTAGAGGAACATGCATTTTCTGGAGAACAAGAAGTCTGTAACTCTGTTTGACATTATTTTCTGCTTACAATCCCACTGCTCGGTTATGAGAACACAAATTTTAGGGCAAATCTAAAACAATCCAAGGTAAAATCAGAGCAGTCCCTGAAAATCAGGGGCAGTTGAGAGGTACATAAAGGGATTATGTAACCAAAGAGAGAACCTGTACTGAGTTAGGAAAGGAATTTGATATGGTATAGTTATTTCAATACCCACTGTACACCAAGGCAAATTCTAAGTCATGAACAGATGCAATAATCACTAGGCACAGACAAAGAGGTTAAATGTGACTAAAGTAGGGGAAGTTGGGGGTGGGGATGGATTGGTTAAATACGGTGAAAGAATGAGTAGGACAGGATATTCTGCTACTGCACTGCTGATGATTTAAAGAGACCAAAGCCTTGTTTCAAGTGTTGTGCCTTTCAGCAAATCCCCTGCTTCCCGCACTTCAAAGATGGGACTGTCTTGGCTCTTCAGTGTCAGCTGCCAGTCAGAACCCATCAGTGCCACCGCTCAAAGACAGCCTATTTCAAGGATAACAAAGTCAGCATTATACTGCAAGCCTGTTGTTCTATAAACCTCTATATACTGGAACAATTGTGGGATCATTGCAAATGACTAAACCGCTACCAGTTGATGAGGTGCAAATCAAAAACTGCTGGTAGTCTGGCCAGAGGTGCCAGTAATCTCCCAGAGGCCATCATTACATTTCTTGAGCTCATGCCATACTGCATGCTTAGATTAACTTAAAAAGAGAATGTGCTCAGTACCAGCACCAGTGAATTCCTGTTTACTCAAACTGCTTACTGCTGCTGCAGTTGTAGTTTATGTTATCATGTTGTTTGTCAAACTTCATTATTCCAGCAACAGCTTTCTTAATTAAAGCAGCAGTACATGTTATGGCAAAAATGTAGTATTGGTACATTTTTTAATCGATTTTGGATTGCTGATTTTCTCCTGTATTGTACAATGCCCTTTACCCCAGTGTTTTATTGTATCTACATCATAATTTATTTTCAGTTTTGAAATAATGAAAGGAACATGGCCTTAAACATGGCTATCTCCAGGTTTTCATCAGTAGTTTCAGCTACCTTTGAACACTAATTGCCGATAAGGTCAGGGAGCAGTACTGATTGCGTGTTATTTCACCTTAGTCACACAGAAAGTGATGATAAAACAATGCATGCTCAAAACTAGCTGAGAATAGATTTATTTTATTTAATTTGTATTTATTGATTCATTGAAACTTTGTTGACTGTGATGAAGAATGATGAAAACGTAGGGATAGCAATGTTTAAAGGAGCGCTCATATTTTCAGTTTTATTTAAATGCTAGGGCAAACATAAATGGGGAAAATGGCATCTTACAATATGGAGAAAAAATGAAATCTAAAACATAATAAAAAAGGTATAGGCACAAAATGTCTGGAGTAACATGCCCTATGACTCTTAACCATATGATGCCTTCTATAGGACAATAAACAAGTGCCATCTGTTTCTGTTTTTACATTGACAGACTACTACTATATGTGCACACATAAGAGAGAGAAACTATATAACGCCTGCCTGCAACAAATATTTATTTATAGTAACCTTGGAGCATGTGCATGCATATTTACAAAGAGACCCTGTCCATCTACAGGGAGTGAGGAAGTAAAGTTTGCTGGGAGTGTGGAGGCCAGGTCAACAGGGTTAACAACCCACATCAACTTCAAGAAGAACTGATCAAAAAGCAGATGGGTCCTTGATTTTATAACTTTGTGAATGATTCAAATAATTACAGCACCTTTGACGGCAGGCTACAATCTGCCCCACACAAATATGCTGCTGTCCCAAATTAGCAGGACTGTCCCTCATGTGGCCAGTCTAAATCTTTGCATCACACATGACAGTAGTAGTACCTCACCTTGTCATGTGGCATTTTAAAAAATAAATTCATATTAATCTGTGATACTTAATTAGCAAGTAAACTGCATGCACACCAAAACACTACTGTTCATGGTTCTCTGCTCTTGCATCACCATGGTGTGTTGATGTGTCCTTCAATTTATTTTTTCCCCCTTATCTTGAAGGACTGTGTCCTCATTTGGGTGATGAAATGCTGACAGGTATCTAAACAAACACACAAAGACTCACACACTGGGAAGTTGACAGATAGAGTACACCCAGGTTTTCCCAAAGCAGGATTTATAATTGTTTCATATATGTTTATATGCACAGTTACTGTGTCTCTCGTGGTTATGAGTACATTCTCGATTTCATTGAGTGAACTTTGAACTTCAAGAATGTAAGAACTCTGTGAATGAGATACCCTCTTATGGTTATATAAGAGTACATGGGATGTTTGCAAATAAACTATCCTGATTAGCTAGAATTATTTCATGATTTATAATGTTATAAAACAGCACTGGGAAATCCACAAACATGAGTGGCTGAAACATGTCACATGACTGTGCATGAAAATGCTTGAATGTGCATGTGTAATGTTGATCTTATTTTACAGCTTAAAATCTGTTATACTTTTCTACCACTATTGACAATGGTAATCTAATATTACGGCTGCACACTTAGCTAAATTGGATGTATTTTAATACGGAGCACTTTTTTTTATATAGATAGTCTGCCTCCCAGGACTCACAACTGTACCCTACATATAGCCATCAATTTACCATTGCTGACTTTGAGGAGGCTGAGAAATATGTATATCTGGTCATAAAAGGCCCTGCAAAAAAATATATTATGGTCTTTTTTTAAGAGCTTCACAGGGCGGTACAACCAAAGTACAATTAATGCTATTCTGCTTAATGTATCTGGGCATTTATTTTGCATGGCAAAATGGCTTTTAGTTTGCTTGCCCCCACTCTCTGGAATAAACTACAAGTTACTCTTAAACCTAGCTGGCTATTCAGCCTCAGCTCATTCAAGGAGACTTCTTGAAAGTCACTGTACAGTAAAGTGTGAATGTTGGTAAAAATGTTCTGTTTTTAATAGTTTGGTTTTCCTGTGACAGCACTTCTTATTATTTACTCTATATTCAACGTATATAATTTCTGCTGTATGTTCTTACTTAGCTGTTAGCCTTGACCTTTTTTTATGACCTATGGTAATATGTACGCTATATTTATTACTATATGAACCCATGCATTTTGTTATGCCTGGATTCTACTATTCTATTCTGTACTATTTACTGGTCCTAATCAGGACCGTCTTGTAAATGAGCACTGCTCAATGGAGCTTTTTTCCTCCAGTAAAACAAATAAAAACAAATACAATGAGCCATTTTATAAGCACAATAACACACTCCAGAGTGTGCATTAACGCATTCTAACAAGGATGGTCCATTTTGGAAATTGCAACAATTTTCCTCCCACTGCATACAGTCCCATAAAGACACAGAGAAAAACAAAATGTCACTTAAGTGCATTAGGTTTTTGAACCTGTTTAAGTGTAAAATAAGCTATTGGGAAAGAAGAACTCTTGAGGAGTGACAAAAGATCACACGTTGGCTGTGTTTTTGTAAACATATCTAGAATCTGCTCCTTTTTTTTATTTAAATTGTATCTGCTTTATACATATCAGGAATTGGTCAGCTCAGCCATTTTTGTTGACAGGCCAAAGTCTTTGACACTGCTATCCATGCAACTCTTCTGAACAAGCTAAAGGTGGCAGGGCTCTCCGGATACTCAGTTGAGTGGTTCTGCTCCTACCTTGAGAGCAGTCCTCAAGCTTTGTTATTGGTGATGCCTTATCCCCTCCTCTCCTATCTGCTCTGGCATACCCCAAGGATCCGTCCCTGGTCCTATTCTATTCCCCATAATCTTCTGTTCCAAACATATACTACTGTCAATGCTACCTGCTGATACTTTGTATATACTGTATTATTGTATCTCACTTTATTTGTATTATTACTATTTTCTTGTGTGTTGCATCCCATGTATATTGTCCCTTGTTCCTTGTTAACAAACCCAGGTCCACCTCGAAAATTAGCTTGCTCAATGGTAATCGCCTGGTTAAATAAATAAAGACTAAATATTCCTGAACAGCCTTCCCTCTGCCTGTTCCTTTGTGTACATTCACATGTATGCAGATGACACAGTTCATTGTGCTACAGGATCCTCTTCCTCTGACCTCATGGTCCTGCTTCAACTGGAAGTCACCAATGTCCAGCACTGGTTCTGGGCTAATCAGCTATCCATCAATGCCAAGAAAACAGTTTCCATGATTTTTAGCACAAGGCAGAGACTAGCTCGGCTCACCCCTCCCATCCTTCCATACCCTTGATGGTGTTGCAGTTGAAGATGTTTCCTCTTTTAAATACCTCAGAGTCTAAGTGGATCATCACCCTAATTTCTCAGTTCATGTGGTCGTCATCCACCAGAAGCTTCACCCCAAACTAGATGTACTTTACAGGAATAAAGCGAGTATACCACTTTCTGCCTGCAGAGAGATCATCTTGAAGATGATTCTCCCCATCTTGGACTACGGTTACATTGTTTACAGTGCTTCTCCCAAATCCACCCTAGCCAGACTGGCCCCACTATTTCACTACTCCTACCAATTTGCTCTTGATTGCCTCCCCAGAACCCACTAGTGGTCCCTTTACTCCTCCCTCCCTCCCTCTCCTTTCCCTTCCTTGATGCCAGGTACCCGTGATAGTTTCTGTCTCTCTGCTGTCTAGTGGCACCCCCTCATTCATTACATTACTTTCATCTACAAATTCTGGCTTGGGTCCCTCTCCCCTTACGATTTCTCCATCCTCAATTCCCCTCCCCAAGCCTCCTACTCCCCTTGCAGCTCTGGCCTTCGCTATCTTGCGCTCCCCTCCATAAAATCTGCTGCTGGCCAAGCTGCCTTCTCCTTCCACTTCCCCAAACTCTGGGGCTCTCTTCCCATTACCATTCATACTGCCCCTTCTCACTCCCTCAAATCTCTCCTCCAGGAATTCAATACTCACTGTTGCAGTCATCTCTGATCCTGAGCTGTATTCTGCCGCCTTACACTTCCCTCTTCCCTATTGCCCCAGCTCCTCATTTACCCCATCCCAATCTAGTTTACTCCATCCTTCCCTGCTGAACAAAGTGCCAGCAGTGTTTTATTTAACCTCCAAATTGTTGCCATCTGCCATTTAATACTGTACCGACCAGTGCCTTTTTCATCCTCCAGTTGTGTTCCCATTTTGCACTTGTTATTACTTGTTGCTCTTTAGATGCTCTGCCTATCTTGTTCATTCTGTTGCTACTTAATTGTTTAACTTCTATTTTTAATTTGCGTACCTGACTGCTGTAACTTATTACTGTACTGTCCTCATTTACCCCTCCCAAGGATGCATCTGAAACAAGCTATTTCAGCTCAGTATGTCTTTCCTGGTAAATCTTTTGAAATAAATAAATACAGACATACATGAATCAATAAATAATTAAATAACATGCTTCTTTTTCAACCCTCACATGCCAAGATAAATAAGCTTTAGTTTTCTTTTCAACCCTTACATGCCAAGATTGAGACTTTCCTATTTTAGACAACTACTCTGCCAACAAATAATCAAGTACAGGGTTTTATTTAACTCTAAAAATTGATTAGTGTTTTGCTCATAAAAGTGTTAAATCTTTCTGAAAGTGCACAGCTTTTGCCTCACTATGTTTAACAAACACAGTACTTCTAGAAAATCTATATAAATACTTTCTGTACAGTTAGTATCGTCCCAAGAAAAAAACTGCTAATCAATTATTTAAAACCTTGAAGTATGACATTTCTGTAATACTGAAATTGTTATTCTTGTAAAATAATGCAGGCAGTTTTATATAATGATGTATGGGCTATCTCTGCTAACTAGTTTTTGGGATAATATATTTTGTATGGAATTAGGATTGATTTGTGTATGCTTTTCTTATGTTATGTACAACTTTCTCAATTTTATTTTGCATATTGGTCTATGTCAAACAAATGTTCTTATATGAACTTTACAATTTTTATCACTGGTTGCAAGAAATTATGATGCTAAAGATTCATTGACTGACAGAAAGTGCTGAGACAGCAGCATGGGGCTTTTTCATAGCACTCATAGCAATGCTTGGCTTTAAAAATGCTAACATCTCTCTCACCCTGTGATCTTTCCCCATTCAGTGCTGGGAGGATAGACATCTGGGGCCAGATATTCAAAAGTCTGCATCAGCACAAATGTGGTTTACACCATCACACTCTGCGTTTGCTGCCTTTTTGGGTGAGGGGCTATATTCAGAGACCCCTGTAGCATGTGCCAAAACCATTAGCACTCAGGCACTAACATAATACTGTGCCCATGCAAATGAGGAGGTCCCCTCCAGCATACTGGCACAGCAGCATGTTCTAAGGTTTGCAACAGCAGTAAATGGCATCCAAAGCAGCACTATTTACCACTGCTGAGCCCCCCCACCCAATAGCAGGATGGCTGTACTACAGCTGCCTACAGCCAGTCACCTTTCACCCCAGCGATGTTGCAGGCCCAGTTGTCTGGGGCACCTCCACCTCCCGAACACCCGTGCCATGTGAGCAGACCCCATCCCTTGCATCCCGCAGCACCCCTACCACTGAACACCCATCCCATGTGAGCAGACCCTATCCCTGGTGCCTAGCAGTACCCCCAGCCCCCAAACACCTATCCCCTATAATGGAAATATCTCTGGTGTCTAGTGACACCCCCCAAATGCCTGTCCCATAATATGAGCAGGAATCACTGGTTTTCATTGGCACCCCCCACCCCTGAACAACAGTCCCATGATAGTTCAGATCTCTGTCATGCCTAATGGAACCCCCATCCCCATATGCCCAATTGCATAATAGTTTCTATCTCCCTGGTCTCTGCTGGCACCCCCCCAATCACCCATTCTCAGGATAGTTCAGATAGCCCTGGTGTCTAGTGATACCCCCCAAATGCGTGTCCTGTGATAGTTTCTATCTCCCTGGTGTCTAGTGGCACTACCCACCACCTGAACACCCAGTCCATGTTCTGTATACTGTCCCTGGTGTCCAGTGGTACCCCCACCAAATGCTTGCTGAAAATGGACTGGCAAACATTGGCGGTCCTGCAGCGCTGCACTTATCCCTCCACTCCCAGTATGCCATCCATCCAACCACCCTTACCAGAGCATGCAAGCTCACTGTCAGCTCATATGGTGGCTGGCCGAGAGTGAGAGAAGGACTGTGATGGTTGCTCTATCAGGATTCAGGAGCATCTCTGGAGACCATGGTAGGGAGGTGGATGAGTAGAGGGTACTAAGAGTAGACAGGGCAGGTGGGAAGGCCCTGGACCACCAATATTTGCCAGTCCACATGTCTATGTGCATTTAGGGGTGGTGGGTTTACCACTGGACACCAGTGATAGCATATGGAACATGTGCCAGGTGTTCAGGTGGTGGGGTGTCGCAGACATGATGGAGATAGAAACTGTCATAGGACAGGCATTTGGGGTGCCCCTAGACACCAGTGATATCTTAACTATCACAGGACAGGTGATTCAGGGGTGGGAGGTGCCACTAGACACCAGGAATATGTTTAATAACACAGGCTGTGTTTTCAGAGGTGGGGGTGCTGCTGGACACCAGGGATAGCTACAGGATGTGTGTTTAGGGGGTGGGGGTGCCACTGGACACCAGGGATGCCTTCTCATATTATGGGATGGGCATTAGGGGGGTGCCACTAGACACCAGGGAGATATGAACTATCATGGAACAGGTGACTGGGGTGTGAAGGATGCCTCTAGACACCAGTGACACATGAAGCATCACAGGAGAGATGTTCAGGGGTAGGGGGTGCAGCTAAACACCAGGGAGATATGTCCTATCACTGGATGGGTGATGAGGGGTGAGAGGTGCCATTAGATACTGGGAAACTGTCTATGGTCTTCAGGATGGGTGTATGGGATGGTGCTGGGGTGCTGCCAGACACCAGAGATGACATTCCAGGTGCCCACAGGATGGGTGCTAAAGGGCTATCACTAACAACTCAAATGAGACCATAAGAGGCATGCAAATGGCCCCTTGGCACTTTGCATGCCCAATGGCCACATTTGCATGGTATGGTTGAATACAGCCAACATGGCTTAGTGCTATCTGGTTCTGGGGAGCTATTCCTTGTGGGACGAATACAGACCAGGTCTATATCAGGGCAGTGCAGTTTGACTTAGTGCTGCACAAACAAAGGCTGATATTCAGTCACATAGTGCCAGTCTGCTATCTGATTTAATATAGCAGCCACTGGGTCGGGCATTAGCACAAGTATAGTACGAGCATTTGCACTGAGCTTCCACCCTTTTTTGAGTGTCTGGACCCTGATCTTGTAAAATGATCTGATCTGGCACTGTGGTTGTCTGCTTAGTCTACCTCAAGGGATTTTGTTTCAATAGTTTGTCTTTAAAGAGGAACTGCACATATCAAATGTACCCTCTCCTCTTCTAGGCTACACTGCCAAGTACTTGTTTTCCATATGGCAAGTGGTAAGGGAAGGGTGGGAATGTGAGAGTAGCATCAGGGTGGGAAATTCTAAAGTGGCACCTTTATTGAATAGATTTGCACCACTGTCTGGAAGGAGGGAGGGGCAGCAGGAGGTGAGATGGGAGGTCAGGTTGAGCCAGGGTTGAGAGCAGGAGTACAGGGAGGGAGGGACTAATCAGGGTGGGCAGAGTATAATATGTCAGCAAAACAGAGTGGAGGGTGGGGAGGAAAGAAAGAACGGAAGAGGGGAGGGAAAACTGAAAGCAGATACAGATAGTCGGAAGGGAGGGCAGATTGGGAGAGGGAAAAACATTTGTGGGGATAAATTATGGATATGTAGGTAAGTTCCCCAGGGTGCAGAGGAGCAGTTAGGTGGAAACAGTTAGTACGAAGGTAGAAAGGAAGGACAGGGAGCACGGATGCAGGGGATGGAAGGGTGGCAAACATAGGGGACTCCATAATGGGTATTCCCTGGGGAAGGAAAGGGGACTCAAATGCAAGCAGGAAGGTGGCTTATATGCCAGGGATGACAACGGGGAAGGTGGGCCCAAGAACAAGGGAAATAGTAAGGGAGGTTGGAGGAAAACCTAATTTAGTTATACATTTGGAAAAAAACGACCTAGCTGGGGAGGAGGTTGAGATACTGCAAAGTAGGTTCAGGGAGTTAGGGAAGATCTGCAGAAAGAAAGGAAGTTCACTGGCCTTCTCAAAGGTGATGTCAGAACCAAGGGCCAGCACAGCTAGGAAACGAAGAACAGAGAATTTTAATGACAGCTAAGGAAATGGTGCAGAGAGGAGAGATTCATCTGTATTGGGGACTGGGAGAAGACCTGGTCAAACAAAGCACTCTTTTTACCAGACAGGCTACACCTCAGTAGGGAGGATTTGAGGGTACTCCAGGACAAAGCATAACCACTACACTTAATTTAAACTACTGAGCGGGGAGTGGGCATGCAGGCCCACAGACTCCAAGAGGAGGTAGTAAGTGAACCTCCCCCCCCCACAGTGATGGAAGAGGTCTGGAGGGAGGAGGTGGAAGAGGCAAAAACACAGTTAGCAAAGGGTGGAGGGGTAAGGAACACATAACATGGGTATGTGGAGGGGTGCACACAGAAGGGATAAATGTGAATAGAAGAAAAGAGGGAAGAGAAGGAAGGCAGACTCTAGGTGGAGGGTGGCATCTCTGAATGCACAGAGTCTTGGAAACAAGATAGATGACGGCAGGCACTATTAGCAGACAGGAGGGTGGACATAGCTGCAGGAACCGAGATTTGGGCAACATCACACCATGACTAGGACCTTGTGATCCCTGGATGTAAACTATACAAGAGGGACAGGGTAGTCAGGAAGGGGAGGGTAGCAGTTTATATCAGGAGGGAATAACTTGCAGGAGGAGGAGTCAGAGGAAGGGGCGGTGGAGGCATTATGGGTTTAGTTAAGGTCCAACAGAGTGAGAAAGGTGAGGTTGGGGGTGGTTTATAGACCACCCAGTCAGGATGAGAAGAGGGACAGGGAACTGATCACACAAATATTGGAAGCTGCGGGGAAAGGAGAGATGGTAATTGTGGAAGACTTCAACCTGCCCAAGGTGGACTGGAGCATACCATCCACAACATGTGCTAAGAGTCAGGTGATCCTGGAAGGACTGCAGAGTGGGTACCTGACTCAGGGCATCATTGAACCAATAAGAGCTGAGGCAATTCTTGATCTGGTGTTCACAAATGAGGAGCATGTACAGGAAATAATGGTCAGGGAGCCACTGGGTGGAAGTGACCATTGCACAGTGTGGTTCCAGTTGGATATGAGTGGGAAAGCATACCTACTAAGACCAAAATCTTGGATTTCAGGTGGGCAGACTTCAGGAAAATGGGCAAGGTACTAAGGAGCTATCCTGTGCGATCAGAGCAGATATGGGTGGACCACAGGTTGGCCATCATTAAGGAAAGAATACTGGTTGCCACAGATGAGTGCATTAGGCTCAGGGTAAGAACACAAGGGCCAAAGTGCCCAGCTGGTTCAGTTCTGGGGTTGCCCAGGCAGTAAGGGAAAAGAGGATGGCCTATAGAAAATTCAGGAAGACCAAAGAGAGAGGTGGATAGGGAAAATTACCTAAGGTTGGCTAGTGCGGCAAGTAAGGAATTCTGGCGAACAAAGGCACAGAACCAGCTGTAGATAGCTGAAGGAATTAAGAAGAGAGAGAAGGCATTCTTTCACTATATAAGTGAGAAAAGGGACAAGAAGGAAGGGATTGTTAGGCTTAAGAAAGGGGTGGGGTGGGTGGAGGATAATGGGGGAAAAGCAGAGACACTAAATGAATACTTCTGTTCTTTCTTCACCAGGGAGAAAGACAGACCAGTGCCTTCATGAGGGAAAAGAGGAGCGGGGGGGAGGGGAACACAGATGTAGTGATAGAGGAGGATAGAGTGAGGGAGGGGCTGCTGGCATTGAAGGTGGACAAATCACCAGGCCTGGACGGAGTACATCCAAGGGTACTAAAGGAACTGGCTGAGGAGCTGGTAGGGCCACTGGCAGACCTATTTAATAGTTCACTAGAGTCAGGCATGGTACCACAGGACTGGAGAAGAGCACATTTAGTGCCCCTCCACAAAAGCAGTCCTAAGGATGATCCTGGGAATTACAGATCAGTCAGTCTGACCTCCATTGTGAGAAAGCTCATGGAGACCATGCTAAAGGAAAGGTTGGTGGAATATCTAGAGGAGTATGGTCTTCAGGATGAGAGGCATCATGGGTTCATGGGGGGGATGGAGATTGTGTCAAACAAATCTGATTGACTTCTTTGACTCTGTCACTAAGACAGTAGACAGAGGCAGCGGTAGTCATCCTCTATCTTGATTTCAGCAAGGCCTTTGACTCTGTGCCCCACAAAGGTTGATCAGGAAGTTGGCGGATCTTGGAGTTGGGAAAAGATGGCCAGATGGGTGGAAAACTGGCTGTGGGACAGAACCCAGAGGGTGGTTGTGAGGGAGTTATCTGGCACAGAAAGGTAACCAGTGGGGTCCTATAGGGCTTGGTGCTGGTAGCGGTGTTGATCAATGTCTTCATCAATGGCATTGGGGATGGCATTAAGGGCAAAATATGCCTATTCACAGATGACACCAAGCTCTGTGGGAGAGTGGACACAGCTGAAGGGATACAGGACCTACAGAAAGATCTGGAAAAGCTAGGGAGGTGGTCCAGGATCTGGCAGCTTGGCTTCAATGCCAAGAAATGCAAAGTTATGCATATTGGAGCCAAGAATCCCAAAACAGAGTACTACCTGGGTACCTCATCGGCCACTACTGAAGATCCAATATTAATTGTACCTCCCCCACCCATTGATATCGGAGTCTGTCACTCTTTGATAACTTTTGATACATCAACTGAACCTATATCATTAGAAATTCTACCCCATTGACTCAGTATATTAACGAACAAAGATAAATACTTGTCCTTGGAGATTCTATTATTAAACATCTAGACAGAGCTATCTGCAAACATGATAAAATGAATCACACTTGCTCTAGTTTAAGAGGGGCTAGAATTACCAACATTATCTCTATGATCAGTAATATACTTAAAAACAGTGGACCTAAGCCACTTGTCATTATACATGCTGGGGCCAATAATATATTGCATGATGACTTATCTGAAATCAAAAAAGACATAGTGGCATTATCCAATATACTTACTATATGTAGCTGTGAAGTCAGCTTTTCTGAAATTCTCCCGATTCCAAGAGCTTCAGAGAAAAAAAAAAAAAATAAAAACCCTGAAAAATTGGCTAAAGGAATGGTGTCTTAAATAAGAATTTCACTGCATCACCGACTGGGAAGATTTCTTTAATCATTATGAATTCTATAGTGGTGATGGTTCACATCTCAGTCGAAGGGGAAGCACAATGCTTGGCAAACAAATCTTACATGGCATTAATAAACATTTAAACTAACTACTGGGGGAGAGGCTGTGTAGTTCAGTCTCTCTTAATGTAAGAAATGATAACAGTAACCATTGTTCAAGCAATAACATGCACTTCCTATAATTTAATGCAAGGAGTTTACATAACAAAATGGATGAACTCAAAATCAGATTAGCAACTGAAAATATGATATAATCACTGTCACAGAAACTTGAGGTGATGAAAAATGTGTTGGGACAATTGTATCCCAGGATACACATCCACAAACTCAATAGAATTTTTAGAAGAGGTGGAGGAGTTGCTATTTTTGTTAATAATAAGTTGCAGACAATTGATATATCTAATAAAATTAAGGCTCCTAATTATTCTATTAAATCCATATGGTTAAAACTAGTTATGAATAATTCAAACTACATTATTGGGAATTGCTATCATCCTCCCAATTCAACCATTGATATTATGGATGAAATCATACATGGAATTGAAAATGCATGTGAGTTAGATGAAATTATACTAATGGGGGATTTTAACCTCAGTGATATCTCATGGAAAGAGCAGACAGCTAATTCAGGCATGGGTAAAAAACTTATTAGTACATGTAAACAGTGTACCTTGATTAAAATTATCCATCAGCCTACCTGAGGAGACAGAATTCTAGATTTAGTTGTTCATAAGGAGAATGTCACTATTAAAAATATTATTATTCAACCACCCCTTGGTAATAGTGACCATAATTCTATACAGTTCACAACTGAGAACATTTTTAATTATACTAGTAGTAATTCGAAAATATATTTGTACGATAGAGCTGACATCCATAGCATGAAGTCAGAAATTAATAAAATGAAATGGGACCAAGTATTTTCCACACTATCTATCGCTGAGAGTTAGAAAAAATTTAGTGACAGAGAGATACTTACATCTCAGTTAAAACAAAACAATATAATAATAAACATCGACCAAAGTGGATGAACAACTATCTGTGCAAACTTATAAAACAAAATAAAAAAAAACATGGTAACTACCTTAAATCATGTACACCAAAAAATTGGTCATCATACTTAATAATTCAGAAAACATTTTAAAAACAAATCAGAAAAGTTAAAACTAGATGTAAATACAAACTTGCTACAGAAGCTAACAAAATGAACAGCAAGTCATTTTATTCCTACATTAACTCCCTGAAAAACCCAGCTGTTAGGTTGGCCCATTACTTCACTGCGATACCTTGTTGAATGACCCTATTGATATGGCAAATGCCCTCAGCTCTAAATTCTGTAAAGCCTTCATTCCATCAAACAATCACATTAAACCTGATGCTTCAGTGGGTGATGAAATTACCATCACTAAAGACTGCATTCATAATAAACTAAAGACTTTTAAGAGTAAAACAAGCAGAGGTCCAGATAATACTGCTGGTCACCTATTATATTTATTGGCGGACAGTTTATCACTCCCTTTAAAACTACTATTTGAACATAGCTTATCCTCAAATTTCATTCGGACATATGAAAACAGCATATATAATATCAATCCATAAAAAGGGCCCATGTAATAATTGTGATGAACTATAGGCCAATAAGTTTAACATCTTCTATTTGTAAATTATTTGAAAGTATTATTAAAGATCTAATGGCACCTACTTTGGACAGTATCAACACCACTCAACATGGATTTAAAAGGTAGAGGATGCTTGACCAACTTTATGTGTTTCTATGAAGAGGTCAGCCATCAGTTGGATTGTAGGATAGCCTATGACATTGTTTTGTTGACTTTACTAAAGCGTTCGACACTATGCCATATTGGGCTTTAATATCTAAACTACAGAAAACAAATATTAATGAAAATATTATAAATTGGATATCAAACTGGCTTAGTAATAGGACACAATGGATTCTGATAATGGGTCAATTATCTGACATCAGACAAATTAAAAGCGGGTACCTCAGGGCTCAGTCCTTGGGCCATGCTTGTTTCAACATTCATGAAGATCTGACAAATAACTGTTTTTCATCTACAATCAAATATGCAGATGATGTCAAAATAGGTGGACCTTGTGCCATCCTTGAACAAACAGATCTAATTCAGACCCATCTCAATACAATTACACAGTGGGTTAATCATTGGGGTATGATACTCAACCCTGAAAAGTGAAAGGTCATGCATATGGGACCTTCTAATCCATGCGCCCCTTATATTTTAAATAATCACAATCTAATCATTTCTACTAACGAAAAGGATTTGGGTATTAACATATCTGATGATTTTCTCCCATCGAATCAGATAAATGAAGCCAGACTCAAGGCAAGTAAAGTGATTTGGTCTATCAAACGAAACATTAAAACCAGAAATAGCTGTATAATGATGCCTCTGTACAGGGCCTATGTTGGACACACTTGGAGTATACTTCACAACTATAGTACCCATACAAAAAATATTAAATTAACAAATTGGAAAGGGTTCAGAGGAAATTTACTAAGCACATTCAAGGTCTATACACTGACTCATGTGAGTAAAGAACTAACACCTTAAACTTAATGACATTATCTACTAGACATCTTAGAGGTGACCTTCTATTTATGTATAACGTTATACATACCCAACTCGTTTGCAGAACTAGGTCTAGAATTTAAAACTACTATAACACTAGAGGTCATCTTCTACAGCTTTATAGTAAGAAATTTAATTTAAAACATGAAAATATTTTACTCTACAAACTGTAAACCCATGGAATAGCCTCCCGTGGAACCTGTCACTAGTAGTAATAAAGCTGAATTTAAGTGCTGTCTTGATAATCTCATTCTACCAGTTGCAAACTTAAATTGTATTAATTATAGGAGCAATCATGGGCCTTACAGCCCCTAGCTCCTTACCCACCTTAGTATGAACCTTAGTATTAGTATGAGTCCAAGTGTCTGCATCAGAGGAGGAGAAGGACCTGGAGTGATGATCACTAGTGACCTGAAGCACTCCATGCAGTGCAGGAAAGCAGCAGCAAGGCAAACAAGATGCTGGGATGCATAGCTGGAGAATCAGTAGTAGGAGACAGGAGGTTATACTGCCCTTGTACAGGTCACTGGTAAGGCCGATCTAGAGTATGGAGTTCAGTACTGGTGCCCACACCTCAAAAGGACATTAACCTGCTGGAGAAGGTCCAGAGGAGGGCTACAAAGACAATAACCAGTCAGTAGGGTAAGGCATATGAGGAGAGCTTGAAGGCACTGAACATGTACTTCCTCTAAGACAGGAGAGAGAGAGAGAGAGAGACAGAGAAGAGAGAGAGAGAGGAGACATGATTGGGACATTCAAGTACTTGAAAGATATAAATAAGGTTGATAAGAAGAGTCTCTTTAAGCTGAGTGGCAACCATAACACGAGGGCACAGTCTTAAGCTGGAGGTTGGGAGGTTTAGGAGGGAGGTCAGGAAGCGCTTCACAGAGAGGGTGGTGGACACTTGGAATGTGCTGCCAGAAGAGGTCATCTCATTGAAGACAGTGGGCAGCTTTAAGAGCAAGGACAGACATAGGGGAAGGTAAGGATCATGGGTAGGGAGGATGGGAGGGTGGGTAGGGAGGGAGGAAGGGCAGGGACATTAGCTCAAGCTGTGAACCCTGCAACATGAGCAGACTTGATAGACCAAATAGCCTTCTTCTGCTGGCTTCTTTGTATGTTCATAGTAAAGTAAAAAAATCCACTTAATTTCATAATTACGCTTGCAGATTTTAATAAACAATTATGCCATAATTTAGCAAAGATAGTACTGCCCACCACCAATTTTGTGGGACTGCAGTAAGCTTCAGCTGTTCCCTCTATGCAAATGCATGCTGCCATATCTTCCATTGATAGGCAGAATATACTTGCTCAGAGTGAGTGGTGGAAGCACACAGCACACCCATGAGGGGACATTGCTCAAACAGGGTGGAAGCCTTGTGAACTGCAGGATATGTCAGGATGTAGGCCACAGGTTATGCTGCAGTGAAGTATGAAAGTAGAGGTAAACAGTGAGGTACAAGGGAGGCAATACATCCTTATCTGGGGGAGGCCCATGGGGCAGAACACAGGTGAGGCACTACACCCCATCTGGGGTAAGCCAACATGGACAGAACAGAGGAGAGGCTCTACACCCCGTCTGGGGTAGGAACACAGGGAAGGACACTACTTCATATCTATGGTTTGCCATAGCACAGTTCAGGACAGGGAAAATAGAACAGGACAATGTCCAGACAGGAAGCAGAAATGGGACAGATTGAGAGCTGCGAGGGGGGGGGTGCAACAGTATTTCTAGGCACAATCTGGGAGGCTGGGGGTTGCACTGTGTGCAGGACGCTAGGGTTCATGATGGCCGAGGTGCAGATGCTCAGGATAGATAGAGATCTGTAGGACACTAGAGTCAAGGGTCCAAGGGTTGTGGACCCCTCTGCCACTGAGGGAGATAAGGTTAAGGGAGGCAACCTGGAGGACAGTTGGGGGCAGGGATAAAAAGGGGAGTGTGGGTATCATACACCCTACAGAGAAACTGGTAAAAAATCATTACCAGGTCCTCAGCTCCCCTGAGAAGGAAGGCTTCCAGGGTAACTCAAGAGGTGAAGAACAGAAACCGAAGGAGAGGGTATCAGATGGTTGGGAGCTCAGGGGATTCAGGAGAAGTGGGCAGAGGGTGATAAGGGGCAGTGAGGAAATGGCAAAGGTGCAGAAAAGGGACAATAAACTGGAGTGGGCATGGGGTAAGCAGTTTCCAGAACAACCAAGGGGAAACAATGGAAGAGGAGGTTAGACAGAGAGGGGGGAAGGCAAGGAGTGTGACATGATGGAAATGGGCTAACATACATCTAAAGGATGTGAAGCTGTGGTGGGGGAAACTAATAGTCCAAAGGCTGACCAAGGAAGAGGCACCAGGCTAAAAGGGACAAAACCGGGAAAGGGAGACTGAGTCAGGCAGGGCCTGAACCCTGGGATAGTAAGAGAGGGTGAGCAGCTAAACCACACTCAGAAGGTAGGAGAGAATAGAAAAAGTCACACATTACAGGCACATGAGGCCAGGGGTCAAGGGGGGAGATGGGAGGTGGGATTGGAAGAACATTCCACAGCAGCACTGGTGATAAATATCAGGGAGGAGATGGCATTGCTGGAGGGATGGTAGCGGTGGGAGAGAGCAGAAAACCAGAAATGGAACATCTGAGGGAGCGGTAGAAAAGCAGATGGAAAATGGCAGGAGTCCTTGCCATAGCAGACTCAATGCTTAAAAGGAACAAGGTGGCTGCAAGGAAAGTTAGACCCATACAGAAGAAATGTATTGTGTCCCCCAGGAATGACAGGTGAAAGGATCATTCCATTGGTACAGTCACTCATGTAGGGGGTAAACTCCATATGACCATCCACCTGGGCACCAATGACCTGGAAGAGTGTGAGGTATTTGTAGTCTAGGATAGGTTCAGGGTACTTGGGCAGAATATAAAAGGGAAGGCAAAATTGGTAGCATTCTCAGAAGTGCTGCCAGTGCCTAGAACCAATTCAGTTTGGAAATTTAGGATCTCTGAATTCAACTGGCTCAGAATGGTGCAACAAGGAGGGCTTCAGTTGCATAGTGCACTGGGGAAGAGTCTGGAATGAGAAATCCTGCAATCACTGGACAGGCTACACCTCAGCAGGGGAACCAGTATGCTCAAAGACAGGACTCATGAATGCATCAAGGGCAGGCTGAGTTTAAACTGATGGTGGGGGAATAGGGCTGTGCAAAATTAAACTTCCGCCGGTGGAATTTTGGCAAAAGTCAGAATTTTTGCTTTTGTGAAATTTTGAATACACTCTGGCAACTCGGCTTAGAAAGGTGGAATAAATGTATGAAACTGCAGATTATTGTATTAAACTGCAGAAAAAAATTCCATAAATTGATAATTGTCAGTGGTCAGTTCTACGGAATCTGTTTCATAATTTAATATAGTAATCCACAATTGATGCATTCATACATACATATGAAAATGCCAGCAGATACAGGCCGTATGTGGTTTATCAAGTCTGCTTAAATGTGCAGCTTACAGTCTATTACACAGCAGCTGCCCCTCCCACCCCTTTCCTTTTGTCTGAATTCATTCCTGTGCATGCTGGAAGCCCACCTCCCTGTGCCCCCTTTGTGACCTCCCCTGAGCCTGTCTTATCCTCTTAAAGCTGTCCACTATCTTTACTGATACCACCTCTTCAGGCAGTGCATTCCATCTTTACACCACCCTTTCTGTGAAATAATGCCTTCTCATTTCCCTCTGAATCTTCCACACTCCAGACTCTCACTGTGCCCCTCATGTCCCCCTTAGAAGTCTCTCTGTACCAGTCTTGTTTAAGCCTTTCATGTACTTAAAGGTTGCTATCATGTCCCCTCTGTCCTTTCTCTCCTCCACGGAGTACATGTTGAGCTCCCTCAGCCACTCCTCATAGGATTTATCTTCCAGTCCTAGGATCATCCTGGTTACATAGATACATAGATACATAGACAGTGCCGGCAGAGAAGGGCCTATGGCCCACCCAGTCTGCCCATTTGAGCTTGTAAGTTCAGTTTGTTTTCCTAGAAGTCTGTTGCACCTTACCCCTGACCTTCAGAATTCCTTTATGTCTATCCCATGCATTCTTAAATCCCGTGATTGTTTCAGCCCCCACCACTTCCTCTGGCAGGGTGTTCCACTTGTCCACCACTCGTTCTGAGAAGAAATTCTTTCTCATGTTTCCTCTGAATCGTCCTCCTCCAACTTCATCCCATTCCTCTAGTCCTGGAACATCTTTTCGCTTAAAATAGTGTTTTCCTGCACCCTGTTCCTCCTGTAAGATACCTGTATGTCTTTATCATATCCCTCTCTCCTCCTCTCCTCCAGGGAGTACATGTTCAGTTCCTTCAACCTGTCTTCATAGGACTTGTGATGCAATGCATGCACCATCTTTGTTGCCCTCCTCTGAACCTTCTCTACCCTGTCTATGTCCTTACATAGGTATGGTCTCCAGAACTGTACACTGTACTCCAGGTGGGGCCTCACTAGTGTCTTGTATAGCGGAATTATGACCTCCCTTTTCCTGCTGGTAATGCCCCTGCCTATACATCCCAGCATCCTATTTGCTTTACCTGCTGCCTTGTCACACTGTTTCCCTACCTTGAGGTCATCAGAGATGATAACCCCAAGATCCCTTTCCTGCTTGGTGCATGCTATATCCTCACCCCCCAACTGATATATTGTGCCAGGGTTTATTGGTTGCCCTTTGTTGGATACCATCCAGCAATTTAACATCTTTTTTAAGTAAGGGAACAGAACTGCACAGTACTCCAGGTGCGGCCTCACCAGCGACCTGTACGGTGGCAGGATTAGCTCCGCACTCCTGGAGGTGATTCCCCTGGCTATACACTTCAGCATCTTAGCAGCCTTAGCTGCCACTTTTCTGCACTGTGTGGAGTGGTTCATTTGCCCAGTTAATATCAATCCAAGATCTTTCTCCTCCTCCTCTGTAATAGCTAACTGTATCCCCCCTAGCTGATAACAATTCCTTGCATTCCTTGCTCCCAAGTGCATGACCTTGCACTTCTTTGCACTGAACCCTAGTTGCTATGTGTCAGACCAGTGTTCCAGATCATCTTTTAGCCCCTGCCACCCTTCTGTGTCATCCACTACCGCACTGATTTTGGTGTCATTCGTAAAAAGGCTGATCTTGTTCTTGATTCCATGTGAAATGTCAGCAATGAAAAGGCCAAACAACACTGGGCCCAGTACCGAGCCTTGTGGTACTCTGCTGGTTACAGCTCTTGAAGTTGAGAGTCCCCCACCACTATCCTCTGCTTCCTGTCCTGTAGCTAGCTCCTGACCCAATCCACCATCTTCTCCTCAGCCTCTTGGTATCCCAATTTGCTAATCAGTCTTCTGTATGGCACAAAATTGGAGGCCCTACTGAAATCCAGGTATATGATATCCACCACCTGGCCCCTGTTGAGTGCTCTAGTCACCCAGTCATAATAGTCAACCAGGATGGTCTGACAGGATCTACCAGTGACAAACCCATGTTGCCTGTTGTCCTGGAGACCTTTCACTTCCAGAAAGGTTACCAGCCTTTCCTTGAGGATAGTCTCCATTAGCTTCTCCACAATGGATGTAAGGCTGACTGGCCTATAGTTGCTTGGTTCATCCTTGGGTCCCTTTTGTGGACAGGTATGTGTGCCACCCTCAGTCCTGGAGTCGCACCCTATTGCCAGTGAGGTATTGAACAAATCACTGAACTGCAGAATGAATGTATGAACTGGTGATTAAAGGGGCATGAGTTTTGCATGAGTACTGTAACATCCTGAACATTAGTGCTTAATAATGTTAGCTTGTTAATACAGTGGTCCCTCGCTATAACTAATATTTTGGGGTTCAGCCACCATGTGTGTTATAGTGACGTGTTCATTATATCGAGGGATGAAATATAGTGAACCTGATGCAGTAACAGGGAGACGGTGGCAAGGTTTATAATGTACCTGGACTGTGTAAAAACAACAATACAAATGCACCAATGCAGTGAACAAATGATACCTATTTATGTAGAGTGAAAGTTAAAAGTAGAGTGGCACCAAACTTACCCGTACTCTAAATTTTCCGTGCTTTGCTCACTGCGGCTTGATTTTCTGCGATCGCTTGCCAGGTCAGAGCAGTATGAGATCAGGTGGCAAAGTTGAATGACCTTGCTTGGGTCTGCCTCTTGGGCTTGTAACTAGCCCAAACTGTTCTATAACCCCCAGACAGCTTGACTGTAGGTGGGTACCCGTATCTCCTCTGTTTCATCTCATTTCTCATCGGCCTCCTCATCTGCCCTGCTGTCATTCATCACAGCGCAAACAATTTTGTTGACAGTTATCTGGTCAGTGATGTGCATTGTGTCATCCACTAACAGCCATTCATCTATAATTTCCATAGTGTACTTAGATCCATCAATGGTGTGCAGCCCTGTGGCAATAGCGGCGATTTCCTGCGTGTCACCTGGTTCATCAGCTTTGGTGCTGGTGTGGCTGAACAGACTGCTGAAACCTGCTCTGAGTGTTGCATTCCAACAGTGCGCTGCTATGGCCTCTGTGACATTTGCCCACACCCTGCCAGCTAAAGTAGCCACATTTTTTTAGATTCATTTGTTTCCAGAACTTGGTCACTTCAGCACTCACTGATGAAACCAGATCACTGAGCAATCACTTTCGGTAATGCTTTTTGAATGTAGCAATTATGCTACTATCCACAGACTATTTGTGAAATTGTGTTTTTAGGTAGGAACAGAGTACAGATATGGCCATCTTGGGGTTTGGTCTAGCATTCAGGAGGGTGGAGTGGACATTGATCAAGGAAAAGCAAAGCTTTGTTTTGCAGTTTCTTCCGTTTTTTTTCAGGTGGTCTCTAACAAATTGGATGAAACTTAAAAAAAAAAAAAACAGCACCTAAAGATGCCAGCTATCATCTATGCGTTTTGGCTATTGTCACAGGTGACAGGTAGGGAGGCCACTGACACAAGGTAGAAATGTGATTTTGCTAATTTCCCTATGCACAGCTACCACACATTCAGTCACTTTACTACCAGTCTAGCATTGCTTGTAAAGCACTTTGGGATACTGTGTATGAAAAGTGCTATATAAATGATGATTCTTCTTTTTCTTCTTCTTCACAGTGGCTGAATTTTGTGGGAACCTGTAGCATTGGTGCCGAATAGCAGAGTGTCATGGATCATCCTTGCTTATTTTAAAGCTCTTGGAAGTGTTCTCCTTAGACTTACCAGCCAGAGTAAATCAGGGAGGCACCACCAGAACAAACCAGTTTCATCAGCATTGTACACCTGTTCTGGGAGGTAACCTCACCTGATAATGTCTTTGAGCCTGTGGATGAATTCAGAAGCAGCAGTGTCATCACGGGATCTCTGCTCATCTGTGATGCATATTTTGCAGATATTGTGATGATGCTGAAACCTCCACAACCACGAGAAAGATTTAAACTTAGTAGCAGGACCATGAATCTCCTTTGCAAATTGCTCAGCCTTTTCCTTCAGAATGCACCATGACACCAGCACACTGTTTGCCCATTGCCAAGAGAACCAGAAGCCTGGTCTCTCTCTCCTGGCCTCCTTAGTTTTTTATTTTATTTTTTGTTTTTGGGACAGACCACTAGATTCAGAGCATTCATCTTCAAACTCCTAATGCACCTTCCTGCTTCTACCAGGTGCAGATGGTGGATTCAAAAATCTTGTCTCAAGGGAAGTTTTGCAAGGCTGTCTCCTTGCTTCAGGTGGTCAGGATGGCAAACTTTGTTTTACTGTGTCCCCAATCTCTCCATTGTGACAGCATACCACAATGAGTAAAAACAATTCCTGCAAAATGAAGGGGGCTGGTATGTAACAGTTCAAACTAATTAAACTACTATACTAATTACTAACTGCCAATGATAGTAACACAGACCAGCTATGTTCTGTAAATAGGGAAACACGGAGTAGAAGGATCACTTGACAGTCAGATCGAAATTAGCTGTTAGAGTGAAACTGACAAGCTGTCAAGCATATCAGCTGTTTACTATCTTTCAATCTGACTGTCGGCGAGAGCCAAGAGTCGCATTCATTATATGTGGAAATTCACAACTGCACATCTACTATAGCGAGGGACCACTGTAACATACTATTAGCAGCATGGCAATACCACTGGTTTGTTCAACTAACTAGCAATTGTCAACTGAAAATCACTGTTACTGAATTGGCATTAAGTAAACAGTAACGTGTAGCAGCAGCTGCAGTTTTTCATGCTTTGTGGATATGAAACATTCAATAGTGGTCATACACAAAGTTAGCAGGAGATCACAATTCAGCATAGGTTTATAAAATAAAAATGTATGCTGTGTCCTTGCAAACAGTACCCCCTCCCCCCACACACACACAATGTTTTGAATGGAGAATAAAGAAATGCTGCATGAATTCCATGTTTCTTTAGCTGTCTGTGATGAAAGCAAGTCTGGAAAAAACATCTTCACAAAACCTCACTTTCAAATGTGCATCATGCCATGAAATTTGGTAACAAAAATAAAATCCTGCTTACAATGTTTTTTCTAGCTTCAACATTTGTTCTTAGGTATCAGAGACCATAGAGTCTGCTTCTGATTTTAATTTAGATCTTACTATAAACTTTCCTCAGTTATTTCCTTTTGTGCATCTGCAGTTTTGATGCCATGGTGATATTAGCTTTTAATTAATGGCACTATCTTTCATACTTCATACTGATGTTTTTTTTTTTTTTACTGCCTTCCTTCCTGTTAAGAGCTTGTTTATATTACCCCTTCAAGAGTTTGCGTTGTTCCCTTATTAAAGTTGTGTCATAGTAAGCTATTTGCCTCAGTTCTTAGTTTACTGCATCTACTCACAATCTTCCAGCAACCCTGTTATGTTTGTCTCTCGCTAAGAGTGTACCTTTTTGGCATCTTACATTGCTACTTTTGCAGCTTATAGCCCTTTGCAGGATGGCACTTGTCATTTTGTACATTGCTTCTTCAGCTCAGAGCAGCCTACCTCTCCATCACTTTTCAACTTTCCGCTGTTTTAAACTCGGTTTTCTCCTCGCCGGTCCATTGTAGGTTTGCAGTGGTTAGTAGAGTGAGGGTGATGGACACCTATTAGTGGATTTACAGTAGGATCAGGCACCTTGGAGGGCAGCTCAAAAAACTTCTCAGCCTACAAACTCTACACTCAGTCCCTGCAGCAGCTACTGCAATAGTCCTATGTGAGAGCTGCCGGAGGGGGAGGCATAGGGCTCGTGGAGACTTGCTGACCCACTGATTGCTGCACTTCTGTCTGCTTCAGCAACAGGCTACAAGCTCAATCACTTCACAGAGGCTGTGGACATAGATTTTAAATGCAAATTGTGCAGCTAGGTTCTGGAGGAGTCACTGTCTACCCTGTGTGGACACCTATTCTGCATTGGCTGCCTGTTGCATGGGCTGTGTAACAGAGGCTTTGCCTGCAGCAGTGTCAGTTGATCTCTGCCAAGGAGCTCCACCAGGTCCTGCTCCTGAGGAATCTGATCCAGAGACTAGAGATTAAGTGCAACTACCATGTAAGGGATGTGCTGAGACCATGCGGCTGCAGGATCTGGGAAGCATCTGGAGATGTGCGACTACAGCCCTGCCAAGTGCAGTAACAAGGGCTGCAGTGAGGTTCTCAACATGAAGGACATGGATGTGCACATGAGGAGTGCTGCAATCTCTGGCCAGTGGGCATGTGCAGGAAGCCTGCAGCTTGGTGCTGCTGCACAAGGACCTGGTTTAGGGGAACCAGTGCTGCCTGAGGGCAATGTGAGTCCAGAATGGGGCCTTGCAGTTTAAGAGTGCCAACCTGGAGCAGGAGCTGGAAAAGCAGGAGACCAAGTGCGACAAGCGTGAGAAGTCCTGCTAACCCAGCACTCAACCCTTTAGAATGAAGTGCAGCTCACAGCACTCTGGTACCATAAGTTTACTGTAACTAGTAAAACTAATATATAGCTATGGCTTCTTTTTTCAGTACATTGAAATATATTCTGAATAAGGAGAATAAAAAAAACCTCCAATTATCATTGATGTTACAATACAGATAAGACATGTAGAAATGCATTCAGACTTCTATTCAGTTTAAATAGAGGTATCAATGAAAATTGGACTGTCATAGGATAATTACTGCAAGCAATCAGTATTGATTCATGTTGTCAGCAGCAGTGCTCTTTAAAAATCCAGCACAACTGGGAAAAATACACCATACTGAATTGCAAAGCTTATTTAAAAACACAGTGGCCCAGATATTCAAAAGGGTTGCGCATGGCGCAACGGTGTTGCGCCATGCACAACCCACTGATGCGCCCTGGTGCGATATTTAAAAGGGAAAAGTGCGCCGCACAAATCCCAATGCGCCGGGGCGCATCAGTAATGTATGCAGGCACAGGTGGGGGGGGTGTGCCCATACATAACCTGCACAGCCCGATATTCAGCCCGGGCATGCAGAGTTATGCAGGCGCAACTCCTACCTGTGCCTGCACAAAGTTACACCTGAAAAAAACAGGAACAAGTTGAGGGCCACCCACAGGTGAGCTGCCGCATTGCAGGACACAACACAGCAGCTGCCACCTGTGGATGGCTATCAGCTGTTCCCACCGCCCAGACGGCGCCCCCCCATGCCCCAATCATGGGCATCAGTCACCCCCCCAAAGTCCAATATCCCTGGTGGTCCAGTGGACCGTGAGTAGCCCGATCGCGGGCATCAGACATCCTCCCAAGTCCAATATCCCTGGTGGTCGAGTGAACGCATGGAGCCCGATCGTGGGTGGCATTCCACACCCCCACAAGTCCTATATCCCTGGTGATCTGATGGCCCCACCCACCCACCACTGAGCCCCACCACACTGCTTCCCCCATGTCAGGCGGTGGCAGCACCCCACCACCAGCCGCCCGCCCGCCCATGACTGACAGCTCAGTAGAGCTGCCGCCCCATTGGTTCCAGAGCATGAGCCAATGAGTGTGCAGCGCTCTCATACTAGCCAGTCCAGATATGTGAATGAATTCATTCACATATAGTTAACTAGCTACCGTATGAGCTGCCGCCCATTGGCTCATGTTCTGAACCAATGAGCGTGCAGCCCTGGCTGTCGGTCGGTGGGGGCGGCAGGCGGTGGGGTGCTGCCGCCCGCGGCGGCGGAGGCAGGGTGGTGAGGCTCAGTGAAGGTGGTGAGGCTGCATCACCAAGACTATGAACTTGAGGGGCAGGCTCGCCAGCGTCGGCTGTGCGATCACTGGACCACCGGGAATATTGAACTTAGAGACCAATGTGCCACCATCGGGCTAATCTAGGTCAACTGGACCTGAGATATTGAACTTTGAGAAGACTCATGATGCCCGTGATCGGGCTGTCGTGGTCACTGGACCACCAGGGATATTGGACTTTGGGGGATACAGTGATGCCCGCGATCGGCTAATCGCGCCCACTGGACCACCAGGGATATTGAACTTTGGGGGGATACAGTGATGCCTGCAATCGGGCTGTCGCGGTCCACTGGACCACCAGGGATAAGAGATGTTCTTTGTCCCTTACAGGACGTCCCACGTTCGGGCTGCAGGGGGCGTTGGTCCCCGACGGCTGCTGCCTGGCAGGGTGCCAGGCGCAAGTCATCAGGGATCGGCACACCTGCATACTAATGGCATGCAAATGGGGCTGTAATCAGATGCAAATGCCCCCCCGTACACCTTGCATAAATTATGGCCCCATTTGCATGTCACCCTTTGAATATCACAGGTGCTGTGCATGGCACAAAGGCACTTGTGCCACTGCATCTCAATGCTCCACTCTGACCACTTGCGCTGGCACAGTTCCACTGCACCATGCACAGTGGGGGTGGCCAGGGTGCGATATTCAAAGCAGTTGTGCCATAAGCGCAACTCCGTTGAACTCGCCCTGTCACACCCTGTGCAACAAATTTGAGTGGCCTTGCAGGTTTGCGCCACAGACCGGCGCAGTTTTGAATATCTGGGCCAGTAAGTATAATTCATGAAAATAAGTAGAACACACCATAAAGCGTCTGCTTTATCAGTGAAGCACTTCTGTCACTTCACATACATAGGCACGAGAAGTGCCACAATGACAAACCATGACACTGTCTACGTCATAAAACTATGCTTCCAGGTTTTCTCACACTAACTTTCAAAATGGCACAAGGAAAAAAAAACAGTATGAGATGCATGCATTTTAAAAACTTAATTACAGTTAAATAAAACTACTAATACTGTATAATGCCCATTTGGCAATACAATTAAAAGGCACTTCAATGTACTCCTACTGCTCAGGAGACAATTTCCAGTCCTTTAATGAATTATACTGCTCATTGTGCCTTACTAGTTGGTAAATTCTGGCTTGGCTCCTTTCTGTCCTGCCTAAATGTATTCCTTTCTACTCCTCTTCTATCTCCTATTCCCTCCACAACTCCACCCAGAGGACTTTAGCTCTCCTGCCGAAATTCCTCTTCTGGTAGGGCTGCTTTCTCTTATCATTTTCCCAATCTCTGGAACTCACTCCTTAGATATCTGCTCTGCTACATCCACTAGCTCATTGTCTTGTCTGCAAATATATTTCCCCTTTGCAAATGCTTCTGACCATATCGCCTTCAATATTTTATCCCTTTTCTTGCTCTCCGTCCTGTTTCTCTTCCCTAACCCACCTCCTTCCCACATTTCATTGCCCCTTACTTCCTTCAATACTTTATCCCTTTTTCTTGCTCCTCTTCCTAATTTTCTTGCCTATCCTGCCTCCTTTCCTTATTTTTAATCCCCCTACCCTCCTAAGTGGCTGTACATGTTTATGTGTGTGCAATGTCTTCTTTAGTACATGTGCAATTGTGTATGTACTTCACACATATATATATATATTTTTAGTTGGATATTTGTAAGCATATCTGTGTCATGTTCTTTCTGGTTTACTGCATAGTTTCATTTATATTTAGTATTGTTATACCATTTTGCTGTTCAACTGTATCTTATGCAATTTTGTTACACTACTTAAATTCATGTTATTCTATTTCTATGTCTGTTTGTAATCCCTCCCCACTGATGTGGAACCTTTGTAAATGAGCTGCTTGGTGCTCAAAGGTACTTTGTAATCCAAGATTGAATAAATAAATAAAATATACAAATAAATTCTGTACTTGCTATGTATAATTAATCCCATTCTCCCCTCCCCCCAGGATGCTTCTGGAAATGAGCTCTTTGAAGCTCATGATGTCTCTCCTGGTGAAAGTTTTCAAATAAATAAATGAATAAATAATACTGCAGAAAGAAATTCTGCAGAACTGATCATTGGACTGCAAAATAATTACATGTATTGCGGAATAATCCATTAAACTGCAGAATAAAATCCCTCAGAACTGTCACTCCACAGTTCACGTGTATTATTCTGCAGTTCAGCAAAAGAATTCCATGGAACAGGGTGAAAATCCACCAAACATATTCGGAAGATTCTGATCTTGCCAACGGTGGAAGTTTGGAAAATTTAGTGAAATTTACAAATTCCATGAAAGCTCCACAGCAAATTTGCAACTTTTGCCCAGCTCTGGGGGAACTATAGGCACAGAACTAAAACTTTTTTTTTCATGAAGGGCTGACAAGCCTCTGCCAGGTCAAGAACAAATTATGTACTGTAGGAGGGCTTTGGGTGGTAAGGGTAGGAAGGGTGGGAAGAAATGAAAGGAAGTATAAAAAGCGAAAGTGAGAGGGAGGAGGAAAGGAGGGTTAGACAGAGGGCATGGGACAGGCAGGTCAGAGGAAGGGGCAAGGGGAGATCAGCGAGGCCACAGAAAAGATGGGGTCTAACGATAGGAGCTGAGCAGCTCTGGTGGCAGTCACTGAGACCTGGGCAACCCAAACAGTGACTGGGATCTCTCTGTTCCAGGATTCATCCTCTGCAGAAAGGGGTAGGAGTAGTAAATTACATTAAAGAGGATCACTTCACAAGGGAGGACATCTGGGAGGGGCATTGAGTTGAAACCGATGCAGATCCAAACAGGGGCAGGGAGAAAAATAAGGGTGGTAGTGGTTTATCTGTCACCAAATCAAAATGAAACCACAGGCTGGGAGTTGGGGGACCTGATCAGGAAGGCTGCAGAGAAGGCAGAGGTGGTGAGAATGGGAGACTTCAACCTGCCCGACATGGACTGGAGCATCCCACATGCAAGAAGAAGCAGGAGCCAAACACTCCTGGAGGCAGTCCAAGATGGGTTCTTAACCTATGGGGTGGTGGAGATGACAAGGGATTGGGCCATTTTGGACTTAGTACTGACAAACTGTGATCACGTTTAAGGCATCAGCATAGCTGAAGCCCAGTGGAGCAGTGATCACCAGCCAGTATGGCTTCATCTTGATATAGGAAGGGAGGCAGTGAACACAAAAACACATGATCTGGACATCAGTAGGGCACATTTCTCTAACATGGGGGTAAACCTGAAAGACTGCCTGACAAATCTCAGGGCTGACATGGAAGTGGACAAGAAATGGTTCTTGATTCAAGATGGGGACCCAGTCACTGAAACCTGTCTAAAGCTGAAGGGGGAAAAGGCATAAGAACAGGACACAACTCTGGTTTACAGTGAAGGATGACAGGGCAGTGAGGGAGAAAAAAAAAAAGGGGTTCCTACAAACAATACAGGAAGACCCAGCAGGAAGAGGACAGGGTCAACTACACAGAAAGCTAAAGACAGCTAGATGGGTGGTATGGCAGGCCAAGGCAGGAATCGAGTTAAGGACAGTGGAGGGGGTCAGGGAAGGAGATAAGACTTTTTTTCGGTATGTCTGAGGAAACAGGACAATGACAAAAGGTCCTGAAAAGCTAATAAGGGGGACCCAGCAGGTGGAGGACAACAGAAAAAAGGCAGAGATGTTAAATGAATACTTCTGCGCAGTATTCACAAAAGAGAGAGATGGACATGCATCCGCAGGGATGAAGATAGTGACAGGGAGGGAGGAGGTGATTATGAAGGATGGGGTTCTCAGGAGACTTAAGGCTCTCAAAGTGGATAAATCTCTGACTAGATGGCATACACCCCAGGGTGCTGAGAGAGCTGGTGCAGTTCTTCCAACCCAGCTGACTGATCTGTTCAACTGCTTCCTAGATACAGGCATGGTACCACGAGAGTGGAGGACTGCTGATGTGCCTCTGCATAAGAGTAGGGCAAGGATGGAACCAGGGAACTACAGACAGTCAGCTTAACATCAGTAGTTGGCAAGCTGATGGAAACTATTTTCAAAGAATAATTGGCCGAGTTCCTTGAGGTGAACAGGATCCAGGAAGACAGGCAATATGGATTCTTCGACTGTGTTACAAAGATGGTGGACAGGGACCAGGCAGTAGATATACTGTACCTGGACTTCAGCAAGGTCCTTGACTCTGCCCCCACAAGAGACTAAGAAGCTGGAGGATCTGGAGCTGGTGAAAAGTTGACCAGGTGGAGTGTTCAGCTCCATGTTTGTGTCATACAAATAAAAGCTGTAACTACGCTAGATGGTGAGTACTTTATCTTTCTTATTTTAGGTAGCAAACTGGCTGGGTGGGAAGAGAACCCAAAGGTGGTGGTGGGGAGAGGAACATTCGGGATAAGGAGGTTCCTCGGGGTTGGTGCTCACTCTGGTGCTATCCAGTGTGTTCATAAACTGCTCTGGGGGCAGTATAAGGACAAAATCTGACTGCAGATGATACCAAGCTTTGTAGGAGGATACACACAGAGGACAGAGTCAGGGATTTGAGTGGGGACCTATTGAGTTTAAAAAGATGGTCTGGAATCTGGCAACCGGGGTTTCACACTAAAAAGTGCAAGGTCATGCACATAGGTTTTAGGAACCTCAGGGCCAAGTACAGACTAGTGTGTAGGACTGTTACAGTTTCCAAGGAAGGAAAAGTCCTGGTGGTTGCTGTCACAAGCATTTTAAAATACTCTATGCAATGACAGAAAATAGCAGTATGGATGCTTGATTGCATAACAAGGGGTTCACCAACAGAAGGAAAGAGGTTATACTTGCCATTTATTCTGATCTATGGCACATCCGCACATAGTATTGTGTGCAGGAGCACCTGCCATAAGAAAAGACATCAGCCAGCTGGAGGTGGTACAGAGAACAGCTACAAGATGATTCAGAGTTAAAAGGGTCTCTCACAAGGTCAATGGCTGGAGAATCTAAACATGTACTCACTAAAGGAAAGAAAGGCGTGCAAGGACATGATAGAGACCTTCAAGTACATCAAAGGTATCAACACAGTTGGGCCAGCCCGGTGGCGCTGAGGGTTGAGGTGCTGGATGCCACACCTTGTGCTACACTGGGGTTGGCGGGGGGGGGTGCTGGATTGAGTTACCAACTGGCAACTCTCCACTCCTGGGATGGATTGGGCACTGTACCAACTAGTGGATGGTGTCAGGAGGGGAAGGCATCATTAAGCAATTGGCAGAAGCCATGCCTCACTATGGCTTATCGCCTGGACTCCGGTCCTGTTTGCCAGCATCCTCGGGGGCCGGGATGGGAAAAGGTAGCTACTTTCTACAACCATGAAAATTCTGTCCCACTGCCAAGCAGAGTGATCCCCGATCGGGGGAGAAGGAGCCTCGGATAGGTGGTACACCGCCACCAAGCCCTAGCCAGGAGTAGGCATAAAATTACATTAAAAAAAAGATATCAACACCATAGATCTTGGTGATCTTTTTAGGTTCAGCAAGTAAGACCACAAGGATGCAGAGCTGCATACTGGCAGGAGAGAAGCTATGGAAGAAGGCCAGAAAGCAATTCTCCATGTAGAGAGTGGAAGTAGGGTGGAATAAGCTACCTGAGTAGGCTGTCAATCAGAAAATGGTGGGTGGGGGAAGGGTGAGGATTTAAGAGGGGGTGGGATAAAGTCAAGGGAATGTAAGTGTGTCAGGAGGGCTAAGCTCCATGTAACATAAATTACATGAGCTCTGCATTGAGCAGACTCACCAGACAATAATGGCCTTCTGCTGGTAATTTCATGTTTTCATGTTTCAGGCCTGTAGTTCAATTTGCTTATTCACCTTCTCCCTCAAGGACCACCTCCTCCAATCCACCACCTATCTCTGCCCCGGTAGGTAACCCCACCTGAATGTCCACCAATCCTTGAGTTACGTTAGAGTTTATATGTATCTGTATATTGGCTCTATTGTTGTTTGCTCTGTATTTTTTTTTTTTCTAATCTAGATGCTCCTGTCATGTGCACTGTTCCTGCTGTAAATATCATAACATTTTGCAAATACTGTTTTTACCTTTTTTTCTGTATCATTGAATTTCTGTACCACTGGATGTTTGTGAAAATGGGCATTTTGCTCACATGCTTTCAGTATAAAATAAAACTGAATTGAATGGTGATGGACAGTTCTTTCTCTGACAAGTTAAAGAGCAGTCATTAAATTCACCCAGAGTAAACAGGTATGAATATTATTTTTTTTTAACTCATCAAACAACTAGTTAGCAGAATATCCTTTGGGGAAGGGTGAAAATTGTGCAGTTTGCCTTTAAAGTTTTTCAAATTAAACCACTGCAAAACTTTTTTTCATTCACTGTTATTTTATTCCTTTCAACAGGGGAGTAGTTCAGCCTTGTGGCTAGAGTGCAGAGTTTGATCCAGATTACACCTCTCAACTGTCACACATTATGATGTACATCACTCATTTTACCTCCAGAAGCCCTCTGCCCCACATAGAAGGCTATATTGCTCTGAGGAAGATCCCACTGACAAACGTCTCTGAGAAGGTCATATAACTGAAACTTAAGCAGGCTGCACCAGCACCTGAGAATGTGCTCTGGTGTTTTGCTTCTCATCCACAGTCTCAGTGGTAGAATTTTAAGTGCCATTCAAGAGAGTCTCATTCATAGGTGCCAGAACTCTAGGGGTGCGGGGTGTGCTGCAGCCCCCAACACACACACACACACACACACACACACAGACTTTTGCTAATGAGCAACTGAGTGCCCCTTTCCTTGGAAAAACTACGTTTTTTACCCTGTGTCCATTTGAACTTCAGCACACCCACTTTTTCCCATGTTCCAGCATCCATGGTCTCATTTCAGATACAATAATTGAAAATGCTGGTAACAAAGTAAGAAGTGTCACAAACCCACTCCTGACAGTGCCCACCCCTAAGTGCAATCTGTGACGGGGAAGGGGAACAGGGATACCCTCCTCGAGTCCTTTTAGAAAGATCACGACTGAACACCTGCCACAAGGACTCAGGGGTTCCTCTAAACTCTGGATAAGGGCACAATACCAGTCTCGAGTCTTGTATCCAAATATGAACCTTTCTTGGTTGTTACACAAATGAGGAAGATCCAGGTGTCACATTCTCTTGAATGTAGCAGTGTGCTCCTGATTTCATCTTCTCTAACAGGACATGCAACAACCTGGTTCAAAATCCCTACAGACTTTTCCTTGAGACTCTGGTATTCTCCCTATATCTACCCAAATGTCCCTTACATTTTTTTTTTTATTTTAGCTTTTTATTCAGAAATTGAATAGGATAACTCAACTGAGACACGCTTATTTCCAGTAAGGTCCTTGTGCAAAACTACAATAAGCTACATACAAAAAGAACAAACAAAAAATACTATAAAATATTATAGAACGCCATGGAGTAACATACATCTTTCTAGTAAGTAGACATAAATGTATCTCCCAGAACATCAGACAACCACAGAACAAGAAATTAATATAATCACTGAAATTCTACAGCAGTTCAGGCTCTAACTTCATCTACAACCCACTTCTTTATTGTACTGATACAGATTTGTCTACCCTCAGTCCGGAGAATTAGAGATAGTGAATTCCATACTTTGGAACCACTATATAACAGACATTTTCTGCCTAATGCTGATTTTAAGTTTGGGAATTTATATTCTAGCCCCGATGCGGCCCGAAGGCCATGTTTAACAGGTCTGATCACAAAACAGTTAAGAATATAGTCAGGGTTGGAGTGACCAACTAGACCCGAAGAACTACTCCAACAGGTCAAAGATTTAAAACCCCTAAAAAGCCCAGGCCCAGATGGTTTTAGCCCAGAGTGGTATAAAATCTTTACACCACAGCTGCTTTCCAGTTTCTTACCAGCTTGGCATGCAGTGGCAGAGGGGGAATCCCCACCACCCTCTTGGAGCTATGATGTTCTCTCTCCCTTACTTAAGCCTGATAAAGATCCCGCCCTTCCATCGTCATATCACCCCATTTCAATTTTGAATATGGATTATAAAATATTTATGGCTATATGGGCCAAGCAGCTGGAACCTATATTGGTACAATTAATACATACAGACCAATCAGGTTTCATAAAACAAAGGTGTACATCTGATAATATATGATGAGTCCTGCTCCTTTTGGAGTATATTCATGCCAGAAAAATCCCTCCACTATAACAAGTTTAGATGCCGACAAGGTGTTCGATAAGGTGGGATGAGAATTTTTATGGCCACTCTTTCTAAATTCTCTTTTCAGATTCACTCCTCTTTTGCCTAAAAAAATCTCACACACCCCTGGCCTATGTTCAGGTTAATGGCTCTTTATCTCAACCAATACCTATACAAAGGGCATGAGACAGGGATGCCCCTATCCCCATTATTATTTGCCCTTTATATTGAGCCTTTGGCCAAAGTCATCCAACAGAATGCTCAGATTGAGGGAGTTCCAGTGGGTCAGAGAGAACATAAAGCAGTTTTGTTCTCCGATGACATTTAATGATGGCCTTCTCTCCAGAGACATCTCTCCCTGCACTGTGAGAAACCCTAGAACATTTTACTGTAGTTTTGGGTTTTCAGCTAAATATAAGCTAAAAGCGTATCTCCTCCACTATTCTTCACCCCATCTTCTATTCTTAAAACAAATATCCAATAAAGTGGTACCAAACAAAGTTTAAATATCTGGGCATCCATATACCTAGAAACTTAGATAACTTACAGTAAGAATTGTTAAATTATGAACCTCTGTCCATTCAAATCCAATCCGATCTCACTCGTTGGTCCAAGTTACCATTGAATTTTTTCCAAAGAATTGAGACAATGTGTATGGTAATACTGCTCAAACTATTGTATTTATTTCAGAACATCCCTTCCTTTCCATCTCACTTTTACTTTCAATCATGGGATAAAGTTACATCAAATTTTATCTGGAATGGCCAGAGGCTGAGAATCAGGAGATCTCTACTACAACTCCCACTTTCTCTAGATGGAGCCAACCTTCCTAATTTGAAATTGTATGCGTTGGCAGCCTTTTTTTTAGAATATTATCTCTATGGCTGTCCCCAACTTATGAGGCACCCTAGAAGGACTTGGAATTTTATATAAATTATTTATATGATATTACTAAGGTAACTTTATCAACGATCACTAAGATACCACCATGCAAGATTACACACCTTTTACAGCTCAAATTTTGAAACTCTGGTATAAGGTAAAAATGTACAAAGGCTTTAAGACACTTTTTTCTTCTACACACACATTACAGGGGATGATAGATTTTTTGGCCACTACAGACCATACTTTCTCAAAATGAGAAGAGGGACTCCAATTCTTCAAGCAATTCCTCTTCTGACAGGTATCATTCCATTTGAAACCCTTAAAACAACTTATGACCTAACAGATACTGACCTCTACAGATATACCCAGGTGAAAAATTATATATTACGACAGAGGGAGGTGACCGCAAAGTTACCAGACCCCATTTCAGTGGCTTGGAAATATCTTGAGGATACCATTAATGTTCATATGTGGGATCACCAAGTGGGATAGATATATATATACACACACACACACACACACACATACATATATATATATATATATATATATATATATACAAAATTCTTAGGGAAGGGATGGGGGACTCCCCACTCTCAGTCTTGAACAGTTGGTGTAAGGATTTAGAATTAGAAATTTCAGAACAAGATTGGTTGTGAGCATCTCCCTTCACATGCAAAGTAACCCATTCTACTAAATGGCGTGAATTTGCCTGGAAATGCCGCAGTCGTTTTTTCTGTTGACCGGCAATTCTTACTAAATATCTTCCTACCCACTATGGCAGGTGTTGGTGGGGATGTTCATGCTCCTGAGCTGACCTCAGCCATTTCTTTTGGACATGCCCACTGTTAACACTTTATTGGTGCACACCACAACAAGAGATATCTGATTGTTTAGGAGGGGGTCGAATTTACAGCTGAAATGGTTCTCCTTTTTCTATTTCCCACCCATAGACCAGCCTGGCACTGAACTTTACTACCTATTTACATTTTAGTGCAAAGAAGGCAATAACCAGGCATTGAGGTCTCTGATTATTTCTACTCTTAAAGATTGAGGGGGTGGTTTCAGATATTTATTACATGGAATCCCTCACGCTAAACTTCACAACAAATACCCACATTTGAGGCGTTGTGGAGACCTTGGGCATTGTATCTATTTAGACATGACCCAGATTTTGTCCCCTGAGCCTCTCCATACAATAATTATTCAGCAGATGGGAGGCGGGCTATACTCCAGGAGGACCCCACAAGCAGCCTTCACATTTGTTACAGTGACCATCTTCCTGGGAGAGGGAGTATAACTCAAATCAAATCCAAGAGGGGTATCCTACTTGCAGGGTAAAAGAATCAGTCATTTTTGAAAGAACTACATGGACAAAGGAAAGAGAAAATTGTTCCTTTATTGTTATACCAGCTCAGTGTTAATGAGAAAAATCACTGTACCAATACTATCATAATGACTGTATTACATGTAACTGTCACCTCTACTTAATAAAAAGAAATAATAAAAAAAATATATAGTCAGGAATTAGTCCTTTTGACCTTTGTTCAATTGGTTGCTTATGGAGGCACCCCTTAGCAATAACAGTTTGTCACAGAATATTAATAACTGTCCCACAATTCACACACAATTAAAAAAATCATGCTCAGGCCGGTTTCTTGAAAACAAATGTTTTTACTAAAATACTTAAATAATAATCATACAGTTACAACTAAAAGGTGCACTAATTTGGTCACAGAGTAACAGAAATAAAAGTGGAAAATATACATGAAAAATGCACTGTAACTGTTATCTAAAGTCTACCTTACATCCGTAGTGAACTGAAGTCCAATGAAAGTAAATGAAAGATTCAGTTTCCTTTGTACTGGCAGTCTTGCTTCTTGTAGTATCAGGAGAAGAGTGTCCTTTGTAGATGCTCAGCAAAAAATGAGAGTTTGCTCTGTGTCAGCTTCTTAAATAGCTGGAGTAAGCCTGAAGAAAAAGAACTGTCTAAACCCAAAGGGGCCTTCTCATTTATTTCTTTAGTTATTTATATCTTGGAATTACAATACCTTTGAGCCAGTGACTCTTTTACAAAGGTTCCTAAGCCTGAGTGAAACGACAATACAAGTAGGCATAATGTTATCAGCAATAGAACTAGATGGTACAGTTACACATCAAGAACAAAGAAGTGCATAACAATAATTGCAGTTGATAAAGGCAACAAATACCAATGTGCTAAAATATGCAGTCAGTAAAATGACATTGTTGTAAACAATTACAAGGGTTACAGGTAGGGAGCAGAAAAATAAAAGGTCCAGAGACTCAAAACCGTAAAAGGTTTAGGAAGCTGGAGTGTGCACAGAGTAAAAGAGACTGAAGGAGTGGAAGTGGGCAGGGGAATGGGGGGACAGGGAGAGGGCATCAGAGCTAGGAGGAACAGTCACAGCAGCTGAGCTTGGAAAGGTGTGGCTGGAGTTTGTGTTTGAAAGGTCCTATTGAGGGTTCCTCCAGGACATGAGCGGGGAGACCATTAAGCCAACTGGGGGCTCTATACATGAAAGTCTGCTGTGCTTGGGACATATGGCAGAAAGGGACACAGTAGGTGAGTTTGGCAGCACTTCTCGTACCATGAGGATACGAGGCTGGAGAGAGTAGCTATTGTGTAGATGAAGGGGTTTTCCCAAGGCTGATCTTTGTAGCTAGCAAGCAAGTCTGGTAGGAAATCCTCCCTTGGAGGTTCATTCAGTTGGCTTGCTCATAAAGGTCACAGGTTTGGGTGTACTTATGTGCACCAGTTACTAACCAACACACTTTGCTTAGTGTAGTGTTGATTCTACAAAGGGTAGTATCCATGGCAAAGCTGTAGATGGCGAGACCAAAGTCAGTGATAGAGAGAACCGAACTTGTGATCACGAGCCGAAGGGAATCTGGTGTCATTCTGAGTCTGTCGGTAAAGAAGCCCTAATCTAGCGTTAACAGATTTAGAGATAATGTTGATATGTTCATTGTAAGATAGAGTGCTGTCTAATGTTATTCCCAGGTACTTGGTGGTGTAGACTTGTTCTAGTGGTAAACTGCGGCTATTAGTGATGGTTAAGTGGGCATTCTTATGCTTTTTGTGTGGACTTGTGAATAACACTGCCTTGTTTTTGTGTAATTCATTATCAACTTATGTTTAGCAAACCAGGCCTCGACTTTGAGAAACTGTGTTGCAGGCTGCTGCAGTGTGGTAGTGGATCTGGCTGAACAATGAATATCACAGCATCATCTGCATAGAGGAACAGGTTGTCAGAACATGCTTTTGGGAGGGTGTTCAGGAAAAGGCTAAATAGAAGGGGGCCCAGGATAGACCCCTGGGGGACTCCTGAGTGCACAGGATAACTAGTGGAAACAGTGTCTTGGATTTTTACCTGTTGTGTTCCTCCTCTCTAGGTAGCTTTTAAACCAGGTAGTGACCTTTTGTGAGAGTCCAAGGGAAGGAAGCGATGCAAGCAAGAGGGAGTGGTTAACAGTGTCAAATGTCTTTTTGAGATCAGTGTAGACTGACCCCACAATGTGGCCATGGTCCAGAGCTTTATGGATGTAGTCCACATATGCCAGAAGTGCAGAGGTGGTGTTATACCTTTCCTAAAACCATAATGCTACTCCGGACATTTTATGTCAAGTGCGGCCAGATACTCGGACAGCTGGTCTGAATCAATCCACTCAAGTGCTTTGGGGGGGGGGAATAGAGATTGTCAGTATTTCAAGAGTAAGGCTCTGTCACCACTCTTGTGCACAGGTGTGACCATAGCCACATTCCATTGCTGGGGGAATTGGCTGAGGCAGAGCGACAGGTTTAGTATCTTGGTAAGGGGGGTCAGGACAGCAGCAAGGGCAAGGCGGAGAAGCTTCACGTCAAGAGAGTCACTGCTAAATCTTGTTTTCTCAAGTTCCCAGAAAGGTACTTTTTTGCCTCATTTGGTTAATTATCCTGAAGTGGGGGGTTATTGGCAGTATTGGTTGGGTAGGGAGGAACAACTGGACCATCAGAGTCATTGAAGAAATCATTGGGTAGGACAGCACTTAGATCAGTAAATTCAGCATTGAAGGTGCCTACAATTTCCTTGGGGTTCTGGGTGGTTACCCCATTTACATTAAGCATGGGGGGGTTGTTTGATTTACCAGTAAGGTTTCTGATGTTCTTCCAAAAGTTCCTACTATCACCTCAGGAGTTTTAGAACATGCCTTGAAAGTAAGCGGCTTTGGCAAGGCGAATATCACAGGCACATGCATTCCCAGCAGCCCTATAACAATGCCAATCCCACGGTTTATTTGTTGCCCATGCACCGTGCCATAGGTGATCATGAGAGGCCATTTGATTTAGGAGGGGAGAAAGTAATCCAGGGGCTACTGATTCCTTTGACCTTCCATTTCCTATACAGAAAATGTAAAAATGTTGCAAGCCTTGTTAAAGAGGGTAATAAAGTGGTTCAGTGCTTGTTTGACACTGTTTGCAGTGTCAATTGGAGACCAATCACACTGACAGAGGTAGTCCTGGAATTGCTTAAGTTGTCCTCTTCTAAGGGCCTGGTGGTAGGATGTCTTTGTGGGGTGTCTGGGGGACCTATTAGGTCAGTAGATGTCACTCTTGTGCTTTTCCCTCAACATAATTCCCTGACTATCCTGTGATATCACACAGCCTTACAGTTATGACACCTGTAAGAGAATTCACACAGGTCTGCCCCGGAAGGATGCTCCTGATCCTCTCACCTCATAAGATGCAACATACCATAACAGTTTCCTGGAATCAGAGCATCCTGTCTCTGAAGTGCATGATTTATGACAGGTAAATGGATTTTTGGTATATCTCTGTTAAGGGACCTGGAAATGCAACCTTAGCTTCCTGGCAAGCAGCTGCCTGTCAGGCCAGAGGAAGGTCAAACATTTTTAAAAGAAATCCAGTCTCTCTCTCCATGTGCCCCTTGCCTTAACACTGGCATTCTTGTGGCATGTACACATACACAGAATCACATAAAAAAAAAAGATATATATATATATATCAGAATTACAGTATATCTGCAAATAATGACTGGCAGTTGGCTAGCTCACCACAAGGAGTTCTTATGGTGTGTTATATGAGTGAGAGAGAATAAAATACTGAATTGAACAGATAAAAGTGAACTCTAGGGTGAGCTGGTTCCAAGGTCGGCCTGCTAGGCTAAGAACTACATGTCTACCCACTGTGGTAGTCACATGCAAAAAGCCCAAAATATAATGGCAGCATACATTTTAGTCATTACTTACTTAACTGGGCAGCAGTAGCAGCACTGGGCTCTATCCCTCGGGTGTAATGTCAGCAGTAGCAGCAGTGCCCCATCCCTCATGTGTACGGCAGCAGTAGCAGCGCCGGCGGCCCTATTAACCAGGTGTAATGGCAGCAGTAGCAGCAGTATGGCCCCATCCCCAGGAGTAACGCAGCGGTAACAGCACTATGGCCTCCATCCCCCAGGTGTAACTGCAGTGGTAGCAGCACCATAGCGTCCATACCTCGGGTGTAATGGCGGCAGTAGCAGCACCATGCCTCCATCCCTCAGGTGTAATGGCAGCAGTAGCAGCACTTGGCGTCCATCCTCAGGTGTAGCCTCAGTGGTAGCAGCACTATGGCCCAATCCTCAGGTGTATTGCAGCAGTAACAGCACTGGCCCCATCCCTCAGGTGTAATGGCAGCAGTAGCAGCACTATGGCCTCCATCCCTCAGGTGTAGTGTCAGCAGTAGCAGAAGTATGGTCCCATCCCTCAGGTGTAATGGCAGCAGTAGCAGCGCTATGGCCCCATTAACCAGGTGTAATGGCAGCAGTAGCAGTAGTATGGCCCCATCCCTCAGGTGGAATGGCAGCAGTAACAGCACTATCGCCTCTATCCCTCAGGTGTAATGGCAGTGGCAGCGGTCATGGCCCCATTCTGGGGTGTAATGGCAGCAGTAGCAGTAGTTTGGCCCATCCTCAGGTGTAATGCGGCGGTAGCAGCAGTATGTTCGTCCCCGGGTGTAATGGCGGCAGTAGCGGCCTATGGCTCGCCCTCATTTGTAATGGCTGCAGTAGCAGCACTATATCCTCCATCCCTCAGGTGTAACCGAGCGGTAGCAGCACTGGCCAAATCCCAGGTGTAACCACAGCCAGCATGTTTCCATCTCTCGGGTGTAATGGCAGTGGCAGCACTGTGGCCTCCATCCCTCAGGTGTGATGGCAGTACAGCACTGTGTCCTCATCCCTGGTGACCCATCAGCAGCAGCACCAGGCCCCATTCTGTGTGTGATGGTAGCAGTAGCAGCACTATGCCCCATCCTCAAGGTGATAGCAGCAGCAGCACTGTGTCCACATCCCAGATGTTGACATCAGAAGCAGCACTGGCCCCATTTCTCAGGTGTGACAGTAGCATTAGCAGCACTATGGCTCCATCCCTCAGGTGGCTGGCCAGTAAGCGCTATGGCCTCCATCCGCGGGTGTACTGGCAGAGCACTATGGCCTCCATCCCTCAGGTGTAATGGCAGCAGTAGCAGCACTATGGCCTCCATCCCTCAGGTGTAATGGCGGCGGTAACGGCACTGGCTCCATCCCTCAGGTGTATGGCAGCAGTGGCAACTATGGCCCCTTCTCAAGGGGTGATAGCAGCAGCAGCACTGTGTCCCATCCCACATGTCTGACAGCATCAGAAGCAGCACTATGGCCCCATTCTCAGGTGTGACAGTGGTATTAAGCACTATTTCACCACCTCATGTCTGATGGCATGGTACGCTGTTGCACTCATCCTCAGAGTGATAAGCAACCTATAGCTCATCCCTCAGCTTTGATGGCAGCAGTACTGGCCCCATTCTCTGTGTGACAGCAGCATTACTATGGCCTCCATCCCTCTGGTCTGATGGCGGCAGTACTGGGCCTCATCCCTTAAGGTTGGCGTGGGCAGCACCACTGTGGCCCACATCCCTTGGGCGTGATGGCAGCATTAGCAGTACTGTGGCCACTTCCCTCAGGTGTGATGGCAGCATTAGCAGCACTATGGCCTCCATCCCTCAGGTGTAATGGCAGCAGTAACAGCACTATGGCCCCATTCCTCAGGTGTGACAGTAGCATTAGCAGCACTATGGCCCCAACCCTCATGTCTGATGGCAGTGGTAGCAGCACTATTGCCCTCATCCTCAGGGTGATAGCAGCAACACTATAGCCCCATCCTCAGCTTTGATGGCAGCAGTACTGGCCCCTCCCAGGTGTGACAGCAGCATTATAGCCTCCATCCTCAGTCTGATGGCACAGTACTAGGCCTCATCCCTAAGGGTGGCGTCAGCAGTGCACTGTGGCCTCATCCCTGGGCGTGATGGCATTAGCAGTACTGTGGCCACTTCCCTCAGGTGTGATGGCAGCGTTCGCACACTATGGCTCCATCCTTCAGGTGTAATGGCGGCAGCGGCACTGTGGCCCCATCCCCAGGTGTATGCAGCAGTAGCAACTATGGCCCCATCCCCCAGGTGTAATGGCAGCAGTAGCATTATGACCCTCTCCTCAGGTGTGGCGGCAGCAAGCAGCACTATGGTCCCATCAGCAGGTGTGTTGAAGCAGTAGGCACTGTGGCCCCATCCTCAGTGTGACAGCAGCAGCACTATGGCCTCATCCTCGAGTATTACAGCAGCACTATGGCCTCCATCCTCAGGTGTTTACTGCAGTAGCACTGTGCCTCCATCCTGGGTGTACTGAGCAGTAGCAGCACTGGCCTCCATCCTCAGGTGTAATGGCAGCAGTAGCAGCACTGTGGCTCCATCCTCAGGTAATGGCAGCAGTAGCAGCACTATGGGCTCATCCTCAGGTGTGTGGCAGTAGCAGCACTATGGCCCATCCTCAGGTGTAATGGCAGCAGTGCAGCAGCATGTCTTTGTCCCTCAGGTGTTAATGGCAGCAGTAGCAGCACTATGCCCCATCCTCAGGTGTATGGCAGCAGTAGCAGCAGTATGGCCCCATCCTCGGTGTGATATCAGCAGCAGCACGTGTCCCACATCCCATGTGTGTGGCAGCATTAGCAGCACTGTGGCCCACTTCCTTGGGTGTGATGGCAGCATTAGCGGCACTATGGCCTCCATCTCAGGTGTAATGGCAGTAGTATCAGCACTGGGCCCATCCTCAGGAGTGATGGCGGCAGCAGCACTGGCCCTATCCTCAGGTGTAACCACAGCAGTAGCAGCAGTATGGTCTCATCCTCAGGTGTACGGCAGCTGGCAGCACTATGGCCCCTATCCTCAGGTGTAATGGCAGCAGTAGCAGTATATTATGGCCCCATCCCTCAAGCATAATGGCAACAGTAGCAACACTATGGCCTCCATCCTCCCAGGTGTAATGGCAGCAGTAGCAGGACTTGGCCCCATCCCCAGGTGCGACAACAGGAGCACTATGGCCCCATCACTCATGGGTGAGGCGGCAGCACTATTTTCCCTTCCTCAAAGGTGATAGCAGCTGTGACCCCACCTCAGGTCTGCTGGCAGTGGTAGCAGCACTATGGCCCCATCCCTCAGATGTAACAGCAGAACTATGGCCTCATCCTCAAGTATGCGCAGCACTATACCCCATCTCAGGTGATAACAGCAGCACTGTAATGCCCTATCCCTCAGAGGTGATGGCAAGCTTTTATGGACCTATCCTCACAGGTGATAGCAGCAGCACTGTGACTTCATGCCTCAGAAGTCATAGCAGCTGCTCTATGGCCCCATACCTCAGAGGTGATAGCAGCAGCACTATGGACCCCATTCCTCAGAGGTAATAGCAGCAGCACTATGGCCCCATCCCTCAAGGGTGACGTCAGCAGCAGCAGCCTATGGTCCCAGCCCCCGGGGTGATGGCAGCAGCAGCACTATGGACCCAATCCTCAGGGTGATGGCAGCAGCACTATGTTTAATACTCAGAAATGATAGCAGCAGCACTACGGCCCCTTCCCCAGGTGTGACTGTGATAGTTATGTCTTCCATCCTCAGGTGTTACAGCAGAGCCCTATGTTTCCATCACTCAGGTGTGACAGCAGCAGTACTATGACCCCATCTCAGGTGACAGCAGTAAAATTATGTCTTCATCCCTCAGGTATGGGCAGCAGCACTGTGGTCCCATCCCTAAGGTGTGACAGTACAGTCTAATTATGGCCCCCATCCTCAGAGGTGATGCAGCAGCACTATGGCCCCACTCAGGTGTGATTGCAGCAGCACTATAGCCTTCCTTCAGGTGACAGAAACAGTACTATGGCCCTCATCCCTCAGGTGTGACAGCAGTAAAATTATGTCTTCCATTCTTCAGGTGTGACAGCAGTCTATGGCCTCATCCTCAGGTGAGACTGGAGCATGTAACACTGTGGCCTCCATCCCTCGTGGTGTAATGGCAGTAGCAGCACCTGGGCTTCATCCTCAGGGTTTTGGCGGCAGCACTATGGACCCATCCTCAGGTAACCGCAGCAGTAGTAGCACTACTTCATCCCTGCGGTGTAATGGCGCAGTGCAACACTATGCGTCCATCTCAGGTGAACAGCAGCAGTAGCAGCACTATGGCTTCCATCCTCAGGTGTAATGGCAGCATTAGCAGTACTGGGGCTCTATCCTCAGGTGTATTGGCAGCAGTAGCACCTGTGGCCTCATCCTTCAGGTGGCAGCAGTAGCAGCACTATGGGGTCCATCTCAGGTGTCGGCAGCAGCACCATGGCCTCCACTCTCAGCTGTAATGGCAACGGTGGCACTCTGGCATCCATCCGCTGGCGTGATGGCCTTGAGCACTATGGACCATCCCTCGGTGTAACCGCCTTGGTAGCAGCACTATGGCCCCATCCTCGGGTGTAACGTCAGCAGCAGCACTGTGGCCCACATCCCTGGGCGTGATGGCAGCTGGCAGCACTGTGTCTTCTTCAGGTGTGCTGGCATTAGCAGCACTGGCCTCCATCCCCTGTGTTGGCCGCAGTAGCAGCACTGGCCTCCCTGAGAGTGATGGCAGCAGCAGCACATGGCCTCATCCCCTGTGTAGCCACAGCAGTAGCAGCAATGGTCCCATCCTCAGGTGTAATGGCAGCAGTAGCATTGGTGGCCTCATCCTCAAGTGTAATGGCAACAGTGTAACACTGGCTCCATCCCTCAGGTGGCTGGCAGCGAAGCAGAACTATGTTTATCCTGAGTGCGACAGGAGCTCTATGGCCCCATCCCTCAAGAGTGATGGCAGCAGCACTATTTCTCCCTCCTGGTGATAGCAGCAGCATTATGACCCCTACCCTCAGGTCTGCTGGCAGGATGGCAACTATGGCTCCATCCCTCAGATGTGATAGCAGCAGCACTGGCCCTCATCCCCAGGGGTATTAGCAGCAGCACTATGGACCCCATCCGGGTGTAACGCAGCATTAGCAGCAGCGGCCCCATCCGGTAACGGCAGCAGTAGCAGCAGTATGTCCTCATCCTCATTGTGATGGCGGCAGCGGCACTGGGCCCCATCCTCTGGTGTAACCACAGCGGTAGCGGCGTATGGTCTCATCTCGGGTGTGGTGGCGGCGGTAGCAGCTTTTCGCCTCCAGCCTCAGGTGTATGGCGGCAGCAGCACTATGGCCCCCATCCTCCGTAACCACAGCAGGCAGCACTGTGGCCATTTCTCAGGTGTGTTGGCGGCAGTAGCGGCACTGTCGGCCTCTATCCTCAAGTGGTGATGGCAGCAGCAGTACTGTCCCATCCCATGTCTGACAGCATCAGAAGCAGCATGGCCCCATCTCAGGTGTGACAGTAGTTACAGCACTATGGCTCCATCCCTCATGTCTGATGGTGGGCCAGCACTGTGCCCTCATCCCTCAGAGGTGATAGCAGCAACACTATGCTTCCATCCCTCAGCTTTGATGGCAGTGTACTATGGCTTCCTCAGGTGTGGCAGCAGCATTACTATAGCTTCCATCCTCTGGTCTGATGCAGCAGTGCTGACCTCATCCCAAGGTGGCGTCAGCAGCACCACTGGCCCATCCCTTGGGTGTTGGTGGCATTAGCAGTACTGTGGCCGCTTCCTCAGGTGGTGGGGCATTAGCGGCACTATGGCCCATCTCAGGTGTAATGGCAGCAGCACAGCACTATGGCCTCATTCCTCAGGTGTGACAGTAGCGTTTGGCACTTTGGCCCCATCCTCATGTCTGATGGCGGTGGTAGCACTCTTGCCTCATCCCCAGAGTGATAGCAGCAACACTATAGCCCATCCCCAGCTTTGATGGCGGCAGTACGTGTTTCCATTCTCAGGTGTGACCTTAGCATTACTATAGCCTCCATCCCCCGGTCTGTGGCAGCAGTGCTAAGGCCTCATCCTTAAGGGTGACATCAGCAGCACTGTGGCTCACATCCCTGGGTGATGGCATTAGCAGTACTGTGGCCACTTCCTCAGGTGTGATGGCGGCATTAGCAGTATGGCCTCCATCCCCTGGTGTGTAGCAGCAGCAGCACTATGGCCCATCCTCAGCTGTAGCCACAGCGTGCAGCACTGGCCACTTCCCTGTATGGCAGCATTAGCGCCTGTGGCTCCATCCTCGGGTGTGCTGGCAGCAGCAGCACTATGGCCCTATCCTCGGTGTAACCACAGCAGTAGCAGCACTAAGGCCCCATCCCTCAGGTGTAATAACATGGCTGGCAGCATTATGGCCCCATCCCTTGGGTGTGACAGCAGCAGCACTATAGCCCCCCTCCCTCAGGTGTAGCAACGGCAGTAGCAGCTTGGCGCCTTCAACCAGGTGTAATGGAAGCAGTAGCAGCACTATGTTTCCATCCCTCAGGTACAGCAGCAGCACTGTGGCCTGTCCTCAGGTATAATGGCAGCAAGGCAGCCCTGTGGCCTATCCTCAGGTGTGACAGCAGCAGCACTAGTGCCTCATCCTCAGGATTATTGGCGGAAGTAGCAACTATGACCTCATCCCTGTGGTGTAATGGCAGCAGTAGCACTATGGCCCACTCTCAGGTGTAACTGCAGTAGCAGCACTCTAGCCCATCCTCAGGGTGATGAGCAGTAGCAGCAGCACTGTGGCCTCCATCCTCAGGTGTAATGGCAGCAGTAGCAGCACTGTAACCATCCGCCAGTGTAATGGCCGTGCCCAGCACTGGCCTCCATCCTCAGGTGTAATGGCAGCAGTAGCAGCACTGTGGCTCCATCCCCAGGTGTAATGGCAGCAGTGGCTTCACTGGCCTCCATCCCTCAGGTGTAATGGCAGTAGTAGCAGCATGGTTCCATCCCCAGGTGTACGGCAGTAGCAGCACTCTGGCCTCCATCCTCAGGTGTAATGGCGGCGGCAGCACCTTGGCCCATCCCTCAGGTGTAATGGCAGCAGTAGCACTATGGCCCATCCCTCAGGTGGCCGGCAGCATTATGGCCCCATCCCTGATGTAATGGCAGCAGTAGCAGCGTATGGCCCCATCCCTCGGTGTAACGTCAGCAGTAGCACTGTGGCCCTATCCCTCGGGTGTGGCGCATTGGCAGCACTGGGCCCACTTCAGGTGTATGGCAGCATGGCAGACTGTGGCTCATCCTCAGGTGTAATGGCAGCAGTAGCAGGCTTTGGCTCCATCCTCAGGAGATGGCAGGAGTAGCACTGTGGCCCTATCCTTGGGGTAACCACGGCAGTAGCAGCATGGTCCCATCCTCAGGTGTATGGCAGCAGTAGCAGCACTAAGGGCCCATCCTCAGGTGTGATGGCAGCAGTAGCAGCATTATGGCCCCATCCTCAAGTATAATGGCAATATAGCAACACTATGGCCCCATCCTCTAAGTGTAATGGCAGCAGTATTATACTATGGCCCCATCCCTCAGGTGTGACGGCAGTAGCACTATGTTCATCCTGAGGGTGATGGGGCATTATGGCCCCATCCCTCAGGTCTGCTGGCAGTAGTAGCAGCGATATGGCCCCCATCCTCAGATGTGATATTGCAGAAACTATGGCCCTCATCCTCAGGGTGTCTAGTAGCAGCACTATGGACCCCATCCTCAGACTTGATAGCAGCAGCACTATGGCACCTATCCTCAGAGGTGATAGCAGAAGCACTATGGACCTATTCCTCTGGTGATAGCAGCAGCACTATGACCCCCATGCCTCAAGTCATAGTAGCTACTGTAGCCCTACCTCAGAGGTGATAGCAGCAGCACTTGGACCTCATCCCTCAGAGGTAATAGCAGCACTATGCCCCATCCCAAGGGGTGAGGGTCAGCAGCAGCAGCACTATGGTCCCAGCCCTCAAGGGTGATGGCAGCAGCAGCAGCACTATGGACCCAATCCCTCAGGGTGATAGCAGCCTTTTATGGCTCAATACCTCGGAAATAGCAGCAGCACCTGGCCCCTTCCTCAGTGTGACTGCAGTAAAATTATATTCCATCCTCAGGTGTGACAGCAGCAGCCCTGTGGCCCATCACCAGGTGTGACAGCAGCAGTACTGTGTTTCCATCCTCAGGTGTGACAGCATGAATTATCTTCCATCCTCAGGTATGGCAGCAGCACTGTGGTCCCATCCTCAGGTGTGACAATAGCAATAGAAGCACTATGGCCCCATCCCCGGGTGATAGCAGCAGCACTATGGCCCATCACTCAGGTGTGTGCGGCAGCACTATGGCCCTTCCTTTGGGGTGACGGAAGCAGTGCTGGCCCCGTCCCTCATGTGACGGCGGTAAATTATGTCTTCCATCCTTCAGGGTGACAGTAGCCCTATGGCCTCATCCCTCAGGTGAGACTGCTGCAGCTTAACACTATGGCCTCCATCCCTCAGGTAATGGCAGCAGTAGCAGCACTGTGGCTTTCATCTCAGGAGTGATGGCGGCAGCACCTGGACCCATCCTCTGGTGTAACCGCAGCAGTAGTAGCACTATGGCCCATCCTCAGGTGTAATGGCAGCAGCAACACTATGTCGTCCACTCTTGTGTGAACAGCGGCAGTTGACACCTGGCGTCCATCCTCAGGTGTAATGGCAGATAGCGGCACTATGGCTCTATCCTCGGGTGTATTGGCAGCAGTAGCAGCACTGGCGGTCCATCCTTCAGGTGTGTTGGCAGCAGTAGCAGCACTATGGGTTCCATCCCTCGGGTGTCGTGGCAGCGTAGCAGCATTATGGCCTCCATCCCTCAGGTGTAATGGCAGCAGAGGCACTATGCGTCCATCCTCAGAGTGATGGTGGCAGCTTTGTGGACCATCCCTCAGGTGTAACCGCAGTGTAGCACTATCGCCCCATCCTCAGGTGTAATGGTGGCAGTGTAGCAACACTACGTCCATCCTCAGTGTAAGCAGCATTAGCAGCACTATGTCTCATAGCTCAGGTGTATGTCAGCAGTAGCGCACACTGGCCGCATCCCTCAGGTGTGTTGGCAGCAGTAGCAGCACTATGGCCTCTCCTTCAGGTGTAATGGCGGCAATGGCAGAACTATGGCCTCCATCCCTCAGGTGTAATGGCAGCAGTGGCAGCACATGGCGTCCATCCACTCAGGTGTAATGGCAGCAATGGCAGTACTGTGACCTCCACCTCGGGTGTGATGGCAGCAGTAGCAGCACTATGGCTCTATCCCTCAGGTGTATGGCAGCAGTAGCAGCACTATGCCTCCAGCCTCGTGTTATTGGCGGCAGTAGCGCTTTCTGGCCTCCATTCCTCAGGTGTAATGGCAGCAGTAGCAGCACTGGCCCCAATCCCCCAGGTGTAACCACAGCAGTAACAACACTATCGCACCTCCTCGGTTAGGCAGCAGTAGCAGTACTATGATGTCCATCCCTCAGGTGTAATGGCAGATAGCAGCACTATGGCCTCCGTCCTGGTGTAATGGCGAGACACTATGGCCTCCATCCTCGTTATAATGGCAGCAATAGCAGCACTATGGCTCCGTCTCAGGTGTAATGGCAGCAGTAGTGACTGGCCCATCCTTCAGGTGTAATGGCAGCACTAGCAGCACTATGGTGCCATCCTCAGGTGTTCGCACAGTAGCAGCTCTGAGTTCCTTCCTCAGGTGTAATGGCATCAGTAGCAGCATTGGCTCCATCCCTTATGTGATGGCAGCAGTAGCAGCACTATGGCCCCATCCCTCAGGGGATAGCAGCATCACTGCTCCATCACCAGGTGACTGCAGCAGCACTATAGCCCTTCCTTCAGGTGTGACAGCAGCAGTACTATGGCCCCCATCCTCAGGTGTGACAGCAGTAAAATTATGTCTGCCATCCCAGGGTGTGACAGCAGTAGCCTATGGCGCATCCTCAGGTGTGACTGCAGCACTCGCAGCACTATGGCTTCCATCTCTCAGGTGTAATGGCGGCAGTGGCAGCACTATGGCTTCATCCCAGGAGTGATGCAGCAGCACTATGGACCCATCCTCAGGTGTAACAGCGCAATGGTGCACTATGGCCGCATCCCCGGTGTATTGGCGGCGGTAGCAGCACTATGGCGTCCATCCTCAGGTGTAACCTCGGTGGTAGCAGCACTATGGCCCAATCCTCAGGTATTGGCAGCAGTAATGTACTATGGCCCATCCATCAGGTGTACTGGCGGCAGTGCGGCTATGGCCTCCATCCCCAGGTGTAATGCCAGCAGTAGCAGCAGTAGCCCCATCCCTCAGGTGTAATGGCAGCGGTAGCAGCGTCTGGCCGTCTTAACCAGGTGTAATGGCAGTAGCAGCAGTATGACCCCATCCCTGTGGCAGCCGCAGCAGTAAACGCTGGCCTCCATCCTCAGGTTAACTGCAGCAGTAGTAGCACTATAGCGTCCATACCAGGTGTAATAGCAGTAGCAGCACTATGTCCTCCTCCCCTGAGGTGTCCTAGCAGTGACCTGTGGCCCATCCTCCGGTGGCTGGTTGCAGTAGCAGCACATGGCCCTATCCTGGGGTGTAATGGCAGCAGTAGCAGCACTGGCCCCATCCTTCGGGTAATGGCGGCAGTAGCAGCACTATGGGTCCATCCCTCGGGTGTAATGGCAGCAGTGGCAACGCCTGCCCAATCCCTGCGTAACCACAGCAGTAGCAGCAGTATGGCCCATCCTCAGGTGTAACCGCAGCAGCAGCAGCAGCATGGTTCGCCTCAGGTGTAAGGCGGCAGTAGCGGCACTGTCGTCCATCCGCGGGTGTAATGGCAGTAGTAGCAGCATGGCCCATCCCTGTGCGTGCGGCAGTAGCAGCACTATGGCCCCATCCTCAGGTGTATGGCAGCAGGCACCATGGCCCCATCCTCGGGTGTGACGTAGTGGCAGCACTATGGCTAAATCCTCAGATGTAACCACAGCAGTAGCGCAGTTGGCTCATCTCGGGTGTATGGCAGGCGCCGATGCCTCCATCCTCAGGTGTATGGCGGCAGTAGCAGCACTATGCCTCCATCTCAGGGTGTAATGGCAGCAGTGCAGCACTATGGCCCCATCCTCAGGTGTAAGCGGCAGTAGCAGCACTATATTTCCATCCTCGGGTGTAACGGCAGCAGTAGCAGCACCAACGGCCCCATCCCTCAGGTGTAATGGCAGCAGTAGCAGCACCATGGCCCCCCATCCTCAAGGGTGATAGCAGCAGCAGCACTGTGCCCCATTCCATGTCGGCAGCTGCAGAAGCGGCACTGGCCCCTATCTCAGGTGTGACAGTAGCATTGGCACTGTTACCCCCATCCTCATGTATGATGGCAGTGGTAGCTGTTACGTTCTCATCTCAGAGGTGATAGTAGCACTATAGCCTCCATCCCTCGGCTTGATGACAGCAGTACTATGGCCCCATTCCTCAGGTATGATAGCAGCATTACTATAGCCTCCATCCTCTATCTGATGGCAGCATTAAGACCTCATCCCTTGCGGGGGTGACGCAGCAGCACTGTGGCCCACATCCCTTGGCGGATGGCATTACGGTACTGTGGCCACTTCCCCAGGTGTGATGGCGCATTGGCAGCACTGGCCTCCATCCCTCAGGTGTAATGGCAGCAGTAGTGCACCTGGCTCCATCCTCAGGGTGATGGCAGCAAGCACTATGGCCCCATCCTCAGGTGTAACCACAGCAGTAGAAGTATGGCCCATCCTCAGGTGTACTACAGCTGTAGCAGCACTATGGCCCAATCCCTGGGGTGTAACCACAGCAGTAGCAGCAATATGGCCCTCATCCTCAGGTGTAGCTGCAGTAGCAGCACTATTTTCCATCCCCGGGTGTACGGCAGTGGCAGCATTGGCCTCATCCTCGGTGTGACGGCAATGGCAGCACTATGGCCCCATCCTCGGGTGTGACGGTAGAGCATTAAGTACTGGCGTCTCCGTGGGTAATGGCAGCAGTACTGTGGCCCCATCCTCAGGTGTGTGGCAGCAGTGGCAGCACTGGCGGCCCTGATCCTGGGTGTAACCACAGCAGTAGCAGCAGTATGGCCCCATCCCTCAGGTGTAGTCAGCAGTAGCAGCACTGTGCCCCCCATCCCTCAGGTGTAATGGCGGCAGTAGCAGCAATGGCCCCATCCTCGGGTGTGACTACAGCGGTAGCACCATGGTCCATCCTCAGGTGTAACTGCAGCGGTAGAAACACTATGCCTCCATCCTCAGGTGTAACCACAGCAGTAGCGGCACTATGGCCTCCATCCTCGGGTGTGGCGGCAGTAGTAGCAGCACTATGGCCCCATCCTCAGGTGTAACTGCAGCAGTAGCACCTGGCCTCCGCCTCATGTGTGGCAGCAGTAGCAGCTCGGCGGCCCATCCCTCGGTGTAATGGCATAATAGCAACTTTATGGCCTCCATCCCTCAGGTGTAATGGCAGCAGTAGCAGGATATGGCCCCATCCCTGAGGTGACTTCAGGGCACTATGGCTCCATCCTCAAGATGGCAGCAGCACTATGGCCCCATCTCGAGGTGATAGCAGCAGCATTATGACCCCATGCTCAGGTCTGCTGCAGTAGTAGCAGCACTATGGTCTGCTGTCTCAGGAGGTGATAGCAGCACCATGGCCCTCATCCTCAGAGGCATAGCAGCGCACTATGGACCCCATCCTCAGAGGTGATACAGCAACACTATGGTAACATACCACAGAGGTGATAGCACCAGCACTATGTCCCTCCCTCAGAGGTGATAGCAGAAGCACTATGGACCTATCCCTCAGAGGTGATAGCAGCACTTATTTCCCACCTCAGAAGTGATAGCAGCGCTGTGGCCCCATACCTCAGAGGTGATAGCAGCAGCACTTGGACCCCATCCTGGTGTGACTGGCACTAGCAGCACCATGGCTTCCATCTCTCAGGTGTAACGGCAGCAGTAGCAGCACTTGGCCTTCATCCTCAGGAGTATTGCAGCAGCACTATGGACGATCCCTCAGGTGTAACCGCAGCAGTAGTAGCACTATGTCGCATCCCTGTAGGTGTACCTGCAGCAGTGGCAGCAGCACTGGCGTCCATCCCTCAGGTGTAACCTCGGTGGTAGCAACACTATTGGCCCAATCCCTCAAGTGTATTTGCGTGATAACAGCACTATGGCCCCATCCCTGGGGTGTAATGGCTGGTAGCAGCACTATGGCCTCCATCCATCAGGTGTAATGGCAGCAGTAGCAGCAGTATGGCCCCATCCCTCAGGTGTAATGGCAGCAGTAGCAGCGGCGGCCCCATTAACCAGGTGTACGGCAGCAGTAGCAGCAGTATGGCCTCATCTCAGGAAGCAACCGCAGCAGTAACAGCATCAATTACGGCCTCCATCCTCGGTGCTAACTGCAGCAGTAGCACTATAAGCGATACCATACCTCGGGTGTAATGGCAGCAGTAGCAACTATGTCCTCCATCCCTCAGGTGTAATGGCAGCCAGTAGCAGCACTTATTGCCCCATCCTCAGGTGTAACCACAGCAGTAGCAGCGGTATGGCATCCTCAGGTGTAATGGCAGCAGTAGCAGCACTATGGCCCCATTCCTGGGGTGTAATCCACAGCAGTAGCAGCTATGGCCCCATCCGTCAGGGTGTAGCTGGCAGTAGCAGCACCATGGCCCCATCCTCAGGTGTAATGGCAGGAGTAGCAGCAATATGGCCCAATCCCTGGGTTGTAACCACAGCAGTAGCAGCAGTATGGCCTCATCCTCAGGTGTAACCGCAGCAGTAGCAGCAGTATGGGCCCTGTCCCTCAGGTCTAATGGCAGCAATGTTGAGCATGGCGGCCTCCATCCTCAGGGGTGTAATGGGCTGCAGCAGCACTATGGCCTCCATCCCTCAGGTGTAACTTGCAGCAGTAGCAGTATGGCCCCATCCCTCAGGTGTAACCTGCAGCAGCAGCAGTATGACCCCTCCTCTCCGGGTGTAGTGGCAGCAGTTGCAGCACTATGGCCTCCATCACTCGCCATGCAATGGCGGCAGTAGCAGCAGCACTATGGCCTCCATCCCTCCGGTGTAAATGGCGGCAGTGGCAACCTGTGGCCTCATCCCTCAGGTGTCACTGCAGCAGTAGAAGCACTACAGCCTCCATCCCTCAGGTGTAATGGCAGCAGTAGCAGCACTATGGCCTTCATCCCTCAGGTGTAATGGCAGCAGTAGCAGCACTATGGCCCCATCCCTCAGGTGTAATGGCAGCAGTAACAGCTCTGAGGCCTCCATCCCTCAGGTGTAATGGCATCAGTAGCAGCACTATGGCCTCCATCCCTTATGTGTAATGGCAGCAGTAGCAGCACTATGGCCCCCATCCCTCAGAGGTGATGGCAGCAGCACTATGGCTCCATCACTCAGGTGTGACTGCAGCAGCACTATAGCCCCTTCCTTCAGGTGTGACAGCAGCAGTACTATGGCCCCCATCCCTCAGGTGTGACAGCAGTAAAATTATGTCTGCCATCCTTCAGGTGTGACAGCAGCAGCCTCATGGTCGCATCCTCAGGTGTGACTGCAGCACTAGCAGCACCATGGCTTCCATCTCTGGGTGTAATGGCAGCAGTAGCAGCACTATGGCCTCATCCCTCAGGGGGAGTGATGGCAGCAGCACTATGGACCCATCCCTCAGGTGTAACAGCCGCAATAGTAGCACTATGGCCACATCCCTTAGGTGTAATGGCAGCAGTAGCAGCACTATGGCGTCCATCCCTCAGGTGTAACCTCAGTGGTAGCAGCACTGGCCCAATCCTCAGGTGTGTTGGCGGCAGTAACAGCACTATGGCCCCATCCTCAGGTGTAATGGCAGCAGTAGCAGCACCTGGCCTCCATCCCTCGTGTAATGCCAGCAGTAACAGCAGTATGTGCCTCATCCTCAGGTGTAATGGCAGCAGTAGCAGCGTCTGCGGCCATGTTAACCTGAGGTGTAATGGCAGCAGTAGCAAAAGTATGGCCTCCATCCCTCATGGTGTAACTGCGCTTGACAGCACTATGGCCTCCATCCCTCGGGGGTAACTGCAGCAGTAGCAGCATATAGCGTCCATACCTCAGGTGTAATGGCAGCAGTAGCGCACTATGTCCTCCATCCTCAGGTGTAATGGCAGCATGTTAGCACTATGGCCTCCATCCCTCAGGTGGAATGGCAGCAGTAGCAGCACTATGGCCTCTATCCCTAAGGTGTAATAGCAGCAGTAGCAGCACTCATGGCCCCATTCCTTGTGTGTAACCTCCAGCAGTAGCAGCACCATGGCCTCATCCTCAGGTGTAATGGCAGCAGTAGCAGCACCATGGCCCAATCCCTGGGTGTAATTGCCAGCAGTAGCAGCAGTGATGGCCCCATCCCCTCAGGTGTAACCGCAGCAGTAGCAGCAGTATGGCTCGTCCCTCAGGTTTTAGCGGCAATGGCAGCACTATGGCCTCCATCCTGCGGTGTAACGGCAGCAGCAGCACTATGGCCTCCATCCCTCCAGGTGTAATGGCAGCAGTAGCAGCACTATGGCCCCATCCTTTCAGGTGTAATGGCAGCAGTTGCAGCACCATGGCTCCATCCCTGGTGTACCTTGCAGTATAGCAGCACTATAGCCCCATCCCTCAGGTGTAACGGCAGCAGTAGCAGCCCTATGGCCAAATCCTCAGGTGTAACCGCAGCAGTAGCAGCAGTATGGCCTCATTCTCAGGTGTAATGGCAGCAGTAGCTTTTCGGCCTCCATCCTCAGGTGTAATGGCAGCAGTAGCAGCACTATGGCCTCCATCCCTCAGGTGTAATGGCAGCAGTAGCAGCACTATGTCCCCATCCCTCACAGGTGTAGCGGCAGCAATAGCAGCACTATGGCCCCATCCCTCGGGTGTGACGGCGATGTCAGCAGCACTTGGCGGCCCATCCTCGGGTGTGTAACGGCAGCAGAAGTGCACTATGGCCCTATCCTCAGGTGTAACGGCAGCAGTAGCAGCACTATGGCCCCATCCTCGGGTAATGGCAGCAGTAGCAGCACTGTGGCCCCATCCCCGCGGGTAATAGCAGCAGCAGCACCAGTCCTACATTTCACATGTTCGACAGCTGCAGCACTATGTCCCCATTCCTCCAGGTGTGACACAGTAGCATAAGCATTCATGTATCCCATCCCTCATGTATGATGGCAGTGGTAGCAGCACTATTGCCCTCATCCCTCAGAGGTGATAGCAGCAACACCATAGCCTCCATCCCTCAGCGCTTGATGGCAGCAGTACTATGGCCCCATTCCCTGGTGGCGGTATGACAGCAGCATTACTATGGCCTCCATCCCTCTAATCTGATGGCAGCAGTACTAAGGCCTCATCCCTTAAGGGTGGCGTCAGCAGCAGCACTGTGGCCCACATCGCCGGGCGTGATGGCAGCATTAGCAGTACTGTGGCCACTTCCCTCAGGTGTGATGGCAGCATTAGCAGCACTATGGCCTCCATCCCTCAGGTGTAATGGCACCAGTAGCAGCACTGGCCTCCATCCCTCAGGGTGATCGCGCCCAGCAGCACTATGGCCCCATCCCTCAGGTGTAACCACAGCAGTAGCAAGGTGGCGGGCCCCATCCCTCAGGTGTAATGGCAGCAGTAGCAGCACTATGGCCCAATCCCTGGGGTGTACCCACAGCAGTAGCAGCAATATGGCCCCATCCCTCAGGTGTAGCTGCAGCAGTAGCAGCACTATGGCCCCATCCCTCAGGTGTAATGGCAGCAGTAGCAGCATTATGGCCCCATCCCTCGGGTGTAACGGCAGCAGTAGCAGCACTCTGGCCCCATCCCTCGGGTGTAACGGCAGCAGTAGCAGCACTATGGCCCAATCCCTGGGGTGTAACTACAGCAGTAGCAGCACTATGGTCCCATCCCTCAGGTGTAACTGCAGCAGTAGAAGCACTATAGCCTCCATCCCTCAGGTGTAACCACAGCAGTAGCAGCACTATGGCCTCCATCCCTCAGGTGTAAATGGCAGCAGTAGCAGCACTATGGCCCCATCCCTCAGGTGTAACTGCAGCAGTAGAAGCACTATAGCCTCCATCCCTCAGGTGTAATGGCAGCAGTAGCAGCACTATGGCCTTCATCCCTCAGGTGTAATGGCAACAATAGCAACACTATGGCCTCCATCCCTCTTGTGTAATGGCAGCAGTAGCAGGACTATGGCCCCATCCCTGAGGTGCGACAGCAGGAGCACTGTGGCCCCTATCCTCAGGGGTGATGGCAGCAGCACTATGGCCCTATCCCTCAAAGGTGATAGCAGCAGCATTTATGACCCCATACCTCAGGTCTGCTGGCAGTAGTAGCAGCACTATGGCCCGCGTCCCTCAGAGGTGATAGCAGCAGCACTCTGGCCCTCATCCCTCAGAGGTAATAGCAGCAGCACTATGGACCCCATCCCTCAGAGGTGATAGCAGCAACACTATGGCATCATACCACAGAGGTGATAGCACCAGCACTATGTACCCCATCCCTCAGAGGTGATAGCAGAAGCACTATGGACCTATCCCTCAGAGGTGATAGCAGCAGCACTATGGCCCCCATGCCTCAGAAGTGATAGCAGCAGCACTATGGCCCAATACCTCAGAGGTGATAGCAGCAGCACTATGGACCCCATCCCTCAGGTGTGACTGCAGCACTAGCAGCACTATGGCTTCCATCTCTCAGGTGTAACGGCAGCAGTAGCAGCACTATGGCCTTCATCCCTCAGGAGTGATTGCAGCAGCACTATGGACCCATCCCTCAGGTGTAACCTCAGTGGTAGCAGCACTATGGCCCAATCCCTCTGGTGTTTTTGCAGCAGTAACAGCACTATGGCCCCATCCCTCAGGTGTAATGGCAACAGTAGCAGCAGTATGGCCCCATCCCTCAGGTGTAATGGCAGCAGTAGCAGCGCTATGGCCCCATTAACCAGGTGTAATGGCAGCAGTAGCAGCAGTATGGCCCCATCCCTCAGGAGTAACCGCAGCAGTAACAGCACTATGGCCTCCATCCCTCAGGTGTAACTGCAGCAGAAGCAGCACTATAGCGTCCATACCTCAGGTGTAATGGCAGCAGTAGCAGCACTATGTCCTCCATCCCTCAGGTGTAATGGCAACAGTAGCAGCACTATGGCCTCTATCCCTAAGGTGTAATAGCAGCAGTAGCAGCACTATGGCCCCATCCCTCATGTGTAACCACAGCAGTAGCAGCACTATGGCCCCATCCCTCAGGTGTAATGGCAGCAGTAGCAGCAATATGGCCCAATCCCTGGGGTGTAACCACAGCAGTAGCAGCAGTATGGCCCCATCCCTCAGGTGTAACTGCAGCAGTAGCAGCAGTATGGCACCGTCCCTCAGGTGTAATGGCAGCAGTAGCAGCATTATGGCCTCCATCCCTCAGGTGTAAATGGCAGCAGTAGCAGCACTATGGCCCCATCCCTCAGGTGTAACTGCAGCAGTAGAAGCACTACAGCCTCCATCCCTCAGGTGTAATGGCAGCAGTACCAGCACTGTGGCCTTCATCCCTCAGGTGTAATGGCAGCAGTAGCAGCACTATGGCCCCATTCCTCAGGTGTAAATGGCAGCAGAAGCAGCACTATGGCCCCATCCCTCAGATGTAACTGCAGCAGTAGAAGCACTACAGCCTCCATCCCTCAGGTGTAATGGCAGCAGTAGCAGCACTATGGCCTTCATCCCTCAGGTGTAATGGCAGCAGTAGCAGCACTATGGCCCCATCCCCAGGTGTAATGGCAGCAGTAGCAGCATTGCGTCTCATTCCCTGGGGTGTAATGGCAGTACTAGCACCACTATGGCCGTATCCCCAGAGGTGATAGCAGCATCACTATGGCCCCTAACCCTCTCAGAGGTAATAGGCAGCACTGGTGGACCCCATCCCTCAGAGGTGATAGCAGCAACACTATGGCATCATACCTCAGAGGTGATAGCACCAGCACTATGGACCCCATCCCTCAGAGGTGATAGCAGAAGCACTATGGACCTCTCCCTCAGAGGTGATAGCAGCAGCACTATGGCCCCATACCTCAGAGGTGATAGCAGCAGCACTATGGACCCCATCCCTCAGAGGTGATAGCAGCAGCACTATGGCCCCATACCTCAGAGGTGATAGCAGCAGCACTATGGACCCCATCCCTCAGAGGTAATAGCTGCAGCACTATGGCCCCATCCCTCAAGGGTGACGGCAGCAGCAGCAGCACTATGGTCCCAGCCCTCAAGGGTGATGGCAGCAGCAGCGGCACTATGGACCCCATCCCTCAGAGGTGATAGCGCAGCACCATGGCCCCATACCTCAGAGGTGATAGCAGCAGCACTGCGGGCCTTTCACTCAGGTGTGACAACAGTAAAATTATGTCTACCATACCTCAGGTGTGACAGCAGCAGCCCCATGGCCCCATCACCAGGTGTGACAGCAGCAGTACTATGACCCCCATCCCTCAGGTGTGACAGCAGTAAAATTATGTCTTCCATCCCTCAGGTGAGGCAGCAGCAGCACTGTGGCCCCATCCCTCAGGTGTGACAATAGCAATAGAAGCACTATGGCCCCCATCCCTCAGAGGTGATAGCAGCAGCACTATGGCTCCATCACTCAGGTGTGACTGCAGCAGCACTATAGCCCCTTCCTTCAGGTGTGACAGAAGCAGTACTATGGCCTCATCCCTCAGGTGAGACTGCAGCATTAGCAGCACTATGGCCTCCATCCCTCAGGTGTAATGGCAGCAGTAGCAGCACTATGGCCTTCATCCCTCAGGAGTGATGGCAGCAGCACTATGGACCCATCCCTCAGGTGTAACCGCAGCAGTAGTAGCACTATGGCCCCATCCCTCAGGTGTAATGGCAGCAGTAGCAACACTATGGCGTCCATCCCTCAGGTGAACCGCAGCAGCAGCAGCACTATGGCCTCGATCCCTCAGGTGTAATGGCAGCAGTAGCAGCACTATGGCCTCCATCCCTCAGGTGTATTGGCAGCAGTAGCAGCACTATGGCCCCATCCTTCAGGTGTAATGGCAGCAGTAGCAGCACTATGGGGTCCATCCCTCAGGTGTCGTGGCAGCAGTAGCAGCACCATGGCCTCCATCCCTCAGGTGTAATGGCAACAGTGGCAGCGCTATGGCGTCCATCCCTCAGGAGTGATGGCAGCAGTTCTATGGACCCATCCCTCGGTGTGTAACAGCGGCAGTAGCTATGGCTCCATTCCTCAGGTGTAATGGCAGCAGTAGCAACACTATGGCGTCCATCCATCGGGTAAACGCAGCAGTAGCAGCACTATGGCTTCCATCCCTCAGGTGTAAATGGCAGCAGTAGCAGCACTATGGCCTCCATCCCTCAGGTGCATTAAGGCAGTAGCAGCACTATGGCCCGATCCTTCAGGTGTGTAAAGGCAGCAGTAGCAGCACTATGGGTTCCATCCTCCAGGTGTAATGGCAGCAGTAGCAGCACTATGGCCTCCATCCCTCCCGTTGTAATGGCAGCAGTGGCGGCGGCACTGTGGCATCCATCCCTCAGGTGTAATGGCAGCAATAGCAGCACTCCAGGACTCCATCCCTCAGGTGTAATGGCAGCAGTAGCAGCACCATGGCCTCCATCCCTCTGGTGTAATGGCAGCAGTAGCAGCACCATTGCCCCAACCCTCATGTGTAATGGCAGCAGCAGCAGCACTATGGCCTCCATCCCTCAGGTGTAATGGCAGCAGTAGCAGCACTATGGCCCCATCCTTCCGGTGTAACCACAGCAGTAACAGCACTATGGCCCCATCCCTCAGGTGTAACAGCAGTAGCAGTACTATGATGTCCATCCCTCAGGTGTAATGGCAGCAGTAGCAGCACTATGGCCTCCATCCCTCAGGTGTAATGGCAGCAGGAGCAGCACTATGGCCTCCATCCCTCAGCTGTAATGGCAGCAGAGGCAGCACTATGGCGTCCATCCCTCAGGTGTAATGGCAGCAATAGCAGCACTATGGCCTCCATCCCTCAGGTGTAATGGCAGCAGAGGCAGCACTATGGCGCCATCCCTCAGGTGTAATGGCAGCAATAGCAGCACTATGACCTCCATCCCTCAGGTGTAATGGCAGCAGTAGCAGCACTATGGCCACATCCATCAGGTGTAATGGCAGCACTAGCAGCACTATGGTGTCCATCCCTCAGGTGTAATGGCAGCAGTAGCAGCACTTTGGCCTCCATCCCTCAGGTGTAACGGCAGCAGTAGCAGCTCTGTGGCCTCCATCCCTCAGGTGTAATGGCAGCAGTAGCAGCACTATGGCCTCCATCCCTTATGTGTAATGGCAGCAGTAGCAGCACTATGCCCCCCATCCCTCAGAGGTGATAGCAGCAGCACTATAGCTCCATCACTCAGGTGTGACTGCAGCAGCACTATAGCCCCTTCCTTCAGGTGTGACAGCAGCAGTACCATGGCCCCCATCCCTCAGGTGTGACAGCAGTAAAATTATGTCTTCCATCCTTCAGGTGTGACAGCAGCAGCCCTATGGCCCCATCCCTCAGGTGTGACTGAAGCATTAGCAGCACTATGGCTTCCATCTCTCAGGTATAACGGCAGCAGTAGCAGCACTATGGCCTTCATCCCTCAGGAGTGATGGCAGCAGCACTATGGACCCATCCCTCAGGTGTAACCGCAGCAGTAGTAGCACTATGGCCGCATCCCTTAGGTGTAATGGCAGCAGTAGCAGCACTATGGCATCTATCCCTCAGGTGTAACCTCAGTGGTAGCAGCACTATGGCCCAATCCCTCAGGTGTATTGGCAGCAGTAGCAACACTATGGCCTCCATCCATCAGGTGTAATGGCAGCAGTAGCAGCAGTATGGCCCCATCCCTCAGGTGTAATGGCAGCAGTAGCAGCGCTATGGCCCCATTAACCAGGTGTAATGGCAGCAGTAGCAGCAGTATGGCCCCATCCCTCAGGAGTAACCGCAGCAGTAACAGCACTATGGCCTCCATCCCTCAGGTGTAACTGCAGCAGTAGCAGCACTATAGCGTCCATACCTCAGGTGTAATGGCAGCAGTAGCAGCACTATGTCCTCCATCCCTCACGTGTAATGGCAACAGTAGCAGCACTATGGCCTCCATCCCTCAAGTGGAATGGCAGCAGTAACAGCACTATGGCCTCAATCCATAAGGTGTAATAGCAGCAGTAGCAGCACTATGGCCCCACCCCTCATGTGTAACCACAGCAGTAGCAGCACTATGGCCCCATCCCTCAGGTGTAATGGCAGCAGTAGCAGCACTATGGCCTCCATCCCTCAGGTGTAATGGCAGCAGTAGCAGCACTATGGCCTCCATCCCTCAGGTGTAATGGCAGCAGTAGCAGCATTATGGCCCTATCCCTCAGGTGTAATGGCAACAGTAGCAACACTATGGCTTCAATCCCTCAGGTGTAATGGTAGCAGTAGCAGCACTATGGCCCCATCCCTCAAGGGAGATAGCAGCAGCAGCACTGTGTCCCACATCCCATATGTCTGTCAGCAGCAGAAGCAGCACTATGGCCCCATTCCTCAGGTGTGACAGTAGTATTAGCAGCACTATGGCCCCATCCCTCAGAGGTGATATCAGCAACACTATAGCCTCCATCCCTCAGCTTTGATGGCAGCAGTACTATTGCCCATTCCTCAGGTGTGACAGCAGCATTACTATAGCTTCCATACCTCTAGTCTGATGGCAGCAGTACTAAGGCCTCATCCCTTAAGGGTGACGTCAGCAGCTGCACTGTGGCCCACATCCCTTGGGCGTGATAGCAGCATTAGCAGTACTGTGGCCACTTCCCTCAGGTGTGATGGCAGCTTTAGCAGCACTATGGCCTCCATCCCTCAGGTGTAATGGCAGCAGTAGCAGCACTATGGCCTCCATCCCTCAGGTGTAATGGCAGCAGCAGCACTATGGCCTCCATCCCTCAGGTGTAATGGCAGCAGTAGCAGCACTATGGCCCCATCCCTCGGGTGTAACGGCAGCAGTAGCAGCAGTATGGCCCCATCCCTCAGGTGTGATGGTAGCAGTAGCAGCACTATGGCCCCATCCCTCAAGGGTGATAGCAGCAGCAGCACTGTGTCCCACATCCCACATGTCTGACAGCTGCAGAAGCAGCACTATGGCCCCATTCCTCAGGTGTGACAGTAGCATTAGCAGCACTATGGCCCCATCCCTCATGTCTGATGGCAGTGGTAGCAGCACTATTGCCCTCATCCCTCAGAGGTGATAGCAGCAACACTATAGCCTCCATCCCTCAGCTTTGATGGCAGCAGTACTATGGCCCCATTCCTCAGGTGTGACAGCAGCATTACTATAGCCTCCATCCCCTCTAGTCTGATGGCAGCAGTACTAAGGCCTCATCCCTTAAGGGTGACGTCAGCAGCAGCACTGTGGCCCACATCCCTTGGGCGTGATGGCAGCATTAGCAGTACTGTGGCCACTTCCCTCAGGTGTGATGGCAGCATTAGCAGCACTATGGCCTCCATCCCTCAGGTGTAATGGCAGCAGTAGCAGCACTATGGCCTCCATCCCTCAGGAGTGATGGCAGCAGCAGCACTATGGCCCCATCCCTCAGGTGTAACCACAGCAGTAGCAGCAGTATGGTCCCATCCCTCAGGTGTAATGGCAGCAGTAGCAGCACTATGGCCCCATCCCTCAAGGGTGATAGCAGCAGCAGCACTGTGTCCCACATCCCACATGTCTGACAGCTGCAGAAGCAGCACTATGGCCCCATTCCTCAGGTGTGACAGTAGCAGTAGCAGCACTATGGCCCCATCCCTCATGTTTGATGGCAGTGGTAGCAGCACTATTGCCCTCATCCCTCAGAGGTGATAGCAGCAACACTATAGCCTCCATCCCTCAGCTTTGATGGCAGCAGTACTATGGCCCCATTCCTCAGGTGTGACAGCAGCATTACTATAGCCTCCATCCCTCTAGTCTGATGGCAGCAGTACTAAGGCCTCATCCCTTAAGGGTGACGTCAGCAGCAGCACTGTGGCCCACATCCCTTGGGCGTGATGGCAGCATTAGCAGTACTGTGGCCACTTCCCTCAGGTGTGATGGCAGCATTAGCAGCACTATGGCCTCCATCCCTCAGGTGTAATGGCAGCAGTAGCAGCACTATGGCCTCCATCCCTCAGGAGTGATGGCAGCAGCAGCACTATGGCCCCATCCCCTCAGGTGTAACCACAGCAGTAGAAGCACTATAGCCTCCATCCCTCAGGTGTAATGGCAGCAGTAGCAGCTCTATGGCCTTCATCCCTCAGGTGTAATGGCAACAATAGCAACACTATGGCCTCCATCCCTCAGGTGTAATGGCAGCAGTAGCAGGACTATGGCCCCATCCCTGAGGTGTGACAGCAGGAGCACTATGGCCCCATCCCTCAAGGGTGATGGCAGCAGCACTATGGCCCCCATCCCTCAAAGGTGATAGCAGCAGCATTATGACCCCATAGCTCAGGTCTGCTGGCAGTAGTAGCAGCACTATGGCCCGCGTCCCTCAGAGGTGATAGCAGCAGCACTATGGCCCTCATCCCTCAGAGGTAATAGCAGCAGCACTATGGACCCCATCCCTCAGAGGTGATAGCAGCAACACTATGGTAACATACCACAGAGGTGATAGCACCAGCACTATGTACCCCATCCCTCAGAGGTGATAGCAGAAGCACTATGGACCTATCCCTCAGAGGTGATAGCAGCAGCACTATGGCCCCCATGCCTCAGAAGTGATAGCAGCAGCACTATGGCCCCATACCTCAGAGGTGATAGCAGCAGCACTATGGACCCCATCCCTCAGGTGTGACTGCAGCACTAGCAGCACTATGGCTTCCATCTCTCAGGTGTAACGGCAGCAGTAGCAGCACTATGGCCTTCATCCCTCAGGAGTGATTGCAGCAGCACTATGGACCATCCCTCAGGTGTAACCGCAGCAGTAGTAGCACTATGGCCGCATCCCTTAGGTGTAATTGCAGCAGTAGCAGCACTATGGCGTCCATCCCTCAGGTGTAACCTCAGTGGTAGCAGCACTATGGCCCAATCCCTCAGGTGTATTTGCAGCAGTAACAGCACTATGGCCCCATCCCTCAGGTGTAATGGCAGCAGTAGCAGCACTATGGCCTCCATCCATCAGGTGTAATGGCAACAGTAGCAGCAGTATGGCCCCATCCCTCAGGTGTAATGGCAGCAGTAGCAGCGCTAGGGCCCCATTAACCAGGTGTAATGGCAGCAGTAGCAGCAGTATGGCCCCATCCCTCAGGAGTAACCGCAGCAGTAACAGCACTATGGCCTCCATCCCTCAGGTGTAACTGCAGCAGTAGCAGCACTATAGCGTCCATACCTCGGGTGTAATGGCAGCAGTAGCAGCACTATGTCCTCCATCCCTCAGGTGTAATGGCAACAGTAGCAGCACTATGGCCCCATCCCTCAGGTGTAACCACAGCAGTAGCAGAAGTATGGCCCCATCCCTCAGGTGTAATGGCAGCAGTAGCAGCACTATGGCCCCATCCCTGGGGTGTAACCACAGCAGTAGCAGCAATATGGCCCCATCCCTCAGGTGTAGCTGCAGCAGTAGCAGCACTATGGCCCCATCCCTCAGGTGTAATGGCAGGAGTAGCAGCAATATGGCCCAATCCCTGGGGTGTAACCACAGCAGTAGCAGCAGTATGGCCCCATCCCTCAGGTGTAACTGCAGCAGTAGCAGCAGTATGGCCCCGTCCCTCAGGTCTAATGGCAGCAGTAGCAGCATTATGGCCTCCATCCCTCAGGTGTAATGGCTGCAGTAGCAGCACTATGGCCTCCATCCCTCAGGTGTAACCGCAGCAGTAGCAGCAGTATGGCCCCATCCCTCAGGTGTAACCGCAGCAGTAGCAGCAGTATGACCCCATCTCTCAGGTGTAATGGCAGCAGTTGCAGCACTATGGCCTCCATCACTCATGTGTAATGGCAGCAGTAGCAGCACTATGGCCTCCATCCCTCCGGTGTAAATGGCAGCAGTAGCAGCACTATGGCCTCATCCCTCAGGTGTAACTGCAGCAGTAGAAGCACTACAGCCTCCATCCCTCAGGTGTAATGGCAGCAGTAGCAGCACTATGGCCTTCATCCCTCAGGTGTAATGGCAGCAGTAGCAGCACTATGGCCCCATCCCTCAGGTGTAATGGCAGCAGTAACAGCTCTGAGGCCTCCATCCCTCAGGTGTAATGGCAGCAGTAGCAGCACTATGGCCTCCATCCCTTATGTGTAATGGCAGCAGTAGCAGCACTATGGCCCCCATCCCTCAGAGGTGATAGCAGCAGCACTATGGCTCCATCACTCAGGTGTGACTGCAGCAGCACTATAGCCCCTTCCTTCAGGTGTGACAGCAGCAGTACTATGGCCCCCATCCCTCAGGTGTGACAGCAGTAAAATTATGTCTGCCATCCTTCAGGTGTGACAGCAGCAGCCCTATGGCCGCATCCCTCAGGTGTGACTGCAGCACTAGCAGCACTATGGCTTCCATCTCTCAGGTGTAATGGCAGCAGTAGCAGCACTATGGCCTTCATCCCTCAGGAGTGATGGCAGCAGCACTATGGACCCATCCCTCAGGTGTAACAGCCGCAATAGTAGCACTATGGCCACATCCCTTAGGTGTAATGGCAGCAGTAGCAGCACTATGGCGTCCATCCCTCAGGTGTAACCTCAGTGGTAGCAGCACTATGGCCCAATCCCTCAGGTGTATTGGCAGCAGTAACAGCACTATGGCCCCATCCCTCAGGTGTAATGGCAGCAGTAGCAGCACCATGGCCTCCATCCCTCAGGTGTAATGCCAGCAGTAACAGCAGTATGGCCCCATCCCTCCAGGGTGTAATGGCAGCAGTGGCAGGCGCTATGGCCATATTAACTGAGTGTAATGGCAGCAGTAGCAAAGTATGGCCCCATCCTCAGGAATGGCATAGCAGTAACAGCACTATGGCCTCATCCCTCAGGTGTAACTGCAGCTAGCAGCACTATAGCGTCCATACCTCAGGTGTAATGGCAGCAGTAGCAGCACTATGTCCTCCATCCCTCAGGTGTAATGGCAACAGTAGCAGCACTATGGCCTCCATCCCTCAGGTGGAATGGCAGCAGTAGCAGCACTATGGCCTCTATCCCTAAGGTGTAATAGCAGCAGTAGCAGCACTAAGGCCCCATTCCTCATGTGCCAACCACAGCAGTAGCGACACTATGGCCCCATCCCTCCAGGTGTAATGGCAGCAGTAGCACATGGCCCAATCCTGGGGTGTAACCACAGCAGTAGCAGCAGCATGGCCCCATCCTCAGGTGTAACGCGGCAGTAGCAGCAGTATGGCTCAAGCCCTCGGGTGTAATGGCAGCAGTAGCAGCACTATGGCCTCCATCCCTCAGGTGTAATGGCAGCAGTAGCAGCACTATGGCCTCCATCCCTCAGGTGTAATGGCAGCAGTAGCAGCACTATGGCCCCATCCCTCAGGTGTAATGGCAGCAGTTGCAGCACCATGGCCCCATCCCTCGGGTGTAACGGCAGCAGAAGCAGCACTATAGCCCCATCCCTCAGGTGTAACGGCAGCAGTAGCAGCACTACGGCCAAATCCCTCAGGTGTAACCGCAGCAGTAGCAGCAGTATGGCCCCAACTCTCAGGTGTAATGGCAGCAGTAGCAGCACTACGGCCTCCATCCCTCAGGTGTAATGGCAGCAGTAGCAGCACTATGGCCTCCATCCCTCAGGTGTAATGGCAGCAGTAGCAGCACTATGGCCCCATCCCTCCAGGTGCCGCGGCAACATGCGCAGCACTATGGCCCCATCCTCGGGTGCACGGCAGCAGTAGCAGCACGGCCCCATCCCTCGGGTGTAACGGCAGCAGTAGCGGCACTATGGCCCCATCCCTCAGGTGTAACGGCAGCAGTAGCAGCACTATGGCCCCATCCCTCGGGTGTAATGGCAGCAGTAGCAGCACTATGGCCCCATCCCTCAAGGGTGATAGCAGCAGCAGCACTGTGTCCCACATTCCACATGTCTGACAGCTGCAGAAGCAGCACTATAGCCCCATTCCTCAGGTGTCACAGTAGCATTAGCAGCACTATGACCCCATCCCTCATGTATGATGGCAGTGGTAGCAGCACTATTGCCCTCATCCCTCAGAGGTGATAGCAGCAACACTATAGCCTCCATCCCTCAGCTTTGATGGCAGCAGTACTATGGCCCCATCCTCAGGTATGACAGCAGCATTACTATAGCCTCCATCCTCTAATCTGATGGCAGCAGTACTAAGGCCTCATCCCTCAAAGGTGACGTCAGCAGCACACCTGGCCCACATCTTGGGCGTGATGGCAGCATTAGCAGTACTGTGGCCACTTCCCTCAGGTGTGATGGCAGCATTAGCGGCACTATGGCCTCCATCCCTCAGGTGTAATGGCAGCAGTAGCAGCACTATGGCCTCCATCCCTCAGGAGTGATGGCAGCAGCAGCACTATGGCCCCATCCCTCAGGTGTAACCACAGCAGTAGCAGAAGTATGGCCCCATCCCTCAGGTGTAATGGCAGCAGTAGCAGCACTATGGCCCAATCCCTGGGGTGTAACCACAGCAGTAGCAGCATATGGCCCCATCCCTCAGGTGTAGCTGCAGCAGTAGCAGCACTATGGCCCCATCCCTCAGGTGTAATGGCAGCAGAACGGCACATATGGGCCCCTCATCCCTCGGGTGTAACAGCAGCAGTAGCAGCACTATGGCCCCATCCCTCAGGTGTAATGGCAGCAGTAGCAGCAATATGGCCCCATCCCTCGGGTGTAACTACAGCAGTAGCAGCACTATGGTCCCATCCCTCAGGTGTAACTACAGCAGTAGAAGCACTATAGCCTCATCCTCAGGTGTAACCACAGATAGAACACTATGGCCTCCATCCTCAGGTGTAAATGGCAGCAGTAGCAGCACTATGCACATCCCTCAGGTGTAACTGCAGCAGTAAACATATAGCCTCCATCCCTCAGGTGTAATGGCAGCAGTAGCAGCACTGGCCTCATCCCTCAGGTGTAATGGCAACAATAGCAACACTATGGCCTCCATCCTCTGGAACAGCAGCAGTAGCAGGACGATGGCCCCATCCTGAGGTGCCAGCAGAAACACCATGGCCCCATCCCCAAGGGTGATGGCAGCACTATGCCCCCATCCCCGGTGACAGCAGCAGCACATGACCACACCTCAGGTCTCTGCAGTAGTAGCAGCACTATGCCCCACATCCCCAGAGGTGATAGCAGCAGCACTAGGCCCCCATCCTCAGGGGAACAACAGCAGCACTATGGACCCCATCCCTCAGGTGATAGCAGCACACTATGGCATCATACCACAGGGTGATAGCACCAGCACTATGTACCCATCCCCAGAATCAGAAGCACTATGGACCTATCCCTCAGAAGTGATAGCAGCACCACCGCCCCCATGCCCCAGAAGTGATAGCAGCACCATAACCCAACACCAGGGTGATAGCAGCAGCACTATGGACCCCATCCCTCAGGTGTGACTGCAGCACTAGCAGCACCACAGCCCATCTCTCAGTAAGCAGCAGCAGCAGCACTATGCCTCATCCTCAGGGAGATTGCAGCACTGGACCCATCCTCAGTGTAACCCCAGGTAGCAACACTATGGCCCCAATCCTCTGGTGTTTTTGCAGCAATAACAGCACTAGCCCCATCCTCAGGTAATGGCAACAGTAGCAGCAGCATAGCCCCATCCCTCAGGTGTAAATGGCAGCAGCAGCGCCGGCGGCCCTCACTAACCAGGTGTAATGTGGCAGCAGTAGCAGCAGTATGGCCCCATCCTCAGGAGTAACCGCAGCAGTAACAGCACGGCTCATCCTCGGTGTAACCGCAGCAGAAGCAGCACTATAAAGGCCATACCTCAGTAATAGCGAGTAGCAGCACTAAAACCTCCATCCAGTAATGGCAACAGCAGCAGCACCATGGCCTCTATCCCTAACGTGTAACAGCAGCAGCAGGCACCATGTGCCCCATCCCCTCATGAATAACCCAGCAGTAGCAGCACATGGCCCATCCTCAGGTGTAACAGCAGTAGCAGCAATATGGCCCAATCCCGGGGGTAACCAAGAGAGCAACAGCATGGCCCCATCCTCAGGTGTAACTGCAGCAGTAGCAGCAGTATGGCAACGCCCTCAGGTATAATGCAGCAGCGGACGGCCCCATCCTCAGGTGTAATGGCAGCAGTAGCAGCACTGGGGCCCATCCCCCAGGTGTAACTGCAGCAGGAGAAGCACAGACCCATCCCCAGGTGTAATGGCAGCAGCAACACTGTAGCTTCATCCCTCAGGTGTAATGGCAGCAGTAGCAGCCTATGGCCCCATTCCTCAGGTGTAAATGGCAGCAGAAGCAGCACTATGGCCCCATCCCTCAGATGTAACTGCAGCAGTAGAAGCACTACAGCCTCCATCCCTCAGGTGTAATGGCAGCAGTAGCAGCACTATGGCCTTCATCCCTCAGGTGTAATGGCAGCAGTAGCAGCACTATGGCCCCATCCCTCAGGTGTAATGGCAGCAGTAGCAGCATTATGGCCCCATTCCTCAGGTGTAATGGCAGTACTAGCACCACTATGGCCCGCATCCCTCAGAGGTGATAGCAGCATCACTATGGCCCTAACCCTCAGAGGTAATAGCAGCAGCACTATGGACCCCATCCCTCAGAGGTGATAGCAGCAACACTATGGCATCATACCTCAGAGGTGATAGCACCAGCACTATGGACCCCATCCCTCAGAGGTGATAGCAGAAGCACTATGGACCTCTCCCTCAGAGGTGATAGCAGCAGCACTATGGCCCCATACCTCAGAGGTGATAGCAGCAGCACTATGGACCCCATCCCTCAGAGGTGATAGCAGCAGCACTATGGCCCCATACCTCAGAGGTGATAGCAGCAGCACTATGGACCCCATCCCTCAGAGGTAATAGCTGCAGCACTATGGCCCCATCCCTCAAGGGTGGCGGCAGCAGCAGCACTATGGTCCCAGCCCTCAGAGGGTGATGCAGCAGCAGCACTATGGACCCCATCCCTCAGAGGTGATAGCAGCAGCACTATGGCCCCATACCTCAGAGGGTGATAGCAGCAGCACTACTGCCTTTCCTCAGGTGTGACAACAGTCAAATTATGTCTAACCATACCTCAGGTGTGACAGCAGCAGCCCATGGCGGCCCCATCACCAGGTGTGACAGCAGTGGTACTATGACCCCCATCCTCAGGTGTGACAGCAGTAAAATTATGTCTTCCAACCCTCAGGTGGCAGCAGCAGCACTGTGGCCCCATCCCTCAGGTGTGACAATAGCAATAGAAGCACTATGGCCCCCATCCTCAGAGGTGATAGCAGCAGCACATGGCTCCATCACTCAGGTGTGACTGCAGCAGCACTATAGCCCCTTCCTTCAGGTGTGACAGAAGCAGTACTATGGCCTCATCCCTCAGGTGAGACTGCAGCATTAGCAGCACTATGGCCTCCATCCCTCAGGTGTAATGGCAGCAGTAGCAGCACTATGGCCTTCATCCCTCAGGAGTGATGGCAGCAGCACTATGGACCCATCCCTCAGGTGTAACCGCAGCAGTAGTAGCACTATGGCCCCATCCCTCAGGTGTAATGGCAGCAGTAGCAACACTATGGCGTCCATCCCTCAGGTGAACCGCAGCAGTAGCAGCACTATGGCCTAGATCCCTCAGGTGCAATGGCAGCAGTAGCAGCACTATGACCTCTATCCCTCAGGTGTATTGGCAGCAGTAGCAGCACTATGGCCCCATCCTTCAGGTGTAATGGCAGCAGTAGCAGCACTATGGGGTCCATCCCTCAGGTGTCGTGGCAGCAGTAGCAGCACTATGGCCTCCATCCCTCAGGTGTAATGGCAACAGTGGCAGCACTATGGCGTCCATCCCTCAGGAGTGATGGCAGCAGCACTATGGACCCATCCCTCAGGTGTAACCGCAGCAGTAGTAGCACTATGGCTCCATCCCTCAGGTGTAATGGCAGCAGTAGCAACACTATGGCGTCCATCCATCAGGTGTAAACGCAGCAGTAGCAGCACTATGGCCTCCATCCCTCAGGTGTAATGGCAGCAGTAGCAGCACTATGGCCCGATCCTTCAGGTGTAAAGGCAGCAGTAGCAGCACTATGGGTTCCATCCCTCAGGTGTAATGGCAGCAGTAGCAGCACTATGGCCTCCATCCCTCCGGTGTAATGGCAGCAGTGGCAGCACTATGGCATCCATCCCTCAGGTGTAATGGCAGCAATAGCAGCACTATGACCTCCATCCCTCAGGTGTAATGGCAGCAGTAGCAGCACTATGGCCTCCATCCCTCTGGTGTAATGGCAGCAGTAGCAGCACTATTGCCTCCAACCCTCATGTGTAATGGCAGCAGCAGCAGCACTATGGCCTCCATCCCTCAGGTGTAATGGCAGCAGTAGCAGCACTATGGCCCCATCCTTCCGGTGTAACCACAGCAGTAACAGCACTATGGCCCCATCCCTCAGGTGTAACAGCAGCAGTAGCAGTACTATGATGTCCATCCCTCAGGTGTAATGGCAGCAGTAGCAGCACTATGGCCTCCATCCCTCAGGTGTAATGGCAGCAGGAGCAGCACTATGGCCTCCATCCCTCAGCTGTAATGGCAGCAGAGGCAGCACTATGGCCTCCATCCCTCAGGTGTAATGGCAGCAATAGCAGCACTATGGCCTCCATCCCTCAGGTGTAATGGCAGCAGAGGCAGCACTATGCGTCCATCCTCAGGTGTAATGGCAGCAATAGCAGCACTATGACCTCCATCCCTCAGGTGTAATGGCAGCAGTAGCAGCACTATGGCCACATCCATCAGGTGTAATGGCAGCACTAGCAGCACTATGGTGTCCATCCCTCAGGTGTAATGGCAGCAGTAGCAGCACTTGGCCTCCATCCCTCAGGTGTAACGGCAGCAGTAGCAGCTCTGTGGCCTCCATCCCTCAGGTGTAATGGCAGCAGTAGCAGCACTATGGCCTCCATCCCTTATGTGTAATGGCAGCAGTAGCAGCACTATGCCCCCCATCCCTCAGAGGTGATAGCAGCAGCACTATAGCTCCATCACTCAGGTGTGACTGCAGCAGCACTATAGCCCCTTCCTTCAGGTGTGACAGCAGCAGTACCATGGCCCCCATCCCTCAGGTGTGACAGCAGTAAAATTATGTCTTCCATCCTTCAGGTGTGACAGCAGCAGCCCTATGGCCTCATCCCTCAGGTGTGACTGAAGCATACAGCACCATGGCTCCATCTCTCAGGTATAACGGCAGCAGTAGCAGCACTATGGCCTTCATCCTCAGGAGTGATGGCAGCAGACTATGGACCCATCCCTCAGGTGTAACCGCAGCAGTAGTAGCACTATGGCCGCATCCCTTAGGTGTAATGGCAGCAGTAGCAGCACTATGGCATCTATCCCTCAGGTGTAACCTCAGTGGTAGCAGCACTATGGCCCAATCCCTCAGGTGTATTGGCAGCAGTAGCAACACTATGGCCTCCATCCATCAGGTGTAATGGCAGCAGTAGCAGCAGTATGGCCCCATCCCTCAGGTGTAATGGCAGCAGTAGCAGCGCTATGGCCCCATTAACCAGGTGTAATGGCAGCAGTAGCAGCAGTATGGCCCCATCCCTCAGGAGTAACCGCAGCAGTAACAGCACTATGGCCTCCATCCCTCAGGTGTAACTGCAGCAGTAGCAGCACTATAGCGTCCATACCTCAGGTGTAATGGCAGCAGTAGCAGCCCTATGTCCTCCATCCCTCACGTGTAATGGCAACAGTAGCAGCACTATGGCCTCCATCCCTCAAGTGGAATGGCAGCAGTAACAGCACTATGGCCTCAATCCATAAGGTGTAATAGCAGCAGTAGCAGCACTATGGCCCCACCCCTCATGTGTAACCACAGCAGTAGCAGCACTATGGCCCCATCCCTCAGGTGTAATGGCAGCAGTAGCAGCACTATGGCCTCCATCCCTCAGGTGTAATGGCAGCAGTAGCAGCACTATGGCCTCCATCCCTCAGGTGTAATGGCAGCAGTAGCAGCATTATGGCCCTATCCCTCAGGTGTAATGGCAACAGTAGCAACACTATGGCTTCAATCCCTCAGGTGTAATGGTAGCAGTAGCAGCACTATGGCCCCATCCCTCAAGGGAGATAGCAGCAGCAGCACTGTGTCCCACATCCCACATGTCTGTCAGCAGCAGAAGCAGCACTATGGCCCCATTCCTCAGGTGTGACAGTAGTATTAGCAGCACTATGGCCCCATCCCTCAGAGGTGATATCAGCAACACTATAGCCTCCATCCCTCAGCTTTGATGGCAGCAGTACTATTGCCCCATTCCTCAGGTGTGACAGCAGCATTACTATAGCTTCCATACCTCTAGTCTGATGGCAGCAGTACTAAGGCCTCATCCCTTAAGGGTGACGTCAGCAGCTGCACTGTGGCCCACATCCCTTGGGCGTGATAGCAGCATTAGCAGTACTGTGGCCACTTCCCTCAGGTGTGATGGCAGCTTTAGCAGCACTATGGCCTCCATCCCTCAGGTGTAATGGCAGCAGTAGCAGCACTATGGCCTCCATCCCTCAGGTGTAATGGCAGCAGCAGCACTATGGCCTCCATCCCTCAGGTGTAATGGCAGTAGCAGCACTATGGCCCCATCCCTCCGGTGTAACGGCAGCAGTAGCAGCACTATGGCCCCATCCCTCAGGTGTGATGGCAGCAGTAGCAGCACTATGGCCCCATCCCTCAAGGGTGATAGCAGCAGCAGCACTGTGTCCCACATCCCACATGTCTGACAGCTGCAGAAGCAGCACTATGGCCCCATTCCTCAGGTGTGACAGTAGCATTAGCAGCACTATGGCCCCATCCCTCATGTCTGATGGCAGTGGTAGCAGCACTATTGCCCTCATCCCTCAGAGGTGATAGCAGCAACACTATAGCCTCCATCCCCCCTCCTGACAATATTTTCTACTTTAGAGAGTCGATCTTCATTTATCCATATTCGACCTCTTTCCAAGGGATGCAGGACTTCTCTCTCTATCTATCCAGGGTGAGAAATTCCTATACCTTAGGTGCCCCAGGGCAGGCACTATTATGTCAGGACACCTAGTACTGTTTAGTGCCTGACCAGTTGGGAACCTAAGGTAATTGTGTGGAGCTCCGCTTTTAATATCTGCCCTGCTTTAATTTATGCTTGGTCGCCTTTTTTTTTTTTTTTTTACCCACCGATGCAATGTCAATTCAGGGGTGGTGGGGGCCGGAGGAGTGAGCGCAGATGCAGTGCTGACACTCTGACTTAGTCATGAGATGTCCCGGAAGTGGTGTCAGCTGAGAGGTTCCTTTGGGAGAGATAATAAGCAGTCTGAAGTTCCCCCTTCTTAGACTGGCATCTGCTACATCCATTCAATTCAATTCAATTAATCTTTATTTTTAGAAGGCGCTTTTCTTAAAATCAAAGCGCCTGTACAAATTCACAAAACAATAAATACAATAAAATTAAATATAACTAATATAAATCCTTAAAAGCTATGCTAAAAAGGTGGGTTTTCAAAGCTCCCTTAAAACTAAGGACGGTCGGGCAATCTCGCACCTGACGAGGTAGAGAATTCCACAGGGTTGGTGCCATAAAACTAAACGATCTAGCACCTGATGTTTTCAAACGAACCCTGGGAATCTCTAGCAATCCCTCGTCAGTGGATCGGAGGGAGCGGGAGGGACTGTAGGAGCAAAGGAGCTCTTTCAGGTAGGTAGGTCCCAGATCATGTAGGGCTTTATAGGTCAGTAAACCGACCTTGAAGGTGATTCGCCAAAACACTGGCAGCCAGTGCAGTCCGCGAAGCACAGGCATTATATGGCTGGATCTAGAAGATCCAGTCAACAACCTGGCTGCCGCATTACTACTTCAGATTCAGAATGTGTAACAGGTCTGTCTGTCACACTGGAGGTGGGCAGGAGTAGTCAGACACCAACTGCTGACTGCAGTGAGATAGTACACCCTCCCCCATCAGTCCAGTCTGAGACGGAAGACTGCCGCAAAGCGCGCCAATCTACTGATCTCTAGCTGGAGCTAGGTCGTGACTCGTGCTGTGCAGCGCTTGGAATTGGATCGCTGATCACATTCAATCAATAACAAAAAATACCCTAAAACCTCTTTTAAGGGCTCTCACACTGTTTTGGGGTGTTAGAGGGGAACGGGGGTCTTCTTGGGTGGGAGAGTCGGGCGAGAGAGTGAAGGTCTGTATCCGGAGAGGATGCAAGGTCTCTCATTGAATGGATGAAAGCGGCAGAAAGAACAGAACAGAAATAAAGTATAATGACTCAGGAGGATCGACATTAGTGTGAAAAACGGAGGAGAACACCATCAACCTCTTGCAGCTACAGTACAGGTACTTGTTTTTTTATTGAATGAAAAAAAATGAAGTAGTCTGAGTGACAAGAAGGGGGTGGGGAAGATAACAGAGACTGACTGATTTCCAAGCACTGAAAGCTGAGCTAACCTGAGTCTTCACTCAGATACCAGTGGCACCGCATTTGGGGATCCTAGCAACTTCAATATCTGAGGCAGACAAGCAGCACTAAAGCAACTTTACTACTAAACTGCAGCAGAGTGAGGGAGGGAGTGTGTGGTCATTCCCAGTCTTTTTGCAGTCTGCAGTAGTCTTTTGTTTTCTTAATTCTGTCTAATCAGTCACACAGTCTCAGCCTTGTAGCTGAATTTTCAGGGAAAATCTGCTGTTCTGTTTGTCAATACAAATCTGGACTACACACTACCTCTCACCTGCTGCTTACCACATATATAACACCAAGTCATCAAATAGAAAAGCTCTCTGTTCCTGTATAACTTATTTGAACTGAGGATGTAGCTATTTGAAAAAGATTGTGAAGGGAGCTACTCAGCTACAATACAACTACCTACTAATTATACAGTCTCAGTCTGATTGTGTATGTGTTGTAATTTCTAATCCATTACCTTTTAGATGAAAAAGGGCAGGTATACAGTGAGGGAGCAATTTGCAGTGTTTTGAAGGCAGCATATTTTTTTTAAGTAGTTGAAAACTAATTATTCTCTGTTGCTGGGGAGTATAATCTGTTAAAAAGAAACCCCTTCTCAGTCAGCGACAGTCATTACAGAATTGAGATCTTGACCTATCTGAAGCCAAGCTAAATAATTTAATTCCAAACATCTAAAAAAAAAAAAAAAAGCTCATTAACTACTTGTTGGAGCTGTGGAAGGTAGCTGAATGTTTGGGTAAGGAGGGAGCTACAGTTACTGACTGTGTAAACTACCTAGAATATAATTATATTAAGTTCTACTCTATGCCTCTGTGTGTGCCTCTGTAAAGGTTGCAAAAAGTCCATTTAAAAGTTACATGACGTAACACTGCAAGTTTCAACTTGTGACTTGCTTGAGTTGCCTACTGAAAATCTAAATACAAGGACGGATCCATCTGTCACTCTATTAAATACAGTTTCCTAAAAGCTTTTTAACAACAAGCTACTAGTGTGGTGGAGAACCTGTAATCTAAATACAAAAGATCCCTTTCTCTTCAATAAAATCTCTTGATGCTGAAAGTTTCTTTTACAACTACTCCTTAGTTGAGGTACATGTGGGCTACTTAAAAAATTCCAAATAAAAATAATTTGTTGTGTTATTAATTAAAGGTAAAAATGTTTAGTTTATTACATTACTCTGTTGTGGGAGTCTGATACTAGGACTATCTAAATAGAAGGCTTTGCTTGAAAAAAAGATCTGTGGCTGTTAAGAGTTTTAATCAGCTGTTTTAAATTCTAAATACAAGGATCTGTGAAAGGCACTTAAATAATTCAGACAACACACAGTCAGTTTTTCTTGTTGCGTTTATTATTGACAATCACAAAATGAAATTATGTAAAAGAAAATAAAAAGGAAGGGGGGTGGCATGTAAAAATCCTCCTGGGCATGTACTTTTACTGCTTACATGCCCCTGTGGGCATGTAGTTTTTTTGCAGATTTCATGCCCTTTCTCTATCTCCCCCTGTCATTCTGTGGCCTGCCCAATGGGTCTGTCCCTTCCCCCCTTTCCACCCTAAGTTCCTCACTCCATACCCTCTTCTCTTCTCTCAGTTGGCTTTTTATTTGGTTGTTATATCTTTTCCTTTTTCTGTCCCCTGGGCTCCCTTGCGCCCCAAAAAAAAAAAAAAAAAAACACACACACACTGTCCTCCAACCTTTCTGTCCTCTGTGGCTAGGTAGAACTGAGGAGTCAGGGGTGCTGGCATTGGTTACTGGCCAGTCCACAAGTGCCACATAGTACGTCCGCCTCGTGGGTGGTACCATCCCCGACGCGGGCTCCCTGCTCCAAAAATCTTAAAGCTAAAGGCTCCCGCAAAGATCGTCTGCGTCCGGCATAGACCCACCAGTCATGAAGTTTGAAGATATTCAGGAAGGTCAAGAATTAGAGTAAGTACGTAATTTTCATTTTTTGTTTGCATTCCTCCCGTCCCATTAATACAGAGAGTATTACTGAAACTACAGATAGAGAGAGGGTAACCCTCATCATCATTATACATCAGTGGCCTTGACATATATGGTATCCCCTACTGCAACAGCCAGCAGTAGAGCCTCCTGCTCCTTTGCCTCTGTGCAGAGGCCTGTTGTCACAGGACAAGGGGGCCCTGGTCCATCCAGGCCTAAAGTCCCTGCATCTGCATACATGGCTTCTGAAGACGTGGCCATGGTATGGTATGGGGTGTCCCCAAAAGTAGCTGATATACTGGTTGCAGCCAGAAAGCTTTCCACCAAACAGACGTACGTACTCTTTAAAGTGGAAGCATTTCACTTTGTGGCTACTTAATACTTGTATTGTCAATATGATGTTGGAGTAATTGCTGTCACTGTCAGACTCAGGTCTACAGCATTCCTCACTGAAGGTGAATCTGACAGCTATTTCAGCTTTACCTGCCCCTGTTGATGGGCTTATGGTAGCTCAATTAGAGGTCTCCCGTACCTTTTTGAGAGGTTCTCTGCATATGAAACTTTCCATTCACAATCCACTCTCTCCCCCCCCATGGGACTTCAGTTACATGCTTGAGAAACTTCCTTTGGCTCCATTTGAACCAGACAGGAATTGTGGTCTACTCTTTCTTTCATGGAAAGCGTTATTGTTACAGTTTCTTCGGCTCGAACCTCCTTATTTGGTTTTCCATAAAGATTGAGAGTCTTACATGCTAATCGATGGTTTTTGCCAGAGGTGGTGTCTTGGCCTGCCTGGTGGAGCTGAGGGATGAGGCGCTGGGGCACGCCGTGTGACCTGATTCAGGAACAGACTTTGGGGCAAGGAAGGGGAGGATGGAGCATCCACCCATGTCCTCTCTGGGTGGGTAAAGGTTGGCCGCTTCCGCAGCGGCACCCGATGGAAGTCAGGGCACTACAGGTGTAGCGACAGCAGGGGTTGGAGCACGGTGGATGTTGGCAACGAAGTGCACTGATATCATTGCACAACCGGCTCCAGGATGAAAAAACAGCCGGAAAATCATGTGGTGTCGTGGCGGCTGATAGCACAACACCATGCCAACGGGACCTAGAGGTGACCCCCCAAGGTATGGAGCTGGGTCCCCGTGGGGGAGACACTGTGTGTGCTAGTCTTCGTGGAGGTGAGAGTGAGTTGACCAGACCTGGTGCAGGTGCCGCAGCCGGACGACCTGCCAGCCCACTCTGCAGAGGAGGAGGTAAAATAAAAAAAAAAAAATGGTGTCTTGATTTCACTAAATCAAGCTATCCACCTTCCAATTTATTATCCTGAGTGTGCCAGACAAAGGAAGCATTGCTGCACACTTTGGATGTACAGAGAACTTGAGATGCTTTCTTTTCACACCAAGGACTGCAGAACGCTTTCAGCTTTTTGTTTTGTTCACTGCTGGGAAGGAGGGGATGTACCTGTTTCAAAACAGTGCTTGTCCAAATGGTTAGCACATTGTTTTATGTTCTGTTATAGGAAGTAAGGTAAGGAACTTTCTGGTGCAGTTCACGGTCATTGCATAAGGGGCATGGCCCCATCTGGAGCTTGCTTCAGAATTGTCTTTGCGGCTGATATTTGTGCTGCAGCCACGTAGCGTACCATCCACACCTTCACTAAACATTGCTGTCTGGACATTGTTTCTCACAGACATGCAGGCTTTGACCTTGCTGTCCTACAGGGCTTTCTGTCGTGAACAGACTGCACCAACCTCTCAGCTGGCTTTTGGCACTGCATGGGACTCGTTCCAAAGATGTGGCCTAAGGGAAGACATATCCTTGAACAAAATAGAACAGTTACGTACTTACCGTAATAGTAGATCTTAAATCTCTTCCCTCAGGCTATGCCGGCCCTCCCTCCTTCTTCCTTTTATCAGCTGTTAGGGGGATATGGCATCCAGTTCTGCATTGGTGCTTTTAATGACTGCTCTTTCCAGTGCCTTCATCTGCCTAATATCAGGGGCCGCTGGTATAATCTTCTGAGTCCCTAAAAAGAGAGTCCTCCGAGCACATTCTTCTGCGGAGAAATGAGGAGAGATGGTCTGCCCATGTTTATGTAGATGCTGACGCGTGATGTTGTTGGCGGCCCTCGGCTAGCATAAGTTTCCGTGTGGTCCTAGCGCTGATGTGGGTATAGTTCCAAAGGTGTGGCCTAAAGGAAGAGAATCTCTCAGATCTACTGCTGCAGTAAATACATAACTGTTCTTTCACAGTTCCATGCTGTAGCCACTGGTCAACATGTCCCCATCCCCTGACAGTCTGCTCATTTGTTGTTTAAGGAAACTGAACTTCAGTAAAATCCAGGGGATCCAACTACCAGCAGTCAAGTCACAGTTGAGATCAATAGCTTCCAGTTACACAGGTTCAGAATCAGAATTGGATCCCAAGCCTGTCCCTTAGAGTTCAGGTGCTTCTGCTGCTTATTCCTTAGTTTTGGTGTCCATCCATGCAGTGTCACAATCTCTCTTGCTCTGCAACTGATGGTGATGTCAGTGAGGATTAGAACCTCACTTGGGACTGTCCATCAGTGGCAGACGAACTCCTAGGGACAAAGATCCTATTTTCATGACAGTGCCTTACGCAGTAAAGAATGGAATGACTTGAAATTGAAGTTTTGGGAAATAATGGGGTCCTACTGACCCTGATTTGGATTTTTTGTCAGTGTGTTGACACTCTTAAAAGAACTATATACTGTACATATCTCTAAAAAGTCTGGAGAGTAATGAACTATATAAGAAGTGACTTGTATTCATACTAATGTTACAGGGTTATAAATGGTAACTGAAGTAACTGCTGTGGTAGTATTCCTTGGCAGTTCTGTAAGCAGAGTTCTTTGGAGGTCTCTTGTTTAAAAGGCTACATAATGCTTTTTTATGTTGAATACATGAAGGCTCATAAATAAGTGTCACTGTTTCCTTGTCCTCTGGCTACAAATGTGTGACACATGTCCAGAAACCATAGAAGATGGTCAGTCTGCGCATGAACACATTACACAGAAGAGCAACAGCTGGGGAGAGCCTGCCCCTTTTATCATAATTACAGCATGTCTCAGCAACTTAACTGCTCTCATGGGCTACGTCCTGGCATTATGCACCAGTTGTGTAGGAAAGCTCAAAAGGCTACAAGCCATATTAGCCACAAAAGGCTTTGACCAGATGCTTCATAAGCCTATGTACTAGCAGATGTTTTGGTTTGGGAGAGGTGAGCAATTACCAAATAAGTCACACGTTCATTAATCAGATAGCGCCTGTGTCTACCCTTTTATTAGAACAGCATTTGTATCACAGACAAACATTGGTTAGAATGGGATTTATGATGATCTGTGTGGTAAAGTGTACGTTCTGTAAAGGCACACACTCATGTACTACCTTTCTCCTTAAAGGGGCTGTTCTCCAACCAGCTGGCTCAGTGGTATAGTTCCTGTTCACGATGCCAGCAATGAGAGTTCAGGAACAAGTCGGGGGCTGGCCAGGAGAAGGAGGACTGAGCGTACCAGGGAACGCTCTCCTCTGGGGAAGGGAATGCAGCGTCACTTCACTCTGCTACCACCATTGGTGGGTGCACAGGTGGTTGTGCAGTAGTCCTGGTGTGGGGAGTGGAGGACTCTGCAGCTCAGACTTGCATCCTCGTTCCTTATGAGGAAAGGAGAAACTAAGGGTAAATCTCCTTTACAGCAGCAGCATGACAACTTATATGGCCAGAACAAGGTATACCCGTCCCACTGTTAGAGGAGGGAAAAAAAAAGTATTTTTGAAGAAAGGGGGTCTGTGGCTGCCAGCACAAAAAAAATCCCAGTCAGCAGCAGCTGAACTCAGTTATATACAATGGAAGGAATAATACATTTATTTATTTAAATTATTTATTGAAGAGTTTCACCAGGAAGGCACACCGAACAATAAGTCGCTTGTCTCCCAGTGCATCCTGGGGGACGGGGTAGTGGAGATTTGCAACAAGAAAAGCTTGTAACAATAAGTAACTGTACAATAGTAATAGTGACGTAGAAATACAGCATACATTTGGACAGGTGTGGCAAGTGGGCTAGAGACATGCAGAGACCATAGGTTGGAAAGCCATATGAGCCTACCCCCCATAACAGTGACAAAGAACAAATGGCAAGTACTATTGGTGATGCTAGTAAAGGAAGGCATGATGGGGGGTAATGGGTGGAAGGTGGTCACCCTTAATGCTAGTAGCCTTGGGAGGAAAACTGCAGAGTCAAAGACACTAATGGCAGAGGGAGAGGTGGACATTGCAGCCATCACAGAAACTTGGGCCACCCAGTACAATAACTGTGATGTGTCTGTACCAGTGTACAGGTTATTTCATAGGGATAGGGTGATTGGGAAAGAGGGAGTGGCACTATATGTGAAGGAAGGACTGAAGTGTGTAAGGAAGGGGAGGGGGGTAGTATGGAGTCACTTTGAATACAGATCTAGTATTCCAAGAATAGGACTATCAGAATGGGAGTGGTATACAGGCGGCCCTCTCAGATGGAGGAGTTAGAACGGGAACCAGCGGGACATATCAGGAGGACCTGCGAGAAGGGTAGTGTGGTGATTGTGGGGACTTCAACATGCCAGGAGTGGACTGGAGTACCCCAGCAACCAATAGAAGGGATCAGGTACTGCTGGATGCCTTCCAGCACAGCTTCCTGATGCAAACGGTCAGTGAACCAACCAGGTTAGGGAATACTCTTGACCTTGTGCTGGCAAATGGGGAGTTTGTGAGGGAAATTAGGGTGGAAGAACCGTTGTCAGGGAGTGACCACCACTCAGTATGGCTCATATTGATATGGGCAAGGAAGGAGTGGAATCTGGCACAAGAGTGTTGGACTTCAGGAGGGCTGACTTTGGGAGGATGAGGGAAGTGGTAAAAGGGTACCTGGCCAGAATTCAACCTAGTATGGGCATTAACCAGAGGTGGGAGCTCATAAAGCTGGGGATAGTGGAGGCAACCAGAACCTGCAGCAAGACCCAGAGAAAGAAGGCTAGGGCTAAGAAACTGAGCTGGGTGAGCAAGGAGGTCATGGAAAAGATAAGGAGGAAAAGAGCTGCCTTCAGGAGGTATAAGAAAACAGGGAGGGGGGAGGAGTACCTGAAGGAATCGAAGGAGGTGACAAGTGCAGTAAGGAGAGCCAAGGCATCTACGGAGCTCAGGCTGGCACAAGACATTAAGAAGGGGGAGAAGGACTTCTTTACTTCAGGGATAAAAGGAACTGTAAGGATTGGGAAGGAAAGGGTTAGGTGGAAGCAGGGTGCGATAAGGCAGAAGCGCTAAATGATTACTTCTGCTCAGTATTTACTAAGGAGAAGAGGGGGGTGATACCCAAGGTGAGAGGAATGGCAGAAACAGGGGAAGGGGTGACAGATGGGGAAATCATGGAGAGCAGAGTTCTGGAGGGTTTTGAAAGTACTGAGGGTGGACAAGGAACCAGGCCCAGATGGCATCCACCCCAGGGTACTGAAGTAGCTGGCAGTGGTCCCTGCGGGACCTTTGGCAGACCTATTTAATGCCTCACTACACTCAGGGTATGTACCTCAGGATTGGAGAATGTCTCATGTGGTGAACTTCTACAAGAGTGGCCCCAAGGATGAACCGGGGAACTACAGACCGGTGACCCTCACATCCATCGTGGGTAAGCTGATGGAGACTATCCCGAAGGAGAGGCTGGTGGCCCTCCTGGAGGCCAGAGGACTACAGGACAGCAAACAGCATGGCTTCATACGTGGCAGATCCTGCCAAACCAACCTGGTGGAGTTCTGTGACTGGGTAACTAGGCAATTGGACAGGGGCCATGCAGTAAATGTCCTCTATCTAGACTTCAGTAAAGCATTTGACTCGGTGCCACATGGGAGGCTGAGAAGTAAGTTAGAAGGCACAGGGGCACGTGCAAAGCTGGAGAGATGGGTAGGGAACTGACTTCAGGGAAGGCAACAGAGGGTGGTAGTGGGTGGGGAGCTCTCATCCACAAGGGTAGTGACAAGCGGTGTTTCACAGGGCTCCGTGTTGGGACCAGTGTTGTTTGGGATATTCATTGCAGACATGTCATTGGACATCAAGAGCAAGATCAGTTTGTTTGCTGATGATACCAAGATAGGAGTGGTGATGGCCAACCTAGGGGGATGTCAGGGGTTGCAGGATGATCTGGCAAAGCTGGAAACCTGGTCAGACACCTGCAACTGGGGTTTAATGCCAAAAAGTGCAAGGTGATGGATTTTGGGGTGCAGAACCCAAGGAGGAGGAGTTACCAGCTAGGGGGAGTGCAGCTAGCACAGACAGAGGAGGAGAAGGATCTGAGGGTGCTCATTACAGGGTCAATGAACAACTCGGCACAATGTAGGAAGGCAGCTGCAAAGGCCAACAAAATGCTGGGTTTTATTGCAAGGTAAATCTTGAGAGTGAGGAGGTGATTCTGCCACTGTGAGGTCATTAGTTAGGACCAGACCTGGAGTACTGCATGCACACGCATCTGTATCTGAAGAGGACATTATGGGGTGCAGGAGAGGCTACAAAGATGATCAAGGGGCTGGGGGACTTATCATATGAGAGGAGGCTGAGGGAGTTGAACTTGTACTCGCTGGAGGAGAGGAGGGACAGGGGGGACATGATTGAAACCTTTAACTACATGAAAGGAATAAACAAGACAGAGAGGGGCTGTTCAGAGTAAGGGAGGGGCACCAAGGGCCATGATATGAGACTGGAGGCAGGAAGGTTCAGGAGGGAGATGAGGAGACAGAGAGGGTGGTAGCTGGTGGAATGAGTTGCCGGCAGAAGTTCTATCCAGTAGAACATTGGACTACTTCAGAAGGGGCTGGGACAGGGCAAGGGGGAGGGTCAGTGGAGGGGAAGGGTGGAAGGGAGGGGCAGCTGTAGAATAAGGGGTGCTAGCTGCACATTCGAGCAGACTTAATCGACCACTAGGCATTTATCTGCTGGCAAATTTCGTATGTTCGTAGGTATCAGCATACAATTTGGTCAAGTATAGGATATGAACAGCATCAGAACGCAGTGTAGATATGGGGGTATATACAGTTAGTGCCATCACACAGGTAAGTAATATTGGATGTTGGCCCAGGTCAGGAGACCCAGGCTCTAGAGTAGGCAATTTGAGAGCTGAAATATGTTTTTTTTTGGGGGGGGGGGTTGTAAGAGCAAGAAATTTTGGAAGAGTAGATAAGAGATAAGAGTCCTGGACAAATAAGCGTCCAGGACTGGGGTGAATGGGCTAGGAGCACTTGCAGTTAGTGGAGTAAAAGTTATGGAAGGCATTGGAGATGGCGTGAAGTGAGGAAGAGTGTCTTATTTGAGGAGGTGGAGAGTTCCAGAGTTTGGGGAAATAGTGAGAGAAAGCAGCCTGCCCAACAGATGTGGATCTGCGGGGAGTGGAAGGGGTTCAGGTATCCTCAGATCTGAGGGAATGAACAGCGGATGGAGGGATGAACAGTGAGGAAGAGAGGTAGGAGGGGAGTGTATTGAACCAGGAATTGGAGGTGAATTTAGCGATATGGTAGAGGCAGTGGTTAGCAAGTGAGGGGAAATGGAGGGCATGGTAGAGATCACGGTAGTAAGTGGAGGTAGATGAGTCCAGAGCAAAACGGCAGAAGGAGTTGAAGAGACTGTCCAGTCTGGTTAAGGAGGACTGCGAGGCAGCGCTGCAGACTACATCGCAGTAGTCGAAAATGGGGAGTATCATCTTCTTGACCAGTTCACGCACCTTGCTGAAAGAGTAAGACCGTTCTGGTTCCTGAATAAGGTGCCGAGCTTCAGGGCATAATTTTTTTAGTATGCAGTCATCGTGGCCAGAAAAGGTAAGGTGTTGGTCTAACCAAACCCCAAGGTATCTAAAGGAGGAGGTGTCCTCCAGAGCAGTCCCGTCAAGGATGTGGAAGGATCCTGTCCCATTTGTTATGGAGAAAGTGTTTAAATGCAAGGATCTAGTCTTTCCTTTTCTATTTCTTCTCTTTCTGGTTGCGCAACCCAATTTTCCTGTGAGACCTCAGATTTGATCACTCCTACAATCTCACAGTTCTTTGCCTCTCAGTTTTCTCTTGCTGTCCGTTTTCCTTCCTTGCATATCTGCTAATATAAAAATACATGGCAATTAATTGTATGAAAATGTAACTGATGTTGAGATCCTTTTTGTTTAGAAAATATATAGTGTTAATGTTGAAATGTATGTAATTATAATTTGAAATGATTGTGAAAAGTTAATGGAAAACTCCAGAGGTTACTCAGGCAGATTTTTAAGCTTTTGCAAAAGCTGTGGGGGCCTCAGCAAGCACACTTTGTTCTAGCAGCTCCTGAAACTTACAAGGACAGGATGTTTGTTTAGAATGGGGGTTGAAAGGACAAGTTTATTTTATGATACTGCTAGTGTAAATAAATAATTTTTGGTGAATTCTACAACTGCTCCTGGTTTTCCTATGCTTCCTGACCTGTGCCTCGACGACAGAGGGCATGGACTCAAGTCTAGCTAGTCGCTGCCTAGTGCCAAAGGTCATAGAGACAGTCTTTTTGGCATTTAGAAAAAGTTGATGTGAGCTAAGCCAGCACTGGACATAACAGGGTGTGGGTAGTTATATGAAAAACGCACGCCAAGGTGTGTTCTGTGGCTTGAGGCGGTCATTCCTGAGTGCCTTCAGCATCTGTAAGTATGGTTATCACATAACTACCTACACCCCGGCTTGTCTCATTACGCTTATAAAACCTTAAAACAAAAAAGGGGAAGCAAGCAGTTGAGCACAGTCCACCATAGTAATCCCATCCACAAACCAAAAGCCAAGAGGCAGGAATCAATCAAAAAGATATTTCATGTCCAGAATTACAAGGCAAAAAATAAAAATAACGAAGTGCCGCAAAGATGTGTGACCCCACTCACAAGGCCCGACCGGTTTCGTGCATGTGTGCTTCCTCAGGCCAACTTTTTTTTAATTGAAAAATGGTGTGTCTGAGGACATGGATATGATTCACTTAGCCACACTTCTGGCATTCTCCCTTTAAGAGTTGATTTGCTGAACGGTCTTTAAGAGAAGCTCCTCCCCACCACAAGGGTGGTATATCCCTCGACTCCACCCCTTAATGACAGATCTTCCTTTCTGTTGGAAGAGTCAGGTCTCCTCCTTCGCAGCTCTGTGCGTGGTGTAGGCCCAAACCTTTTGTAGTGCGCCATTTGGCTAACTTTGTTCAGGCTTCTTTCCAATTTATATTTTAGATATATTCCTTTGTTCCGTTCTTGTCTCCGACATATGCAGTGGACTGCTGTGGCTTCAAGCACTACATCCAGTGCAGTCATAAAAATTTCACAGACTGATCTGCATGTGTTGTGGATTTACAGTGTAGGTGAACAGTAAGATATTGCTGCCTGCAGCCTGTCAGGCTATGCTTCCCACATCCCTCAAAGACCAGTACGCTTGTCTTCTCCTTAGCTGGCCTGCCAAATGGTATCCTCTGGTGAAATCTAAGGAAGCTTGCAAGGTGGTCCCTGTGGCTGCAGGGTCCACTGTCCAGCTGGCAGCTGTGGAAGAGGTGGTGGTCAAGGCCGTGGCAGGCACCTCGTCGGTCTCAGTGCTGTTCCCATTAGGGGCCAGCTTCAGCAAGGTTTTTGCGGGTAACTTCCAGGAAATGTGCAGGACCCTCCAGACCATTGAGGAGAGCCCTGCCCACCATGCTAAGGCGAAAGACTCATAGAAGTCCTGCCATCAGTCATGGGACATGAAAGGACGCACTCTTCTTTCTCTCTCAAATACCCCAACCACTCGACGGCTGTTGAGCGCTCAGCCTTGGTCAGTTTTGCTTTAGTCAAGGGACAGGCCGCTAGCTCCACGGTGCCCCCGTGAAGCTTTTCGGCCTCAACACAGGTCGAATAGGCGGTCGAGATTTTGCTCGACCCTGTTGACCCATTGTCAGAGGGGATCGAAGACAATTTGATCTCCAGGACCCTGGTCCTGTAAGGCCTCACCCAAGAAGGCCAGGAGCAGTCAGCAAACTCATCTGTCTCCCTTCAGAAGTTGCCTCTTTCTGGGTTAGAACAATCGAACCCTGTACAGGTTGTTTGTTTATACTGCCCCTCTGACCGTATCTCCTCGTCAGCGGCAGCCATGTCAACGTTCGAGTTCGAGGGATTCCTTGCACTCTGTCTTACTTAACTAGAAGGTGTAACCATCACACTCCTCTTCGTCCTCAGATGATGAGAAGCTCTATTCGCATATGTGGTGGCACTACAAAGAACTTCTTTGGCAGCAGTGGGCCTTGATCGGGCAGGATAGGGCTCTACGCTTGACCCCTGTGGTCACCTGGTTGTCGCCAGTTCAGCCCATGCCAGTCCTGTTGATCCAACATGAGTCTTGCCACCAAGTCTGATGGAACCACCTCCATGACAGCCCTTGCAGGAGCCCCCTCTAAGGACTCCTGTCCAGCTGCCGACTCGCCAGACTGGTTGTCCGTGGAAATCATACACTTAGATAAGTCACAAGTGATGCAGGGCGGCAAACGACCAAGGGCCATTTTTGAAGATTTATCAGATGACTCCAGTGGGTCCTCGATGCAATCCTTGGACTCGTGCTTTTGACCGTGATTTTATTTATTTGCATCTCGGATTACAATACCTTTGAACCAGGGGTTCTTTTACAAAGGCTCCACGTCAGAAAAACATATGAATACAGTGGAGTATAGAACAGTAGTTATGACATACAATTTGAATAGCAACAAATGAGTGCAGTTGAAACAGGGTAGATACAGTCATGTTGGTACATTCAGAGGAATAGCCTAAGTGCACCAAAATGTGGTAAAGAAGCAAGTTAGCCTAGGGGTGAAATGAACATGGTGGTGTGGAGACAAAATCATACATTCTGCAGATAACAACCATATAAATCATGACAACAGTAAGCGTAACCAGGAGGGTATAACTGCGCAGTAGAATAATGATGCTGCTGGAGGTGGGTGTCGTTAGAGGGGGGGGCGTATGGTATGAGAGGAGAGGGGGAGACGATGGACTCATATAGGGAGGAGTAGAGGGAGAGTGCAGGCTTGATAGGGAGGGGTGGGGTAGGTAGCGTGAGACCATATGGAATACCATAGTGGGGAGCGGATAGAGAAGGGTTTGAAGGGGCAGGGTAGGGGTGGTGGGAACAGTATCAAGCTTAGGTGGATGGGAGGAAGGAGGTAGTGAGAGGAGGGTGGTTGAGTTATGAGGGGATGAGGTGAGGGGTGGGGTAGTGAGTGAGACAGAGGGAGGGGTTTTAAGGGGGTGGGAAGGAGGAATGGTGCCACGTAGGGAGATAAGCGACTTATAGTCAGCAGTCACAGCTATTAAGTGCAGAGAGATGTTTCCAAAGATTACATTTAAAAGGGCCAATCCTGGTGATTCAGCTGAAGAGTTGACTACTGGCGACAGGCCAGTGTCCTTCAGGGCTCTTCTCAGGCTCATGTGTGAGTCCATGGAGGGTCCCTTGGAACCAGTCCAGAAAAGGGCCAAATACCGCTTTACTGAGATCCTGGATAGGGACGAATCCCCTGGGGTTGCCTTCCCAATGGCCAAGATCATCCTGGGACCAGCGCTGGAGCTTTGGAAGCACCAAGTTTCCTGCCCAGCACCCTCTGCCTGTATGGTCTGCAGTCCATTCTGGCACCTTGTCTGGATTTTCGGACCACCCCTCGACCAAGTTTCTGGTCGCAGACTCATTCTTTGAGTCCAGCAGTACCGGGGACATGGACATGCCCCAGACAGCGAGTCCAAAAAGCTTGACAACACAGCAAAGCTCTGTGCTGTGTCCTTCCTTGTTCTCCATCAGGCAGGCTACACCTTGATGATGATCCATTTTGGTCACTCTCTAATGGGACTCCTGGATCATGTCCTCCCATACCTCCCTGCTGACAAGCAGCTGGTAGTGAAAGTGGTACGAGACTGGGTCAAGCGCTGGTTGAACAGCTTCAGAGAGTCTTGAGCATGGGTGATTCTTGCACCCATGCCATAGCAAGGGCTGTCGTGATGCATTGCAGGGCTTGACTGAGGATTTCCACTTTTACGGTAGACACCCAGCACAAGTTGGCTAATGTCCCCTTCTTGGGCACCAACCTCTTTGGCTCTGGGGTGGAAGGACACCTTACCAGGATCGAGAAGTCCAGTGCCACTTTGGATTCTGTGACCTTCTCTCAGAAGGACTCAAAAGGGCAGAAGCCCTAATGTGCCATGGGGTCTGGGATATGGCTCCTTTCTTGAGGAGCTGAGCAGTGTCCTCCCAGAGGGCAGACAGTGTGTCTTGCGACACCATAGACTCCCTTGGCGTTGGTCTTTACTAGAAGAAAAAAGTATTTTCAGTTTCGGCCCTTTCCATCACAGCAGCCTAGGCAGCAGCACCCTAGCTAGGGGCCATCTCAGGCTTGGTGCCTCAAGACAAAGTTCCTTGGTCAGGGCCCCAAAAAGGGTAGGGGTAGTGATGCCCATCTGGCAGCAAGTGCCAGTGCCCCCTCTAAAGCTGCCCAGTGATGGGTTGGGGGGTGTCTTCCTCCCACCCATCCAGTCCCTGCCCACTTCTGGCACACCTGGTCCGTAATTATCTCAGACAAGTGAATCCTAGAAGTGGTGGGCCGAGGATTGCTTCTCGACATCGAGGCTCTCCTGCCTTACCTCACGCGTCTAGGGAGTCTATGGTGTCTCAGGACACACTGTCTGCCCTCTAGGAGGACATTGCTCAGCTCCTCAAGAAAGGAGCCATAGCCCATATCCCAGACTCCATGGCAGGCTAGGGCTTTGTGACCAGGTGTTTCCTGGTCCCGAAACAGATAGGGTGTTGACACCCCATACTGGTCCTCCAAGATCTGAATCAGTTTCTCAGGAAGTGCAGGTTCAGGATTGTCTTGCTGAACTAGATAATACCAACTTAGAGCAGGGCATGTGGTTCTGCTCCCTTGACCCCCAGAACACTTTCTTCCACATTCCTGTCTGTCCGTCCCACTGGCGGTACCTTTGGTTCCACGCAGAAGAGGTTCTCTACCAGTTCCAGGTTATGCCAGTCTGCCTGTCCTCAGCACCCAGGGTCTTTACTAAGTGCATAACAGTGGTGGCAGCATTCCTGCAGCTCCAGAGGGCAGGGTATACCCCTGCCTGGACAACTGGCTGATTGTGGGGCCGTCCAAGGAGGCAGTGGAGCAGTTCAGGGACCTGACTGTCCAAACCTGCAGAGACTTGGTCCTTCTGGGCAGTCCATCCAAGTCTGAACTGAACCCCTTGCAGGTGATTCACAACATTGGAGCACAGCTAGGCTTCCATTTGGGCCTAGGTCAGACTCCCTTCGGACCATCACTGGATCTTACCTCCTTGGACTGATCATTTCAGGTTGGGCACTCACGCCCTGCCTGGGACTTCCTGCGGCTGCTGGTGTAGATGGCATCCTGCACCACCTTGGTCCAGTGGGCTCACGGGCGGATGTGTCACCTTCAGTGGGAACTGGGCTGTCAGTGGTCTCAGTGCCTAGGTCTCCTGGACCAGCCGGTTACAGTGACCCAGTCGGTGGTGGCTTGTCCCAGAATATCTGGAAGGAGGATTCCAGTTTGTCCACCCAGAGCTGACCATCACAGTTACCACAGAAACGGCTCTGGTGGGGTGGGGTGCGTACGTGGGGGACCACAGAGCCCACAGGTTCTGGACCCCAGGGAGTCCTATCACCACATCAGCCTGCTGGAGCTCTGTGCAGTGCACTTAGCTCTGATAGAATTTGCTCCTTTTGTCCAGGGCCAGGTCATGCAAATCCAGACGGACAACACCACGGCCATGTTCTGCCTGAGCAAGCAGATCGGCACGCACTCCCTTCCCTTGTGTCATGAGGCCCTCCACACCTGGACCCTTGTGCACAGCTTGGTTGCAGATCTCCTGGTGATCCATGTCACAGGAGTCAGCAAGCATTTGGCGGATGCCCTCAGCTGGATGGGTGAGGTATCACACGAGTGTCACTACATCAGGAGTTGGTGTACCACCTGATCTTGCTGTATGTATCTTCACCGTTCATCACTGGTGGGTTATACGCTGGAGGCACAATGACCCCGTGGGAGCTTTCAGCTTACAGATTTTTTTCCTGGGAGAGGAGCCAGCTTTGGGGATGGTGCCACCCACAAGAAAGATGCACAGCGTGCTGCTCGAGCGTCAGCCAGTAACCGACGCCAACTCTTCCCTCACATCAGTTCTGTTCTTCCCGCCATCAGTAGTGTACCTCTTGGGAGCTGAAGAGCCAAATTGCATAGTTTGTCATTGTTTGAAGCCACCAACGTTCTGTTCGTTTACTCAATGTCGTAGAGCTGCAAACTGGTGAGACTTCAATTTTTTATTGTATTGTGATTTTATTGTTTCTAGGGCACCGAGTCTTTTCTTTATTTTATTTTAATTTTGTGTATAGTAGATCATGTCCAATCCAGAGCCTAAATCAAAATCTAAGGCAGGACATGCCCCAGGGCATCAGATGCCCCATGGCAAGTCCATCTCTATAACGGATAGCCATGATCGAGGTCTCTCTGCCCTGGGCCCACAGCACAACATGGACAACTGCGACACATGTTTCTTCATGGACAGCCGGGTCCTCGAAACGCGCACTTGAAAAAGTGGGTCGGAAACCTTCTACCTTCAGAGGACGGCATTGGTCCCGGGACACCATGGCAAGAACTCTGGACCCTTCCTCAGAGTCGCCTTCTGTTACTATACGTACCAGAGGGCTGCGGGCCGTCGACGGTTCCGTCCTTGCTGGCACTTTCGGTTCACTAGAAGAGTTGGTCAGACAGTCGACCTCCACGGGGGACATTTGAGCACCCCCTTGGTCGTCAGCCTCCTCAGAACCACACCACCTCTGGTATCGCCATCAGAGCTGCTCGCTGGATCCGAACTAGTGGAGCCCTTAACTCCATCCACCGGCTTCGCTCAAGCTCCTGGCCCCATCCCCGGTGAGCAGAGGGACACCGAGGTTGCTGTGCCACAGTCGTTCAGTGCCAGACTCGGTAGGGTGTGAGGGGTAGTCTCCTTCCCAGTCGCCCTGCTCTCTTCCTCTTCAGAGGAGGAGAACGGGTCTGACCCAGAGTGGTTGCCTCCCTCTGAAGAGCTCTCCGGCTCCAGAGAGTCTTGCCGCCCAACAAGGCCTAGCAGCAAAATTCTGGAGGTGCCTTCACCACCACCACCACCACCACCCCGGACTGGCTCTGTCTCTGGGACCGCCATCTCCAAGTCTTCCGTTAGCGTTGCTATGGACACGCCCAGCACCGGTGCCGTGGGAGAGGGCGGCATCAACTCCAGTGCCATGGAGAAGGGTGACGCCAACGATGGAGCGGGGTCAGGAGATGGTGCCGGGTCTTGGGGCAATGTCACACCCGATGCCGAGTTAGAGGTCGGCACCTCTGTGGGTGCCGAATCCAGCACTGAAGCTGGGAGCAGTGTGGCCTCTATTTCCATATTAGGGGCTAACTCGGGGGTTGTGGCAGGCTTGAAATGCCTGTGGCTCCTCCAGTGTTGCTCCCTCGATGCCTCAGGGATGGACAAGGGCAGGTCTCTCTTAGGGGATGGTTTGAGAGCCTGGGGTGGCCCAGGGTCACTCAGAGCTGCGGTGGCTCTGAAGGAGCTGTAGTGCTGACCCCTCACGCTGCCTCCCAGTTGGGGATCTGCATCTGGTGGGTAAGGGGTCACCCAAAGGACAGACAGGCCTCAGTTTCCTTACTGTGGGGCTTCTTTCTTAGGGCACCACATAGGCCGCACCTGCACGGTTGTGTGACCTTCTATAGATTCTTTGCACAGCCCCCCCCCCTTTCTGAAAGGGTTGCGGGAACGTTCCCGAAGCCCTAGCAGGGATCCTCCTCTGGCTCGCCAGTTTTCTCCTCCTTCAGATAATCTTCCTCGCTCATCTGCTCTGGGCATTTCGGGTCCTACAGGGCTCCTGTCATGGGACCAATTCAGAGGCTCAGCTGCAGCTTTCCCTCGATAACTTAGTGCTCTGAACCAGGTCATTTTTAGACCAGAAACTCCCACTGCACCCTGATCTGAATCAAGCTCCTCCACCGCCTCGTCTTCCTCCCTTGAGGAAGAAGACTCCTCGGTTCACCTGTCCTTGGACGCTGATATCACCAGCTATCAGTGGTTCTTGTTGAGGTTGCTGGAGGTGCTCCACGTCTCTCATTTTGCAAGTCGCAATCCTGCCCATGTGATGCGTGCTGTCCTGGAAGAGTTCTCGGAGAATGTGGTCATTCCTCTATGGCCTGTTCCTTTTCAGGAAGCGTCCCATTTGGTCTGGTAGACTCCCTCTAGCCCCCTCCTGCCCCGAGGGACTGCCAGCACAGGTATTGCACCCCCAGGGGTCTCCAGGTTCTGTGCCTCACCCCACTTCGGGGATAGAGCTACTGGATACCCCCTCTAGGCATCACTGCCTGAGACTCAGCTGCCCCCCGGAGTTCGACTTTGCTGAGTTTAACCACTGGGGGAGAAGATTTCTTCCTCTGTGTGTCTACTGTGTATTTCAGCCCATCAGGCCCATATGGCTGTCTATGCTAGACACTTATTGATGATGCTAGGACAGCTGCTAGCCACTTTGCCTGACTCGGAGGCAACCAGGCAGGCCATCTGCCTTTCTGCTTCTGGCCTTGAGCTAGTGAGGCATCTCTCAAGGGCGTCATACAACGTTAATGAGGTAGCTTCTAGATTGGCAGGATCTGCAGTCTGTATAAGACAGGCAACATGGCTTCACCTTTCCACGTTATCACCTTTGGCCCAGTGTAGGGTGATTGACTCCCATTTCCAAGGAGACCATTTTTTCTCCCGCAAGGTGAGACTGGAATTAGCGGGGCACCTTCCTTCTCCCAGGTCCAGGGAGTCCCTGTCTCACCCTGATCAGTCTCTGGCCTCTCCAGACCCGTAGGGGGCTTCTCCCTCTCTGGTTCTCCCCCACAAGGGGCTGAGGGAACTCCTACCCTTAGGGAAATGCCAGGTCCCCTTCGGGCGGTGTGGTACTCGCCCACCAGTGATGCATGGTGAAGATACATACAGGAAGATATGAAAATTACATACCTACCATAATTCTTGATCTTTTTGTATATCTTCACCATATATCACTGCTTCCTGCCCACCAATCCCTCTGGTACCTCAGCTTCTGAGCAGTGCCTCTTCCCTGCTTGCTCTCCCCTCTGTGGATACCCTTGTGGGGTAAGCTTTTGGCCTCTCTGCTCCAGTGTTCCTCCAGGGGATTACGTCTTCTTCTTGAAGAGGGGAGGACAAGCGGGGCCTTTTTGCCCTATGATAATGAGTGCTCCTCGTCTTCCTCTGGACTCTTCGGTTCCTGGTGGGTTCTGGGGGACCTGAGGACCCCTCTCCTTGTCTTTTTTTCCTCGTGAACCAATCTGTTTGACCTGGGGCAGTTACTCTCTTTCCATGATGACTTCTCCTTTGCCTTTGGCTCACGATCAGTAACAGGATGTAGCAACGCCTGGATGTGGAATAATTGTTGAGGGTTCCTTTGTCCCGGGATGGGTTCAGTCCCCATCCCCATGCCCTAAGGCAACCTGCAGAGATCCTGGCATCTTACTCCCCAGGGTTTCAACAGGCGTCCTCTCTGGTTTCAGACTTGGGGTTGTTTCTTCGGGCTTTCTTAACTCGAACAGCCCAGTCTCATCTTGAATGGGAGACAGTCTAGTCTCTCCTTCATGAGAAGTGTCTGGAAAATGTAGAGGTGGATGCCACCCTTAACATTTTCATCCTGTCTCCCTGGAGGGAGTGGGGTGCCATGGGGTTTCTCATCATCCTTACTTTCTTTTATTCTCCTGAAATTTTCTTAACCCTTCCCACTTCACTGTCCCTTGGGCTGCCCAGTGGTTGGGATCCCTCCTATTCCACACCATCAGGTAGCCTTCCTCTCCTCCTGCGTTGGCTTTTTCTCCTTTGTTTATACCCTTTCCTTTACTATCTCTTGGGCTCCCTTCTTTTCTCTATATCAAATTGTCACTGTCTCTGGCAGACAGAACTGAGGTGAGGGAGGCGGCGGCGGTGGCTCACGCTCGAGCAGCACCCTATGTGTCATCCTCGACTCCAGCTCCTCCCCCAGAAAAAAATGTGTAAGCCGAAAGCTCCTGCAGGGTCATAGCGTCTCTGGCATATAACCCACTAGTGATGAATGGTGAAGATATACAAGAAGATCAAGAATTACGGTAGGTACGTAATTTTCATTCCTCCCTGGGAGCCTCTCCTTACAGGCCTCTTGTACTCCTTCCCTCCCTTTCCCTTGCTTTAGAAGGCAGTGGTCGGGTGTGGCGCAGGACAAGGTGCAGATGATCATGATTGCCCCAAACTGGCCTCGCCAGTTCTGGTACCTGGATCTCCTCAGCCTCAGCAGCAAACCTCCATGGCAGTTGCCTCTGCACCCTGATCTGCTGTCTTGTCATCAGAGGAAGATCCTGCACCTCACAGCCTGGCTTCTGAGTGGCTAGAGTTCCAGGCCCTGGGACTTTAGGAAAAGATGTTCTCCATATTGTGGAGGTGTCCCGAAAGGAGTCTACTTCTTAGTGCTGTGCCTTTAAATGGAAACAGTTTTCCATATGATGCCAGGGCAAGGAGCTTGATCCCCTTGCCTAGCATTCTGGACTGTCTTTGGTCCCTCACACAGCTGGGGCTGAGGCCGACAACCCTCAAGGTGTACCTAGTAGCCATGTATGCATACGGGATGCAGGTTGGTATGCCGACGGTGGTGCAGGAGAAGGTGGCTTGGCTCTTTTTAAAAGTCCTTGACCACTTGAACGTGCCAGTGCGTGAACCACCACCACCTTGGGACCTGTTGCTGGTTCTGACAGTGCTCATGGGAAAGCCTTTCAAGCCAGTGCACAGGTGTTGTGGAAAACTGCCTTCTTGGTGGCTGTCACATCCATCAGAAGGATCAGTGAGCTGTAGGCGCTCAGTGGAGTCTCTGTATTTGGTGTTCCAAAAGGACAAGGTTGTCTTTCACCCCCATCCAAAGTTCCTCCAGAAGGTGTTATTGGAGTTTCACCTTAACTAGGTGATTAACCTTCTGGTATAGTTTACCAACCCATCTTCGGAGGCCAACCAAAGGCTCCATACTTTGGACCTACAGCAAGCCCTCTCTTATTATAGGGAGTGCATGGCTGGGGTTTGGGGTGAAGTTCGCCAGCTCTTTGTCGCTTACACTGAAGCTGCACTTGGCAGACCAGTAGCTAGGTGGACCATTGGCAAGTGGATCTCCTCCTGCAAGGACCTCTGCTATAGGCTGGCTGGCAGGGAGCTTCCCATGGGGTTTAGGGTTCATTCCAGAAGACATACCACCACCTCAGTGATTGCTTTCATGGATTTTGCCATACAGGAGATCTGTAGGGCATCTATCTAAAAGTCAGCACACACCTTCATCTCCCATTACAGCGTTGACCTTGAGTCACACTGGAATGCTGCTTTTGGAGCCTCAGTTCTCCAACCTCTGTTCAACAAATAGTGATGCACGCCTTGCCCCACTTCCCCATGCGAACTGCTGGAAGTCTGCCAGAAGTGTGGATAAGTGAACCATATCAACATCCCTAGAAATGAGGGTTACTCACCTACTGTATAACTGTAGATCTTATGTGTCAGTCTTCACCATTCATCACCTTCGGGTACTGGCCAGAGGTCATGACACTGTGGGAGCTCTTTTTTTTTTTTTTCAGGATGGGCAGAGTTGATGCACCATCGGCACCGCCCTCTAGGCCGACTCACTGCGTGGCACTCGCGGGTTGGCCGTTAGGTGTTGTTGACTCTGCCCTCCTGCTAGTTCTTCATCTCCTGCCGTCGAGGTCACCTCATGGAAGCTCTACTGAGTGAGAGGCCTGTTGTAATTGCTGAAGCCTTCGGCTTCGATATGAGTCCGTCGACTCTGTTCTCTTTGCTCCTGCTGGTTCTATTTCACTCCACCGACGCTGCTCTGAGGTTTAAAAAGTAAGACTGTTACTTTTCTTTATTTTGCAACTTTGGGTCTTGTTTGGTGTTATTTTTCCATAGGTCATGTCTCAGTTGGGGCGGGCAAGAAACAATGAAGACAGGATCGCCCTATGCATCGGTGCCCGTGCGGCCATAATTACTCTGTCACTGACCAATATGACCCTTTGCCTCGCATGTCTTGGCCTGTTATACTACATGGATTTGTGCAATGCCTGCTCGTGGACCATCGTGTCATCGAACAGTGATGGAAAGTTGGACGAGTTTCTAACTTTCGGGAACAGACGCGCACTTGTCGGGCCAAGCCACGCTCTCTCGGCCTTTTCCTCCAGGTCCCTCCCGTTCAATACGGACCGGAGGAGGCTTCTGCTTTGTAGCCTAGCAGTTACAGAAGCCACTTCATGTGAAGGAGGCCCAGTCTGTCGGGTGGAAGGCACTGCCTGGCAATTGCCCCTTCGTGGTGAAGGCTCCTCGGTGTCGCACCGGCTTGGAAGGCCTGGATTACGCCATCTTGGGCCCGCCATGTTTACGGCGCCGGGCCCTGATGGTGCCATCATCGCACTGGTCCGCCACCGGCGCCGTCAGAACGCCAGTGGTGCAAGGCACCAAACTTGACTGTCTTCTCCTGGCGCCGGCCCACAGCGGCATGGTTGAGCATGGCGCCATGTCTAGCTCTGGAGCCACTCGCGGCTCCAGGCAAGGACACGGCACCATTGGGGTTTCCGACATCGGCGCCGAGAGCGCAGCCTGGGCTGTCGTCAGCACCATCTCTGGCCTCGGTGCCGCCTGCAGTGCCGTTGGTCGGGACTGCGCCATGACAGGCTCCAGCTCCAAGGCTGCTGCCGTCATTGGAGCCGTGTCTTCTTCCCACACCATTCGCGGTGCGGCTGGGGATGTCAGCGCCAACTCTGGTGCAGTCTCTGGGTCTGGTGTCCCTTTCAGTCGGGATGGCAGCAGGTGTCCATGCACCATTTGGCGCAGAACTTTGATCTCCACTTCTTCGGAGGAAGAATCGGACTCTTGAGTCAGATAGGCAGTCTGACTGTTTGGAGTTGGCTGTTGGCGTGGACACCTTGATAATGTCCTCGACAGGCCGGAACCAGCCCCCTCTGAGGAGAGGACAGTGGCTCCTGGGACCAGGGTCAGGGGTGCTGACCAGCAGGCAGTGGTGCAGGTCACCATTGCTCTGCAGCCTGGACTCTGAGGGTTTTCTGACCCCTCACTGATGGTACCCCCTCATGTGGTGTGCCCGGATCGCACAATTTTGGGGCCTATCGGAACACCCACAGGAGGGGAGGGTGCTGCTCCCTGGATAGCCCCTTTGGGGACTGACCAAGGTTGCCAGCTGCCTAGGCTGGCTCTTTTGAGGAGGAGGGCACTTTCAGATTCCGAGGGGTCGAGGGGTTTGGGTTCCATGCAGCGACCTTTTTCTGGAGCCCACCCAGGCCCTGGGAGATGTCGTATTGCGGACCTTCGCACTTCCCTTTCAGTTTCCTTGAGAGGGCCCCATTCTTTGGAGGTAGGGGACCGTCTTTCTGGACTTCCGCGGCCCCAGTCACCACATGGGGGATTCTTCAGGGCACAGCCTAGGCAGTTCCAGTATGGTGGATCAGCTGTCAGCTGTTGAGTTTTCCGGAGCTCCCTCTTCTTTTGAGGCTCAGGTGTGCTCTCTAGCCCAGGCGGAGGACAGCTGATTCCTGTTGTCGGCTCTGTCCCCTCTCCTCTGCCACATTCTGCTGCTCTCCCAGGCATTCTTGGTCCTAGTGGCCCTCTCTCTCTCTCCTGGGAGCAGTTCAGAGCTGTGACTGCTCAATTTCTCTCTCTTATGTTAGGGCCATGGACAGACAGGTTTTGCAACCTCTCTCTGAGCAGTCAACTTCTGAACCTCTGAGGTCCTCTGACTCCTCATCCTCCTCTTCAGGAGGTGAGGAGCCATCTGTCCATATCTCCCCAGCTGCTGATCTCTCGGAGTATATGCGTTTTCTCATTAAGATGTTGGAGGATCTGCATGTCACCCCTCCCACTAAGCACAATCCGGAGCATTCAGCACGTGCCTTTTTGGGCGATTTCAGTGCGGACACTCTTGTAGTGCCCCCGTGGCCTGCCCCCTTAAGGGAGGCGTCGATGCGCTTCTGGTAGAGACCCTTTTCCAGAGTCCCAGCCCCTAGGTATCTCCGCCAGAGGTATTGTGCCATCCCCCCGGAGTCTCCAGGTAACCTGCCTCATCCTAGCTCAGGATTGACGCAATTGGATACTCGCGACGGGCTTCGCGCCCTGCACCTGCCCCCAGATCAAGATTCCTTGGATTTTGACTTCTGGGGTAGGAGGACCTTTTACTCAGCACAGTTGCTTTTCTCGATATCTGCTCATCAGGCCCACTATGCTACCTATGATAGGTTCCTGTGGTCCAAGCTAGGTCAACTTCTAGCCTCGATGCCTGACATGAAGGAAACCAGACAAGCCATTGCACTCTCTGCACGTGGCCTGGGCTAGCAAGGCACCAAGCAAGGGCATCGTATGACACCAGTGAGGTAGCTACCAGGGTCGTAGGGACAACGATCTGCACTAGGCAGACGACATGGCTGCGTCTCTCCCGGTTGTCAGTCTTGGCCCGGCGTAGGGTGATTAACTCCGCTCACCAGAGAACCTGTCTTTTCTCCTGTAGGGTGAGACTGCGTCTGTCGGGGCAACTTCCTACCCCCTCCGTGGGGTCCCTGTCTCACTCTCAGGCCTCTCCAGACCCGTGAAGGTTCTCCCTCTTAGTGTGTCACCCACTGAGAGCTAAGGGACTCAGTCCCTTAGGGTTAAGGCCCCCTTCGGGGGGGGGGGGCTCGGCATGCACCCAAAGGTGATGAATGGGGAAGATTGACACAGATAAGATATGAAAATGACATACCTGCCATAATTCTGATCTTTCTGTGTATCTTCACCATTCATCATAATCCCACCCTCCATCCCCTGGGCCCTCAGTCTCTGGGTCCCCCTCCCCTCCCTCCTCCTTTCTGTTAGTCAGGAGTGGGGTGGACGTGGAGCATAGGGGATAATTCTCTGGAGGTAGAGTGGTCAGGATGGGGGCACTTCTTCAGTGTTTCAGCTTCCACCCTGTGGGTGGGGGTAAGTAGTTGCCCCTTTTCTGTTCCTCTCCTTCTTCCTGTCACCTTGCTTTTAATTTCCTTGTCCTTTGGACACAACTCCCGATTTAATTTGAGACTAGGTTTCTTACACCAAAAATGTATTTTAATTGGGGGATGATCCCTGTATCCTGTCTTTTCTTCCAGAATAGCCGATTCTGCTTCTTGGAGTTAATGCCAGTGATTCTGTGCCTGGAATTCTTGCAGTTAGCTTTTTGGCTACTCCTTCTCAGTTCATATACAATCTGGAGAAAGGTCATGGTTGGTTCCAGGGTGTATTCCCTTCTCCCCCCCCCACATGCTTATCTCTAAATTTCTTAACCTTCCCTCCCGCCTCCTTTTTCTGCTTTCAGAGATTGGGGCCCCTACCCAATCCCCTTAGTTTTTCAAACTTATTCTGTCTTCTCAGTCGTTTATTTCTCCTTTTAGTTTATATATCTTTTCCTTTGTCTATCCCTTGGACTTCCTTGTCTCTCCCTCCCAACCCTTTATTACTCTAAGGTGATTCAGAACTGGCGGGAGGGTGGAGTCGACAACATCTAACGGCCAACCCGCAAGCACCACGCCAGCGCCGGTCTCGAGGGTGGAGCCGATGGTGTGTCGACGCCATCAAAAACAAAAAAAAAAAAGAGCTCCCAGAGGGTCGCGGACCTTCGGCACTGTACCCAAAGGTGATGAATGGTGAAGATACACAGAAAGATCAGAATTACGGTAGACACGTAATTTTCATTTCTAGGAGTGGTAGTAGGGTTCACATCCACACAACCCACATGGCCTCCTGGTAAGTGGACATGGATTTCCGTGTGCAAGATCTGATGTCATGGAGAGGACTGAGGTTTATAACACTGGGTGGTGGAGGAGCTTCTCTTAAAGACACTCTGGCAAATCAGTCCTTTAAGGGAAGACTGCCAGAAGAGTGGATGTGAACCATAATACCACTCCTAGAACTACGGTTCTAGGTGAGTAACCTCATTTTCTTTTGTTAAACATGAACTAAACTAGTTATGAGTTAATGAATTAAACTAGTAAAAAGTAGTCCATTTCTACCATCCATCATCTGTCTTTTCACGTATTTAGTAGATAGAATGTTTATCGTAGAATGCAGGAATTCAAACTTTTGCAGAAGTCTACTGGCAGAATGTTCACCTCTCCCCCCACAAAAACACACAAAAGAATTCCTCATTAAAGCCAGGGATTTGGTTTTATCTGGACTGGGTAAACAGCAAAGACTTCCTTTGTAGGCAGGTAAGGATAGGAAGGGGCAGGGGAGTTTGATAGTCAGGAAAGAAGCTCAGGAAAGTAAAGCTCTATGGGTAGTGTGTGTGTGTGTGTGTAATAAGTGGATTATAAGGGGAAAGAACATTTAATTAGTTGTTTTTTTTTGTTTTATTTTAAAGGATGGTTACATTTATATGCTTGGCTGAACTCATTCCTTCCTGATGACGCCATATGGCGTCATAAAAATACATACCTCTTTTTCCTGATGACGCCATATGGCGTCCTAAATCAAGTGCTGTAGTGCCTGATGACGCCGATTGGTGTCCATATCTTTCTCTTGCAGCTCAAGCATTTGTTTACATTTGATGAATTGAGATGTACCAGCTATTAGGGACATCGCACTTTACTGATTTTACCTAATGTAATATGCTCTCATTGGCTATTTTTGAGAAAACAAGCCTTAATACATAAATAAATAAATTTATTATTTTTTGCATGTGCTATGAAAAATGTATTATGTTCATTCTGCCATTAGTTTGTATTGTAACAACAAATCATCTTGTTTTAGTGTAACATGTTAAGCTGATCAGGTTGACACTATAATTAATTTAATAATTTATATTTTTTTTTATTCGAGCAATCCGATTGGCCGTCGCTACTTTGGTATTTTTTTTTTGTCTTTTGGGGTATTTTTCTACAATAACATGTTGTCACTGATATCATGATTGTTATAACTATTAGTCCATTTATACCACTAAGTGAGCTGAATATTTCTGTGTTTAAAAATCGAGCTCTGTGATTGGTCGGATTTTGTGACATCATCAATTGTGAATTTAATTGATATAAAGGGATTGTCTTAGATGCAGGCTCCATCCATCTGATGAAGCCTTAGTTGTCGAAGCACCAGGGAACCTGCACGCAGATCTTTTGTTATGCCTTCCACTATTCTATTAAATGTGTCAGCCTGAAACATTAGACTAAATCCTTATTTAGCATTCAAGCAAGGACTTGTATTTTTTCAACCTGTCACTGGAGGGAAAGTAGCTCTCTGGGCTCTGGGTGTACAGTGATTTTTTTTTTTTTGATGTGTTCAGTTAGGGGTCGCAGCCCTCACCTGCACCTGCCCTAGCCCTGTAGTGCATCACCATTTGGTCATATTGATCCTCACTGTTGCCAAGCTTGCTTTATGCTTATTGTACACGCACTATTTCCATTAACCAGTCAGAGCACACACTGGAGCAGGAAGAGCATGGTGACTGGCAACTTAGTTTCAAGGTGGAGGTGCTGCTCTTATCCTAAAATACTCACTTCATTTTGATGCCAAAACCTCTATTTGTAATCTGTATTTACTTTATTTATTTTTATTTTTATTTATGATAAAAGTTTTCATAGTTGTTACTTTGTTCATTTTGGGCTAATTTCTGATCATCCTGCGTGATCACATCATATGGATCTGGCTGGTATTCCTGATGGGAGAGAGTGTTTCTTGTGCATGTACTGGATGAGGTCACATGAATTTAACACCTTTTGTTACTTTTTAAAGAGTTTATGTTCGGGTTATGGCTATGTTAAAATCTATGTGGCATGTTGCTCCCTGCATTATGGATGATAAGTGAGTTAGGGTCAGTAGCATGTTTGTCTCAAGCTCTGCACTTGAGTTTTCTCCCTAATATGCAGTTGCTGATTGTTTAAAATGAAAAAATAATGGTGTTGCCTTCAATTTATCTGGCATCAGTCCAGCCCCAATCTCTGATGCATTGTAAAGGCCAAATCAGTTTTGAATCCCTCCACAGTCACTGGTGTTGTCCATCGACTCGTATGACGTTAGTCCAGACTCAACCTCTGATGCACTGTAAAGTGTTCAGGTTAAAACCTCCACAGCCACTTGTAAGATCTAGCTCCTTACCATGCATCAGTCGAGCCCCAAACTGTAGTGAACAATGAAGTGCATTTCAGGTTCAGATCCCTCCTCAACTGATGGTGTTGTCCATCAACTTACCATGCATCAGTCCAGACCAATCCTAGTGCATTTCATGTTCAAAACCCTCCATATCCACTGGTGTAGTCCATCAATTCATATGACATCAGTTCAGCCCCAATCTGTGATGCACTGTAAAGTATTCTTCAGGTTCAGATCCCTCCACAGCCACTTGTAAGATGTGTTTCCTTATCATGTGTCAGTCGAGCCCCAAACTGTAGTGAACAGTGACGTGCATTTCAGGTTCAGATCCCTCCACAGCTGATGGTGTTGTCCATCGACTGACCATGTATCAGTCCAGACCCATCCCATAATGCACTGTGAAGTGCATTTGATGTTCAAAACCCTCCACATCCACTGGTATAGCCCATCAATTCATATGACTTCAGTTCAGCCCCAATCTCTGATGCACTGAAGTATTCTTCAGGTTCAAATCCTCCACAGCCACTTGTAAAATCTATCTCAGATCATGCATCCATCGAGCTCCAAACTGTAGTGAACAGTGAAGTGCATTTCAGGTTCAGATCCTCCACAGCCAATGGTGTTGTCCATTGACTGATCTGGTGTCACTCCAGCCCCAACCTCTACTGCACTGTAAAGTGCTGTTCAGGTTCAAATCCCACCAGAGTCACTGATTTAGTCCATCTGTTCATCAGTCTTCAGTCCAACCTTTATCTCTGACACTCTGTGATGTGCATTACTGATATGGATCCCTCCTCAGTCACCATGGTGTAGTATATTGTGCACATCAAGATTAATTCCAACACTACCCTCAGATGCACTGTAATGTTCTATTCAAGTTCAAATCACTCCACAACCATTTTAGTCCCTTGTGCTCATAATGCTTCAGACAATCCCTTACCTCTGATACACTGTGATGTGATCAATGCCAGTGTACGACTTATACAGTCCATTCAAATGAAACATAGCGCACAGTACACATGTGCACCAATGAGCATCACTCCATGTTGCAGGCATACCCACACTCCTTCCCACCCACACAGTGCGCCATACTGAATGTTGCAACATATCACATATGTATGCAGGCAAACCATGTGACACAGCACACAGTACACAACCTTTACAGGTGCCCATGTCATCACCCTGTATGTGTACCCACAATGTTTCTGCATGGCATATGAACACCATTACCAGGTGCAGGCAGCCCCACCTGCTTCCCTACAACTGAGTATACCCCAAGGATGGGTGCCAATTCATGATGCAAAATGACTGCAGTGCCTATGAGCATCATTCCTTGGTACAGGCACACCCATCCCCTTCCCCATAACACAGTATACCCCAAATTACCAGTGCCTTTTCAGCAATTTCATCATCCTATATGTATACCCGTAATGTATCTACAGTGTATATTAGCACTGTTATTACATGCATACAGCCACTCTCATTTCCCCAGAACATATGAAGTGCATCTGAGCATGTATTTTGAATACTGGCCCCTCCCCGCCACTAACACACAGTGCTTCATCATACAGTCATTCCCTCGCCTTAAACCATCCCATAATACAACCCCCCCAAAAATAAACTATGCCAGGAAATTAAATACACAGATTTATGTAACATGATGCTTACTGAAAGACTGAACCTTTACATGAACAACATCATGCTCTATTTACAGTATGATAAAGCAAACAGCACAAATAAAATACAGTTTCCTATACTTATTATGGGATTTTATTACAAAAATAAAATAGTTTACTACAATGAAATTACACATTTTAACTATAGCAAATATGCAATTAATCATAGAGAGACCTCCAGCACTAACAAATGTCTCCATTTCCTGTGTCAGCTCCCTGACCCACACTGGAAGTGTTCTTCCTATTTACATCACTTGACCTCACAAAGCACTTCCTGATATATCCTTCTAAGGTACTGTGTAAATATGTTCTTACTAAACTGGGGGAAAAACTAAAAAATTGATAATTAGATTCATAAACTAAAATCAGTGGCAAGAAGAATTAAACACTGCAAAAATTCCAACCAGTGGAGCAGAACAAAAAAACTGAAACTGTAATAACAAGAGATTCAGATATTGATTTCTGACTAAATAAATGGTAAAAAACTTGCAAAATTTATATTTAGACATTAACAGATGTTTATTGTATATTTTTAACAATTTTAATCAACAGTTTTACAGAAATTTAATATTTTTGCATGATTAAATAGAGCGTAATTATATTTAAATAAAATCATCAGAATTTATTAAAATATGAAAACAATCTTACACAACATTAAATCCACTTAAATAGACATTACCAAACCTCACTCATTTTCAGAAACTTTTTGTCCTGAAAAACTTTTCTTTTTATAGTTTTAAATTGGATTTATGGTTTTTAAGATATGTAGGTTTAAGCACAGTGTGTTTGTATGAATGCTGCAGATCTAAAACCCCTTCAGGCACACAGGTGTTCTAGCAGCAGGCAGAGGCTACCTGAACATTCTAAGTGACAATAGGATAGAATGAGTTAAAGTAAAGGTGGCGGCCATGTTTGTCATGGCAGTCAGGATTTTTTTTTTTTTTTTTTAACTACAAAAAATGTTGATGCATTAGTGTATGTTCCTGATTGCCAGCACATTTTTTAGTAACCAGAGGTAGTAGTTTCACAATACATGGCTGCTGACAAATCAGGACTCTGTGATTTCCCTACCCATTTTATTGTGCGTGTTCCACCCACGGCACTACAGTAGGTCGAAGACCTGGATTTGCATCTTTTTTTTTTTTTTTTTCATTTATGGCACCGAGGGACCAGAGCATCTCTCAGGAGTACCCTCGCAGCCGCAGCCTGTACTCCATGCCTGAAACCACCATCCCCCGGGAATACAGTTGATGAGCACTCCCTTCCCAGACCCCCGGAGCTGGCCAGCCCCCCGGTTCACCCCCGGGGGAGGGTCTGCCATCACCTACCTGGCGACCTTTCTGAAAATAGATGGATGGTCCCAGACTGGGTCGAGGGGCTTGGGAGAGCCGGTGGATGGATGGTCCGGCGTCGGGATGTGGGCATTGGCTCCTGAGTCCTCCGGGGTTTTGCCTTTTTGCTGGTTCCCCCTGGAGCATGGACATGCAATGACATCTACGCACCAGTGTGTTGATGTCTGTCACTGCTCCACCCCTGTTACAGCACCACTCTCTGCAGGACCCTCTGTCTCCATCAGGGGCCGCTGAGGAGCGATACAAGCCCCACTGCCCACCCTGGGAAGGGAGAGAAGTCCTCCAGATGTTCAATCCCCTCCCTTCCCTGCCGACCCCAATGACCCGAGTCCATTCCTGAACCTGGGTCACCGACGTGGCGCGAGGTGTGGCGTCCAGCACCTCAACCCTTAGTGCCACCGGGCCGGCCTCTGGATTTGCATCTTGACTTTGGTTTTTCCCTAGAGTGCCAGCACAAGGCAGTAGTGCTATCCATCTGGATGCTGTTTGCCTCTGCAAGGGTGGGTGTGTGTCATGGTGTGTCAAACTGGAAAGTATAATAAAGTTTCTAGGATCGTGGATATGTTGTTCTATCCACACTTGTTGGCATGTCCCTTTCTCTTTAAATCTTGCCGAATGATTTGAAAGCTGGCTTCTCTCACCCACCCGGCTGGTATAAGCCTCAGCTCTGACTCCATGATGCCAGATCTTCCTTTCCGCTTGGAAGATTCAGGTTCCCTCCTTACCGCTGTGCATTGAGTAGGCCCTGATGCTTAATACTTCGGCTAGTTTACCGAAAATAAAACTCCTTAGAGTTTCTCCACGTAAATTTGTAATTGCAGTCGCAATGGAGGACAAGTCCTCACCTGGGTTTCGCCGGTGTCCTTGTGGGCAGAAAATGTGCAGTACTGACCTGCGTTCCACGTGCATCTACTGCCTGGGCCATGCGCATGACCCCCAGGCCTGCAAATTTTGTCGCGCCTTTCATCCGCAAGTTCTGGATGATCGCCTTGCACGCTTGCAGCTTGGACGACTGGGAAAACAGCACCCGCCAGTCAAATCTAAAGATGCTCGTCGAGTGGTCTGCTTGGCTGCAGGATCCAATGACCAACTGGAGCAGATGAAAGCCTTCGAGGAGAAGGAAGCTTGTGCTGCCAATCAGTCCTCTTCTGTATTGGTTTTTGTTCCGCTCAAACTGGGCACTTCCTTCTCTGGGTCCTTCAAGGAGATGTGCCAGCCTCTCCCTACGAAAGGAGAGGACCCATCCAGTTCGCACACCTCCCAGTCCCACAATAAGGACAAAGGATCGAGAGAAGAGTCTTCACAATGTCGGCGCTCTTGGGACAGAGAGAGATCTCGGTCCCAGGAATCTCTTGTCTCAACTTCGGTTGAAACTGCGACCTAGGCCGCTGGCTTCACGGTACCCTCGTCAGGCTAGACTGCTCAGACATGGGACGATGACCAGGTCGAAATAATAATCAACCCCATCAACCCATTGTTGACTGATGAGGCAGACAGTTCTTTATTAGGACTCTGGTCCTACCGACTGAGGAGGAGACCCAGCCAGCTGGGGTTCCACCCATGGTCACTGTCCCCGAACTGGAGGAACCACAGTTTTTCCCAGCCCCTTCTGAGAAGCTCCGTTGTTCCCCCCAATGGTCATCTTCTAGATTTCGGACTCCCTCGACCGATAAGCCAAGGAAGTCTCACAAGCAGCACTCCAAGAAGCAGCGATGCCACCATTCGTCCTCCTTGGATGAGGAGAGGCTTCGACACAGGCTGCATCGTTGCTATGAGAACCTCGTATAGCAACAGCTCATGCTGTCCAGTCCGAAGTCGACCCCGGTTTCTACTCTGACCATCACTTAACTGTCGCCCTCCAGGCCGACGCCGACCCCTCCAGAGCCAGTCGACACCATTCCTCCGCCTGTGGAGCTGGTGAAGACCCTCCCAGCTCGGCCAAAGCTGGCCTCTCCACTTATCTTGGTGGAGCTGCCACCTAAGCAGCCTCCGTCAGGGTCTCCTGCCAAGGAGTCTTGGCCTGTTCAGGGTCTCCAGCACAGGATGTCAGTCACCCTTACTCCCGACCGCCTGTGGCTGGTCGATAGTGACTCTGGTGGTCGGTCGCTTTACCCAGAGTCAGAGTCTGAGGATTCAGACCTGCATTCACATCCGTGTGACGATGATTCTTTGAGTCTGTTAACGGAGGAAGGTCCCCATATCTTTCCTGGCCATCCCCACGTTTCATCTCCAGATCAACGGGGATGCCTTTGGAGCCTTCCGAAAAAGGGCCAAATACCCCCTAACTGATATCTTCAGAAAAGGGGATTCTCCATCTGAGGCCTTCCCAGTGGCCGAGGCCATAGTTGGTCTGGCCTTGGAGCTTTGGTAGCACCCAGCCTCCTGCCCTGCGCCTTCTGCTCATATGGCCCACAAGTATGCAGTTCCCATTGGCTCCCCCTCTGGGTTTACACAGCATCCCTCGGCTGAGGGATTGGCGACAGAGTCGGTGTTCTGGTGCTCTGGCAACTCCGGAGATACGAATAGACCTCCAGACAAAAAGTTGGACCATGCAGCCAGAAAGGTCTATGCTGCCTCCTCGCTCGGTCTCCGACAGGCGAGCTCGACTGTCATTATGTGGCACACTTCTCCCACGCCCTTTTGGGCTCTCTGGATGAGGTGCTTCCTCATCTCCCCAAGGGCCTTCAGACCACGGCCAAGCAGGTCCGTGACCAGGCCGGGCTGTTGATAAACAGTAACTCCAGATGGCCCTGGACATCGGGAGTTCTTGTGCCCGTTCAGTGGCAGCTGCAATCGCCATGCGCCACAGGGCCTGGCTGAGGGTCTCGACCTTTATGGCAAACACCCAGCACAAACTGGCAGACATTCCCTTCCTGTGTACCGATTTGTTTGGTCCAGGAGTCGATGGTCACCTCCAGCATATCAAGAAGTCCAGTGCAACTTTGGACTCCGTTACTTCCACCCAGAAAGAACCCCAGGGTTCTAAGAAACAACAAAAGAAGTCATTTCATCCTTTTGCCCCGCGGCAAAGCAGCCCCAGTATCAAACTGGGCAGCAGCAGCAGGCTCAATCTTGGCACTTTTGGCTCAAGTCTGGGGCTTCGGCGAACTGTAAGCCCAGAGGGAGAGGGTCCCAGTGGCCCCACTGCCGGACTTCATCCTCCAAGCCTGTGCAGTGACGGGATGGGGGCAGCCACCCCCATGCCCATCAGGACCACTCTGGGTCCTCCCGTGGGGGGCCACTTCCTTTCCGCCTTGTCCACTGTCACAACAGACAGGTGGATCTTGGAAGTGGTCGGTCAGGGTCTGCCTCTAGAATTCGAGCAGTACCCTCCAAGCCGATCCCGTGCCCCACGGGAGGAAAAAGTATCCACCCATACTTGGTCAGCTGTCAGAAACGACATTGCCCAACTCCTCCGCAAGGAGATAGTGATCAGAGTCGCGGATCCCCTGTCAACCCAGGGTTTGTTTCAGATACTTCCCGGTCCTGAACGGACGGGCTGGTGCCTCAGTCTCAATCTGCACCCACCTCAGTTATTCTCGGTCGCGCACCTTTGATGGTAACTCTGTCCCAGATCATACCATCCTTCAGCAGAACATGTGGTTCTAGGGACGTGATATCTGGCTGGGTGGCAGGACACAAAGGGTGGTGGTAAATGGCTGTCACTCCACAGAGGGAAGAGTGACCAGTGGGGTACCACAGGGATCAGTGCTGGGACCGGTCCTATTCAACATCTTCATAAGTGACATTGCGCAGGACCTAGAAGACAGAATTTCACTGTTCGCTGATGACAGAAAGCTCTGTAACAGAGTAGACGCACCAGAGGGTGTAGACAGAATGAGAAGGGACCTGCAGAAACTTGAAGAATGGTCAGGGTTTGGCAGTTGAAATTAGTGCAAAGAAGTGCAAGATAATGCATATAGGGGCACAAAAACCCTGGCACAATATATCAGTTGGGGGGTGAGGATAGGCATGCACCAAGCAGGAAAGGGATCTTGGGGTTATCTCTGATGACCTCAAGGTAGGAAACTGTGACAAGGCAGCAGGTAAAGCAAATAGGATGCTGGGATGCATAGGCAGGGCATCACCAGCAGGAAAAGGGAGGTCATAGTTCCACTATACAAGACACTAGTGAGGCCCCACCTGGAGTACAGTGTACAGTTCTGGAGACCTTACCTACGTAAGGACCCAGACAGGGTAGAGAAGGTTCGGAGGAGGGCAACAAAGATGGTGCATGGATTGCATCACTAATCTTGTGAAGACAGGTTGAAGGAACTGAACATGTACTCCCTGGAGGAGAGGAGGGAGAGGGGGATATGATAGAGACATACAAGTATCTTACAGGGAGGAACAGGGTGCAGGAATACACTATTTTTAAGCGAAAAAGATGTTCCAGGACTAGAGGGCATGGGATGAAGTTGGAGGGAGGACGTTTCAGAGGAAACGTGAGGAAGAATTTCTTCACAGAACGGGTGGTGGACAAGTGGAACACCCTGCCAGAGAAAGTGGTAGATTTAAGAATGCATGGGATAGACATAAAGTAATTCTGGAGGTCAGGGGTAAGGGGCAACAGACTTCTAGGAAAACATAAACTGAACTTACAAGCTCAAATGGGGAGACTGGTTGGGCCATAGGCCCTTATCTGCCGACACTGTCTATGTATCTATGTATATATATATGTTCAATCCACACTTACTGGCAGGTTCCTTGCCACTTTAAATCTTGCCGGAAGGTCTTCAAGCTGGCTCCTCCCACCCACCTGGGTGGTAAAAGCTCTCGGCTCCGCCCCATGACGCCAGATCTTCCTTACTGCTTGGAAGCTCAGGTTCCCTCCTTAGCGCACTGCGTTTTAGGCCTGGATCCACACTCTTCGGTTAAACTGAAGCTCTTTCTAAAGTTCAGAAGACTTTGGTCTTTTGGTTGTTTTCACTCGCGGCTGCGATGCACAAATCGACTCCCAGATTTCGTCGGTGCCCCTGTGGGCTGATGTTCCGGACCAATCCGCACTCCACGTGCGTTTATTGCCTTGGACTCAGCCATGACTCACAGGCTTGTGAGTTATGCAAATCCTTTTCGTCTTCAGTCTTGGAGGACCGCGCTGCCCGATGGTTGTTGGGACGACCTGAAAAACATTATCCTCCAGTCAAGTCAAAAGAGGCCCGTTGGGCGGTGTCCGCGGCTGTGGGCTCGGCAGAACAGCTGGAGCAGATGATTGCCCTCGAGGAGGAGGCAGCCCAGGCCGCGTCATCATCATCCTCGGTCGCGACATTTATCCTGCTGTCCTTGGGCTCTTCCTATACAGCTTCTTTTAAGGAGTTTTGCCAGTCCCTCTCCACCAAGGGAGAAGGGCCATTGGACATTCCTCTCGGTCCAAAAAGGAGGACTCCAAAGGTAAGTCCCACCGTCGACGTTTGTGGGAGCGGGAGAGGTCCCCTTCCCCTCATAGTCGACACTTGACTTAGGTCGAAGTTGCGGCTAAGGCCGCTGGCTTCACGTTGTTCACGTCAGGTCAGCCGGCCAAGACAGCAGTCGACGCGGTTGAGATTTTTCTTGACCCATCAGACGGTTTGTCGACTGGAGAAGCCAACAACCCTTCTTTACCGGTTCTCCCGGTGGAAACCGAGGACTTGCCTATGCCTCCTGTGCCGGAGTCCCCGGTTAAGGTCCCTGAACCGAGGGAGGAGCGGGTTTTCCCCCCGCCCCTTCTCTGACCCACCCTTGGAATCCCCGAAGGTCTCGGTCTCGGACTTCTTCCAGGTCCAGTCAGTCCGGCCGACATCGGCAGTCTCTGTCTCGGCACCATGGAAAGCGGTGGCACCGCTCATCCGCGTCATCCTCTTCGGAGGATAGGCTCCGGCACAAGTTGCGTCGGCGCTACGAGGATTTAAAGTGGGAGCAGCTCTTAATTGTCCAGGAATAAGCCGACTCAGTCGCCTTCTCCGGCCATTAAGTGGCTGTCACCGGAGCGGCCGAAACAACCCCTCATAGTGGTCGAGGAGCCGAAGCTGGCACTGGTTGTTCGTCGGAAACCGGCTGTGCCACCCATTGTGGTGGAACCTCCGCCTCTACAACCGAAGACTGGGGCCCCCGACCCAGGATTCTCGGTCGGGTCAGGGTTTGCCCCATAGGTTGTTGGTCACCCTCACTCCTGATAGACCTCGGCATGTGGAGGTGGCTCAGGCACTCGGCAGCTGTTCGTGGACTCCTTGGAGTCTGACGACGACTCCTTGTACTCCAGGCCACTTGACTTAGAGTCCACTGGGGGTCAGTCGGTGGACGAGAGCCCATCCTCGTTCCTCAGAATGCTTCGACTCATCTCAGAATCTACTGGGATGAAGCTCGAACCCGTTTCAAAATGGGCAAAGTATCCTCTCACTGAGATACTGGACTGAGGGCATTCCCCTACGGAGGCCTAAGCCATTGTTGGCCTGGCCCTGGAGCTGTGGCAGCGGCCAGCTTCTTGTCCAGCACCTTCAGCCAGGATGGCTCAGAAGTATGCTGTCCACAGTGGTTCACTCTCTGGTTTCTCGGAGCACCCCTCTGCGGAGGGGTTAGTGACTGACAGCGTTTTCTGGCATTCCAGGAACGCTCGGGATGTGGACAAGCCACCCGATAAGGCGTCCAAGAAATTGGGACTACTCAGTGTGGAAAGTCTATGCTGCTTCCTCCCTAGGCCTTCATCAGGCTAGCTCAGCTGTGCTGATGGCACACTTTTCACACGCCCTTTTGGGCTCCCTGGATGAGGTGATTCCTCATCTCCCGGCTGACCTTCAAACGACGGTCAAGCAGGTGCGGGATCAGGGAAGGGCGCCGGCCAAACAGCAGCTCCAAACTTCCTTGAACATCGCTGACTCGTACCTGGTTAGTAGCGGTCGCAGTGGCCATGCGCCGCAGAGCATGGCTGTGGAGCTCCACCTTTACGGCGGATACCCAGCACAAGCTGACAGATGTTCCCTTCCTGGATACCGTCTTGTCCGGTCCCGGGGTGGAGGGTCATCTTCAACGGATCGAGAAGTCCAGTGCCACCTTGGACTCGGTCACGTCTGCCCAGAAGGACAAAGGCCGCCAGCAGCAGCGTAAGCCCTTTTGTCCTTCAGCCCCTACGGCATGTCTGGCCCAGCAACACCAGCATCAAGACCAGCAGGCTCACACTTGGCACCCCAAAGCCAAGCCTGCTGCTTCCTCCAGCAGGATGCCTGGAGGGAAAGGCCCGGGCGGCTCCTCAGCCGGCCCTTCCTCCAAGCCTGCCCAGTGACGGGTTGAGGGGTGTCGGCCCCAACCTCGTCACTCCTCCCTGGGTTCCTCCCGTGGGGGGACGGCTCCGCCACTTCCTTTCCACTTGGTCCGTTATCACCATGGACCGCTGAATGTTGGAAGTGGAAGGCAAGGGTCTGCTCTGAATTCGAGCAGTCCCCACCCTATCGAAGCAGTCGCCCCACGGGTGGCGCCACGGGTTCAAGAGAGTTTCTCTGCCTGCCTGCTGAGCCAATATTGCCCTGCTCCAGAAGGAGGTGATCAGGGAGGTGGCGGACCCTCCTCCAGACCCAGGGTTTGTGTCCAGGTACTTCCTGGTCCCAAAACGGATGGGGGGCTGGCGCCCCAGTCTCTTTCTAAGGTCTCGCACCTTCAGGATGGTCAGTCTGGCTCAGATCATTGCATCCTTGGAACGAGGCATGTGGTTCTGTTCTCTGGACCTTCAGGACGCATTCTTTCACGTCCCAATCCGTCCGTCTCACCAGCAATTCCTCTGCTTCAGGGCAAAGGGATCCCTTTACAAGTTCCGGGCCATGCCCTTCGGCCTCTGTCCAGCTCCTTGGGTCTTCACCAAATGCACGGCAGTGGTGACAGCATCCCTGCGATGCCGAAGGGTCCGGATGTACCCTTACCTGGATGACTGACTGATTGCAGCCCCCTCCAGATTGGAGGTGGAGCGGTCCAGGGATCTGGCCCTCCAGGTCTGCTCTCAGAATGGCCTCCTCATCAACGAGGCCAAATTGCAACTCGTGCCATCGCAGGTGATTCAGTTCATTGGGGCAGAGCTCGACTGTCTTCGAGCCAGAGCCCGGCTCCTGGCAGACAGGGCCAAGTCCTTTCCTCCTTTGCCCAATCATTTCTGGTTGGGCAGTTGCACCCTGCCCGGGACTTCCTGCGCCTTCTGGGCCTCATGGCGGCCTGCACCAGCGTGGTCCATTGGGCCCGCTGGCATATGCGTCCCCTGCATTGGGGACTGGCCCGCCAATGGTCGAAGTGCTCCGGTCCTCTGGACCAGCCAGTGACAGTGATCCAGGAGATGTGGAACGGCCTCCAGTGGTGGCTCGTTCCAGCCCATCTGCAGGAGGGTATCCCGTTTGTCCGCCCCGAGCCGACGGTCACTCTGATGACCGACTCCTCTCTGATGGGTTGGGGTGCCCATCTGGGGGAGCTCAGAGCTCATGGCCTCTGGTCCCCTCAGGTGTCTCGATGCCACATCAACCTGCTGGAGCTTCGAGCGGTCCAACTAGCCCTCACTGCCTTCGCTCCATTTGTACGGGGTCAAGTGATCCAGGTCTAGACGGACAACACCATGATCATGCACTACCTAAACCGTCAGGGCGGGATGCACTCCTTGCCTCTGTGCAAGGAGGCTCTCCGCACTTGGTCTCTCGTGATTAGCCTGGAGGTGGATCTCCTAGCCATCCATGTGGCAGGAGCCTCCAACACTCTGGCCAATGCCCTCAGCCAGATAGGTGCTGCATCTCATGAGTGGTCTCTCCTGCTGGAGGTAGTACAAGATCTGTTCTCCCACTGGGGCACCCCTCAGGTGGACCTGTTTGCCTCCTTGGAGAATGCGGCTGAGGCTGTTTCATGCCCGCCCCCAGCAGGGCTTGCTGCAGGGGGATGCCTTCTTGAGGCAGTGGACCCCGGGCCTCTTCTACACCTTCCCTCCATTTCCCTTGATCCACAAAGTGCTTCCCAAGGCGAAAAGGGACAAAGCGAAGGTGATTCTGTTAGCCCCAGACTGGCCCCGCCAGTTCTAGTATCCAGATCTCCTCAGCCTCAGCTGCAGGCTCCCGAGGTGGCTTCCAGCCCGCCCGGACCTGATCTCAGTCAACAAGGGGAAGGTAATCCACCCGGAATTCCAGGCCTTGGGTCTTTCCAACGAGGTCCTCAACATTGCTGAGGCATCCTGTAAGGAGTCGACCAGAAAATGCTATACCTTCAGATGGAAGAGATTCTCCATTTGGTGTCGGGATTAGGGGTTGGACCCTTCCTCCTGTTCTTTGGCTAGCATTCTGGACTACCTGTGTTCCCTTTCTCAGCTAGGGCTTCAGTCAATGACCCTTAAGGTGCACCTAGCAGCCATCTCTGCTTACCGGGCATGGGCCGGGAAGCAGTCGGTGGCGCAGGAGAAGGTGGTCGGGCACTTTTTCAAAGGCCTTGATCACATATCCCATTGGGTGCGAGAACCTCCACCTCCATGGGATCTACTGCTGGTATTGGCTAAGCTCATGGGCAAGCCATTCGAACCGATGCACAGGTGTGATATCTCTAACCTGTTGTGGAAGACCGCCTTCTTGGTGGGTATCACGTCAGCCAGAAGGATGGGAGAGCTCCAGGCGCTTTCCATCGAGCCTTCTTATCTGGTCTTCCATAGGGACAAGGTTGTCCTGTGCCCCACCCAAAATTCCTTCCAAGGTGGTGTCGGAGTTTCACCTGATCCAGGTGTTGACTCTGCCAGTGTTCTACCCCAATCACAGCTCGGAGGCCGAATATAGACTCCATAATTTGGACCCTAGAAGAGCGCTCTCTTATTATAAGGAGCGGATGGCTGAAGTTCGGGGAGAGGTTCGCCAGCTGTTTGTCACCTACACTGAAGCCGCACCTGGCATACCTGCAACCAAGCGGACAATAGGCAGGTGGGTCACCTCCTGCATAGATCTCTGCTATAGGTTGGCGGGCATGGAGCCTCCCAAAGGGATAAGAGCTCATTCTACCCGCCATTCTGCTGCTTCGGTGGTTGCTTCCAGGGACGTCTCTATCCAGGAAATCTGCAGGGCTGCTACCTGGAAGTCAGCACACACCTTCATTACCCACTGCCACATCGACCTTGAGTCACGCCGGGATGCTGGTTTTGGGACCTCGGTTCTCAGTCCGTTATTTCCCAAGTAGAGTGCGCCTTGCCTCCCTCCTCCCGGAGAACTGCTAGGAGTCTGCCAGTAGTGTGGATTGAACAACATATACACGTCCTTAGAAATACAGGTTACTCACCTGTAACAGGAGTTCTAGGAGTGGTATATGTTGTTCATCCACACAACCCACCTGACCTGACCTTCGGCGTGCAACCTGGCTTCCAGTGGGCTAGATCTGGCGTCATGGGGTGGAGCCAAGAGTTTTACCACCTGGGTGGGAGGAGCCAGCTTGAAGACCTTCCGGCAAGATTTAAAGCACAAGGAACCTGCCAGTGAGTGTGGAGGAACAACATATACCATTCCTAGAACTCCTGTTACAGTTGAGTAACCTGTATTTCTGCTCACTAGATCTACAGGATGCGTTCTTCCACATCCGATCCGTCCGTCTCACCAAAGGTTCCTCCGCTTCAGGTAGAGGAACCCACTACGAGTTCCGAGCCATGCCGCTTCAGCATGTGATCGGCCCCCAGGTCTCTCACCAAATGCATTGCAGTGATGACGGCCCATCTTTGGTGTCGAGGGGTCAGAGTGTACCCCTATCTTGACGATTCGCTAATAGCAGGTCCCTCCAGACTGGAGGTGGAGAGGTCCAGGGATCTGGCCCTTCACATCTGCCTCAGCCTTGGCTTCCTGGTCAGCGAGGCCAAGTCGGAACTCGTGCCCTCACACATGATTTACTTCATCGGGGCTCTTGCCGAGCCAGAGCCAGGCTCATGGCGGACAGGGTGGAAGTTCTCTCCTCCTTTGCCCGATCATTTCTGGTTGGGCAATTGCACCCTGCCCCGGACACAGCCCCTCTGCCATAAAAACTTTCAAACAAAGTCTTCCTACCGTCACCGCTACCATCTTAGGACGACTCCGTTGATGGCAGGAAAGAATTTCTTTTCTTCTTTTTTCATTCTTGTTAAGTAAAATAAGAAATTACTACCTAAAAGTATTAAATTAAGCGTTAAAGCTGCTGTCTATAGGCGAAAACTTGGACTCCGGCAGATGAGCGACGTCGACATCCAAGCGCACTCCACGGTCGGAGAAAAGGAACTGAGGCGGTTGGAGGGTTGACACCGAGATAGCCTACGCAGGCACAAGCTAGTCTTGTGGTACCGCGCATGCATGGTTCTGTCTCGGCGCCGACTCCTCTGAAAATTCTAGGCTCCCGCTTGGTCCTAGCGCTTCCGGGGCTATCCCACTAGTGTGAATGAGTGATGGAGACTTAGTCCAGGAAGATATGGAAATTACGTACTTACTGTAATTATTGAACTTCTTTGACAGTCTCCATCATTCATTCACACGCCCACCCACCATCCCCTGGGTTCACTCATTTTTCTTTCCTGGTCTTCATGGTCCTCTGGTTCATACTGTGATTACATTGTTCTTTGACCTTTCTTGCAAAGTCCATCTGGGCCCTCTCAGGCCTAGAAACTCAGGATGAGTTATTCTTATTAGTTACGCTGCACCTCCTCAGTCAAAAAGGTACTGAGGCGGTTGGAGGGTCGATGCCGAGATAGCCTACACAGGCGTGAGCTAGTCTCATGGTGCTGCGCATACATAGTCCTGTCTTGGCACCGACCCTTCTAAAAATTTTTGGGCTCCAGCTTGGTCCTAGCTCCTCCGGCGCTATCCCACTGGTGTGAATGAGTGATGGAGACTGTCCAAGGAGATCAATAATTATGGTAAGTACGTAATATCCATATCTCCTAGCCATTCGTGTGGCAGGAGCCTCGAATCAGTTGGTGGATACCCTCAGCCGTGTGAGAGAGGCGTCCCACGAGTGGTCTCACCATACAGAGGTAGTTCACAGCCTGTTCTCCCAGTGGGGCAACCCTCAGGTGGACCTGTTTGCCTCCAGGGAGAACAGAAAGCTGAGGCTGTTTCATGTCCTCTTGCCTCAGCAGGGCTCACTGCAAGGGGACGCTTTCTCGAGGCCATGGAGCCCAGGTCTTTATGCCTTCTCTCCACTTCCCTTGGTCCACAAGGTACTCCTCAAGGTCAGGCAAGACAAGGCACAGGTGATCCTGGTAGCCCCAGACGGGCCCCGTCAGTTCTGGTATCCAGATATCCTCATCCTCAGCGTCAGGCTCCCAAGGCTTCTTCCAGCATGCCCAGACCTGCTGCTCTGTCAATCAGGGGAAGGTATTCCATCCGGACTTTCAATCCCTGCACCTGACAGCCTGGTTTCTGAGCGGCTAGAGTTTCAGGCTTTGGGTCTCTCCGATGATGTTTTCAGTGTTGTTGAGGCATCGAGGAAGGAGTTGACCAATAGGTGCTTTGCCTTCAAATGGAAGAGATTCTCCATTTGGTGTCAGGGCAAGGGCCTGGACCCTTTGTCCTGTCCAGTGGCCAGCATCCTCGACTACTTTTGGTCGCTCTCAAAGGAGGTCTTTGGTCTGCAACCCTTAAGATGCACCTGGCAGCCATCTCTGCTTACCGGGCGCAGGTTGGTCAGCAGAATGGTGGCACAGGAAAAGGTAGTCTGGCATTTCTTCAAAGGCCTCGACCATATGTCCCCATTTTGAACCACCACCTCCTGGGATCTACTGCTGGTTTGCAAAGCTCATGGGTAATCCGTTAGAACCGATGCACAGGTGTGAGATGTCACATCTGTTGTGGAAGACAGCCTTCTTGGTGGCTATCCGTCAGCCAGAAGGACTGGGAGCTACAGGCGCCTCTGTCGAGTCTCCTTTCTGGTGTTCCACAGGGACACGGTTGTCCTGCTCCCTCCTCGAAATTCCTTCCCAAGGTGGTGTTGGAGTTTCCACCTGAACCAGGTGTTGACTCTGCCAGTGTACTACCCCATTACACCTCGGAGACAGAGTTCAGGCTCCATACTTTGGACCTGAGACAAGCGATCTGTTATTATAAGGAGTGAACAGCTGAAGCTCGGAGAGAGGTTAAGCCAGCTGTTCGTCACCTATCTTTGAAGCCGCACCTGGCAGACCTGCAGCAAAGCAGGCAGGATTGGCAGATGGTTGATCTCTAGCAGTTGCGGGCAAGGAGCCTCCTGTAGGGAGAAGAGCTCATTCTACCCGCCATACTGCTACGTCAGTGGCTGCTTCTAGAGATGTCCTTATCCAGGATATCTGCAGGGCTGCTACCTGGAAGACAGCAAACACCTTCATTACCCACTACCACATCGACCTAGAGTCACTCCAGGATGCTGGTTTTGGGGCTTTAGTTCCCCAATCTCTGTTCCCTAAGTAGGGGGTGTGTGCCGTGCCTCCCTCCTCCCGTAGAACTGCTAGGAGTCTATCAACAAGTGTGGATAGAGCAACATATCTACGATCCTAGAAAAACGGGTTACTCACCTATAACAGTAGTTCTGGAAATGGTGTATCTTCCCTTGTCAATCTTCACCATTCATTACTTCCTGGGTGTAAGCCGGAGGCGCGCACCCGCCATGGGAGCTTTTTTTTTTTAAAAAGCTAGCTCTATCGGCGCCGCCCTCGAGACCGACGCCTTGCGTCATGCACGAGGGCGGCCGTTAATAACTGAAACTCCTCCTCCAACTCAGTTCTGTTTCTCCTGCCATCGAGGCAGCACCTGCTTCGCGAGTAGTATTTCGTAAGTCTCTGCGCAATACCTAGGCCGACTCCTCTTTCGTTCGCACTCAACGCCATACCACGGTAAGACCGTTCTTTTTCTATCTATGCGGCGTCGGGTGTTTTCCTACTGTATTTTACCTTAATTGTTTAGCGTTATGTCCGGTTCTGGGCGAGCGTTTTTTCAACGGAGCGCGCCCGGTCGTCCCGGTGCTCCTGTGGCGGCATTTCTCCGTCTCGGACCGGCATGGCGTGTGTCTTCGATGCCTGGGACCCAACCATGATATGGATTAGTCGATGCCTGCCTGCTTCTCCATGGACCGTCGCGTCCTCGGTCAGCAGCGTTCAAGCTCGGCAAGGCCCGCCGACTTTCGAGGATAGCGTGCGTTCACGGGACTCCCAGGTAAGGTCTCTAGGCCCTTCCCGGGTCCCTCCGGGCCTCTCGATCGCGGAGGAGGGCTTCTTCATCTTATCTTGCGAAGAGGCCCTTCCACGGTGTCGGGGGCGTTGCGGTCCCTTCGGGAGCGGCATTGACTACCGCCTCGGCAGATCATCTCCTCGGAGGTGTAGGCTCCCCAGTGTTGAGGCCCATGATTTCTGGGCGGACGCAGCGGACCCTCGGCGCCGCCTTCGGCGCCGTTTCGGATCGCGGCGCCGTTTTGGATCCGGTGCGTTCGGCGGCGCCGGTGGTCAAGACAGCGCCACTGGCGGCGCCGCTTTTCGGCGCCCAGCGCCGTGCGCCGTGGGCCTGGTTTCTCCTCCTCGCGGCGCCGGCTCGGTTTCCAATGCGGGAGCCGGTGCACGGGGAGCTGGGACGGGCCTGGCTGTTGCTGATGTTGGGGGAAGGCGGCGCGCCTCGGGTACCGGTGCCGTTGCCTCGGGGACCCTGGGGTAGCCAGTGTTGAGGTCCTGCTGGTCGTCCTCCTCGGAGGCTGATGACTCAGGCGTGGACCCATCCTGGCACCCCCACTCTTTGGGGTCTGGGTCCTCTGGCTGAGGTACCAGGCGGCGCAGCAGGCCCCTCCTCTGTCCCCTTCCGTCCTCTCCTGAGGGCTCCCGGCTGGGGTGGCCGGGTCCCAGGAGGAGGCGTGGGGTGACTAAGGGGAGGCTCCCTCCGGGGACGGTGACAGCAAGCCTCCGGGTGCTGTTGCTCCCTCTGGGGGTGGGGCGCTGCGGTCGAGGAGGAGGGCTCTCTCGGGTCTGAGGGGTTGAGGGGCAGGGGGACAGGCCCTCGGTCGTCTTTGGCCACCTCGGGGGGGTGGCCAGGAGCCGTAGCACTAAACCCCGCCCTTCGCTCCGGGGCTCTAGGGTGTCCTCCGGTGGCGTTGTTGTGGGCTGCCCTTCTGGATCCATGCAGTCCCGACTTCATCGCAGGGGAAATTCTCCCCCTGGGCTCTTCCAGGCTCCGCTTCCTCAGGGTTCAGTCTTGCGGCCTGGTTTGTTGTCCGGGACCCCGCCAGCTCGGGCTCCGTTCCCCGGATTCCAGAGCCCTGGCAGAGATCAGTTGCCTCCTCGCAGGTGCCCCTCTCCCATCTCTCTGCCTCCACCACCCCCGCTCCCGGGCCATGTCGGTCCTACGGGTCCGTTATCCTGGGAGCAGTTCAGAGGTTCTGCAGCGGCCTTCCCTTCATACGTTAGATGTATGCATGAGCGGGTCTTTCGACTCTCCCCACCGCCGCAGGAGTCCTCTGAGCATTCCAGCTCCCCATCATCCTCGTCTCCCTCCTCTGAGGGGAGGAACCCTGCTCATCTCTCCTCCGATGCTGATTTCACTGAATATCAGCGATTCCTTCGAGGATGGTGAGGACCTTGGGATCTCCTACATTCGGAAGAGACAATACCGAACAGAAGGCAGCGTGAATTCCTTGGGAATTCAGTGCCCAACACTTGGTGGTACCTTCCTGCCCTATCCCCTTCCAGGAGGCTTATCCGATCCTGGCAGTCGCCAGCCGCTTTTCTCCAGCCCCAGCTGACTGTCCAGCGTGAGTATTGTGCCCCTCGAGGTCTCTAGGTACTCTTTCACCCCTTCTGGCTTGGTCTACCTTGACACTCCTCCGGCGCTCTGCCTGGCGCAAGACCGCCCACGGACCCGGACTCCTTCAGTTCGACCGTTGGGGGCGAAGAGTGTCTCCCTCTTCCTCATGGCTGCTCGATAGGATCACATCAGGCTCACCACGCCTGCCCACAATCGCACCTGTGGTCGATGCTTTCTCAACTCCTAGCGTCGATGCCTGATACGGAGCAAACCAGACAAGCTGTTGCCCTCTCCGCTATAGGCCTGGAGCTGGCAAGACACCAGGCAAGGGCATCTTATGACGCCAATGAGGTGGCTTCCAGGCTTGCGGGGACAGCGATCTGCATTAGGCGGACGGCATGGCTTCGTCTTTCAAGGTTGTCACCCCTGGCCCGGCGTAGGGTGATGCGCTCCGCCTTCCGGGGGACCCGTCTCTTTTCCTCTAGAGCTAGGAGACTTTTGCAGGGGCTATCTCCGTCTCCACGTCCTCGGGAGGCACCTCCTAGCTCTTCTCCCACTTAGGCTTCTGTGAATTAGCCAGGGTCTTCCCCTTCTGTTTCTCACCAACAGGAGGCTGGGGGTCTTGTTCCCTCAGGGTCTTTACCCCTTCCCCCTCCTGGGGGAAGAGGAGCTTGGTACTCACCCAGGAAGTAATGAATGGTGAAGATTGACAAGGGAAGATATGAAAATTACGTACCTACCGTAATTCTTGATCTTCTCTTGTATCTTCACCATTCATTACTTACCCTTCCCACCTTCCCCTCAGTGGCCTCCTTCTGTGGCGTCTCCCCCTCCCGTCTCGTTCCTCCCTCTTGCTGAACCTAAAAAAAAAAGGGGGGGACATCTCTATCCTTGCCTTTTTCCTTAAAAGTTTCCAGGAAAATTATTTACTCTAAGATTCGTGGGCTTTTGTTGCAGGAGTGCTGGGTCGTGAGTGAGCTACACGACTATCTCACCGCCATGTTCTCAGGCGAGGCACTCCTAGGGACCTTGCCTGACTCTGTCTGTGCTGTTTGGTCCCACAATATTCTGCTAATCAATTACTAAGCCCTAGAATCAACCCCCTTTCTTTTTTTTTGCAGAGCAAGAGGAACGGGTACGGTTATTTCTTTCTCTCTTAAAACTGAGGGAACTCTCTCCGACTGCTGAAGCGCCCTGGCTTCCCAGGTCATGTTTTTCCTCGTAAGCCTGTGAGTCATACTCTGTCTTGAACCCCCCCTTTTTCAAGGGTCCTTCTGAGGACAGGGTTGCAGGAAAAGCAGTGCCAACCATGACCGGTTCTTGCCAGTTTCAAGTCTCTCCTGCCTTGCCATAGCAAGTCCGATTGAGTTCCGTTATATTTCTTACAAACTGCCTTGAAAGGCTAAACTTTGTTTCTATACCCTTTGAGCAGCTCTTACATGCTGCCTGGGAATCAACCTTTTCCTAGCCGGGTTTCCTTCCAGAAGCAAGGCCTGCTCTCGGGCCAGGAGCCCGCAGCTAGGATCAAGGACCATGGCATGTTGAGGTCAAAGACTATGCCCTCCTTAGTCTGTCTAGCGGGTTCGGTGAACCTTCTCTTCAGCACTACCAGTGGGGATTCTTGCCCCCTTATTAAATCGAGCCTTAAGCCTCTCAGCTAACTATGCTCGTTGGGCATTCTGGTCTCCTCAACATCCCATCTTTCTTCTTCTTCTCTCTTCTTCATTCTTTCTCCTTCCCTTTTCTCTCTATCTGTTCCTCCTAGAGTCGCCCCGGTAAGGAGGCCCTGCAATCCCTAGGGCAGGAATACTCTCTCCTCTGTCTATTCTCCATCGGCTTATTCCTTTTTCAGTTTATTTTCCTTACTTTGCTATCCCTTGGCTATCTTGCCTCGCTTTCTCTTTTTTCCACAATATAATTTTTTGCCTCTCCGGCTCACAGAACTGAGTTGGAGGAGGAGTGAGTAGCTACTAACGGCGCCACTCGCGCGCCAGGCGACCGGTCTCGGCGCTGTAGAGCTAGCTTTTAAAAAAAAAAAAAAAAAAAAAAGCTCCATGGCGGGTGCGCGCCTCCGGCTTACACCCAGTAAGTAATGAATGGTGAAGATACAAGAGAAGATCAAGAATTACGGTAGGTACGTAATTTTCATATGTTGTTCCTCCACCCGGCCTCCCTGGCTTCGACGGACAACCTCTGCTTCCAGCAGGCAAGATCTGGCAACATGGGGCGGAGCCAAGGCTTATGCCACCTGGATGGGTGGGAAGAGCCAGCTTTCAGACCATCCGGCAAGATTTAAAGGGAAAGGGACATGCCAGTAAGTGTGGATGAACAACATATACCACTCCTAGAACTACTGTTACAAGGGAGTAACCTGTTTTTTAATGACATACAGAATGACACCCCCTGGATTACTTTGTCTCGATCTGGTTTTCTATTCTGAATTTTGATTGTCATTACCTTAGTTATCTAGCCACTACTTCTGCTTGTGTATCCTAGAACTGATAGGACATAATCATTTAATTATTATCCTTTTGCTCATTGGAGGAAAAGGAAATGTAATGTTTGGCTACTTCAGTATTAGGCCTCTTATGAATAAGACATACCAGCTACCTTGAGGTGTGGATGCTGGGATTTCTGATGTGAACTTTGTCTATTAGGATCCGAGCTAAGCTGATTACATTTCAACTCATTTATTACATGACGTGATTGGGCCTGGGTTTCCATCAGTAAATGAGAGTGGTCTGTCAACTGGTCGACTGGTTCCCTTGTTTTCAGCAAAAGCATGAGGGTAGTTGGCCAGATTTGTACTAGTGTTTTCCCTTATTCATCTTTGACTAGGTCCCAGAGATGACAGCAATATCCTGTTTCACTAGAAATTTTTTTGCTATAGTCTAGGGACTTCAGACAGGAGGATATGGTATAAAAGAATGACCATAGCAGTAACAAGGACCAGTATGAGCCTGAAAGCCTGGATTTTTTAAACTTTAATGTTTGTCCAGTACAGTTATGGTGCCACAGCTGGGATGTTAAAGAAGAAATGCATTTAATCTCTGCCTGGAGATGTATAAGTCACTGTTAGAAAAACCTCACCATTTGCACTAAGAATCATCCTGCATAACAGCAATACTTTTTCAGTGAGAAGAGGCTTTTTAGTTTTAAGGACAGATGATCAATTGAACTGACCCCCACTCTCAAGCCCTTAAATTTGTACATATAATGCTGACATCATGACAAGTCTAGGAAGTTAGCAGTATGTAAAATCCAGCTGTGCATTGCTGTTTCTTGTTGCTTTTAGTCAGGCAGATAGTGAATCATTTTTGGCGTGATTGTTACAGCCATTTGGCTACATAATGATATTAGCTTCATGTTAACTCTTGTGCCTTTCTTCTCGCATTGCGTATGATGACACTTATTTCTGGGCCTATAGGAGGTGAAGGGGGTTGAAATATTAATTTGAGCTAGAACAAAAAATATATATATATATGTTTTTCTGCTACAGAATGGACTGGCTGAAGTTAAATTTTTTGTTGCCATAGTTTCTTATCATAGCATTCACTCCCCTTTTTGTTCAAATTATTTACCCAGGATTGCCCCTGCTGAACTGCAGCATCACATTTAGGCCCTGTTCAGACTTGCACTTTTAAACCAGCATGCAAAGTTCAACTGGTTTGCGTGTCTAAATTAGTTAACAGCTGGATTGTCATAAGAAACCACAGGTACACTATTGTGGTATCCATGATACATACACAAGGTGGATTGCTAAATGGCTTAGTGTCAGGAAGCACAGGGTTGTAGTATATGGGTACTATGAGTGGAGTGGGGCACTGAGTGGTATCCTGTGGGTGTCTGTACTGAGGCTGCTACTGTTGAACATTTTCAACCATCTGGAAGCCAGGGTTTCCTGCAGGTGACTTAGGTTTGCTGATGGCACCAAGTTGGCTAGTGTGGTGGATTCCTTGTGGATGGGAGTAAACTTGAGAGGACCTGAACAAGCTGAACCATTAGTCGGACTCTTGGTGTCTCAGATTCAGTGTAGCCAAATGCAGGGTGCTACACTTAGGAAGGGAAAAGGACCTACACACAGTGTGTGGTTCCCCTTGTTGCAAAAGAGAAGAAGGTGGTTTGCGGAGTCATAATATGCAAACGCAGTGCTTTCAAGAGGACCAACAGAATTGTTGGGTGCATTAAAGGGGGGGTACCCAGTCAGTGTACAAGGCCCTACCTGGAGTACTACATGTACACTCAAAAGGAGCATTAAGGCAGTCAAGAGGTGCAGTTTGGACCACCAAAATGATCAGTGGTATGGGGGACAAAGCTAAAAGGAAAAGTAGGTTTCCTTTAACATGTTAACCATGGAGAATAGAAGGCTGAGAGGGGACACGGTCTCAGTCTTCCCCATGCTCAAGGGTATCGACAAAACTGAGAAGACGGAGTTATTTGATTTGTTGTCCTCCAGTGGGACACAGGGTATGTCGCATGAAGCTCAGAGGTGGTAAATTCAGGGATAATGTTAGGAAGCACTTCTCCCAGTGGGTGGTGACCCTGTTGCACAGCCTGTCTGTGGAGACCATGGACATGAAGACAATGCAGTCCTTCAGGATAAGCCTGGACAAATGTCTGATTACCAGGGGAATCGCTGGACACCCTGGATAGTAGAGTGAGTAGGAAAATCCCTATTGATGCATTTCGTACTGCATTTTTATTTATCCAGTGTATGAAATGGGGATGGGGAAATGATCAACCAAGAATCCCTTCCAACCTTTTGAATTACTGTTACTGTGGCTGTAGAACCGTTTGAGAGCTGATCTTTAGACTACTGGTGGTGGTGGTGGTGATGGTGATGGTGTTAGTCTACAGATTGGTTTTACACTGAAGCAGTTTAGTTTAAATGGTTCTACAGGAGTTTGTTTTAGGAAAATGAAGCCATTCTTGATCTGTTTTCCAGACTCTCACAGGTAGAATTTTTGTAATGTAACTGTGAACTGATCTCTGAAACCGATCTATAGCATACAGTTCAGTTCACCCTTTCTTTCCAGTATGAACACACTAAACCAGTTTTCGTAAATTGGTTTTGACATTGGTTCTTGAAAATGTGTTCTGGAGTCTGGACAGGGCCTAAAGTGGTGCCGCCCTTGCACTTCAGTCCTTCTGTACATACAGTAAGTAGCAGGTTGTTCAAGTGACTTGCTTAGGATTACTTCACATAGAAACATAGACAATGACAGCAGAAAAAGATCAGAGGTCCATCTAGTCTGCCCAGAGTTCCCTATCTGGCCTAGGACCTATTGTCCATATGGGGTTTTATCCCCCACCCCCACTCCATTCTCTATTGCTACCGACCTGAGCAACAACAAACCCTTCACCCTGCCCTCAGCCATGCTTAAAACTATTTATGGACTTGACATTCACCTCTTTCACTGACAGACTGTTCCATGGCTCCACCACCCTTTCCATAAAATAGAACTACTTCACATCCCTCTTAAACCCAACCGCATCCCACCAGTTTCCGCTCATGACCTCTGGTTCTTAAGTAGTTCCTCATGCTTCATCTTATTTATTCCCTTCGGGAACCTGAAGGTTCCTTTCATATCCACCCTCTCTCCAGCGAGTACATAATTTAGTACCTTGAGACGATCTTCATAGGAGATTGCCCTGTTGTCCCTGAATCATCTTGGTCACCCTGCATTTCACCTTCTGTAGCCTGTCCTTGTCCTTCCTTAGGGAGGACACCAGAACAAGCACAGCATTCCAGATGCAGCCTCACTAGTGACCTACAGTATATAGAGGTACTAGTACCTCCTTTTTCCTGCTGTCAGTACCCATTTCGATACACCTCATTATCTTACTTGCCTTACTGTAGGCCTTGTTACACTGGCTTGTTTATTTGAGGAAGTCAAGATGACTCCCAGGTCCCTTTCCTCTGCCATAGTGCTCAGTTTAACCCCTCCCATCCAGTACACTGTCCTAGGTTTTTAACCCCCTAGGTGCATAACCTTGCATTTTTTTGGGCATTAAATTTCAACTGGCAAACTGTAGATAACCTCTCTAGCCTTTGTAGATCCCTCTGCATCTCTTTGATGCCTTTGTCACTGTCTGCCTTACTGTAGCGCTGTGTGTTATGTGGGAAAAAGCACAACATGACCCGGGTGCCCTTTCCAATGTGGCTGATGAACATGTTGAAGAGAACGGACAGATCACTACGGCACCCCACTCGTGCCCCCCCCCTTCTTCTAGTTTGACCCCATTTACCACCACCCTCTGCAGTTTCTCATTCCACCAGTTTCCTGTCCATCTTTGTTCCTAGCTGCACTCTGGTCCTCCAGCTTCTTCAGCAGTCTTCTGTTTGGCACAGAGTTGAAAGCCTTACTGAAATCGAAATAGAAAACTCCACAGCATGGCCTTTATCTACCACCTATTGCTGTTGCTAAAGTAGGAATTCAAACAGTTGCCTCCCAAATCATGGTGCATTAAGCTAAATGTCACATTTATTTTGAGATATGTAGTCCTTGTGAACCAAGTTCACGAATTAAGGTGAATAGTACTGGTTACATTTTGTCTTATTCTTAATATGTTGCAGCCAGCTGCAGTTACAAAATACACAGTCACTTGTGGACAAAGAAATCTTCATACAAAAATATGAATTAGTATGTTAGTAATTTTTTTTAAAAGCCGAGGCCCATGTTCATTATTTTGGTCTTTGCAGATCTTGTTCGGGAGTATCTCAGTCGGGTTCCACCGTAGGAATCTTTGCTGTCGGAGACGGGGAATCTGCATGGAAAATTTTCAGCAGTACAACTGGGGCTGCCTATGCCGTCGACGTCACCAACCCTATGTAATAGTGGGTGGCCCCACTCCCTCCTCAGTTCTTTCCCGCCATCGATTTGCACGCACAGTCTCCGCGGAAGAGACGTCGCAGTGTTTGCACCTTTTCCGGCCTACGGACGATTTTCTTCAATTTCTCAGCAAAATTTTCTTTGAGATTTTTTCCTTTTTATTTGTCCTCTTCTCTTCTGGCACTGCCACCATGGGAAGAAGATTGCTTCTGTGAGCGAACACTCCATTTGTGTTTGCTGTCTTCGCCAAACCACGAAGTCTCTGACTGTGAGCTGTGCCAGAAATTCAATCAAACAACCCTTAAGCGACCCAAGAAGGCTCTTGAGAAATTCCTGATGGAGCAGCAGGTAGCCAACTCCAGGCAGGAGTCGCCCACCAGGTCCATGAGCTCCCAGGCCTCCAAGGCCTGAGAGAAGTCCTCGGGGGTAAGTCACTAGAAAGACCAGGATCACGACCGCTCCCCCCGCGGTCATCCCGTTCCCATCGGCCTCTCCTTTGGGGGGGGGCTCTTCGTCGACAACAGCTGTCCAGGTCTCTGTTCCTACCAGACCCATACTGACCACTTCTCCGCCCAACTCTCAGGGCGCCCGACCATCGACCTCTGGGTCGTCGGCCCCTCCTCCGTCAGTGACGGCCTTGTTGATGGACACCCCATCGTTTCCTTCCTCTCCGAGGGCTACGGGCTCATCGGGCTCTCAGGTCAGTGGGTCACCAGCATCTGTGCCGTCAAACCCCCTTCCGTCAGTGACCATGGACCTGAACGAGGTCTTGGTTAAATATTCCAGTGTTCTGGTCCAGGAATTTTAATGTCTTCAATAGGCCGTCGTTGACGGCGGCTTTGTCGTCGACGCCCATTTGTTGTCCAAGGGAACCTCCCCACTGGACTCTGACGAATGTTCCAACGCCAGATGCAGATGAGGTCAACGTCGAGGAGGAGTACCACCCGGATCTCATCCTCCCTGATGATATTGAGGATGAAGAGAGGGAGGAAATTCTCCTTTCTGACAAGTACACTGCCTCTTCAGTTAGTGAGGACCCAGTTAAGCATACCCTGAGGTCTCCCCCTGAAGATGCTACTTTCTATAATGTCATGAAACTGCTGTCTACCACTGTGGGCTTCCAGACTGAGGAGGAGGATGTCACCAGAAAGGACCTAGCTGACTACTTGGAGATCCCTCATTCAAACACCATGAAGTCTTGCTGTAATTAGGACTATAGCAGTCAGCCTCAGCCTCTGAACTGCCCCGGAGAGGAAAGGGTTAACTCCAGAGAAGTCTGGAGTTCCACAACGTGAGGGCGCTGTTCAAAGCTCTATCTGTGCAGTTTGAAGTCAAACTGCCAGATTCTTTACTCCGCTTCACTGAACAGTCGCTCCGGAGATCAGCTCCTTCAGCTCGGTTCACTACGCGGTTTTCGGTCGGTTCCTTCGGCTCAGAAAACCGGCAAAAGTCTCAAAATTACCGCGGTTTCGGCTTAAGCTCTATCTGGTAACCGTAAGTAAAACGAAAATTTAGTCTGTGTGGAAATAATTATCGGTTCAGTCTGAACCGATCGTTTCTTGTATTTTGATGAATTTTTAGACGTGAGGTACCCGGTTCTTATCGGTTCTAAAAAAACCCTCGTTTTTAATAGGGTTTTCAATACCTAATGACACGTTAGGAACCGATAAGGGTGTCTTCTTTCTAGCGACCTGAAAGAAAGGGCAAGTTTGGTTAGGCTGGCACTATGTCCGAGAAACCCAAAGAAAAACGGGCCCACGGGGTTTCAACACTGTGATGTTTGTGGGGAAGCCTTTGCCAAGGCTGACCCACACACCACTTGTGTTTATTGTCTGGGGGCTGACCACCTCCTTTCAGACTGCCAGATATGTAAAATTTCCCTGCAGCCACCCTGGAGAAGAGATTGGGCCGGCTCAGGGAACGAGAGGCCAAAAAGTCCGCTGACCCGGATGGCCAGCCCGGTCCAGTACCCACTGGACCAGAGGGAGTGCCCTCTGACCAGGGCATTACTTCCTTGGGCAAGAGAAAGGCTGGTTCAGAGGAACCAGCACCAGCAAAAAAGACAAAGAAATCAGCAGGTTTGGAGTCTAAGATAGTTTCTCCAACTGTTGCAGAAATAGCAAAAGCCATACAGATTGTTCAGTCTTTGTCGAGGGACTTGAGAGCCCTCCACAAGTGGCAGAGGGTGGCTAGCCAGGTCCAGTGGTTCAAGATTATGTTATTGAGGATTTTATGAACCACAGGAGGGAGGAGGAATTTGATCAGTGCATTTGTGACTGGGAAGGTCTGGACGTGCCCATTGAACCGGCATTTCTCCAGACAGACCCTTAGAGTCTCCCCTCTGTTGTCTGAGTCCCTTCTCATTTTGTGTTTTATAAAAGGTGGCAGAAACCCTCCAGCTCCCTTTAGAGGAGGCTGTGGATGAGCAAGAGGAGCCTGATTTTGTTGAAATGATGGATATTCCAGAGTCTAGAAGGTTGTCTATTCCTTTGCATAAATCATTTAGGAAGCAAACAACAAAGATTTTAAAAATCCTCATTCTGTCCCTCCTGTAGACAAAAAATGGACAGAAGGTATACTTTATCAGGCCCAGATACAGACTTCCTCACTGAGCAGTGTAGTCATGTAGGTGTTGTTCAAGCTGCAGCCTGCGACAAGGCTAATATTCCTTGGCATCACATCCCTTGACAAAGATTCCAGGAAGATTGATACCATGGCAAAAAGCAATATATGGCAGCTTCTTTGGGACTCAGGCAGGCTAATTACATGGCTTATGTGGCTAGATATCAGAAGTCTAGATGGGACACTATTTTGCAGTTAGCCAAGCAGGCCCAGGGTCAGCTGACTAGTGAGTTGGAACAGGTGGCTGCTGATGGCATTGAGGCCTCTAAAGTTCAATTTCATACTGCTGTTGATGTTAATGATGTTTCTTCTAGGGTCATGGCCACTTCTGTAGCTCTCCGTAGGTTGGCATGGCTCAGATGCACTAATTTGTCCCAAGACACTCAGGCAAAGGCTATGGATTTCCCTGTAGTAGGTAACTCTCTGTTTGGTGATCAGACAGAAAATAACATGAAAAAATGGATGAATACAGAACTACCTACAAAAAGTGCCCAAGCTAAAAGAGGCATGCCCCCCAAAGGCATGCCCCAGGGGTAAGGGTAGGCCTTACCACAGGCCCTTTTATCAAGCTCAAGCCTCTTCAGCCTTTGTTCAGAGGGTTCCTCAGAGGCAGGGCAGGCAGGGGCTCTGGCAGACCGTCCCTTCTTCCCAGCCAAAACAGCTGCCAAGCAGGCACCTGATGGGGTGCCCAGGGCCAATCTCCTGTACCGGTGTGGGGGCAGGTTGGTTTATTTCAGCCAGAACTGGTTGTCCCTAACTCGGACAAGTGGGTTCTGGAGGTGGTAAGCCAAGGTCTGGTCCTCAGTTTCAAACAGTTCCCAAAGATGAGGGCCAGACATTTCCACCTCAGAATCCTTTGGAAGCCCTTGCTTTGGAAACAGAGGTTTCTTCTCTGCTGGGATGCAAAGCAGTAGAGAGGGTTCCCTTGCCATCAGGGCAAGGGTCTTTATTCAAGGTATTTCCTTACCCCAAAAAGACAGGAGAATGGCGGCCCATCTTAGATTTAAGGTTCCTGAACAAGCATCTTCTGAAACCAAAGTTCAAAATGTTAACTCTGGCAATGATTTTGCCCTCCCTGAGACCAGGAGACTGGCTAGCTTCCTTGGACCTCAAGGACGCCTATTTTCATTTCTTGATCAGGCCTTCTCACAGAAAGTACCTCAGGTTCGAACTACCTTCTGGCCACTATCAGTTCAGAGCAATGCCCTTCGGCCTTACCTCTGCCCCAAGGGTTTTCACAAAATGTCTGGCTGTGATAGTGGCTCATCTGAGAAGGCAAGGGGTGGCCGTTTTTCCCTACCTGGACGACTGGCTCATAGTGGGTCAGTCTCCAGATCACGTAAAATCTCACTTGTTGGTCACCCAGCAGCTTCTCACCTCTCTGGGATTCCTGTTGAATCTTCCAAAGTCAGTTCTCGAACCAGTTCAGGTACTAACTTTCATAGGTGCAGAGTTGAACACAAAGTCTGCCAGGGCATATCTCCCCTCCGAGAGAGTGGACAGACTCATTGCCCTGGCATCTTCCTTCACCATGCGGGTCTCTCGGCCAGCAAGGCACTTCCTGCAACTCCTGGGACACATGGCTGCGTCCACAGCTGTCGTGCAGGAGCAAGATTCCAGATGAGAGACATCCAATTCCACCTGAGATCTTTTTGGTCCCAAAGAAGGACCCCTCACCAAATTAGTCCCAGTGACAAGGTCTCTGATCCTGGCCCTTCAGTGGTGGCAGGACCAGAGCAATCTAACTCAAGGGTCCCCTTCTTACCCATTCCTCACTCCCTCACACTTACCACAGATGCCTCCCTCCTAGAATGGGGGCTCACTTGGCGACCTTTCCACTCCAGGGAGTGTGGTCTCCTCAGGAATCTCTGCTCACATCAACCTTCTGGAGCTCAGGGCTGTCCTCTTAGCTCTCCAGGCCTTTTCAGCTTCTGTCCAGAACAAGGTAGTTCAAGTCAGGACAGACAATACCACAACAGTGTGGTACATCAACAAGCAAGGGGCACTCGGTCTTCTGCCTTGTGCACAACCAATGAAGCTGTGGTCTCTGGCTTACTCCTTGAATACCTCCCTGATAGCAGTTCACCTTCCAGGGAAGGACAATGTCCTAGCGGATGCCCTCAGCAGGATTTCTCAGGGCCACCACGAATGGGCCCTGACCCTCTAGTGCTGGGGTCAGTCTTTTGCCAGATGGGGCACCCCTCAGATAGATCTTTCGCAGCCCCAGACAACCACCAACTTCCTCTGTTTTGTTGCAGACCTCCAGTGTTGGGATCAGCCCCACTGGGCCTTCCAGTTGGATTGGGAGGGAAATATCTATATGCCTTCCTCCTTCCCTCCCCTCTCCTTTTCAGGGTACTAGTGAGGATCAGAACTCAGTCCTGCAAGGTGATTCTGATTGCTCCAGATTGGGCCAGACAGCCCTGGTACCCTCTTCTTCTGTCCCTGATTGTCCACCCTCCCCTGAGCTTGCCCAGGACCCACGACCTGTTGACCTGTGCACAGGGAGAAGTGTGGTATCCGAACCTCAGTTCCCTCCACCTCAAGGCTTGGTTCTTGAGGAGCTAGAATCGCTGATCTACACCTCTCTCAAGGTGTCTTGGATATTTTGAAGGCAGCCAGGAGGCCTTCTACTAGGAGCCACCTATAATTCTAAGTGGAAGAGGTTTTCCATTTGGTGCTCTGGAAGCAAATCTCCCCAGAATCTGCTGATTTGACTGTTTTATTGGACTATCTGGTCCACTTAAATTCTCTAGGCCTTAAGCCAGCTACCTTAAGGGTTCATCTGGCAGCAGTCTCCGCTTATGTGTCAGCAGGTAAACCTGCTTCCATCTCTTCTCACCCTGTAATTTCCAAGTTTTTAAGGGGTTACTTCACACTAACCCTCCTTTTGGAACCAGCTCCTGCTTGGGACCTGAATGTTTGCATTGCTCAGCTAATGCAACCCCTTGAGCCCCTGTCTTGACAGACCTCAAGTTTTGACTTGGAAGACTGTTTTCTAGTGGCCATCACTTCTGCTAGGCGTATAAGTGAGATGCAAGCCTTGTCAGTGGAAGAAGATTTCATTTCTTTTCATAGGGACAAGGTAGTCCTTAGGACTAATAGAAGGTTTTACCAAAGGTGGTCTCGATTTTCATCTCAACCAATCCATCTCTCTCCCAGTATTTTTCACTGAGCATTCCTCTTCAGGGGAGAGGAGATTGCACAGTCTGGACGTCAAAAGAACTCTAAGCTACTATTTGGAACGCACCAAGGGTCATAGGTTTGAATCCCTCCAGCTCTTCCTTACCTATGGGGAAGTCGGCAAAGGGAGACCTGCCACTAAGAGGACAATTGCAAGGTGGATTGTCTCTTGTATCCAATTCTGTTACCAAAAACTGGGTAAAGAGCCCCCCTCAGGATTGAGGGCTCATTCTACCAGAGGTACAGCTGCATCTCTAGCGGCTGCTAGAGATATTCCCATTTTGGAGATCTGTCAAGCTGCTACCTGGAAAACAGTTCACACCTTTCCAAACATTACTCCTTGGATGTTCAATCCAGGAGGGATGCCTGTTTTAGCACAGCTGTGCTTCAGAGCCTATTTCCCAAGTAGGTTCTGACCCTCCTCCATGGAGTACTGCTGTGTAATCTGCTATAGTCCTAATTACAGCAAGACTTCATGGTGTTTGAAGAAAAATTACTCACCTTAGTAATTGCTTTTCTTCTCATGGAGTCTTGCTGTATAGACAACCCTCCCTCCTACCCGCTCAGAACTCCTCCTTGGGTATGGGGTTGGCAAATTAGTGCAAGCACTGTGTCATGCCTTTTCTTGCTTATTGGGTTTAGGAACTAGGTAATTCTGTTGTTCGTTGAGTGGTAGGTGGCCCCTCCCTGGACTTGAGTCTTTTGGGAAGGGGGTCTGTTAATGCTTCTTTTCAGTAATGCTAACAATATTTAATAATTTTGTTGCTATTCTGTGATTGTTGTGTGTTTTGTAGTTCTACTACTGGTAGGTAGCCAATGGCTAGTGTAGGGTTTTCCACACAGACTTGCTATATTAGTTTAGCTAGTAAAGAATCTGGCAGTTTGACTTCAAACTGCACAGATAGAGCTTTGAACAGCGCCCTCGCGCTGTGGAACTCCAGACTTCTCTGGAGTTAACCCTTTCCTCTCCGGGGCAGTTCAGAGGCTGAGGCTGACTGCTATAGTCCTAATACAGCAAGACTCCATGAGAAGAAAAGCAATTACTAAGGTGAGTAATTTTTTCTTCTCTACCTAAAATTATCCCTCCTATGCTGCCAGCCCTGAAAAATGCCTCCATGGCTGGTGCCAGCTATGCCACGCAGGGCAGACAGATTGTATAATGCCCCCCAGCTTTCCTTTGCAGCCCAGGCTGAAACTGACTCTGTTGTCATTAAGGCAGCCCAGCAGCAGGTCTGAGGTGCCAAGCACCTTAGCTCCATTCCCCAGACAAGGAATCCTGCAGGACTGACCTTGGGGTGGGAAGAGGGTCTATGCCTCCTCTACCTTAGGTCCGAGGATTGTAAACTGTCTTTCACATATGGTCAAGTTCCAGAATGCCAACTGGAGGAAGGGCAAGGTAGTTGTCCAAGCCCTCCCTGATGGCACCCAGAAGAAGGAATTGCTACAGTGTCTGAAAACTGCAGAGAATGTCAGCAAACATCTTCTTTAGGCCCTCTTTGATTTGGCAGACATGGTGGCCAGGGCTGCTGCCCCACGTATTTGCCTTCGTAGACATTCCTGGCTGAATGTCTCTGGCTTTGCACCTGATGTGCAAAACAAGGTGCTCAGCACCCCATTAAGTGGCACCAAGCTCTTTGTCCCTGATGTCCAGGATTTCATTAATGATCTGCAGGCCTCTGGCACGGCTCTTAATCCGGTCCACTCTCTAGCCACACTCAACCCTGTGGTAAGGGACACTCTATTTTTCGTAGACAGACCAATAAACCAGGCTCCGCCCATGCACTCTGGAGCAGCAGACAAGCATCCCAGAAATGATGGATGAGCTTCCACAGCTGGTCCCTACCTCAGCTTGACTCCTTGCCAGACTCCCACCCCACCCCCAGCCCAGACCCAGGAGGTGATGGTCAGAGGTTGGTTTTCCTCTGTCGGAATCAGTGGAGAACCATAAAGTCAGATGCATGGATCCTACAGATTATAGAGAGCGGTCATACCCAGGAGCTCATGCAACAGCCTCCAGATACACCTCCACCTATCCCCTGGCCCACTTGTCTGTTCTCCAGGAAGAAGTGCAGTCTCTGCTGCACAAGCATGCAATCAAGCTGGTGCCAAAGCATCAGAGAAATCAGGGGTTTTGCTCCAAGTTCTTTCTGGTCCCAAAAAAGACTGGAGATCTGAGGCCAATTTTGGATCTCAAGGACCTCAATCTCTTTATCCAGTACAAAAAGTTCCAGATGGTAACTTTGCCAGGCCTTTGCCCATCCTCAAGGCCAGGGACTGGCTATGCTCACTGCACATGCAGGAAGCTTACTTACACATTTGATCTTCTCTCCTCACATGAGGGTTTCTTCACTTCACTTCGTGGTGAGCATTACCAATTCAGGGTGCTGCCTTTGGCTTATCTTCTGTGCCGCAGTGTCTCATGCTAAATGCTTAGCAGCAGCTCTCAGAAGAGAAGGACTCACGTCTTCCCTTACCTGGACAATTGACTTCTTAAGGCCCCATTTCGGGACCAGCTGTGGCCGACTGTGGAGCGCAGTCTCCAGCTTTTCCACACTCTGGGCATAACAGTCAACCTGACCAAATCTGTTCTAGTTCCATCCCAAAAACTGCAATACATTGGGGCGGTTCTGGACTGTGAACAGGGGAAGGCCTTCTTCCCACCAGAACAGGGCAGAATCCATTATAGCTCAGTCTCAGGAAGTAGCACAGAATCGGTACATTCCTGTCAGGCTGTATCTCAGGCTCTTGGGTCTAATGGCGGCTGCCATTCCCACCATTCACTGGCCAGGCTTCATATGCACATTCCTCAGTGGACCCTCAGGTGCAGTGGGACCAGCGCACAGATGAGCTAGACCAACCTGTCCTGATCTAGGTGCTCAGTCTGCAGAGTTTTGCAGCAGTGGATGGACTCCTCAGATCTTCTTCAGGGAATCCCTTTCCAGGTCTGCTGTCCCCAACAGATCCTCCCTATGGATGCATCAGGCCTGGGCAGCCCACCTGGGTCCCTGTGACAGGGTTGAATAGGGCCCTGTCCCAGTTCTGGAGAAACAGTTTAAATGCAGGGATCTGTTCTGTTCTCTCCTTTTCTGTCTCTTGTTTGTCTGGTTGCACAACCAAATTTTCTTGAGACCCAGGACTTGATCACCCTGATGGCCTTGCAGTTCTCTGCCTCTCGCTGTCTCTCTACTCTCTCTTTTCTCCCACCTTGCATATCTGCTGGTATAAAAATATATGTGGAAAGGTAACTGATACTGGGATCCCTTTGTTTAGAAATGTGTATAGTTTTATGACTGGCCTGTGGCTGGGATTGGGCGCTGGACGCCACACTTCGTGGCACGCTGGCGAGCCAGGTTCGAATATGAGCCTGGGTTGGCAGGGAGGATAAGATTGGCGTCGGAGGACTCTTCTCCTATCCTGGGAAGGGATGTGAGACCTCACCACTCTGCAGCGGCCCCTGGGGATGCCTGAGGGCACTGCTGGAGTCTGTGCAATAGAGGGAGGGCGCCGGACATTTACGTTGTGCTTGATGTCATTGCATGTCTGCACTCCTGGGTATCCTAATCGATGGAATGGCAGCACTGTCTCGCGGCAGCTTGATGTCCGTGCTTCCAGAGCCTGGTGGGGTTCGTGGGCATGAAACTGGGGCCAGTATTGGTTACTGGCCTGCCACGGGGACCGAGGAGGTGGACCCTTTCACGGATGCAGCTACATATGGCAGCTGGCCCGGGCGGCTGTGTCCCGTGGTCGTTGGGGGAAGTGAGCGGTGGCTGGAGGATATGCAGGTCAATGGCTGCGAGGTAGCAAAAACAGAAAGAAGATAGAAATGTATATAATTTTACTGTTGAAATGTATATAATTATACTGTTGAAATGATTGTAATAAACTGTTTGGAACTCAAGGGGTTAACTTGTTTGCAAACTCTTGAGAAGCTGTAAGCAAGAGGTTAGTTCTGGGTCACAATGTTCTTTTTGCTACACTTGTTGAAACTTACAAGAACACTATTTGAGAATCATGATGTTTGCTTAACAAGCTGGTGTTGCAAAGACTTATAAAACAGAGCTGCAGTTTCTTGCAAGAGAGAAACAGAGAGACTGAGATTGGAAATTGAGAAGAGACCCAGATGGACTTTTTCTGTTTATACTGCCTTTGTAAATAGTTATACTGAACAATTTTTATTTTTTCATTTTACTGTTAATAAGTTACTTGTTTAAATTTTACAACTGCTCCTGGTTTTCCTATGCTTCCTGTCCTGTGCCTCAATGATAGATGATGTCAGCCTAAGTGGGATTTGTACCATGCATACTCTAAGCCAGGAGTTTTGTGTGTGGGTACTAGACCTGGTACCAGGGAAGCATAGAAAAAAGGTATGGATTCTGCAGCAGCAAGTCCAGGAGTGGTTACCAGGAGAATGGCAGTCAAACTAGCAGAGACAGAAGTCCAAGCTGAGACTCTACAGCTAGCACCAGTTATAGAAAAAGAACAGGCAGTGACAGAACCTGAAAGCCCGACTGCCTTTTTCAAATGGTGGGCTATACAACAGAATGAGGAGGAGAAGCAGAGAAAAAAAGAGATTCAACGTTTAGAAGCACAGATAAAAGAAGAAATGCAACAACTCGAACAGCAGAGAAAAGATGCAGCGACAGGAGCAGCAAAGAAGAGAAGTGATGCAGCAATGGATGGATGACTTGTAGTTATCAGAGCTGGAGGATCTGACACTGTCCCAGCTGAGCAACAAGACACAAACAACTTAAAATACATTAAACTTAAAATTGTGTCCCTCGGATGATATCAAAGCATACCTGACAACTTTTGAAATGGTTGCCGCAGCCTGCCAGTGGCCAAAGCAGCAATGGGCAGTCAGACTAGTACTTCACTTGACAGGGAAAGTCCAACTTGCCTACTGCAGTATGTACACCGCACAGTCAGAAAACTATGGCCTGATGAAAAGCGAAATCCTGAAATGATATGACATCTCAGGAGAGACCTATAGGCAGAGAATTCGATCTCTGACGTACAACTCAGTCGACAATCCTCAGAAGCCTCCACCTGACTTGGAGAACTCATGATAAATAGCTCCAACCAGAGAACAAAACAGTCCCACAGATCGAAACACATTTGCAATGGAGCAATTCATCAACATCCTGCCTACAGATGTGCAGGTTTGGGTAAAGGAACACCGACCAAAAGTGGGGAAAAGGCTGATCTTACTTCGAGAGGGCTCTTGCAGTAGATAATTACATGTAGGACTGACGGCGGCAGGATTCCACAGAAAAATTTCTAGCTAGCAGTCCCTGGCAAGGGACCACCCCAACGTCAGGTGACCGGCATCAGGAAACGTCGGTATAAAGGGGCTGTCCCTCACGCCCACCTTCCAGTTCTTTCCCACCATTAGCTCATGCCAGCGCCTTGCAGAAAAGTTCCCTGCTTGTCAGGCCCTTTTGACGGTTATTTTACAGAGTTTTTTTGGTTTTTCTCTTTAATCGTCAGTCATCTGTTGGTGTATGTAGTACCCTACACTCTCCGAGCACAAAAATAAGTGCGACTCGTGCGGCGCCCAGCTCCCGCACAAGGACGGCCATTCCCTGTGCCTTTTTTGTCTAGGCCCTGACCATCAAGTTGAGAAGTGCCAGCACTGCTTGAGTTTCAACGCCACCGGAGAAGGCAGCAGCAGTCTCTGAAGCCCACATTCTCAAAAGAAGATGAGCTCCATGGAAAAGGAACTCAAAAACTTCAGCAGGTGTCCACTTCCCTGAAGGCCATCACAAGAGAGAGGACAAGAAAAGCACGGGACAAGGGCTCCTCTCCCTGCGACTCCCTTGGGAGTCGCCGTGAGTAACGTCTCCTCAGCGGCCGCCTTAGAGGTTTCAAAGGCGGCGGCATTCCGTTGGGCTCACGCTCGGGCCCTTCGGGTGCCTCTGGGCTCTTGGAGGCTTCCGTCCCCGGTAAAGCCGTGGTTTCCCGACGTGGTCGGCTCTGATAAGTCAGACATCAGCTCCTCCGATGTTCGCACGAAGAAGGTCAGTTAGCTGCACGACCCCGCTTCCGCCAGACCAGGCCACCCCTCCCTCGCAGCCTACCTCTGGCGAAGGATCCGTTAAGTCGGACGCTGGCCCCTCCGGCACCCGCCCAGATCCGCTGATAAGACTCCGTCGGTTCACTTGGCGTCCGCTGGCCAGATGAGTCGACATCGGACCCTCCCACATCTGCAGTTCCGGCTCCGCAGCCTTCGCTGCCCTCCGGGACCCTGAGTCTCCTCAACCTGGCCCGGAGATTTTTCCTCTCCGTCCCGAGGCGAGGCTGAGGTCCCTGTTCCTCCTCCGTCGGATCAACCTCCTGCTGATCTGGCGGCTCCCCAGACGCCCGGTCCCGACACGGCACCTTGGCCACCGGCAGTGCCGATCCCCAGGCGACATCCCACTCCCGGATGCCACCCTGATGCTGCGCCTGCGCCCCCCGGGCCTTCTGCTCCAGTTTCTCCCACGGGGCCATCTGCTCCGGCAGCTCCCCCGGCTCCTGGTACCCGACCCCTTCGTATCCGACACCGTCGTACCCGGAACTGCAGTATCCAACGCTGCAGTACCCAGCACCGGCCTACCCGATGCCACAATACCCGACGTCGGATTATGGATACTCAACTAATGGGTATAACCCATACCCTTATCCCCCTCCTCCTCCTCCTCCTTCACCACCCTCCCAGCCGCCAGTGGATTTTCAGGAGACTCTAGCCTCCTGGTGGGCTGAGGCCAAGGCTCAGCTCACCAGGAGGTGAGAGCCACCTCCCGGCGACAGTGTCGTCTCAGGTTCCCGTCGTCCACGGCGACAAACTCCCTCACCTCTTCCAGACACCAGGGATAAACCCTCTGGGTCCAGAGCACGGTAGGACACGCTTCCCGAGGGCTTCCCAAAGGGTCCATTCCTCCCCTAGGCGGAAGAGAGTCATCCTCTTCTTCAGTTTCTTCCTCTTCCTCCTTGGGCGCCTCCAACGGCTGCTCCGAGGAGGGCATAGCTCTCACTCTCCGTCAAAGCCCAGACCAAGGACTCCACCAAAGTCTCCTCCAGAGGATCCTTCTTTCACGGAGCTGCTACATAAAATCCAGGCAGTACATAAATGGCAATCCTTGGAGGCAGACCCACAGCGGGTGAAACTCACTGAGCATCTGGATCTGCCTGTCACAGCTTCCACCTTGGTGCCACCTTGGACTGAGCCTCATGACCACCTTGTTAGCACTATTTTGAAACAACCGTTGGCATTAGCCCCTCTTCCTTGGAAGTCGAACAGGCTATACCAGGCTCCAGAGGGTGTTGACTTTTTAGATTCCCACCCTCAAGCTGACTCGGTCGTGATTAGCACCGCTCACGGACGGTCAGCTAATCCAAAACACCTTAGCTCGTCACCACCTGATAAAGAATATCGCCTCCTGGACCAGTATGGAAAGAAGATTTTCGCTTCTTCCATGCTGGGGATCAGGGTCCTGAACTATGTTGGTCACATGGGGGATTACCAGAAGGCAATTCTTTCTGAGGTGGAAACCAAGTTGGACTCCCTGCTGGACTCTCAAGTCAAGCAAGAACTGTCTGACCTTGTCCGCTTGGCACGCTCGGCCAGTCGACACATGCTTCGTGCGACTTACAATGCAGTGGACACTGCTGGACGGAGCTCAGCTTTTGCCGTAGGCTTATGACGTCATGCTTGGCTCCGTGTGTCAGGGTTGGTCCCGGAAGTGCAGTCCGCTATACAGGAAGCACCCTTCCGGGGGTCGGTGCTCTTCGGAGGTGATGTGAAGGGCATCATCACTGATCTACAGGAGAAGGGGACGGCACTAAAGTCCGTTGACTCTGTGTACCATCCCCATCAACCGCAGCGCCGTCCCTTTCGCAGACGGAATCGGCCAAAGGCGAAACCTCTGGGAAAGCGGGCCACTAAACGCCGGGCCCCCACAGCTGCCAAGTCCCCTCCGCCCAAAAAAGCAGCGGGTGCTTCAGCTGCGGCGCTGCCCCACACCACCTGACTCCTTCCCTCTCCCACAGCCTCCGGGCTTCCCGGAGGAACCGGTAGGAGGGAGGTTCTCCCTCCACCTTCCGGGCTGGGAGAGGATAACAACAGATTCATGGGTGCTCCAGCTAGTTGCAGAAGGACACTCAATAGAGTTTCTACAGAAACCACCTTGTCACCCTCCCCAAAGGTCATCGTACTCTCGGGAACATCATCTTCTAGTCCAGGAAGAGATTTCAGCTCTGTTGCTGAAAGAGGCGATAGAACCTGTCCCCCTTTTCCTTCTGGGAATGGGTTACTATTCCCATTTCTCCCTGGTCCCGAAGAAGACAGTAGATGTAAGACCTATCCTAGATCTCAGTCCCCTGAACCTATTCGTGGAATACAAGAGGTTCAGAATGCTCTCACTGTAGAGCCTTCTGCCCCATCTCCGCTCGGGCCAGTGGCTGTGCGCTCTGGATATGCAGGATGCCTACATGCATATATCCATTCACCCATCCCACCGTAAATATTTCCGTTTTGCTCTCCAGGGGGACCACTACCAGTTCAAGGCACTTCCATTTGGCCTCTCCTCGGCTCCCCAAGTATTTACCAAATGCCTTGCAGTGGTGGCGGCCTACCTGCATACCCGGGGAGTGCAGGTTTTCCCATACCTGGACGACTGGCTCCTGGCGGCCTCATCCAGGAAGGAACTCCTGCATGCCTCTCCTTACCCAACAGGTCTTTGCTTGCCTGGGTATTACCATCAACCATTCCAAGTCTCATTTGATCCCATCCCAGAGACTACAGTTTATCGGGGCGATGCTGGACACGACCCCAAGTAGGGCCTTCCTGCCACTGGACAGGGCGGCCACTATTCAGACTCTGGTAAGCCTGTTGTCCGGCTGCAGGCGAGTCACTGCAAGGTCGGTTCTTCACCTTCTCGGGCTCATGGCGGCTGCTATCCCGACAGTTCCTCGCACTCGGCTCCACATGAGGGTTTCCCAGTGGACACTCCGCTCCTAATGGGATAAATTGGTGGACGACTAGGATCAGCTAGTTCTGGTCGCCTCTCTCATGATTCGCGACTTGCAGTGGTGGTTGGTCAGAGAGAACCTGTTTCGGGGGGTTCCATCCTTCATTCCTCCCCCTCCCAGACTCTGACTACAGATGCCTCAAGAGAAGGTTGGGGAGCCCATTTTAGTCCTCATCGGACTCAGGGCTGTTGGTCCAAGCTCGAACAAACCCTTCACATCAATGTGCTAGAGCTTCAGGTAGTACTTTATGCCCTCCAAGCCCTCCACCTGTATCTCCTTCCAGGCCACCTAGCCATCCAGAACGACAATATGTGTGTGGTATGGTACGTCATCAAACAGGGAGGGACTCGATCCTACCATCTTTGCAGGGAAGCAGTGAGAGTGTGGGATTGGGCAGTACAACACGACCTTCACCTCACGGCAATTCCTGTTCTGGGAGTCGACAACACCTTGGCAGACAAGCTGAGTTGCTAGTCCGCCTGGGCCCACAAGTGGGAACTGGATCAAGTGGTCCTAGATGATATCTTCCTACACTGGGGGACACCACAGGTAGACCTGTTCACTTCCCCTCAAAACTGAAAGCTTCCAGTGTTCTGCTCGCTCATTCAAAAGCGAGGCATTTTCTGGAGAGACACTCTGTCTGTAGATTGGAAGGACAGCTTTGTCTATGCCTTTTCCCCCCCAATTCCTTTGATCCCACTAGTCTTGCAGAAACTAGGGTCAGAAGGAGCACAAATTATTCTGATCGCTCCCTTTTGGCCCAGGCAAGTTTGGTTCTCTCTTCTGCAACAATTCTCAGAGAAGCCACCTCTTCCTCTTCCTCTGTCGCAAGGTTTGCTGCCCCAGATCAGAGGACCCTGGTCCATCCAGGTCTCAAGTCCCTTCAGCTTCATGCATGGCTCCTGCAGACATAGCTCAGGCCTGCTTTGGAATTTCTCCCCAGGTGGCGGAGATTCTGGTAGAGGCTAGGAAACCCTCCACCAGGTCTACCTATGCCATGAAGTGGAAAAGATTCACAATTTGGGCTGCTTCAAAAGTAGTTGAGCCTTTCTCCTGCCCTGTCGGTCATCTGATGGAGTACCTGCGCCATCTCTTCGACCTGGGCCTTAGTCATTCTTCCTTAAAAGTCCACATGGTGGCCATTGTGGCCTGTCATGTTCCCTTTGCAGATGGAACGTTTGCTCAGCTGGAAGTCTCTAAGACTTTCCTCAGAGGGTTTCTCCACCTGAGACCTCCTATCCGAGTTCCCGCCCCTCCTTGGGTCTTGAATTTTGTTCTTGAGAAACTAACTCCGCCTCCCTTTGAGCTGGCAGCTTCCACAGACTTAAAGTTCCTTTCCTGGAAGACACTTTTTCTCGTGGCCATTACCTCTGCTCGGAGGATTTCCGAGCTCCAGGCTCTAATGTGTAAAATTCCATACTTAATTTCCACAAGGAACGTGCGGCTCTGCGTACCAATCCTAAGTTTCTCCCCAAGGTGGTAGCGGAATCTACTTTGAACCAGTCCATAGAGTTACCCGCCTTTTTTGTGCAGTATTCCAATCGAGGGGAGTATTTGTTACATATTATGGATGTTCACTGGATTTTGAGATACTACACTAACAGGATGAAGGATCTCAGAAAGACAGATCAACTCTTTGTCTCTTTTGCTCCAAAAAGGGAAGGCAGTGCTGTTTCTAAGCAATGCCTATCCAAATTGTTGGCTCATTGCATCACTTTCTGTTATGACAAGTACAACAAGACCCTCCCGGGTCAAGTCAGAGGCCACTCCACCAGAGGAGTCGCTGCCTCAGCGGCTTGTTTCAGGAATGTGTCCGCGGCAGACATCTGTGCTGCCGCCACTTGGACTTCTGTCCATACCTTTTCGAAACATTACAGTTTGGACATTGCCTCTCGCCGTAGAGCGGACTTCAGGCTAGCTGTTCTGCAAGGCCTCCTTTCTTAAGGCCTTCACAGCTAGAGGATCTACTTTGAGTAGCTTTCCTCCTCCCGTGTGTTTCTTCTTGTTCCAGACTGCTTGGGACTCAGTCCTATATGTAAATACCTACTTCAAGAGCCCTCTCGAAATAAGATAGTACAGTTAACGTAAGAACTTACCGTAACAGTAGATCTTCGAGAGAGGCTCTTGCAATAAATAATACCTTCCGCCCTCCATCCCACTAAGCTTTTCAGCTTCTTTCCATTTAAGAAAATATCAGCTTCTATCTCGTCCGGCCTCTGTTGGCCCTTGGGAAAAAGAACTGGAAAAGCGGGCGTGTGGGACCACCCCTTTATACCGGCGTCTCCTGGCGCGGTCACCAAACAGGACTGCTAGCTAGAAATTTTTCCGTGGGGTCCTGCCGCGTCACCCGGCGTCAGTCCTATGTAATTACTGCTGCAAGAGCCTCTCTCGAAGATCTACTGTTCAAACAACATGAAGTCTTGCTATATTATGACAATTGCATTTTGTCCCACCATTAGAACTGCTCCGGAGGTGAGAGAGTTAACTCCATTCCATGAATGGAACTTAGAGCACAAGCTCTAAAGAAAGCTCTGTCTGTGTAGTTTCAAACCTGAACTGTCAGATTCTTTACTCCGCCTCACTGAACAGTCGCTCGGAGATTTCTCCTACTGCTCGGTTCATTTCTCGGTTTAAACAGTGTTTTTCTCAGTTCGATTCAACAGAATAGTTTTATTTAACCACAAAACCGATCGGTTCAAGCTCTGTCTGTGGTATAGTAAGTAATTTCATTTTTAATTCTGTGTGGAACTTGTAAGTTTTATCGGTTCGGTTTTGAACCGATCAACTTAGGTAAAACTTAAAGTTTTTAAACTGAGACTTTAGAGTGTGGTTCCCGGTTCTTATCGGTTCTAAAAATGGATTTCATTACGGTTTTCCAATACCGTGACACGGTTAGGAACCGATAAGGGTGTCTTCCTAACTGCCGTTTAAAGGGCAAGTTTTCTGGTTAGGCTGGCATTATGTCTGAGAAACCCAAAGAAAACCGGGCCCACTGGGTTTCAACACTGTGATGTCTGTGGGAAGTCTTTGCCAAGGCTGACCCACACACCTATGTGTTTATTGTCTGAGGTTTGACCACCTCCATTCAGACTGCCAGATTTGTAAGAATTTCCCTGCAGCCACCCTGGAAAAGAGATTGGGCAGGCTCAGGGCGAGAAGGCCAAAGGTCCGCTGACCGGATGGCCAGCCAGTTCGGTGCCAACGGGAGGAGCCCCTCTGACCAGGCGAGACTTCCTCGAGCAAGCGAAAGCTGGCTCGGACGACCAGTTCCAGTAAAGAGAACAAGAAAGTCAGCAGGTTTGGAGCCCAAAATTCTTACTCCAACTGCTGCAGAGTAGCAAGAGTTATTCAGATTGTCCAGTCACTTTCTTGGTTCCGTCGGACGCCACTATCTGGTAAAAGGTAAACTCGTTCGGTTCCATCGGTTCAGGAATATGATGTTGAGGTTTTATGAACCAGAGGAGGGAGGATGATTATGAACAGTATGAATGTGACTTGGAGGGTCTGGGTGTGCCCATTGAGACGGACATCTCCCCAGACAGACCTTTAGAATCTCCCCTATGCTTTCTGGTCCCCTCTCATTTTATGTTTTACAAAAGTTGCTGAAACCCTCCAGCTTCCTTTGGAGGAAGCTGTGGATGATAAAGAGGCCTGATTTTGTAGAAATGATGGATATACAGAGTCTAGGAGATTGTCTATTCCTTTGCATAAGTCATTTAGGAAACAAACAATAAAAATCTTAAAACTCCTAATTCTGTGCCTCCTGTAGATAAAAAGATGGACAGGAGGTACACACTGTCAAGTCCTGATACAGAATTCCTTTCTCAGCAATGCAGTCATGTTGGGTAGTTCAGGCTGCAGCCTGTGAAAAGCTAATATTCCTGGCTTCACATCCTCCGGACAAGGATTCCAGGAAGATTGATGCCATGGCAAAAAAACAGTACATGGCAGCGTCCTTGGGACTCAGGCAAGCAAATTATATGGCTTATGTAGCAAGGTATCAGAAATCTAGATGGGATACTGTTATGGATTAGCTAAACAAGCCCTGGCCAGCTTGCTAGTGAGGTGGAGCAGGTGGCTGCCGATGGCATGAGGCTTTTAAGGTGCAGTTTCATGCTGCTGTGGATTTTAATGATGTTTCCTCTAGAGTCATGGCCACATCTGTAGCTTTTGTAGGTTGGCCTGGCTCAGGTGTACTAGCTTGTCTGGGATACCCAGACTAAGGCTATGGATTTTCCTGTGGTGGGAAATTCTCTGTTTGGGGAGCAGACAGAGAATTATATGAAGAAGATGGATGAATAGAGGACTACCTATAAAAGTGCCCAAGCCAAGAGCGGCAAGCCACTCCTCAGAGGCACACCCCAGGGGTAGGGTGAGGCCTTTCCACAGGCCTTACCAACCCAGGCCTCCTCTGCTTATGCTCAGAGGGGTTCTTCAGAGCAGAGGCAGGCCGAGGCGTGGGCAGGCCTGCCCCCACCCCTCAGCCTAAAGCACCTGCCAAGCAGGCACCCTGATGGGGTGCCCAGACCCATTCTCCTTACTACCAGTAGGGGGGCAGGTTGGCTTACTTCAGTCAGAACTGGGTGTCTTTAACTTCAGACAAGTGGGTTCTGGAAGTGGTAAGCCAGGGTCTGGTTCTCAAGCTTCAGAAAGTTCCCAAAGATGAGAATCGGTCTTTTTCACCTGCAAGCTCTTTACAGACCTTTACTCTAGAAGCAGAGGTCTCAACCCTGTTAGCTCTCAGAGCGGTGAAAGGTTCCTCCCTACACCAGGGCAAGGGTCTGTACTCCAGATACTTCCTTACCCCCAAAAGACAGGAGAATGGCGCCCATTTTAGACCTCAGATATCTGAACAAGCATCTTTTGAAACCAAAGTTCAGAATGGTAACTCTGGCAATGATTTTACCCTCTCTAAGGCCAAGGATTGGCTAGCTTCCCTGGACCTCAAGGATGCCTATTTTCACGTCCCTAATCAGAAGCTCCAGAAAGTACCTCAGATTCGAACTGCCCTCAGGTCACTACCAGTTCAAAGCAATGCCCTTGACCTTACCTCTGCCCCAAGGGTATTCACAAAATGTCTGGCAGTAGCAGTGGCTCACTTAAGGAGGCAAAGGATTGCTGTTTTTCCCTATCTGGACGACTGGCTCATTGTAGGCCAGTCCCCAGAACAGGTAAAATCTCACCTGCAAGTCACCCAGCAGCTTCTCACCTCCCTGGGCTTCCTGCTAAATCTACCAAAGTCGGTTCTGGAACCAGTTCAGGTACTCACCTTCATAGGTGCAGAATTGGACACAAATCTGGCCAGAGCTTTTCTTCCCTTAGAAAGGGTAAGGAACTTGGTGGCTCTGGCCTCCTCTTTCAATCTGCAGGTCTCTCGACAAGCAAGACACTTTCTGCAGCTCCAGGGGACATGGCTCGGTCCACAGCTGTAGTGCAGGAGCAAGATTTCAGATGAGGGACATTCAGTTTCACTTGAGAGCCTATTGGTCTCAGAGAAGAGACCCCTTTCAAGTTGGTCCCAGTGACCCGAACCTTGATCCAGGCCCTCCAGTGGTGGCAGGATCAGAGCAATTTAAGACTGGGGTCCCTTCATTTCCCCTTTCTCACACTTTGACCCTCCACCACGGATGCTTCCCTCCTGGGTGGGGAGCCCACAGGGCGACCTCTACTTAAGAGTGTGGTCCCCCAGGAATCTCTGCTCCACATCAATTTGCTGGAACTCAGAGCTGTCTTTTTAGCTCTTCAAGCGTTTTCTGCTTCTGTCCAGAACAAGTGGTACAAGTCAGAACAGACAATACCACAACAATGTGGTACATCAACAAGCAGGGGGCTCTCGGCCTTGTGCACCGAGGCAATGAAGTTGTGGTCTCTGGCCTATTCCCTGAACACCTCACTCATAGCAGTTCACCTTCCAGGAAAGAACAATGTCCTAGCAGATGCTCTCAGCAGGATTTCTCAGGGCCATCACGAATGGTCTCTGGATCCTCAAGTACTGGGGATAGTCTTTGCCAGATGGGGCACCCCTCAGATAGATCTTTTTGCAGCCCCAGACAATCACCAACTTCCAATGTTCTGTTGCAGGCCCCCAGTGTTGGGCTCAGTCCCCCTGGACGCCCTTCTCCTGGATTGGGAAGGGGAGTTTCTTTTACTTCCCCCCTTCCCTCCCTATTCAAGGTGTTAGTAAAATCAGATCCCAGCCTTGCAGGGTGATTCTGATTGCCCCAGATTGGGCCAGGCAGCCCTGGTACCCACTCCTTCTGTCCCTGACAGTCCATCTCCCCCTGTGTCTCCCCAGGAATCACAACCTATTAACCTGTGCCATGGGGAGAGTTTGGTATCCGAACCTCAAATCCCTCAACCTCAAGGCCTGGCTCTTGAGGAGTTAGAATTTGCTGACCTACACCTCTCTCAGGGTGTTCTTGAAATCCTAAAGCTTCTAGGAAGCCTTCCACTAGAAACTACTTATAATTCTAAGTGGAAAAGGTTCTCCATTTGGTGTTCTGGGAAGCATATTTCCCCAGAATCTGCTGATTTGCCCATTGTGTTAGACTACATGGTCTATCTTAAGTCTTTGTGCCTGAGACCAGCTACCCTGAGAGTTCATTTGGCAGCTGTCTCTGCTTTTGTTTCAGCAGGAAAGCCATCCTCTCTTTCCGCTCACCCTGTATTTTCCAAGTTTTTTAAGGGATTACTTCATACTAATCCACCTTTCGGGATCCGCCCCTGCCTGGGACCTTAATGTTTGCATTGCCCAGTTAATGCAACCCCTTTGAACCTCTGTTTTCTGCAGAGCTTAAGTATCTAACTGGAAAACTGTTTTCCTAGTGGCTATCACTTCTGCTAGGCAGCATAAGTGAGTTGCAAGCCTTGTCAGTAGAAACTGACTTTATTTCTTTCCACAGGGATAAGGTAGTCCTCAGGACTAACAGGAAGTTTTGCCTAAGGTGGTTTCAGATTTCCATCTTAACCACTCTATCTCCCTTCCAGTGTTTTCACTGAACATTTCTCTTCTGGTGAGAGGAGATTGCACAGTTTGGACGTTAGAGGGCCCTAAGTTACTATATAGAGCATTACCAAGGGTCACAGGTTCGAATCCTCCAACTTTCTCACTTATGGTGAGGTTGGGAAAGGAAACCTGCCACTAAGAGATCAATTGCCAGGTGGATTGTCTCTTGTATCAATTTTATCAGAAACTGGGCAGAGATCCCCCTCTGGCTGAGGGCTCATTCTACCAGAGGTACAGCCGGTCTCTAGCTGCTGCCAGAGACATCCTTATATTGGAGGTATGTCAAGCTGCTACTTGGAAAAGCGGTACACACTTTCACCAAGCATTACTCCTGGATGTCCAGGCTAGGAGAGATGCTCGGTTTGGCTACAGCTGTGCTTCAGAGCCTATTCCCTAAGTAGGTTCTGTCCCTCCTCCATGGAGGTACTGCTGTGTAGTCTGCAATTGTCATAATATAGCAAGACTTCATGTTGTTTGAAGAAAAATTACTCCCTTAGTAATGTTGTTTCTTCTAATGAGTCTTGCTATATTACTACCCCAACCTGCCCTCTCAGAACTTCTACTTGGGTATGGGTGGGCAGCCTAGTGTGGGCACTATTTTATGCCCTTTTATGTGTTTTCCCCCTTCTTGGGGTTTGGGGTGTGGTGTTTTTCTTTTTTCCTTATATTTCTCTCATATTGTTAAATTATACTATTAGTTCTGGTCCCCTGACTTGAGTCTTTGGTGTTGGGACCAGCAATGGTGTTAATATTTAGGTAGCCAGTTGGCTAGTGTAGGTTACAGCTTCCACACAGACCTTAGTGAGTTTTTGCTCGTAAAGATCTGACAGTTCAGGTTTGAAACTACACAGACAGAGCTTCTCTTTGAAGCTCGTGCTCTAAGTTCCATTCATGGAATGGAGTTCACTCTTTCACCTCCGGGGCAGTTCTAATGGTGGGACAAACTGCAATTGTCATAATATAGCAAGACTCCATTAGAAGAAACAACATTACTAAGGTGAGTAATTTTTCTTCGGTAAGTTCTTCGTAACTGTACTTTTCTTTTGCCAGAGACTACCAAATGGTCAGACAAATGCCGCAACAGCGGTACCAGCCAACCACCTATAAGATGCTCTTTTCCATTTTAAACTCCAAGTCTGATAAGAACTCTGGTGGGGTAACAAATCTGTGCCCAAAGGCGTTATATGCTATAACTGTAATAAGCCAGGTCATATTGCAAGAAATTGCCGTAAGAAGAGTGACACGGAGCAGATTTGTCCTTTACAAATCGGGCAAATACTTAATAGATGTGAAAGTGGGAGATAAGACTGTAAAGGTTATAGATTAGGAAGCAAACAGACCCTAGTACATACTGAAGTGCTGGGAAAGCGGTGTCCAAAAGGACCAGGTACTGGTGTCATCTGTACACGGACACTCGATACTATCCCACCATTCAAGTGACTCTTACTATTAATGGGTTTCACACCAAATGAAAGTGGGGTAGTAACTAAGTTACCTGTACCTGTGATTATTGGAAATGACTTTCCAAGATTTACGGAGTTAATCAGAGAGGAATAAATCATAATGTTTGACAGCAGTGGTGATGAGCTCACATAAAGAAAATCTCAGATGGTGGGGACTGTTTTCCATTTGCCGATTTTGATTTGGACTTGTTTGAGCACAACTCCCAAGATCCGGAAGTCCAGGAAAGAAAGACGACGCCTGAAGGCAACAAAAGTCTGATGGACATAAGGAGTTAACATATGAAAATACTGAAACTAAACTGATAACTGATTATGACTTTGTTTCAGAAAAAGCTAATGATGATTCTCACCAAGGTTATTTTAAACAGCTGGGGGTGAAACCAAAACAGGGTAAACCTGTGTTTAAAAATAAATAAATAAAAATGGGCTACTGTACAGAGTTTGGGTTAAACCTCAGACACAGGACCAGATAGAACAATTGATTATACCACAGAAGTATAGATCTAAGTTGTTACAGATAGCACATGATAGTCCTATGGCTGGTTACTTGGGGAGGGATCGCACCCTTGCCAGATTGCTGTACAGATTTTAGTGGCCTGGAATTCATGAAGATGTTGCTACCTATTGCAGTTTTTGTACTGAGTGTCGGAAAGTAGCCCCAGTGACTAAAAAAGACAAGGTGCCCCTACTCTTGATAGATGTGCCTTTTGAGAGAATTGCAGTGGATGTGGTTGGCCCCTTAGACAAAAGTGAAAAGGGTAATCACAAAGTTCATTTTTTTAGTATGTGACTATGCTACTCGATACCCAGAGGCAGTTCCAATGCATACTGTCACAGCCCCAAAAGTAGCAGCAGAGCTTGCCAAAATTTTCAGCAGAGTGGGCATACCTAAAGAAATCATTACTGGTCAGTGTAGCAATTTTGCTGCTTAATTACTTAGGAGCTGTACAAACTACTAGGTATCACTGCCATAAGAACTTTCCTTATTACCCTCAGACAGATGGTCTTGTTGAGTGTTTTAATCAAACCGAAAATGCATGTTAAAGGTTTTTAAAGGGAGAGGAAAGATTGGGACCGATACTTACCTTTCCTGCTTTTTGCTTACAGAGAAGTGCCACCGGCATCAACAGGTTTTCACCATTTGAAATGCTGTATGGTAAACAACCTAGAGGGCTACTAGATGTAATAAAAGAAACATGGAAGATAACCCCAATCAGAAACAATCTATTACGCTTTTATGTGTGCCCCTGAAAGAAGCTGGAAAATATGTTGAAATTGTTCATAATAATCAGGAAGAGGCCCAAAACCAGCAGAAGGTGTATTATGACCATGGGGTAAAAGAAAAAGTTTTTTAGCCATGTGAAAAGGTCTAGTTACTGTCACCCATTGCAGAAAAAAAAAAACTATTAGTGAAGTGGCAAGGGCCTTATAAAGTGGTTAGACGTACTGGCACAGTTAATTGTGAGACTGAGACCCTCGATAGGAAAAATCCTACTAAGATACATCATGCTAACTTCCTCAAGAAATGGGTAAAAAACAAAAAAAAAAACAACAAAAGCTGTTTTGCTAATTTTACGAAACTGATAAAGAAGATATTGATATAGCTTATGATGGACTGGAACAAACTGTAACTGCTGATGTTGTCAAGGTGAATGTTTCCTTAACCTCCGAACAAACTGCAGAAATTTGTAACTTTGCTAAAGACATTTAACAGTACTTTTACCACAATACCAGGCCGAGCAAAAGTGGTTGACCACGTAATAGTGACGAGGAATGCTCTCCCTATTAGACAAAAAACACACAGATTACCAGAGCGGTTAAGAGCTGACGTGGTTAAGGAAATACAAAAAATAAAAGAATTGGGTATCACAGAAGAGGCAAAGTGCTTGGTCATCAACATTGGTGATTGTAAACCAAAAGGAAGGGGGTGTAAGAATCTGCTTTGATTTTAAGAAACTTAATCAAGTGTCAGAATTTGACAGTATCTCGCCCAGAATAGGTGATTTGGTGGACAAACTGAGGAGTGCCACATATACTTTACTCTGCATCTAAGTCCATAACCAACAATTATCCTGCCTTTCAATGCCTCCAATCCTGGTTCTCCTCCAGGTACCAAATCTTGAACCTATCTAAGACCCAAGCCATGCTTTTTGAGGCCTCTAGACGGGCTTCAGCCTTGGCCCTTAAGCTTCTGGTCCAGGACTGTGATGGGTCCCCAGTCTCTAACACTCTGTCTTTCAAATACCTGTGGGTATCGTTTGACCCGTCCCTGGATTTTGCAGCACATGTCAAGGAGATCTGTCGCCAAGTCAACTCTAAGACTGGTGCGGCCTACAGAGTTTGCCACTCACTTACTCCAGCTGCCAGGATTTCTGTTGCGAAAGGTGTGTTGTTTCCGCAACTGCTATATGCTTTCCTATGCCAACACGGTTGTTCTTCGTAAATGGGACATCATGTACAATAATATCTGCAGATTCGCCTTACCTGCTCCACGTCTGACTCACCACTGCCGACTTTACTCTGCCTTGAATTGCCTCTTAATTCCCTTAGGTCATTTGCACTTAGTTGTTTCATTGATTCTTTAGCAAAACACCTTGCCCTCGCGGCTCCGGTGCCATACTAACCCTGTCTCTCACTCCCGTGCCTCAGGTCCTCCACCTTCCCTTGCTTGCTGTTCAGCCCTGCTCCACTAAAATGGGTGAGCAGGCTTTCTCCTATTTTGCCCAGCGTTTCTGGAACTCACTCCCCGATGTGAAGAACTCCTCATCTCATCTAGCTTTCAAGCATGTTCTTTTTTCCCACCTTAATGCCCCTGGCTACTGTGACTGCACTTAGGGCTTGGGGGGCCTGTGACCTGTCCTCTAGCTGCTCTCCTGCTCATTTTCTGCTTTTCCACTGTCGTATGTGAGTCTACTTGGCTCCTGTATTACTACCTTGCACAAGCAACCTGGTAAACTATATAGTTACTGCAAGAATTTGTATGTCTATGCTAATCTGAAGTATTCTTGATGTTTATTCTTGCACTGTTTTACTGCCATTTGTGTAGAGTGTTCTGTTAGTATTCTGTGCCTTTTTATTGCCTCATTGTTGTCATTAATGTTTTGCTGTATTACCATTACTGTACTGTCCTGGGTCGTGCCTGAAAATCGGCAGGCTTCTTTGCCTTAGCCTTACCAGTCATCAAAAGCTAATAAATAATATTTCTAGGAGCATGGATATTTTGTTCATCCACACTGTTTGGCATGTCCCTTTCCCCTTTAAATCCTGCCAGAAGTCTTCAAGCTGGCTCCTCCAACCCGGGTGGTATATACCTCGGCTCCACCCCATATCGCCAGATCTTCCTTTCCGCTGGAAGTTGAAGGTTCCCCCATACTCTCAAAGCATTTCGTAGGCCCTGGATTCTAATCGTCGGTTTTTACCGAAAATTGTTTTAAAACTCATTCGAGTTGGCGCTTGTGATTTTACCGCATCTGCCATGGAGGAGAAAATCTTCCCCCGGATTTCGCTGGTGCACCTGCGGCCAGAAGATGTTTGGCACCGATCCCCACCTAACGTATGCTTACTGTTTATGTCAGACATGACACCTCATCGTATGGTTTTTGCCTGGCCTTCCATCCCAACATCCTGGATGACTGCAAGGCGTGTTTAAAGCTGGGGAGACCGGAAAAAAGGAACCAGCCGGTGAAATCGAAGGAGCAAGGTGGGCGGTTTCTGCAGCCACGGGATCTACCGAACAGCTAGAACAAATGAAGGCATTTGAGGAGGAAGCAACTCTAGCTTTGGCCAATCAAAGCTTCTTCGTTCTGCTTAACCTTGGCTTCACCTTTACGGGCTTCTTCAGGTCTCTCCCCACCAGGGGTGAGGCGCCCTCGGGCTCGCATTCCTCCGGCCCTCGGAAAAGGGATGAGGACCCCGGGTCTTCGTCCAAGCAATGACGCTCTTGGGAGCGAGAAAGGTCCGAGTCCCAGGAGCACGCGGTCTCGACTTCGGTTGAGATTGCTTCCTTGGCCGCCGGCTTCGCAGACCTTCTGTCTGGCCAGGAGACCAAGGAAGTAGCCGACAAGGTCAAGATTGTTATCGACCCCTTGTCACCGGTTCAACCCGACGACTCCTTGGAAAGGTCTCAGGTCCTTGTCTTCCCTGATGAGGTGACCCAGCCTGCTGGCATCCCCATTAAGAACCCAGTTCTGGACCCTTGGTTTTCACCGACCTCAGTGTCTCCTGATCGACTGAGTCAGCCTCCCCGATCTCGGTCGAGGTCCCCATTAAGAACCCCGAAAAAGAGTCATAAGCACTCTAAGAAGAGGCGATGCCACAGGTCCTCATTCTCCTCGGATGAGGAGAGGCTTTGAAGACCTCATGTGGCAGCAGCTGATTCTGTCCGGGCAGAAGCCAGCTTCACCGCCTACCCCAGCCATTACATGGCTTTCACCTCCCAGGCAAGCTGACCCTTCTAGAACTGAAGCCTTGGGTTCCTCCACCCGTGGAGCCGCCTGCTTTCCAGCTCAGCCTACCTCAGTCTCTCCATCAATTAGAAGTGGAACCACCGCCTAAGCAGCCTGAGGAGGCGCCCTCGAAAGAGGACCAACAAGACACACCTGCTTCCCCCATCTGCTCGATTACCGTCATCTGGATCGTCCTCGACGTATCGAGGAGTGACTTGGGCAGCAGACTGCTATACCACGATTCTTCGTACTCTGACATCACTGGATTACACTCACATCCCGGGGATGATGAGTCGTCCGTGACAGGTTTAGAGGAAGGTCCTTCCTCCTTTCAAGGCATCCTCCACCTCATCTCCGAATCTACTGGAATGCCCATGGAGTCCATCCAAAGAAAGGTGGAGTACCCTCTCACTGATATCCTCAAGAGAGTGGATACACCAACTGAGGCCTTTCCGGTGGCCGACGGCCTTGTTGTTACCTGGCCCTTGAACTGGCAGCTTCCTGCCCAGCATCATCTGCCCGTATGGCCCTGCCGCGCGGTCCCCATGAGGTCCTGGCGGGAGTTCACAGAGCACCCTTTGGCGACAGCCTGGTGACTGCCTCTGTGTTCAGGCATACTGGGAGTTCGTCCGACACTGACCGACCCCCAGACAAGGAGTCCAAAAATATGGACCACTCTGCCCGTAAGGTCTAGGCGGCCTCTTCTCTGGGTCTCTGTCAGGCCAGGTCGGCTGTCATTATGGCACACTTCTCTCATGCCCTTCTCGGGTCATTAGATGAGGTGCTCCCTCATCTCCCAGCGGACATGCACACTACGGTCAAGCAAGTCCGGGACCAGGGTCATGTTGTCGCAAAACAGCAGCTCCAGACGGCCCTGGATATAGGAGAGTCTTGTGCCTGTTCTCTTGCATCCACAGTGGCCACTCGCCGCAGGGCTTGGCTGAGGCTTTCCTTCTTCCCAGCGGATACTCAGCATAAGCTGGCTGATGTGCCCTTACTAGGCACCGACTTGTTCGGTCCCAGAGTGGCCGGTCACCTTCAGCATACAGAGCAGTCCAATGCCACCTTGGATGCTACTTCTGCTAAGGGTTCTTTGGGCAAGAACCAGCAGAGGACAAAGAAGAAGCCATTTCAGCATTCTTCCCATGTGGTCAGGCAGCCCTCCTACCAAGGAGGTCAGCAGCAACAGGCTCAAGCTTGGCCACGTCCCAAGCAGGGTTCTCAACAGCCTCGTAAGGAGGCAGAGCCACAGGTCCAGGAGCCTCCTCCTTCTCTAAGCCTGCTCAGTGACTGGTTGGGGTTACCACCCTACACCCGTCATGCCAGCTCTGGGCCCTCCTGGTGGGAGTCGGCTCCACCACTTTCTTTCCGCCTGGTCCAATATCACTTCAGACAGGTGGGTTCTTAAAGTGGTCGGTCGGGACTGCCTCTAGAGTTCAGAAGCACCCTCCCAGCCGAGCCCACGCCTCGGGTGGAAAGGATCTCACCTTGCACTCAGTCTGCTCTTGAGACAACATAGCTCAACTCTTCCGCAAGGAGGTAGTAGCTCAGTGCGGATCCACCTGCAGACCCAGGCCCGTGTCCATGTATTTCCTGGTACCCAAGCAGGCGGGGATTGGCACCCCATCCTAGATCTCCACGACCTGAATCAATATATCAGGTCCCCTTCTCGGATGGTAACTCTGAACCAGATCATACCATCCCTGGAGCGAAACATGTGGTTCTAGGGACATGGATATGTTGTTCATCCACACTTATTGGCAGGTTCCTTGCCGCTTTAAATCTTGCCGGAAGGTCTTCAAGCTAGCTCCTCCCACCCACCGGGTGGTAAAACTCGCGCTCCGCCCCATGGCCAGATCTTCCTTGCGCTTGGCTGGTTCCCTCCCTTAGCAGCCATGCGTTCGAGACTGGTTCCTGGAAATTTCGATCTTGAATCAATTAGAAGTTTTTCTGAAACTTCGATCTTCTTCCTCGGTGCGACGATGGCTCATTCCCTTTCCGGCCCCAGGAGGCGCCCAGTTTATTCCTCCAGGAGAGACCCGCACTCCACGTGCGTTTACTGCATTGGCCTGGATCATGATCCTCAGCTTTGCGAGTTTTGTTGTGCTCTTTCAGCCAGCTCTCTGGAGGACCGTGCGGCCCGTTCGGGGCTCGGACATCCGGTAGTTTTTCCCGCTCCGGAAAATCCTTCGGATAGTCAGGCGTCCACCTCGGCTGTTTCTGAGCAGCTCGATTCCGCCGGGCAGGGGGCGGCTCCACCTCCCTCTTCCTCGGTTGCGGTGCTTATCTCGCTGTCCTTGGGTTCTACTCATGCAGCTTCGTTCAAGGAGCCGTCAGTCCCTTTCCTCGAAGGGAGAGGACCTGGAACCCCTCGGCCCAATTCAAGGTGCAGGCAGGGGTCCCTTCGTCGGCCCAGTGGCGGGAAAAGTCCCCTCCCCATGGGTGCGCTGCTTCGCCCTCTGGCCTCACGGTGTCCCCATCAGGTCAGCCGCCAGGACCCCCGTCAACGTGGCGAGCCTCGGCGCATCATCTGGGCTGGCTCCTGCTAGTGCACTTAATCCCTCGCCCGGTTTCCTCGGTGGGGCTGAGGTTCTGCGGTACCTTCAGGTCGACAGTCCTTGGCTAAATTCTCCGAGCCGAAGGAGGAGCGGGCGCGCTCCGCTCCCTCCCCAGCCTGCCCTCGGTTTCCCCGAGGATTCGGTCTCGGTCCTCCTCTCAGTCTAGCCGCTCACACCGACCTCGGCGTTCTCGGTCGGGGCACCGAGTCAAGTGGCTTTGCTGTTCTTCCTCGTCCCCCTCCTCGGATGAGGAGTGGCTTCGATGCCGTTGGTGTCGACGTTACGAGGAACTTATGTGGCAGCAGCTGCTGTTGTCTGGAAGTCAATCAACCCCGATTCATTCTCCGGCTAGTAAGCAGCCACCGCCCGGTCAGCCGACGCAGCCGCTCAAGGCAATTCAGTAGCCCTCTTCAGGGCCGGTTGCTCGTCCGATCCTCGCTGCCCCTCCGCCCTCGGCGGAACTCGGGCCGGGCCACGACCTGTTCCACAGGTTACTCGGTCCCCTCACTCCCGCCCCGCCCTCGGCGGATGAAGAGTGACTCAGGCCTGCGGCAGCTTTTCGCAGACTCGGAGCCTGACGTCGGCTCCGTTATGTTTCCTAGCAGGGAGAACCCATGGTCTTCCCCAGAACATTCTGTGGACGACAGCCCATTGCCCTCTTTGGGTCTGCTCCAGCTCATCTCGAATTCACCAGGAAGCAGCTCAAGCCCGTTTCAAAATGGGCTGCCACACCTCAGAGATTCTGGACTGAAGGGGCTCTCCCTCGGAGGTCTTCCGGTGACTAGGGCTATCGGCCCACCCTTGGAGCTCTGGCGGGCTACTTCCTGCCCTGCGCCTTGAGCCAGGTTGGCCAGGAAGTACCCTGTCCCTGTCGGTTCTCTGCCCGGTTTCTCGGAGCACCCCTCAGCTGAAGGGTAGTCACCGTCAATGTTTTCCAATGTTTGGAAATGCTAGGGATGTGGATGGGCCCCTGACAAAGAGGTCAGAAGGATGGACTCGTCAGGCAAGGGTTCACGCCGCGTCCTCCCTGAGCCTCAGTCATGCCAGCTCAAGCACTGATGGCACACTATTTCACGCCCTCTTGGGCTCCCTGGACGGGTCCTTCCTCATCTCCCAGCCGACCTGCGGACCACGGTCCAGCGGGTTCGGGACCAGGGTAGGGCGGTGGCAAAACAGCAGCTTCAGTCGGCTCTGAATCTGGGTGACTCCTGTGCCAGATCGGTGGCGGCCGCAGTGGCCGTGCGCTGCAGGGCGTGGCTGAGGTTATCCTCCTTCTCCTTGGAAACCCAGCACTAGTTGGCGGTCATCCCCTTCTTGGGGACTGACCTCTTCGGCCCTGGAGTGGAGGGACATATCCAGGGGCCCAAGAAGTCCGATGCCACTCCGGACTCTGTCACTCCCGCCCGGAGGAACAAGGGCAACCCTCAGCCTTTGCTTAAGCCTTGGCCCCAACCCCTGCGGCTCTACGGCCCAGCTAGAGCCAGCAGGCATGCGGCTAGGTCGACCTGTTGCCAGACCAGCATCTTCCTCCAAAGGAAGCAGGAAGTAGAGTCGAGGCCCCCTCGGCCTCTTCCTCCGCCAAGTCTGCTCAGTGACAGGCTAAGGGAGCTGTCCCCAGCCCGTGCCCCTGCCGGGTGTTCCCCATGGAGACGGCTCCACCCTTTTCCTCTTGGGTGGTGCTAGGGTAAGCCCTGTCGTGGGTTGCGAACAGGTTTCCCCTTGAGCCATTACCCCATGGGGGATCTTGGGTCCCACAGACTCTTCGGTCTAACTGGCTGAGCCGACTTGCCTGGCCCTCTAATTAGAGATAGTCAGGAAGGTAGTGGACCTCCTTCTGACCCTGGGTTCGTGTCCAGGTATTCCTGGCCTCAAGCGGACTGGGGCTTGCCCCTCCTTGACACGCTGGATGGTCCCTCTGCTGATCTCCCATCCTCAGATCAGGCGGTGGCTTCCTCCTGGGCCTCAGGACGTACTTCCTCCTTGTTCCATCCATTCTTGGGAGACCCCTCCCTTTACCAGGCGAGAGGTCTCCTTACGAGTTCCTGGCCAGGCCCTTCATTCTCTGCTCCACAGTTTCTGCGGCTTCGAAGGGTCCGGGCGTAACCCCACCCAGATGGCTGCCTGATTAAAACCTTCCAGGCTTAGACTGGTCTCCCTTACTGGAGCCACGTTGGAACTCGTGCCTTAGCAGGTGAGGCTTCTCCGGGACTAGGCTCGACTCTTGAGTCCGAGCTCGGCTCCGGGCGGACAGGGCTGAGGTTCTTCCTCCTTTACCCAGTCAGGTTTGGCCGGGTAATTGTGCCCTGCCGGGACCTCCTGGGCTCACGGCGGCTGAGTTCCCCTAGTGGGATGGGCCAGCTCACAGTGCTGCGTTCCTCTGACCAGTTTGTGACTACAGCCCAGGAGTCAGGGGAATGCTCCCCATCGGACCGTTCCAGCTCCTGCAGGAGAACATCCTGTTCGTTCCCCCGAGTCTACGGTCTTCTCCGACCGATGCTTCTCAGATAGGTGGGGGTGCCCATCTAGGGGAATACAGGGTGCTTCGCCTCTGGTCCTCTCTGGGTCCGATGTCCTCCCTAATCGCTGGAGCTCGGCGGTCCAGCAACACGCTCGCTCCGTTTGTGCGGGGTCTGGTGGTTTTAGTCCATGCAGACAGCACCACAACCATGTGCTACCTACCCTGCCAGGTTAGGTCAGACCCCTTGCCTCGGCGTAAGGAGGTTCTCCGCATTTGGTTTTGCGCGCAGTTGGAGGCGGGTTCCCAGCCTTCTGATGGCGGGAGCCTCCAATTCTCCGGCTACTGCCCTAAGCTGGACATAGGCTGCGCCTCACGAGTGGTCTTCCCCCTCCTCCTCCAGGGAGAATACGAGGCCAAGACTGTTTATGCGCCCTCAGCAAGGTCTGCTGTAGGGGATGCTGTCAAGACCCACGGACCCTGGGCCCTTCCGCACCTCTCCTCATTCACGTTGACCTCACAGGCAGGCGAGGAGGGACTTGCCATGAGGTGATGCTGGTAGCCCCAGACTGGATTGCCAGCTCTGATATCCAGCTCTCCTCAGTCTCAGCCACAGGCTCCGGGCGGCTTCTAGTCCGCCCAGTCCTGATCTCTGTTTCAGGGAAGGTTTCCATCTGACCTCAATCCCTGCACCTGTAGGCCCGGTCCCTGTGCGGCTAGGGGCCAGGCTTAGGGTCCTTTGGCAAGGTCCTCTACGTTTCGAGGCGTCCTGCCAGGAGTTGGCCAAAATGCTCGCCCTCATTGGAAGAGTTCTCCATTGGATGATGGGGTAGGGTCTGGCCCTCTCCCGTCCCTGGGCGAGCGTTTGAGGCCATCTGCGTCCGTTCTTTGAAATAGGGCTTGACCGAATGACCCTCTAGGTGCTTCTGTTGGTCACCCCTGTCTTCCGGGCCGGCGGAAGGCAGTCGATGGCGCAGAAAAGGTGCTGATGCACTTTTCTAGGCCTTGATCACATCTCCCCCTTGGGAAGTATCCCCATTCTGTGGGATCTTCGCTGGTATGGGCTTAGCTCACGGGCAAGCCGTTGAACCTTTTGCACAGGTGCGAGTTCCCCACCTGTTGTGGAAGAACACCTTCTTAGGGACACCCTGCCATCCAGAAGGGGAGAGTTCCAGCTCCTTAAGATCTCCTTATCTGGTCTTCCACAGGAGACAAGGTTGTCCTCGCCCCACCTGAAGTCCTTCCAGGCGGCGGTAGGAGTCTTCCCTATGGGGGTATTGTCTCTGCCGGGGTTCATCCCCATCTACATTCTCGAGGTCAGAGTATGGGTTCCATGGGACCTCTATTTAACAGCTCACCTACCGAGCATAGGGCTGAAGTTCGGAGAGGTTCGCCAGCTGTTTGTCATCTACACTGGAAGCCGCATCTGGCAGACCTGCAGCCAATGGACTGACAGTAGAGTGGGTCCCTTCCTGCATGGGTCTCCGCTAATAGGTGAAGCCCAGGCATGGAGCCTCCAGAGGATAAGTGCTCATTTGCCGTCCTTCCGCTGCATTGGTGGCTGCTTCAAGGATCTCTGGTCCAGGATATCCACGGGGCTTCCGCCCGGAAGCAGGCTTTTCCGTTCCCCTTCCACATCGACCTTGGGTCACGCCGGGATGCTGGTCGGGGCCTCGGTTCTCCAGTCTTTCTACCTAAGTTGTGGGTGTGCACCTTGCCTCCCTCCTCCCGGAGAACTGCTAGGAGTCTGCCAATAAGTGTGGATGAACAACATATCCATGTCCCTAGAAATACAGGTTACTCACCTGTAACAGGGTTCTAGGAATGGTATATGTTGTTCATCCACACAACTCCTGACCTCCCAGCTTTGGCCTTTAACCCTAGCTTCCAAGCAGGCTAGATCTGGCGTCATGGGGCGGGCGAGTTTTACCACCGGGTGGGTGGGAGGAGCCAACTTGAAGACCTTCCGGCAAGATTAAGCGGCAAGGAACCTGCCAATAAGTGTGGACAGACATATACCATTCCTAGAACTCCTGTTACAGGTGAGTAACCTGTATTTCTGTTCACTGGATCTACAGGTCACGTTCTTTCACGTCCCAATCCGTCCATCCCATCAGCGGTTACTCTGCTTCAGGGTCGAGGGGACCCTGTACGCGTTCAGAGCCATGCTGTTCGGCCTGTCATCGGTCCCACAGGTCTTCGTCAAGTACATTGCAGTGGTGGCAGCCCACCTTCAGCGTCAAGGAGTCCGAATATACCCTTCTTTCGGCAGCTGTTTTTAGCAGGTTCCTTCCTTCAGGGTGGAGAGGGTCAGGGATCTGGCTTTCAGAACCTGCTCCCAACTCTGCCTCCTGATGAGCGAGGCCAAGTGGAACTCGTGCCCTCTAGGTGATGGGCTCATCAGACAGAGCCAGACTTCTCTCAAAGCCGAGCTCGGCTCCCAGCAGACAGAGGCAGAGGTTCTCTCCTCCTTGCCCGATCATTTCTGGTTGGGCACTTGCACCCTGCCTGGGACTTTCTGCGCCTTCTGGGTTACAAGGTGGCATGCACTTCATTGGTCCATTGGGCCAGGTGGCATCACGCTCCCTCCAATGGGGGCTGGCAGCGCAGTGGACTCTGTGCCACGGTCATTTTGACCAGCTAATCACTGTAACCCAGAAGATGTGGGACGCTCTTCAATGGTGGAGCACCCCAGACCGGTTGCAGGAAGGGATCCCATTTGTCCACCCCGAGCCGATGGTCGTCCTTACGACCGATGCCTCTCTCATGGGCCTGGGGAGCCCACATGGGGGACAACAGGGCCCATGGGTTCTGGACCCCCGAGGAGTCCGGATGCCACATCAACCTGTTGGAGCTCAGAGCAGTCAGACTGGCACTATCAGCTTTCGCTCCTTAGCTCCGGGGTCAGATGGTTCAAGTCCAGATGGACGGTACCACAACCATGTACTACCTCAACAGACAGGGCAGCATGCACTCCCGTCTGCTGTGCAGGGAGGCGCTCCGCATCTGGATCCTCGTAGCTGGTTGGAGGCGGATCTCCTAGCCATCCATGTGGCAGAAGACTCAAACCAACTGGCAGATGATCTCAGCTGCATAGGCCAGACATCCCACGAGTGGTCTCTCCATCCAGAGGTAGCTACAGTCTGTTTCCCATTGAGGCAAACCGTTGGTGGACTTGTTTGCCTCAGGGAAAACCAGGCTGTGGCTGTATCATGCCCGCCCTCTGCAGGGCTCGCTGCAGGGGATGCCTTCGAGGCCATGGACCCCAGGCCTCCTCTGCCCTTCCTCTCCATTTCCCTTGATCCACAAGGTGTTACTCAAGGTGAGGAGGGACAGAGCAAGAGTGATCCTGGTAGCCCCAGATTGGCGTGCCAGTTCTGGTATCCTGCTGTCCTCAGCCTCAGCTGCAGGCCCACGGAGCAGCTTTGTTCATGCCCGGACCTGATATCACTGAACCAGGGGAAGGTACTCCGTCCGGACCTTCAATCCCTGCACCTCACAGCCTGGTTCCTGAGTGTCTAGAGTTCCAGGCTTTGGGTCTCTCCGCCGATGTCTACACCGTGGTGGAGGCATCAAGAAAAGAATCGACCAGGAAATGTTATGCCTTCAAATGAAAAGAATTTCCATTTGGTGTCAGTGTTAAGAGTCTGGACTCCCTTTCCTGTTCTGTGGCTAACATTCTTGACTACCTTTGGTCTCTCTCCAAAGGGGGTCTACAGTCATCGACCCTTAGGGTGCAACTGGTAGCCATTTCTGCTTACCAGGCGCGGGCCAGCCGGCCAACATTAGCTGAGGAGACAGTGGTGGTGCTTCTTCAAAAGCCTGGATCACCATATCCCTTCCGATTGCATGAACCTCCACCTCTGTGGGATATACTGCTGGTTTGGCAAAGCTCATGGGCAAGCCATTCAAGCTAGTGCACAAGTGTGAGTTGTCACTTCTGGAACGGCCTTCCTGGTGGCTATAGCGTCTGCCAGAAGGACAGAGGGCTCAGGCACTTCGGTGGACTCCCTTATGTGGTCTTTCACAGGGACAAAGTTGTCCTCGCCCCCACCAAAATTCCTTCTGAAAGGTGGTGTTAGGTTTCACCTTAACCAGGTGTTGACTCTGCGGTATACTACCTAACTACCTCGGACCCAGTACAGGCTCCATACTCTGGACCTGGGCGTGCTCTCTCTATTATAAGGAAGAGCGGAGAAATTCATAGAGAGGATTAGCCTGCTGTTTGTCACCTGTGCTGAAGCCGCTTCTGGCAGACCTGCAGCCAAGCGGACCATAGCAAGATGGATTACATCATGCATGGGTCTGTGCTATGAGTTGGGCAGGGAACCGCAGAGGGATAGAGCTCATTCTACCCACTGTACTGCTTTCTTCCGGTGGCTGCTTCCAGGACATCCCTATCCAGAAATCAGTCAGGCTGCCACCTGGAAGTCATAAACACCTTCATTACCCACTACCACATCGACCTTAAGTCACGCCGGGATGATGGTTTTGAGGCCTCTGTTCTCTAATCTTTATTTCCTAAGTAGGGGCTGGCCTTGTCTCCCTTCTCCCGGAGAACTGCTTGTAGTCTGCCAAACAGTGTGAATGAACAACATATCCATGCTCCTAGAACAGGTTACTCACCTGTAACAGTAGATCTTGCCGAGGAGGGCTCTTGCAGTAGGTAATTGCATATAGGACTGGCGCGGCAGGACCACAGGAAAAATTTCTAGCTAGCGGTCCTGGCGAGGGCCCCGTCAAGTGACGGTGTCAGGAGACATCGATATAAAGGGCGGTCCTGGGCGCCCGCCTTCAGTTCTTTCCGCCGTTAGCTTCGTGACGGTGCCTCGCGGAAACATTACCGTAGCCCGTCAGCCCTTCATTCGTCGTTTTTTCCAAAAAACTCTATTTTCGACTAACGTCAGTACCTAGCATCGGTATGCGTCCCCACCCTCCGAGCACAAGAATAAGTGCGATTAAATGCGGCACACAAGGATGGCCTCCCTGTGCCTGTTCTGCCTGAAGCCCGATCCCGGTCGAGAAGTGCCAGCATTGCCTCAGCTTTAACACGGCTACCCAAAAAGGCAGCAGCAATCCCTGGAAGCCCATATTCTAAAGAAGAAATGAGCTCTATGGAAAGGGCTTAAAAACTGAGGCAGGCGTCCACTTCCCGAAGGCCACGGAAGAAGGACAAGAGAGGCACCGGGACAAGCTCCTCTACCGCATCTCCCTCTGGAGTTGCTGGGACGCAGGTAACATTCCCTCCAGGGGATCGCTCCTCGACGGCCGCCTCAGAGTTTTTTGCGGCGGCAGTCCACCCGTCCGGCTCGCGCTCGGGCCTTGCGGGCGCCTCCGGGCAGTTGGAGGCCTCCGCCTCGGTTTGGCTGCAGGCTCGCGGCCTACCACTGTGGGCGACTCTGGTAAGCTGGGCGTCAGCTCCTCTGACGTCCGTCCAGAGAGGGCTGTGTACGTCCGACCCTCTGGGCGGCCTTGACCTACTCCACCCGGACCAGGCGATCTCTCTTCTCGGCCTGTCTCCGGTGGCGGCTCTTGAAGTCGGACGTCGGCTCCACGGCGCCCGCCGGTGCTCGCCTCTAAGCCTCATGTCGGCTCATCGGCGTCCGGCAGCGAGAAGGAACCGGCGACGACCCCCAGCGTCCGTGGCTCCGCGATTTCACAGCCTTCACCGTCTGGGGACCCAGAAGTCCCCAACCTGAAACCGGGGACTTTTCCCTCTGTCCCTGGGCGAAGCTGGGATCTTTTGCCTCCGTCAGTCCTTCCTCCATCTGGGCGCTGAACCTGGCGTTGGCTTCCTGGACGTCGGCCTTCGAGCTCCGGGATATATTTTGCTCCCATCGGGCCCTCCGGACTCTCCACTCCCCGGACCTGCCCGTAGGCGTGAGGTTCCGGCTGGGCGCGTCTGCTCAACACCCCCGGCTCCCAGGTATCCTCCGTCTTATTTGGCGCGGTGTACCGGGAATGCAGTATCCAGTGCCACAGTACCCGGCCTGTTACTGAGCGCCCCAATACCCCAACGCCGGGCTACCTGCAGCCAGGTTTTGGATACGCTCCATATGGGTATAACCTGTATCCTTATCCCCACCTCCTCCACCGCCTTCGCGGCTGCTGGTGGACCTGCAGGAGACTCTGGCCTCCTGGTGGGCTGAGGCCAAGGCTCAGCTCACCAAAGAGGTCGAGAACCACCTTCCGGCAACGGTGCCGTCCCAGGTTCCCGTACGACCCCAGGCGGCACACTCCCTCACCACCTCCAGACTCCAGGGTTCTTCCGTCTGGATCCAGAGAGGGGCAGGACACACTTCCTCAGGGACTCCCCAAGGGGTCCGTTCCTCCCCCGGGTCGGAAAATGGAGTCTTTTTCTTCTTCATCCTCCTCTTCGCTCTCGGACTCCTCTGACTCTTCCGACGGCTCCTCCGAGAGAGAGACGACGAGCCTCGCTCTCCATCGAAGCCCCGGCCAAGGACTCCTCCGGAGGATCCTTCTTTTACGGAGTTGCTTAGGAAAATCCAGGAGGTTCATCAGTGGCACTCCCTGGAACCAGATCCTCAGCGTCTGAAACTCACTGAACATCTGGATCTGCCTGTGACAGCCCTTACCTTGGTGCCACCCTGGATAGAGCCTCACACCGACCTTGTTACCACGATATGGAAACAGCCATCGGCCTTAGCTCCACTTCCTAGGAAGTCGAACAGGCTATATCAGGCTCCAGAGGGAGTTGATTTCCTGGATTCTCACCCTCGTGCTGACTCGGTCGTGATTAGCACTGCTCATGGCCGGTCGTCGAACCCAAAACTTCTTAGCTCGTCACCTCCGGATAAGGAATCTCGCCTTCTGGACCAGTATGGGAGGAAGATTTATGCTTCCTCCACACTGGGGATTAGGGCCCTGAACTATGTCGGCCACATGGGGGACTACCAGAAGGCCATCCTTACTCAGGCGGAAGCCAAGCTGGACTCCTTGTCTGACTCCCAAGTCAAGCAGGAGTTGGCTGATCTCGTCCGCTCTGCTCGTTCGGCCAGTCGACACATGCTACGTGCGACATACGACGCAGTGGACACTGCTGGGAAGAGCTCAGCTTTCGCTGTAGGCCTACGGCGTCATGCTTGGCTCCACATGTCAGGTTCGGTCCTGGAGTGCAATCTGCTATCTCAGGAAGCATCCTTCGGGGTCAGTTATTTTCGGGAGTGATGTCAAGGACATCATTACCCGATGCAAGAAGAAGGGGCGGCTCTGAAGTTGGTTGATTCCATGTACTGTCCCCATCAGCAGCAGCGCCGTCCTTTCGCAGGCGAAATCGGCCAAAGCGAAACCCCAGGGAAGGCGGGCTCAAGCGCCGGGCCGGCGGCTGCCAAAGCCCTCTTCCCAAAAAGCAGCAGGTGCTTCAGCTGCAGCACTACCACACCACCGACTCCTTTCCTCTCCACTGCCTCCGGACTCCCGGAGGGAGCAGTAGGAGGGAGTTTTCCTCCACCTTCCGGGATGGGAGAGGATAACCATGATTCTTGGGTGCTCCAGCTCATAGCAGAAGGACACTCCATAGAGTTTCTTCAGAAACCACCCTGCCATCCCACTCTGAAGTTATCATATTCACGGGAACATCTTCCTTTGGTCCAGGAGGAAATCTCTGCTCTTCTGCTGAAACAAGCGATAGAGCCTGTTCCCCCTTCATCTTCAGGGGACGGGTTACTATTCCCATTTCTTCCTGGTCCTAAAGAAGACTGGAGATCTCAGACCAATTTTAGATCTCAGTTCCCTGAATCTTTATGTAGAGTACAAAAAGTTCAGGATGCTCTCTTTGCAGAGCCTTCTGCCCCTCCTCCAGCTGGGTCAATGGCTTTGTGCTCTGGATATGCAGGATGCTTATCTGCACATTCCCATTCGCCCATCTCACCATGAATACCTTCATTTTGCGTTCAGGGGACCACTACCAGTTCAAAGGCCGTCATGTTTGGTCTATCCTCGGCCACCGAGTATTTACCAAATGCCTGGCAGTGGTGGCGGCCCACCTGCGTACCAAGGAGTGCAGAGTTTTCCCTTACCTGGGCGACTGGCTCCTGGCCGACCTGATCCAGGGAGGAACTCCCTGCGTTTCCTCTCCCTTACCCAGCAGGTTTTGCCTGCCTGGCTATTACCATCAACCATTCCAAGTCTCATCTGGACCCATCCAAGAGCTACAGTTTACTGGAAGCGATCCTCAATACAACCATGGGCAAGGCCTTCCTACCTCCGGACAGGGTGGCCTCCCTTCAGACCCAGATAAATCTGTTGTCCGACCGCAGGATGGTCTCTGCGAGGTCGGTCCTTCGCCTTCTCGGGCTCATGGCGGCGCTATCCGACCAGTCCCTCGGCGCTCGACTCCCACGGGGATCTCTCAGTGGACTCTACACTCTCAGTGGGATCAGCAAGTGGGCAGATCTAGATCCACTCCAGTTCCACAGAATCTCCTGCGCCCGATAATCTGAGACTTGCAAAATAGTGGATGGTTTGAGAAGAACCTGTTTTGGGGGTTCCTTTCTTTCATCCTCCCCCTCCCAGACTCTAACCACAGACGCCTAAGGTGAAGGTTGGGGAGCCCATCTAGGCCCTCATCCGACCCAGGGCTCCTGGTCAGGGCTAGAACAAGCTCTCCAAATCAGTGTGCTCGAGCTTCGGGCAGTGTCGTATGCTCTCCAGGCCCTTCACCAACACATCCTTCCGGTCCACCTAGCCGTCCAGGCGGACAACATATGCGTGGTGTGGTACATCAAAAGCAGAGAGGGACTCGGTCCTACCCTTTATGCAGGGGAGGCAATGAGGGTTTGGGATTGGGCAACACCTCCAACCTTCACCTCACGGCAATTCACGTTCAGGGTCGACAACACCCTGGCAGATCAAGCTAAGTCGGCTCTTCTGCTCTGACTCATGAGTGGGAACTGGACCAAGGGGTCCCTAGACAGTATCTTCACTTTGAGGAACACCACAGGTCGACCTGTTCACATCCCCCTAAGCATAAAACTTCCCATCTTCTGCTGCGCTCGTTCCAGGCGAGGTGCTTTAGAGCAACGCTCTGTCTCTGAACTGGAATGATGGATTCCTCTGTGCCTTTTCCCCAATTCCTACTTATCCCACAGATACTTGCAGAAACAAGCTTCAGAAGGGCTAGGAATGGATTCTATTTGCTCTTGCCTACTGGCCCAAGCAAATCTGGTTCTCTATTCTACAACAATATTCAGAGGATCCTCCTCTTCCTCTTCTTCTATCTAGGAGTTTGTTGACCCAGGATCAGGGGACCCTGGTCCATCCAGGCCTCAAATCCCTTCAACTGCATGCATGGCTCCTGCCAGACCTAGCCCAATCCCGTTTTGAGTGTCTCCCAAAGTGGCGGAGATTTTAGTGGAGGCAGAATACCCTCCCTGATCCACTTATGCCATGAAGTGGAAAAGATTCACTATTTGGGCCGCTTCCAAGACATGGAACCTTTCTCCTGTTCAGCGGGGCTTCCGCTGGAGTATCTCGTCATCTATTTGACCTGGTTTTCAGCCATTCCTCTCTGAAGGTACACATGGTGGCCATTTCGGCCTATCATGTTCCCTTCCATCAAACAAAACCTTTCCTCAACTGGAGTTTCAAGACCTTTTTCAGAGGGTTCTCCATCTGAGGCCCCCATCCATACTCCTGCCCCCGGGACTTGAGACTTTGTTCTCGAGAAACTTACCCTTCCTCCCTTGACCTGCAGCTTCTGCAGATTGGAAGTTTCTTTCATGGAAGGCGGCTCTTCTTGGTGGCCATTCGACGTCTTAGGAATCTCGGTTCCAGGCCCTGATGTGCAAAATCCCCTACTTGAAGTTTTTCACAAGGAACAAATTGCTCTTCATGAATCCTAAGTTTCTACTACCTAAAGTAATGTAGCAAGTCTACCTTAAATCAGTCCATAGAGCTACCTGCTTTTTACACAGTACTCTAATCAAAGGGAATATTTACTCCATACTATGAGATGTTCTCCGGATTCTGAGATCTGACCAACGGACGAAGGATCTCAGAAAGACTGATCAGTTATTAAGTCTCTTTTGCTCACAAAAGGGAAGGCAATGCTGTTTCAAGCAATACCTGTTACTAAGTGGTTAAGCTCATTGCATCACTTTCCGTTATGACAAATACCACAAGACCCTCCCGAGGCCAAGTCAGAGCCACTCCACAAGAGGAGTAGCTGCCTCGTGAGCTTATTCCAAGAATGTGTGTCTGTGTGGCAGACATCCGTGCTGCTGCCACCTGGACTTCCGTCCATATCTTTCTGAGAAACACTACAGTTTGGATGTTGCCTCTCTCTCCGTAGAAGCGGGCTTGGGCTAAGCTGTTTTGCAAGGCCTCCTATCTTGAGGCTTGCATGCATAGCTTCATTTCTTTACTGGAGTAAATTTTCACCTCCTCCGGTGCCTTTACGCTGTTCCAGACTGCTTATGATTCAGTCCTGTATGTAATTACCACCTACCAAGAGCCCTCTAAAGTAAGATAGTACAGTTCGCAGTAAGGACTTTTCATAACAGTAGATCTTCAAGAGAGGCTCTTGCAATGGTAACTACTCCACCCTCCATCCCCTAGGCTTTTTCAGCTCCTTTTCCATTGGAAGAGAACATCAAGCTCCCTCTCGTCTCAGCCTCTTGTCAGCCTGTAGGCGGGAAAGAACTGGAAGGCTTGGGGTGGACACATGAGCCGAGGGGGATTGAGCACCCCTTGGCACACAACAGATATGGGGGCATCATGGCAATGGGGATTGGGCTACCCCATCAGCAAATGAACTGGGGGTGGGGGCATGCCAACAGGGGGATTATGCACCCCGTTGGCTTTAATGGGGACTGTGAGAGGCGGCAGCTATCCATCGGTTTCCATGGAGACTGGGATAGACTGTCAAAGAAGCCACCACCATGTTTGTTTGAAATGGGACACCAGACAATGCAGATCTAATTCGCTGCTGCAGTCAGGGACTGCCCCACAAAAACAGCTGATTGTTAATGATGGGGCACTCTCTGATTGCAGCGATGAGTTTCTTTCAAGTTGGTGGTAAGTTACACTACTGCTGTTATTGACAGCATGATCCTCTGTTAGTGCCACACAGACCAGCCCCAAAATGGGCTGCTGGCATTGGCAACAGCACTGTCGTGCCTCCACAACTCGCCACTGCAGCAAGTTGCTCTATTGATGTTTCTTGCACATGCAAGCAAACATAAAATGAACATTTTGGCTGTTTCTTAGCTCACCTGTAGAGCAAAAGGGTTTGGAATTATGTTTCAAAATGTTTGAGGTTTCATGAAAAATATCAAATGATTCTTGAGTTGTAAGGGTTTAAAATGTGGCTTCTGGGCATGCTCATTAGGGTTTTCAAGATACGTGTCTGTTGTGACCAAATAATTTTTGGCCAAAAGTCAATTTTATTTTGTGTGAAAAATGTTTTTTATGTTTGCAAGGAAACTTTTTATGTTGTGAGCTTTGAGTCTTAATAACTTTGGTGCTATTTAATGAAATTGCATGAAAATTTACATGTGCGGACAGGTTGACAAAGTCTTATGATCTGGCAAGTTTTGTGATTGCTGTTTATCCCAATTCTGAGATCCATGGAGTGTAAAAATAAAAAAAATGCAATTTTTTTGGTCTGTTTATGCTCAGGTCTTGAGGAAAAATGGTTTGGAATTTTGTTCCCTAACTTTCAGGATAGAAACCACTTGGTTCAAGGAGGTGCCTTTCAAAGAGTTTGTGAAAAAATATTATTTGGCTCTTGAGTTATAAGGTTTTAAACATTTGACTTCTGAACATGGGTTGAATAGGCAATTTAAGTTAGCAATAACACATGACAGGGTGTGGGGTGATAGGCATTTAATCCATGCCTGGGGTGCATTGTGAGGCACAAGGCTGCAGTCCTTATCAACAGGGAACCAGGACTAAGGTATTTTGCAAAGGCCTGGAGACCATGAAGAACAGCTTTCATCTCCAGAAGATTGATGTGGAGATCTGAATCTAGGATGGTCCACAACCCTTGGGTCTGGAACAGGCCCAGGTGGGCATCCCATCCTAACCCAGAGGCATCCATTGTGAGAATCTGCACCAGTGTTAGGGATAAAATGGGATGTCCTGCAGCAAGTGTAGTTGTTCCATCTACCACAGCAGTGACCTTTGCAAAGAGGAACCATGATGAAACTATGTGTCCCAATTCATCTGTCAGCTGATCCCAGTGTACCTATTGTATCCATTGCTGGATTCTCATAAGGAGGTGGGCCAATGGGGTGTCACAGTGGCAGCTGCCATGAATCTAGGAGATGGAGCATTGTCCTGGTGGACACATAATGACTACTATGTACTGGACAGGTTTGGAATACCAGGGCCTCTGTCTTGTCTGCGAGGCATAAAAGCACTGCCTACTGCTGTGTCTAGTACCACACCAATGTACTGGAGCTGATGTCAGTGAAAAGGACAGATTTTAGTACATTGACCATAATGCTGCAGAACAAAAACAGTGACTAACAGGCACTAGTGTGAAAAGAACAAATCCATAGCCAGGTTTGTAGTTAAAAGCACTTTATTCCATAAAACCCATACATAATTCAACTGGGAATTAATGAACATGACAGAGGCAGAAGAGGCAACTGACTTTCTGGATGAAGACAAAGTGGGAGCAAAGGTATAAGGTTTTTCACTGAAGAAAAAAAATTAATGTTTATACCCCTTAACAATTCAATGGTATTAGTCTTTGAAAAAATATGCAAACTAGAAATCCAAGCATTGGTATGTCAGTGTCAGAGACATTACAGAAACAACTGCTCCTTAGAAGAACGATCAGCATTTGAATCTTTGCAGAGGAATGAATTAATTGAAATACAATCTGCTGACAAAGGAGGTTCTATCATCATTATGTCAAAAGACAAGTATGAACTGGAATTAACTAAACTAATTTCTGATACCGTCTTTTGTAAGAAATTGATGCATGATCCTACTTTAAATTTCAGACGAGATATAGATATTTATCTTAACAGATGCCTGTTAAGATAAATGGAACACACATGGCACTGGCAAGGGCTAGGCTGGGTGTCTAGGAGGACAGAACACCAGTGTACAAGAGGTCCAGGGATACCTCACTTGGGCAGCCTCGATGGACTACAGGTCCCCTTCTGCCATCATCTTCTATGTTTCTATAATAATGTGATTTCTAAACATACTTTTGATTTTTTAGCTGTCAATCATCCAGTTAGACCCACTATATATGATTTACCTAAAATTCACAAAGATCATAAAACTCCCTAATTGAGACCAGTTGTAGCCAGTATAGACTCACTTACTGAGCCATTGGCACAATACATGGATCAATATTTGAAATCTATTGTACAGAATGGTAGATCATATATATGGGACACCTCACATATTTTAGATATTTTAGATGACATATGTATAGAGAAAGATTGGTTTTTAGTAACCATGGATATACAATCTTTATATACAAATATACCACACCTAGGAGGTATTGATGTGGTTGAACAAGCATTGTAATCAAAAAAACATCTAAAAAATGAATTGATTCAATTTTTGGTAACTGTTACTGAGAAGATTTTAACTTGCTATGCATTCCTATTCTTGAATAGGTTTTTCCTGCAAATAAAAGGAACAGTGATGGGTGCATCTTTTGCTCCCAATTTTGCTAACACTTACTTGATGGAATGGGAAAATATGTACATTTATATTAGGGAGATCAATTTTTTTTCTGATAAAATTGATGTATACAAACAATATATAAATGATCTTTTGATCATGTGGAAAGGCACTGTAAGTGAATAACATGATTTTGTTTATTTTCTGGAAAGCACAAATAAGAACCTAAAATTTACAATTATGTGGGACAAAAATGAAATAAATTTGTTAGATCAAATTGTTTTGAAAACCCACAGACAGCAATTTGTTACTATACAATATGAACTGTCATCCCAGACACTATATTGAAAATATTCCGGTGGGGCAATTTCTACAACTTAAGAGAAACTGCGGTGAGTTCACTGATGTTTTGGAAGCTGTTTTAGATTTAACTAATAGATTCAAAAAAAGAGGCTATGAGGATAATTTTATTAAAAAAGCTGCAGATAGAGCAATAAATACCAGTAGAAATGAATTAATTGGTGTAAGAGTTACTATAATTAGCAACAGTAGAAAGAAGGTGTAATATGACAGAAAGAAAAGAGGTAATTTTGTCACAACATTTAGTTCACATGCTTTTTCATTTCATAATATCATTGAAAGAAACTGGAACATTTTGAAAACTGAATCAAAGTTAAGAACTATAACAGAACTCCCTCCCCAGGTTGTCTAAAAAGGGTAACAACCTCAGTGACCATTTGGTCCACAGCCTGTATCAGCCACATATGAACTCAGTTCGAGAAGCGTAATTACCATGAGGAACTTTAAACATGGAAATTGTAAGTTCTGTGCTAACGTTCTTCAGACTAACTGTTTCAAACATCCTATTACACACAAACATGATGAGGTATGTGACTTTATCGCTTGTTTCTCTGAATTGTTGGTTTATGTTACAGTCTGTTCCTGCAATGCTTTTATGTGGGGAAACACTATGAGAATGTTCAAAAAAAGAATTGGTGTGCATTTGAATTTGATTAACAGACTTGATATTACAAATGCGCTAGCTCTTCATGTTAAAAATAAGGGTAACAATACTAATAATCACTTTCAGTTCTGTGGATTAGAAAGAGTGGCACAGAAACAATGGGGGGGTTGAACAATGATTTGTTGAAATGAGAAACATTGGCAATATGAGTTATGTGCTGTACAGGAGTCAGGCTTAAATTATATGATTCTGTTATCTCTGTTTTTGAAATGAAATAGTGCCTCTTTAGTATATGATTCTTATTCTTGTTATAAGCCCTTTCATCTCTGTTTTAAATTTGTGTTCAGTGACAATAATTCTGACATGTACGTTATCAGTTATATGCACACTATCTGTGATGAGATCTGTATTTTCTAATAGGCTTGATTTATTATAAGGCTCACACATATTTATAGGTATTGATATGGATATAGATATCGGAATTTGATGTAACTATTTGATATAGTTTTTTTATAATGTCATGTTGGGGTCACCCTCAGTTTACCATTTTTTTTAAAAATGTAGGTGTTTAGTTATTAGTATTGGTGTTCCCTATTAATATTCATTGCCCCCATTCCTTTGTCCCACTTCCTTCCCTCCTCCTCCCTCCCTCTCCTTCCCTTTTTCTTTTCCTTCCCTCCCACTGTCCCTCCCTTCCTGTTCCCATCCTTCCCCTTCCTTCCTCTCAGTCCCCATTACTATTTTTCCTAGGTTAATACATTTTAGCACTATTTTAACTGGATAGGCTATGTGGTATATGTATAAGAAAAATATATATGTGTGTGTGTGTGTGTGTGTGTGTGTGTGTGTGTGAGTGTATATACTGTATATATATTATAGTGGCACAGTGCCACTATAGTTGGGGTTGAGTACCCCATTTAAGGTTAAAGTGTGAAATTTTGCACCTTAATAACTTTGCCACTGCATGGCAGATTTGCCTGAAAATTGGCAGGCATGGAGCAGTAGCATAGATCCTGGGATTTATCAAGTTTTATACTGGTCAGATATACGGTTGCAGAGTGATAAAGCAACATTCCGTAGCACATTTATACTTTTTTGCGCATTCTTTGCTTGTGCCTACAGGTCACACAGTTTGCGCAACCAGTCCGAAAATGTCAGGGAACATGCGGCCAGAGTCCCCCAATGTGCCTTTTGAAGATTTTGTGAAAAAATATTGAATGGTTCAAATGTTATTCAAAAAACAAGTTTCCCATTATAGTCAATGGGAAAAGTTAACAAAAAGTTCGACAGTGTCGCAAATGCAGATTTTAGTGTCACAAATGACCCAGTAGTGTTGCAAATCTGCCATTTTGTTTTCAGTTACTGATCACAGAAATGCTTGCCATTTAAAATGGGGACCCTCTAGGGACACAATTATTTTTTGTGTTTACCTAGTCGGACCCTGAGGATGCTAGGCATGTCTTTATTTTGGGGTTAAACACCCCAGAAATATGTTTTTTAAATTTTTGGGAAAAGTAGTGTTGCACCTGCGACACTTTTGTGATTTTTTTTATGAAAGTGTCATGATTTGCGACACTACTAATCGACACTATGGGGAAAATAACAGGAATTCTTTGCCACCCTGCTGCAAAACACTGGTTTAGTCTTTTGGGCTGAAATTTGGAGGGAAGAACATACCACAGATGTGCCTTTCAGTAGTTTGGTGACAAAATATTGCACGGATGGAAAGTACGGTGCTCCGAAGTTGACACTTTTTCCCATAGACTAACATTGCAGCGTCCGCCGCACCTTTCGGGGCCCGTATTTCGGAAATGATTTGAGATACAGACTTTTTGTTGGAAAAATGCTTAGCCCCCTGCTAAGTGCTAAGTGTAAAACTAGCCAGGAAAGTCATAAATAATATGAAATTTTAATTTTTTTTCTACGTCGTACGGTTCCTGAGATATAAGCAATTTAGTATTCCAAGTGCTCATTTTGTGGTCCGAGGCCCATTATTGTGCATACATTCTGTGTACTCACTGTGTTTCTCTATGTAGCTCTTGGAGAAAACCAGGGTGTGCACTTAGCATTTCCACTTGTATTTCCATACCAGTTTGCGATAGCATTCCCATGTATGCCACGGTGTGCGTTACCCTTTGTGTTTTCATTTGTGGTTGCGTTTGTGTTACTGTTACCATTTGCATTTCCACTGCTGTTTGTGTTTGCATTTTCATTTGCATCACTGGCCTTATTTTCATTTGTGTTTGTGGCCGCCCTTCTGTTTGCGTTTGTGTTTGTCTTTTATTTGGCATCATCGTTGCTGCTACCGTTACCATTTGTGTTTCCAATTGCATTACCATGCCCGTGTGTGTTATGGTTTGCATTTCTGTACGCGCTTACATTTCCATTTCTCTTTCCTTTGGCATTATTGGTGCTGTTACCATTACCATTTGCGTTTCCAATTGCATTACCGTGACCGTGCGCATTCCGGTTTGCGTTTCCGTATGCACTTGCATTTGTGTTTCTGTTTCATTTGGCATTATTGTTGCTGTTACCATTACCATTTGCATTTGCAATTTCAGTACCATGACTGTTCGCATTATGGTTTGCATTTCCGTATGCTCTTGTGTTTGCATTTCTGTTTCTGTTTCCTTTGGCATTATTGTTGCTGTTACCATTACCATTTGTGTTTACAATTGTGGTACCATGGCTGTGCGCATTACCAGTTGCATTTCTGTATGCACTTGTGTTTGCGTCTCCGTTTCCATTACTGCTTGCTTAGGCATCACTTTGCACTTGCATTTCTATTACAGTTTGCATTACTATTTATGTTTGCATCACCATGTGTGTTACCATTTGTGCTTGCATTTGCATTGCACTTACTGTAACTATGTGATCAAAAATCACATGGTGGGAGCATAGGGCCCAAAGGGCCCGCACTCCCACCACCACATTCCATTCACTATTTATAGTCCTCATTCTCAAAAAGAAGGGAAATTAATGGCAAAAACTCCATTTAATGCATCCAGTTGAGTTTGTTCCATAGTGACAAGGTGAAATTCGGTGCAGGGTTGAAAACCCCCTTGCACCCTCCCCACTGCTCCCTCCAACCGGCACCGAGGTGTGTTGTTGTTAGTCCCAACTCCTCACCCCATTCTCCTATATTTCACCACCTCAGCTTGTTTACACATGGGATGGGGTGAGAGTTAGGAATGATGACCCCAACGCACACCCCGATGCCGGTCGGGGATGGGGGTTGCAAGGGGAGGTGTTCAACCCTAACATCGAATTTCCTCACTTTTGTTGCTGTGGAACAACCCTAACTGATGCACTAAACAGAGTTTTTTACCATCTATATATATTTATATATATATGTATATAGATATATATGTGTGTATTATAGGAGAGCAATCACGCCACTATAGTTAAAGTTCATTGGTCACTTCTATGTTAAACTCAAAATGCTGCACTTAATAACTTCCCAACCATTCATGCAATACATATGAAAGTTTGCATGCTCCATCAGGGACAAATGATCTCTTGATGTGGGACATTTCGTTCCAATCAGATGTGTGAGTGTGGAGATATGGAGTGTCAAAAAAGTGAAAATTACTAAGTTTTGTCAAATTCTTTGTTTCACTGTTGTGCAAAAATGGCTTGGGATTTTGGTCTAATATTTTTAGGGTTAAAAGGTCTTAGCCTCAAATGTGTCTTTTGATGGTTTGGTGAAAAAAATATTACTCCGTTCTAAAGTTATTAAATTTTAAAATTTCCCATTATTATCATTGGGAGCAGTTAGATGTCCTGCTCAAAAAAGGATTCTTCATCTCAAGTGGGTAATCCTTTGTTGCAAATAGGTAATCCTTTTTTGCAAATGGGAAATTCTTTTTTGTGCGGCCACCATTTTGTCTTACAGTTAGCAAGGGAAACAAAATGTAATAATTAAAAAAAAATAATGTGTTTATTTGAAACTGACACATGTTGCTTGGTTATCAGGACTTCCTCAGCTGGATTCTGCAGTTAACTGTTGGACAAATGCCTTTGAATGTTTTTTTTTCACATAATAAATCTTTTTTCATGACTCATAACACTAAAAAAGATTCTTTTTCATACCATGAGTCATGAAAAAGGATTCTTTGTTATGATTGGAAAATCCTTTCCCTGGGGTCTAGTGGTACCCCCACCCTCCAATTGCCATCCCCTATGTTCCTTCTATTTTCCCTGGTGTCTAGTGGCACCCCCCACCCTCTGATTGTTATCTCCCTTTTGACTATATTGTTTCCCAGGTGTAGTGGCTCCCAACCCTCTGATTGCCATCCCTTTTGTTCCTCCTATTTTCCCTGGTGTCTAGTGGCACCCCCTGCCCTCTGATCGTTATCCCTCTTTTATGATTTATGCCCCCCTTTTAGTTTTCTTTTTCTCTGGTGTCTAGTGGCACCCCTCACCTGCTGATGGCTTTCCCCACCTGAAAAAAAAAAAGAAAATGATCCTCAAAGTTTTTTTTCCTAAAATAATATAATGGTTTCTCACTGATCAGACACCCCCACCCCCACCTCCCACTCAGCACCCACCACCCCACATCCCCAGTACACCCCCACATACCCTCACTCACCTGAACTGGTCCCAGGTTTGAGATCCACTCTCCAAATTGAAGACATGTCTTGCTGCTGGAACTGGTGACTGCAATATAAGAATGTAAAGTAAATGCAGTTCAATGTATTTCAATGGGGTTTTCAACTTTGATGCATATATTGGTCATTTTTGTATATCTGACACCAAATTTTCAACATGCCTTTTGGGGACCTCACCTCGTGGACAATTCAATGGAATTTTGAGAATCTGTCCAAAAAGGCGATTTCAAAATTTCTACTGCCTTTGTTCATGAGGTGGGTGATAAGAAGGCTATGCTGAGAATTTGGGGTCAAAATATATAAAAATCTCAAAGTTATGCACATGTGTTTACATTTAACTACGTTTGCTTGTAACTAAGGTCATTTTCCACATTTTCACCTCAAATTTTCAACATAGTTATTTTTTTCCATCATCTCAGGAATGTGGCAGCTATCATTTTTCAAGCCCTGGCCAAAATGTATTTTCTCTTCTCTGGCGTGGAATGATGTTGAGGTTGTGGGGATTTGAAAATTCTCAGGTCAGCATTCATGATGTTTGCTCATAACAAGGCTATGCTGACAATTTGCATGCTGTTTTGGCCACAGTGCATCCATGGCAACGTGCATGTATGCATCAATGGAGGGATGGCACTTGAAAATAAGGATATGATTATGAATTGATGGGAGGACAGGGCTCAGAGGGCTCTGTGCTCCAACAGGGATATAACGATATGATTACACTATGTCACAAATTATAGATGGATGGGAGTGCACGGCCTGGAGGACCCTGTGCTCCCACCAGCAAATAAGAATACTATTATACTATCTCAAAAAGTAAGGAAATTCTTGGCAAAAAACTTTGTTAATGCATCAGTTAGGGTCCCAGTGACAAAAGTTTTAAAATGTGCTGTTAGGGTTTCCAACCCTAACACCCTACCCCCACCATGCAGTCAGAAACAAGTGGGGGGATGTGCCATGGGGTTGTTAACCCTAATGCTCACCACATTCCATGTGTAAGTAAGCTGAAATGGTTACAGTAAACAAGCTGGGCAGCCTGGGAGTGAGTCCCAGGGTGGTAAGCTGGGTCATAAATTGGCTGAACAATATAGAAAACAGAGGGTGGTGGTGAATGGAGTTCAATCTGAAGGGAAGGGATGACTAGCAGGGTCCCGAAGGCTCAGTGCTCAAATCAGTTCTCTTTAATGTCTTCATAAGAGACATTGCAGAGGGGCTGGAAGGGAAGGTGTGTCTCTTTGCAGACAACACAAAGATCTGCAACAGGTTTGACACTCCTGGAGGGGCAGAGAAAATGAGAAGGGACCTAAGCAAGCTTGAGGAGTGATCAAGGGTGTGGCAGCTAAGATTCAATGAAAAGAAGTGCAAGATTATGTACTTGGGGAACAGATATGTGGGGAGGAGTACATGATTAGGTGGAGGTACTGACAGCCACCAAACAGGAATGGGACCTGGGAGTAATCATATCTGATGATCTGAAGGTTACCAAACAATGTGAGAAGGCTGTGAGGAGTGCCAGTGGAATACTGGGGTGCATAGGGAGAGGTATCTCCAGGAGAAGGAAGGAAGTTGTGATGCCACTGTATAGAACATTGGTGAGACCTCATCTAGAGTACTGTGTCTCATTCTGGAGGCTGCATCTCTGAAAGGACATAGAGTAGAAGGGGTTCAGAGAAAGGCGACAAAAATGGTGTAGGGGCTGCACCAAGAGTCATATGAAAGTAGACTGGAGGATCTCAAAATGTATTCCCTGGAGGACAGGAGAGAGAGGGGATGTGGTAGAGACTTTCAATATTTCAAGGGTATAAATAAGGTACAAGAGGGTAGCATCTTTCAAATAAAAAAGATGCTCAAGAACAAGGGGCCATGATATGAAAATACAGGCAGGTAGACTTAGGGGTAACGTGAGAAAGTATTTTTTTTCACAGAAAGGGTGGTGGATCCATGGAACAGCCTCCCGGCAGAGGTTGTAGGGGCAAAAATGGTAGAAGAAATCAAAAACACATGGGACACACATAAAAGTACTCTAGCAACAAGAAAGAGGGGGTGAACCACAACTCATTTAGGATCTGCGATATATGAAACAGGTAGGGAAAATGGGCAGACTAGGTGGGCCAAGTGGTCCTTATCTGCCATCAAATTCTATGTTTCTATTTTTCTATATAGCAGAATGAGGTGAGTGTTAGGGCTACCAACCCCAAGGCACAACCCCCACACCTGTTGCTGCCTGCATGGTGGGCTGGGGTGTTAGGTTAGAAACTGCAACAGCACATTTGAACTTTTGTAGCTGGAACCCTAACTGAATGCTTAACAATGTTTTTGCCAATGATATATATATGTATATATATATATATAATATATGTATATATATATGATGGTAAAATCTTCATTTAACGCATCAGTTAGGTTGTTCCATTAGCGACAAAGTGAGGGAATTGTGTTAGGGTTGAAACCTTTGACTTCTGTCATCCCTCTGGTCTGTTATGCGCCATAGTCAGCTGGCCCCAACTCCTCACCCATCACATGTGTAAAGAAGCAAGAGGTATAGGAGAATGGAAGAGAGTTAGACCGATGACCCAACGCCGCACCCAATGTTGGTTGGGGGGTGGGCTGGGGGGTCCAAGGGGGGTTTTCAACCCTAACACTGAATTTCCTCACTTTTGTTGCTGTGGATCAACCCTAGCTGATGCATTAAACAGAGCTTTTTGCCTCTAATTTCCCTTCTTTTTGAGAATGATGACGACAAATAGTGAAAGTAATGCAGCGGCAGGAGCACGGGGCCCTTTGGACCACGTGATCCCGCCACGTGATGTCTTGTGACATAGTAACAGGAACAGCAACACAAACAGAAGTGCCAACAGTGGCGCACATGGTAACAGAAACGTAAATGGTAAAGGAAACGTTAATAGAAACGCAAGCGCAAAGTGACGCCAAAGCGAACAGTGACACAAACGGACATTGAAGCACATACAAAAACACAACTGGTAACATGAACAATGATGGCAGTGGTATTTTAAATGGAAATGTTAAGTGTCACAGCAAAAAGAACGCGAAAGGGAACAGAAACGGAAACGCGAACACGAGGGCACACGTAAACGCAAACCGTAACGTGCACAGCCACGGTACCGCAATAGTAAATGGAAAGTTAACATGAAGAATAATGCCAAAGGAAACAGAAACGGAAATGGGAACGGAGGCGCATACGGAAACGCAAACCGTCAAGTGCATGGTCACAGAACTGCAATTGTTAACACAAATGTTAACGGTAACAGCAACAATAACGCCAAAGGAAAGAGAAATGCAAATGCAAGCGAGTACAGAAATGCAAACCGTTATGCGCACGGTCATGGTACCGCAATTGTAAATGCAAATGGTAACAGTAACAGCAAAAATAACGCCAAAGGAAACAGAAATGAAACAGAAATGCAAGCGTGTATGAAAATGCAAACCGTAACGCATGTGGATGGTACTGCAATTGCAAATGAAACTGGTAATGGTAACAGCAACAATAACACCAAACGACACAGAAGCACAAACGCAAGCGCAAACGCAAACCGTAATGCACACGGTGGCGTAGACAGTAATGGTGCCACAAACAGTAATGGAAACACAACTGGAAATTTATTTATTTAGTTTTTGTTGACCGGGTAAGTGCACTAGACAAATCCTGCCTATTTTCAGGCACGACCCGGGGGAGGGGGATACAGATGAATGACAACTGACCTTGAACCAGATTAAGCTGTTGGTGGTATTTTTAGTGAATGAGGGAAATTTGGCCAGGACACCGGGGAAATTCCCCTACTCTTTTCGATAAGTGCCATGGGATCTTTAACATCCACCTGAACTACCACCAATCCAAGCAGATGGGACCTCGGTTTAACGTCTCATCCGAAAGACGGCACCTCAGAAATGCTAACTGGCACAGTAACAAAAGGGCACACCCTTCTTTTCCCCAAAAAATGCACTGGAAAACACAGTGAAAACAAAGAATGCATACATAACAATGGGCCTCGGAGCAGAAAATGAGGACTTGGAATATTAAATTGCTTATATCTCAGGAACTGAACGACGTAGAACAAAAATGTAAATTGCATATGAATTATGACTTTCCTGGCTAGTTTTGAACTTAGCCCCTGTTTGGGGGCTAAGTATTTTTGCGACAAAAAGTCCGTATCTCGCACCATTTCCGAGATACGGGCCTAAGGTGTGACAGGCGCCGTAATGTTATCCAATGGGAAAAATTGTTAACTTTGTAGTGCCGTCACTGTGCCATCCTGTAAAATTTTTTCACCAAACCACCAAAAGGCACATCAGTGGGATGTTGGCTTTCTTCCCTCCAAATTTTTGCACAAAAGACCAAACCGTTATTTTGTAGCAGGGCGGCAAAGGATTCCTGTAATGCGACGGATGCCGTAATGTTATCCTATGGGGGAAAAGTGTCAACTTTGGAGTGCCGTAACTTTGCCACCCTGCAATATTTTTTCACCAAAATACTGAAAGGCACATCTGTGAGATGTTGGCTGCGTTTCCTCCAAAGTTTAGCCAGCCCAAAAGACCAAACCGTTCTTTTGCAGCAGGGTGGCAAAGAATTGCTGTCATTTTGCCATAGCCTGGAAAAGTAGTGTCGCAATTTGCGAAAGCTTTCACAAGTATTTGTGACACTTTCATGAGTGCGACACTACTTTGTGAAAGTACTTTTTCCAGAAACTTGAAAAACATATTTCTAAGGTGTTTAACCTCTAAATAAAGACATGCCTAGCATCCTCAGGGTCCGACTAGGTAAACAGAAAAAGAATTGTGTTGCTTGAGGGTCCCAAATTTAAATGGCAAGCATTTTTCTGATCACCAACTGAAAACAAAATGGTGGATTTGCGAAAGTAAAAGGGCCATTTGTGAAAGTAAAAACTGCATTTGTGACAGTGTTGAACTTTTTAACTTTTCCCATTGACTTATAATGGGAACTTGTTTTTTGAATAACTTTTAAACCGTTTAATATTTTTTCACGAAATCTTCAAAAGGCACATTGGGGACCTCGGCTGCATGTTCCCTGAAGTTTTCGGACTGCTCGCGCAAACCGTGTGACCTGTAGGCAAAAGCAAAGAAATCGCAAAAAAGCGTAATTTCGCAATTGGTTGTTGCTTAATAACTCCACAGCTGTATATCTGACCAGTACGAAACTTGGCCAATCCCAAGATCTGCCATGGCCATATGTGCATACTAAATTTCAGGCAAATCCGTTGAACGGTGGCAAAGTTATTAAGGTGCACAATTTGACCTTTAATCTTAAAAATGTACTTTACCATTATATATATATATATATATATATATATATATATATATATATATATATATATATATACATACACACACACACATATATATATATATATATATATACATACTGTAATATGTAATATATGTAAATAGTGATTTTTAGACCACAAATGTATATTGTCACTTTAAGACTGGGATTTAAAAACAATTGCATACCACATTGGCCACTGCTTGACAAAGCCCACAGTCAGGTGGATGAAACATTGGCAGACACCAGTGGGGTGAGTTTTGTATGGGTTTTATGGAATAAAGTGCTTTTAACTGCAAACCAAGCTACAGGTTTGTTCTTTTCAAACTAGTGCCTGTTAGCCACTTTTTTCTTCTGCAGTTTGTTGTATTGGTAAGTGCGCTCCAGGTGTGGACTGCTTTAGCCGCCCTGACTTTGTTGTATCGACCATAATACCCAAGTCCTTGAACAATTGCTGAGATCTGGATACTGTGTACTGAACTACTTCCCTGGATGGGCCCTGCAGGAGCCAGTCATCCAGATATAGGAAGACAAAAAGACCTTCTGGAGAGCTGCTGCCACAACTGCTAAGCATTTGCTAAATACCTGTGGTGCTGAGGATAAGCAAAAGGGCAAGACTCAGAACTGATAATTGGTTGTCTTCCAGCATAAAGTGGATGTACTGCCTGTGGCAATGTTGGATTTTGATATAAAGGTAGGTGTCTTTCATGTCCAGAGCCAATACCATTTTGTAGTTGGGAGATGAGAGCCTGAAGAGACACCATTTCGTGAATTTGTTCAAGTCCCTGTGGTCCAATACAGCATGCAGTGGATATGGGGACCAGAAAGTTTCTGGAATATAATTCCCTGTTCCTTTCCTTGGGAGGGATGGGTTTGATTTCTTTCTTTAGAAGTAGGGACTGCACTTCTTCTCTCAACAGGGACAAGTGACCTGGAGGATAATGAGAAGGAGGCAGAAGGTGCACTGGAGGTTTGGACAGCAACTCCAGGGTATGACCTTTCTCAATTTCCAAAACCCAGTTGTCCATAGTAATCTGCCTCCATTTTGGCAGGTGAAGGGAGATCCTTCACCCCACTTGTACCCTGGGAGGCAACAGTGGAGAAAGAGGAAGTGGGGAGCCAGAAGGTGTCAGGGGTGGTGGGGCTGCCTGAACTGGAACTTGTGGTCACCTTGGAATGGCTACTAGTGGTGGACAGACCTGGAGGAGACTGCCTCTTCAACCATGGTACTGTGAGTAGTAGCCATGACTGCTATGGCCTATAGGCCTATGACATACACCCTTACTGCTCTCTTGTATTTTGCAGGGTCAAGGACTTCACAGACCTCAGAGTAATTTTGGATGATTGAAGGTCTTTTGTGCATTATCCACATCTTTACAAACAATTTGTAGTCCCTAAAAGGGGCATTCAGTGTAGCCTGCTGTACATCGGCAGCAAAGCCAGCCAGTCTGAGCCAGGAATATCTCCTTAGGCAAATGCCAGAGGCAGCTGCCCTAGCAGAAGTATCAGATGCATCATATGCTGACTGTAATAGATACCAGTATCAATACCAGCCGATTAAGTTTTAGTAAGTTCTGCCTTTGCAGGGCTATCAGGGTGAGTCTGAATAGTGGTCATGGCAGATTTTCAGAGGCTGTTCTGATACTTAATCATATAAGCTGGTAATGTGCAGTTCTTAGCACTCAGTCTAGGGGCCCTAGAAGTGATAATGAGCAGCCATGATCATCACAGAATCAGTTTCTGGCTGTGTAGCATAACATGGCTTGACAGACACAGCAAGGTACTGCTTGCCAGACAGAGCAAGGTACTGCTTGCCAAACTTTCTTGGGACTCCAGGAAAATTGTTAGGCCTGAGCCAGGCAGCAAAGGTAGCGTGCTCCAATACAAGGTAAACAGGAGGCACAAAAATAGTAGATGCAGCTGTAACTTCTATGAATGCTATTTGATTCCTTTTATTGGGAGTCTTCCTCTTCACATTCAAACCCCATGATATCCTGAACTTGCTTGAACAAAGCCTGAAATGAGGAGTCCTCAGGAGGTCTGTGGCTATGAACCACAGAGTCCTCACTGCACTAGGATAAGACAGAACCCTCTTCATAGGGGTCCTCTTCCCCTTTTTCATTCTCCAAATCCTCCTCCATGTCCAGGATGTCAGGACTGAATGCCAATGGGAGCAATTGATGGAGCCAGCAACGGAGATGTTGGCTGTACAGGTGGAGCTATAGGCATGCATTTAAGTCCCATTGACAATGACAATGCTGAGAGGGAAGACCCTGTAGATGGGACTACTGACACCCATGCTGTTAGTGACAGGACTAAGTGAGTTAACAGTTTTGAAAACAATGCCAGCATAGCCTGTGAGTTAATGATGCCCATTTTGGGTTTGTGACTGCTGTTGTCACTGGACACAACCCGATGACAGGGTCTGCATACCATCCATAGTAGGTATGGCAGTGCCAGAGCCAGGCCCTGACCTTGGTGTCTCAGCAGCAATCAGGGGGCCTATAGTCAACACTAAAGCATGTTTATTTTGTACTTATGGTGGCAGGAAGAAGAGGGGTTTGGTGATGATTTTTCTTTCTCTTTGGATTTCTCCATCATCCTAGCCAACCTCAGTGGCAACAGTGTCACTAACCACCTGGGTATTTCTTTACCTGTAATGGTCAGACATAATGTAGAAGCCAGCTTGGATCCCACAACCTTAGCTTGTGCTTTCATGGCCTTGATGGTGAGAAAGGTTTCTAGTGCCTTCTTTTGGCATCTCCTTGTGGCCTGGTTAAGTCTTAGGCAGATCTTACAGCCTTTACGCTGTGAGACAAGCCCAAACAGGAAACACGCACTGAGTGAGCATTGTCCTTATAGATCTTATATCCATGGGTACAAAACCTAAATAAAGGTTCTTTCAGTGGTGGCACACAGAGACATGTCAACAAAGTTAAAGTTAGAAATAAAAAAATAGAAAAGAAAACAACTGCGTTGTTTCTCTGTAGGTCCAATGAGCAGTGAGGTTCGATGAGTAGTGGAAGGCGGAAGAAAGAACTGAGAAGCAAGGGACCACCCACATTTTATTGGTGCTGACCTGCAGGCCCCAGCTTGGCAACATATTCCATGGTCCTGACACCAACAACTTACTGTTCCAAAGGTGTGGCCCAATGAAGGAGATGTCCTCGATGAAGATCTATATTTCACACTAATCAGCACAACGTTTGACTTACTATAAAGATGTTCCTCTGTCAAGAGGTGTATATATACACCACCTGAAGCATTCATGACTATAGATAATGAAGGCTCAAAGGGACATAATCCAAGGCAAGACTAAATGTTGCTTCTTAAATGGAGAAGCTAATGGCCATCTGATATGGTTGTTTTCCTCTTTTAGTTATCACATATTTGTTAGGCTGACCTTTTTCTTAACTTGGATGGTTTTGTTTTGTGCATTGCACATTTGTTTTGATCAGATATGATTTAAACCAACATGACTCCTGCAAAACATAAATAGAATTAAAATAAAATACTGTTTGAGTTTTCATAATGACTTTCAAGTCACACTAGATGTATGTAATATAGTTACTGTCTCAATAAAATGAGCTTCATGTACTAAACTGCAGCCCACACATATCTGTGGGTCAATTGTGGCATGACCTGTTTTATCAAGAGGGACTGTTGTCCAAGACATTGGAGTAATTGCTTGCTCTTTTTAAAAAGTTCCTTAAGATCTATGACCGCCACCTGGACAACCATCATACTGAAGCAGAAAGATCTTTGGTTTGCTGTATCATCCAAAGGATGGAGCCTCTAACAGTGCAGCACCACTTCTCCTCCTCCCCCCTCTGTACTGCATTGTCACCCCCTCCCAACTGTACTGCATTTCAGTACTGAGAATGAGCCAAGGAACATGATTGTAAACATGAAGTCTTCCTATTCTGGTTCTGAGACATGCGTTCTGGCAACCAACAACTCTAACAAATATTGCCTACTGTCTGAGTGAAATGAGTCTTCCTGGTAAATACAGTATATCAAATGAATAAGATATGACCTTGGATCTAGATAGGACTGCCCTGGGCCTGAACTCATAACTATCAGCTGTGAAGCGTGCCACCACAGTGCACTGAGTCATCATGTCAATTTGAGGTCTTGGTCACAGAAGCTTAGGAAAGCTGCTACCTTCTGGTTTTCCACTAATTTTCTTGACGATTAGAAATACAGCATTTTCAGACATGCTTAGCAGATGTTTAAATATGTGGCTCACAATACAACAAAAGTCAGGCTGTTCCCATGAAAGAGCAAGGGGGTTTTACTGAAAAGGGCAGTAAATACATTGATGTTCCAATAAATGTGGGCACAGTAATGAGTGCTTTGAGTTCCTGATATTCATCTAATATGTTCTCCACTCTGTGAGAAATAGTGTTTTTTTCTTTGCTAATGTTCTTTATGGGCATGTCTCTTTAAAAACCATGCTTAGATTTTACATTATGATTCCAAAGTTTTTTACATGCCAATTTCAGAAATGACACATAGGTTTAGTACTAGTAGCAGTAATTTATTTATTTGGCATTCAGTCCCTCAGGCTGTTGGTACCTTACAAGAAAAATAAAACAGCGTGGTGATATAAACAACATAGTGTTCACAATCATAAAAATATCTTTATAATAAATATAACTAACATAGAGCAGCAGAAGATCCATTAATAAGGTGGGAAAGCCAGTGAGCAGAAATTATATTTCAGCCCCCCTTTTAACTGCCTGAACAGAGGGGGCCTCCATGAGGCTTCTACAATAAGAATACAGCTATTGCGAATGCCCAGTCTCCTCATAGTTTAAGCCGGGACTTAAGGACTCTCAGGAGGCCGTACTCCAAAATGTGGAGAGGGCAGTCAGTGGCATAAGGACAGAGGAGCTCTTTCAGGTAGCTCAGGCCCAGATTGTGTAGGACTTTGTATATCAATAAACCTATCTTACAGGAGACCTGCTACCTCACTTGCAACCAGGACAGTGTCTTGAGTACTGGAGTGATATGCTTGGAGTGAGAAGATCCAGCAATCAGCTGGGGAATTATGCTCTAGTCAGTCTGTTTTCTTGGTACTTGCAATAAATACTTTCCAGCTAATTGCTCTGTTGACTTTTCTCCTTGGGCTCCATGAAGCAGATCCTTGTTCTTCTGGTGACCAATCTAGTTGCAGTATTCTGCACCAAATGCAAATGGCACATCAAACCTCCAAATATCCCAAGGAAAAAAACATTGCAGTAGTCTGGTCTAGATGTTATGAAGACATGCATCAGTGTCTTAAGGTCCTCAAAACAAATACAGGGCTTGATGTAGGTGATATTCCTGAAATGAAAAAATCCACCATGTACCAATGCTGACACCTGATTTTCTAGTCAGCTTATGATCCATGATGACACACAAGTATTTCACCCTGTCCTTGGCTATGAAAGCAGTTGTGCCCAGTTGTAATCCTGGCACAATCACTCCCAAACCTTTGAGCACCCGTATCCACCAGTAACACTTCTGTTTTGTCTGGTCTCATCCTAAGCCAGCTGAAGATCATGCACTCACTAATATCCAACAGGTATCTGTTTAATGGCATCTCTCTCTCCAGGGGCAAAGGACAAATATAAGTGAGTATCATCAGCATAGCAGTAAAACTGCAAATCATATTATAGAATGGCTTCTCCCAGTGGCAGCATATGTACTGCAAACAACATTGGCAACAAAATCCAACGTTGAGGGACCCCACAGGTCAGGACAGCAGTTCATAGGGAAAAATGCCCCCATGGTCCGTGCTGCACCCTACTGGAAAGGAAGGACTTGAACCACCTCAACACAGTGCCTCTGAGTCTCACTAAGTCACTCAGCCATGTTCTTTAATGAGAAGTAAGATTCTGCTGCCCATCAAGTCTGCCGCCATCTTGTCCTAATAGCAATAACCTTGAAACAAATCTTTGTTCCCTTTATGTACTGTATCTATCAAGCCTAATCTAAACATAACTCTGCATACTGACTGCATTGATCTTGTGCGATCTCTTCCACAATCCTATTACCTCTCTGGGTGACAAAAAGTTTCCTTACATCCCTCTTGACTGTCTCCCACCCCTAGTTTATTCTCATGCTCCCTCATTGTGCCATGCTGGATTCTGCTAAACAGCCTGCCTTATAGAGAATACTGGTTGTGCAACCATGCACAGCTAGTCTGTGCAGCCACAGAGGGGTTCTGATTACATCAGATCTTGAGAGTGAAGCTTGAAAGGTCTAATGTAATCAGAAGCCCAAGGTTGCAGCTCAGGCTGGTTGGGCATGTGGTTGCCCAAATCCAGTATTTTATAGTGTATAGTGCTTTTTACTTTTTATTAACAACAACAACAACAAAAGAGTGTTTTCACAGTGCTTTCATGGCAAGCAGGCAGTTTCAGTTCAGAACATGAATTGATTGCTGTACACACGGCAACACTGTGAAAAACATCAGCTGCCTTGAGGATTTCTGATCAGCTGGAACCTTGTACTACAGAAGGGTACAACTACGTTCCATTGCCTTTGAACTGTGGTACAACAGGGTTTCGGCTGGCATGGAAATCCATGCAGAACAAGAGTAGCAAGATGTGGTCACAGAGCAGGGCTTTCAGTCTGGGAGAAGAAAAAGGAGTGGATAGAGAAGGGGAGGCTAGATTAAAGCTAGAGAAGCTGATAGGAGAAGGCAGACTTTCCTGCCATGGTCTTAGTATGAGATGAGGAGGGAGTCAGCAAACAAAAGGGAGTTGAAGGAGGGAGAAGGACTAGACATTAAGACATTGAGATAGTAGAGGAGGGAACCAAACCAGCACTTAGGAGGGTGATGCAGTGAAAGAGGCATTGACCCTCGAAAGAGGGGAAGAATGGGGAGAACTGAAAGCAATAGAGGGAACAGTAATAAGTGTGGGCCAGGCAGTCAAAGGCAAAGTGAGGAAGGAATGAAATGGGGTGGGGAATGTCAGAATATCTTATCAAGCCAAACTTTTTTCCAGGGGGAAGATTCCTAGTTGTCCAAGCCTCTCCTTACACACAATGCTCTTTAGCCACTAATCATCCTTGTAGCTATGCACAGTACATTTCCTATCTGCTTTATGTGCATTCTGTATATGGTGCTCTGAACTTACCCAAAATTCCAGATGGCATCTGACCAGTGCCCTGTGCAGTATCATGATTACCTCCTCTTCTCTACCATGTGTTCTCTTTAATGGACAGCATTCTTCCAACCCTGCAGGCCATCACCATGCACTGCCTGCACAGTTTTAAGGCTGAGTATATAATAGCCTCCCAAGTCCTTCTCTTATTTTCTGTTTTTGGCCCCTAGGTGCATTACCTTCCACTTCCTCATACTGAACTGCATCTGTCATCTCTCAGACCAACAAATTAGCTTACTCAGTGTGACACGTGGACAGCCAGTTCTGAGTACACTATGATTTTTTTGTAATATAAAAATGTGTTATGGACTGTCTCTCATGAGAGATGCAAAGACAGCATGTGAGATCACACACCCACCCTCAGGTTTTGGATACAAGGTGTTACCTGGAAGGCCAAAAGTTAATTACAGACTAGAACAGGTCTTACTCAAGAATCTCCTGTTTATCTAAGTTAAATATAGCTTTAACTGCTAAGAGGGAAATCAGTATCCATTTTATGACATTTCGAGGAGGAAACCGGGTTTGGCACACTCGTATGAAATCATAAATGCTTTGATGTCTGTGTGAGAGAGGATACTGTTCATAGATGAAAAGAAATTTACAAACTTGATTGGGGAAGTCACATGGGGAAAGGTGTTTCTGCTGATGTAACCTTAATTAACTTTCCTTCTAAAATAATAAAACACCCTGGGTGTATGATTTTTAATAAACAGGAGAAGCTAGGTGACCTCACACAAAGGGGTTGAGTGAAGACAGTTTTTTTTAAACAGTATTCTGTTTTCCTTCAGAGACACTTTTATCTACACTCTGACAAAGAAACATTTTTTGAGCACTTAAAGCAAGTATACAGGTAGAAAGAGACAAAATCTAAGTACTGTAGTAGGAATTGCACTGTCAAAACCTTGTTATTTTAAAAGATTGTATGGTTCTTGTGGTATATGGTTCTGTAGTTTATGTTTTACTTATTTTTAGAGCCTACTTGGTCTGTCTTTTAATTTTTTTTCTTTAACAAGTGAAGTATATATGGTTAAAGCAGACACTGTGCATAAGCTTGAATGGTGATACCAAACTGGAAAAAGGTAAGAGTAATCTGAGGTCTTTATTAGAGTCTTTAAGGGTTCATTTTGTACACCTGGTTAGGTGCCTGTAGGCAAAGATATCTGGTCCCCTGAAGACATAATTATCTGAGGCTGTGCATTGGGTATGCTAACAAGAGGTTCTGAGTTTGAATCCCTCAAAACTGAGACCAAAGGTTGATTTGAATCCACAGAATAGACAGGAGGGTTACCCTGTTTCTGTTAACTGTTCACAAGACTGCGCTCGGAGGTTGGCACTTTGGGAGTAGAGGGCTGACCTGCTGAGTGGGTTTGTGACAGATTGGTGGCAGGTGTGAAAAATGCTGGTATTACAAGCTTTTATTGTTCAGTGTGTCAGCTTGAGACCATCAGCTCACTTGCAAAGAAAGAAAGAAAATGGCAGTGATTTATTTTTTAAAAAAGGAGACAGAACTGTATCACTTGGCATACAGTCAAGTTCCTTCCCATTTTTTTTCCTAAAGTGCAAGTCAGAGTAGCAGTAGTTAGGGAAGATGGATTCTAACTATAGCAGGCACACTGTAGACTATTTAAAGCAGTTGTGCGGGGACAGAGGAGTCCCGTTTGAGGTGAAAGCCAGCAGACAGAACCTAGTGGATGCCCTGATGGTAGCAGATACCCAGAGCACCGAGTCACAGACCGTGACTGAAAAGAACCAAACCTCAAGTGTGGCAGGGCTAGGGGCTAGTGCAGTGTCCAGATCCGATGAGGAGGACAACAGGGCTACTGTCAGCGAGGGCCACAGCAGCAGGAAGGTCACCAGTATCCTGGATCTAGAAGTACTCAGGCTGCAAATTGAGTTGTGCAGGATGGAGCTGGAGTTCAGGGGAGAGGGACAGAGCGAGAGCGGACCATGAACAATGAGAGGCGGACTGAAAAGTGAGAGGTGGACCGTGAACAGCAGGAGGCAGACCATGAGAAGCATGAGTGCCATTGAGCTGCAGAGGAGAAGAGACAGTGAGAATGCCAAGACACTGACCATGAGGAGCAGGAATGCCAGAGGTAACACAAACTGGAGAAGCTACGACTCCAACCAGCGGCACCAGAGCAGGTAAGTGGCTTGAGTTTAACTGGGACTGCAGGACTGGGTTACAAGTTGAACTCCAAAATTGATAGCTGAATTTAAAGAGGGGGAGGATATGGATGCCTTTTTAAATTCTTTTGAAAAAGTTTGTATTCAGGCTAAAATTCCTAGAGAGTCCTGGAGCTTCCAGCTATCCCTGCTACTTACCAGGAAAACTCAGGATGCATTGTGTCAAATGGACAATGAGGACAGTGATGATTACAGCAAACATAAAGCTGCACTGTTAAAAAAATTTGAATTAACTTTTGAATCATATAGAGCTAAATTCAGTAAGCTCAGAAGAAGCCCTGACATGAGCTATAAGGAGCTAGCTATGAAACAACGTCAGTTTTTAAAATGTTGGTGGGAAGAAATTGAGGCAAACTCTGCTGATAAAATTGAAAATGTGATTTTGTTAGAGCAGTTTTATTGGGCATGCCCAGCAGAGCTAAAAACCTGGCTGGAGGACTGAGATCCCAAAACAGTACAAGAGGCTGCTGAACTCTTGGACCACGATGCCAAGAGCAGACCTGCTCTGAGAGTGAATGGGGCGGGCGTGGCAGCGCAGACAGGGAAAAGCGCGCCTTCAGGGCAGCTAAAACTCTCACTGCCTCCACTGAAACCAGTTAGCCCCAGGTTGCAGAGAAACAATTTCTCTGAAAAGAGAATTGAATGTTGGTTATGTAAAGAAACTGGGCATATTGCCAGACAGTGTCCCAAAAGTATAAGCAATAATATGCAGAATGGTACTAGAAAAGAAATGGGTTGTTTGTGTGTCCCTGGGAGCATGCCAGTAAACATGAGGGAACACATGCACCCAGTCATGGTGAATGGTGTACAGACGCAAGGATTAAGGGACACAGGGGCATCCTTGACCTTGTTAAAGGTGGATCTTGTAGAGCCTAGTCAACTTATACCCAATAAATATGTCACTATACAGGACTTTACTGGTGAGGCGAAAACATTGCCCTTCGCTTGTGTTCTCCTAGACTGGGGTGAAACAGGGGGGAACTGTGCAACAGGTGGCTGTAGCCAAAACCTTAGCAGTGGATGTGATCCTGGGCAACAATCTGAAACAGGGGATGGTATGTGTAGTTACCTGTAGCCAAGCAGCAAGGGAAAATTGTAGTTCCCTGAACCCCACAGAAACCATTGTGGAAACCACTGAGATGCTGGTTCCCCAGCCTGTGTCTCCAGATGGGAAGACTAATGAAAAGGGGGGTAGAAATTTCCCCAGCAGCAAGTAAAAACACAGCTACAGAGGGTTACTCCAAAGAGGGAGGGGTGACTCATTGTCAGAGGGCTGGAATTGACAGTGATCCTGAGTGCCTTGATGCTAGTGCTAGGGACCCTGTTTTAGCGACTGAAGGGGACCTGTCCCATGCCTTGGGAATGTGTGAGGGGTTTGCAGCTGCTCAGAGAAATGACCCTAGTTTAGAGAAGCTGAGGGCTTGGGCAGACTCAGACGGTGCACAGGGAGGTCCTCTGGCAGCAGAGCATTTTCTCATGCTGCACCCACTCTTTGGAATTCTCTACCATGCCGGTTACAGGAATGCTCCTCCGTGGAGATTTTCAAGAAGGAATTGAAAACACACCTATGGAGAATGGCCTTCTTGGAAAGTTAAATGTATTGTAAAATGTGTGAAATTTTATTGTAATTTATTATATTTTTATGATATATTTTATAATGTTCATGGTTTTTGATGCTTTGTATTGTATGTTGAAGCTTTTATTAACTTGTTCAGCGCCTTGATACAGTGAAAGGCGCTATATAAATAAAATTATTATTATTATTATTATTAGGTGATGGCAGACATAAGGTTTATTGGGAAAATGGACAGGCAGTACAGACAGAGGGAGAGGTGCTAGGCAGGCAGCTTGTCGTTCCCTGGGGGTATCGTGAGCAGTTGTTCAAGACTGCACATGATATTCCGTTGTCTGGTTATCTGGGAATCACGTGCATGATGCAGCAGTTGGCCCAGAATTTCTACTGGCCTAACTTCACCCAGCAGGTGAAGGAGTATTGCAGGTCTTGTCACCGATGCCAAGAAATAGTAAAGGCAGGCAAGAAACCCAAGCCACCCTGATTCCATTGCCATAGGTGGAGAGCCATTCCAGAGGGTGGGAATGGATATTGTGGGGCCTTAAAATACCCCCAGCTCCTCAGGGAAGAGATTCATCCTGACTGTGGTGGATTATGCCACCTGGTACCCAGAGGCAGTTGCCCTATCTTCTCTGAGGACAAAGTGGCAGATGCCTTACTTGGGATTTTCTCCCATGTTGGGTTTCCACAGGAGGTTATCACCGATTGAGGGGGTTCCTTCATGTCGGACCTGATGAAATGTTTATGGGAGAAGTGTGGGGTGGTGCAGAGATGCACGACACTGTATCACCCACAAGCCAATGGGCTTGTGGAAAGATTCAATGGTACCCTAAAGTCAATGCTCTGGGCATTTGCTGAACAGCATGGGTGGGACTGGGAGAAATATCTTCCCCACCTGGTATTTGCATACAGGGAGGTGTCCCAAGAGTCGACAGGATTTTCCCCCTTCGAACTCTTATATGGACGATGGGTATGTGGGCCCCTAGACTTGATCTTGGAGGACTGGGAAGACAAGCACACCACCCAGGGAACTCTCACTGTGGATTACATCCTTAAGTTTAGGGAAAGGCTGAAGGAGCTTATGGGGACAGCCCAGAGCAACCTGGCAGCTGCTGAACAGAATCAAAAAGTGTGATATGAGTGCAAAGCCAGAGCTTGCTCATACATGGTGGGTTAGGAAGTCATGGTCCTTATTCCAGGATGGAAAGATAAGCTGCAGACTGAGTGGGCAGGACCATACAAAGTGGTTAGGAAGGTAAATGACGTGAACTATATTGTGGAGTTACCTGACCAAATACAGACAGAAAGGATGTACCATGTCAACATGATGAAGCCATATGCTAATAGGGTTGACATGGTGTTTGCAGTGTGTAGTCAAGGGGAAGGGACAGACATAGACCCCCTTCTGGACTTGCTGGAAGAAAGTAAGCAGGAGTCCTCTGTGGAGGCAGTAAAATTGTCTCCCCAGCTGGCCCCGGACCAGATCCAGAAAGTAAAGGAAGTTTTAGCAGACTTTGCCTCATTGTTTAGCACTACGCCTGGACTAACCCACTTTGCAATGCATGATGTGGAGACAGGAACACAGACGGCCATATGGCGGACAGCATATTGGTGTCAGAGGCTGTCCAAAAGGACATTAGAAGAGAAGTGGAGGAGATGCTGGATTTAGGGTAATCCAGAGATCCCACAACCCTGGGCCTCACCCATAGTCCTTGTGCCTAAGCCAGATGGCTCTACATGTTTCTGTGTGGACTAAAATGGACTGAATGCAGTCATGAAGTCTGACACCCACCTGATGCCCCAGATGGACAAACTCCTGGACAAGTTGGGAGGGGTGACCTACCTTATGATGATTGACCTGACCAAGGGGTATTGGCAGGTAGAGTTGATGGACAGAGCTGAGGAGTATGCCATGGCGTACCTGGATGACATTGCCATCTTTAGCACCAGCTGGGAGGAACACCTATCCCACCTTAGGGAAGTGCTGGGAAGGATACAGAGGGACGGGCTCACTGTGAAAGCTGAGAAGTGCCAGGTGGCCATGAGAGAAGTGGCATACCTCAGGCATGTGGTAGGCCAAGGACAGCTCCGTCCTAACCAAATAAAGATAGAGGTAATCCAGGTGTGACCCAGACCAGAAACACAGAAGCAGGTCAGGAGTTTTCTAGGGACAGCAGGGTACTACAGGAAATTTGTACCCAATTACAGTGCCCTGGCTGCATCCCAATCTGACCTGACAAAGAAAAGGATGCCCAAGAAAATTACCTGGTGCCCAGCCTATGAGGAAGACTTTTCCAAACTAAAAGAGGCACTGTGCAGTGCTCCTGTTTTGACAATTCCTGACTATAGAAAACCCTTTATAGTTCAGACTGATGCCTCAGATGTGAGTATTGGGGCAGTACTGAGTCAGACATCCAGTCAAGGGACAGATCACCCAGTAGTGTACCTGTATAGGAAGTAACTTCCCAGGGGCTGGTATACTCCACTGTGGAAAAGAGTGTCTTGCCATAGTGTGGGCCTAAAGAAATTAGAGCCATACTTATATGAGCAGTATTTTGCGGTGCAGACTGACCACAACCCCTGGTTTGGCTGATGCAGATGGAAAAGAACAATGATAGATTGCTAAGATGGAATCTTGCTTTGCAAGGGTATGATATGACAATTGTACATAGAGCTGGAGCCAGAAATCAGAACTCAGATGGTCTGTCTTGTGTGTATGAGGAGTGAACTGATTTGGGTAGCTTATCCCATGCTGGGATAGAGCCCCAAATTCAGTCTAGGTGGGGAGAATTGTGACACGTGGACAGCCAGTTCTGAGTACACTATGATTTTTTTTTGTAACATAAAAATGTGTTATGGACTGTCTCTCATGAGGGATGCTGAGACAGCATGTGAGATCACACACACACAAGTTTTAGATACAAGGTGTTACCTGGAAGGCCAGAAGCTAATTACAGACTGGAACAGGCCTTACTCAAGAAGCTCCTGTTTTTCCAAGTTAAATACAGCTTTAACTGCTAAGAGGGAAATCAGTATCCATTTTATGACATTTCGAGGAGGAAACCAGGTTTGGCACACTGGTATGAAAGCATAAATGCTTTAATGTCTGTGTGAGAAGGGATACTGCTGATAGATGAAAGGAAATTTACAGACTTGATTGGTGAAGTCACATGGGGAAAGGAGTTTCTGCTGATGTAACCTTAATTAACTTTCCTTCTAAAATGATAAAACACCCTGGGTGTATGATTTTTAATAAACATAGGAGGAGCTAGGTGACCTCACACAAAGGGGTTGGCGAAGACAGTTTTTTTAAACAGTATTCTGTTTTCCTTCAGAGACACTTTTATCTACACGCTGACAAAGAAACATCTTTGAGCACTTTAAGCAAGTATACAGGTAGAGAGAGACACAATCTAAGTACTGTAGTAGGAATTGCACTGTTAAAACCTTGTTCTTTTAAAAGATTGTATGGATCTTGTGGTATATGGTTCTGTATTTTATGTTTTACATATTTTATCTGTTTTAGTAAAAACTCTGTTTTTAGAGCCTACTTGGTCTGTCTTTGAATTTTTCTTTAACAAGTGAAGTATATATGGTTAAAACTGACACTGCACATAAGCTTGAATGGTGATACCAAACTGGAAAAATGTAAGAGTAATCTGAGGTCTTTATTAGAGTTTTTAAGGGTTCATTTTGTTCACCTGGTTAGGTGCCCATAGGCAAAGATATCTGGCCACCCGAAGACAGAATTATCTGAGGCTATGCATTGGGTACGCTAGCAAGAGGTTCACAGTTTGAGTCCCTCCAGAACTGAGACCAAAGGTTGATTCAAACCCACAAAACAGACAGGAGGGTTACCCTGTTTCTGTTAACTGTTCACAAGACTGCGCTCGGAGGTTGGCACTTTGGGAGTAGAGGGGTGACCTGCTGACTTGTGACACTCAGCTCCTGCTGTATCTGTTCATAGTCATCCATCCTGCTGACCACCTCTGTTATTTTCATATCATCTGCACACTTCAAGTGGCTACAAGCCTCTGATTCTATAATTACTAAACAAGTTAAACAGAAAAGTTCCCAGAACTGAACTCTTTGGAACTTCACTAATCATTGTCTTGCAGTTTGACATGTAACACGCAGACCTTTCCAATCCCTGTCCAAAGCCATAAAAAGTGTTTCATCCCCCCTCACTAATTTTGTATGTCAGCCTCCCAATGGAGCTGTTTTAAACTTTAATAAAATCTAAATACACTGAACAGGATATTTAGATGTCCTACAACTTGTGTCTGCTTCTGAGCTGGGCAGTTGTAATCAAAAGATAGATCAGCCACAAAGTGGTCTAATTGGCAGGCACAGTTGGCCTGATTTGCAGCAATTATGGTGCTGTTTATGTCAAAAAATGTTGCTTGCCTCATTTATTTTTACACAAGCTACAGCAAATTGCATCAAATGTCTAACATTTGTAAGCATTTGGAAATAAGTCTCCTGTGTTATTGTGTAAAACAGTCCTGTGGATCAGCATTCCCCTTCTGAAAATCCTGCCCACTATGTTTAAAGTAACCTGCCTCCTATGCTTCTGGTCATCTCATCAAACAATGTAACACGATTTCAAGATGGCTTCTAAGGAGATTTTGAAGAAGGTGAATAAAGCAACTGCAGAGGTCTGCATTCCTGTGAGCAATCATGGGAAATGACAAAAAAAAGCCCCTTCCAGCTCAACAGAGACGAATGGATTTACCTTAGCATTGTTTTACTTAGAAACATAGAAACATAGACTTGGGTGGTAAATAAGGACCTCTTGGCCCACCTAGTCTGCCCATTCTTCTACCTATTGGATAAGCTGCAGATCCTACAGTAGTTAACAAACAGCCTACTTCTTTCTACCCCCCACCAGAATTGTTTTATGTCTGTCCCATGCATTCTTGAATTTCCCCATTGTTTTTGACCCCATGAGCTCCTCAGGAAGCCTGTTCCATGAGTCCTCCACCCTCTCTGTGAAAAAATACTTCCTCACATTGCCCCTGAGCCGTCCCCCCTCTATCTTCAAATTGTGTCCTCTTGTACAGGAACATCTCTTTTTTTGAAAGATGCTACCCTCTTGGACTTTTTTGATTCCTTTGAGGTACTTGAAAGTTTCTGTTATGTCCCCTCTCTCTCTCTTCTGTCTCTCCTTTCCTCAAGGGTATACATATTAAGCTCTTTAGTCTCTCTTCGTATGGCTTCTGTTGCAGACGCTGCACCATTTTAGTTGCCCTGCTCTGGACTGCCTCCATCCTGTCTATGTCCTTGTGGAGATGGGGTCTCCAGAACTGCATGCAGTACTCCAGATGGGGTCTCACCAACTGTCTGTACAGAGGGATAACAACTTCCTGTTTTCTACTGGTAATGCCTGTCCCTATACATCCCAGTATCCCCCAGCCATCCTTACTGCCTTCTCACATTGCTTGCTTTCATTTAGGTCATCTGATATGACTTCCCCCAGGTCCCTTTCCATTTTTTATGCTGTTAAATACCTCCCCCTCATTGTGTACTCTTCCTCTGGGTTTTTGTTTCCAAGGTGCATTAATTTGCACTTCTTTGCATTGAATCTAAGCTGCCATACTTTTGACCATTCCTCCAACCTTGCCAAGTCTCTTCTCATCCTTTCCACCCCCCCTTGTGTATCAACCCTGTTGCAGATCTTTGTGTCATCTGCATAGAGGCATACTTTTCCTTCCAGTCCATCTGCAATGTCACTTATAAAGACATTAAAAAGGACCGGACCCAGTACTGAACCTTGGTTACCGCTAATAAGCCCCTTTCTTTGGAATGGACCTCATTTACTATTTCCTTCTGTGTCCTGTTGTCCAGTCAATTTTTATCAGGCTACCACCCTGGGACCCACTCCCAGGCTGGCTAAAGTGTTTATCAATCTTTTGTGTGGGACTGTGTCAAATGCCTTTCTAAGGTCTAGGTAGGCCATGTCCACAGCCCATCCCTGGTCTACTACTTTGGTCACCCAGTCACCCCCTTGGCTAGTTTAAATGATAGTTTAAATGCTTGCCAATAAAGCATTAAACCTGTCACCTAGGATCCTGGCTCCCCTCCTGGACAGATGCAGCCTATCATGCCAGCATATGCCTTCATCACTCCAGGTGGACCCCAGTCCCCAGTGAAGCCAAATCCCTGAGCTCTGCACCAGTTTTTCAACCACTGACTGAATCCCATGGTGTGGAGTATGGTAGCCTCACCTATGCCATAGACGGCGGCACCTCCGGAGAAGGTTACTGTGCGTGCTCTTGTCAAGGCCTGTCCCCAACTCCACAAACTCTTCCTGCACTGCTCTGTTCCCTTTCTTAGCCAGATCATTTGTCTCTAGGTGGACAATGACATCCAGCTCCCTCCTCTTTGCAGCTGCTCTGGCAATCCTGAGGATTCACTCCCTGTCCCTCCAAGCCATGGTGCCAGGCAGGCACCTTACCTCCCTGTCCCCTTCCTCCTCCAGTTCTACTTTCCTAACAATGGAGTCCCCCACCAAGAGTTGTTTCCTTCCCCTGCAGGGTCCCCTGCCACCCTCCTGAGGGTCTCCTTTGTGGAGGTTTCCAGCATCCTCCTTGGTCTCCACTGCGGGTGCCTCCATAGAGGAACCACACTTTGCCAGAATGGTATAGGATTTGTGGAGATGTACAACTGGAGGGAGTCCCAGTAGAGAACTACAGTCACACAGCACTCCTACCTCCTGGTGTTCTCTGCCAAGCCTCTGGCAGAATCAATCTAGGGTAGTGTTAAGATCTAGCTTTCTTCTAGCTAAGCCACTCCCCCTACTTAACAGATCTTTCTACATGTAATTAAATTGCACAGATAACAATCCCCTTCAGCCACCTGAGATTTACATCTAGTTAACTGCTCAGTTATCCTAGATAACTGCTCGTATAACCATTCAATTCAGCTAACTCAGACAAACACACTAACTTTTTTTGTGTGAGTGTTTTTTTACCCTAAATTGAAGGTCCCAGTAGAAGAGTTCTACTTCTTTAGTCCCAGTAGAGAAGTCCAGTCACACAGCACTCCTTCCTCCTGGTGTTCTCTGCCAAGCCTCTGCCCTTAAAGTGACAGTGATTATACAACTTATAAAGAACAGTACTTTGGAATGATATGCAATGTACCATATGCCTAAGATGGTAGCTGGTGAAATGCAATGTTGAATTCCTATGTTTCCCTCCACTTTTGTATACATTTGATAATCTCATTATTAGATTATCATTTATATCTTTATAGATTATCTAGAGGGATATTGTAGTGTTAGTTTATCCTTTCCCTCCCCCCCCTTTCTATAAATATTCATACATAAATTTGTTTTTGCATCTCAGAGTTTAATGCAAATGCAGATAGGTGGGAGACAAGACCTATATTTTTTATATATTTTGCTATATATATATATATATAATATATATATATATATATATATATACTGTATATAAAAGCACTTTATAGATGTATTGCAATATACTTTATAAATTGTACAAGCACTGTCACTTTAAGGAGATTCACTAATGGTTGCTTATTTTAATTTTTACCAAATAAATGGTGGTTTTCTGACCTATGATGCCTTTGAAAAAGTGTGAAGTAGTGACACAAAACAATAGGTGCCAAAAGAGGGTGTTACTTGTTACCTTTTATTCCTCACAAATAAATTGTTTTTTAAAAAGACTCCAATGTGTTGGGGAACTTTTGCATGTTTTCAGGATGCTAGCAGATTCATTTTCTGATTGCACTGATATTCTATACATGGATGCTCTGTCTGTTGTTATTGTGCCACCTTTCTTCAGAGTTCTTAGACATGATAACATTCCTTTAAGATGCTCTTCCCAACAGTAATGGTTAAACACTGCCCTTTATGATGCTAGTGGAACTAGTCGAGGCAACACTGGAGGTGATAATGATTCACATTTAGACTTTTGTTAGGTCACCACATTTGTACCCTGACAGACAACTGTATCTCTTAATGAGTTGTAAATCACACCTGGCAATCTGAAACACTAAGGGAGATTAGCACGAGGACTGTAGCTTGCTAAAGTACTTCAACAACTGTGAAGTACTGCACTAGTCAAGAGGGACAAATAGAGAGCTAGCTGCACTAGTTTTGGTCAGTCATCCTATGTCCCACACATATGCTGTCATGTCTACAAGTCTGCATCTGTCCAGGAGGGGAACCAGGATCCTAGGTGATAGGTTTAAATACTTCATTGGCAAGCATTTAAACTAGCCAATGGAGACACTGAAAAGAGCAGGAAATTCTAGCAAAAACAATCAGGGTAGTTAGTGAGGTAAACACTAAGACAGAAAAGTCGATGGGGTGAAGGGCATGAGTAAGTGGAGAAAAGGCAAAGGCAGAAAGGACAGGAATGGGGCAAAAAGGGGTAAGGCCATCAAAAATGGAAGGTAATGAGTACCAATGCCTGTAGCCTAGGTAACAAGCTCCTGAACTGGTGGTCTTGATGGAAGAGGATACCTGGATATCATGACACAGTCACAGAAACACTGTACCATAGAGAACCATGACTGAGATGTCAACATATCAGGGTACACAATTTACAGGGGGACAGGGAGGGAGAAGAGGAGGAGGAGGAGTAGCTCTCTACATAAGGGAATGGATCAAAGCAACAGAACTAAAGGGTAAACAGGGAGGAGAGAAGGCACTGTGGGTCACCCTGGAGACTGGAAATGGCACCCCAATCCACACAGGGGCTGTATACAGACCCCCATCTCAGGGGGAGGAAATGGACAAGGAAATGATAGAAGGCATCCTTAGGAATGCAGCAAAAGGGGAGATATTGTTGATGGGAGACCTGAATGTGCCAGATGTTAACTGGAGCACCTTTTCTGCAGCCACATCCAAGAGCAGGATCGTTCTCCTTGCTCTACAGGAGACATGCTTAAGACAGCTAGTGTTGGAACCCACTTGGGATGGAGCAATCTTAGACCTGGTACTCTCAAACGGAGACAGAGAGAGGATCTCAGATCTAGAAGTGGGTAGCCATCTGGGAACAAGTGACCACCAAACAGTGTGGTTCATGATAAACACAACCACAGAGTTGAGCCATACAAAGTGAGGGTACTGCACTTTAGGAGGCTGACTTTGTCAAAATGGAGAGTGCCTCAGAAAAGCACTAGCAAACAGGCAAGAAGGAAGTGTGGAGGAACAATGGGAAACATCAAAACTGCCATCACAGAGGCAACAAGCCTTTATGTGAAGCATACAAACAAATCAAAATGAAAGAAAAAATGCTATGGTTCTCAAAGAGGTGTCGGGGAAGGTTAGGGAGAAAAAGATAGCATTCAGGAAGAATAAGGAAACACAGAAGGAGCAGGACAGAGAAATGTACCAGTTAAAGCAAAAGGAAGTGGGGAAGGCAGTCAGAATAGCAAAGGCTCAAACTGAGGAAAAAATAGCCAACTCAATTAAGAAGGGGGATAAAACATATTATAGGTACATTAGGAAGCAAAGAAAGACCAAGGGAGGGATATTGAGGATTAATGAAGCGGAGTATGGGTGGACAGAGAGGGACAGTGAAAAAGCAGGGCTACTGAATGATTACTTCTGCTCAGTATTCACAAAAGAAGTGGGGAGGTACCTAATCCAATCAATAGAAGCACTCTGGATAGGGGGATCAATACCAGTCCTTTCACAGAAGAAATGGTTCTGAAAGAACTCCTAAAACTGAAGGTATACAAAGCAGTGGGGCCTGATGAGATTCACCCCAGTATTCTAAAAGAATTAAGGGGAGAACTAGTGACACCACTGACTACCCTTTTTAACAAATCATGGGAGGATGGTGTGGTACCTAAGGACTGGAGGAGGGCAGATGTGATTCCCTTCACAAAAGTGGGAGCAAAGCAGAAGCAGGAAACTACAGACCTGTCAGCTTGACCTCAGTGGTAGGGAAAATGATGGAATCACTTCTGAAAGAAAGAATTGTTGAATACCTAGAGGCCAGCAGGGCACGGACCCAAGGCAGCATGGATTCACAGTGGCAAGGTCATGTCAAATGAATCTAATAGATGTCTTCAACAGGGTGACAAAGTAGTAGACCAGAGATGGGCTATGGACATGGCCTACCTAGGCGTTAGCAAGGAATTTGACACAGTCCCACACAAAAGATTAATAAACAATTTAGCCAGCCTTGGGCCGGGTCCCAGGGTGGTAGTCTAGGGAAAAAATTGACTGGACAACAGGACACAGAAGGTAATAGTAAATGAAGTCCATTCCAAAGAAAGGGGGCTTACTAGTGGGGTACCGCAGGGTTCAGTACTGGGTCCGATCATTTTTAATGTCTTTATAAGTGACATTGCAGAGGGACTGGAAGGAAAAGTATATCTCTTTGCAGATGACACAAAGATCTGCAATAGGGTTGATACACAAGGAGGCATGGAGAGGATGAAAAGGACTTGGCAAGGTTGGAGGAATGATCAGAAGTATGGCAGCTTGGATTCAATGCAAAGAACTGCAAAATAATGCACCTGGGAAACAAAAACCCAGGGGAAGATTACACAGTGGGGGGTGGGGGTAGTAATAACAACAACAAAAATGGAAAGGGACCTGGGAGTAATCATATCAGATGACCTTAAGGTTAACAAACAATGTGAGGAGGCAGTAGGGAGGGCTGGGGGTATACTGGGATGTATAGGGAGAGGCATCACCAGCAGAAAACAGGGAGTTGTTATCCCTCTGTACAGACAGTTGGTTAGACCCCATCTGGAGTACTGTGTCCAGTTCTGGAGACCCCATCTCCGCAAGGACATAGACAGAATAGAGGCAGTCCAGAGGAGGGCAACCAAAATGGTGCAGGGTCTGCAAGAGAAGCCGTATGAGGAGAGACTAAAGGAGCTTAATATGTTTACCCTTGAGGAAAGGAGGGAGAGGGGGTACATGATAGAAATGTTTAAGTACCTCAGTGGAATCAACAAAGTCCAAGAGGGTAGCATCTTTCAGAAAAAGAGATGTGCAAGAACAAGGGGACACAATTTAAAGATGGGGGCGCAGTTCAGGGGCAGTGTTAGGAAGTATTTTTTTCACAGAGAGGGTGGTGGACACATGGAACTGCCTTTCTGAGGAGGTTGTGGGGTCTAAAACTGTGGGACAATTCAAGAATACGTGGGACAGACATAAGCAATCCTTGTGGGGTGGGTAAGAAGAAATAGGCTGTTGGTTAACTAGGATCTGCAGCTTATCCTGTAGGTAGGGAGATGGGCAGACTAGATGGGCCAAGCGGTCCTTATCTGCCGTCAAAGCCTATGTTTCTATATAAGAGATTCACTAATGGTAGCTTATTTGCATTTCTTACCAAATAAGTGTATGGGTGGTTGTCTGACCTAAGATGTCTTTGAAAATGTGCAAAGTAGTGACATGAAACATTAGGCATCAGCAGAGAAGGTGCTGCTGTTTTCTTTTTATTCTTTACAGCAAAAATTTTTTTTTTTTTTTAACTCCAGGTGTTGGGGAACTTTTGTACATTTACCAGGATGTTAGCTGCTCCACTTTCCTGATTGCATTGATGGTCTTATGTTTGCAGTATTCAGCTCCCCCAACAAGAGTTTACCACCAACTTGCAGTTTCTGGCATGGTTCCAAGTATTTGGTGCCTAGTTTATTGATTTGTTTTCTATTCCACCCACAGTCCTGCTACAGCACTGATATCACAGTACATTCTGTTTGTATGCTGCTGAATCAGGTAACAATAAGGTGTGCACTATGCCTGAATCTATCAGTCAAGGTAGTTAATGCGTGAAGGCAGAATACAGCAGGTACTGTAGTGCAATGTAGCATAGGGTCACTTTCTTTACACAAGTTAATTTTGCTTTACAGGTGTGCAAATACAGCAGGTACTGTATGCACCCGATTCTAACCTGTCTTGTTACCTAAAGCTTTTACAGTCTCTTTAAACAAACTTTGTCCAATTCCTTTTATAATACTCAGTGCAAACAGACTGCATATGATATCAGTGTAGGGGACTCCTTGAAGACTCATGAATTACAGTATAGGTAAAATGGGCAGCAGACTAATCAGACAAAAGATAAGATATCAACAAATAAGCTGGTGTAGCCCTTAGGCGCTTCTCTAGAGTTACACCCTGCCTACAATACTACACTGGACATAGGCTGAGGGGTCTGGGTTCTTAAACTTACATTAGGTTCCAATAATCGTGCAGTGTCTCCTCTCAGAGTTTACCTTTAACGTGGGCTAGCTGTTATCTGGTATAACCCTCTAAGAAGTTATGCCACCCACAATTACCATTTACCACCCCAAAACATGACCCATTATCAGTTCCCCACATTTCAGAAATTTTGAATTAAAGACTCTCTCTAATAATATGCTCACACACCATGATTTGCAAAAACAGTAACAATAGTATTTATTTAGGGGACATAGGAGTTAGGATGGGGAAACAGAAGGAACAAAGGTTATGCAGATTTATATTTACAAATGTACATCAGAGTGTTTGTGCTGGTGAACCCTCCAGCTGGGTGGCTATCAAATTAACAGAAAAGGAATCACAGTTCAACGACCAGACATGATACCCAGAGCCCTTGCTATCTAAACTGCTGATGTTACACAGCAATTTTCCCCACCACTGGTACCAGTTCCCAGACACATGTGAAACCCCGCAATCTCACACTACCCTGGGTACCCAGATACTAAAGTCCTGGATTGTTGCAGGCCTGGTGGAAGTTGCAGTTGGTGGCATTGGCGGCTTTGATTTAAAGGAACAGGCTAACTTGGAAGGCAAATTAACAACAAACCTGTAGGCCTAGAAAGTGCAGGAGTTGCCCTGCTTTTAGTAGAATAACAGGGGTTGCCGTGCTTGTCACAGAAGAGCAAGGATTGCCCTGCATGTCGCAGAATGAACAATTCAGAAAATGCAGCTATCTGAGTTACCTTGGCTAGATCTTGGATTTGCAATCCTGAATATTTAGCCCATATATTGTAGTCACATCCAGTACATACATATACCAATACATCTCTAACGTGTCTATAGTAAGTAAATTAGTAAAATCTTTATTTTTATACTGAAAGTTGACATTTCACATCATTAGGTCATAGGGCCTGTTTTCAAGATGGTCCTGTTATACAATTTCTACACACTTTGTTATAAAAAGCACTTTTAAATAGATAGAATATAACAATGAATGAAAACTTGTTATTTAACTAACATTCAGTTCTCTGTGGTGTCCCATTCATACCTTAATTTCAAGCCAGCTGCAACATAAAATCGATCAATCTAGAGATAGAAGGAGGTCTATATTCTTAGACACAATTCAAACAAGGTGGAAAACTGTAATTTCTGGGTTTTAAGCACAGTCTTAATTGACTTTGAGGTCTCATGTCCCTTTGTGTGGCAATGGCTATGGCTGGTGGCTTCACAGGACAGTCTTGACTGGAAGAGGATACAGCTGCATCTCAGCACATTTATATGATTTTAAACAACATGGGTGCATACTAGCACATTTATATGACTTTTCCTAGAAATGGTGCATATTGACACATTTATAAGACTTCTTTGGGCTCACAGAGGCCCCTCAAATTGAACACGTGGACTCTCTGAGCTCCTCATAGATAACTGGAACAGTCACTAGAGCATAATGGCCCATATTTCTCTTGTTCTCACTCTCTTAGGTAGTTACAGGGGCATGACATCCCATAGATTTAGGTTGCCACCAGGAATAATTAAATATTTGCCCCAATGCCCCACAGTTCTTTAGCCAGGTCAAGTACTTGCTGTCACTGTAGAGAAAGGAATTTGCTCAGTTCATTTTACTGTCGCTGCCGATATTTAAGGATGTCTTGCAGCAGCAGACAGGCTGTCTCTCTTGAGTTCCATTATTTGTCTGGTGCAGCCAGTAGCAAGCATTTATTTAATTTAAACACTTTCCCTCTTGCAACAATTCCTTGAACATACATTACAGTTACATTTTATTTAAAAAATATTTCTTTCTTTCTTTTTGGCCACAGCCAAGATACAGGTAGGTGCCCGAGGGAAGACAGGCTCATGAATATTTAAATGATTGGGGCTGTGGCTCATCAATATGTATGAGCCCTGATCAAAACTCCCTTCTGAATCTCCTTGAATTTTCCAGGGAGTGGCCTCTCATTAGCCTGTCAATGGTCACTAGGTCCCACTTAGCCAGTGGGGATCCCAGGACCAGGTTTGATCGCAAATGGGCGCGATAAGATCAAAAGCACCAGTTATGCCTGTGTGATCCCCACTGCCCTGAGGGCAGAACAACAAGCAGTGATTGTGTTGGCATTTTTCGAGCCCTGGAGGGCTGAATTAGGGCTTTGAGCTGCTTGCCTGGGGCACCAGGTGCAGGACAAGACCTGAGGGACCAAAAAAGTGTAGACAAGATCAGGAGATGCCCAGGAGGGAGCAGGAGGACAGAGCTGCATCGTGGCAGGTAAGCCCCCATTTGGCAGGGGGTTACACTGGCAAATCCTAAACCATGCTAGAAACTGCTATAGTAGTCTTTGGTAGTATCTTTTAATATTGAATGCTGATTGTAATAAATAGCTAGATACTTAAGTAAGAAAACACCTTTCTTAAAATCACAGTGCTGCACATAAACTTAATATATAAAATTACAAATCTGATAGCAATACATTTTAAATATCAGGAATGAATAAACCTAAAATAACAACAATTGCAGGGTCAAAGAGATCACTCAGGTACCATTTAATATAATGTAAGTCCTTTGCTTTAAACAATGGCCCCATATTCAAAAGTCCCTGCAAATTGTGCAAGTACCTGCACCATGCATCTGCGATCGCTGGCCCAAATAAATGGTATATTCAGAAGATGCGGAAAAATGTGCTCGTGCATGTAGAAGGGTATTAGTCAAGGAACTCTCAGAAGTAACAAAACATTAAATAATTTTTTGTGGAATTACCAGGTATAATAGTATACCTGAAGCAGCAGGCCAACATAATAAAATATCAACAGAAGAAAACGTATGTGGTCACCCACCTTTTAGATTCAGAATGTTGGGTATGGCTGAGGTAGGTAAGGGGTTAAAGAAAATCAATATACACAAATTTGCAGGACTGGATGGCATAGAGGAAAGATTTGATAGGATGGCTGCAAATTAAATAGCACCTGTTATAACCCAAATATTGAATTGGAGCCTACAAAAGGGTTACTTCCCTCAAATGTGGAAGGAAAGTAAAGTTGTCCCGATCTTTAAAAGGGGAGTTAGTTCAGACATAAATAACTATAGACCAATAGCACTTTTGCCCATTTTATCCAAATGTTTAGAAATATATGTTCATACACAAATGATGGAGTATTTGAATAAATATAATTTAATAACACCTTTTCAATTGAGATTTTGTAAAGGGCATTCAACCACATCGGCTTTGCTAGAATTCAATAACCTAATTAGCACATCAATGCACTCTGGCATGGAAACTGTGGTGATTTTTATTGATTTATCAAAGGTGTTTGACCTGGTGAGCCACTCCTCCTTCTGCAGACAGCCAAAAGATGGGACTCACAGAGGGTCCTGGAGTTGATTGCAGTCTTATCTGGGGACTGCACCCAGAGGGTATCAGTTTTGGGAAGTATGTCTCCTAGTAGAGACATTAAAGAGGAGTACCCAGGATTCCATCCTGGGACCCTTATTATTCCTGATATTTAATAATAACACTTCAGGTAATGCAGCACTCCCAGGTAAGACTGTATGAGGATATACCACCTAATTACAACTGAAAGCTGCATCCAGGAACTCCAAACGAGGATGCAGGCTGTTTTTGACAATTTAAGGGGTGGTTTGCCTGGTAATAGCTTATTTTGAATGCAAAGAAAACTAAACTGTTACAGTTTACTTCCAAATGAAAGAACTCTACCCAGATTAATATATACATAGGAAAAGATAGAAGGTTGGAACAGGTTAATCAGTATTGCTACTTGGGATTTATATTCGGTGTCCTATGTCCTTCGGTGAGCATATAAGAGTACTGATAGAAAGGGTTAATACAAGAATCGGTGCCCTTCATAGAACTACCAGATGCTTTTGTAGGAAGGACCGAAAGAAAGTGGCTGAATAACTAATATTATCAGTTTTAACATATGGGGAATTACAATACCGCACTGCAAATAAACCATTAATAGATAAATTAGACAAAGTACACTATAGACAAGCTAGGTATGTACTACAGTGCAACATACAAACTCATCACTGTACTTTGCTGTCCTCATTACAATGACCATCCCTAGAAATAAACCATATTAGATCTTGGCAAAAGATAGTTTATCGATGATATGCATTCTTCCCAAATCATTATATAAATAGAATATTGTTTAGTGGAGATGGCTGGGCTATAGAGAACAGTAAAAGAACGGTTCATGTAAATAAAATATCTCTCCCTATTATTAGAAATAAATATGGCGAAAGAACGTTGTGATTCCAAGCAGCTAGACATTGGAACATTTTACCTTACTCAGCTGAAACATCTTCATCATTAGACTTATTTGTACAGGAGGTAAACAGCCTGAAGAAATTTGACTGCATATGCAATCAATATTGTATAGTCAGGGTTAAAAGAAATTCATTCACTCTTAGGACTATATCTAATTACAGAAAACCCTGGCTTTAATATAGTACAATGGATGTAATGAATTAACAAAATACTAATAGTTATTTGACTTTTTCAAGATTATACAAGTTGTATTTTAGATAGATTTTATAAATTGCCCATGTTGATTTTGTCTTGATCGTGTGTATGGTATTCTGTGAGGCAGATGTTTCAGTGTATTAAGTCCTGAACATATGTACTGTATTCTGAGAGGTTATTTATTTATGTGTATAGTATAAGTATATGTTTAAGTAATGTTGATACTGACAGGGCCCTCTTGAAAACTGGGTTGCACAACCTAAATGACGTCTTCCTGTATAAAAATAAAGTTTTTCACTGCTACTACTAAATGTTCGGCTGAATATCCTGAACATGCACTATCTCACATCTGAAAATGAGCAGCCATCTCAGGCAGGGGGACCGTGCACCACAGGCAGGTACATGGGAAATGCACTGGGACTGATGAGATGGGCATGGTGCAACTTTACAATATTCAGCCAGGATATGCAAATGGACTTATTGCACATTTTGAGCCGAACTCCAAATGTCGTAGCTCATTACAATGTATTCAGACTATTTGCATACCCCAGGCATGCTCAGTTCCAGCTTTGCAGGGCTGCCCACCACCCCACAAAGATGAACATGAGGTACTGCAGCCTAGCAGGCAGGTGTGCTGGGGTGGTAGTGTGTGGATGGGTGGACTGCATTGGCCTGGGTACAGTGCTGCACCTCATAGCCATGTACAGGGTTGGACAGGGTACAGGGGCCCGACAGTGGCCACAGGGTCACCTGGACATGTAACAGGGCTGGGCACAGGGTGACATAGGCCGATAAGGATACCACATGCATGTGATACATCAGCTCCACATGCTGCATACAGTCACCTACAGTGCCTCACACACCCTAGTTTGGGAGGTACCTGGTGGGCACTGCAAGGATGGCAGTATGCAGACAGTGACCAGGTACCCAGGTGGAGTGCGTGCCAGCTGTGTGCACCCAAGTGTACCATCGTGTGTGTGTCTGCCATTGATCAGTCCCTGGCCCGTGCCATGCGAGACCTAGTACCTCCAAGCAACCTGGGCACCATTGCTACAGACATCACCCTGGGTGCATGCCACACTGGCTAGCACCCTGCAGGCCCATGGGTGCTGGCCATGACCCCTGGTACATGTGCTGCAGTGTGACTGTTCACCTCACTGGTGTGCCTGGGGGTACATGACAGCACTGGCATGTGGCTGCTGGGTGTCTATGTCCAGGGTGCGGTGTGGGTGTTGCTCTCTGGATGGTGCCGGTGGTGACATGGCACCTGTGGCTCAGGGTTTGTCCATCCTGGCATGACTGCTGTGTGTGAGCCTGGAGCATGTTCGTGACTCGGGGCTGTCTCTGGATGGTCTGCCTGCAGGTCTGTGGCCTGCTTGTGGGAGGCTGGCCGATTTAGGCCACCCCTTTGTATGCCTAGCTTTGGAAGGCTCATTTCTGAGATATGCAACAGATACATGGCACATTTTGGCTGAATATAGGGATGCACAGCATATTCAGGGAACACCCCTTTCTTTGCACTGCAGACAATATTTCTGTGTGATGGCACATCGGAATCGCTCTGCATATCTGTCTTTTGAATATCTCACTTTGGCGCATTTTGAGATGGGCGGTGAATCTCTACTTTGTGCTGTGCATCTCCTTTATAAATGTGGGCCAATACATTTGTGCCTGTCGCAAATATATAGGGGATATGACATGGACTGACTGAAGATATATTTATTTTCATGAGATGCTAATGATATTATACTGCATCTCACGAGTGGGATACACATATGCAGATAACTTTAAAATGAAAAATGATAGCATGGTACAGTGAGCATGAAAGTTATTCAGTGCAAAAATATCTACAAAATGAGTGATGTTTAATTTATGGATACCTTTCAGGGTTTTTTTATAGTCAGAAAAATGGCACAAAATTCATTTTTTTCACTTTTTCAATGAACAAATGCCTCCAAAAATGCAAAAGCAAAAGAATTTTACATCAGACATTTTCATTATAGGTATACAGCACTATCAGCAACATTTCAACAGCATGGTCCCCTACAGCGACAACAGTGCCACATCACTGTAGGAAGCCCGCTGGAACCTGGCACTATCTGTTGGGGGGTCTTGCACCCCCCAAATCAGCTCAGAGTTGAGAATCCTAAGTGGGGGGTGTGGGCGGCAAAGACCCCCATGTGGGGGGTTCAGGGGGGCAAAGCACTTGTTTCCCTATGAAACCGGCAGCCGACTGCAAAATGTGGTCGACCTGCTGGTTTCGCTGTCTGATCATTCGACAAAACATTTGTCGAAGACCAGTCGTGAATGCTTCATTATATACTGGCCATAGTTTAAAGCTATGAAGCTCAGTGAGTTAAACAGTAGTAGTAGTGTATCTTGGAAACCACTGCCAAACAAGTAACTGTAACTGTAAACAATGCCAAAAGTTAGTCACAAATCATTAGCCTATCATGAAAATAAATATGGTACCTTCAGTTAGGTCATGGGGGGGAGAATATCTGGTATGCAAGTGCCAGATAAGAGAAATATCACCTTTGAGGTGTCAAACCAGTCATAAAGCCATGAGCCCAAAGGGCAAGTGGCCTTTAAAGATGTTTGACCCCAAGATGGTGACACTTCACTAATATTTGGGACTCGTTCCTCATAGTGTTTTCCATAATGTGGTGGCATTTTAAGGGCTGCATACTTTTGGCCTTTTAGGTTTTAATAGTGTAGTGACTTCCTATAAATGGATGTGTGGTTTTGGTGTGTCTTCCCTCAATTCTTTTCAGGATGGCACAGAAGGAGCAACATGGAAGATAGCAGCATGGAAGGTTGCAGCAAGCATAGCTGTAATTGATTTGGGGCTCTGACTTTGTGTGGTGTGGCTCATGGACACTTTCTTTACACATTTTAACAGGTTAACTTTGTTTTAAAGGCTCAGGGTTTAATTTTATTTGAAAGCATGTGTAAAACTATTAAATTAATAAAAGAGCCAAATACAACTTATACCATTTCATATACACAACCTTACATTGTCCAGTCAGCAGTTTCAAATTTATAGTACCACACTATTTCCTAGATTACATATTATACATATATCTAGAACATATGAAAGTTGCCAACAGCAAAGGCCATCCTGGTCTATCTAGGCTGCTCAAGATTGTAGCTAGCTCTCTATTCAGCAGCTGCCCCTTCCCCTTCCCCCTTCCTCTCTTTACCCTCCCTTTTCCCTGTCCCACCCTTCTTGAAGCATTCCAGTGTGTTACATGCCACCAACTCAGCCAGCAGTGCGTTTCTTTGCCACCACCCTCTCCATAAAAATGCCTCCTCACCTCTCTCCCAAATCTACCCCTTCCAATACCATGTCATGGCCCCTAGTGTCTCTTCTCACCCTCCTCCTGAATAGACCCTCTGTGTCTGTTTTGATTATCCCTTTCATGTATTTGAAGGCCTCCTCTCTTCCAGTGTGTATATGTTTAACTTTCTCAGTCTGACCTCTTATAGCAGTTCCCCCAGGCCCTGAATCATCTTTGTTGCCCTACACTGTACCCCCTCCAGCAGTCTAATGTCCTTTTGTAGGTATGGGCACCAGCACTGCACGCAGTATTCCAGCTGGGGTCTAACCAACAATCTGTATAATGGTAGAATAACCTCCTTTCTTCTTGAGGTAACTCCTTGCAATGCACCCCAATTTTGTTGGCCATTGCTGCTGCCTTTCTGCATTGTGCGGAATTGTTCATTACTCCTGTGATGAGCACCCTCAGAACCTTCTCCTTTTCTGTTACTGTCAGTCGCACCCCCCCCAGATGGTAGCTTCTCCTCTGATTTTTTGTTCCAAAGTGCAGTACCTTGTATTTTTTAGCATTGAACCCCAGCTGCCATCTGTCAGACCATGTCTCTAACCTTGCCAGATCCTCCTGTAGCCCTCACCACCCATCCTGGTCATCCACCACCGCTCCCATCTTAGTGTCATCCGCAAATAGGCTGATTTTGCTGCTGATGCCCTCTGAGATGTCTGCAATAAATATGCCAAACAGCACTGGGCCCAACACCGACCCCTGTGGAACACCACTTGTCACAGGCTTAAGGGATGAGTATTCTCTACCTACCACCACCTCTGCTGCCTATCTTTCATCTAGTTTTCCACCCACCCCACCAGTTTGTTCCTGCCCCTGTGCCCGTAGCTTGCTTCCAAGTCTCCCATGTGGTACTGATTTGAGGGCTTTACTGAAGTCTAGGTACATGACATCCATTGCATGGCCCCTGCCAATTTGTCTAGTCACCCAGTCATAGTATTTCACCAGGTTGGTCTGGCATGACCTGCCCTTGACAAAGCCATACTGCCTCCTGTCCTGCACCCCATCCACCTCTAGTAGTGCTGCTAGCCTCTCCTTTAGGATGGTCTCCATTAGCCTCCCCACTATGGACGTTAGACTTACTGGCCTATAGTTCTTTGATTCATTCTTGGGTCCACTCTTGTGGAGGTGAACCACATGAGCCAGTCTCCAATCATGGGGTACGCATCCTGTGTCTAGAGATGAATTACATAATTTTGCCAAGGGTCCTGTCAGGACCTCTTCCAGCTCCTTCAGCACTCTTGGATGTACTCCATCCAGTCCTGGTGCCTTGTCCACTCTCAATGCCCTTAACCCCTCCAGCACCCTCCCCACTGTGATTTCTCCATCTATCATCCCCCCATCTGTTTCTATCCTCCCTCCTACTGTGGGTAGTGGTCCCTCCCTTTCTTTCATAAAGACTGAACAGAAGTAGTCATTGAGCACTTCTGCCTTTTCACCCCTTCCACCCATCCTCTTGGTATCCGTGATAGCTGTGACTCTAAAGCGGCGACTGTAAAAGTGCGATGCAATAACAGCAACCCAAACAGCAGCGATGAGAAAAACAGCGCAAATACATGAAACACGGGAATCCCTGCACATACATGAACTACATGAGACCACTCAATAATAGCGACTCATCAACTAGTGCGCCAACAAGTAAACCTTTATTCACTTCATGCCAAACCACAACACATCATAACATTCCTTTAGCGCAGTCCTCCTCATTGTGCCAAAGGATGCCAGGGGTTGAAATCAAGACCTGAACTTCCAGGCTGAAGCTGCTAGCTGCAAAAATCCATCTTACTAATAAGTATATGGGCGCTCCCTTAAACTACAATTGTGAACCATGAACCGTGGAATTGAGGGCTGAGATCTGCAACCTGATGTAACCCGTTGAAAGTATTCATACAATTGTAACTTGTGCAAGTTTTCCACAGTTGGCCACTAAGATCACTGAAAGGGACCTGAGTGAAAAGTTAAAAGCTACAAAGTCATAGATATGCTCCTAAACAGCACCTCAGCAGAGCACGTATCAGTTCTATTACAGTATTGTTGCAAAGCAAGCTTGTATTGTGAGGGTATACTCAAACACAGACAGCATAAATAAGAAACGGGGGGGGGCAATGGAGGAGAGAAGAAGGCAAGAAGAAAGTACAACAAGAGAAAGGGGAGAATGGGACATTTATTTCTGAGTTGGTTTTCATCTAAGTTGTGTCAGCTAGCTTTCTTCTCAATTCATTTCTTTTCACTTCAAAACAGATGTGACAGTGCTCCAATCTAGTAATTATGCATGTTTGAACACTATGGTTTCTGCAGACAGTGTTTAAGCCATTAAAGCCAATTATCTGGCAATATAAAGACAACAACAACAACAACTATGCGATTTTGACTGTGGCGCTATAATGCATGTGCTCTTACGCTTCATCGTACAGATACAGCTAGAGATTCTTCATTCGCCAATATTGCGACCGCACTTTTGGAGTCACGATTATAACATGGAACCATCCCCTCTCCTTCTTAATTCTTACAATTTGGTCCTTACAGCTTCTTTTCTCCCTGATGTACCTAAAGAAGCCTTTTCTCCCCTTTTTTTGTGCCCTGTGCCAGCCTGAATTCTCATGCTACCTTGGCTGCCCTTACCCCTGGTCACTTCCTTTGCTTCTTGTAGATAGTCCTCCCTATCCTCTTCCTGTCCTGATTTTCTGTATCTCTTGTAAGCTGCCATTTCCCTCCTTACCTTGTCTAACATCCCTTTGCTTATCCAGCTGGGTTTCTTTCCCTTAGCTTTCTTAGTCTGGGACCTACAGCAAGTTTCTGTTGCCTCCACTATCACCTGTCTTATCAGTTTCTACTTTTGTTGTGTGTCCACACCTGACTGAATTTTGCACAGGAACCCCTGTACCACTTCCCTCATCATATTAAAGTTGGCCTTCCTGAAATCCAGCACCCTTGTGCCAGATGCCCCCTCTCTTTAGCCATCTATAACTGGAATCTTACTATCCGGTGGTCACTGTCCCCTAGTGGTTCCTCCACCCTCACATCCCTCACTCACTTCCAGTTCGTAAGTATGAGGTCAAGGGTGTTCCTTTCCCTAGTTGGTTACTTAACAAACTGTGCTAGAAAGCTTTCCAGGAAACATAGAAACATAGAAACATAGACTTTGATGGCAGATAAGGACCACTTGGCCCACCAGTCTGCTCATTTCCCTACCTACTGGATAAGCTGTAGATTCTAGTTAACCAACAGCCTACTTTCTGCAACCCCACTATAATTGCCTTGTGTCTGTCCCATGCATGTTTGAATTCCCCCACTGTTTTAGACCCAACAACCTCCTCAGGAAGGCTGTTCCATGTATCCACCACTCTCTCCGTGAAAAGAAATTTCCTCACATTACCCCTGAGCCGTCCCCCCTCTATCCTTAAATTGTGCCCCCTTGTGCTTACACATCTCTTTTTCTGAAAGATGCTACCCTCCTGGACTTTGTTGATTCTCTTTAGGTACTTGAACATTTCTATCATGTCCCCCCTGTCCCTCCTTTCATCAAGAGTATACATATTAAGCTTTCTTAGTCTCTCTTCATATGGTTTCTGCTGCAGACCCTGCACCATTTTAATTGCCCTCCTCTGGACTGCTTCCATCCTGTCTATATCCTTGCATAGATGAGGTCTCCAAACTGCACACAGTACTCCAGATGGGGTCTCACCAACTGTCTTTATGAGAGGATAACCACTTCCTTTTTTCTACTTGTGATGCCCCTTCCTATGCATCCCAGTATCCCCTGGCTCTCCTTACCAACTTTTCACATTGCTTACCCACCTTAGGCCATCTGATATGACTACCCCAGGTCCCTTTCCATTTTGTTGTTGTTAGTACCTCCCCTGCTATTGTGTACTCTTCTCCTGGGTTTTGTTTCCCAGGTGCATTACTTGCACTTCTTTGCATTGAATCTAAGTTGCCATATGTCTGACCATTCCTCCAACCTTGCCAAGTCCCTTCTCATCTTTTCTACCCCCTCTTGTGTTACAGATCTTTGTGTCATCTGCAAAGAGGCATACCTTTCCCTCCAGACCCTCTGCAATGTCATCTATAAAGATGTTAAAGAGGACTGGACCCAGTACTGAGCCCTGAGGTACTCAACTAGTAACCTCCCTTTCTTTGGAATGTGTTCCATTCACTATTACCTTCTGTGTCCTGTTGTGCAGCCAGTTTGCTACCCAGGCTACCACCTTAGGACCCACTCCCAGGCTGGCTAACTTGATTATTAATCTTTTGTGTGGGACTGTGTCAAATGCCTTGCTAAAGTCTAGGTAGACCATATCCACAGCCCCTCCCTGGTCTATTACTTTAGTCACCCAGTCAAAGAAATCAATTAGATTCGTCTGACATGACCTTCCTGCTGTAAATCCATGCTACTTTGGGTCCTGTGCCCCGCTGACCTCTAGGTACTCAACAATTCTTTCTTTCAGAAGTGATTCCATAATTTTCTCTACCACTGAGGTCAAACTTACAGGTCTGTAGTTTCCTGCTTCTGCCTTGCTCCCACTTTTGTGAAGGGGAATCACATCTGCCCTCCTCCAGTCCTCAGGTACTGCCCCATCCTGCCATGATTTGTTAAAAAGCATGGTCAGTGGTGTCACTAGGTCCTCCCTTAGTTCTTTTAGGATTCTGGGGTGAATCCCGTCAGGCCCCATTGCTTTGTCCACCTTGAGTTTTAGGAGTTCTTTCAGGACTCTTTCTTCTGTGAATGGACTGGTGTCAACCCCCTACCCAGAGTGCTTCTATTGTCTGGTTTAGGTAACTCCTCCTCATCTTCTTTTGTGAATACTGAGCAAAAGTATTCATTCAGTATCTCTGCCTTTTCACTGTCTCCCTCTGCCCACCTCCCCTCTCCTTTATTAATCTTCACTATCCCTCCCTTAACCTTTCTATGCTCCCTAATGTACCCATAAAAGGTTTTATCCCCCTTCTTAACTGAGTTGGCTATTTTTTCCTTGGTTTGGGTCTTTGCTTGTCTGACTGCCTTCCCCACTTCTTTCTGCTTTAATTGATACAGTTCCCTGTTGTACTCCTTCTGTGATTCCTTATAGTTTTTGAATGCAGCCTTTTTCTCCTTAACCTTTCCTGCCACCTCTTTTGAGAACCATAGTGTTTTTTTACTCCGCTTTGTATTCTTTATTTGTTTCACACAAAGGCTTGTTGCCTCTGTGATGGCAGTTTTGATTTTTCTCCATTGTTCTTCCACCCTCCTTTTGGTCATTTGCTAGTGCATTTTCAGGTATTCACCCATTTTGCCAAAGTCAACCCTTCTAAAGTCCAGTATCCTTGTTTTTGTATGGCTTATCTCCATGGTTGTGCTCATTGTGAAGCACACTGTGCAGTGGTCACTTGTTCCCAGATGTCTACTGACTTCTAAATTTGTGATCCTCTCTCCATTTGAGAGTACCAGGTCTAGTATTGCTCCTCCCAAGTGGGTTCCAACACTAGCTATCTAAGGCCTGCCCCTGCAGGGAATTGAGAATGACCCTGCTCTTGGATGTGGCTGCAGTACATGTTATCCAGTTGACATCTGGCACATTCAGGTCCCCCATCAACAGTATCTCCCCTTTTTTGGCCATTTTGAGAATATCCTCTATCATTTTGTTGTCTGTTTCCTCCCCTTGAGGCGGGGGTCTGTATACTACCCCTGTGTGGATTGTGATGCCATTCCCTGTCTCCAAGGTGACCCAGAGTGCCTCTTGTCCTCCCCCTTTACTTTTTAGTTCTGTAGCTTTGATCCCTTCCCTTATGTATAGAGCTACCCACCTCCTCTTTACCTTCCCTGTCCCTTCTGTAGATTGTGTACCCTGGTATGTTGATCATCCAGTCGTGGTTCTTGGTGTACCATGTTTCCGTGACTGCCACAATATCCAATTGTTCATCTTCCATCAGGGCTACTAGCTCAGGAAGATTGTTTCCCAGACTACGGGCATTGGTACTCATTGTCCTCCATTTAATGTTAGCTTTATCCTTTTCCCCCATCCCTGCTCTTATTGTCTATTTTCCATTTACCCTGTCCTGCCCTGTGTTGAGCTGTGTACCTCAGTGTTTACCCTACTACCTGCCATGTTTTGTGGGTGGAGGCTTGAAATTTCCTGCCTTTTATCAGTGCCTCCACCATTGGCTAGTTTAAAAGCTTGCCAAGGAAGCATTTAAACCTATCACCTAGAGCTTGGTTCCTTCATGGACAGATGCAGACCATCATGCCAGTATAGACCTTTATCTCTCAGGTGGCCCTCAGTCCCCAATCAAGCCAACGCCTGTGCTCTGCACCAGTTTTGCAACCATTCATTAAACTGCATGGTGAGCAGTACCCTAGCCTCACTCCTGCCATGGACTGGTAGCACCTCTGAGAAGGTTACCATGCTTGCTACCTGTCTGAGGCCCTCCCCAACTCCACAAATTAATTCTGCACTGCACTGATCCCATGCCTAGCTAGGTCATTTGTCCCAAGGTGGACTATGATATCTAGCTCTCTCCTGTGATGCTGCTTCTGCAATCCTGAGGATTCGTTTCCTGTCCATCCAAGCCATGGCACCAGACAGGCACCTTACTTCCTTCTCCTCTCCCTTCAGTTTTACCTCCTTAACAACTGAGTTCCCTATCAGAAGCTGTTCCTTCCCTGTGGTGTCCCTTGCCACCCTTTTGTAGGTCTCCCTTGTGGATGTCCTCAGCATTCTTCTGGGTCTCCACTGAGGGTGCCATCATAGAGGAACCTTGCTCTGCCAGAATGGCAATATGATTTGTGTAGAGGTACAACTAGGGGGCTTCGCCTCTGGTCCACCACCCGCACCCTCCCAGAACCCACTGTGGTCCAACTGCTCTTCATACTTGGCAACCTCTGAGGCAGTGGTGCTCTTTGGAAGGGGGAGGCCTCCTTAGTCCTTGCTAGTTCAGCCTGGAGGTGGGCAACCTCCTCCCTCAGAGCTGACAGTTGCCTGCAAATAGGACAGCAATGCAGCTTCCAGAATGTCTCCTGGAAAACTGCTGCCCCACAGCCAGTGCACTGCACCACTCCCCACATGTCCCTCTCCCTTATAATATACAATATGTATATATATATATATATATATATTATTTGTGGCGTGTACCTACCCTTTTGCACTTTGCTGGGTTATTAAGGACATGACAGTTCTGCCTCAAGACCTGTTGAGGAAGTGCTGTCAGAACTGTACTATAAAGGAAATGCCATGCCTGGGGGTGGGGTAGGGTGGGTGGGAGTCCACAGCCACTGGTGACTGTTAGAAACAATCAAATACACAACTGCTCCACCATCCTGGTGAGTATTGCCCTTTATAGTAGTTCAACTAACACCACAATTTACTAGACCATGGCTCCTGCACGAACCACTCTACTGAGTCCAGGGATAAAAATGAACTCACTCCTCAGCCAGCAGGACACTTTTAAAATGTTGCAAAAATATCCTTCCAAATCCTAGATCTCAACCCCAACAATCAAGCACATTCAGTTGTATCTCATTCCCTCTGGTTATAAAATTACTGCACTTTTATTGGAATCCTGCAATTCCCTGCTTAATGCCAATAAGGAAAAAAAAATGAAACTTTTTGTAGAAAGCGTAGCTCCCCTTCTTAACAAGTCCCACCAGTATTATGCCTTACCAGGTTTCCAGGTCCTAAATGGAGTTATAGTTTGTTCTTTGCAGTGTAGCAAGGTTCTCAGCTTCCAACAGACAAATCAAAGTCAGTCTGACTGGCTTCTAACTGTGAAGCATTACCTGCTCCCTTCTGTTCTTTATGGTAGGTGTGTTCCAGTCCACCTCCAGCAGGTTGAAGTCCCTACTATCACCATGCCCCTTCCCACAGTTCCTCCTGGTCTGTTCTGCCAGTACCTGTACATCCCTTCAGATTGAGAGGGTGGCCTGTACACCAACCCCAGTCTTAGTGACCTATTTTTGGGATTCTGTAGTTGCACCCACAGTGCTTCTGTATCTTCCTCATTTCCCTCCTCCCTTACACTGTAATCCCTCCTTTATGTACAGTGCCACCCCCTCCCCCTTCCCCTTTTCCCAATCCTTCCGGTGTAATCTGTACCCCAGAACTGTCATGTCCCAGTTGTGGATTTGTGTGTCCCATGTCTCGGTTAAAGCCGCCAAGTCCACTCCCCCCTTCTCCAGGACAGCCTGTAGTTCTGCCCTCCTTATTACCCAGATTCCTAGCATTTAGTGTTACGACCCTCCAACCCTTTTCTCTACCTTCCCCCATGTCTCTCTCCCCCCTTATGTTCTCTCACTTAGTAGTTGCCTTCCTTCTTATCTTGCTATAATGGGGGATAAGCACATTTGGTTTTACATCACTAGGCCTCTGACCTCCTCTATCTATCCTGCTACCACCCCCAGTTTAAATGCTCCTCAGTGTGCTTCCCTATCCTTGCCTTCAGTACATTTTTCCCCTCCTCATTTAGGTACAGTCCATCTTTTGCTTACAGACTGCTGTTTTCCCAGGTTCTCCCCCACCCTCCTACCAGCCTGTACCCCATTTCTCAACACCAGGCCCCCAGCCATTCATTAAATTCTTGAATTCTCCCTTTTCTTACCATACTTACCCTGAGAACAGGAAGTACCTCTGAGAAGGTAACAGATCTGCCTGCTCCCTCACACAGAGTTCCCAGTTCCTCAGACTTCCTCTTTACCTCCCCTACTGCCCCATCAGCCAGGTTATTCATCCCCAGGTGTATTATTAGGTGAGGGCTTTCCCTTCCCCTGCTTGCATACCATAGCATGGATTGCCTCACCCTTTCGCCTTCATTCCTGGCATGGCTTCCACCCATATTCTACTGTGCTTCTCCACTTTGCTGCCCCACCTGACCCCTCTTAGTATTGAGTCCCCAAACCAAAATACCTTCCTTTCCTCCATCTTCCCATCTCTCTCCTTCTTCCTCCTGCACAATGTTTCCTCCTATTGTTGCTGTTTCTCCCCATGTTCTCCACTGTACTCAACCCTTCTTGCCCCAATTCACCTATTTCTCCACAACCCTCCCCAGCTGTTTTGTTCTTTCTAAACATGGACTGCACTTCCCCTTCCTCCTTCCCCTTCTTTGACCCCTCTATTGGAGGTCGGCTCCCATCTGAGCTTTCTGTGTTACCATCTCCTTGTACTCCTCTTATTCTCCTTGTACATTTGTTTCCCATATCTGTGTCACCCACCCTGCCTCCTTGTCCTGAGCAACCTCCATCTCTCTTATCTCCCCCATCTTTTTTCTTTTCCTGGATTTTTTTTGTGCTTTCCTCATTCCCTTCTCCTTCTGCACTAATATGCCCCTTCATCATCTTTGACACTTCCCCATTAGCCTTAGTACTTCTTTCTCTAGCCTCCCCAGCCTTATACAGACTGGGCATCCTCCCATCCTCCACAGGGTGTCCATGAATACTTCCCCTCCACAGTTATTACATCCCACAATACTTCCTCCACTGTGATTTCTCTTCCCCCCTTCCTTGATTCCTTTGCCCCCTCCCCTCCACTGACCCTCTTTCTGTGCTGCCTCAGTACCTTGTTCCCTTCCCAGACTTCCCCAATTTGTCACCCTGGTCCCATTACCCCTTCTTCTCCTTTGTTCCCTCCGCTCCATTCTCCTCTCACGGTTCCTCTTCTTTCTATCTTACCCTGTCTGTTGGCAACACTATTTCCCTTATTTTCCAATCCTTCTACCCTGTGGTGTGTGGCTGTGTTGTGTATGGAAATAAGATGGCTAACAGTGTGTGTCATCGTCAGCAGGTACCGTATGATGTCACAGGCTACCAGTATAAAGGAAATGATGCGCTAGAGGTGGGTGGAGAGAGGGGTTGGCCCCTCCTGTGCACCAGAGACAATCAGCTACCCCAGCAAACCCTCACTGAGACACTCAGCTGCACCAGCAAACTCCCCTAAACAGGTACCTTTCCAACTAAGTCAGAAAACACCCTGGTACCAATTGAAAACAACAATAAGCTGCAAAAAAAAACAATAACAGCAATAAAATCAGTGAAAATCAACAGATACTTCCCCAGGATGTGTCTGCTTCCTTCCTCAGCTCCACCACCAGCATATATAAATATACTGTAGATAAAATTATACTTTAGCTAGAATAAGCCCAGTTAATCCTTGGTAATCAACTAGTTTTAATTATGATGGCTAGTCCCAGTAAACCATCTGATTTACCACTGTTAATTCATTTTCCTTAGAGCTATTTGTGTAAAATTGCTTATGTCATATAACACTGGACCTTTTCCTATACTGAGTAACCTAACTGCATTTTCATTTATATCTTTACCTTGTATTTCATACATAAACAGCTGCTACTTTCTGCCTCTTTCCTTTGCAAGTGCTACATTTGAATATTTTATGTGCAGCTCAATGTGACATTTTGCTTACAGATACATGCTAGATTTTGTCATTCATGCAAAGGCTTTGACCCATACCCTACTAGTTCTAGATGCAATCTACAAATAGCTTTCCTATGTGCAAAGTTTTCAAAAAATGCAAATATTTTTCTGTGTTAAAATTGTCTTTGATTCTTTTTATTATGCAATATTCATTGGACTCGTGTAACAATGTTAAGTCTTTCTGTACTGCCACATCTGTAATGCTTTGTAATAGCATTGTTTAAAAAGGCTTCGATATTCCCAGTTGGGTTAAACATAGTCTCTTTCTAGACCATGTCTGTTTAATATTTGATTCAATGAACCAAACCACGTATCCCTTTAGTTACTGCTCATAGCATCAATCCAGCAATTATGCATAAGGTTCTCTAGTGGGAGATGACTTTTTTCATCAGAAATTTATATTACTTTTCAGTGCTCTAGTTTCTAATGCCAAGGTTCCTGCTTTTGCCCTAACAACTGAGCTTGAAATATGTCTAGGTATTTCCATGACCAGTTTCAGAAAAAGATTCTATATGGTCTCTAGGTCTCTCATATTTGCACAAATACTCCAGATTTCAGCTCCATACAATATTTGCGTGTTGACCTTGGTATCAAAGCACTTTTTTTTGCGTTGAATATGAATTACTGCCAAATGTGTTTGCAAATATATTTTTAGCTAGTATTGTTCTAGAAGTAGATTATTTAATGTTGCTAATATGTTTTTTCCAACCCAAGTTTTCTTGAAAGGTGATTCCCAAATAACAATAATCTTTCACAAACTCAAATTTGGCACCCCAATGTCCCAATCTGTGTTACCACTTTTTTTTATTATCACTTCCAGATATCAAGATCTTAGTTTTTTGTTGATTAATTTCCAGATCTAAGTTATTCAGGGAATTACTAATAGCTGCTAAATTTCTTTTTAATCCTATTAGCAGTTGAGATACTGTATAATGACTGCATCATCTGCATACAATAACATTTGTATTGGCAGATTGTTCACTTTAGGGGGGTGAGTGTCTACCAGTAGCAGCTCTTCTACTATTACTTCAATATATAGGTTAAAAAGTGCCGGGGCCAATAAACAGCCTTGCTTGACACCAGTACTCACAGGCATTGGCTGTGTTAATGCACCATCTTTCCCATATCTAACAACAAAAACATATCTGTATACAATAATTTGACTAATGCTAACAGTTTTTTATTTATACCTTTCCTTTCCAGGATGTTCCAGAGAAGGGTCCTATTTACTATTGAAAGCTGACTTTATGTCTATAAATGTTTTATAAATCCTCCTTTTCTAATAGTTATATAACTATCTAAAATATATTTTAAGATAAAATATGTCCTGAAGTGGAAAGTCCCTGTCTGAAACCAGCTTGAGCAGTGGATATAATACTGTTTTCATCTGACCATAATTGCAGTCTGGTTAATAAAAGTCTTAAAAAAGTGTTCAGGGATAATCACAGTTGAGCTATTGGTCTGTAGTTTTTGGGTCTGACTTTAGGCCCTTCTTGTGTACTGGAGTAATAATCCCTGTATGCCAATATTGGGTATTATTTCCATCATTACAATAAAATTAAACCAGGAGGCAATAATTTGGGCCATCACTGCAAGTCAGATTGATATATTCCAGCAGGTGTATTATCATAATCTGGTGCTTTATTCTTTTTGGGGCTGAGATAGCACACCCTACATTTTGTACTGAAAATGGTTGCCATAAATATGTTTCTTTTACAGTTTCAGATAATCTGCAAGTTAAATTTGCATATTGGTGGATTCATTCTTTTTGCTTTGTTTTAAAGATGCTATTAAAGTGATTTAACCATTCATCTGGGGATATTATTGTGTCAATATAATTTCTTACATTGCCAGTTCCATGTGCGATTAGATTCCAAAATGACTTCTTATCCTTGTCCCTGATTGCTGCCTGCAAGGAAGCCCATAGACAGTTCTTGTATTTAGCTTTTTGGTATCTATAAGTTTCATGTATTCATTTATAAGATTAAGATTAATAAAGGCTATTCTATCTTCATAGCAAATATGTTGCCTCATTCTTCTGCCTTGTTTGTTTACTGGTTTTTCATACAATGACATTGCTTATCAAACCATTTGCCATTCCATTTGGCATTATTATGTTCCTCAATCCTTCATTTGCATATTATTTATAATGTAATTTTCTAGTTTGCTTATTCTGTTTTTTATTTCATAATCCTGTTCCTGTTTGAATAATTGTCGCCATTTTTCTGGGCTCCCTTTTTTGATATGTTCGAGTATATTTTCTTTCTCAATAGTTAATTTCTCTGAGGCTAACAAAGTTATAACTTTATCCTGAATATATGGTGTCTACTTTATCATGTTTTGATTTACAATAGTCATATATGTCTCTGCCATTCTACATCTCTCCTCAAAACCTTGGCTGGTAAACCATTTCTGTTTTAATTCTAATGTTATGGGTAAATGATCATGCTCACAAAATAGAAAAAAGTTCATATTTTCACTTTTGAAAATGAGAAAACACTAACTATAGATAGGTCTAAAAGGCTGCCTCTATTCTTTTTGGCAAAGTCCAATCACCATTCAGGTCACCATGAAATCTCTCATTAGTAATTCTGAGATTTTGTTTTCTTAATATTTCTAATAGCTGTATTCCTTGTTTGTTTATAGTTTGATCTTGAGAGATCCTAATTGAAATATCCTGCACACCGTCCAAATTACAAGTTTTGCCAATCTCCTCCTGTCTATCCCCAACTCTGGCATTAAAATCCCCCTCATGACAATTGGTACTCCATGATATCTTGAATGTAACCAGGAAAGCAAAATTTCCAGCTCATGAAGCACTTTATCAAAGGGAGATTTCATCACATCTGGTGGTATGTAGACAATAATCAGTGCACAACAAATTAAATTTTCTTTCATTATTTCCAGACACAAGAATAACTTGGTGTTCCTAAACCTATACATTTAACCTTCACATTTAATGCAATGTCAACTAATGTAATAATCCCACCAGTTGCTCATCCTTAGCTTGCAGTTTTATGTGCATAGTTATACCGTGCCTGGTACCCTTCAATACAACATTCCTCAACCTCCTGCTCTCTTATCCAGATCTTCTGCAACAATATAATAGGAAGTTATTTGAGGTATTCTATGCCTCATTGTTTTCAAATTTATTTAGCACACCAGATATATTCCAGTTTAGATTTTAATTAACTTCCCATTCCTACTTATATCATTGCCCATTAGACAGTCTAGTTTGATTACTGGTCTCAAGGGGTAGGCTGGATTGGAACTTTTTTCATGTTCATATCCAGCTTCCTCCATGAAATAATCACTTACACCTTCAGATTTATCTAAGGCTGATACTTGCAACATTCGACTATTGTTTATTCTGTGTCCCCTTTGCTTTTTACCTCTTATATATCTGATAGTATCATGAATTTTTATTTAATTCTCAGGAGCTAGCAAATGGACTATCTCTCTTGGCACCAGATATTTTGTAAATCTTAAATGCTTTTTAATTTGGCCAGTTTGTTTCTTATTAAAGTGTTCTGCTAACCGTTTGGTTCATGCTTTTATATTTCCAGACTGCATTTTCATCTTGAACACCATTCATCTGGAATTGTTCTTTATGTTTTAGAATTAGCTGTCTGACAGCCTTGGATTTTGTAACCATGCAGACCCAGCCTTCCTCTTTGTTGGCTTTGTATCTGTGAACTGACAGAATGTCTAACCATGTAAATGCAGACCCAGAAACCCCTTGCAAATATTGTAACCACAACTTTTAATGATGTATAGTTTTTGTTTTTGATTTTGGTATTCCTTTAAAATAAATGGTTGGGTCACATAAACCTATCTCAATCTATTCTTCTTTGGACATATAACTGTTTTGCTATTTCCTTTTTGATTCTTGCTGTCTCTTGTATCTTTTACCCTCCTTTATCCATCCTCCTAGTAACAATAAGCTCAGGTGAATTTCTGCCAGAGATGGTCAAGGGATTTTCATTGCTTCTATTGGCATCTTGATCAAATCAAATCAGTTTATTTATATGGTGCCTTTCAAATTATCAAGGCACTGCACAGAACAATTAAAACATTACAGCATAAATCACATACATTATAAATAGTATAAAAAGGGGAAAATAAAATGGTATTCCAGTTATTCACCAAATACCTGAATCCATAAAAATGTTTTTAAGGCCTTTTTAAAACCCTCCACAGTCATGCACTCACATAGCTGACGGGGTAGAGAATTTCAAAGGGTAGGGGCTGCATGCCTAAATGCATGAGCCCTAGAAGATTTTAAATTAACCCTTGGAATCTCTAGCAACCCCTTGTCAGTCTAGCAGAGTGATTGCCCAGGGCAGTAAGAGACCAGGAGCTCTTTCAGGTAGGCCAGACCCTATCTGTGTAGAGCTCTATAAGTCAGAAGACCGACTTTGAAGATGATTCGCCACTGTACTGGCAGCCAGTGCAGTTCATGCAGCACCAGAGAAATATGACAGGACCAAGAGGTTTCTTTCAATAACCAGGCTGCTGCATTCTAGGCCAGCTGCAGGTGGAGAATATTCACCACTGAAGCCCTAGGTAAAAGGTGCTGCAGTAATCCATGTGCGAGGACACAAAGGCATGGACCAATATAGGAAGATCACCAGACGGAATAAGATGCTTGACTCTGGAGATAGTCCTCAGATGATAGAAAGAGGATTTGATGACAGCCAACACCTGCAAGTGCAGTGTCAGTTCGTCATCAAATATTATCCCATGTTTTGCACCCATCCAGAGTTTGGAAGTGACAGATCCCCAAGAAAAAGCTCAGAGGGTGAGCTCACAGCCAGACTCCCTATCCAGTGACCCGGGTCCCCCACCAACACCTCAGTCTTTCCAGAGTTCAACCTCAGCCAGCTCAAACTCATCCACTCCTGGATTTCAGTGAGGCAGTTGTTGAATACTGAGAGGGCTCCATCCTGGTCAGGTGCAAAAAGAAAGGCATAGCTGGGTATCATCAGCATAGCAGTGAAACCTCAGCCCATACCTTCTTACAATGTCTCTGAGGGGAAGCATGTACACTGTGAACAACATGGGGGACAGCACTGACCCCTGAGGAACCCCACATGATAACAGAACTGGGTCAGAGGAATAAATCCCCTGCCACCACCCTCTGAGTTTTTCCAGTGAGGAAAGATGAAAACCACCAGAGTACCATACCTGACAGGCCACAGATGACCCTCAAGTGGTCAAGCAGAACCCCATGGTCCACAGTGTCAAACGCTGAAGAGAGATTGAGGAGAACCATGATGGAGTGGTTCTTTTGATCTCTAGCCATCAGGAGATCATTGAGCACCCGAATCAGTGCTGCCTCAGTACTATGCCTCTTACGAAAACTGGACTGGAGAGGATCATAGACATCATAGAAACATATAAACATACATAGAAACATAGAAGTTGATGGCAGATAAAGATCACAATGCCCATCCAGTCTGCCCATTTCTTTTTCTACCTTTTGAATGTGCCATTGACCTTTGCTCTGTCAATGGCCTATCTATTCAACATGGATGGTCAAATGGTCCTCCAGTTGTATGGCCACTACTTTCTTGATCACCTTCCCCATGAAGGGGAGGTTTGAGATTGGTCTGTAGTTTGCATGGCAGTCTGAGTCCAGAGAAGCTTTCTTCAGGAGGGGTGTCACCCCCCCATCAGGGAGCTAGGAAACTCACCTGTTTCCAAGGAGCACCAGAATATCCATGCTAGGACTGGACCAAGAATGTCACCACAACCCAAAATAAGGGTTTTTGGTCCTGGATCCAACCTACAGCAGGTAAGGCGCATACCCTGGACAATCTGCATGATGTCCACAAGCTCAGGCTGGCTGAAGATACTCCAGGAAAACCAAGGAACAGTGCCCAAACACTGGTCTAGAGCCTCGCTCATAGAGTGTGCTGGTTGGAGTACCGCCCTGATGTCAGCCACTTTAGCCATAAAAGAATTGAGCAAGCTCCTCGCACTCAACTTATGAAAATGATTTTCAGACCTGGAGACAGGTGGGGTTGCACAGTCTGTCCATGGTTTGAAAGAGCTGAGCCAGTTAATTCTGAGCAGCCTCAATCTCCACGGACAGAACTCTGCCTTCTTATGGGTGATTGCAGATTGATAGGCTTGATAATGGTCCATCAATCTAAGGTGATCAGCATCAAGGCTGGATTTCCACCAGCAGTGCTCTAACCTTCATCCTAGTCACTGCATCTCCCTCAAGCACTTATCAAACCAAGGGGACTGAGGGTGAAGGAAGAGGAAGAACTGGACTGGAGCAATGACATCCAGGGTCATAGAAATGGCCATATTATAGGCCTCACAAGGGTCCTGGGTCATTGTTTGCTAATGGAAGAACCGATAGGTCAAGCACTGCTGCCAGGCCTTCGGAGCTTATATCTCATGAAGGATGGTAACTGACCATCTCCACAGGTTTAGGCCTATGAGGGGGGGCACAAAAACTGAACCACATGGTGTAGTGATCAGACCATCCAACTGGTTCCACCCCCAAATCAGAGGCTTCGACCCCCAGGAGCAAGATCAAATCAAGAGAATGACCGTGATTATGGGTAGCAGTGGAAACAATCTGTGTAAGGCCCAGAAATGTCATCAACTGGAAGAGGTGCTGACCAAATTGCGAGAGTTCATCATCGATCCAGGCGTTAAAGTCACCCAGGACCATCAGCCTGGGTGACTCAAACGACATGTCGATCACGGATTCCGCCACTTCTTGAAGGAACTGCCTCTCATCCCTGGATGGATGGTAGATGAGGGTGATCCTACAACATACACCTGCTACCAAGGTACATTCCAATGACTGGATCTCCTCAACTGGTACACTCGTGAGGCCCAGTTCAGTCTTGAAACAGACTGCAATCCCCCCACCCCTGCAAACCAATCTCAGGTGATGAATCACTGAGTATCCAGCTGGAATTTCAGCCTCCAATATGAGGCCAGAATTCTCATCCAACCAAGTCTCCAGTGACACATGCCAGGTCCACTGTTCTGACAAGATCTGCAATAATTGCAGTCTTGTTTTAATGGACCTGGCATTACATAACACCGACCAAGTTGGATGGACTTCCAGGGCTGTCCGAGCCACCTGCCCACCTAAATTAGTGGTGCCCTTGGTTATGGGAACCAGACATGGAGAACCATGGTCTGATTCCATTTCGCCCTAGGTGCCTCCTGGATCTCACTATTCTGATGCGGTGGTCCCACTCATTCACCCTCCACTGATGGCTTCTGTATCTACTACTTGTTTTGTTAGATTTGTGTTTTGACCTTTTCCTTTATGATTTTATTATCCTTAGACTGAGACTGTTAGGTAACCTTTATTTCATTCACTAATTTAGTCACTTCCTGACCTCCTTTAGACCTATCCATTTTGTTGTCTCTTTTATTTGTTTTGGTCATTCATTCACCTGCTTGTTTTCCAGTAATCTATCTTTCCTTGCTTTGTTCTTTTGATTATAAGATGTATCTTGTCTTATGTGTTTTGATTTTTTCACAGCCAATTTTTTTTTTAGTAATCCTATCATTTTTGAACTAAATTATTGTTCTTTTTTATCCCCTTTTTAATTAGTTGATAACAATCAGTGAGTTGGAGTATATGAAGCAAAAACCAGCCTCTGTGGATGATTCAATGCTGAGGCAAGGCCGAGGCATTTAATCCCCACAGAAGCTGGTTATTGCAAGTATACTCCAACTCTCAAAATGTTATTACTATTATATGAGTTGGAGTAACTTTGAAGTTTATTTTTGTGCAGTAATGTAAAGCGTGATCGGCAGATCAGCTGTCATGTGTGAGTCTGGGTCAATGTTAGCAAGAGCACCATAAGCACCTTCCTTGGTGCAAGCAAGCACATACAGCTGTTGGCATCTGCTTATCTGCAATTGACACAGAAGGACTCCAGAGAGACTGGCAGCAGTGAAGTAATGCAACGTGTCAGACAGTAACAATGCGGTCTGGTGTGGGAGTCTACAGCTTCAGCATAGGAGGTGAGTGTGAGTGGGTTGGCTTGCCAGGCTGGGAGGCTGTTGGGAGTGAGGCAGTGAAGTAGCAATGGAGGGAGTGAGTGGCATGGGGGGAGGATGTTGTGGTCAGAATGGGGCACAGAAAAAGAAAACAAGCATTGTCCGTTCTAAAGTGAGTTAATATTTTCATGTACCGCAGCACAGCCTTGTCCAAGAGGGATCAATGACATGGTCGCAGGGAGGCTGGCAGGTCATGGTCAAAACTTTTGTTAACTGGCTGTGGGAGGGGCTTATTTGAATAACCGACTGTGTTGGAGGGGTTTAAGTGAATAACTGACTCTGGGATTTCTGTTGTGTAGTTTGTGTGACAATAACCGATGGCAGTTCTTTATTGTGACTGGCTGAGAGGACATGCCTCTTGTATAATATGTGTTAATTCTTTAATAATTCTTAATCTTCAGACATCAATTTATTTGGTTGTTCCTTTATCTTTTGTCACACTTGAATTACTAAATGAACTCCATAAGTGTGAAATATCTGAGGCCATTGAGATGGGGGATCCAGATTTAGTCTCTTGGTGTATGGTGTTAAAAAAAACATGAACATCTTGCAAGAATGAGATATTTTGTTCGCATGAGACAGTTTCATCTAATTCATTATCATTATTAGCGTGATTAACCTCATAAACTTGAACATGTGCCCCTGTATCATTGAGGTTAGATGGGTTATCGCTGCATAGATTCTCTCCTTTTTGTTCTTTAGAACTACCCCCTTTTTAATGCTTTCCCTAATTTTCTTTGGTTAAATTGAGTTCTTTTTCCCCAATTAATGCACTTTCTAAAGCTTTAATTTTGGTTAATAAGGGGGTGTTAATTTGTGACTTCCTCTTCAATTGCTTTTAATGGTGAAGAAGCAATCATCGGGGGCAAACTGGAACTCTGAATATAAACAGTTTCCCTTTTACCTACTAGTTAATTTTTTTCCTACCAGATTTTAGTATGCAAATAGTAATTTTCCTTTTTCTAGTTTTAACTTGCTTTGTTTGCTTTTTTATTCTCATAAACTTTTTGTTTTTAATGTTTTTTTAGTTATAGCCAGTTTTTTAAATCTTCTTTCCATTGTTATGCATAGAGTCACTGCCTAAATATGTATACTGTGTACTGTAACTATCCTCTGAAGAATCTTAGCGTGTCACACAAAAGTAACAAATATTTACATCTGCGAAAAAGAAGTGGTTCAGTACACTATAATAACCTAAATACAAAAATTAAAGGGTCCTTTTTATACTTGTTTCTCTCAGCCATAGCTTTTTGATCTTTCCATGCATAGTCCATTAGATGGCTGAGTGCCTCTCTTCCATTTTTGACTGGAGCAATTTCCAGTTTCCCGCTCTTGAATTGATCCTGCTGAACTGTTCTTCTTTGAGATTTCTTTTATTTAAAGTCCCCAAATCTGCCCATGACCATTCTTCATGCACTAAAAAATTTAAAAGACCACCATAAGCAGGACTTCACCATATATTTGGATTAAATTTACAGTTTTGTTAAGTTCCTAGCTAACTATTATATAACTCCCCTTGAGATTTGCACAGAAAACAACTCAGCTTGTGTTTCTGTAAAACAAAAAACATAATTTATGGAACTCTATTCTGTCCTTAAAGTGTTATTAAGTTAGTTTACCACCGTAAGCATACAGAAGAACAAAAAGGAGGGACCAGAAGCAGAATATAGAGGATAGTGTATGGCTGAATGGAAAACAAGGCTATTTCAGATGAGGGGAGTTGCTATGCTGATTGTTGATGAGAGGTCAACATTCGGCATAGCAACCACTAGTGTAAGAATAAGCCTTGTTGTTTCCATTCAGTCATACACTGTTCTATATAATGTATGTTACTACCTAATACTGTCCACACATTTAAAAAAAAACATCCAGAGACATAACTTGCAGTGTTAAAGTACTTTACTAGAAGAACACCAAAAACACAGCAATAACTGAAACACTGAATATGCAGCAACAAACATGTGGATCGGTTCATCGGAAGCAGTTAGGTTTCACGTCTTGGCCCTGTGGACAAAGTTAACATAGAGTGGGGGAGAGAGAAAAGAAAAAAAAAGATTACGTGCTGTATATGTCCAGATTGCTTCCTAAGACAGATACTACTTCATGCACTAGTCCCCCCGCCTCAGTACTTTGCCGCTCCGAAATAGGTACAGAAAACAGTGTGACTGCCATGGCAAATGCTTGCGATGTTGGTGATTTCTCCAATAATTAAATCCCTTACTTGTGTTATGAGTGGCTGGCAGGACCTCGACTTTAACATACTGCTGATTTTTTTTTAACTGCCATTTGGTGGGTGGGGTGGTGCCGTGAATCGTTGCCAGAGCAAACAAAGTGCTCATGAGGGAACTGGTATGATGTCCGTACTGAAGCAGAACCAAAAGTCATTCTGCTGCAGTACGGACGTCACTAGTGCAGCAGAACCACATTTTTATTGTCACAAGAATCAAGTATGAACAACATTCTAACATACACTATATTAGTATACCATCTAACTTCTTTCAAATGATTCTCCCATCCAGATTTAAAACGCACAGTATTATGACTTATTTATTGTAATTTGTTATTTACTTTTGTATGTCAGCATTAGTTCACTATATACGAAACTGGCCACTTGGAATATCTGCAAGCCGATTGCCAAGTCCATAGTTGTCTCTTTCCAAGTCTCCAAAAGATGGGACTATAAAACTGGACCAAGCCTCCTTGTCCAAACAGACCCACAATAAATGATTCATAACCACTCAGAACTTGGGATGAAAAGGCTGCAGCACATTTACTTAAACTTAATTGGAATACATAAAATACTTCATTAATGTTCACAGTCATATTTACATACAATAATTTAAATATGGTATAAACAACTTATACAATTTAGTAAGACCCCTAGGGCAGCATATTCATGTGTTGTCCAGACCCTTTTTCCTTCTTCTCATGCTTGTCAGGGGAAACCCTGACACATTGGTGGGACAGGCCCATCCAGGGCTGTGTTTCCCCTCTGGATTGTTCCCCCCCATACTCTCAGAATTTTGGGACCTCCTTGATCCTTCGATGAGGAGCATGTCCATCCGGGGCTGCACTCCTCATTTCCAAGTCTCAGCTCCCAATGTTCCAGTGCACACCACACCTGCATGACTGCCCCACCCTGTTCCATGAAGCATACCCATCCCAGATTCGTGCCTCTACCGGGTGTCACCCAACAGCCATATCTTTTTTTTTGCCAGGAGACTTTACTTTTTCAGGGTCAGCCATGAATTACTGCCTGACCCAACAACTTGAGCTGTGATGGTTCATGTTGCTGCAGCCTGGCAAACTGGGGTGGGTGGAGTTGTTCTGGGTGAGCAGGCTCAAAGAAGCAGACCCTCCTGAACCACTCACTTTAAACCCTTCCAGGCCCTCCCACCTGAGCAGACTGGGTCAGCCCCCTCAGTGGCTCCCCACTGATAGAGCCTTCCTGCTGGGGCTGCCTCCCGCCCCAGGTATTGGGCAGTTCTCCTCGTCCCACCCTCTAGTGGCCATGGGCAAAGCCCCTCCCAGTGAGAGGCCGGAAGGGTCATTGCCCTAATGGACCCACAACAAATGATTCACAACCATCATAACATGGGATGAAAAGTCTGCAGCTCATTTACATAAACTTCATTGGAAAACATAATATACTTCATCAACGTTCACATTCATATTTACATATGATAATGTACATACGGTATAAATGACTTATTCAATTTAGCAAGACCCCCATGGGCAGCATATTCATGTGTTGGCTGGACTCTTTTTCCTCCTCCTCATGCTTGTCAGCGAAAGTTCTGGCCCATTGGTCGGACAGGCCCGTCTGGGGCCATGTGTCCCCTCTGGACAGTCTCTCCCCATACTCCCTGAATTTTGGGACCACCTTGACCTTTCAATGAGGAGCATGCCTGTCCAGGGCTGCACTCCCCATCTCCAAGTCTCAGCTCCCAGCGTTCCTTTGCACGGCCCACCTGAGTGACCGCCCCACCCAGTTCCATGAAGCATACCCATCCCAGGGTTATGCCACTACCAGGTGTCATCCAGTAGCCATATCTTTTTTATGCCAGGAGACTTTACTTTTTCAGGGTCCACCATGAATTACTACCACTTACATATGTGTCTAACATGTAACCCCCACCAATGCCTAAGGTCTTACTCTTCCCAAATAACATTGTTTCGCAAAACTCCTGTAGTGTATTGTTAAATATATCATTCCCTATCTCCAAAAGGTGTACCCCATTGGGACTATATAGACCTTTATCAGCTTTGGTGATCAAGAAATATTAGGTCAACTCAACATTTTGTGAGGCAGCAAAGTGGGACACCTCCCTGTTCACTGCCCTGCATGCCTTATCAATCACATGTACGTTGCATGTTCCCCTCCACTGCTATCATGGAATGATCCAAGTCCATGCCATTACAGTGTGAGACAGGAGTTCCTTAAGATGGCCCAAGCTCATCTTTATTTCCCTAATGAGTTTTAGAGCCACAAGGGTGACCAAGTCATTCCCTCCAAGTGGAGCACCAATGCAACAGGTGGTTGCCTTTTCAGCCCCAATCTTGTTATGGTGTTCAACAATGACCCCCATCTCATCCCCCCCTTCTGGCCCACTGGATGATAGTTTTCCCCCTTGGAATGCCAAACTATGCTGTGTACAGCCACTTTTCTGCTCTCAAGTAGGCTTCCCTCACATGCGAGTGGCCAAAATCCATATCTACAGTGCTGTCATTGTCAGGCCTGAAAAACAAATCAGACAATCAACCCACTGCTATATGCCTCATGCTGTGGCCTGATCTAGCCTTTATATGCCCCAGATGCCCATCTGACTACTTCCTTTATCTGGTCTTCTTTTAGCCTGCAACTGTCAGCCTCAGTGGCAGTGCCAATCCTGCATGTGAGTGGGTATTGAAGGAAGTCGGATCAATGCTGGCTAACCACAAACCCTTCCTGAGGATGGATGTGAACTGTTGCCTTGTTATCATTTTCCCATCCCCATGGATAAACAACTGACCAGACCCTTTCGGCCTCACTCCAGATACCGTGAGGGTACTGGACTTTAGGAGGGCTGACTTTGTCAAAATGTGAGAGTGTCTCAGAAAAGCACTAGCAAACAAGCAAGAAGGAGGGGTGGAGGAACAATGGGGAAACATCAAAACTGCTACCACAGAGGCAACAAGCCTTTAATTGAAACAAATAAACAAATCAAAGTGAAGGAAAATCTACTATGGTTCTGAAAAGCAGTGGCAGGGAAGGTTAGGGAGAAAAATATAGCATTCAGGAAGTATAAGGAAACACAGAAGGAGCAGGACAGAGAACTGTACCAGTTAAAGCAGAAGAAAGTGGGGAAGGCAGTCAGAATAGCAAAGGCCCAAACCGAGGAAAAGATAGCCAACTCGGTTAAGAAGGGGATAAAACGTTTTATAGGTACATTAGGGAGTGAAGAAAGACCAAGGAGGGATAGTGAGGCTTAATAAAGGGAGGGTGGGTGGGCAGAGGGTGACAGTGAAAAGCAGGGATACTGAATGAATAGTTCTGCTCAGTATTCACAAAAGAAAAGGAAGTGGAGGTACCTAATATAATCAATAGAAGCACACTGGGTAGGGGTCGATACCAGTCCTTTCACAGAAGAAAGGGTTCTGAAAGAACTCTTAAAACTGAAGGTGGACAAAGCAAGGGGCCCTAATGAGATTTGCCCCAGAGTTCTAAAAGAACTAAGCGGAGAACTAGTGACACCACTGACTACTCTTTTTAACAAATCATGGGAGGATGGTGTGGTACCTGAGGACTGGAGGAGGGCGGATGTGATTCCCTTTCACAAAAGTGGGAGCAAAGCAGAGGCAGGAAACTACAGACCTGTTAGTTTGACCTCAGTGGTAGGGAAAATGATGGAATCACTTCTGAAAGAAAAAAATGTTGAGTACCTAGAGGCCAGCAGGGCACAGGACCCAAGGCAGGGTGGATTCACAGCGGGAAAGTCATGTTAGATGAATCTAATAGATTTCTTTGACTGGGTGACCAAAGTAGGAGACCAGAGAGGGACTGTGGACATGGCCTACCTAGACTTTAGCAAGGCATTTGACACAGTTCCACACAAAATATTAATAAACACATTAGCCAGCCTGGGAGTGGGTCTCAGGGTGGTAGCCTGATTAAAAAACTTGGCTGGACATCAGGACACAGAGGGTTATAGTAACAGAGTCCACTCCGAAGAAGGGGGTTACTAGTGGGGTACTGCAGGGTTTAGTATTGGGTCCGGTCCTTTTTAATGTCTTTATAAGTGACATTGCAGAGTGACTGGAAGGAAAAGTATGTCTCTTTGCAGTCGACACAAAGATCTGCAACACGGTTGATACCTTGGGGGGGGTGGAAAAGATGAGAAGGGACCTGGCAAAGTTGGAGGAATGGTCAAAAGTATGGCAGATTAAATTCAGTGCAAAGAAGTGCAAAGTAATGCACCTGGGAAACAAAAACCCAGGGGAAGAGTACACAATGGGGGGGGGGGGTGGAGGTACTAACAACAACAAAAATGGAAAGGAACCTGGGTGATAGTCATATCAGATGACTGAAAAGTAAGCAAGCAATGTGAGAAGGCAGTAAGGAGGGCTGGGGGTATACTGGGATGTATAAGAAGAGGCATCACAAGTAGAAAACAGGAAGTTGTTATCCCTCTGTACAGACAGTTGGTGAGACTCCCTCTGGAGTACTGTGTGCAGTTCTGGGACCCCATCTCTGCAAGGTCATAGACAGGATGGAGGCAGTCCAGAAGAGGGCAACTAAAATGGTGCAGGGTCTGCATCAAACCCATCTGAAGAGAGATTAAAGGAGCTTAATATGTATACCCTTGAGGTAAGGAGGAGAGGGGACATGATAGAAACTTTCTAAGTACCTCAAGGGAATCAACAAAGTCCAGGAGAGTAGCATCTTTCAGAAAAGAGATGTGCAAGAACAAGTGGGCTTAGTCTGAAGAGAGAGGAGGAACAGCTCAAGGGCAATGTGAGGAAGTGTTTTGGTTTTTCAAATTTGGTAAACTTTATTAATACAGATAACATAGAAACATAGAAACATAGAAGTTGACGGCAGATAAGGACCGCAAGGCCCATCCAGTCTGCCCATTTCTTTTTCTACCTTATAAATGTGCCATCGGCCTTTGCTCTGTCAGTGATCTATCTATTCATAGTCATTTGTATTGCTCCCTTATGCCTATCCCATGCCTGTTTGAAGCCCTGCACTGTATTCATAGCCACCACTTCTTGTGGTAAGCCATTCCATGCATCCACCACACTTTCTGTGAAAAATTTCTCTCACATTCCCCTTAATCGGCCTCCCTCTATTCTCATGCTGTGTCCTCTTGTCCTGCTATTTTCTTATATTTAAACATGTTAGACTCTTTCACCTTATTTATGCCCTTAAGGTGTTTTGAATGCCTCAATCATATCACCTCTCTCCCTCCTTTGCTCAAGGGTATACATATTGAGCTCCGTTAATCTGTCCTCATATGTCTTCTGATGCAGTCCCTGCACCATTTTAGTTGCCCTTCTCTGGACTGCCTCAATTTGGTTAATGTCCTTGTGAAAGTGTGGCCTCCAATACTGCACGCAGTACTCCAGATGAGGGCCTAACCAGTGTCTTGTACAGAGGGATTATTACCTCCTCTTACGACTTGTGATACCCCTACTAATACAATTCTAACACCCCACTAGCCTTACCTACTGCTTAGAGGTCTGCTTGATGATTTTAGGTCATCAGTGATGATGATGCCCAAGTCTCTTTCTTCCTTTGTGACTGCTAGCAACTCCTCTCCCAGCCTATAGGTAGCTTCAGGGTTTCTCTTCCTATGTGCATGATTTTGCACTTCTTTGCATTAAATCCCAGTTGCCACTCTTCTGACCATTCTGCTAGTTTATCCAGATCTCTTCTCATTCTGCCCACCCCATCTGGATCATCTACTCTGTTGCAGATCTTGGTGTCATCTGCAAACAGACAAGCCTTACCCTCTAGTCCATCTGCAAGGTCACTAATGAAGATGTTGAAGAGGACTGGCCCCAGGACTGATCCCTGAGGTACCCCACTTGTGACTTGCATCTCTTCTGACTGTATACCATTTACCACCACTCTCTGTTTTCTGCCCGTCAACCAGTTTGCCACCCAGTTGACCAACTTCTGACCCACCCTGAGCCTACCCAGCTTATTTATCAATCTTCTATGTGGAACAGTGTCAAAGCTTTGCTGAAGTCAAGGTAGGCGACATCAGCTACTCCCCCTTGGTCCACCACTCTGGTTACCCAGTCAAAGAAATCTATGAGATTAGTTTGACAGGACCTTCCTTTTGTAAACCCATGCTGTCTTGGATCCTGTGCTCCTATGGATTCCAGGTGTTGCACTATCCTTTCCTTAAGGAGTGCCTCCATAATCTTGCCCACTACTGAGGTAAGACTGACTGGTCTGTAGTTCCCCGCCTCCTCCCTGCTACCACTCTTGTGGAGCGGGATCACATGAGCCCTTCTCCAGTCTTCTGGGACCTCTCCTGTGCTCAGAGACTCACTAAACAATTCTGCTAATGGCTCTGCTAGTTCCTCCTTTAGCTCCTTAAGTACCCTGGGATGTATGCCATCAGGTCCCATTGCCTTATCCACCCTGAGCTTAGAAGCTCTTGTAGGACCTTTCTTTGTGAGGGAGTAGCTCACCTCCCTCCTGTGTCCATGATGCTGAGCTGTGGGCCCTGCCCTACCTTCTCTTCAGTAAATACTGAGCAAAGTATCTATTTAGGATAGATGCCTTTACAGGGTCCTCCTCCTCACATGCTCCCTTTTCTCCATTAACTTAGCAATACCCCTCTGGACTTTCTCCTTTCACTAATGTATCTATAGAAAGTCTTGTCACCTTCTTTTACTGTTGTGCTAGTGTTTCCTCAGTTTGGGACTTTGCCTGCCTTACTGCCTTCCTGCTTCCCTTAGGGCAGTTTGGTATGCCTCCTATCTTCATCCCGCTGTGTTCCTTTATATTTCCTGAAGGCCAGCCTTTTGGCTCTGACCTTTTCTGCTACTGTATTTGAGAACCAAAGTGGTATCCTTCTTCTTTTGCACTTCCTTTTCTGTCTAACACAATGGGATGTTGCTTCAAGTATTGCATCCTTAATGCTTGCCCACTCTGCCTGTGCCCCCTCACCTGTGTTTCTTTTTGCCAGGGCTAGCTTAACTCTGTTGGCCATCTTATCGAAGTCAGCTCCTCTGAAGTCCCATATGTTTGCCTTGGAATGGGATGATTTAGATGTAGTAGCCAAATTGAACCATACCATGTGATGGTCACTGGCCCCAGGTGACCTTCTACCTGAGATCTGTGATCCCTTCTTTGTTAGTCAGTACTAGATCTAGGATAGCCCTGTCTCTTGTGGGTTGCTGTACCAGTTGTTTGAGGCCCTCCCTGCAGGAATCCACTATGAGTCTAGTTCTGGCAGATGTTCCTGCTGGTATTGACCAATCTGTATCTGGCATGTTGAAGTCTCCCATTATCAGAACCTCCCTTTAGCTGTCAGTTTTGTATATCTTCTAACAGTAATGTGTCTATGTCCTCCTCTGGTCTGGGGGCCTGTAGACAACCCCAGTTCTTATGGCTCCCATTTCCTGTTCTCAGGGTGACCCACAGTTATTCTGGCTCCTTATGTGTATTCTGAATTTCTGTAGCTTTGATATTTTCATTAACATACAGGGCCACTCTCCCCTTTTTGCACCTTAGTCTCTTCTGAACAATACATAGCCAGGTACTGAAGTCTCCCTATGTGGTTACTGGTAAACCATGTCTCACTAATTGCTACTATGTCCAGTTTAGCCTCTGACATTATTGCCTGCAGGTCTGGGATCTTATTTCCCAGGCTATGAGCATTGTGTACATGATTTTCCATTGGCCAGATTTTGGTGTGTTAGTTGTTGGGTGAAGTTTGGCATTACCCCTGTGCGTCGTATGGGGAGACAAACCTTTTTTCTTACCTGGTGATGCAAATGAACAGCAAACACGCTGAATTCCTGTTTGACCACTAGCTGAGGGGGGAGGGGTGTTCTTCCCATTCTACGTATGGGGTGCTGCACCCCTCTCCTAATATACAGAAGCAAAAATAACGTCAGCTTATAATTATATTTTAAAGTTTTCATCCCCTTCCACCCTCCCATCCCTTCCCACCCAACCACCAGAGTATAACCAAAATTAAACAGGGTATAATCTATAATAGGTAACTTAATATGCACCTAATCTCCCAAAATTATACAAGGGAGGTAAAATAACCTTATATCAACCGATAAAATAAATTCTGACCAGCATTTATACAGTTAATAATGTATACACTGGTTCCCAAATACACTTATATTTTGATGGTTTATTAGATAAACTATCAAATGATGCTCAGCTTGCAAGGCTAACAAATTCTCTTTGAACCATTCCAGGAAGTGAGGGATATCTTGGTCTAGCCAGTGCCGAAGGATAACCTTCTTGGCACATAGTGATATTAGAGCCATGCAAGCTCTCTGATTGCCTATCAGCGAGTTTGCATAATCACCCACCATATAAATTTCAGGGAGGAAGGCATCAGAGATCCCTAACAGAGGGTTTAAACGGGACCGAACAGAATCCGAAAAAGGGACCACTTTTTGTCAGGTCCACAAAATGTGATAAAGGAAGCCAGGCTCTTGGCCACATCTGGAACAAAGATTGCTATGGAGCCGGCCCATCCTGTGCAGTTTAATAGGAGTATAGTAAAGGTTGTGAAGAATTTGAAACTGCATCAGGTGATATCGGTTCCATTTTATTAACTTATACAGCTGGTTCCAGATAGTGGACCATTCCCTGGAAGGGGTAGTGGGCAGGAGAGTGTGGTCCCAGTCATAAACCCGAGGACCGTCATTAACCACTAAATTTTGCAGTGATCTATAATAGTACAAAATGAGGTGAGAAAGGGGAGCCGAGGAAAAAAGTGTAAAAATCACCTTACCCAATGGACTGAGCCATGGTCCTGAACCCAAAAATTCCATAAGCATATGAGATAATTGAAGTACTTGAAGTGAGGTAGTGGGGTTGTTATAATGAACATGCTTCTTGAAAAGAGAGTAACTTATGGTTATATGTAAGATCTACAAATTGGTCTATTCCAATATTAGGCCAGAACCATTTAGAAATCATCTGTCCTGCAATTCGCCAGTTGGGATTTTCAATCAAGGGTTGAGAAATGTCCCTAATATTGTTAATTTTAAGTAAGGAGCAAAGCTGTATGTGGATTTGAAGGGATGAGCCAAGGGGTGTATCTTTTAATAAATGAGGCAATTAGGGGTGTGGCTTAGCCTTTGACTGTGATGGCAGCTTAGTTGCTCTGCTCCCTGACTGTGGGACGGAATCCTTCAGCATCCGACATAAGGGGGGCTTCGAACATCACCTATCTCTGTAGGAATAAGATGAGGGACTTACCTACTGCATTTCAGAGTCCTTATTGTCTTTGTTCAAGGGAGAGTCAGCTTAAATTTTGGATCCTTCTCAGCTCTGTGGCCTGCAAGATGGCCTCCTCGGCCCCATCATCAGCAGAATCTACAAAGATGGAGCAAATGTTTAATCAGGTGCTTGCTCAGATGGCACAAATGACAATAGCCCTGAATACTAATAACCAAGCGCTGCAAGCTATAGAAACCCGACTGTTCCATATAGATCGCCATCTCAAGACCAATGATGCTGCCATACAGGACCTTTCTGCAACTACCAGAGAACAGACCCGTCTCATCCACATGTTCCAAGATAAAGTGGATGATTTGGAGAACCACAGCCGCCTTAATAACTTATGGTTTCTTGGCTTCCTGAAGGGGGCTGAACAGCGAGATGCCACTGCTTTTCTCCAAGAGGTGCTGCCCAAAATCCTTGGCCTGGCTCCTGCTCCCATCCTGCTCATCAAGCGGGCCCACCGCATGCTGGCCCCGGTACCTAAATCAGAGGAGCGCCCATATCCTATCCTGGCCCGCTTCCTCGATTTCAGACAAAAGGAACTGGTTTCTACTTTGACCAGGGAGAAGGGCTCAATCGCTTAGAATGGGCACAGGATTCAAATTTATCAAGACTATTCATGGGGCCAGTCCAGTGGCACTGAGGGTTAAGGCGTTAGATGCCTCACCTTGCACCACGCCGATGACCCGGGTTTGAGAATGAGCCGGGAAGTCAGGGTCCAGCAGGGCAGGTAGGATGAAGCATCCCTGTGAGACAGCTCCTTCCGAGAGAGAGAGTAGGGATTGTGTTGCTTTAGTGACCCCTGGCGATGGCCAGGGTTGCCAGGAAGTATGCGACGTGGCTGGATGGCAAAAGGGCAGAGCTCGGAGGATGCTGGTCACTATTGTATGACTGAGCTCCACGGGGGAAGAAAACCAGAAAAAGCCTCCCACACCATCTGCAAGATGACGGTGGCCCCAGTGGATTAGGCCCACATCCCAAACGCCGGCACAGACGCACTCAGGATCTTTCTCCAAGGGCTGCCCCGACAAAAGCAGGAAGGCACCTCACACTGAGGAGCCAACCACTGAGGGAGGGTGGAATCAGTCCTGGAGATGGTACCGGGGGGTTGGGCCTGCCTGTGGTCGTTCAGGGAGGAGGAGATCAGGAGAGTTGCGGGGGTTCAGGCTGGAAGTAGGGCGGACTCTGAGCAGGCACTCCTGAAGGATGCCTGGGGGTGTTGGTGAATAAAAACAAAGTTAAAAAAAAAAGACTATTCACGTGAGCTTTCAGAGCACTGGAAAGCCAATTCTGACTGTCATCACATCCTCCATGCTCACCAAGTTCCCTTTTTGTTGCGCAACCCAGCAAAGATGCGAGTAACCGTGAATGGGACTGCCACTCTTTTTTCACCACAGAGTGCTTAATGGACTACCTGCGGCATGAATTCCTCAGAGACTTCCAAAATCCTGATTTTTTCAATACATCTAGGAATACCCCTGAGATGGTTCATGGCATGGAAGTCTCACCGGGGTCACCTGTGCAACTGCCGGGACTGCAAGTCCACCAGTTCGATGCCTCTCTCCCTCCCTGAACCAGGGAGCACCAGACCCCACACCGACATGAGTGGTGACAAACACCTGGCTGATACACAGGTAACAGGTGGGAGAGCCCACAGTCCAGACCACAGATGTCTTGACCCAATTTTACTCGCTTAAACAAGTTTACCCTCCTCATCTTGGATGACACCACACCGGAGGAAGGCGACAGTGGAGATTGAGCGGAAATCCTGAGCTGCAGTAGTTGCGGCAGATGTCCCTCCAGCCCCGGGCCCAATGCAGCTCCCAGACTCACCCATTCCTTCCCCAAAGCAGATGCAAGATCGAGAGGCCTCAAACGGAGCTCTCCTCGTACAGGAGACCAACGCACCACCGTGAGGAGACAGATAAGTGACTGTTTCGGACTTCCTCCTAATTTCTAAGGGTTCAGTGGGGGTTTTCAGGTGCCATGTTGTAGCCTGCCCCCCGACTCTAATTCCACCTGTTTGACTCATGTGGGCTACCTCTTTCATACCCGGCACAAGCTAAATGTCCTTCTGTTCAGTGGACTGCCCTGAAGGGCTCAAAGGGATTCAGTACTATTCAGCCTCCTTTGCAGCATACTAACAAGTTCTGGACCTGCCGCTTTCTCTTTCCAGGGGCCCACAGACTGCCAGGTTGCGCACATCTGAGAGGCTAAAAGGCATTCTGATTAGATTACAGTAGCGACCTTGCATGCATCGCCATGCTGCCTCTTATCAAGCTTTTCTCTTGGGCAGCGCTGGCCATAATATTGTGCTTTTCCCCTTCCCTACTGAACAGACTTGAGCTCCTTGAAAGTTTAACTTGTGCTGCCTTGTTCTTTTTCTTTTTTGTATAACTTATGCTTTTTCCTTACAGGGGCCACTACACCCACTCTCCTCCATGTGCTACTGCTTCACCTCCACGGGGAGAGCATCTACTGCTCTCTCCATATGTAAGCCCTGAACCTCTCTTAGTGGCCTGGGGCCAGGAACCAAGGAGCAAGATATGCTCCCCCGCATGTGGCTCCGAGAACTCCCTGCAGTTTCTTCATTTCAATCTGCTGAGCTGGGACCTGTCTACCACTGCATGGCAGCAAGGTAGGGACCCTATTCCGAAGGCCCTGGCTGTACCCCTGGACACAAGAGACCCAGCACAGTTTCTCTATATTCCTATCATGTTGCCTGTAGTTTTGGCACTGTCTCCACAGGAGGGTGAGACGGACAGGCTGACAGCAGCTTACACTTATTAACGTCTGGCCAGATCTGGTATGTCACTTTCTCTTCCCACCCACCCCATGAGAAGAAGATGGATGGCCTTGCTGGACAGACTGCCGGTCTTACTGTCTTCCTCCACACAATGGATGTTCTAAGATGTTAGTTTTATCTGTAAATAGTTGGATGTTACTCTGGATGTTTAGTCCGAGCAGTTACAGTTTGCTTGTTTATAACCGGTACAGTTCTGGGTTTCTAATGCTTATGTATCTGTAAGGTATGTCTGTCTTACTGTGCAAGAGTTTAATGGGAGCTTGTGGGAATGGGCAGCTCCACCCTCAGTCTCACCTCACTCTGTTGCTATGACTGTTTCCTGCACTTTTACGACTCCTCCAGATCATGAGTGATCTCCACGCTTATACCTGGAATGTACGGGGCTTAAATACCCCGGTAAAACATAAACAGGTGTAATCCCATCTCAAGAAGCTGAGGACCACGCTGGCCTTCCTACAAGAAACTAAATTAAACAAACAAGACCATGCCAAATTGGTCAGAGATTGGGTGGTACAAGTATTCTCAGCCTTCCTCCCTCTAGGAAATGAGGGGTAGCTATATCACTTCACAAATCCCTCCTATGCTCCCTTTCTCAAATGCGAGCAGATCCTCAAGGCAGATGGGTCCTAACCCTGGTAAACACACCAGATGGCCCTCTACTATTAGGCTGTATATATGCCCCGAATGAAGACGCCCCTGCTTTCTTCCATAAGGTGGCCCAAGAACTTTGCTCTTTAGCTCCCATCTCCATACCAACCATCCTGGGAGGGGACTTCAATCTTGCTCTGGTACCTCAAATGGACCGCAGTGCCTCATCAGCTGTGCAACACCCCAAAGCTTGCCTAGCCCCTCCATCTGCTAATGGCTGAGCTGGACCTGACCAACATCTGGAGAACCTTTCATCCTAGGGAAGGGGACTTCTCCTATACATTGCTAGTGCATGGGTCACACAGTCACGTGGACCTATGGCTAGTGTCGCCAGGATCTGCCAGGAGGCGGTGGACTCAGTGATAATTCCCAAGGTTACTTTGGACCATGCTCCAGTTCATCTGCATATCTTATGGGCCACTCTCTCCGAGATCCACTTCTTGAAGCTAGACCTCTCCTCCTTAAGAACCATGACTTTGTGAAATGGGTATCGCCTGATGCAGACCTCTTCTTGGCAGAAAACTCTCCTCAGGACACCACCCCAGGTATCAGGTAGGAGGCACTGAAGGTCACTTTATGTGGAGCAATAAAGAGTATGATTTAGGTGCTGGAAGCAATTGGAACACCATTTAAACTCCTTAGAAACATGCCTGAAGGCCCTAGAGTCCCAAGTCAAACAGTTATCCAACTCACAGCTGAACCCGGATTATGTAATGTAATGTTTCAGATCTGAATGGAGATCAATGATCTCCTATCTCAAAGCAGAGATTGCCATACTGAGACTGCATCACCAATATTGGGAGAGAGGAAAGCCGTCAAGCTGCTAGCATACCACTTACGCAAGCAGCAGGCTGATCGCCACATCTCTGGGCTGAGGGATCAATCAGGTGCTATCAGAATGGACGCTTGGTTGATTAACTCCACCATGAAACAGTTCTATTCAGACCTGTATACCTCTACCAGAGGACAGAGTGCTGGTTCAGTGGAGTCTTTCCTCTCCTCTCTCCAACTCCCTACCCTTCAGCCTCTCCAAGCTGAGGGTCTGGATAGGCCCATCTCGCCATTTGAGGTGGAGGATGCCATCAGAGCTCTAAATTCTGGCAAGGCCCCAGGGGGCGATGGCTTTCCCATAGAGTTTTGGCACATTCTTACCCCCCCTCCCCCCGTATTGCCCCTCTTCTTTCCTCAGTATATAATGAGACCCTGGACAAAGGCCTTTTTCCCTCATCCCTGCGAGAGGTGATAATTACAGTCTTTCCCAAGAAGGGTAAAGATCCCACATTCCCAGCAAGCTACCAGCCCATATCACTTATCAGTACAGATAGCAAGATTTTTGCCTAGATCCTGGCTTCTAGATTAAACCCTCTCCTTCCCTATCTCATGCATCCCTCACAAATAGGGTTTGTTTTGGGGCGATTTAGTCAAGACCATATCAGGTCTCTGATCAACATCATCTATTACTCCCAGGCCTCCCCACACCTGCAGGAGCTGTGGCCATAGATTTTGAGAAGGCCTTCATTTCCTGGAATAGGATTACTTAGGACAGGTGCTGTTATGTTTTGTTTTGGAACCTGATTTCGGGTTGATATGTGCCTCTACCAACAGCCTATGGCCTGTATTCATACCAACACGGAGACCTCTGACCACCTTCAACTAGGCAGAGGCACCTGAGAAGGCTGCCCTTATCCCCACTTCTTTCATCCTAGCAGCAGAGCCACTGGCAGTGGCTATTAGGCAACACCCTATCATTCGAGGAATTTCAATAGGTCCACACACCTACACTACTTTCATGTACGCAGATGACCTGCTGGTCCCAGTGGAGGACATGAGGGCATCCCTTCCGGTGCTCCTCTCTCTTTTGGCAGACTTTGTGGCACTATCGGGCCTTAGGATGAATAAGTCCAAACCAGAAGTCTCCCTTTCAACCCCAAGTGCACCCAGAATATGGTAGTACCCTTAGGGCTTAAATGGACCACCAGTTCACTGGTTTATCTTGGCATCCATATTTCCCCAAACCTCACCAAAATTTGGGATCTTAACATGTCCTCGCTAGTGGCCAATCTTAACACTGAGCTGGACAGGTGGAAAATGCTTCATCCCACTTTAGCTGGCAAGATCTCGGCTCTCAAGATGATCTCTGCACCCAAGCTCATGTATCCTCTTCCCAAATCCCTCGGGCTTCCCTAAAATGGTTTCGCTACTATCGACTCAGCCATTAGTAACTTACTCTGGGAAAACAAAAGCCCCGCACAGCAGAAAAAATTGCTCTCCCACTGGAAACCTAGGAGGATGGGGTCTGCCGTGGCTCAAGGGATACGCATGGGCCTACTCTTCCACTGAAACTCTGGAATGGTTCTCAGCAGTGTCCCCAGAATCACCACAGTGGCTATCCATGGAAAAGTCACTTGTTCAGGTGCACATCCTCCTTCTTTTGCTGTACAACTCTTTGCCCAAAGCCTTGCGGACCCACCCTACGATTGCCCCTGCGGTCCAAATTTGGGGCAAAGTACATGCCAGAATCAAGTCCAACCCTAGGTCCTTCTTTCATACTCCCATTTTTAAGAATGCCCATATTCTGATTGACAAAAAGCCCTTTCTCTGGCCTCAATGGGAGCATAAAAATATCACAATACTGGTGGATGTAATGGAGGAAGCCGGGCGTTGGATGCAATGTTTCCAGAATCTTGCTAAAGATAAAGGGCTAGGAAAGGAAGACTTCTGGAGATATCTACAGCTGAGCAGGTCCCTATCAGAATAACTCAGAGCTCATCCTCCTAGCCTAACCAGCTTTCATAAGTTGGAGATCTTGCTTCAGCTCTCCAAAGGCCAAGCAAGTAGGATTTACACTGATATCCGGGAAAGCATCCCATCACAATCTGAAGAGTCAAAACAGAAATGGGAAAAAGCCCTGAGCCTGTGGCTGGATGAGACCAGCTGGAAATTATGCTGGAAGTTTGCCCTCATAAGCTACCTAGACGTGTGAAGTAAATTCATTCAAAACAAAATGTTGCACCATTGGTACAGAACACCAGATGTTCTACATAAAGCCAAACTCACAGACAATAACCTTTGCTGGAGGTGTAACTCTCAAGTGGGGGACCTGTACCATATCCTGTGGCAGTGCTCTCTGCTGTCCCCATTCTGACAAAAAGTGGACCAATTAGCCACCCACACCCTAGGCTGCTCTATTCAGTTAGACCCACTTGTTTGGATTCTGGGCCTTCCACCTCCAGGCACTCGGCTAAAGGGCCAGCAACTCCGCTGGTTAGCTCTCCTTAACATCTCAGCAAAATGGCTTATCCTGTGCCGCTGGAGGTCCATGGAAATCCCCTCTATCCCGGAGCTGCATCATACACTTACACAGCTGGCCTTATCGGACTGCATGTCTCATCATTATAACTAACAAATTAGATGTATATTGTGCCTGCTGGGCCCCCTTTCTTACCTGTTTGAAACCACGGATAGGTATCGGATGAGACCAGTGTAGTCACTGTCTGTCATCTCCTTAACTAACTCCCCAAGTTCTTCCTTTGCAATGGATCATGATACCTATGCTAGTAGATGCTAATCTTCTAATATTGGTACTGTACCAGACACCCAGTTACACCCGGTTTCCCCCTTTCCCCCGTTCTTACTGTTATTGATGTTTACTGTATGCAGCTGAGAGCTTGCTCCCCCCCTTCTTCTTTAGGCAGTGAGCAAGGACCTCTATGGTAATCAGTTATTGTCTCCTTTCAGCTGACACTGGCTTTGTCTTGAGGAGCTTCCCCTCCCTGGCAGCAGCCTTGTAGCTCTGCTGTTTTATTGTATATGTGGACTGCTTCCTTTACCATGGAGTTATGGCCATATGTGCACTATGACTCTCTCTCTGCTGCTGTTTTCTGTATGACTGTCGTCTAATTTTTTGCATGTGTATATGTGTTTTGTGAAACATTTAATAAAAGTTGCCAATTTAAAAATGAAAAATAAACATGGCAATTTACCTCTAGGCAAAAAATAAAAAAAAAAGAGTACAGATATCTATCCCACTATAGCTTCAAAGGGATTGTTCTATTTCAGCCCATTGTGGAATGTATACTGAACTGGAATTAGACCCTGGTGAGCTATACCAACAATAACTTCTACTAAGGTATAGATTGAGGTAATATAGATAAAAGTTAGGGATTTGAAGACCGTCATTCTGTTTGACTCTCATGAGATTTGAGAGTGCTCATCAGACAGCTTTACCTTGCCAAATAAAATGAGGAATAATTCTGTGAACTTGGTTAACCGAGATTGGGGAAGAACCGAGTTAAATATTTGGAAAGGGTATAGCAATCAGTGTAAGATATTAATTTTAACTGTACTCAGTCTGCCCCAAAGGGTGAAAGGAGCATAGATTAATTTGGGATACAAGGAATCTAAATTGAATTGTTTGAATCCAGCAGGAGAGGTTCTAAGAATAATGCCTAAATATTTCAGCTTGTCCTTTCTCCATACAAGGCCTAAGTGCTCCACCTCCATTCTGGATATTTTAGTGTTAAGGGACATCATTTCAGTTTTAGAGAGGTTTAATTTATAGTTAGAAACAGCACCAAATTTAGAGATAATTTGTAAAGCTGCAGGTAAGGAATCTGCAAGACAAGATACATGCAGTAACAGATCATCCGTCAGATATGCGAGAGTTTATAGTCAATACCATCGACTGGGATGCCAGTAATGAGGGGGAAGAATTAAGTTTATGAATCAGGGGCTCTAGAAAAGATTAAATAAAAAGGAGAACGGGACAGCCCTGTCTCAGACCTTGGTGAAGTGGAAAGGGCTGGAAAGCACTCCATTACATAGCACCTAGCTGATGGGGAAGTATAAAGTATTTTAATCCATTGCATAAATGTGTGTGTGATGCCATATAATGGTAAAAGTGCAAACAAGTAGTCCTATGAAACCCTATCAAAAGCTTTCTCAGAGTCCAGTGACACAGCTCATGCAGAAGAGGGAGGCCCCTGGACCGAGAAAAGATATGACAGTTTCCTAAGATGGTCAGCTGAAAGTCAACCTCTTACAAGGCCTACCTGTTCCTTGCTAATTAACAAGTCTCAGATGGACCCCAACCTGTTAGCTAAGACTTTAGAGAGTACTTTGAGATCTACATTTATAGCAATATTGGTCTGTAGTTAGGAATCAATACTGCATCTCTGCCCGGTTCGAGAAGAACTACTATGGATGCTGCGGTGAAAAAGAAGTCAGATAAACCCTTCTCAAAAGCATTATTATATGTCTTAAGAAGGATAGGGGCTATCTGATCTTTGAGGACTTTATAAAAGTTCATGATGAAACCATTTGGGCCTGGAGTCTTATCTACAGCTAAAGCATCTGTAGCTTTAAAAACTTCTCACAAGGTTAGGGGGGCATTTAAAATAGCTTGCTGATGATCATTCAGTTTAGGAAGTGTAAGGTCTTGAAAAAAAAATTGAAAAGAGACTGATTAAATAAAGAGGGAGGGGCATATAATTGTTGGTAATATGCTTTAAAGGCTTCTACAATGTCCCGAGGTGACGTGAATAAGTGGCCAGAATCATCATTTATCAGAGGGACAATCTGATCCATTGCCTGTGAATGAAGTTGAAGGGCTAGCAATTTTCCAGCCTTCTGCCCTGATCAAAATATTTTACCTAAGACCATAGAATCATGTGTTTGGCTCTTTCCCCAGTTGGGTATTGTACTGGAACCTGAGTTGCTCCAGCTATTTCATATCTGACTTGGGGAGACGAAATTGATATCGCCTTCAGAAATCTGACTTGTTAAGCAGGGTAGCAAGTGAAGCCATGGTTTGTTTTACACCAAGCTGCTAAGTGAATCAGTTCACCTCCTAGTGCATATTTCAGAGCCCCCCATAAACTATCGAGTTTAGGCATAGTAGGGGAGTTAAATAAGAGAATATTTGAAACAAAAGCCTGAAGATGTTCTACTAAATCCTTAGATTTGAGCAATTGATTGTTCAAAATCCAGATTTTATCTCTAATCAAGATAGGAGATAAAGTTAGCTGAAGCAAAACAGGATAGTGGTCTGAGACTACCTTAGCCAAGTGTTGGCATATCGTTATTCCAGGAAGATAGCTAACCCCCATCAAAAAGTAATCTATCCTGGAGAAAGAATTATGAGGGAGGGAATGAAAGGGTATTCTCAACTAGATGGGTTTAGAGCCTCCAGAAGTCTATCAACCCTGTTGATCGTATAAATTCCCAAAGGGCAAGTTGTCCAGAAGAGGGGGCCAGACGGAACAAATTTGTCCTGTCTAATGTATTACATTGAACCACGTTCCAGTCCCCTCCTAAAATTATAGGAAAGTTTAGCCAAGGAGCTAGGATATACATAAGGGTGGTAAAAAAACTAGGGTCATCCATGTTAGTGCCGTAAATGGCTCCAAGTATCACTTCCAAATGGCCTAAAAGAGCCCTTATGAGTATAAAGCTACCCTGCAGTTCCGTAACTTCCTGGAGGAGATGGAAAGGGATCCTCCTGGCTATCAGGATAGCTACCCCTCTCCTGTGTGAATCCAAACCTGAACCAAATACCTGTCCTACCCAGGACCTCCTAAGCAGGAGGACCTGGGAGGAAGGCAAACGAGTTTCTTGAATAAAGGCAATATCTATGCATAATTTATGTAAATGAAACAGAATCTTAGATCGCTTATGAGGGGGATTGCACACCCTTAACATTCCATGTACAAAAATTATAGCTTATCATTTTGCTTTGTACAGGTTAAAACAACACTGGAAAGAAGATTTAGGTACAGCAAAAGATTCAGACAGAAAAAAAAAACAACTCACATTAACAATAGCAAAACTCCAACTTCAGTAGTGCCACCCCTCAGAAAGTTCTGATTAAAACTTACCAAACATTGATATATAGTGACCCTCCCAAAATCACCAGTATGAAAAACTATCAAATTAGAAGCAAAAACAAAACCAATTACCCACAAGATTCATTCAACACCCACTAACCACCCCGCATCCACAAACTTGCTGGTGCGCAAGGCTCATACCATGCATAGCCCTCCTCCCTCCCAACATCCCCTTCCACTCACCAACCAACACTAGCAACAAGAACCATTATGATAATCCCTGGCACACTTATATAAAGAATCAACATACACTGTCCTTATATGTAAAGTGTGCACATGTCCAATTATATTTAGTAACTTCTGTATTTACTCTGTATTAAACCATCCTACCCCTCCCCCTTTTTTCCAATATTGTTTCCCACTCAGAAGTGGAAGTGAAAAATATCTAGCAATTATTTGACCAAAAGAGGAGAGACCACCCAACATCTAAGAGAGAGCATCCTACAGTAGTTTTAGCCAACTATGACCTTGAGAAGATGCCTGAGACTACACTCCTCTGAATCAAGGTTGCTGCACCTTGAATGCTAAATTAACCTCCTGCAGTAGAGATCCGGAAGCTAGACTTAGTTCTAGGATTTGTTAACAGGCAGCCATATAGGCGCTCCAATAACAAAACAGGCACCCAAAAAATAAAAACAAACAAAAACAGAAAGTCATGAGGAGTGTGTTAAAGGTATCAATAACACCCATGTTTGCACAGAAAATTGACAAGGGAATTCCAGGGGGGATTAACTTGTAGATGTAAAATTTCACTGGAAATACCACTGACTAACATCTGCTCCAGTAGAGACAGGTAGAGGCCTCATCCTGCTCCTGAAGAAAAAGCAGATCAAGGGTACTTAAATAAATCACACAAGAGCTTTTTAAGATCCTGGACCGCAGTGTCCACTGTTTCGTATGTAACCACCCTACAAATGGGGGTTCCTGAAAAGTCTTCCTTGAGCTTACCTAAATGCTCACTGCCAGGCTGGTGTCCTGCATTTTAGCAGTTTAAATGTGATTGCCAGAGAGTGCCTGTATAGCCCTCTGTGTACTGTCTCTTTAAGAGCTGCCTGGATTGCAGTCATAAGTAATTTGAGAGGGAGTTCTGTTGAAAGATGTAACTATTTGCTGAAAATCATTTAGAGTGATAATGATATTGTAGTTTGTCTAACCTGCCTTCTTTGCAGCAAGGACTGTTTTGTTTATCTCCATCTTGGTCCCGGACTGCCAAATTGGACCAATCAGTACTGGTGGGACCTAAATGGAGCGGACTACAGGAGCTGTCTGGAGTCAAAATCTGTAAGAATTGTAGTTTTGGGCTTTTGGCGCCTTTTTTCACCTGAAGGGGAACCTTTGTTGTGCCTGGATAGGCAGATCAGCCAACCAAACCTTTGGATTCTGGGGAAAGTCCCAGGTTTGCTGGCAGTTGAGTCAGATCTAAGTTGGGAGCTGAAGAAGCAATAACTTGAGACAGTCAAGCAGCCATCTGAGTAGTTCCGTGGAAGAACTGTGGAAAGGCCTGAGTTGTGGCCTGCATGTCTGTCTGCTGCCCTGAGAGGGAGAGAAGAGAATTATATTGGACTAAATCCAAGTTGTGAGAATGAAGTAAGCCACTGATTTTTACCAGGCTCATACCTGAAGAAGACTGAAGATTTTGCTGAATGTGATCAACCTGTGAGGATTTCCAGCTGCTTTTGAACCTGGTTTGTGCAGAGACTTGCGATCATGACCGAGAGTGGTTTGCTGGTATAGTAGAATTTCCTTACATGTAAATGTGTTGTGTATTGAAAGTGGGTCTTGATTTGGTTCCCCACTGTGTGAACTGTGTTCTCCTTGCTGGTACCGTAGAATCCTTTACATGTAAATGTGCTGTGTACTGAAAGTGGGTAGTGATTTGGTTCCCCACTGTGTGAACTGTGTTCTGCTTGCTGGAAGCTTTATCCAGCCTAATCGGACAGAATCCATGTTCATCCCCATTCAGCCTGGGCCATGCCACGTTGGCCCTGCCAGACTACCCCACTGCATACAGAAAGCCACCAATGAGAGACCTGCTTGGGAATCAGCCCCCTGCTCCATGCTTGAACAGGAATGATGCTTCAGTGAATCGTGTGGGCCCTGCTTCTTCTGGCACTCCAGATCAACCACCTACTGTCTCGATTTTTGTCCCGCCTGTGTCCAGTCTTGGGTATCGTGAGTAAATATCACAGTAGCTCCCTGCAACAACAGCTTAATCTAAATGTGTCATCTGATTTCTTTCTTGTTTCTCTTTCTTTCCAAAAACTGAGCCTTCTGGCTCCGGATTACAAATAGCTTGAGTTGTGCATGTTGTTTTCTTCCATCACAGGGCCCCAACCAGCTGCAACACTCCTGGCTAGCCCACCACTCTCCATCTGGGTACCCAGAGTGTGTGAGTGTTTATGAACCCTGAAGTGCATGCATAACTGTTTGATTGATAGAGCCTTTAAGCAAACTAACCTGATTACGCCCTTCCCTTTTTCACATCCCTTAAATAAATCAGATCTAACTCTTTTTCGCATTTACCCTGACTGTGGTTCTAGTTTGTGCAAGAGTACTGTACTGCTGTTATTTGCTGTGTATAATCTTATTTTACAGGGGGTCCCCAGTGCGGGCAGAGGAAAGCCCTGGTGGTGCAAACAGTGTGGGTACTTGTGTGGTATATCAGGGGTATTGTGAAAGTAATTACCGTGTATTGTTCTGGCCACTAGTAAGGAAAGAGGGGGGTTACAGTGTCCTGGAGGGCTGTGCCCAGGTTAGCTTGACCACTACCAACCCTGACCACCAGGTGGAGGCACCCATTTCAGAACTCAGGCCCCTTAACCTGCTACTAGCCAAGCAGGCAAGGGTAGTAGCCCTTGGGATAGCACCACCTAGGGTTTACACATAGGAATACCATCTGTTGTTGATATGCACTTGCAACTGAGCAGGATACTGCATTCTGAACTTTATACCAGCAATGATTAATTTTGAAACTACTGGGTGGATGGAGGCCCATTTTTGCCTGGTCCCCGTTGGGAGAGCCTGTGTTATTCATAGTTTCTTGCCTTCCCACAGTACATCTTTCAAGTCTTTGTTTTTTTGTAATACAAACTGTTTGTCCAGAAAGTGTAGCAGCTTCAACATAAATGGACGAGGAGGTGTACAGTGGGCTCGCTCCACCACATATGTCAGGCTGTTTGAGAGGGCCTCACACCTCTTCTTGAGAAATTTCTGTGCTAACTGAATCTGGTTAGTCCTTTCTTCTCCTCTGGAAGGCTGAATATTATTAAGTTATTTTGTCTACTACAGCCTTTCAAATCTTCAAGGTTGGATTCTAATTTAATTATCTTTTGCCACATAGCAGAGGTCTCCATATCAGTGTGGTCTCTCAGGTTTCAGAGAGTAAGTTCTGGCTTTTACGTCTCCCATACGCCTGTGTTTCCAACGCTTGTGACTAAGCCTTGGACCGATTTAATCTGGTGAGTAAGCTCTTTGAATGGCAGTAGTGAGAGGTTCCAGGGCTTGCAAGAGATGGTCTTCCATTAATGGGGCAAGAGGTGCTGTTGTAGTGGAGGGACAGCTACAGCCTGAGCCTTGGGCCTTGTGGTGCTTAGACTACTTGTCGGGCATTTGCAGTGGAGTGTGCTTAGGGAGAGCTTGATGCATCTCCATCTCTGACATGGTTTTGGATTGTGCACTGTTCCTCAGTCGGGCTGGTTGCTGGGTGTCTTAGTAGTCGAAACAAACAGAGACAGGAAAATGTTGGTTGAAGTATTTAAAAGTTGAATTAAATTAGTGAGGGTTGGGAAATTGGGAGAGTAGCTGCTGCCTGATTCAGAGCATCACGTGACTCAGAGTAAGAATTTTTTCATGGAGAGGGTGGTGGACACATGGAACAGCCTTCCTGTGGAGGTCATGGGGTCAAAAAGAGTGAGGGAATTCAAGAATGCATGGGACACATAAGGAAATTCTGGTGGGGGGTAGGAGAAATAGGCTGTTGGTTTACTAGGATCTGCAGCTCATCCAATAGGTAGGGAAATGGGCAGACTGGGTGGGCCAAGCTGTCCTTATCTGCTGTCAAAGTCTATGTTTCTGTGTTTACTCCCTCATTAGTGACTATGAACATACATGTCCTGTGGGAGCTGTGAATATCATTATAAGGCTGGTGGCCGCTTATTTGTTTTTGACTTGCGCAACTGTAGACATATTCTGTCCTGCCAGATGGCGTAGGCCACCGATCTGCAGGTTTTAGACTGCCCGGTTCATTGGACTGTGGTACCAACTCTGACACCTGAAAGCCCCCAAAATGCACAGGAAAAAGGGCTCTGAACAGCTAAGCTTAGTAACCCGAGCTGCATGTAACAGTTAATGCCTTCATTAAATCGGAGAGCTTGGTCAAGCCTATGGGTTTCCTTGTATACAGTGTCCTCCTCCTTGACCTAGCCAACCCCTGCAACATTTTCTTCATAATGAAATTGTCAGTAGGGTCTGGGAAACAATAGCCTTAGAAATGATATACTGGCGACTGCAGGCGTGTTGCATGAGCACTTCCACAATTGCTCCAAGTGGAGTATGTAACTTTGAACTTGACTCTGGTATTTTGCAGTGTCACACTTACCTCGTGACCACAGAATTCTTGGAAAGCTGCATAGCTACCTACATATTTCCTCCATGTCGAGGGGCCACAGAGAGCTGTACCAGTTGCTGCAGACTTGATTCCCAGTTGCCAAACAGCTGCTGATATCTATGGGGGAGTGGGTCTGCTTCGGGCCAGCTGCCTGAACTGCTCGAGCTGTAAGCAAGACAGAGTGTCAGCAATCACATTTTGTTTGCCTGGCAAATGTCACGCTCTGAACATGATATTGTACCTGAGACAACACAGCACAAAAACATGCAGAACCTTTATGACCTTCTCAGACCTAGAAGTCTGTGAGTTCAGTATGTCAGCCACTGCCCTGTTGTCTGTGTGAAACAGGACTCATTTATTTTCAAGTCTGTGCCTCCACATCCTCACTGCCACCATGATGGGGAAAAGCTCAAGGAGTGTGATGTTCTTCATGTAACCCAATGTTACCCATGCCTAGGGCCACCTCCCTGTGAACTATGACCCCTGCCAAAAGGCTCCAAAACCAACCCACCCAGAGGCATCTGTGACCAGATCCAGTTCCTGCAGCTGACCCTCCGGCATCTGCCAGATGGTTACCCCACTGAAGTCCGGTATAAACAGCTCCCAAATCTTGAGATCCACTTTTATCCCCTGAGACAACCTGATATGATGGTAAGGCTTTGAGAACCCCGGCCGTAGCAGAGGCTATTCACCTCAAGAATGATCTCCCAGGGCGGACCACCCAGCATACAAAGTTTAAGTGCCCCAAAACAGACTGCAACTGCCTCAAGGTCACTTTCTTCACCTTCCCCATTTCCCCCAACAATTGGCTCAGGAGTGCTACCTTGTCACATGGTAAGCAATACGCCATAGCCTCTGAATCAATCTCTATGCCAAGATAGGAGAGGCAAGTGGTGGCACCTTCTGTTTTTTCTGGAGCTAATGGCACACCAAAATAGTCCATCAGTGCTTGGAACCCAGCATGTCCACACACATTTGTGATTCTCTTGGACCTGTAAACAGAAAATCGTCTAAATAGTGTATAATATGCCCATTCCCTGTGTGGGTTTTTGTCACCCATTTGAGAAAGGCAGTGAATGTTTCAAATGCCGCACAGCTCACTGAGCATCCCATGGGCATCGCCTTATCCACATACCATTGTCCTTTAAATCTGAAACCCAATAGGTCATGGTCACTTGGATGCAGTGGGAGGAGGCAAAAAGCTGACTTGCTCTCATTCTTCACCATGAGTGCCCCCCTGCCAAGTTCCTGTATCAGCTCCACCACTGCATTGAAGGACGCATATTGCACAGAGCGGTCCTTGGGAGCAATGAAGTCATTTGTCGAGTCACCCTCTGGATACGTCAGGTGATGAATCAACCTGTATTTGCCTTCGGGTTTCTTCAGGACTAAACCTAAAGGTGAAACCTGGAGATTATCTAGAGGGGGTTATTGAAGGGCCGGCTACCTGGCCTGCCTTGATTTCTTTGCAATCTTTGCTGGATTATGTCGGAAGTACTGTTGCAGATTTCAGATTGCGGGCCACTGTAGCCACTTATGGTCCTCTGTAAGGGATCCTGAAACCGATTAAAACCTTCGATAAAGTAGTGGGCTGCCTTCTTATCAGAGTAATGGGAGAGTCAGCTACCAATATGGTTCAGCCTGACTGGAGATCTAGCTAGACTTCCTAGACCCTTATTTTCCTTTTCTCCCCAGCTCAATTATTACCTACCTCTGCTTGCCTGACGTTTACAATCAAGACCGGTGGTCCTCCCTGAACTTCTAGAGATGTGGCTGTATTTACAAAATGAACAAAAACACTTCCCTTGTAGTTGTAACACGCCTTCTTAGCTGCCTTCTTCTGTTCTTTTTATAGTCTTCCCCAGTCTGCCTGGCAATAACATGCCCACTATCTGTGTAGGTGATCACATTGGGCCTCTCCTCATCATGTATTGTACCCATAGGTTATGTGTATTTGTTCCCATTTAAGATTGGGCTACCATGCCATCTTGAGATGAACTTGCTTTAGTATTTTAACCACACATATCCATCAAAGGACAGGTGGGCAAATTTGATGGTATCCATACTTATTGGAGAAATCTATTTATCCGGGTACCTCATCCCATATACCGACATAAATATATCAAAGGTAGCAGCCAAATTCTCAAATGTGAACAAGACCCTTGGCCTCTAGGCCTCTCTTTCTTCTCCTTCTTGTATGTTTGCTCTCCTCAGGAGCTACGTGATACAACAAGGAGAACATGTCAATGAATTCCCTTTCCAAATCTTAGCCGGACTGCATCTGATAAATGATCCCCAGCGATCATCCACCCGACATAGTCCCAATGATTCTGCCCTGTGACGTTCTCTGTCATGCCGCCTGCCTGCTACCATCAGAGGCTAGCTTGTTGTGGCTGTAGGAAGCAAACCCACAGGCCCCCGTCTGCACCCCAACCATCATATGGTTCACACCAGACTAGGAAATACGCGATCCTGGCAGCACTATTCTGGTCCATACCTGGACCATGGCCCTGTGTCATAATGTCCCCTTGTCAAGACGTGTCAGTTGCACGTCATACTGCAGTTGCTGCCACCGGAGTAAGCTGCGCAGTTGCTACCATAGAGGTTCCCACATCAAGTATGACTGAATGGGATGGCGCCATTCCCATGTTGTCAGGATCTGGACAGGTGTTGGGCCACTGGCAGGGATATCTCTTTTGATATGCCCAGCCCTTCTTTCGAAGTCACCCTTGAGCTGGGGGCCCACTCCCTATTCGACCTTGCTCCATGTCTGTCAGGATGATGCCCTGGATTGAGTGCCCTGTGGATGCCTGTGAGGTGCCTTCACCCCATGTATATGCAGATATTGCCTGCGCCCGTCCATCCTCTGGACCCATGTCCTTTGGGGAGGTGTTGGTTGAACCATGCCCCATTGCTCCCATGGGTTCATGGCAGCCCCCATGTCAGCTAATAGTCTACCCACATTCCTGTACATGTTCGGCCACATCTGTATCCCCTAACTCCAAATTGATCACCAAGGTAACATTGGCCAGTTTGGGATTACCGGGTTCGCCATAGAGCTGGTTAGTTAGTGTGCCCCACCAAACTCACCATATTAAAGGGTATAGGCATATTACTGTATCTCGGTGGGCCCCACTACTGCCCTGTCACCAACATCTGCTCATTTGGAAATGGCAATCCTTGTATGCCCCCTATTGGCTGCCCCACCTCCTGTTTTGGTTGCAGCCACGCCTAAGGGATTCATAATGCCTGTGATAATCTGCGTATCCCCATGCACCCCTTGTAGGGCACCTTGACTATGTGGATCATCATCCGGTTGTGGTTGTGCACCACGGGCACCTTGGGCCTCCCCATGACTTGGGCATGGCTGGTGGTGGGAATCTGCCGGACTGCCCCCCTCTCTCAGAAGCCTGCACTTCTGCCATTCTCTTGCAGCCAATTCCCTTGCCATCCTCCTTAAGTTCCACTGCCATCTCGTCTATTTTGAGGGAAGGCCCCCAGAAACTGTTGGCTTACTGTCCGAACCCTCACTAGACAATCTGTCCTCACTCCCCGACTCTGACCTCACTGTTTCCACTGGAGCATCACTCTCATGGTTCCCTTCATACTCACCAAATTGTATTCTTGCTACTGGAGCTGTGGCTGTCATGGGCTCATCCCCCATGTTACCCGGTGTGGCCAGCTGTTGCGCTTGATCCACTTTAGAAGATCTCTTGCCTCTAAGCTGGTTGGCTTCACTCTGCTGTTCACTGTCTTCTACTGCTGCCTGGGCCCTGCACTCTGGGGGCCCACCTTGCCCCTTTTGGAGTTTGCCATGCTCGCAAGCATAGATGAACTAATTGAAATGAAAGTTGCTATACAGGGGTGTGAGAGGGGTGCATCCACTGGGGAGCTCTGTTCCAAGGGGCAGGTCTGTGGCAGGCGAATTAGTAGGCAGGCTGCCAATGACTCACTTTTGTTTTTTGGGGCGGAGTTGGCAAAGTTTTCAAAGGACAGAGCTGACCCAATAGTGGCATGGCTCAGTCCTTTGAACAGCCCTGCATTACATTAACTCTTTGGTTGCGATTCACACTGCCGTAGCACTTGTAGTGACGATGACAGATACGAACGTGTTGAGCCTGTGTTTAAAGCAAAATGAATCCCTCCCACTCCCTCCCACTGCTTCTGTCCTCCCTCTTTTCCCATTCGAGCTCCCTGCCCTGCCAGCAAATCACACCCTCCCACTAATGCTATCCTGCCTGCTTTCTTGTTTGAGCCCCCACCAGCAAATCAATGCCTCCTGCTCCCTCTCACTGCTACTGTCCTCCCCACACCCTCTATTCTGTTCTAGCCCCCCCCACATACAGCAAATCCCTCCCTCTGCTGCTCACTGCTGTTTTCTTCTCAGCACCCTCTGTTTCCCAGCCTCCCAGACATTGGAGAGTTCACTCCCAGTGCCCAGAAATGTACACATTGTTTCCTTTAAACAAAAAAGAAAACTGTCCCCCAATGTCTTTATTTTTTAAAACCTGATAAAAATAATGATCCATTGTTGTCTCCCTGTCCCCCTCCCCATCCCAACCATCCCACTCGCACTACCTCCTTGCAGCCCCTTACTCATACTTACCTCCGGAGGTTGGGACAACGATCTTCTGTGGACTGGGACACGTCTGCACTCTTCAAAGCCGACCAGCAAAGTGAAGCTTTCAAGGAAAGCCGAATAATAGGAATCAATGGGGGGGTTCAACTTACGTTGATATCTCAGCCATTTTTAGGAATTTTGGCCCCAAATTTTTAACATGGGGTTCTTGGGACCCCACCTCCTGAACACTGTTGTTGTCATAATGTTACTTGGCCCTGAAAGGTGATTTTATGGTCGCTGTGTGGATTCCTCTTCGGGACTGATTAATGAAACAACAGTGCAACTGTTCAAGAGATGGGGTCCCAATAAGCCCATGTTACAAATTTGGTGGAAAAATCCAAAAAATGACTGTGTTATGAGCATGCATTGTGCAGTTTCTATGCACACTCCTAACTTTGCCAGTTTTTAATATTTTCACTCCAGATTTTCAACATTACCATTATTTTACACCTCTTTATGAACAGTTAAGCCGTCATTTTTCATATCCTACCTGAAACTGCCATCACAGAGGCAACAAGCCTTTGTGTGAAGCAAATAAACAAATCAAAATGAAAGAAAAGCCACTATGGTTCTCAAAAGAGGTGGCTGCAAAAGTCAGGAAGAAAAGATAGCATTCCAGAAGTATAAGGAAACACAGAAGGAGCAGGACAGACAGCTGTACCAGTTAAGGCAGTTGGAGGCAGGGAGGGAAGTCAGAAGAGCAAAGGCCCAAACTGAGGAAAAGATAGCCAACTTAGTTAAGAAGAGGGATAAAACCTTTTATAGGTACACCAGTGAGCATAGAAAGACAAAGGGAGGGATAGTGAGGCTGAATAGAATGAACGTTGGGTGGGCAGAGGGGGACAGTGAAAAAGCAGGGATACTGAATGAATATTTCTGCTCAGTATACACAAAAGAGGAGGGGGAAGTGCCTAATCCAATTAACAGAAGCACTCTTGATAGGGGAGCTGATCCCAGTCCTTTCACAGAAGAAAGGGTTCTGCAAGAACTCCTAAAACTGAAGGTGGACAAAGCAATGGGGCCTGATGGAATTCACCCCAGAATTCTAAAAGAATTAAGGGAGGAACTAGTGAAACCACTGGCTACTTTTTAATAAATCATGGGAAGATGGTGGTACCCGAGGACTGGAGGAAGGGATGTGATTCCCTTCACAAAAGTGGGACCAAGACAGAGGCAGGAAACTACAGACCTGTCAGTCTGACCTCTGTGGTAGGGAAAGTGATGGAGTCACTTCTGAAGGAAAGAATAGTTGAGTACCTAGAGGCCAGTGGGGCAGGACCCAAGGCAGCATGGGTTCACAGCGGGAAGGTCATGTCAGATGAATCTAATAGATTTCTTTGACTGGGTGACCAAAGTAGTAGACCAGGGAGGGGCTGTAGACATGGCCTACCTAGACTTTAGCAAGGCATTTGACACAGTCCCACACAAAAGATTAATAGTCAAATTAACCAGCCTGGGAGTGGGTCCCAGGGTGGTAGCCTGGGTAAAACATTGGCTGCACAACAGGACACAGAAGATAATTGTAAATGGAGTCCACTCTGAAGAAAGAGGGGTTACTAGTAGGGTACCGCAGGGTTCAGTATTGGGTCCAGTCCTTTTTAATGTCTTCATCAGTGACATTGCAGAGGGACTGGAAGGAAAAGTATGCCTTTTTGCAGATGACACAAAGATCTGCAACAGGGTTGATACACAAGAAGGCATGGAAAGGATGAGAAGGGACTTGGCAAGGTTGGAGGAATGGTCAGAAGTATGGCAGCTAGGATTCAATGCAAAGAAGTGCAAAATAATGCACCTGGGAAACAAGAACCCAGGGGAAGAATACACAATGGGAGGAGGTAGTAACAACAAAAAAAGGAAAGGGACCTGGGGGTAATCATATCAGATGACCTTAAGGTTAGAAAGCAATGTGAGAAGGCAGTAGGGAGGGCTGGGGGTATACTGGGATGCATAGGGAGAGGCATCAGCAGCAGAAAACAGAAGTTGTTATCCCTCTGTACAGACAGTTGGTGAGACCCCATCTGGAGTACTGCGTCCAGTTCTGGAAACCCGATCTCCGCAAGGACATAGACAGAATAGAGGCAGTCCAGAGGAAGGCAACTAAAATGGTGCAGGGTCTGCAAGAGAAGCCGTATGAGGAGAGACTAAAGGAGCTTAATATGTTTATCCTTGAGGAAAGAAGGGAGAGGGGGGACATGATAGAAACTTTTAAGTACCTCAGTGGAATCAACAAAGTCCAAGAGGGTAGCATCTTTCAGAAAAAGAGACGTGCAAGAACAAGGGGACACAATTTAAAGATAGAAGGGGACAGTTCAGGGGCAATGTGAGGAAGTATTATTTTACAGAGAGGGTAGTGGATGCATGGAACAGCCTTCCTGAGGAGGTTGTGGGGTCTAAAACTGTGGGAGAATTCAAGAATGCATGGGACAGACATAAGACAATTCTTGTGGGGGTCGGAAGAAATAGGTTGTTGGTTAACTAGGATCTGTGGCCTATCCTGTAGGTAGGAAATGGGCAGACTAGATGGGCCAAGCGGTCCTTATCTGCCATCAAAGTCTATGTTTCTATGTTTCTATGAAACATGTTTTCGCACCTGTGGCACACAATGGCATGGTAGCTCTGTGAAATCACCTTTTGGGATGAGTGAACAAAATGACAGTGGCACTTTTACTGAGGTGGGGTCATAAGAATGCTACACTGAAAATTTGGTGGAAAATATTACAAACCACAAAGTTATGAGCATGCCGTAAATTAACAAATGAAAGACATGCCTTTGGTACTTTTCAATATTTTGACCCCAAATTTTCATCTAGCCATTTCTTCACTGCACCTCATGAAAGTAACTGCTGCCATTTCCAGATCCTGGACAAAATATTTTTTTTGCATCGAAGGTGATTTCGTAACCACTGCATGAAAGTACCTTCGGACAGAGATGAAGTGTACTCTTCCTTTCTTCATGAGGTGGCATAATAAGATGGCTATGTTGAAAATGTGGTGAAAAATATTAAAATCAATAAAGTTATGAAACCAGTGTTGAAATTTGCCAAAACCCACTCTTAACCCTTCCCCCCCAAATGGCACCAGTGCACAAGACAAACTTTCGGCATTCACAAATGCTTGTTTTTACCTGCTCTACTTTGAGTGATTAACTCCAGAAGGCGAGCAGAAGGCTGTCTCTGCCTTTTTGGCAATCGCTTTTTCCCCTGTATTCCCCCGGTGGACACTTGCTTGGTCTCATTTGTAATGGCTGTCCCCATGCTCTGGTTGCCCTCAAGGTTGGCAACCTGGAGACCTGGTTGTAGCCTAGATACTGCAAGCATCCAATCAGGACCTCCAATGTCCTTAAGATGCTGTAAGGCATCTCGCCGAGCCTGGTCCTGACCCAACGTCCAAGTGGCAGGAGACACCTGGGGCGCCTGACTTCCCTGCACCTGACAAACCTGAGAAACTGACATATTATAGTGTAAAAGATTCTGGGGCGAAAGCTAAGCTAAGATATCAACCCCTAAAATTAAACAAAAGAAAGATGATTGCTAATTTTGAAAACTAGCATAATGCAATAACTACCTGCCCTCCAGCTCCATTGGGGAGCCCATTCTTCAGTGCAGCAGCATTCCCAATTATTCAACCATTAAATAATCCCAAGAGTTCCTCTTTTTTGTGTTGTTGTTGTTTTTTACTATCTGTCATCTCATTGAAGCCTAGCAGGTGGGAAACAACCTAGCAGAAAATCCAGCCTGCCAAAACCTGCCACTCACTACCTGCCTATGAGTAGAACAAAAAATAATTACATTCATCAAACCACCGAGGATGTGCACTGTATCCACAATTTTGCATGATGACCATTTACTGCACCCATGGAACCACTGCTTTATAGAAACATAGAAATTGTAGGCAGATAAGGACTGCTAGGCCCATCCAGTCTGCTCATAGGCCCTATATATGTATGCATCCACTCACCCTAAGTGGTCAATGGCTTTTGATCACTCCCTTCCCACTCTAAGGTTTCCCTGTGCTAGTACCAGGCATGTTAAAACATATCCACTGTGCTTGCCCCTACCACCTTTTGTGGCAGACTATTACAAGTGTTCACCACCCTCTCCATGTAGAAAAACTCCCTCACTTTACCTCTTAATCTCCCCTTCCAATTTCATATAATGCCCCCTTGTTCTGGCATCTTTTCTACATTGGAAAAGATTTCTCAACTGCACCTTGTTTATGCCTTGAGGTGCCTAAACGTTTCTGCCATGTTGTCTCTTTCTTTCCTCTCCTCCAGTGAGTACATACCGAGGTCTCTTAGTCTCACCTTATATGTTTTGTGGTGCAAACCATGCACCATCTTTTTCGCCCTTCTCTGGACAGCCTCCACCATGTTTATGTCCTTATGTATGTGTGGTCTCCAGTGCTGCACACAGTACTCCAGGTGATGCTTACTAATGATTTACACAATGGCATCACCACTTCCTGCCTCCTACTAGTAATACCTCTGCCTATGCACCCCAGCATGCCACTGGCCCTCCCTGCAGTATCTGCACACTGCTTTGATACCTTCAGGTCATCAGATATGATAACCCCTAGGTCCTCTACTCTTTGGTGATGGTCAGCACCTCTCCCCTATCCTGTAGGGCTTCCCAGAGTTCCCCTACCCAGGCACTACCTTGCACTTTTTGCATTGCACTTCAGTTGCCACACCTCTGACCAACCTTTAAGCTTCTCCAGGTCCTTCTTCATTATTTGCACCCTTCTGGAGTATCTACCCTGTTGCAGATCTTGGTGTCATCTGCAAATAGGTAGACCTTTCCTTCAACCTCTCTGCAATGTCACTAATGAAGACTTTGAACAGGACTAGTCCCAGTACTGATCCTTGTGGCACTCCACTGGTCACCTGTCTCTCCCAGATTGGATCCATTTACCACCACCCTCTGCCTTCTGTCTGTCAGACAGTTTGTAACCCACTGTATCACCTTATGCCCCATGCCCAAACTACTCATCTTGTTAACCAGCCTTCTGTGTGTGGGACTGTATCAAGGCTTTTGCTGAAATCCAGGTAGGCAATGTCTACGGCCCTTCTAATTCACTTCCTTAGTCACCCAATCAAAGAAATCTATCAGATTGGTTTGACAAGACCTTCCTGATGTGATTTCACACTGTCTCAGATCCTGAACAATGGACTCAGGTGTGTCACTATCCTTTCTTTCAGCAGCGTGTCCAGGATCTTCCCCACCACTGAGCTGAGGCTGACTGGCCTGTAGTTCCCCGCTTCCACCCTACTGCCACTTTTGCATAGTGGGACTACATGCACCCTCCTCTAATCCTCTGGAACCATGCCTGTGTTAACTGACTCTGTGAACAAGGTGGCCAGAGGTGCTGCTAGTTCCCTCTGCAGCTCGCTTAATATCCTTGTGAGTTCCTCCAGAACTCTCTCCATAGTGAATGGACTAGTGTCCATTTCTCCTCCCCCCCCCCGATTTCCTCTGCTCCGCAATTGTAGTCCTTGACCCTCTCTCTCCTCAGTGAATACTGAACAGTGTTTGTTCAGTATATCTGCCTTATCTAGATCCCCTCCTTACACTCTCCTCCTCCCTTTGAGTCTCACAGTCCCCCCGATTTTCTTCTATAGCAGAAGGATTTATGTGATAATAGCGATCGCTGATGGGCATTCACCATTAGGGCAGCGGCACATTGCAGAAAAATTATTTTGGTGATATACCCCCAGCACACAGCAAAACAGACGGGACTTGGGATTTATGTATTATGTAGAGTTACCTGCACCCAGACCTGAACCCAGCACCATTCCCACCCCAGCCCTGAACCTACCCACCATGCGCTGAAGAAGCTCGGCAGTCGCCGTGGTGCATCCTACCATCCTTCCATCCTCCCACCCCACGTGAATAGGCATGTGAGGACAGGATGTCGCTATTTTGTGCACCGCCCATCCAGTTGCCCACCTTCCCAGTCACGATGACAGACGCACGCGATTGAGTTGCCCTTTCGGGTAGGCACACAACGCTGCTCGAGAAGTCACTGAATACCATCGCTGATGTACCTATAGAAAGTCTTGTCCCTTTTTCACAGACCATGCTAAACCTGACTCTGTCTGTGCCTTGGCTTTCTAACAGCCTTCCTGCCTCTCTGAGACATTCAGGTACACCTCCCTGTCTCGTCCTCCGGGTCCCCTTATACTTCCTGAAACTTGCTCTTTTAGCCCTTACTTTGTCTCCCACCTCTTTAGAAACCATAGTGGTTTCTTTCTTCTTTCCCCTTGGCCACTATCCTATTGCATTGGTTAATTACCTCCAGAATGGCTCCTTTGTCTCCCTCACTGTTCCTCCACCCTCCATTACCTCTACCTTCTCCAGGGCTACTTTTAAACATCTACCCATTTATTGAAATCTGCCCTCCTGAAATCTAATACTTTTGCCCTTGTGTGGCTTAACTGAGTCCCTGTCTCCATGTCAAACCACACCATGTGGTGGTCACTGGATCCCAGCTGCCCTTCCACCTGGATTCTTTTGACTCTGTTCCCACTGGTCCATACCAGGTCTATAGTCGATTTGTCCCTGATTGGATCATGCACCAGCTATCTGAGTCTAGCTCCCTGTAGGGATTCCAGGATGGCCGCACTTCTGGCTGAAGCAGCTGCATGGGTGGTCCAATCCATGTCCAGCATATTAAAATCTCCCATCAACAGGATTTCGCCTTTAGCTGCCATGTCATGAATTTCCTCCACTACTACCATGTACACTTCCTCCCTCAGTGCTGGTGGTCTGTAGATCATCCCTGTATGTATTTCTGTGCCATTTCCTGGTTCAAGGGTGACCCACATTGCCTCAGCATCACCTGCCTTCCCTGTACTTCTGTAGCCTTTATGCCTTCTCTGATGTACAAAGCCACCCCTCTCCCTTTTTACCTTCCCTGTCTCTTCTGTACAGCGCATAGCCTGGTACATTGACATCCCAGCTGTGAGTAGCAGAATACCATGTCTCTGTTATTGTTGCTATGTCAAGGTCTGCATCCATCGTCAAGGCTTCCAGGTCTGGAACCTTATTTCCCAGACTGCAGGCATTTGTGAAGATGACCTTCCATGTTTTACTCCCTGCCTTCCCTCTGTTCCTGTTTTCTCTACTTTGCCTCTTCTTCCCACTCCAGTACTCATGCTCATGTGCTCTTGCCCCCATCCCCCCATATAAACGTTTCCCCTGCCTGCCCTTCCCTGCTTGCTTGCATTGTTCCTGTTGTCAATTTGTACTTTTGCATGTTCTTGTGGGGTTGTGGGGGGAAGGGGTGTTCCTAAGCCACATGTCTCTCCTGGCTCTCCCCTAGTTTAAATGGTCTCTACTGAAGCATTCCAACTTCTCATTAAGGACTGAGGTCCCCTTTCCAGACAGATGCAGACCATCCCCCTGATACACTTGAGCATCTGTCCAGCTTGGGCCACAGTCCCCTATGAAGCCAAATCCTTCCCTTCCACATCAATCCTTCAACCAGGAGTTGAAGGTTTGGATGTGGAATGCCCTGGATTCCCTCATGCCCTGGACAGGTAGCACCTCCGAGAATGACACAGAATGTGCTACTCATTCTGGGTCCTCTCCCAGCTTACTGAAATCCTCCTGGACTCTGGCTAACTCTACCCTTCTCCTCACCAAGTCATTGGTCCCCAGGTGGACAATGACATCCAGCTCCTCCCTCCTGGCTATTGCCCTAGTGATCCTTTGGATTTGCTTCCCATCCCTCCATGCAGTGCTTCCTGGGAGGTGCTTGACCTCCCTCTCATCCATGCTAGTTGTCCTTAATTTCACACCCTCTACAATACAGTTCCTCACTAGGAGATGCTTCCCCCTCCTCCAGGGTCCCTTGTCCCCCTTCTCTGGGACTCCAAATTGGAGGTTCTAACCATCCTTCCCGGTCCCAGCTGTGGGTGCCTGTGTGGGGAAGTCATGTTCCTCCAAAATGGCATAGGAGTTATTAAGCTGGACTGGTTGGGAGATGTGTCTCTGACCCCTCCCTATTCTCCCTGAGACCACTGTGGTCCTGTCATCCTTCTTCCTGGGCAACCTTTGAGGGTTGATGCTGTGGATCCAGTGGTCTCTGGGTTGGGGTGGATGCCACCTGTAATCTGGCCACCTCTGCAGAGACAGGCAGCCTCCTCCTTAGCCCAGAGAGGTGCCTGCAGATAGGGCAGCATCACAGCCAACAGAACCTCTCCTCTAGACTGCTGCTCCACAGCCACTGCACTGCACTACTCCTGTCATGTCTGATGTGACCCGCCTGCAATATAATCTAGGTAAGCCTCTAGATGAACCCCTATACTCCTTCCTTTCCTTGGTGTGGAACTTCCTGTTTGGTGTAGGAAGGTGTAACACTATGGTCCCGCACCCTATAAAGGAGGACTAGCCCAGGGTGGGTGGGATAAGTGGTGGGTGGGTGGGATAACCTTTTGGCTGAGTCCAGAAACAATCAGCTGAGGACCCCTTTACCCTATGTTTGCAGAGGACAAGCCCCAATGAAAAAGAAAAAAAAAGAAAAAACAACAAATCCCCCCCCAAAAAAAACAGATCCCTCAAAATTTGTTGAAATATGAGACCTGCCCTAAAGGTAACCGACTCAAACAAGTACAGATAGTTACACGTTTACCAGCAACTAAATCCTTCACTCTTGCCCCTCCACAAACTTAGCAGCAACAGAAAGGAACATCTACCTGGGCTAAACTAAGTCTGTTTCTGCATTACTGCTGTGTGAGAGAACCCACTGGTATTTAAACCACAATTAGCTATAAACTGATCCTAGCTGAAGGAGAGAACAGAACCTTCCAGAAAGCTTGTACCAATGCCTGTTGAAAAATAAATGAATCTCCAGCTCACACTATAGATCACACACACAATATACACTATATTAAACAAATTCAGCACTACTGCCCTAAAGGTAACAGACTCATACAAGTACAAATAGTTCCAAGCTTACCAGCAACTAAATCCTTCACTCCTGCCCCTCCACAAACTTAGCAGCAACAGAAAGGTACATCTACCTGAGCCAGACTAAGTCTGCTTCTGCACTACTGCTGTGTGAGAGAACCCACTGGCATTTAAACCACAATTAGCAATAAATTGATTCTAGCTGAGGGGAGAAAACAGAACCTTCCAGAAAGCTGCTACTAATGCCTGTTGAAAAATAAATGAATCTCCAGCTCACACTACAGATCACACACACACACAAAATACACTGTATTAAAGAAACTCAGCAGTACTTCCCTAAAGGTAACAGACTCAAACAAGTACAAACAGTTCAAGCTTACCAGCAACTAAATCCTTCACTCCTGCCGATCCGCAAACTTAGCAGCAACAGAAAGGTACATCTACCTGAGCCAGCCTAAGTCTGTTTCTGCACTACTGCACTTCACACATTTATCAAAATTGGGTCATGTTACTCAATCCATGAGAAAATCAAATCAAAAAACATGTTTTATATTATTAAATTAATTTACATATAAGCCCATTTATAAATTACAGCACCAGTTCTGCAAGGCTCACGCAAAGCTGTTCAAAAGGCAACAACAAAACACAATGCAGCCCAGTACAGAATTATGTGCTGGGGCCCAATTCACTTTAAAAAGTAACTAACATGTTTAGACTAAAATGATGCAATGTTTTAAGTAAATCCACAAAGTCTGAACTACAAATATAATAGAGTAGCTCAGGGCTCAATAAACTGTAAAATGTGATCAACCAACAGGGACTAAAAAAAAACAATCAAATAGCCTGAAGGCTGCAGCCACTCCATGCCTATCTAGCTCAACTTTAAAAGTTCAGAAACTCCATCCCGTATACTCTTTTTTGTTTCCTTCTTTTTTTTTTTATAAATATATACTCTTCTGGTTGAAGACTGGGTAAGATGCTGGCTATATGGAACCGGCCACTTGCCAGGAACCAAGAAACCAGTAATTAACACATCACAACCCATATTAATTTGCTTAGCAGTAGTCTAAACAGCAGCAAATATCAGAGATGGAGGAGTGGCATATAACAGTTGGCTAAATTAGCAAGTTTGAACAGTAAGCACTTTAAAACAGAAAGTATCTTTGCAACAGCATGCTTCATGTAACAACAGGGTATTAATACCACATGTCTGAGAAGCCATGAGGCATGCACAAAATTCACATATGAGAGGGACCTCAGCAAGTCCCTGTGTCTGCATGTCTAGCTGACCTAGCAAGGCAGAGAGAGAAGAGAGAGCGTGGAGCTGAAGAACAAAGGATGAGAACATTGAAAGTGGGTAGCTAAGAAGCAGGGGGAAACACAGAAGGGGGAATGGAAAAGTGCAGGAATTCAAGGGAGGATGCTTGATGTTATTATTTTCTTTTTTTTAACACAGTGCCATATGCCCATGCCCAGAAGGAATGTGCAAGCAACAGGGGTCGCGAAACTGCCTAGCTCGAGATGGGAAGATGGGAACAGGAGGCCTACTGAGTTGGCAGAGGGAGAAGCAAAAGGGAAGCATGGAGGTGGGCAACAGAGTGGAGGGGGGCCAAGAATACACTAACCAGGGTAGGGGACCATCCTCAGCAGAAAAGCAAGAAAAGTGCAGGAAGAATGAGGGATAAAATTTAACAGGCTGGCTGAAGGTGCGTTTTTTTCCCAACAGAGAAAATGGAGCATCTGACAGAAAAAAATGCCAGTGTCCACAGGAGAGCCCCAAGGGAATGCGGGTAAGAGGCATGGGGAAAAATGCTGGGGAATAAGAAAAAATAAAGGCTACTGGAGAAATGAAAGGAAGCAGGTGGGATCTGAGGACAGGCCACAGAGGGGGGAGACCCCCAAAAAAATTAAAGGGGGGGATGGGAGAGTCTCACGGCGCCGCCAAAACTAAGCAACCAAGGGCCCCGCTCAGGAGGAGGTATAGAAGGACAAAACAAGAGGAAAATGGGAGCAACTGAAGGCAGCAAGTAAGTGGAGAACTACTGGCCAGGGCGATGCATAGGAAAAAGAAGGAGGGCCGAAGGGCGGGATGCACAGGGAAGACCACCAGGAACAAGAGAAACAGGGCCACAGGCACAGTGGGGAACAAGGCCACAAAGGGAAAAAATCTTATCTGAGGGCATTGTCTTCCTGGTGGGTGCCAGGTTCCTCCATTGTTCTGGTGAGCAGGCTCAAATAGGGAGAAGCCCTCCTGAACTGCTTGCTTTAAACCCTTCCAGGCCTCTCCCCACCTGAGTGGCCTGGGCCAGCCCCACTCAGTGACTCCCCACTGATAGGGCCTTCCTGCTGGTGAGCTGCCTCCTCCACCCCCAGAGCTTGGGCAGCTCCTCCCTGTTCCACCTTCTTGTGGGCTGTGGGCAAAAGACCCCCCAAGAGAGAGGCTGGGGGGGTCATTCTCCAACCAGACTAGTGTTATTGAGTGATTACCAGACTTTGTCGATAAATTACAACCAGATAAAAAAGTAGAATTGGAGCTGTTAAAATGCTAAAAGTTTAGAAAGACAAAATCTATGGCTTCAGAAAGCTCTGAACCAGAGTATTTCATTTGTGGCTAAATTGTTCTGATTCATGAATGCAGATGGTTGTCATAAGCTGCTGCTGGTTTCTTTCATTCTACCAAAATTGTATCTGCTCAGACAAAGCCAGGGCCTGCACTTCATACTAGGAAGTCATGTGATCTTGTGACAAAATTTAAAACCTTTTTTTTATAAAAGATGTTTAAATCATGAGAAAAAGATAAATAACTGGGTTGATTTATATCTACATGTTATTAATACACCTAAAAGGCTCCCAAATCTGTCACCCACCAATTATCTACAAAGAATTTTAAAATTCTCCCATAGTCACCTTTATTCCCTTTCAGTGTTATTCAAATAATATTCAAGTTGCTTATCACTAACAAGATATAAACATTTAGCCAGCCAGCATAGAATACAGTATACACTATGCACAGTATCTAATGGAGAGAAAACCATGGAGTCAGAACTCCCCTTAGATGTTATTTGTTCGATCTGCATCGATTCTGCATTTTCCCATATTCTTTTGAAATCTTGACTCTTGGACCTCTGGTTTTCGAATCCTCTCCAATCCTCTCCACTCCTCTGCCTTTCTTTCAGTACACTCTTCATTGGATTCAGAGCTCCACAGTCCACAAAAATTCTGAAACGGTCCTCTCCTGGTGACCAATCCTCTGCAGGGCCCCCGCTCCACTCCCACAGGTACGGTACGGACTCACCACCCTTCAACTCCAGGTACCTGTGCAAAATAAAAGCAGAGCCAGGAGCCTGACCCAGGAAACCCATGGCACAAGATAGCTTGGAAAGGCTATGGAATAAAATGCCTGTATATTCCTATGGCATCAACCACATTAAAACACAGAAAACACACGCAACGGTGACATACCTGTTAAATGCATTACACAAGCCCTGCTGTAACTGCTCCTCCTCAGCAAACTTAGTGTGCAGCTATCTCTCCTCCGTTGTAGTTTGTGTGGCTCATTGTTTGGCAAGTGATATGGAGGCAACAGCAGAAGTGGCTGGTAGGGATTCAGGGGCCGACTTTGTGCAGTGTATCTCAGAGTAACTGTCTTACACAAGGTAAATTTGCTTTACAGGTGTGTGGCTGTTTGGCAAGTGATGAGGGCTGATATTGTGCAGTTTGAGTTAGGGACACTTTTTACAGGACTGTTGTTTCTTTTTACGACTGGGGGCGGAGCCTACAGGAGTATTGCATGTACAAAAGGAGTGATGTCATGTTTTCTGTCTGTGGAACTGACTGAAGGTGTAAATAGTCTCCTCCGCCTTACCCTCCTCCAAGAAATGTTTTCTGCCCTCAAATAAATATACTTTCATGTTAGTCAATGGTTGCAGGGTACTATTTTCTTTCTTAAATGGGTGGTACAAGAACTGGAACCTGAGTAGTGGGAGGCAGCATTTTTTTTGGGGGGGGAGAAGGTCCACCACCTCCACCCAAGAAGCTCCAAGATGTCCATCCCACCTTTTTTATTCATGTGGAGGGGCATGAGGTGGATCTATCATCCTGAAAGAAGACTCACATGTTTGGGATGTGGACCAAGGAACAGAATAAGCCTGTGGAGTCCCTGCAATTTGTTAAGGACTAGAAATGAAGATACTTAAAATGCCTTCAAACTGACTTAAAAACCCTTGGAACAAATGATTATCAGAGTCACCTGGTGTCTCAAAAGGAAAGACTAAGAAGTGACTAAAAACTAAGGAAAATAGACAGCTTTCAGGTATTTCTTAAACATTTATATACTAAAAACAAAGTTCAGCTTTTGAGATTAACAATATTTGTTTACCATATTCTATCTATCTATATATATAGTTTGTCTTTTTAGTAGTTTCAAAATCTTGAAAGCACTGGTGTTACTAATGCATTTAGAAATACATTTTTAATTGTCTTTACAGATAACCTTGAAAGCATTGGTGTTACTAATGCATTTAGAAATACATTTTTTTAATTGTCTTTATAGATAAATTATGCATGTTCATGTGAGGCACATTTTAGGGTATGGGGTTCAAATTATTTTAATCATGGGCATAGTACTTGGTAAACACAGTCTGTAATGAAGTGTATTTTTCTTTTTAAGTTTGAGAAGTGGAGTTGACTTGCACAAATGGATAGTACTGACACAATGAAAGCTATTAGAAGTAGAATGGGTTAAACATTTCCTGGAACTGACTGCATAACAAGTTCCCCAAGGCTTCACAGCATTTGACACCACCATCCTAAGAGCAGTCAGTGTGTTACTTACAGGACATTGCATAGCAAGAGACCTAGCCTTCCCTTTTCCAAATATACCAACTTCATTCTCAGGCAGGCAGTTCTGGCTACTATTTATATTCTACTGAATCTTCTTAAAGGAAAACTGCATGTTAAAATCAGGAATATATGTATTACTACCAGTTTTGAGTTCTCACTTCAATCCAGTGTTTTGTTTCTGCCTAGGCTTTTAGAGGAGTTTTTCTAATTTTCCCTGGGTGTTTTATAATGTCTGGGAGCTGTCATTCAAGCTTGTTTTATTGCATCTTCTCCAAGTTAGTCTTCACAGTGTACTCTTTAGTTTGATGTCTAATAGCCCCTACAGCAGGCCAGTGTCTTGTTACAGTGTCTTGCTTAGCCACAGCAGAGAAAACACTGCAGCCAGGATTCACAGTGCTATACAATATACTATAGAAAGTTACATGTTTAAACACACACACACACACACACCAAGCAGAACACAGCTGGATAAGGTACCAGTATTTAGGAAACTTGTCATACTTACCCAGAGTCTAGCAATGTGAATCCTGGCTTTGACTATAGGTGTTTACAACTGAATCATAATAACCTCATTTGCTTCACTTGCAGATAGGTAGGCATTTGTGTCTAATTTCTGTTTGACTTACTGTAGGTTACACATAGAATCTGAAAAATTCATAACATGCTGTATTGTGATTCAATGAACTGATAAATGGGGATTTTGGTTTCTTTACCAAATTCATTTTTCCTGACCATGAATATACTAAAACAAAAATTTCTCAACAAAATGTTTTTAAATAAAGAGTTTAACTCACAGCAGCAGAAGAAGCATGTTGACATTAAAAGCTTAGTGGCATGGATGAGGCACCAGTATTTAAGCATGACTTTGGTAGAGGATTAATTGTGACTGGAGGGTGAGGGAGGGAGTGAGTCTTGATATTTGTAGCATAATGGTTTTCTGAAACTTCAACCTTCAATGGGTTAGACTCTGCAGCCATCTGTACAGTATATCACTAAGCCATATGCAGTGTAGTATGGGTAATACTCAGATCACCAGGCCAGGACCAGTGCTGTAAAATCTGCACTGGGCACAGCTTGTGCAAATATTGCTGATCCAGTGGATCAAATAAATACTTTCAAATAAATAAATAAATACTGGGCTTCACCTCATGCTTCAGCCCACCCCAGGAGTGATGTTATTACATAATAACACACACCCTGTCATGTCTTATTGCTTAAATATGCCCTTTCTCAATGTACTATACTTTGATTCAGCTAGTGTATGCAACAGCCTTCATGTGAACACTCTAGGCTTCTCTTTGACTCCTGATGTCTATTTGCTTTAGCTATTGTATATTGATTAAACTGCTTTGGTCTTCTTGATGAGTGTCTGTGCACTAAACTATATAATCTGTTTATCTACTGCTACCCATGTATCTCCAGTGAATGATTGTTATAACTGTCTGCTCTGAGCCATTGTTTTGGACTTGTTAACTGTGCTGTCTTTGTATTAGTTTCAACGAGGTGCCTTAGTAAATGAGTCTCTGACTCAAAGGTTTGTAAATCTGATATTTTAAATAAATAAATAAATGTTTACACTTAAGCCCATGAAACACCCTTAACTAGTTAATGCATTCACAGTCATAGTGGCTCTGCCAAACATTGCAGGGGCTGTAGTTGGAGAGGCTCTTAGGGCTGTAATGTGGGTGGCTTGTAGATGTTGTTACATGTGTTATTTATATGGTTGTTATATGTTTTAATAGTTTTTGTAACATGTATATATTTTGTCTGTACTTGTAACAGTGAATTGGCTGTTCATTTTATTTTAATAAGCTGTGTAGTTTCATGTATAGTATTAATTATTGTCAGATATGGGGAAATATCTGATGTTTTTTATAATTGGAAAATAGCTCAACAATGCAATACACTATATCTAGCTGTCTGTCTGTCTGTCTGTCTGTCTATCTATATATATTGCAAAAAAACAACGTTACTTCAGGCGTTAGGGTTAAAGGGTTGAAGAAAGTAAAGTGCACAAAATAGGGAAATGAAAAAAACATTAGGGTTTGTGTCTCTGGAGTCTTGGCAAATCAATGGTGGGGTGTTCCTTAGGGATTTCAACCCTAATGCCCACCCCTCCACCCCAGCCTGTAGCCTCCTGTCTGAAGTACAAGGCACAGCTCCAGGTCTGTGTCTCATAGTCCTACAGTCTTTGGAGGCAGAGAAAAATGGCTTGCCACATGTTGCTGACAAAAATCAATCATAGCTTTCTTCACGCAGGTCCCTGCAGACCTTGATTATAGAAAAGAGATCATATCTGACCTTGTTTACTCAGGGAGGGGTGGGCATTAGAGTTAGTCAACCCCAAGGAACACTCCACCACTAATCTGTCAAGACTCCAGAGATCCTAATGTTTTTCCTTTTCCTACAGTGTGCACTTTGCATTCTTCAGCCTTAATGTCTGAATTAACATAGTTTTTTGCAGTGAAGTTCTCTTTTTCTGATAGTGGAATTGTATCCTCATTCACCAAAGTAAATAGAAAATGGCGGTATTTCTAGGCCTGCTTCACCAACCAACAAGTGAAAGACAATAGTGTATTAATGTTTGTGGTTGCACCATTACACCATACCATCTTAGCTTAGATATAGTACCAATAATAAAAATTTCTTAATTGGGTCCTGGGAATTGTGGGATGGAGTTTGGGTGGCTTGAGGTAATATCCAGTCTTACCTATAACAGAAAGAATAGCATTGAGGTCACAAAGGATCTCAAGCTCTTTGGTAGCTAACTGGGACAAACAAGGTACTGTAAACATAAAAAAAACAATACTTACCTGATACACATGGTCAGTGTCCTCCAAAGCAGGGGCTACTGTCTTCATCATTCCAGTGGACCAGTACTTGGGTTACTTGGGTTGTGCAAGATGAAGGTAGGCTGAGTGCCCATTGGGATTGTCTCCACTCCTAGTGGGTGAATTATTCCCTTTTAAGTTCAGTAAAAGTAATTATCCAATCCAGTAGGCATAAGTTGGAAAATGGGTTAATGTAAGTAATAAAAATACTGGCTAGCTGTGTCAGGTGGAAAAGGATTGAAGTTTTTTTGGGGGTTAAAAATGGATTGGTAAGGAGGGTAGATACTGGTACCACAGCAGTGACCTTGGATCAGAAACAGACTTGGATTGCTTGTGAAGGCCAGACTGGAGGATGTGGATAAGATTCAGCATCCTGGGCCCACTCTCCTCTTGGTGGGGTGGAGCAAGTTGCTCTGCTCATTGACTGCCACCAGGGAGGGAAAAGCCACCACATTTCACATGCCCTGCAACACCAACACTGTGAGGTACTGCTAGAGTGGGAAACAGTCAAGTGGGGTGGATGTCCAGTCCTCTCCTGTTCTCATCATGGTGGAATCTGGGGCAGTACCTAAGGTGCAGGGTAATGTCTTGAGATGGAGGGTTATGGGGCTGGGTGGCTAACATATGTAGGGACGTGTCAGTGGTGTGGAGCCTGCAATGACCCAACCTTTATCTTGCCAGGTACACTTTTTTTCTTGCCACCCACATTTCCCAGTGCAATGCATGAGCCCATCAGGCCTCAACACTTATATGAATCCCTTGTGAAGGAAGGCTCTCTAGCCCACCACAAAGTGTCTGTGCACCAGAACACTGTTCTGTCACTCCCTAGGCTGTGTGCAGGGCAACCCCACATTATTGGCCCATTCAGCTGACTCATTGAGCTCACACATGAAGTTAGGTCATTGGCATGGGAAGACAATGTGGTCCCTATTGGGCCAATGGCTGGCCCTGCAAACAATGTTGCTTCATACACATTCTTTGTGACATTTTGTCACAAATTCTCAACACTGTCTCTTTATGATCCCTTCTTATGAACATGACAGGTGTCATTAATACAATACTGTGCGGAGCGTCATTTTGCACCGGAAGTGCAGAAGCAGATTTTGACCAGGATTTGAAAAACTGACACCTGTCATTTTCATGATGTGGTGTGATAAAATGGCTATGTTGACAATTTAGGGTTAAATAACTGAAAATTACAAAAGTTATGAGTGAGTGATGAATAATTTCAATGTACCTTCGTAACTATTTTGTTTGTTAATATTTTTACCCAGAATTTTAAACATAGTCTTCTTATGACCCCACCTCATGTACCAGGTAGGTAAAAATACTCAAATTCTGGCTGAAACATCATTTCAAGCCCCAAGTGCGAAAACACATTTTGGTCAAGGTGTGAAAAATGGCACCTGTCATGATGAGAAAAAATGGCTATTTTGAAAATTTGGGGTCAAAATACTGAAAAATACTAAGTTATAGGTGAGCATTTAAAATTTTCAACCTTCATTCACAGTTCTGTTGTTTTTAAATATCAACATAATCTTCTTGTGACTCCACCTCATGAACCCAGTAGGTGAAAGCTTTCAAATCCCACCTGAAAGATAATTTTATGGTATGGCTCTGAAATCACCTTTTGGGCTGGATTTTAAAAAATTCCCCAACCTTGTTAATGAGGTGAGGTCCCAAAAAGGCCACGAAGAGACATTTGGGAAAAATATAAAAAAATTGATCAAGTTATTATTAAAAGTTCAAAGCTCACTGATATAAATTAACCACACTTACCTTAGCTTCCTCATTTTGCAGTCACGATTCCAGGAGGAGGGTGTCTTTTGGCTTGGAGATCGTATCTATGGCACGAGACTGAATTTAGGTGAGTGAGGGGTGTGGGCTGAGTGGTGGTGAGTACTGAGTGGGGTGGAGTGGGATGGCTGGGGATAGGGAAGGGGACAATAGTGCAACAGGCAACAATGGACCACTTCCTATATTGTGTGTTAAAAAAAAGAAAGAAATTAAGGTACTGTTTTCTTCATTACAAGTACCGATATTGGGGAACGAGAACCCCAGCATCAGGATGTTGGTGTAGTGGGTGGGGAAATGGTAAGGGAAGGGGGAAACTGAACCGGCACCAGGGGTGGGTACACCGTTGTCAGAATAACTTACTATTTAACTGGCACTGGGGACTGGGCACCCTTGTGTCCAGTTTACAGCACTTAGGCTGCTGATATGGCTTATGGCCACTGAAGGGCCATTACAAAACACAATAATGCACAGCTTCTTTCAGCAGAGGTGGGACTACATACTGATCTGTAGCCCTCCCTGCTGAACGAACACTATAATAACAGATACAGATGCTGTTTGCAGAATCTGATAGCCTTTCCCCTGAAACACAAACACATTCTTGTAAAATGACCAAATATGAACATACGAATCTGCCAGCAGAAACACACCACCGGTCTATCAAAGTCTGTCCAAGTGTGTAGCTAGCACCCTAGATTGCAGCTGCCCCAGCCTCCTCCCCCACTGTCCCTCCCATACCTGTCCCAGCCTTCACCACCCATACCCATCCTCTTGCTTTGTCCCACTCATTCTTAAAACTTCCTACTGTCCTACATGATATCACCCCCTCTGGTAGCGCATTCCATTTGGACACCACTCTCAGTGAAGTATGCCTAATCATATCCCTCTTAAATCATCCACCCTACAATCTTAGTCTGTGTCCCTTGTTTCCATACCTTTCCTCAGTTTAAACACCCCTCAGTGCTAGGTTTGTTTACTCCCTCAAATATCTGAACATTTCAATCATATCCCCATCCCTCCTCTCCTCCAGTGTGTACATATTCAGCTCCTGCAGCCTGTCTTCATAGGCCTTTCCTTCCATCCCCTGTAACATTTTTGTTGCCCTCCTTTGTACCTCCTCCAGTAATTTTATATCCCTCTTCAGATATGGCCTCCAGTATTGCACACAGTACTCCAAATGCGGTCTGACCAAGGAACTGTACAGGGCAGGATCACCTCCCTATGCCTTTTGAGAAACCCTTGCAATACATCCCAGCATCCTGTTTGCTTTAGCTGCTCTTTCCTGCATTGGGCCAAATTGTTCATGCTCCCTGTTACCAACACCCCAAGGTCCTTCTCCTCTTCAGTGATCCCCAGCTTCACCCACCCAACCAGTGGTAGTAGTCCTTTGGTTTTGCCCCAAGTGTATCACCTTGCACTTTTTGCATTGAATCCCAGCTGCCACTTCTCCGACCATGCCTTCAGTTTGATTAGGTCCCTCTGCAATTGTTTCCATCCATCCTCTTCGTCCACCACCTCCCCCATTTTGGTATCATCTGCACACAGACTAACCCTGCTCCTACTCCATGTGCGATATCTGAGATAAAGAGCCCAAATAGCACCAGGCCCAGCACTGAACCCTGCGGCACCCTGCTTGTCATTGCTCTGTGTGTCGAGAGCCCCCCCACAACCACCCATTGCACCCTTCCCTGTAACTAGTTCTCTATCCCGTTTGTCAGCTTTCTCCCCACCCCCGTGGCATTCAGCTTCCCCCCCAGTCTCCCATGAGGCACTACATCAAAGGTCTTGCTGAAGTCCAAGTACAGGACATCTACCGCATGACCCCCATCTAGCTCCCTTGTTACCCAGTTGTAATACTGTATTAGGTTTGTCTGACAAGACCTCCCGAGATGAACCCTTGCTGCTGCCATCCTGGAGGCCATTACCCTCGAAGAATGACACCAGCATCTCCTTCAATATCATCTCCATAATTTTCCCCACTATGGAAGTGAGACTGACCAGCCAATAATTTTCTGTCTCCTTCCTAGGCCCATTCTTGTGTATGGGCACCATATGGGCCACTCTCCAGTCCTGAGGCACACAACCCATTTCCAGGGAGGTGGTGAATAGATCTGCCAGTGGCTCAGCCAACACCTCTGCCATCTCTCTCAGCACCCTGGGGTGGATGCCATCAGGACCTGGTGCCTTGTCCACCCTTAATGCCCTCAGCCCTTCTAGCACTCTACTCCCCATAATCATTTTGTCCATCACCTCCTCCCCCCTTCCCCCACCCACCAGTCCATAGTGGTAGTAGTCCATACTTCTCCTTAGTGAAGACAGAGCAGAAGTACTCATTCAGTATTTCTGCTTGTTCATCTCCCTTTTCCACCCATTCCCTTCCCCACTTTATCCTCACTATATGTTCTTTGCACTTCCTCTTTTACCTGACATATCTAAAAAAGTCCTTCTCCCCTCTCTTTATGCCCTGCGCTAACCTGAGTTCCCAGGAGGCCTTGGCTATTTTCATCCACCTGGTCAGCTCCTTGGACCAACTCCCGTAAGCCATCTTATCCTCTTCCTTCCTTGTTCTCCTGTATTTCTGATACATAGCCCTCTTCTCCCTCACCCTCCTGCAGCACTTCACTGTGCAGCCAGCATGGTTTTCTGGCTCTGCCCTTCTTGCTTCTAGTCCTGGTGCAGGCTACTGAAGCCTATGTTAGCCCAGTTTTAATCACTTCCCACTTTTGCTCTGCATCCATCTCCGGCCTTATATCCTGGAGTCTCCCATACAGTATTTCTCTCATCCTCCCAAAGTCCATCCTCCTAAAGTCCACCACCTTAGTGCCCGTGCCTCCAGTCTCCCTGCCCAATGTGAATATGAACCACATAGTTTGGTGGTCGCTACCAGCTAGTGTGTCCTCAATCCTTATCTCTCTCACTGCCTCCTCATTTGCCAGTACCAGGTCCAGTGTGTTACCAAGCCTTGTAGGCCCTCTTACCATCTGTGTCAGGAGGCCATCCTGGATCACATCCAGGAGTACCTGCTCCCTGGTGCTGTTGGTGGCAGGGGTGCTCCAATCAACCCTCGGTCGGTTGAAACCCCCCATTATCACCACACTCCCCTTCCTACACACCCTCTTTATCTGCTCTGCCAACTCCCCGTCCAGTTCCCCTGATTGGGTTAGTGGTCTGTACACCACTCCCAGTCTCCACTTTCTACCCTTGGAGTCCAGAAGCTGCACTCAAAGTGCCTCTGTTCTCCCTTCCTCCCCCTTGTCCCTCGTGCATTTGATCCCTTTTCTCACATAGAGTGCTGCCCTACCCCCTCTTCCAACCCCTGGTCCTTCCTGTAAATAATATACCCCAGGATTGCCAGATCCCAGTCATTGTATTCGGTGGCTCAAGTCTCTGTTACTGCAGCAATGTCCACAATGTCCCATCTAAAAAGAGTGCCTGAAGTTCAGCAATTTTGTTTCCCTGGTTTCTTGCATTTAGGGAGACCACCTTCCATCCGTACCCCTCCTTCCTCCCCCCCTTGGTCTGCTCCCCTCCTCTTGGTAGTCCAACCCTTTTATCTGCCTGGTTATTAAAGGGTGGTGGTGCATTCTGCACGCCACCCTGGCTACCCTGCATGCCCCATCCCTGTGTCACTTTGCCTCTGCCTTTACCGATAACTAAGGGGGTGAGCTCATTAGGCTTCCTTTTCTGGCCCCTATTACTATCATCAGTCCTCTTGCCACCCCCTTCTTAGTTTAAATCCACCTTAGTTGCTATATACTCTTCTATTCCACTCTTTAGTACTCCTCTCCCCACTCAAGTATAGCCTGTCTACTGCATATAAGTCACTATTATCCCAGATCCTACCCTAGTCTGTCACTAAACCATAATTCTTGGTGTGGCACCAGTCCCTCAGTCACTCGTTAAATTCCTGTATCCTTCCCTTCCTCCTTGTGCTTGTACATGGTACCAGGAGTACCTCCAAGAATGCCACCGACCACCCAACCTCCTCACACTGCCGGCCAACTCCTCAAACCTCCCTTTCACCACCTCTACAGTCTCCCACCACCAAGTCGTTTGTACCCACGTGCAATACTGTGTGAGATTTCTTCCTCCCCTTCGATGGGCACTTGGTAGTGCCTGCCCTGCCTTTCTAATGGTCAACCTGAGAATAGCTTCAACCCAAATACGGCTGTGCTTCACCCTTCCGCCCAGTTGACCCTTTCAGCATAGAATCCCCAGCACAAGTACCCCGTTCATGTCCCTTATCCCTCTTCTCCCTTTACCCTTTCCTCATCCTGAAGGTTCATACTGCCCTGCCCTTACAATCTCCAGCTGCACCCTCTGTGTCTCTTGCAACTGCCCCCTGTTTCTGCCCCACTCACTGTCTCTGCCATGCTCCTCCATCCCCAATCACTCTACCAGCCTGACTTCTGTCTATTGGGATTTCCTATCAGTCCCCCACTTCTGCTCTTCTCCGGCCCTCCCTACCCTTCCATTGCTGATTCTGAGCACCTATTACCTATGACCCCCATGGTGGTGCCCCTCCCTTCTTCCCTGCCCTGAGCCTTCTCCCCCTGGTTACACCCCCTCCTTCCTTCAAGCCCCCTTCAACCCTGCCGTCCATGCTTTTCCTGCCCCTTCCCATTGCCAGCCCACTCCTCACAAGCTTGTCCTCCACCCCATTGGTATTTTCCTCCTTCCCCTTCCTCCCTAATAGCAGAGGCTCAAACCTGTTATTAGTCAGTACACCTCCTACTTTGCATCCCCCTGTTGGTTCTCCCCTCCAACTTGCTCCTCTCTGAGCCTCCCCGATCCTCCTCTACCCGTAACCAACTGCCAGCTCCTATGGTACTTCTTGCAATCTCCCCCCCCACGGAAGGCCCTCCCCTTTGCCTCATGCACACCCTCCCTTCCACTCTCTATTCTGCCTGTGCTTCTGGTACTGGGGTCAGTTTCAGGCCCTATTTGCTCTGTCCCGCCCCTCCCTTCCATCCCTTCACCCCCACCAGGATGACTTACATCCTCACCTTGCCCTGCTTTCTAGGCTCCCCCAACTGCCACGGCTCCTCCTTTAAACTAGCCAGCTGGCTACAGACCATACACCCCCCTATCCTCCAAGCCCAATCCAGAATCATGGCGGACCCATACCCATGTACCCCACCACCCTTCCAAAGTTGCCAGCCCTAGTGACGTGTGGCCCCTGCCCCATTCTAGCCTCCATCCTTAGTTTCTGGCCCTTATTTATGGTTTTGTACCCTACACCAAATAATCAGTCCTCTTCTTACTCAACTTCTGTTCCCTCCACAAATTGACACACTTATGCCACCCAGACAAAAGGGGTAGTGCAGGTTCAAATCACATTCAGTTAGGTACTGTATTATTATTCTGTAGCATTCATAAGTATAAATTAACACTTTTTCACCTTCAGTTGTCTCAGCTCACCCAGGCTCAAATTACATTCTGTTAGGTATTGTTTTATTATTCTGTGGCATTCATAAAGTATAACTAGCACTTTTCACCCCTCAGATTCACCTAGGTACTGTATTATTATTATTATGTTATCAATAATAAAGTATAAATTAGCACAGTTTCACCCTCAGATGCCTATAATATTACAGTTCCAACTTGCACTCACAGGATTTGTCATACTGATCTGAGATAACACTGCTCACCCTCAGTTTGCTATACTGTCCCAATTTTAAAGTGCATTCAGCAGGATTTGCCACACTTGTTTAAAGATCCTCGTAGTCAAGCCCCTCCTTGATTTGTCAACCTCCAGAGGCTCCTCCCTTTGTCAGCCCATAAGATTATTTAATAAGGAGGTGGTGTGGGTGGGTGGGAGAAAATTTAAATCAGTCCTCCTCCTGCATTCTGATGAGCTCCCTCTCATTGTTCTCTGTCCCCGCTCTCTGTGGTGCTGCTGAGCTGCCCAATAAACAGAGACAGAAAGCCTGCGTTTGGCACCTTTTGAAAATTTTAATCAGTCCTCCTCCTGAGCTCTGATGAGCTTCCTCTCACTGTTCTCTGTCTCACACATAGATAATGTGGTCTTAAAAGTTCAGTTATCCTTAGACGCTTGTTTTCTAACTATGCATGCTGAGAAATGGAACTGTCTTGCTTAAATAGTTCAAAACTAAAAAGTTTTGGAGATAAAAATCACAAAAGCACTCAAACTCTATCAAACCTCTTTAGTTATAGGTGAGCAAGTATAAGGTCTTAATTATGGTCTTTTTTTATGTTTTTTGTACCTCTGTAACTTTTCTCCTTGTGATCTGATTGCCATAAAATGTTCAGGATCCAGAGATCCTGGTACCAACTGTGTGCCTTCTAAATTTCAAGCAAATCAGTTGAATGGAGGCAGAGTTATTCAGGTGAAATACTTGGGGTTTAACAGTAAAGTACTTACTCAACCCCAATATATAGATGTTACTACACCTATATAATATAGAAAACCTGCATCAATTCACCAGTTAGGGTACCATAATTCCACAAAAGTAGGGAAATGTGGTGTTACAGTTTCTCATGCTATTGCCCCCAACCCCAAAAGCAGCAAAAGGAAAAAAAATTAAGAGTTTGGGTTTCTGACCCTAACACTTCACCCCCACCCTTCAGGTAGGGTTGGAAACCAAAACTAATTTTTCCTTTTGCTGCTTTTGGGGTTGGGGGGCATTAGGGTGAAAAATCCTAATACCTCATTTTCCTACTTTTGTGGTGTTATGTTACCCTAACTGGTGCATTAACACAGTTTCTTGCAAATTATTTCCTTATTTTTTTAAATAGTATAATCAAATTCTAATTTGCCTGTGGTAGCACAGGGCCCAGAGGGCCCTGCACTGCCATCTCTCCATAGATACGTACATGTATGTTGCTGTGGAATGTGCTTGCATTTCAGCCCAAATAGCAACCAAATTGTCAGCATAGGCTTGTTATTACACCACCTCATGAATTCCATTCTGAGAATTTTCAAATCCTCACTGAAAGCGTCATTCTGTGCCACACGTAATGTCATTCCATGCCACAGGGTGAAAACACCTTTGGCCAGGATTTTGAAAATGACAGCTGTCACATTCATGAGGTGGTATTAAAATGCCTGTCTTGAAAATTTGCCTTCAAAATATTTATAATTAACAAAGTTACAAGCAAGCATAGTAAAATTTCAATGCATGCACATATCTTGCCACTTGTACATATTTTGACCAAAATTTTCAACATAGCCTTCTTATGACCCCAACTCATGAACAAGTGTTGTGAAACCTTTCAAATCCCACCAGAAAGGTGATTTTGCCAAGTGACTGTGAAATTGCCTTTTGGGATGGATTTATGGAACGACACTGCCATTGTTCATGAGGTGGGATCCCCAAAAGACCATGCTGCAAATGTGGTGTCAAAATATGCAAAAATGACCAAGTTATGCATCAAAGTTAAAAACCCCACTGAAATACATTTATTTAATTTGTTAACTGGATAAGAACCCAAGAGCATCAAATGCCCATTTTCAAGGGGGACCCAGGGAATACAAAAGATACAATACAGACAAAATACATTACATACAAAGTCACAAATACAAAGTTATTCATGTAGATTCTAAAACCACATTAACCAAAACAACAGCAATTAGATAGTCCTAGGAAATGACTTTTCAGGTGAGTCTTAAACCTGGAATAAGATATTGGTAGGTGAAATTTCGTTGTAAGAGAGTTCCAATAAGCAATGGACTTAAATACAAAACACCATTGCCCTGTAGCAGTATGCTATAAAGGAGTTTTGATTTTACCAGTAATAGTTGACCTAGTAACATAACTCAGCACTGGGTACCCAAAATTGATTTAAAATGGAAAGGAAGAGAGCCTTTATAGAATTTGCAAAAGGCAAGAAGCCTTACATATGAACATCTAAATGCAAAACAGGACCAGTTTTATTTCTGATATAATGCACAATGTTGTGTAAAGCATGGATCAGAGGTTACATATCTATAAATCTGGTTATATATTATTCTACCTGTTTTAATGTAGTTTTGTTGGCAGCAGCATACAGGGGCATACCATAGTCCATAAGGGACAAGAGCATTGTTTGTGCTAATGTTTTTTATTAGATTTAAAGGTTAAACAGTTTTCACTTTATAAAGTAAACCTAATCTTAAGTGATTTTTTTTTAATTGAGGAACCAATGTGGTTGGCATAAAACAGGGTGCTATCTAAAAAAAAACCAAATGTTTAAAGCAGTCTGCCCTTTCATTCATAACTCCTTTTATGTCCCTAATTACCAAAAGTAGATAATTTACAACTTGAGTTTGTAAGGTACTGAATATCATAAATTTTGTTTTGATAACATTCAGAATTAATCTGTTAACAGTCAGCCACTCCTGTACCAGAGAGAAGTAATGTTCCATCAGATTTATCAGAGAATGCACAGATACATTTTTCACATACAGAATGATATCATCTGTGTACATGAGTGATTGAGTGTTTTGAGCCACTGCGAGTAAATCATTACCAAATAAATTAAAAGAACTGGGCCCAAAAGTGAGCTCTGTGGAACACCTTGTTTCACACTTTGAAAAGAAGAAGTAGTTGAGCCCGAATTTACCCTCTGTTTTCAGTGGGTCAAACAATCTATAAACCAGGCAACCACCAACTCAGAGTACCCTAGCAAATCAAGTTTAGAAATTAAGAGTCTATGGTCAATGGTATTGAAAGCCTTGGAAGGATCTGAAAAATAATACTGCATCATTGAACCACATTTACCTTAGTTTCTCATATTCCAGTCACTTGCTTCAGCAGCAAGACATGTCTTCCTTTGGAAAGTGGATCTTCATCTGGTAACCTGTTCAGGTGGTGAGGGTGTGTGGGGTGCTGGGGGTGTGGTGTGGTGGGTGCTGAGTGAGAGGTTGGGGTGGGGGTTAGATCAGCTAAGGGACCATTTTCTTTCTTGTAGGTTTAAAAAAACAGAGACCATTTTCTTGTGTTTCATCATTGCCGGAAGGTGGGGGTACCACTAGCCACCAGGGTATAAATTACTAATGGGGGCAGTGATCAGAAGGGTGGAGGTATCACTAGACATCAGGGTATAAATGTAATAATGGGGACAGCAGTCAGAAGGGTACCACTAGATACCAGGAATCGATGGAATATCAGGGACAGTGATCAGAAGGGGAGGTGCCACTAGACACTAGGAAATCTAATTACTTATGGGACAGCGATCAGAAGGGTGGGGGTACCACTAGACATGAAGAAAAGGATGTAATAACAGGGACAGTGATCAGAAAGGTGGGGAGGGTACCACTAGACACCAAGGAATGGATGTAATAACAGGGAAGGTGATCGGAAGGATGGGGAGGTGCCATTAGACAGCAGAAAATCTATTTACATATTGGGACAGTAATCAGAAGGGTGGGAGGGTGCCCTAGACACAAGGAATCTATTTACTTATGGGACAATGATCACAAGGGTGTGGGGTGCCATTAGACACCAGGGAATCAGTTTAATAATGGGGACACGGCAACATTGACCATTGCCAGGGATTAGGAGTGGCTCTTTAGACACCAGGGAAATGGCAGCTCACAGCTGAGACTGCAGCCTGAAGAATGAGTTCTGTGGGGAAAGGCTTCTCTTGCAAAGCTGGGCATCTGTGATTTTGGGTGCCCACAAAAGGTATTTGTGGCTCCTATTTTCAAAAACAAACAGCAGAATGTCACTAAACTGTGCCCATTTAGCTAGGTTCTGATTTTTGTTACTCAAAATGCCAGCATTTGTATGTACCATGCTTGTTCAGACTTTTTTAATCAAAATTTACCTTAACTGCAAAAGTGTCTCTTTATAATTTGATCTTTTTTTAATTTTTTGGTCACAATTCCACGTTATCTCAAAAACCATTAGAAATCAAAAACTGTCCATTATTTTTTAACCAAACCATCCAAATGCACACCCTTGGCATAGACCCCATCATCCCTGAAAAATTAATGGAAAGAGTACATGTAGTCTAGGCTGTAGGTGAGAGCAAATATCCCCATGTTAAGTATAGGGGGGAAAAGTTGTTTTTTGTTTTACTTTTTTGACCCTTCATGTTTTGAAAACCATACAAGATGCTGTCACTCTGACAACCTGACCAGGCATGCCAAATTGTGTGCAAATTCTTTAAATAATGGCAAGAAGTTATTAAAATCGATAAAACTGGTTTCACATTAAACAACCTGCTCAGCCCTAACTACAGAGGTACCACTGCTCACTATAATATTAATTGCAAAAAAAGTATGTTAATGTAGACCTTGGGGTTGAGGAATGCAAAGCACACAAAGTAGGGAAATGAAAAAAAACATTAGAGTTTTGGGTCTCTGGAGTTCTGGTGAACCAGTGGTAGAGTCTTCCTCAGGGTTGTGAACACTAATGTAAACCTTTCCTCCCCAACCTGAAGCCTACTGTTTAAAGCACATGGTACAGCTGCAAGCCAGTTCTTGAGCTATACCAAAGCTGAAGAATTTCACTTTGCCAGAACCTCATAAAGTTGGTCAACTTTGTGAAAGTTTGAAGTGCCGACTTCCTGCAATTTTTCCCAGGTGAAGTTGTACTTTTAACACAAAGTGTTCAAAATTCATTTGTGAATTTGTAGCTTCACAGAAAACAGTGCAGCTTCGTCTGAAAAATGTTGCATCATCAGCAAAGTAGAAGTTGGTGATGACAATGGAACATCAGAAACTTTGCAAAGCTGAAGTTTCATAGCTTCATTGCAGCTTTGCTGGCAAGTTTAACTTCACTGAATCTTTAGCCAGTGCCTCACAGTGATACATTCTTCAAGGTAGAAAGTATGGCTTGTCACATGTTGTCAACAGAACTGTTGTAGCTTTCTTCATGCAGAACCCGGAGGGCACTGCATGAAAAAAAAAGATCATGCGTAACATTGTTTGATTAGGGAAGGGGGTGGACATTAGGTCTGGAATTCCAAGGAAGACCCCATCATTGATTCACCAAGACTCTGGAGACTCAGAACCCTAATATTTTTCATCAACTCATTTGCTCCCGGTGGCCATTTTGGGTTGGATAAAACAATGGATGGTTCCAACGCCATGTGGCGTCTATGGGAATAAAGGAGACTTACGTTGTGTTCTTTGTGTTTTCAACCCTAATGTCGGCATTAATGGAGTTCTTGCTGTGATAGTAGCTGTATATTAGTGGTGAGTAAGCACTTTACTGTTAAATCCTTCTCTTGCTGGACTCACTTATATTTATTTATATATAATATTATCTCCAGACCCTTCACATCATGCCAGATACCACTAATTTTATGTTTTGGAACAAGGTAATTTTTAGATTTATTTAGCAGTGTGCTGCTTGCATTTGTTTCTTCATTCATCATTTTCCCAAGGAACAGGGATGGGTTAATCTCCCTAACCTCTGGTGGTATGCCTTGGTGTCCCACTTGAGAACAATCTCTTTCTGGATTTCTCGTTTAGTTCCTACTGAAAGCACATTGAGTTCACCCTCAGTGATATTTTTGACCTGGACTATTTAAGCAATAAAACACAACAGGGTGTGGGTTATGCTGGAAGTTACCTATGGCTGGTCTGGTTTGGCCACGAGACTGCGGGCTGAGTTGTCAAACTAGGTTACCTGAGGGTAAATCCCAGCATAACCCACACCCTGGAGTGGTTTATTGCAATTACACAATATCATACTATTTTTTGAGGTTGAAAAAAAGAAAGTAAAACCTTTTTGGGGCATTTTAATATATTTTTCTAGTATTTATTACTGTGCGAGAAAAAATAGTCTTGTTTGCTAAGGCTGCCATGGTACTGGTTATGTGTAGTAGTAGTAGTAGTGTTTTGTCAGTCCCTGTTCACACAGCTCTGTTTTTATTCTAGGAGCTGGGACAGCCTTCAATAGTTGTTGCTTGGTCTGTTTTTAAACTACAAAGTGCTGCTCCACTATAAACTTCACCCCACCAGCCCATTGGTAAAAGTGAAATCTATGTGTTTTGTGATTTTGTGTTTCATCTGCATTGCCCTCTCGGAGCAGTGTAGAGGAGTTGGAGGTCACAGGGTTCTCAGTGGTAACGGCTACATGTGTGAACTTTTAAGTTATGGAAGGCTAGTATATTGCAGCGATGTTACTGTCCTGTTGGTTGCTGTCTTTGCCAGTTATGGGAAGAGAGGCTGAAGAGATCATTTTTCAGGGGATAATGAAGTAGTGATTTTATTGTTTTGTTCAACTACGGAGAGTGAGTGAGCAGCAGTTAGTAGACATCTCATAGGACAGACTCTAAGCTGCCATTTGACTTAGCCCTGTATTCCATTTGGGTACATCTTATTGTTTTAAGTGAAGTATATTTCTTTTACATGTAAAATTTTTTTATTTTTATGTGGCTTACTGAACAGTGCATTGGGAAATAGAAGGAGCTCATGGGGAATAGAGCCAATGGTCCCTTTATTGTGCAGTTCTGCATCTTGCTGTCATTGCCATGTTTGCAAGTCCTGGCTTTCTTGTGCTTGTAGTGATCTCCAGGGGAGTTTCTGATTCAGCTGACTGGCGGCTGGCACGTTTTCCCATTGGTATATTGTAAGATTTACCACAGGTAAAAGGTGCCAATTAGTCAATCAGATTCAAGAATTCTTGGCCCCCATTGTTTACTATCTTTTTGGAACTCCCTTAGGTTTGCCTCCCACTGAAAACAATTGCCAGGTATACAGCTGAGACCATTCAGCAATGGGTGTACTGTATGTGCAGAGATACTTCCATATGGATGCTCTTCCTTATGCATGCTCCCCTATGTAATTGCAGGCTCTTCCAATGATACAGTCTACCAAAATGTATGGACCAAGCAATGAAGAGATGGAGTTGATTGGGGCTCCAAATCTTCTTTCAAATATTGGACTCTCACGGTATCCTCACATTTGCTTCCATGCAGGCTGCATTTCATATACAAACCAAGGATCATTTTAGGTACCTCCAGGCATGATCCTATCGTCAAAGATTTGGGGGAAGCAACAACAACACTTCTGGATAAAGGGCCACAGCTCCCACAATTACTAATGAGCCACATTAAGGGCAAAAAAATGGAGTCATTTAAGTGGTCATGTGTATAGGACCCTCCTGGAATGTTCCCAGATTCTATTGACTCAGTCCTTCAGAGGTGGTACAGAGAATTAAACACATCCTATGCTTTGGCTAACTAGCCGAAATATGGAATATCTCGTATTGCACTCCATTCACCAATGGGCAGAGTGACTACATGCTGTGTATTTGCGTTATGTTGCCCTCCACACCCAATGTGCCCACCACACAGGATGCACTAACAAGGGAAGTGCAGACCCAATCACCTGATCTCTCTGGTCCACAGACTGCACCACACCAGGGTGGTCTGGGGCATACCAGCACTACGCTGGCCATGCACAAAGGCACGAGTGCTGGCCACAGGGGTGTGGAGGATGGCACAGGGCACACCAGGGAGAACCCTGCCATATGGACCTACACACCCTGTGCATACACCTGGTTGCCACCTGGAATGGGCAGATATCATGCCAACTGAAGGGACCACTGCAGCTGTCCCCAGCAGCTGCCCAGTGCACCACCATGAGCACCACGGCATGCCCTGGCCCATTGTAGGCTGCTTCAAAGCACACTGCAAGTCTCAGCTCAGCCCCTGCGTTCATACACTCCTGTATGGACCTCCTGCTGAACCTCCCACGGCACTGTACACCCACCCCAAACCCCCATACCTGTGTGCGGTGCTGCTTCCCAGCATGGCCAGTGGCACAGCCCTCCTTCACACCACCATGGCCACTGGTCATCTGATGCATGGGGGCACACACAGCCAATGTACTGCCTTATGTAAGATGGCCAGTGGCCATGGGGGGTGTGTAGAGGGCTCTGCTGCTGTTGCGTCTTGGAGCTGCACCAGCACACAGGTATGGGGACCAAGGGTGTGTGTGCAGTGCCATGGGGGTGGGGTGGGGCCAATGGTTGGCTTGCCAGTATGCTGATGTACTGGGTTGGGGGTCAGACTGCAGCAGGACCAAGGTGTGGGGATGGTTGTGGGAATGCCATTACAGGTTGGGGCTCTGCTGTGTGGTGGGAAGGGGGATGTCCTTCCAATGGCCTGACACTGGGGTATGGGCGAATGGGTCTGTGGGCCTGCTGTAGGGATTCATGCACTGGGACCTGTGCCTCACCATGCAAGGGATCCACTTTCAACCCAGGATGGTCATCTGATTGGATGCCCACCTGGGACCGCAACTCCACCACTGGCAATCCTGTGGAGTCCTGTGTGGGGGGTGGGGCCATGGACTGGTGTGCATCGGTCATACTACCCCCAGGTGTACACCTGTCTGCAAGTGCAGACCTATATGGAGTGGGATAAGTGCCACCAGCATGTATTTCCGCCATTGGTGCATAGGACCCATTGATTGACTTCTACTACCTGCTGGCAAGAATTCTCATGGAAATACAGGAACAGATTCTTTTGTTCTCCAGAGATTGTGGTGAATTATGCTGGCCCTGCAAAGGGGACCTGCTGGAGAGAATGTGGCAGTCTTTGACCAATCCGGCCTATATATTTTGGAGTTGTCCAAAGGTTCAGCCCCTTTGGCAGCCTGTGATCTTTGAACTGGAAGATGTTTTCCTGTCAAGGGGAGGTAACTTCATCCCTAATACTTCTGGCAATTCCTCCTGAGGGGAGTTGGGTATGGAGACAAACACTAAAATTACTATTGACAATAATATTGGCTGCGAAAAAGGTGAAAATCAATGTGGCACACCAGACAAACATACACTGTAGAACACTACAGAAAATACTGCTAACAGTTTAGAAACTGGAAAAATTGGTCTACACCATGGTGAACTGAGAACAGCTATTTGAGAGCATATGGCAGTGAGGGTGTTGTTTCAATTAGATAACAATTCTGACTTTGTTACATGAGGCGGGTCCCCCTCCCAATTTTTCTCCGCTATTCTTCTCTCTCCGTTTGATCTCTCCTACACAAGTTTTCTTGTATATCTTAAAGGGCTAGTACATGGCTTGTTTATCTGTATAGACATAGTGACTTTTTAACATACATATGGATGCTTACTTTCAGTCATGACTCTCTTCAAGCAAAGGCACTAGTCTAACATAGTACAGTATTGAGTTTGATGCCTTACATAGTCTTCTCTGACTGTCTTGAAGTATATTTCCTAATATATCAGCTTGGGGACCTGTGCTAGTCATGTGAATAATGGACTCATGGGTTCAGAGGCTTATAAATAATGTACGAGTTAGGAGGTCAAAGATCCATAGTAACTCGTTACTATTCAGTGGTAATACATGCAGTTTTACCTGCCCATCTAGTCATACAAAGAGTGTTTAAATACTTTCATGGTACTGCTTGTCACTAGACTTTCCAGCAAGGAGTTCCATGCAGAGATGACCTTGACTGAACCAATTGTTTCTTTTAACAGTTCTAGCTATGTCTCCTTTTATTTTCAGGCTATGTGACCTTGTAGTTTTATTAATATGTTGTCTACTCAGTCCCATGCTTTACCACATTGTATCATTTTTTATTGCATTGAAAGCGAGACATAGGTCTCCTCTCATTCTTCTGTATTCCATTGAATACAGACCTCTGATAGTTCCTTCAACCTATCCCCATATGTTTTATGCTGCATATTTTTGATTTTGTTTTGTTGTCTTCCTTTGCACCTCTCGATAAGTTTTTTACCACCTTTAGTTTGAGGCGCACAAAAGGACAAAGCAGTATTCCAGGTGGGGCCTGACCAGTGATGAATACAGCAACATAATCACTATGTTGGATCCCTACTCTTGTGTTCCTAAACATGTACCCAAGATCCTGTGACACTTCTTAACTGTGTTCCTAGTGTGTGTCAACGAAAGGTTATCTGTAATGATGACTCCTAAATCTCTTTCATTAGCTGTTTTTTGTATTATAGTGTTATTTAATATGTAGTCCAGTCTCAGATTGTTATACCTGAAGTGCATAACCTTACATTTTTCCTCATTAAATCTTAGTTTATTTCTTATTGCCCAGTGTTCCAGCTGATTTATATCTACCTGTATTTGTTGTATTATTGTATCATTGTTCACTATGGCTCCAATATTGCTGTCATCAGCATATTTGCATAACTGTGTGTTATCAGAGGTCCACACTGTAGATGCAAATATGTTAAAGAGGGTTAGTCCCAACACTGAACTCTGGGAGACCCTGCTTGCCATGGACCAATGAACTTTCAGAAAAATAAGCAGACCAGGGTATCACCTTAGGATAACATTATTCTGACAAAAAGTGGAACTTCTTTGTCATAAAGTAGCTACAGAAATGTTAATGCCCATCACTTGTACAATCTACTGTTCCCTCTGTTTGTACATAGCTTGTCTTGTTTCTGATCCTCTGTATTTCAATGAAAAATCATCAATACATATTTTTCTAAAATTGAAAATTACCAAAATTATGAATGAGCATTGAAAAATGTCCAATTATGTTAATAACTTTATTATTTTTCTAATATTTGTATCCCAGATTTTCAACATAGCCTTCTGATGATCCTGCCTCAGGAATGCGGTAGGTGAAAAGTTTCAAATCCCACTCAAAATATATTAGCTAATGGATGCAAGGTGCTAAACTTTTATTTATACTTGGTTTTTATCTGTATGTAAACTGTATTTAAGATTTGAATATTGTGTATTTGTTTTTTGTAAAGGTCTATGACCGAACAAATAAACAAATATTCATTCATTCACTCAAAAGGTGATTCTGCGGGGCAACTGTGAAAACACCTTTTAGTCCAGATTTGAAATATTGCATCTACAGTACTTTGTTCATGAGGTGGGTTCCCAAACAGGCCATGTTGAAAATTCAGGATTAAAACATAAAAAAATGACCAAGTACGAGTAAAGTTCAAAATGCTTTGAAATACATTAACTGCACTTACCTGATTTCTTCAGTTCCCAGGCCAACATGGAAGAGTCAAGAATAAGATGTAGCTCCCTCCAGAGATGATTATGGAATTTGAACCTCCAGTTGGTAAGTATAGGGAATATGGGGTGTTTAGGTGGGTGCTAAGTCGGGGGTGGTGTGGGGTGGTGGGGGTCAGGATGGTGGCACAAGATGAGGGACTGTTTTAATAGAAAAGATGTTGAGGGACTGTTTTCTTAATGTGAGATACCTATTGACACTGGGGAATGGGCACTACAGTGTTAGCTTGATACACTTGGCACTGGGGGTGGGTACCCCAGTGTTCCAGATGATACACTTGGCACTGGGGGTGGGTACCCCAGTGTTCCAGACTGCTGGGTCATGGGGAGGACTATGCTGACACTGGGGCTTGGACACCCCAGTGTCAGGAGAGTTAAATGTCAGTTGGTGGGGGATATAGTATGGGGGATGAACTGGCATTGGGGTGGGCACCTGGTGTTGTAATCCTTGTAAATATAGTTGGCACTGGTGATTGGGCATGCTGGTGTCCAGGAAAATCAATGAGGTCACTCATGTGGCTAATGGCAGGTGGGCGGGGGAAACAAAACAAACCCACATGCACAGCTATGTTCAGCAGGGATGTGACTTTGCATTGACATGTAGCCCTCCCCATGCTGAATGAATACAGTTGAATATCATATACATGCATGGAAACAGCCCTACCACCTGATGCTGGCATGCGTTCCCATAAAATGACCACATGTGGCTGTAAAATTTCAGTTGTCCTCAGAACATTGATATTTGTAATTGCACATGCTCAGAAATGGAACAGTTTTTCTAAAATATTTTAAAAACTACTTTACTTTGGGAGCTAAAAAAAACACAAAAGCACACACTTTTATCTAAACTCTATCAAACCTGCAAGTTTCAGGTTTCAAATCCTGCTAGTTCTTTTTAGTTATGGTAAGTGAGCAAAAAGAGGTCTTAATTTGTTCACTTGGGAACATAAGCAGGAGGCTGGTAAGGACAGAGGTCTGGGGTTATATTCTGTTTTAACTGAAATATTTGAATAGTTTTGTAGATGAAATTAGTTCTATGTGTTAAAAATTATTACCTTGAGTTAGAACTGTTACTTGGGCTATGATATTGTAACTTTGAAGGCTTGGAAACAGTTGTTTGGCAGTGATAATTAGAGTGAAATTTAAATGTGTTGTTTGCCTGGTGTGTCTTAAATACTGAAAAGCCACTGGGGGTTGGGATTAAAGGGCTGAGTATTTCTGTTTGGGACTGAAATTCGAAGCAACAGGAGCTGGTGGGCCTGTGACATCATACGGTACCTGATGTCTGCATACACATACTGTTAGTGGGACTGAACACACACTGGACTGTATGTGTTTGTGAGACTTGGGAACTTTATTGGTGGAGTTGAAATTGGGTTTGTAAATAACTGCAGTCAGTATAGACAGAAACTGTATTCCAGGAAAGGACTGAGAAAGGGGTGTGCCATTATAAACAGAGGGGATAAACAGGGTGGCCATATTCCACCATGGCAGGCATCTTCGGAAGGGTTGTAAGCTGCACAGGCTGTGGGATGGCAATAATTCTAAATTGGGCCTGGAGAGAGGAGGCTGCCCACCTTGAGACAGCTATCTTGTATCAGAAGTGAGGTATATTGGTTAAGGAGTAAGCTGGGGGAGCTGGGGGGATGTACAAGGATAAGGGGTGTGGATATGGGCAGCAGAAGGGTGGGGCTGAGGGGAGGCTGGGGCAATGCTCTGAAATTACAGGACGTTATGTTACAGCAAGCAGGAGGGGTGATATTAGGGACAGAGGACCCTTAGATGGGGATGTTGATGCTAAGGGGAAAGCGTATGGGGTGAACATTCTGAATACAAAGACAGTGGAGGGGGAAGAGTCAGGAGGGGCTGTTGTGTGGAAGCCTAAAACAGCAGACTATGGGAAGGGAGCTCCTAAGGTGAACAGAACAAGAGGGGAAGAAGAGGGGCAGTCTAGAGGTGCAGTCAGGGGAAACTCAGGTTACTTGATGGAGGCTGACATAGAGTGTCACAATAAATTTGAGCTACTAAGCATCCTAGAGGGGGAGGAAGGGGTTGGTGGAAATGAGGAAACTTATACAGAGGCTGGGGGGAGGGAGTCGGATACCCATAGGGCATCACAGACCGGCAATGGAAAGAATAGAAATAGTCCCAGAGAGAAAAGGGGAAACATAAATGTTAAGCAAATGGGGGAGATGCAACATATTGCAGACATGAGGGAGGAGAGCATGATTAGAGAGAAACTGGGAGACAAGGAGGTGGAGAGGGCCCCCTTCAGCAGGGGGTCAGTACCAAGGATGGGGCCCTAGCTAAAGGGACCCACAGAGCCTCTGGAGGCAGGGGTACTATTACAAGGGAGGATGGCAGTGTGGGGAAGGGAAACCATCAGGGCCAGGATAAATGGTTCGGATAAGAGAGGTTAAGGGGACACCTATTCAGAGGGGTTGAGTTAAGTGGGCAAAATAACGAGGGAGGCAGAAAGGGAGGGTGACAAGGGGTCTCTAGTAAGGCAGGAAGACTCCCATGGAATTGAGATCATGAATAAAGGGAAGGGGGGCTGAGAGGGCATAGTGGAGTAACCATAAGGATGATGGCGGTGTTAAGGTTCTGTTGGGAGACTCGATGATTAGGGGTATCCAGTGGGAGGGACAGGGGGTGGATGCCATAGCCAGGTGAAGGTAGTGAGTATCTCTGGGCTGACAGTGCACAGAGCAAAGTTCATGGTGTAGAAATGGTTAGGGATTGTGGAGAAACTGGATTTCCTGGTGCATTTGGGAACTAACGATCTAGGAAAATAGCGTTTTGAAATCAAGCAAGGTTCCAAGAACTTGCCAGAGTTTATCGGGATAATGGATACAACATTTCCTTTTCAGAGATATTGCCAGTACCAAAGGCCTCAGTGGAGAAAAAAATGAAGCTCACAGAGGTTAATGACTGGCTCAGGAAGTGGGGTGAAGAGAGTGGGTTGGGGGTGTTAGGGAACTGGAATGTAGTTTGGGAGGTTAAGGGACTATATGCCAAGGACAGGCCTCATCTTGCCCCATTAGGGAAGGAAGTCCTTAAACAGGGGATGGCTGAATACATTAAAGAAAGGTGGGGTTTAAACTTGTGAGGGGGAAGGGATAAGGGAGGGCTGACCAGAAGCCCTCCTCCAGATGAGGAGAGTAGCTTCAAGCCCAAGGGGAGGGAAATAGACTGGGGTGGAGGTTTCAGGAGGGTAGAAGAAGGATGGAAGTATAAGGAATCTGGGTGGGGTTCGACAAAGAGGATCAGGGATAAGGGGTGGGGTTGGTGTTAGTAAATGCTAGGAGCTTGGGAAACAAGTTGCCAGAGTTTCAGGCCATGCTGTTAGGGGGTGGATGTGGCGGCGGTCAGAGATGTGGCCAAAAAAACCATGACTGGGACCTAAACAATGAGAGTACACTATGCTTAGGAAGGATAGAAAGGAGGAAGATGGGGTGGAGTGGCTATGTTCATTAGAGATGACATAGAAATTGCTAGGGTAGAAGAGGCAGAGGGAAACATGGAGGCCTTATGGGTCACCTTACGATCCCAGCAGGAGATAAGGTCAAGCTGGGTGTAGTATAGGCCCCAGGATGAGTGATGTTCTAGAGGATGGTTTACTGGACAACATCATTGCCCAGTGTGGACCAAAAGGAAGAGTGGTGTTGATGGGGACCTTAATATGCAGGTGCAAACTGGGGAACCATGTTCTCTAAGGTGGCCAGGAGCAGAGCTGCTGGGACGGCTTACCGATGTGTTCTTAACACAGCATGTGATGGACCCACAAGGAAGGGCATGTCCTGTCGTGGTTCTGGCAGTTGGGGATCTGGTAGGGACCTGGTTGTACAGGACCCCTGACTGGGGCGACCACAATACTGTCTGGTTTCAAATAAGCATGGGGGGGGGCGTGAGATCTGCGGACACTGGCAGTGTGGACTTCAGGGGGCAGACTTTGTGGGCATGGGAAATATTCTCAAGGATCACTTGAAGTGGATTACATCAATGACAAGTGTGGAAAGGAGATGGGAGGTCATAAAATGGGGACTTCATGAGGCAGTCAGGATCTGCGCTAAGTTGAAATGTGAAGGAGCAGGTCACATAAACCATGCTGGTGGTCCAGTGAGGTACAGGTAGCAGTCAGAGAAAAGAAGGTGGCCTACAAAAATATAAAACAACAAGAGGGATAGGGATAGAAATGTACCATCTTGCATCTAGAAAAGTCACCCATTATGGTGAGGCAAAGTCAGTAAAGAGCAGCGGCTGGCACAGGGGACATGGAGGGGAAGGGTTTTCCGGTACATTGGGGAGTGGAGAAAAACTAAGGGCCATCTCAGCAGATTGAGATCAGAACAGGTGGGTGGAAGAGGAGAGGGACCAGGCAGAAGTATTTAATGAGTACTTTGCCTCTGTGTTCACTAGGGAGGGGATGGGATATCTACAAAGCAAGGCATGAAGGATAGAAGCAGCAGTGAGTGGGATCAGGGGAGCAACAGAAATGGAGCAAGAGGAGGAGAGGTACCCAGGGTGTCACATCTGGATAAGGATAAAAAGGCCAGTAAGGTGGAGGGGCGTGTGATGCTATCTCCACAAAGGTGTGGTTAGCCCTCAAGGCCCTAAAAAAAAACAAATCTCCTGGGCCGGATGGCATTCATCCGAGAGTACTATGGGAATTGGCGGACATACTGGCTGCATTCCTGGCGGAGCTCTTCAACAGGTCACTTGAGACAGGGAGGGTACCTAGGGATTGGCAAGAAGCACATGTGGTGCCAATCCATAAAGGGGGGTCGAGGGAAGTACCAGGTAACTATAGACCCATCAGTTTGACCTCGGTGGTGGAAAAATGAATGGAGAGTATACTAAAAGAACGATTGGGGGTGTACTTGGAGGAGGTGGGAGGTCTGGATATTCAGCAACATGGGTTTGTGCCAGGTAGATCATGTCAAACCAATCTCGTGGAGTTCTACGAATGGGTAACATCAGAACTGGACAGGGGAAAGCCTGTGGATGTATTATTCTTGGACTTCAGCAAGGCGTTTGACTCTGTCCCTCACAATGGTCTGGTGGAGAAACTGATGGGGTTAGGATTAGGCCCTTTGATGGTCAGATGGATTGAAAACTGGCTAGCTGGACGCACCCAGAGAGTAGTGGTCGGTGGGGAGCTCTCGAACCCTAGAGAGGTTGGTAGTGGGGTACCGCAGGGCTCGGTCCTGGGTCCGATCCTGTTTAATGCATACATATCGGACATCAGGGAGGGTATAGAGTGTGAAATGAGTCTCTTCGCGAGATAGCTCCAAGATGGGAGCAGTAGTTGAGGGAGAAGAGGGGAGGTTGGCCCTGCAAGGGGACCTGGACACCCTGGAAAGCTGGGCTCACACATGGAAATTAAATTTCAATATCACCAAGTGCAAGGTGTTGCATCTTGGTCAGGAAACCCTAAACACAGGTACACCCTGGGAGGAGCGCTGGAGGCCTCAATAGGGAAAAGACCTAGGGGTCATGGTGGATGCATGTATGAATAACTCTGAGCAGTGCAGAAGAGCCTAGCAAGGCAAACAGGATGTTGGGATCGTCATAAGGGGATCACCTCTAGGAGCAAGGAAGTGATTCTGCCTCTGTACAATGGACTGGTTAGACCACACCTTGAGTACTGTGTACAGTACTGGAGACCACACCTGAAGAGGACATACAGCTCCTGGAGAGGGTACAGAGGAGGGCAACTAAGATGATACAGGGGCTAGGGATTTCATATGAGGACAGACTTGAGGAGCTCTGCCTGTTTTCATTGGAGGAGGAGACAGGGGAACATGATTGAGGTCTTCAAGTACCTCAAGGAATAAATAGGGTAAACATGGCGGGATCTTTAGACTAAAGCAGGAGGTATCAGAGGGCATGGTCTGAAGTTGGAAGGTGGAAGGGTGAGGGGAAAAGGAGGAGGTTTTTCACTGAGAGGTGGTGGACCCTTGGAATGCACTGCCTCATGAGCTGGTTCAGAGATCCACAGTGGAGGGCTTCAAGAGAGGGTGGGACAGACACAGAAAGTGGATGTATCAGATGATGGCCTGTCCCAGGGAGGTAGCGATGGATGATAGGGGTTTCTGGAGCACAAGGGATGGGAGGGCCTCGGCACCCAACTAAGGATCTAAGGTTCGAGCAGACTCGATAGACCATAAGGCCTAATCTGCTGGCAAATAGTATGTTAGTATGTAATTTATATAATTTTTTTTTTTTTTCTCCCTCTGTAACTTTACCCTCAGTGAACTGACTGCCATGAAATTTTCTGTATCTAGAGATCATGGTGTATAATCTCTGTGCTTTCCACATTTCAAGTAAATTGGTTGAACTGGGGCAAAGTTATTAGGGTAAAAAAATTGGGGGTTAACATTAAAGTGCTTAGTCAACCCTAGAATACAGGCATGACCACGCCTGTATAATATAAGTAACAGATAATTTATTACAGGATGTGTGGTCATGTTCTGATATGTGCATGCCTTGGTGTGCGTCATGAGGCACAAGTCTGCAGGCTGTATGTGTTCAACCACCAAAGGCATGCATATATCACAGCATGACTGCACATGCTGTAGTGGATTATCTGTGTTATAAAATGGCCAAAATTATTTTGAAGGGGGGTGAAAAATAGTGAGAAGTACAGGTGTGCGGTCATCGTTGGATAATGCACGGTCATGTGAAGTGTTTCTTCCAATCAGGAGACAGCATTTTCACTGATTATTCTCACTCATTTTATAAATATAGAATAATTAACCCCTCTTCATTGAGAACAAGCAGATACTCAATCCCAGGTGACTTTGGTGTTCCACCGGAACCAGTATTGGCACCAGAACCAGACCCGGTACCAGAACCAATGAGCATGCCAGGTTCATATGCCAAAGTCCAAATCTGATGCATTCTGGCATGATTCAGGCAGTCTTTTGATTATTATGTTTTCATAGCACTAAAACTAAATAAAAAGTGAGTTCACAGCCTCATAGAAAAAGATTTATAAAATTGCATAACAAAGGATATCCTATATTTTACCCAGTAGAAACAAGAAGCAAAACAAAATAATTACTTCATGTGCCTAGCTGTTACAGAGTTATAGTCTGGGATACACAAGAAATTAGTTCAAAAGTGTATGAATGTTCACAATAGAGTTCCCATATATGAACCTGCTCATACACATTATGTATTAGCCTGACAGGTTCCACATCAAAACCGCAAAACAAACAAAAAAAAAGCACGGTCAAATTTCAGCACTATGAAAATAAATTAGTAAAATTCACAGGCAGGAATTTGCAAGGGTTTTTAACAAAATTCATTAGATAAAATCCTTCTGAAATGAATTCTGCTTTAAAAATTGGAAGCTTTTTTGAACAGTCCTGTGAAAATAGTCGCCCAAAGTTCATTTATTTGACCATACTGTTTTTGATTGCGTGGTTAGATGGGATAGAGTCTAAAAAACAGCATGCACATTGTAATCTAATATTTTAACACCAGCCAGTATTTTAGCTGAGCCTAAATAAAGCAAATATTCCCTCAAAAGTAGCCTTTCTTAGCATGTAGCCTATAACCACAAGTCTTTTGCATGACAGAACTGTCAAATTCTAGTAGCTACAGTAAGTGCTGGTCAGTTTGTTTCTACCACTTTGTGAGCCTTGTCAACAATGTCTGGCCTTTGTTACCTGCTGAGATTGTTGATAGCAAATTTCAGGAAGGTTGCCTCTACAGTCCTGCATCTTGTGAAAAGACCGGGATACTTATGATCTGTTTTAGGGATTTCTTAGGCTTGAGTTGCACAAACGGAGAACATGGAATTTACAACTACATGCAAATGTCGAGAAATAGCATCATTTTTCTTAGTGGAATAATGGAAGAAAAAACATGTTTATTTTAAACTGTCATTTAGACATCAATAGGTTAGAGAGCTGTTTGTGGTTAGAATATAGATGGTTTTATCTGATAAGGCAATTTCTGCAGTCGCTGTGTAATTCCCCTAGTTTGGTGATCTTTGTGTAACACATGCTGAGTTCTGAAGCTGTAAGCTTTATATCATAAATTGTATCCTGGGTCTCTTTTGCACTACAGTTCTGTTATAGTTGGTTTTGGCTGGAATACTTTGGTCTGTCTGAGGGTTTCCCAGAGTCAGGTCCATGGAAAAGGGTGTGGGAGGGGCTCCCTGGTATCATTACCCCCTCATGTGACTGTGTCTTCCCTGTGGAGACAGGGGCTAAGAAGGACACATGCAGAGGTTGGTGTAGTGTATTGACATAGAAATGGTGAGAATGCCCCAAGTTGGTTAGTTGCTATGCCTTTTGGGCTCTGTCAAATTTAAAACACAAGCAGCATGGTACAAAAGGAACATTTGCAAGTGTACAACCATAGGAAGGTTTATAAAATGCCCATACAGTGGCTGTTGTACTATCAGATGGAGTGGGTGTGTAACTGACAAGTACATTATTACCTATGACAATAATAACATCAAAATTGACCCCCAGATATATTGTCTATTACAATGCTGAACAGTTCTGAAAGGTTATTTCTGCTGTTTTTCATTCCCTGTTGTGAAAAGCAAAAGTTGTTTTATCCATGGGAAGGCTTACTGTGAGTCTGATAAAGAGGGGTAGATTCTGCATGCCTTCCCTATGGGAGAAACGTAAATCAGTTTACAAACAAGAATTCATAAATAGCAATTTTTTTTGGCCTCTGTTAATAACTGAGTACAGGCCAAAGGTGTCAAAGCGTGATTGTTTCAGGCATCAAGCAGCAAATTTGTGATATTGCTAGGTAAAGACAAAATTTGGTATGTTTTGGGAATATATGAATAGAAGGTTGTTGGAGTATAATGTCATGTATCCTAATATAATATAACATATATAATTAAAAGCATTATAACAATGATTGTAATCACCATAAGAATCACAATTAATTATCATAAAAATACCATAACTATAATAATAGTGAATTATAATAATCACAGAAAATGTGATGGATCCATGGAACAGCCTTCTGGTAGAGATTGTAGGGGAAAAAGTGGTAGGGAAATTCAAAAACACATGGGACAGACATAAAGGAACTCAAGCGATAGGAATGAGAGGGTAAGCCACAGATCATTTATGATCTGCGGTATATGAAACAGGTAGGGAAAATGGGCCGACTAAGTGGGCCAAGCAGTCCTTATCTGCCATCAAATTCTATGTTTCTATTCTATGTTTCTATTATGGCATTACCAACCACAATATAATATATATTCTTTGCAAAAAACTTTGTTAATGCACCAGTTAGGGTAACTTAACAACACAAAATTAGGGAAATGTGGTGTTAGGGTTTCCAACCCTTACTCTCCACTCCCACCTTCAAGAAAAAACATTTGGGTTTTGGGTCTCTGGAGTCTTGATGAATCAGTGGTGGGATCTTGCTTGGGGTTGTGACCAAAATGCTCACTCCTTGCCCTAGACCATAGCCTTCAGTTCAAGCACAAGGTACAGGTCCAAGCCAGTACTTCATAGGTAGAGAGGTATGTCTCGCCACATGTTGCCAACACAGTTTGTTTTAGCTTTCTTCATGAACGTCCCTGTAGGGCCTGCATGAAGAAAGGAGATCATGTGTGACATTGTTTGCTCAGGGAAAAGGGTGGACATTAGGGTAGAGAACCCCAAGGAAGATCCCACCACTGATTTAGCAATACTCCATAGACCCAAAACCCTATTTTTTTTCCTTTTGCTGCTTGGGGGTGGGGAGTTAGGGTTGAAAACCCCAATACAATATTTCCCTACTTTTGTGGTGTTAAGTTACCCTAACTGGTGCATTAACCACATTTTTTGCAAATAATTTCCTTTCTTTTTGAGATTGTGAAATCATATCCTCATTCATGCAGGTCCCTTTGGGACTTGATGCCCCATAATGTCAGACTCATCACCTACAGAAGTGTGGGGCCTGATTCAGTGAAATGACAGATATGAAGAATTAATGGGGCTGTCTGGTGGACTGTGGAAGCATAGGGTCCTGTGGTCCTTGTGCTTCCATGACAAGCTACAGATACACAGGTCAAAGAGTGCATCTGTCAGCCAATGTACAGGGCCCTCTACCCAGGGGTGCAGAGGTCCAAGGTCCTATGCCAAGAGGACAGTTGCCTTCAATATATGATTCTCAGGCCTGTGCGGACAAACCTGCACCTTTCATTTCCCTGGCTGTGGGTGGGTGGGTGTTGCATAAAGCACCATCACCCCAATCTCACCCCATCCAGCTGGGTCACTGAGCTCACCCTGAACTGAGCTCACCAGTATGGGATCACAAAGCATAGCCTTTGGGGTCAAGACCAGCACTAGGTACAAAGTTTGTTAACAATTATATATTGTTTTTTCAATTTTTACCCCACATTTTCAAGGTACTGGTTTTATGACCTTTGGAACATGTGAACACCTATAAATATCTAGGGAGTCACCATTGATGATGCCCTCTCCTTTGTGCCCCATGTGGACAATATTGTCAGTTTGGCTAATAAGAAACTTGATTCCCTTTTCAGGCAAAGGCATTACCTCACCCCCGAAGCCAAGCTGGCTGCTGTGGTTAGTTGTACTGTATCATCCCATTATTGACTATGGCATCACAGTATATGGTGTGGCCAGTGACACTGTATTCAGTAGGGTCAAACTGGTGCTGAATAAGGCCTGCCATTTCATTCTTGGTGCTGATAGACTCACTTATACCTGCTCCTCTACTCTTGGACTGATTTGGCACCTCTCACAGAATAAAATCTAAACTTGTTTGTTTGTAAGAAAATTGCTGTGGTCTACACCTCCTGTGTGGAACATCTTGTCCTGAGGTCCAGCACTACCAGGAATGGATACTTTTACCATACCTCTTCAAGGACAACTATCACTTTATTCATCTTTTAAATCACAGGTTGAATGAACTGCAAGAATCACTAATGAGTCTCACCAAAATTGCCCCATTTAAGAGAAATATAAAAGTCCTAACCCCTGTACCAACTGTGACTGGTACTGATCTCTTACACAGCTCAATTACTCTACCTGACCCTACTTTGCACTAGGTAGCTGCTAATTGCTTGCAACTTTAAGTACTGTCTACTACGTTTGCCAGTACATTGACAAAGCATAATTGTGTATTGCCTTGTTGTTGATCCTTTTCCAATTTGAATCTTTGTTACAACCTGTTCTAATGATGTCAACTATTGTATGTAATCTTCGTTGGATTTTGATGATACACTGTAACCTAATGCTGAAGAGGAACCTTTGTAAATGAGCACCTGTGCTCAAAGGTGTATTTCTGAACAAACAATATAACTGAATAAATTAATGATTTGTGTTATAAACGTAATATGTACCATTTATAGTTTTCTTGCTGCAATGTCATTTGCACCAAGTGCGAAACACATATCATCCAGGATTTAAAAATGACATCACATTTATGAGGTAGTGTTGAAAAATGGATATGTTGAAAGTTTAGAGCTAAAATAATGAAAATTAGTAAGGTTATGAGTGAACATTGAAATAATGCAAAATTCATTCATAACCTGGGCAATTTACGTATCTGTACACAAATTGACAACATACTGTAGTCTTCTTATTACTCCCACCTCATGAACCTGGTATAGAAAATTTTCAAACTCCGCCAAAATGTCATTCCGCTGGCATTCAAACACCATTCTGCACCACAGGTGTGAAAGCACATTTTGGCCAGGATTTGAAGAATTACAGCTGTCGCATTCATGAGGTTGTGTAAAATGGCTATGTTGAAAATTTGGGGTAAATATATTTTAAAGTTACGAGCGAGTGTAGTAAAATCTCAACGTATGTGCATAACTGTCTTTTTTACATATTTTGACCCCAAATTTTCAACACAGCATTCTTATAGCCCCAGCTCATGAAGAAGGGCAGAGAAAATTTTCAAATCCCACCTGAAAGGTGATTTCACCAAGCAACCGCAAAATCACCTTTTGGGCTTGATTTGTTTGCTTAATTCCACCACCATGTCTCATAGGCTATCCTCTATATGGAAAGAACTTACGTATAGACTACGTTAATTAGCCGATCAGCATATAAGCCGCCCCAAACTCGAGATGCATTTTTTAAAACAGTGACCCATGTAAAGGTGACCATGAAAATCCTTTATTCATTCAGCTGATTGCAGGCTCTTTTAGTCCAAATGCTGTCTCTTTACTGTCTCTTTACTGTCATTCTGTTCCTCCTAGTAAAACATTACAGCCTCTTGAGGCATGCCACACTGTGGTGCCTGAAGCAAACCCTCCCAGACCCTCATCCACTGCAATCAGCCAGAACCTCAATACTCTCCTTGCAAAGGGTGCATATCATCCACTTTACATCGCGGCTTGCTGCCAGGTAATCAGGGCACTGTTAATGTCAGGAAGGGTGGTGAAGGGCTTCAGTCAGCATTATTGATAGCAGCTATAAAGCTGCTAGTGTCAACCTCAGTACTCACATCACAAAGGGCACAAATTGTCCACATTCCCTCGTGACTTGCTGCTAGGCATTAACAAGCTTCATGCGGCAAGCGATGAGCTCACTGCTACTGCCTCCTATCTCCACTATTACAGTACATCTCTGCCCCAGGCTTTACATTGCCCACAAGTGCAGCTGTCTTCACTGCCATCTCCTGCTGCTTTCCCACTCCTCCCTCGCTCCTCAACATCCTTCCAGCTCTACTAATACCTCTAAACCCAATAGGACATAGGAAATTTTGTTGCCAGAGGTGTTTGGAAGGAGATCCATTTCATTTCTGGTTTGACTCGTGTATAAGCCGAGTACTGAAAAGTAGACTGCAAAGTGGGTAAAAGCGTGGCTTATACATGAGTATGTACAGTAAATCTTCTGTCATGTTCATACTGTATTCCCATATCGCTGTTACGGATACAGGGAATTGCAAGATACCTCATGACATCACGGACATCATCCGCTTTACCTTCTGCAGCCTTTCCTACCAACACCAACTCTGTTGACCATGTTACTTCGACCTTACTTTCTCGACAACCATGGCTTGTCCTAAGACTTTCACAGCTGCCTTCCCAGAACTTCCATCGTGGATCTCCCATGTCTACCTGCTTTACTAATGTTATGGCATGCAAACCACTGTTTTCTAGCTCCTGAACATCACCATACCTCATATACGCATCTGCATTCTCCATCCTATTTCCATCAGTCAAGTTAGCTGCCCATCCAGCGATTCTTCTAGTCTATTATTCACATTATCTCCATTATTTCCTCCATTGAAGACTTTCATTGAGAGCAGACTCTCCTATTCTCAGTCTGAAAATCAGCAACCGTTACAGCGAATTCACTATCCCAGTCCTGCCCCCAACCAGTCATATTGAACTATAGCACTGTCATCCTCTGGTGTTTCACTCTATTTGACTGCATACCAACCCAGCTTATAGGCACTTCCAGATATCCACTTACAAGCCTCTCTTAAGTATTTAGGCATCAGATTATCTGTAAACCTAACCAGCCACAGCCGCCTCAGTGCATCTGATGGGCAATTATACCACAAAAGGCCCATATTTACTTCAGCCAGTGGACCAGCAGAACATGTGCAAGTATAGTTACGACATCAATGCCCAAATAAGCAATCCAGTTCCTCATACTGAACTTCCAATCATTCTCTATATATATTCAAGTACCATCTGGACTGCATAGGCCACTCTTCCTGTATTTGTCTACAAATTACTTATGACATTTCTCTTAGCAGGCACCCAAAGACTCTACTCAACTCCTTCTTCCAACTCATGGATGCTTATTTAGCAACTTATCGATCCCTACTGAGTTCCCTACCTCCAGACATTACCCAAAACATCAAACCTTACATAAGTTGGATCGTTCACCCATGACTTCACAAATCATCACATTTCCCACTGTTTGCTGTGTGGTAGTATATCGATCAAATCATTCTCTCCTGCTTATTACATCCCTGTAACCCACTGGACAAGCATCCTTCATCACCTTGAAATCTGGACTTATTCGCTTCTTCTTTGACTGGATCTGCTTCACACTTCAAATTCTGCAGCTCCTTCAGAAAAGACCTACTTCTTCAACATCTGGATTGTCATCCAAACTATATCATCCATGGATCAAGGATAAACCATCATCTCCAAGAAGCTCACCTTCCTCAAAATTAGCTTTGGTTACTAGAACCTAGGTCTTTCTCTCTTATTATGCCCAGAGGATGGGCAAACCAATGGCCACTGGTCCTCAGAGGTTTCCTCCACCTGGGGTTTTCTCTCCTGAGTGCCAGTGGTCATACTCCGCGTGAGTTGGAGGAGGTATCTTTTGGCCTTCTATTCCCACAAGCTCCTACCTACTACTCAAGGTGGAATACAGTATAGCACAAAAAGTACTACAAGTTACACAAACACTAAATACCCCATCACTGTTCTCCAAACATTAAATATGTACATGTATGTGAGATTATGTATATATTATGTAAATATGGTAATGTGCTTGTTCCTCATGAATTCTCGTGTGTTCTTTTCTTTTCTTGGAGATCAAAACTGTCTGGGGAATCAAGATCTGTAAGCACTGCTGATTTGCCTTATCATGGATGGGAACAGCTACAGGCTAACAAATTAATTTCTCTAGTTTGTTTAAGGGTTTGCATTGATTCATTTTAAGATTATGTGTATTGCCAAATATTATATTGTGAACTGTGTCTGCATGTACAAATCTACTACCTTGTGGTCATGGTACAGAAAAGTTATTATGTTTGGTTTCAGTCTCATCACAGCTGTAGGTACAATACACCATACTCTTGCTCTGATATAATACAGAGCAACAGAGTAGCAGATTAGTAATAATTTTTAATGAGGATCCCCAAACATTTTTGAAGTAAGACCATAGCAGACAAAAGGTTATGTACACTTACATCTTTGTCCAGCATACTGAAATATTTGACTTTTTGAATTGTTTCTTTTTTCCCATATTGCTTTTTTTCAGTTTTTTACATTTTCTCCCCATACACCCCTCCCCTCTGGCGTGAATGTGCATGTATGAGGCATGCACACATCATCTCTGCACTTCTGTATCTCCCAACCTCTGATGCTGCCTCCTGCCTCCACTAGGGGGCAGCCAATGAGTGGGACGACAGCCCTCCCTCCCAGGATAGGAGAGGCAGTCTATTGAATGCTCAATGCTCTCCCTCCCTGCCGCCCCTGCAACTCGAGTCTTGTTGTGGCGTGAGGTGGGCATCCAGTGCCTTAACCCTCAGCGCCACTGGGCCTGCTTTTTAACTGTTTCTAATTGCTTTTACATTTTGCATATTTGCACATTGGGTCTTCTGTGAATTGATGCTTAGTATGTTACTAGCCATGTTACACCATCTGTGAAGTATCAAGGATTGCAGTGTAAAACTCATCCTCCCAGAAGGCTAATTACCTGTGACAAAGCTCCAGGAGGTGGAGCAAATGTTAGGTGGGGGCAGGGCAGTGTTGTGCCATATTGCTAGAGACCCCACAATGCTAACTGAAGGTTGAACTGTTACACTTTATATTTGCTATTTTACATACAATTATTGAAATCAGAGACAAGACTACAAGACTTAGTGCATTCCTTTAAAGCTGAGAAGCCTTAAAAGGGCAGTTAGTTGAGTGCCTTCCTGTAATCTCTTCTGTAACACCGTATTTTAAACTGTGGTCTGAGTCATTACCCCAAGCCTGCGTCTTGTGTTTCACACATGCTGTGGTCTCCATTTTGTCAGTACACTGCAGCAGTGTTACTTTCACACCCACAGTCCCTTTTCTTTCCTCAAAGGTTTGAACAAGTAATATTTTCTGACAGCTAATAAACATACCATTTAAAGTCCCAGTACATCATTGGCAAAGATGCCAGAAAGTAAGAACCCCTTGGAGAAGTACTTGCATGATTCTGTGCAGACAGGTTTAGCTCTTACCGCTACAGTCACACACCATCACGTAGCATCGGAAAACAATTTATTTAATGTGGCAAATACTTGACATTTGTGGATTGCAGGAGTACACATGAATCAGTAACAAAACAAAAGGAAGGAAAGAGGTTCTTCACGTGTCAAGATTAAAGAAAGAACAGAACGAGACAGGCAAGAGACATCCAAAAGAGTGAGACAATACTAACAAGATTTTGTCAATGCTGAATGTTGATTGCTTTGGTCCATTGAGCTTGCTCACTGCCCTCTGTCACTGCTCATTCTGTTTCTCCCGGTGCTACAGGCTTCCTTTTGTACTGGGCTCCTGCCTGTGCTGGCACCTTTTTCTGCCTGCAAAAATCCACAGCTGTCCAGACAGAGCTCCATTGAGGTGACTCACTCTCTGTCTCTCAGACGCTCATTCTGTTTCTCCTGGCGCTGCAGACTACCCTTTGTACTTGGCTCCTGCCTCTGTTGGCAGCTTTCTCTGCCCACAAAGAAATCTGCAGCAGTCCCAACACAGCTCCGCTGAACTCTGCCACTCACCCTCTCTCACTCACTCATTCCGCTTCTGCCAGCGCTGCAGGCTGGCCTTTGTACTGGGCTTCTGCCCGCTTGTTGCCTTTTTCTGCCCACAAAGAAATCTGCAGCAGTCATGATAGAGCTCTGCTGAGCTCGCCACTCCCCCCCTCACTCGCCGTTGTGTTTCTGGTGCGCTGCAGGCTGCCCTTTGTACTGGGCTCCTGCCTGCATTGGCATCTTTTCTTCCCACAAAGAAATCGGCAGCTGTCCCAACAGAGCTCCATTGAGGTCACTCACTCCCCTATCTCACACGTTCATTCTGTTTCTGCTGGTGCTGCAGGCTGCCCTTTGTACTGGGCTCCTACCTCTGTTTGCACCTTTTTCTGCCCACAAAGAAATCTGCAGCAGTCCTGACAGAGCTCGTGAGCTCGCTCCCCCCCTCTCTCACTCGCCATTCCGCTTCTGCTGGTGCTGCAGGCTGCTCCTTTTATACTGGGTTCCTGCCTGCATTTCTGTCCTTGCCTTTTTCTGTCCACAAAGAAATCAAGCAGTCACGATAGAGCTCCATTGAGCTCAGTCACTCCAACTCTCACTCACTGCGTTCTGTTTCTCCAGTTGCTGCAGGCTGCCCTTTTGTACTGGGCTCCTGCCTGCGTGCTACCTTTCCTGCCCACAATGAAATCCAGCAGTCCTGACAGAGCTCAGTTGAGCTTGGTCACTCCCTCTCTCACTCGCCGATCCTAATCTGTCCCAAACACTGATTTCTGACAGCAATTGCGTATTCTGCGCTGGAGTACAAAACTCATTTTGGCCAGGATATGAAAAATGACAGCTGTACTGTTAATAAGGAGGTGTGAAAAATGTCAGTGTTGAAAACCTAGCTTGGAAATATTACTAATTTGTGAAGTTACAAGGGTGCGTGAAAATTGCACAATGCACGTCAGTAATACAGTTATTTTATGGAGTTCCATCACAAAATTTTCAATATAGGCATTTTAAGACATCTGCTCATTAACAGTGTAACTGTGATTTTCTTAATGTGTCCTAACACTCATTTCCCACAGCGATCAAGGCTTATTCTGTGCCAAAAGAGCGAAAACACATTTTGGCCAGGATGTGAAAATGATAGCTGTACTGTTCATAAGGAGTGTGGAAAATGGCAATGTTGAAAATCTGGAGTGAAAATATTTCAGAGTTGCAAAGTTACAAGCTGCATTGAACCTGTGCAACACACGTCAGAACACACTAATTTTATGGGCTTACAAAATTTTAAATTAGGCCTTTTAGGACTTCTGCTCATGAACTGCATCACTGTGATTTTCTTAATGTGTCTTGAACACTGATTTCCTACAGCGACCACAACTATTTAGTGCGGAACTGCGAAAAACATTTTGGCCAGGATGTGAAAATGACAGCTGTACTGTTCATAAGGAGGTATGTAAAATGGCAATGCTGAAAATCTGGAGTGAAAATATTGCAAATTGGTGAATCACAGCGTGCATAGCAACTGCACAATGCACACTCATACAACAGTCATTTTTGGGATTTTCCACCAAATTTGCAAAATACACTTTTTGAGACCCGCCTCATGAACACTGGCACTGTCGTTTCGTTAATCAGTCCTGAAAGGTGATTCCATGCAGTGACCACAGAATCACCTTTGGGACAATTAACGCCATGACAGTGGCTGAGTTCATGAGGAGGGAGCCTAATAATCTCATGTTGAATATTTGTGCCAAAATTCCAAAAGGCCTGAGATATGCAAACAAGTTGAAAAAGCCCTATTTATTCCATTATACAGCTTACCGGATTTCCTCAGTTCACAGTCACCTTTGAAGAGTGCAGACATGTTCCCGGTCCACCAAGATCGTCACACTGGACTCAGAGGTAAGTATAGGGTGAGTGGGTGTGGGGAGGCAGGGTGCACAGTAGGTGGGCACGAGTTGTTGAGGGGCCAGGGAGACCACAAGGGACCGTTTTTTTACAGGTTTAAACAAGAAAATAAAAATAAATTAGGGATTTTTCTTCTTTACAGGGCATTGGGCACCCTGGGGTGGGCTCCCAGTGTGCCACCTGAATGTTTGGGGGCTGTAGCTGATGGAGGATTTGGCCCCAGTTGGCACATATTCAGTGCTGGGGGACTAGAGCCGGGGGATTGGGCACCCCTCGCACATAAACCGACCGCTTTGGGGGACCATTATGCCAACACAGAGTAGGTCCCCCTTCGCAACCTGAACTCACGCTGGGACTGCAGCTGACAGGGATTGGGGCCCCCATCGGCAAACACACACTGTTGTGGGGCACATGCTGCTGAGGGAGATTGGGCACCCTCGGCACTGGGGGTTCACTATATTGTTTTGAACATGGCGGCAAGCCGCCACCATGTTCACAAATAATATACAGAACCAACATTCCACCTCAGCAATGACGGGTCGCCCTCATTGCAGCGGAATGGCTGATGCTGCAATGACGCAGGCAGCCCCTGATTGTAGCAGCTGAAACATTTCAAGGTGGTGGCAAGTTGGCTGAACTAGTGTCAGCAGCAGTGTGCCACCCATTGGGGAAAGTGGGCCAAGCCTTTAAAGGCTGTGGGGGCACTGGCCACAAACATTGCCGCACCTCCACAACCTGCTTCTGGCAAGTTGTCGCAATATGTTTCTTGCACATGCCCACAATCAACATAAACAGAGGATAGAGAAAGAAGAGTTGAAAAAACAATTGAATTTTTTTTTTACTTTTTACTTTTCCATATTTTTGGGGTGTTTTTTATTCTATTGGGGGACTAGAGGGTGGAGAAATTAAGAACACAGATTACGGAAAGACCAAACATAAAACAAACAGTTTCTTGCAGCCACCAGATGACCCCACCAGCACTGCCAGAAACTGAGCCATGCCCACCACTGCCACGCAGCTCAGCCAGTAGAGTGAGGATCCTATCCTGGATGGATGTGAAGTTATCTAACTGATCCATCACTTCCTGCCAGAAGTTGTTGATATCCTGCCACAGTGTGTGCAGCTCATCCCATACAACTGCCTCATCATACTGTGTGGCAGGTGCCATGGTGTATTGCCATAATGTGGTGGTGCAGGCTGCTGTCTGGGAGATACATTCCAGTACTGCTGTGGTCCTTTCTACGACTGTCATGCCGACTCACAGCAGCACAAAAGTGAGAGCAAGTCAGAGGCAGAGGCAGGAAACTACAGACCTGTCAGTTTGACCTCTGTGGTAGGAAAATGACAGAATCACTAGTAAAGGAAAGAATTGTTGAGTTCCTAGAGGCCAGTGGGGCACAGGACCCAAGGCAGCATGGATTCACAGCAGGAAGGTCATGTCAGACAAATCTAATTGATTTCTTTGACTGGGTGACCAAAGTAGTAGACCAGGAGGGGCTGTGGACATTGCTTACCTAGACTTTAGCAAGGCATTTGACACAGTCCCACACAGAAGATTAATAAACAAATTAGCCAGCCTGGGAGTGGGTCCCAGGGTGGTAGCCTAGTAAAACACTGGCTGGGCAACAGGACACAGTGGGTAATAGTAAATGGAGTCCACAGTGAAGAAAGGGGGCTTACTAGTGGGGTACCGTGAGGGTTCAGTACTGGGTCCAGTCCTTTTAATGTCTTTATAAGTGACATTGCAGAGGGCCTGGCAGGAAAGGATGCCCTTGCAGATGACACAAAGATCTGCAACAGGGTTGATATGCAAGGTGGGGTGGAAGGGATGAAAAGGGACTTGGCAAGGTTGGAGGAATGGTCAAATGTATGGCAGATTAGATTCAATACAAAGAAGTGCAAAGTAATGCACTTGGGAAACAAAAACCGGGAAGAGTACACAATGGGGGTGAACTACTGACACAACAAAATGGAAAGGGACCTGGGGTGATCATATCAGATGACCTAAAGGTGGGCCAGCAATGTAAGACGGCAGTAAGGAGGGCTGGGAGGATACTGGGAGGCATAGGGAGAAGCATCACCAGTAGAAAACAGGAAGTTGTTGGCCCTCTGTACAGACAGTTGCTAAGACCACATCTGAGTACAGTGTACAGTTCTGGAGACACCATCTCCGAAAGACATAGACAGGGTGCAGGCTGTCCAGAGGAGGGCAACCAAATGGTGAGGGTCTGCACCAAAAGACATATGAAGAAAGACTAAAGGAGCTAAGATGTATAGCCTCGAGGAAAGGAGGGAGAGGGGACATGATAGAAACTTTCAAATACTCAAAGGAATCAACAAAGTCCAAGAGGGTAGCATCTTTCAGAAAAAGAGATGTGCAAGAAAAAGGGGCACAATTTGAAGATAAAGGGGATGGCTCAGAGGTAATGTGAGGAAGTATTTCTTCACAGAGAGGGTTGTAGATGCATGGAATGGCCTTCCAGAGGAGGTTGTAAAGTCAAAACAGTGGGAGAATTCAAGAATGCATGGGACAGACATAAGGCAATTCTAGTAGGGGTAGGAGGAAGTAGACTGTTGGTTAACTAGGATCTGCAGCTTATCCGTTAGGTAGTGAAATGGGCAGACTAGGTGTGCCAAGCGGTCCTTATCTGCCATCAAATTCTATGTTTTATGTTTCTATGTTTCACTATGGCTGACCTCCTGCTGCTCCACAACATTGCACCCCCGCCATCACCATCACCACCATGTGCAGCAACCACCTCACACCCTTGGCCCTCCAGTCTTTCAGGTGGTGGATGCGGAGGTGTAATCTGGCTGCCAGTCCCAAGGTGGCTTTTTCCTCCAACTCACACTTCACCCACAGACCTTGCAGATGGCCACCGTCCCATCTGTAGGGTCCATATTAAAATTCCCACATTACAGAGTGCTGTGGTGGTGGGGCGGTGGAGCAGCAGATGATGAGGTGGCAGGCTCCTCCTGGCGTGGAGACCTTGTGGTTGGCGCTCCTGCTGCGGTTCCTACTGCTGCTGTTCCAGCTGCTGTGGCTGTGGTTCCTGCTGCTCTGGTTCATGATGCTATACTGCTGCAGCAGAAATCCCTTCCTAATCTGTGGGGGCAGTGCCTCGTTTAAAGCACACCTGCTGATACGATAACTCCTGCCTCAGCTCCACCCATTCTGGACTTCTGATGCTGCCCTTCATTACCAAAAACATTAGAATAAAGAAAAGAGAGTCAGAAGAAATCAGAAACAAACACACACACACACACACACACACACACACACACACACACACACACACACAACTAGAGAAACTACAAAAACAAAAGGATACTCAAATTTTTTTATAAATGCCAAAAATAAAGAAAGATAAACATTAGAACTCAGAAAGGTGAACAATATTAAACTCTAAAAATATATTGCTATTGTAGATGCTCTGACTGTCTATGAGACTGTCTCCTTCAGCTACAACTGCCGAAAAGAAAGGGAAAGATTCGCTTCTGCCTGCCTGCCTGCAGTCTCCCATGTGACCTCGGTAAGTGAATCATGTTCTGTACTGTTTGTCATCCAACTATGTACTTGTTCCCCTTCCCCAGGACGCATCTGAATAGAGCAGTAGCCTTCTCAGCATGCCTTCTGGTTAAACGCTAAATAAATAAATATGAAGAAGGCAGCAGAAGGAGGCCACTTGATCTATTAAGTCTGCTTGTGTTGCAGGGTCCACAGCTTGAGCTAATGACCCTGCCCTCCTCCCTCTCTCCTCACATTGTCCTACCCATAATCCTTACCTTCGCCTATACCTAGCCTCCTCTCTTAAAGCTGCCCCTCTGTCTTTAACCAGATGACCTCTTCTGGCAGCGTATTCCAAGTTTCCACCACCTTCTCTGTGAAGAAGTGCTTCCTGACCTCCCTCCTCCTAAACCTCCCACCCTCCAGCTTAAGACTGTGCTCTCTTGTGTTATGGCGTATTTAACTTAAAGAGATTCTCCTTATCAACCTTATTTATCCCTTTCAAGTACTTAAACATCCGATCATGTCCTCTCTCTCTTGTCTTCCAGGGAGTACATGTTCAGTGCCCTCAACCTCTCCTCATATACCTTACTCTGCTGACAGGCTGTCATCTTTGTAGCCCTCCTCTGGACCTTCTCCAGCATGTTAATGTCCTTTTGAGGTGTGGGCACCAGTACTGAACTCATACTCTAGATGCGGCCTTACCTGTGACCTGTACAAAGGCAGTAAACCTCTCTCCTACTACAGATCCCCTAGATATGCATCCCAACATCTTGTTTGCAACTTTGAAGTTACTAGAAGTTAACTTCAATGTTTTCAAGGTTTTTTTTTTGTTTTGTTTTTACCAGGAGAGATTATGCTGAAAGCTTGTTTACAGGTGCGACCTGGGAGCGCAAGGAAGTTAAGTGACTTGCTCAGTGTCATACAGTATACAAGTGGAGGCTGTGGGATTCAAACCCAGTCCTCAGGTTTGCAGCTCAGAGCCTTAAACCACTGCGCTATATTGCCTACCAGAGAAGTTTTGTAACCAGAAGACAATTTTGCAAAATGTTTCACAGTGCGTTGGTGACTTTGTAAGTGAATTTGCAGGCAGAGTAAAACTTTGCAACATCTCTACTCAGACATCCAGAAATTAATTTATGTAGAATGTTGGAGAGTTTAAAAGAAGCTAAACGGCCTATCTCAGATTGGACAGAATGAGGTGCTTCAGACAGTAAGAAGCTTCAGAACAGCCCAGAGGAGGGACCAATTTATATATAGAGGCCTGCTTGTAGGATAGGGCTAATAGGGACTCACCTTCAGCAAAGACAGTACATTGGGTGGGGGCACATGTATCTCAGCATAGAGCAGCAGGGCAATGTGGGCCAGAGAAAGGTTAGCTATTGCCTGCTGCATAGATGCACCTGTATTTCTTCACCTTCAGTTTTACAGGAGCATGAGAATCAAGCAGCCTGCACATTCAGTTCACCTGAAGCATAGGAATCATCCTCTCCTGGATTGTCAGCGCCTGAGGTCATCTAATCATTCCGCCTACAGCAAGTTCATATGAGGACTGTTTTATTAAAGTTAAAGCTGGGACATTCACCATATCACTAATAAACTACTGGTTCTGAAACACAATGTAAAGAGACTTTGGTTTAAAGAGGCTTAAGCTCAACTGACTTTTTGAGGGAGTCCTTGGGAACTAGAAAAATTGTCAGCCATTTATTTCATAAAAGCTATTAAATGTCTTCAGCATAGTAATAGAGAAATGCATCAAATATAGAGTAAGAATAGTTCATGGTGTTTAAGTATTGCACAGAGTTTAGATAGCCACAAAGGGGTATCTGGCAATGGTGAGTGGGCTAGCTGAGATGAGTGTATTGCCTAGGGTCTATGTCACCCATAAGGCTTGTTAACTGACTGTGGATGAGAAGACGGGCTCAGTATTTACAAGGTACTGTAGGCTAGAAGATCCTGGAAGGAGAACTTCTGACCCTGGCTTTCCTAAGGAGTAATAGTAAACCAGACAGGCACAAATATGGAATGGAAGCTATTGCCTGCTGCATAGAGGTACATAAATTTCTTCAGCAATAGTTTCACAGAAAGAAAAGAAGCAAGCAGCCACCACATCCAGTTTGCCTAAAGCATAGGAATTGTCTGCCTGCTGGCTTTTCATCACCCAAGGTCTTCTAATCATCTCAACAAAAGCAAGTTCATATAAAGACCGTGTCTATTTGTGTAACTTAAATCATGGACATTTGCCAACAGACATTTTAATTCTGAAAGACAATATTTAAAGAGACTTTTGTTGAAAGGTGGTCACGCCAATGATTTTGAACGGAGTCATCTGGGAACTAGAATTATTGTCAGACATTTATTTTGATGTGAATGTTATTGACTTCCTTACAGTAATAAAACATTGCATTGATTATAAAGTATAAGAATATTTTACAAATGTACAGAGTTTGGTTATCCAAGAAGGAGTATCTGGTAGGGGTCAGTAAACTAGCTTAGGTAGCTATATTGCCTAGCAGCTACTGTTTCCCGTGAGGCAGTTAACTGACTGTGAACTGTGAGTCTGACCAGTAGGTACAAGATAGGGGCTGGGAAGGTTTAAGTCTATAGACACTTACTGAACATTGATGCAGGGAGGATAACCTTGTGAGATACAACAATAACTTATTTAAAAGTGATAAGCATAAGAGGCATAGATTTATTGTTATTATTGGATGTTATGGAATGCAACTCTACCTGCAGTGTCTGGCGCTGTCAGAATGGTCAGTAAAGGTTTTCCAGTTTGCTTGTTTTAAACTGTTGCCACAAAAACCTTTGGAGCGAAGCCAAACAAGTGGTACTGTAGATATAGCACAAAGGAATTTACCTACTCTGAAAACTATTGCAGTGTTTTCAGATGAAGCAAATCAAATCTACCACTTAAAGAGGCTACAGAAGGGGAAGAATATGAAAAATGATTTGGTTCACAGCTACTTTAGGATACAAGACAGTAGTAAGATAAAAACCATAGGAATGAGTAAAGCATGTAACTTGTGTAAAGTATGCCCCAGCGTAGAAAAAAAAATGCAAACATTCTTGAATCCCAGAACAGGCAAAACAGAGCATATCAATGACTTCACAAGCTGTATGATGAGTGTGTTATTTATATGCTCACTTACTCATGTTCAGCCTTTATATAGGCAAACTAAAAGACAGGGTGGGGAGCATTTAAAAGTTATCCAGAACAACAAACAAGAATATGCTGAGGCATTCACGTGAGCTCAAATGGTGGCCCAAGAACCTGCAATGTTAAAGCAGTTGTCTTAGATGTTGTAAACCCCATGCAGAGAGGGCGACTTCAACAATATGCTGAACAAAAGGAACAGTTCTGGATTTTCAAGATGGGCGTGTTGAAATCCCCAGCTGTCAATGATAAATTTGAGCTACATCCTTTTTATGTTGGCTTGCGTGCTTGTTATGTTGGCTTGCCGCTTGCAAAGCAACATCTCTTGCGTTGTGCGGGTTTGAAGGCACGCCGCTGTTGGGCGAATGCAGGACACAGATCAGTAGGTGCCTCCCACATTCCCCAATCAGCCTGCATGCCGGCACCACACCATGCATGTATAATGGGGCCAGCATATCTAAGCAAAGGTCTGCTGCAATCCAAGCAAAGCTCGTCATACATAGCGGTCCTTTGCTTGCCTGCCACCGCCATTATGAGCATAGTCGACAGCGGCTCAGGCCTGCGCCGGACGTCGGGTGCCCATTCCTGTCGGTAACCCCCTGCTGTGTTAGTGTGCCAATGGGAGAGCCCACTCCCGCCTGCAACCCCCAAATGTTGATTGCCGAGGGGTGCCCAATCCTCGGCTCGCGCCTGCCTTTGTATGCCAACGGGGAGCCCAATTTCTGTCAGTATCACCCCCCAATTGTTGAATGCTGAGGGGTGCCCAACCCCCCTCAGCTCATGCCCCCACTTTTTGTTTGTCAACGGGGTGCCCAATCCCTCGTCAGCATGACTTCCATGTTGTGTGCCGGTTTATGTGCCCAATCCTGGCCAGCTACTGACACCCCCCAAAACCAGTGAGGTGGCACCAATGCCCTGCAACAGGAAAACTGTCCCGCAATGGTTTTCCTTTTTTTCCTGTTAACGAAACCATCCTCGCTGGCTCGATGCCCTCCTCCCCCACCCACACCCACCCATTGCGCACCCTGCCTCCCATACCCCCACCCCATACTTACCTCCGAGTCCGGCGCGACGATCTTCCATGGACGGGAACAAGTCTGCACTCTTCAAAGTCAACTGCGAACTGAGGAAATGCCGTAAGCTGTATAATGGAGTGAACAGGGTTTTTCAACTTTTGCTGATATCTCAGGCATTTCTTGATTTTGGCACCAAATTTTCAACATGGGGTTTTTGAGCCACTCCTCAGACTTCTATCACTGTCATGGCATTACTCGCCTTGAAAGGTGATTTCACAGTCACTGCACAAAATCACCTTTCAGGACCCATTAATGAAATGACAGTGCCAGTGTTCATGAGGTGGCCTCTCAAAAAGCCTATGTTCCAAATTTGGTGGGAGAAATCCAACAAATGCCTCTTTATAGTAGCTGTGCAGGTTGCTATGCAGGCCCGTAACGTCGTGCATTCCCAATATTTTAATGCCAGATTTTCAGCATTGGCATTTTTGTACACCTCCTTGTGAACAGTACAGCTGACATTTCCCACATCCTGCCCGAAATGTGTTTCTGCACTTCCGCACACAATGGTGCAGTCGCTGTGGAAATCAGTGTTTGGGCCAGATTATGAAAATGACAGTGACACAGTTCACGAGCAGAGGTCCTAAAGCCTATGTTGAAAATTTGGTGCTGGTACTCCATAAAATGACTGTGTTACGGCGTGCATTGGCAGATTGCCGCTTGCGCACTGCCGAAAGCATTCATGATATTTTCACTCTGGATTTTCACCATTGCCATTTTTCCACACCTCTTGATGAACAGTACAGCCGCTATTTCACATACCCTGCCCAAATGTGTTTTCGCACTTCCCGCAGAATAGTGTGGACGCTGTGTGAAATCACTTCTTAGGACACTTTGAGGAAATGACAGTGACACTGTACATGAGCAGAGGTGCTAAATGCCTATGTTGAAAATTTGATACTGAGCGCCCATAAATGGGTAGTGTTGCAAGTGTATGTTGCATATTCTCCATACACCCCTTGTAACTCCGCACATTTCAGATAGTATTTGTATGCCACATTTTCAACACTGGCAATTTTTACACCTCCTTATGAACTGTGCAGCTGTCATTTTTCACATTCTGCCCAGCATGTTTTCCCGCACTGCACTACCAAACACCCAAAGGGACACCCTACTGCCTGTCACTCTGTGGGTGGGGTGGTTGGCATCAGTTCACTACTTGACTGCCATTCCTATGCTGCATCTCTCGAACTCCTGCACTCTCAATGGCAGCAAGCCAACATTCGGCATTGACAAATGCTTGTTGTTCTTGCCTTGTTAAAATGATTGTGGTTTGTGAGCAGGATGTTACCCATAATATGTACATGTATGTGAGATTATGTAAATAATTACGTAAATATGGTTATATGTTTGTTCCTCGTGAATTCTCACATGTTCATTTCTTTTCTTGCAGAGTAAAACTGCCTGGGGAATCAAGATCTGTAAGCACTGCCAATATGCCCTATTATGGATGGGAACAAATCACGGCTGACAAATTCATTCCTCTAGTTTGTTTAAGGTTTGCATTGATTCATTTTAAGATTATGTGTATTGCAAAGTATTATATTATGAACTGTGTCTGCATGTACAAATCTACTACCTTGTGGCCATTCTGTAGAAAAATTATTATGTTTGGTTTCAATCCCATCGCAGCAGTACACCATACTCTTGGTCTGATACAATACTGACCAACAGAGTAGCAGCATGACCATAATCTTTAAATGAGGATCCCCAAACATTTTTGAAATAAGACCCATGGCAGACAAAATGTTATGTACACATACATCTTTGTGTAGCATACTGAAATATTATGACTTTTTAACTGTTCCTTTCTTTTTTTTTTTATATTGCTTTTTCAATTTTTTAAAATTTCTCCACTACACCCCCCCTCCTCCTTGCATTGTGAAAGTGCATGTGTGAGGCATGCACATCATGTGTCCACATTTCTGTGTCTCCTGACCTCTGATGCTGCTCTCCAGCCTCCACTAGGGGCAGCCAAGAAGCAGGATGACAACCATCCCTCCCGGGAGAGGAGAGCAGCCATGGATGCTTGAGCCTTTCCCTCCCTGTGACCCCTGGCAGCCAAGGTCAGTCCCGCCCTGGGTCGCTGGTCATATGATAGGCTGATACATATTTATGTGGGTTCATATTGTATATGATGTAATATACTTTAGAATTAAGACACTGTCTCTTTAAAAGGCTTTAGGATGAACTTACAAAATAGCCTTAATGGTTCTAATGACTAAGGGAATCTGGTACATATCCAGATAAGAGAGACAGTTTTATTGAGCCAGGAAAACATAAATCTTAGGGAATCTGGGTATCTAGCTTTCCATGACAGGAAGAGTTCAGTGGTTAAGCCAAATGTATGGACCAGATGTCACTGGGGTTGGCATGGAACCACGGTGACACCTACAGGAAAAGGTACACTGTTGCATCCCATCACACAGGAGTTGTGGCTTGAAGATGACCAACATATATATAATCAGACACATTTTGAATTCAGAGCAGTTGAATAGTGTTTAAGGTGGAAGGCAGAATAGCCTGTTCAGCTACCATATACTTGAAGACCAGAAAGCATATTTGTAGAGTGTGGGAAAATCATCTTTTCACACACTGAACAGAAAAATTCTGATTTTAAGTCAGAATTTTAAACCCAAGACATTTCACCAAGGACAGTACCTGAAGGTTTCTTTTAAAAAGGACATTCACTGGAATTGACTTGGAATACAACCTGCTACAAGTTTGTTACTTAAGGACTCATCTTTACAAGGACATTTAAAATCTTGTCTGAACGTTAACCTCAAAACAAGGTATAGTTTAGAATACAGTATCTAGTATTTTCTGTAAACCATCCAGTTTTACTTTTGTTATTGTCTGCATTTCAAAGTTCTTCCAAATTGTAGACTTTTCTGTATTGCTTTTATGTTAAGTAAACTTTTTTGATTTTCTTATTAACTCTGCTTGGGGTCTGATTGTGTGATTTAACATTTTAAACAGAAGGGTTTTGAAAACTGTGCCTAAAAAGATAGAACCGCATGGCTATCATATAAAACTAACTAGGCAAGATGTAGCCAGTGGCCATGGTGGGATTCAAATATTGAAAGTAGTGCAGAGTCAAGGGAAGTCAAAACTACAGAATCCACCATCCCACTGGGAAAAAGAAGGTTTGGTGGTAAGTCTTCCTGAAACCCTTACTCCTGCTTACGAGTTCCTGAATGGGGATCCTCTCTGCAAACAGGAGGTCCTACCAGGCTATCCGAGGTTTTGGGGCCAGGGGCAAATGACAGCCGGCATGGCACGAGTGTGATGCTCAGCACCTCAACCCTCAGCTACTGGGGCAGTTTTTTAACTGTTTCTAATTGCTTTATACGGTTTGTACATTTGCACATTGGGTCTTCTGTGAATGGATGCTTAGTATGTTACTAGCCATATTATATCATTTGCAGTATCAAGGATTGCAGTGTAAAACACATCCTCCCATAAGGCTAATTACCTCTGACACAGCTCTGACAGGTGGAGCAAATGTTAGGTGGGGTAGTGGCAGTTTTATGCCATCTTGTCAGAGATCTCACAGTGCTAATTGAAGGTTGAACTGTTATACTTTATATTTGCTGTTTTAAATACAATTATTGAAATCAGAGACAAGACTATAAGATTTAGTGCATTCCTTTAAAGCCAAGAAGTCCTACAAGGGCAGCTAGGTGAGTGCTGTCCTCTAATCTCTTATAACACTGTATTTTAAACTGTGGTCCCAGTCATTATCCAAGGCTAAGTCTTGTGTCTCACACATCCTATGCTCGCCGTTTGTCAGTTCACTGACTGCAGCAGTGTTACTATCACACCCCACAGTCCCTTTTCTTTCCCCAAAGGTTTGAACAGGTCATGTTTTGGGGCAGCTAGCCAAGCACACCATCTAAAGTTTCCAGTACAGCATAGGCAAAGAGGCCAGAAAGTAAGGACCCCTTGGAGAAGTACTTGCATGATTCTGTGAACCCAGGTTTTGCTCTTACCACTACATTCAGTGTTGCTCAAAGGTGGGGAGTGAGTGTGATTGCTGTGCACAGTGTGTGACTTGTATAAGGCTACTAACTCTAGTTCACTGCATTGTGCTTTGGTGGACAGCTGTGTGGTGTATGTGAACTGTGTTCATTGCAGTGTGTATTACATCTGCCACCAACATAATACTGATATGTTCTAGGTTACACCTAACCTAGAATACCCTGAATTGTTTTGAATTTGGATTGAAACCATACTTTTACACAGGACCTTTAGTGTTATGTCTGGCAGTAAAGAGGTTGGTTCCTCACAAAATCCACTGTAAACTCAAAAGGAAAGAGAAACTGGCAATGATAAGAGACTCTTGGCACTGTATGAGCAGAGTGAGGGGCCTAACAAGTTAATTGGAGCACATGGCCTAGATCCAGTACTGTAGTTTGAGGTGAAATTCTGTTGATGAATGCAGTTGATTCCAAGCGTAGAGGCTGTGGATTGCCAATGAGACAAGTCTTGAGGATGCCAGCTGGACTCAGAAGAGGAACAATGAAAGGAATGCGAGTGGGGAATGTGTCACCCAAAGCTGAGAGATTGAGAAAAGACTGATGAATGTGTTCAAAGTCTTTATGGACAAAGTTATAAACAGCATGGAGAGATAGCCAGCAAATCCTGAAGCACAGTGAAGTCTTATAGAAGCAGCCTGGGGAAGTGCTTCATCACTGGATCAAGTTACTAAAGGAGAGCTTTTGAACAACCCTGGCAGAGCCTATTAAAAGTAAAGTGGAAAAGTAAAAAGCCTTTTAGCTCTTATTTATTTTTTTCTATAAACGTTTTTATGAAACCTTAGTCCAGGGAAAGCTAATCAGTGCTGTCTCCACTTCCCCAAATAGTCATTCACCTCCCTCGTGAATCACCTTAGTCTGAAGTTCTCCCACAAATTCTTCCTTGTGGGGCACCGGAGGGAGGAAGGCCATCCTCCCCAAGTACAACAACTCCAGAGTGGACCATTGGCGTGCTTCTGGCTGGCAGTGGGGACTCAGGGACAAGTGGGCAAGGCTTCATTAAGTCCCCAGCTTTTCCTTTTCCTGGTTTTCTCCCTACCCTTGCCATAAGATGTCAAGAGCGTATGTGGAGGTACACACGCATGATGTTCCAACAGCCCGCCCCTTCTTCCCTTCATGCCACCTGTGCTGCACTACCATCAGACCCCCACCTGGTGGCAGTCTATGGCAAGCCAACATCCCTCCCTCCCTAGGAGAGGAGAGCAGTCCCTGGATGCTCAATCCTCTCCCACTCCAGCCGAGCCCTGGCTATCTAACTCTATTCCTGAATCCAGGTCACCAGTGTGGCAGAAGGTAGGCACCAATGCCTCAGCCCTCTACATCACTGGGCCGGCTTGTATATCTGTTATTTAAAGTGATTAACAATACTGAAAGTGTCAATTTTGGGACAATTTTTATTCTGAGTGTCCAGAGGAGAAAATTGGTATTTTGCTAACTGGAACATTTGAGAAACTTCATAGGTCAGTGGCTTAGCATTCTAAGGACCAGTTTTTCCCAAAAATTCCTAGAAAGTTTCAAGTATCAGCTTTCTAATAGTGCAGATGTGCAAGGCTCCAACAACAAGTCTACACCCCACTGCGCGCACAGGGCATGTTCACTGTGTATTACAGACAGACTGTACATATGTGTTGCACATGCACAACCACAGCAGAACACATGCTGCATGTGCAAGACAAACATGGACACTTCCACACAGTGGAGAGGTGGAGGACAGGTACTGGTCATGACAGGTGGTATGCACATGTTAGGTGCATACACCCATCCACAGCCCCAAAAAGATGTCCATGCATGTGGATAGCATATCTGGCACCTACATATGCAGGGGGCTACCCTAAAGGTATCCTCCACTCTGGTCAAGGATGTGAATAGATAGCACACATGACATGTCAGCCTACAGCACAAATCCAGCTGCAGCAGCGCAGCTAAACCAGCACACCATGCATGCCAGGCACACAACATTCACAGTATCTGTTTGCCCCATAATATATTTGCTCCCTGATTAGGTCCCACCAACATCTCTGTAATGACACACAGCATGCAGTGCAGGTTGCTGAATGGTGAAATTAGTGTGCTGACAGAAACAAGTGGTGAACCCCTACACTGTGATTACTGTCCAGCCCAACATGGTGTTTTCCTCCTGGGTGTGGTACACCCTGGTATGTCCATAAACAGGTTTTGCCCATCTCTGCTGGGTATCTTGATCTCCTGGATAGCATTCAGAGAAGGATCACTAAGTTAATTCCAAGGCTTAAGGACAGGCTGTATACAGAAAGATTGAGGGAGTTTAATCTGTCCAGTCTGGAGGATAGAAGAATGAGGGTGATATTTTACTGCTGTTTAAAATCCTAAATAACTCAGGCCTTACAAACCAATGTGACATAATTTCCAGAGATAGAATGGTAACTCTAGGTCCCACACCAAAGAACTAAAAATATCAAGAGCACATACAAACAACAGGGATATTTTTTTTACAGTACGGGCACCAAAAGTTTGGAATACATTACCACAATACTTGGTTGATCTAACAGCCTTTGACAAGTTTAAAACTGAACTAATAGGTACCTAAATTACATCAGTCCTAGGGAATGATATGAATGATACCCCACTAGGAGTGGGGAACAGTCTTGATGGGATATAACACCTACTTCTGTCTTAATCACCGGTAAGATATCTTACAGCCAGTTACTATGGTCCAGACAAGCATCACTTTCTATGCAGCTTCAAATCATGCTTGGACCAGTGACATAGCTATGAACAGTGGGTTGGCAGATGTATCATCCGCCCTGCAGCTACAATCCCTTGGGGTGAGTCCAGAGTACATGAAGTACACTAGCTTCCTGCATTACATTGCAAGCATTTGGAATGGAGAAGTGTGTTCATGGTGTGCAGCATTTGGAGGTCCTATTCCACCTGTGAAGATTTTTAGCATGGGTCAGTCTATTTTGATATTTCTGTAGGTATGGTGAGCCATGGTAAAGCGTGCCTCCCACTTTTCTGCAGGAATGGGTGGCCCAACTCCTGTTCCTGCTTTCACCTTACTACCCTCCAGGACTGGAGTTTGTACATTCTTGACACCTCTATCTAGATAACTAAATATATTTGCAGTTACTCACACTTGTCTTCACTCAGCTGAGAGCTGTAACCCAGTCACTCCCAATGAAGCAGGCTTTCTTGAACCAATTTACATTTTTTTGACTATTTTGCAGATGAACATCTGGACATCACCATCATATAGATTTTCTCTCTGTACATGGACATTGTATAAAAATATCCTTAATCACTGGTGAGTTCAAATTAGTCATTGGTTTTACTTTTTGCAAAGAGATAACATTGTAGCCTTCCCATTGTTGCAGTGACGCCAGTGACCAGGTTCGGACTGAGCCTGGGATGTTGTGGGCCAGCCAGGACGGAGGAGGATTGAGCATCCTAAGGATGCCCTCCTCCATGGAGGGTGGTTGCTGTCCTTGCTGCAATACTGCCATCTGACCACAGGGAATACTAGAGAACAGGGCAGGAGCCTCCTACCCTGTTCATTTCAGAAGATACCTAGATTTTGCAATGAAGGCAAGCCCTTTCCTGTGTTTGAATTTTGTGATGTGTGTGCACAGCCAGTTCAGTGACCTTGGCCAGCTAAGCTGGTTAAGTCAAGACATGCAACAGCAGCCCAGCTCCCTTCTAAAGGGACTCGTATCCAAGTGACCTCTAGCATTGCAGTCCCTAACGTAGGGCCATAGCAGAAGGGCATCTTTAGGAGTGGTAAAACTTTATTCATTTCATAACAAATGAATTGGATATCTCAGTGAGAAAAACTCACTTCCAGTGAGGCCCATGGAGGCAATATTCTGTTACGCTTATGCATAATATACACTGAACAATACAAAATATTAAGTACATACTGCACAACAATAAAGATACATACTTCTCAAAGTGGAGAACTACATACAGATGGCCAAATTTCAAGACAATGACGATATCAAAAAACTTTCCATATTACATATGTAATTCCTTCAGTTAGTATATTAATAGACTCTCCTCCTCCCAATCTGAACCTACTACGTTTGTAAGTTCCTATTATTAGTTCCTTTAAATTTATACTTCTCCTTACATATAATGTATGCTAAGCCTTTATTTACCCTTTAGTCTATGTCTTGGAAAGCTCTCCAAGACAGTATGTTTGTATGTGATGTACACCTCATTGTGGATTAATGAACTGTAAGTATAAACTGTTGCTGCCTCCACCCTTCCTTCATATGCCCCAAAGGAAGTGTGGGCTGTTTTCATGTTATTTGAATTGTTGTTGCTTTACCCCCCTTATGACCTGAGGGGTGAAGGGCTGGTTTAATTTTGTTTAACTTGTTGCTGCTTTGAAACTCCCTCCTTATCAGCTGAGGAGTGTGGGGGCTGGTTCATTAGTTATTCTGTCCCTTATTTAAATTCTGGCTGCTTCTACCACCTCCTTATGAGTCTGTAATCCAAGGTGTGAGAGGACATGTTCACTTTTATTTAGCTTGTTGCTGCTCCCACCCTTTCTGGAGGAAACACAGGAGCACACCAGCCATGGGCCCTATCACTGACACAGTACGATGGTGGTGCTAGGCGGTAGCATCTTGAATGCTGCTGCCTTCAGCTGTGGAGTGCCTCCGAGGTTGATTTCAGCTCCCATGTTGTTTGCTGTGTATAGTACATGTTGCTGTTGGGAGAGATCATCAGGCAGTATGATATGGTCTGGTTTCTACTGCTACAGAGATCATACCCACATCCACCTGTCATGTGCACCAGATGGGGTCAACGCTGTGACTCTGTTAGATGAGAGTCTCTGAAATCCAAGACTGGATGGCCTCAAGCTGGCTCAGACTTAACTCTTTGAAGATAGAGATGTTACTGGTGAAACCAGGTCATGCGAGGGTAGCAATGAATAGTGATAAGCCCTGTTGCCATTGTTAAATGGCATTATACTATGAGCTGTTGATAGAGTATGAAATCTGGGTGTTACTGTGGAATGTGGATTGACAGTAGAACATCAGGTGTCATCTGTCATCTACAGTGGCTTTTACCACCTGCATAATAGCCCCTTAATTTGAGACTGCTGACCTGGGAACACTAGTGCACACACTTGTCACCACCAGACTGGATTATTGCAATACTCTCTACCTAGGGCTATCTACCGGCTGGCGTTTGTTTTCAGCATGTGCTGAACTCAGAAGCCTCACTGATTGCAGGGGCCTCACAGTCAGGGCATATCAAGATGCTTTTGCAGGAAATTAATTGGCCTTCAGTGAGGTAGCACGTCAGTTGCAAGATAAGTTTGTTAATCTACAAATCCCTGCACTATCTAGGTCCTGGTAACCTGAAAGACCTTCTGACTGAATACCTCCTGTCTGCCCTCCCCATTCCTCTGAGATGGGGCTTCTCATGGATCCATTTTCTCAATTGAAATTATTTGGAGTTAGTGTTGCTGCACCTATGTTGTGGAACTTCGCTGCTTGGTTATGTCTGAGCAGCCACATCATTGGAACATATCAAAGGTTGCCTTTCCTCCACTTATGCCCATGTGCTTTTCCTACTTATGCTTACAGCTCCACACTGTCTTTGTCTTACCACCTCTTCTGGCAGGCTATTCCAGGCATCCTCAACCTTTCTGTGAAGAAGAATTCTCACATCGCTGTTTAACCCCCACTCCGCTTTCACTGCATGCCATGTTCTGTGTTTTTCCTCCCTGAAAGAGACTCTCCACCTGCACATTGGTCACTCCTGTGAGGTACTTATAGGTCTCAATGATATCCCATCTTGCTCTCTTCTCTCCAGGGAGTACATGTTGAGATCTCACAGCCTTTCCTTGAATGACTTCTGTGCAACCCCACCATTTTGCTTGCCTCCTATGGACCACTTCTACCCTTTCAATGTCCTTGCAAAGGTACAATCTCCAGAACTGGACACAGTACTCTAGATAGGGTCCAACTAGTGAGCAATATCGTGGCAACACCACCTCCTTTCTCCTGCTAAAATCCCTTCCTATGCACTTCTATGCACCCCAGCGTTCTACTAGCCTTGCCTACTGCCTTGCCACCCTGGCCTGCCACCTTGAGATCATCAGGTATAATTACCTCAAGGCCTCTTCCTTGCTTGGTGACTGTGAGTACCTTCCCATCTTATACACAGCTCCCAGGTTTTGGCATGAAAAGCCAGATGCCACCCCCTAGATCACTCCTCCAGTTTCCCAGATCACTTTGCATCCATTTCACCCCTTCCTGAGTGTCAGCCTTGTTGATGATATTTGTGTGATCTGTAAAGAGACACACCTTACCCTCCAGTGTCTCAGCATTTTTTATGAAGACATTTAAGAGGCCTGTCATAGAGGCATAGGTCAGAAAGAACAGGCAGTTCAGGAGAAGTCATAAAATCTACAAGTAGCATTTTATTATTATCAATAACAATAAAGTTAAAAATAAATAAAATTGTGCAGGATATCTCTTATACAGGAAGTTCAAATAGAAGTCCTTCATCTGAGCGCATCTCCAAAAGCTAAAACTGGAAAACCAAAACATTGCTCTCCTTTTATGTTGATTGTATGCATGCACAAGAAACATATTGCTGTATCTTTCTCCAGAAGCAGGTTGTGGGAGGCGCGGCACTGTTGTGGCTAATGCCGCACAGCCTGTAAAGGCTTGGCCCACTTCTCCCAGTGCCATGGTACACTGCTGCTGACACTAGTTCAGCTAGCATGCCACCAACTTGTAAAAATTAGCCGCTGCAATCAGGGGCCACCTACATCATTACAGCGTCAGCCATTCACTGTAATGAGGGAGTGACCTGTCATTGCAGGGCGGAACCTTGAAACATTAATATTGTATGTGAACATGGCGGCAGCTTGCCACCATGTTCACAAACAATATTCACCTCCCCGCCGAGCGGGTGCCAATCCCGCTCGCAGCATGTGCCCCTCCCCGTGGTTTGTTTTTTCCGACGGAGGCCCCAATCCCCATCAGCTTCTGTGCCGTAATGTTTATGTTGCCAACAGAGGCCACTCCCTGTCGGCATTATGTAATTCCCTCCCACTTATGTTGTCTCCCGATGGGTGCCCAATCCTCGTCGGCATAATGTAACACCCCAGCCCCTTGTTCTTGTGTGCAGACAGGGTGCCTAATCTCTGTCGGCTACAGCTGCCCCCAAATAGAAGACTCTCTTGGCATGCTGCGAGCCCACCCAAGCATGCCACATGCCCTGTAAAAGTAAAATGGTCCCCTGATGTCTTTTTTTTTTTGACCTGCAAAGGAAATGGTCTCTCGGCGGTCTCCTGCCCTCCCACAACCCGCACCCACCCATTGGGCACCCTGCCTCCCCACACTTCTCACTCCATACTTAGCTGCAGAATCTGGCGCGATTGATCTTTCAGTGTACTGGGAACACGCTTGCACTTCTTCAAAGCTGACCGCGAACTGAGGAAATGCCAGTAAGCTGTATAATGAAATAAAAGGGTTTTTCAACTTTGATGCATATCTCAGGCATTTTTTGAATTTTGGCACAAATTTTCAACATGGGGTTTTTGGTCCCTGCTCATGAATTCTGAAATGTCATGGCGTATTCGGCACTAAAGGTGATTTTGCAGTCACTGCATGGAATCCCTTTCATGACTGATTAATGAAATAACAGTGCCAGTGTTCATGAGGTGGGCTCTCAAAAGCCTATACTGCAAATTGTGAGGAAAATCAAAAAATGACTGTTTTAGACGTTCGCGCATGATTGCTATGCACACTCACTTTGCAAATTTGAATATTTTCATGCCAGATTTTCAACATTGGCATTTTTTCAAACCTCCTTGTGAACAGTACAGCTGTCATTTTCCACATCCTGGCCAAAATGTGTTTTCACATGCTTGGGCAGAATAGCGTAGTAGCTGTGGGAAATCAGTGTTCAGGAAAGATTAAGAAAATGACAGTGGCACTGTTCATGAGCAGAGGCCTAAAATGCCTATGATGAAAATTTGGTGATGATACTCCATAAAATGACTGTAACGAGACGAGCATGCATTGCGCGTTTGCTACGCATGCTCATAACTTCACAATCTATAATATTTTCACTCCAGATTTTCAACATTGCCATTGTTCTGTACCTCCTTATGAATAGTATGGCTGTCATTTTTCACATCTTGGCTGAAATGTGTTTCGTGAGTTACGGGCGCAGAATAAGCGTGGCAGCTGTGGAAAATGTGTTCAGGACATATTATGAAAATGACAGTGACACTGTTCATTATCAGAGGTCCTAAAATGCCTATGTTGAAAATTTGGTGAGGAAAGTCCATAAATGATGTGTTATTTAATGTGCATTGCGTAGTTTCCACGCATGCGCTCATACTCTGCAACTTTGCAATATTTTTCACCCAGATTTTCAGCATTGCCATTTTGCCACACCTCCTTATGAACAGTGCAGCTGCCATTTTCACATCCTGGTTGAAATCTGTTTTGCCTTCCAGCAAAATAGAACGCAATACTGTGGGAAATCAGTGTTTGGGATATATTAAGAACAGTTATACTGTTCATGAGCAGAGGTCCTCAAATGCCTATGTTGGACAATTTTGTGATGAAACTCCATAAATGACTGTGTTACAAGCGTGTGTTGTGCTGGTTCCACGACCCTTGTAAGTTTGCAAATTAGTAATATTTTCATCCAGACTTTCAACACTGGCATTTGTTCACACCTCCTTATGAACAGTAGAGCTGTCATTTTCCACAGCCTAGCTGAAATGTGTTTCCGTGCTTCTGCGTCAGAATACCCGTCAGTCGCTGTCGAAATCAGTGTTTGGGACAATTAGCATCAAGCGACTGGGGGGGTGACTGAGCTCAACTGAGCTCTGTCAGGACTGCTGCAGATTTCTTTGTGAGCAGGAAAGGTGACAAAACAGGCAGGAGCCCAGTACAAAAGGCAGCCTGTAGCGCTGGGACACACAGGAATGAGTGGGTGAGGGAGGGGTGAGTGGGGTCAACGGAGCTCTGTTGGGACTGCTGAAAATTTCTTTGTGGGCAGGAAAAGGCAGCAATGCATGCAGGGGCTGAGTACAAAGGGCAGCCTGCAGCGGCTGGAGAAACAGAACGAGCGATGACAGAGAGGGAGTGAGCGAGCTCAATGGAGCTGTATCATGACTGCTGCTGATTTCTTTGTGGGCAGAAAAGGGTGGCAATGCATGCAGGAGCCCAGTACAGAAGGGCAGCTTGCAGCACCAGCAGATCGGAATGAGGAGTGAGATGGGGGAGTGAGTGAGGTCAACGGAGCTCTGTCGGACTGCTGCAGATTTTTTGTGGGCAGAAATAGATGCTGACAGACGTAAAGAGCCCAGTACAAAAGGGCATCCTGCAGCCCAGGAGAAACAGAATGAGCGAGTGAGACAGGGGAGTGAGTGACCTCAACAGAGCTCTGTCGGGACAGCTGTAGATTTCTTTGTGGGCAGGAAAGGTTGCCACTGCGGCAGAGCCCAGTACAAAAGGGCAACCTGCAGCACCGGGAGAAACAGAATGAGCGAGTGAGAGAGGGGAGGACCGCGGCTCAACGGAGGTGTATAGTGACTGCTGCAGATTTCTTTGTGGGCAGGAAAAGCGGCAATGCAGACAGGAGCCCAGAACAAAGGCCAGCCTGCAGTGCCGGCAGAAATGGAATGAGCGAGTGAGAGAGGGAGTGAGCGAGCTCAATGGAGCAGTGCCTGGACTGCTGCAGATGTCTTTGTCAGCAGAAAAGCTGCCAATGCAGGCAGGAACCCAGTACAAAGGGCAGCCTGCAGCAGCGAGACACAAAATGAGCAAGTGAGGGGGAGGAGTGAGCTCAGCGGAGCTCTGTTAGGACAGCTGCAGATTTCTGTGGGCAGAAAAAATGCCAACAGAGGCAGAAGCCCAGTACAAACGGGCAGCCTGCAGCACCAGGAGAAACAGAATGAGCGAGTGAGACAGGAGGAGTGAGCGACCTCAACGGAGCTCTGTCGGGACAGCTGCAGATTTCTTTGGGGCAGGGAAAAGGTGCCCACAGGCAGGAGCCCAGTACAAAAGGATAGCTCTGCAGCGCTTGGGAGAAACAGAATGAGGAGTGAGAGAGGGAGAGTGAGCGAGCTCAATGGAGGTCTATCATGACTGCTGCAGATTTCTTAGTGGGCAGGAAAAGGCGGCAATGTAGGCAGGAGCCCAGTACAAAAGGGCAGCCTGCAGCACCAGCAGAAACAGAATGAGCGAGTAAGACAGGGGAGTGAGCGACTCAGCAGAGCTGTGTCAGGACTGCTACATATCTTTGGGCAGACAAATCTGGCAATGCAGGCAGGAACCCAGTACAAAGGGCAGCCTGCAGCAGCAGGAGACACAAATGAGGAGTGAGGAGGGGGAGGAGGAGCTGAATGGAGCTCTGTTGGGACTGCTGCAGATTTCTTTGTGGGCAGAAAAAGGCAGCAAAGCAATGCAGGAGCCCAGTACAAAAGTGCAGCTTGAGGGGTGGAAGAAACAGAATGAACGAGTGAGAGAGGGGACTGAGGAAAGAGCTCAACGGAGTTCTAGCATGACTGCTGCAAATTTCTTTGTGGGCAGAAAAGGCACCAACAGAAACAGGAGACCACTACAAAATGGCAGCCTGCAGTGCCAGGAGAAATGGAATGAGTGGAGTGAGAAGAGGAGTGAGCGCTCACCAGAGCTCTGTCGGGACAGCTGCAGATTTCTTTGTGGGCAGAAAAATGCCAATGCAGGCAGAATCCCAGTACAAAAGGGCAGTCTGCAGCGCGGAGAAACACAATGAGCAAGTGAGAAAGGGGGAGTGAGCGAGGCTCCAGCGGAGCTTTATCGTGACTGCTGTGGGATTTCTTCTGGCAGAAAAAGGCGGCATGCAGGCAGGAGCCCACTACAGAAGGGCAGCCTGCAGCACCAGCAGAAACAGAATGAGGACTGAGAGGCGGAGTAGCCGACCTCACCAGAGCCTGTCGGGACAGCTGCAGATTTCTTTGTGGGCAGAAAAAGTGCAGCGCAGGCAGAAGCCCAGTACAAAAGGGCAACCAGCAGTGCCGGAGAAACACAATGAGCTAGTGAGAGGGGGGTAGCGAGAAAGCTCAACAGACCTCTATCATGACTGCTGCACTTTGCTTTGTGGGCAGAAAAAGGCGGCAATGCAGGCAGGAGCCCAGTACAGAAGGTCAGCTCGCAGCGCCAGCAGAAACGGAATGAGCGAGAGAGGGAGGAGCTAGCTCAACAGACCTGTTTCAGGACTGCTGCAGATTGTGGGCAGAAGAAGCCGCCAACAGAGGCGGAGCCCCATACAAAGGGCAGCCTGCAGCGCCAGCAGAAACAGAATGAGCGAGTGAGAGAGGGGAGTGACCCACCTCAACAGAGCTCTGTCAGGACAGCTGCAGATTTCTTTGTGGGCAGAAAAATGCCAACGAGCAGGAGCCCAGTACAAAGAGCAGCTTGTGGCACCAGGAGAAACAGAACTAGTGAGTGACACAGGGGCAGTGAGGGGGCTCAACGGACCAAGCGCAATCAACATTCAGCATTGACAAATGCTTGTTCATAAGGTGTCTTTGCCTGGCAGTTTTTAATTCTATATCCCATCCTTGTTAAGCTATAGAACATTCTGTCTTGGGCTGATCTTCTGTCTTCACATAATATATCAGAACTTTGCCAATTTCTTACCTGAGACAAGTCTGTAAGATCAGCAAAACAGAGTAATATGTCCCAATCTGGTCTCCTGTTGAATATTTTGCAAAACAAATTTGAGGATGTCAAAAGGTTTTTCAAGGTCAACACTGAGTGTTACAGATTTCTACTTTTTCTAATCATTCCCAAATAGCCGTCTGCAATACATTTCAAACAACATAACTATACATTTGCAAACCAAGAGATCTCAGTTTCACCTAAATATTCACACATGTTTTAACCATAGAAAGTAAGAAAGAAAGAATAGAAAGAGCAAGAATAGGCAGGGCGATAGCTGGAGGAGACTGTGGGACCTTTTGGAGTGATCAGTTCCTTGGTGCCACAAGATGTGACTGCGTAATCAGACAGGCAAAAGATAAACAAGTAGCAGAAAGGAGAGAACAGAACAGATCCTTGCTTTTAACTCTCTCTCCCTCTCTGTATAATAAATGGGACAGACTCTCATTCAAACCATGACTAGTCCTAGTATAGACCCATGTAGCACTCCACTGGTCAATCTACCATCCCCTGAGTGTCTGCCATTTACCAGCACCTTCTCCTCCTATCCTTCAACCAGTTTGATACCCAGCTTACCACTTTCTCCCCGTTCCCCAGGCTGCTTAGTTTCTTTATTAGCCTCCTGTACAGCACAGTGATAATTGCCTTACTGAAGTCCAGATAGGCCACATCCACTGCCCTCTCCTCGTCCACCTCCCTAGTCACCCAATCAAAGAAATCTGTGAGATTCGCTTGGCATGACTTCCACTCTGTGAAACTGTGCTGCCAGTGGTCCTGCAGCCTATTTGCTTCTAGGTACTCCGTCAGCCTTTCCTTCAGCACGGTCTCCATTACTTTCCCTACCGCTGATGTAAGACTGACTGGTTTGTAGTTACTAGCCTCCTCCTGCTATTGCACTTGAGTAGAAGGACCAAAGTGGCCCTCTACAATCCTCTGTAACTACCCTATCTCCAGTGAGATACTGAATAGTGTTGCCAGATGGGCAACAAGGACCATGCTCAGTTCTTTAGAACCCTTGTGTGCATCCCGTCCGGTCCCATTGCCCTGTTTTCCTTTAAAGCTTCCAGTCTCCTTCGGACTCTGTTCTCTGAAAATGGCCTTGTCTCCACTCCCCTCTCGCCGGTACCCACTGATACATGTTGGTCTGTCCTCCCCACTGTGAAGAATGAGCAGTAGATCTCATTAAAATTATTTTTCTTGGTCTTCTTCTGCTCTGTCCTTTCCCCTGCCATCCTGATTCTCACTATCCCACCCTTCACTCAGGTACCAAGAAAGTCTTATCCCCTTTTCTGACCTCCTGGCAATCCTCTCCTCTGTTTGTGCCTTAGTTGTTCTACCTTCCCTCCTGCCTCCCTTTGATTTTCTTCTAGATATACCTCTCTGTCTACCTCTGTCTGGGTCTCCCTGTAATTTCTGAAAGCTATTTTTTTTCTCCTTACCACCTTAGCCACCTCATTTGAGAACTATAGTGGCCTCTTCATTCTCCTGCCCTTACCTATTTCCTTCAAGCAGCATGCTGTTCCTTGTTATTCCCTTTTGATCTTTTTCTATTGGTTCTCTTCTCCTTCTACCATCCCCATCCTTTGAGGTATTCACTGAGGCAGTCTCCCATTTCTTTAAAATCTGCCCTCCTAAAGTCCAGGACCTTCATCTTACTGTGGTTTTTCTCTTGCTCTTATTTTATTTTTATTTATTTATTTATTGAATTGTTTCACCAGGAAAGATACACTGATCAACTCAATGCTCATCTCATGGTATGTCCTGGGGGAAAAGGGAGCGTGATGTACAGAAGGAGAATTCACAAATACATACATCATTACAGAAGGTGAATACATACATATAAACAATATCAGTAGAGTCAAAGGCATAGAATACATGGTAGTCAAATGCATACAATTACATTCCAGGTGGTTCACAGGTGATGCAGAAGCTGCAAGGGTGGAAACATAGGTAAACTATGACACATATTTAACAGCTAGGCAATATAGGGCAGGATAAGTGCTGCCCCCTCCTGCCCAGACTCACCTCTCATCAAATCCCTTCTCTCTCTCCCTCCCCTCATGCCTCACTATCTTCCTCTCCCTCTCAGCTACTTTTATACCCATCAGCTGCTAACAGTCAGGCCTAGGTGTTCAACATATTTAATTATCAGTTCTGCTCATTATACTGCCTTACCTATGTTGTATGCTGTATTACCAGTGCTTGTTGGAATCAACATTTTTCTACTTTGCTGTTTAATGATGTTTTGTTATTGCCAATTTTTGTTGCTTGTATATCACTAATTTAGCTTCCCTTCGTCTTTTGTTACCCTAATCCCACCAACTTGGTACCTTTGTAAATGAGCTTTGTTTAGTTCAAAGGTATTTGTAATCCGAGATGAAATAAATAAATAAATAAAGTGCAAATGAGGTACAGGATGTAGAGAGTGAAAGGGAGAGAGAGAGAGAGAGAGAGAGAGGAAGAGGCAGGTGGGCAAGGAGGGTGTCAGAAGCAGGTACAGCTAGGTGTTAGGTGATTGTGCAGAGCTGAGGTAAGAGAATATAGGGAGGAGGAGGAGTAGTGGATTTGTGGAGGAAGTGCTTACATATTAGGCAGGTGGCAACAGAAGGCTTTTTTTTTCACAGAGGATGTAGATCTGTTGGGGATTGAGAGGGTGCGTAATGTCAGCATGAGATCTCAGGCAATAAAGGAGGGAGTAGGGGTGCCAAGAGAGGAGGACATGTAGGAGGGAGAGATCCAAGCCAGAATTGAGAGATGAACTTAGCACCATGTAGCGCGTCCGATTGTGGAGGGAAGGAAGTTGGAACGGTAGAGATAACAATGATGGATGAGGTGATGGCATCAAGACCCAACAACAGAAGGAATTGTAGAGAGAGTCCAGTCTGTATAGGGTAGGACTGTGGGGCAGCACCATAGACTATGTGCCAACTGTCAAAAATAGGCATGATCATCTTCTGTACCAGCTCATGCCTGGCGGCGGCGGATGCAGCTCAATTTCTGTATAGGGTCCTGAGTTTGGGCCTTAGTTTTTCAGAACTGCATCGATATGTACTGAGAAGTCAAGGTATCTATCCAGCCAGACACCGAGATACCTGAATAAGGGAGAGTCCTCAAGAATAGTCCCATCAAGGGCATGGAAGGTGGGAGGTGATTTAGCCTTGCAAGCCTCTGCCTTGTGCCAAAGGTCATGGAGACTGTCTTCTTGGTATTTAGAAAAGTTGATGAGAACTAAATTAGAGTTGGACTTTCGCTAAGTCATATTGGAGCCTGGTAGTGACATCAGAGATAGATTTGCCTGAGGTAAACAACACTGTATCGTCAGAATTCATGTGTATGCTGGATGCAGAGTAAACCTGGGGGCAGTCATTTAAAAGATGGAGAACAGAATAGGGCCTAGCACTGAACCTGGGAACTTCAGTGGTTATAGGCAAGGGAAGAGGTAACATCAGCTATTCTGAATGATTGCGACCTGCCGGACAGGTAGGCACTGAACCAGCCTGTGGCAGAAGGGGAGAGTCCAGCAGTGGAATAGGCTGTGCAGGAGGAGGGTGTGAGACAGTGTCAAGGCTTTGGCCAGGTTGACAAAGATAGCCTGAGGTAATGTGTCCTTTGTCAAAGCCTGAGATGATGGTCTGCACTTTGGGTGCCTTATTAAAACTAGTGGCATCCTACTGAATCCTTGGTTAGGCTTGCTATATCTTTGAAATGTGCTACATGTTACACAACCTGGCAATAACCAGGAGGATAGGACTGGACTGTTCTCACTGACAATGCTGCATCCTGGGATGCCAATCTGCACTGTCCCTGAGGGCTGCACAACAGGAGAACCACTAGGTAAGCAGCAGGAGGCTGGCTGAACACAGGTTGTGGACTACTACTACTGCTTCACCTACAGTAGTTGGGGCAGTGGGCCATTTGTAATGTAGGACTGTAATGATGGGTGGTGGGCTGTATAGTGTGGTGGTGCAGTAAAGTGACTTGAAGCCACATGGATTAGGTGTCTTCTGTTCAGTGCTGTGACACAGTGCCAAGTGGTATAGTTTAGTGTATGTGGAGGGGTGGTGTAACATGGGGTACCTAATAGAGTGGTGCCTACTGAGGTAGGGCTTATCAAACTCTGCTATCTTCAACTCTATGTTTTTGCCCTCTGCTTGCCAGGGAACAGTAGTGTACAAGAACACTAAGCCCCTTCAGGTGGCTCCCACTTAACAACATTTGATTAGTATGAGTCATTCCTCTTTGTTGTCAAGAGGAATGACTGCAGACACAGTGACATTGACCAGGTGACTTTAAGTGACCTAGGTGGGAGCCTTGGCTGTATATGACAACCTATGTAAGGTCTACAGGGCTACATTTAAGCACCCCAGACAGCCTGTCCAAGCCCCCTTCTACAGCCTTTCTGATGGCTCCAGTCTCCATGCACACAGCCCTTTGTTCATCATACACAGTACCCAACAAACAGGTAGCTAGTCCAGATTGTGCAGCACTGGTGTGATATCTCCAGCCTGGAGTTGACAGCAATCAGCTGAACTGCAGCATTCTGGACCAGCGGTAGGTAGTGCATCAGACCACCAGATAACCCTAGGAGAGAGTCTTGTAGTAATCCAGTCTAAATGTGCAGTATATAACAAAAACATTACTATCATGATAAGATTGTCTGCTCCTAGATATACTGTAGCTTAACTCAGGTGATGTTTCGTAGCTGAGGAAGGCCATTATGGACTACTTCTGACAACCAATGTTCTAGTGACAGCTTGCAGCCAGCGATACACCTACATGTTTTACCCTATCTACACTCTAGGTGTAATGCCATTTAGATATCTTCATTGCCGCTCTCACCTGTTATTGCTGACCCATGGGACCTAATTCAGTAAGTGACACTTCAGCTTTACCAGAGTTGAGATTAAGCCAGCTGGAAGCCACCGGCATAGATTTCACCTAGACATCAACTCAACACTGAGATCAGGTCATCCCATTTGGTACGTCAAGACAGGTACAGCTGGATATTACTGACATAGCAATTAAACTCCAGACCATAATATCTTATGATTTCTACAAAGGTAGAATGTATGTGACAAACAACATTAGGAAAGGATCAAGTCCTGTAGCACTCCAGAGGTGAGCCCAGCTGTCTCAGAGATGGAATTATCCAGTACAACCTGATTTGCCTAGGCCATGAGGCAGGACTCAAACCACTGCAACACCATACCTGTAAGTCCCGATAGTGCCCTAGGTGACCCAATAGCTCCCCATGGTCCACCATGTCATGTACCAATGTGACATCAAGAAGGACTAATATGACCACTGCCCTCAGCAGGGGAACTACTAATTCTGGGCAACTACAATTCTAATTGTTTATCCATCCTCCAAAATACTCATCCACATTGTAAAATGATATTAGCAATAGGCACATCTGGCTTCTGGTGACGAGTTGATGATTGTAGGCATGTCCCAGTGAGTTCTGAGTTGGACTGCCTAAAATAGCTTATTTCTGCTGCTCAATAGCTGCCTAGCCACCTTTCTTTAAGTACTGTACATAGCTGCTGCTTGTTCTCGGCTTTGTTTTGCAGTCTGCCACTTTTGGCATGGACCAGCCTTGCCAGTTGTTCAAACACTGGTGCTCCTGAGTCCACTGCTCTGTCCATATCACAGGCCCCAAAATGGCACAGGCTTGACCTGATGAATCCTGAGTCTCCAGATCCGCTTGCAGATCAGCCACTGGCAGAAATGTTCTTAGCAAAGCTTGCTGCTATTAAGTCAATTCTCACTGACTTTATTGGGGATGTAAAGCCTGTCGCGATCGTTAATGGATGCCCTTGCCATTCGGATGGGTGATGTGGAAGCAGAGTCAGCTCACTGAAGGATACCATGGTTCAGGATGAGAAAGAGGTTATTAGCCTACACAGGAAGGTGGTCTGCTCGGAGGAATGAAAATAGGAGCAGAAGACATAGCCTGCTCCTGGTGAGCATCCCTGAGAAGGTTGAGGGTTCAGATGCTATCAAATCTGTAAATGATCTATTCATCCAGATTGCAGAGCATCCAAACAATGGCGCAAATATGGCCTAGAGCAGGCTCATGTAGCCCTTCACCACATGCCAAGTCTGAAGAGTGCCAGGGAGCACTTATCTGCTGTCTGCTAAACTTCTGGGATAAAGTGGCCTATACTGACAGGCTGCCACAGCGCATCCAACTTTGTTATGGCAGAATGCCAGATATTATATTTTCAATGATCTAGTTAATTGGCGTGAGAAGCAGAAGGCATATCATGAGATCAAGCAGAAACTCCAGAAATGAAACATTAAGTTTTGCATCCAGTTTCCTGCTTGTTTGACTGTTACGCTTCCCACGGCTCATTTACTTATGAATCAGCTGCCAGCTAAAACAGTTATGTAAGGCTTTACCTAAGCTTTTTCCAAAACCATAGCCTTGGTTCTCAAGATGGCATAGACCCATGAGTGCCTTTATGACTGAGCTGTGGACATATGTTATGGACAGATGTTGTATTGGTTCTGAGTATACATTTTACAGGAATGTTTGTTGTTACTGTTTAGTCTATGTTTATTGGGAGCAGAGTTGCTCTTTACTTGTCTGACTGTTGATGCAGTTACTAGAGTCTGAGTGGGGACTGCAGAGAGCTCAGGATGCAAAGCCATTTGTGGCTCTATTGGTCACTAGTGGTGTGTTAATTTGGCACGGAGGTGCTTGGTAGATTTTTGATCAGCTTAGATTCTGTCTTGGTTGGTGTTTAGCAGTCTCCCAACTCTTTCTCATGGAGCTTTCCTTGTTGGTGTCCATCCCTCCCTTGCAATCTGGTTTTGCAGGCTGCAAGGACATCGATCACTTCTGGCAGAACTCTGAAGGCCATGGCAGCAATTACATACTTTTACCGCAGGACATTTGTAGTTGACAGTTAATTTCATGTTTCCCACTCTGTACCATAAGTGCGCTTGTGGTCCTGCCTGTGTGTGTTTCCTCAGGCTGCTGCTTGTTTCTGTCAGGAGTCCAGCACAGGCTAGTCAGCTTGACCTTCACTTCACGGTTCATCTGTTGCCTTTGAGGTGGTGGTTGCTTTCATGGAGTGAGTACATTCCTCTGGTTCAGGCAGAGGGGCTGGACTTGTAGCCATTTTCTTTGGGATTCAAGTTATCACCGCATACATGCAGTGTCTGGGCCACAGCCATCCCCAAATGAAAGATTGCAACTGCCTATAGACTGTGGGACATTATTGTTTTATGGTTCTTTTATGAGTATAAAGCTATTCTGAATGGTTGGATTATTTGCCACTTGTTTCAATCTGTTCCTACTTACTCACAGTTCTGGGTTTATATTAGGTTTAATTGTAATCTGTGAAAGACAGCGAATACAGATGGGATGGATCTGGTGGGAAGGGGGCAAGTTTTTCTTTAAGGGATGAGGGAGCAGGGAGGCCTTCAGAGAAGTGCATGAGGTGTCCTTAATGTCTATGGGAATACAGTGGTTCAGGTGGGGTATTAAACTGGGAGGTCCCTCTGCTTTCTGGTGACACAGATGACCTCATGATGTCTCCACCCCAACAGATCATGTGGTAGGTCTCGACCCTGAGGGTCAGATCCTTTGTTTGCTTGGAGTCATCTTTTAGTGAAGGCGAGCAGAGGGGAGGGATTATGTTCTTTGTCTAGTGTATTTTCAGGGGATGGTTAGGGTAGGGGTGGGTTATGGGTGGAGGGTTGTTTAATTGGGAGGAACAGGAGAGTCAGTGGGGTTGGGCTAATGGGTATGGTTTTGGTGGGCATCAGTTCCCAGCAGGGATGTGGCCTGTTGATAAGAACAGTGGTATGGGCTGGTGATTCAGCTTAGCTGGGGTTTCTTGCATAGTTCCTGATAGACCTTATGGCTAAACTGGCCTTTACTTTTATCACCTGGAATGTTAGGGGCTAATGCACCAGTAAGAAGATTTAAGCTCCTTACCTACCTGAAGAGGTGTAAGCTGTCAATGACATTTTGCAAGACACTTATTTAATTACAGCAAAGCTGTCACTGCTTCAACAGGTTTAGGTGGAGCAAGTTTTTTGGGTGGGGCACATTCAAACTCTCCTGTACAAAACATTTTCTGGTCAATTTGTTTTCACCTACAGGTTCTCTTAACTCTGGTTCAGGTCCCTCTGTTCCTTTCCCTACAACTCTGAAAATCCTCCTCCATGACCATGTAACCCATGCCTGCAACTGCCATAACCCCACAACTCTGTGCCTTGTTGTTCTCAATTCAGAAATATGACACTTTTCTCTGTATTGAAAAATACTCAGTTTTGCACATCCTATGTATTACCCCTGCTGTCTACCTTGCACAGTACATATTTACATGTATCATATTTTATTTTTAGTATCACAAAGCGCTCTAAGTTACAAAGTTTCTGTTCCTAACCAATAACTGGTTTTGCATTCCCATTGTTATAGTAAGAGGCAGCTGTGTAGTCTCGTGGTTACAGCTTGGGCTTGGGAACTGGGATGTCCGGTTTCATATCCCACATGAACAATTTATTCATTGTGTAACCTTCAGCAAGTCACTTCGCTTCCTTTGCTTGAGTCCCTCCTAGCAATAAAACTGGGAGGAAGTAAAGGGTGATGATGAAGGACTACAGACTATGGGCCAATGTAGATTGAGTAGCATAGCATGCTGTGCTGTTTTGGTATTTGTGATTAGCTGATGTGGCTGCAATGTTTATTTTTTACATTTCCTTTTATTATTTTAAATGGGGTACAGCCCCCATAACTTAAAACAACTTTAAAAAAGAAATATTGCAACCATATCAACTACTATCCTGGTTCACACTGCCAGCGTTTATTGTCCAAGGACATCTTACCCTTATTACTCCACAGAGCAACTAAAACTGAGTGCTTCACGAAATGAACAAACACAATTTGTCCAAGTAATGTTTTTCAACTGTATTTTTGCTTCTGTGGCTGCCCCCACAGATATATTCTAGTTGGACTGTTGTCTGGTGCATTCCAGCCCCATCACCCACCATCCTGCCCTACTGGAGACCTTGACTTTCCCATGGTGGACCCTACCCACTCCCCAGACCAGAAGCAAATCCGGAGGAAGGATGGACTGAGATGCTAATCCATTCAGCCTTGGCAGGTGTGGGCCTGCAAATGCCAGAGTCCTTATTCTGCAGTGGCTGGAGGGATTTCACCCTTTTAGTTGTTCCACCCCAACTGCAGTTGGAGCTATGAGTGATAACCATGGCAGCTGTGCACGTCAGGCACCTATGCTGCCACAACCGGCCAAGTCATTGACCCTTACTGTAAACTCAGGTACCTCCAGCTTGCACACCACCTGTGGTCAGCTAGGTGGTGGTAATGCACACAGTAATGCTGCCCCCCAAGGAGGAGAGCATCCTTGGATGCTTGATCTCCACCTCCCATCCAAACCCCAGTCACTAGCTTTTGCTAGGGTAGCGCTTGGAGCTGCGCTGACAGGCCAGCCACCTGTGCAAGTAATGTTACTTAGCACTTTGTAATCTATGTTGGTCCATAATTCTCTATCAATGCTGAAGCAGGACAAACTAAAATTAGATGTTGTTTCTCATCGGATCAATCCTGGGTAAATAAATTGTGACAAACATTGCAACACCCTCTAAGTAAATTCACGCTCTTTCTCATTTCTCGGAGGTTTTGAACTTAGATTTGCAAAAAACAGACAGGGAAATAATAATGTCCCCAAAGCTAAAATCTTAACTCATATCAGTTGTCTTTTATACAGGTTACTTGTCTATTTCTTGCATAAAATAATAAACATCTACAATAATTCATACTAGGCATGGGTAATCACCATCCTTTTCAAGGATGCTTAGATTTCATTTCATGATCTTCCTTGGAGGAGGAAAATAATATTTTGCCTCCTTTGAGGCCAAAAGGAAAACTCATTTTATGCATCAAGTATAAAGGCAGCAGTTGCTTTGTTCTCTGCTTGCTATAAGACACATTTAATTACTTGCAGGTAGCTGCTAATAGAGTGAGCAAACCATAATTATTATCTGCAGAGAAAAAAATATTTGTGTGTTGTGACTGCCAAAGTCAAACCTGTGCAATTTTCACTTTAGTTTTGGCTATCATTGCAAATGGCGTAAGATAAAACTGATGCTAGCTAAGAAAAGTCTAGCATTTGGAAAGACTATGTGATGCAGACTAACTCATGTCCCTATTTTCAGAAGGTTCAACAGGGTCACTATGAAAGTTCAGTCCTCAGTATGTCCTTGTCTGTGTTTTAACTGGAGCTATTAGAAATATAGAGCAAGTTGTGTTTGTTAGTAAATATGGATTACAAATACATTTATTTCTGTATTTATTTTTTCTAAGAGTATCATCAAACTGAACTCTGTTGTATGCTTATGTACCTTCAAGTACCTGATTGACCCCCTACTACTTGGATAAATGTACTTGCCACTAATATATGACTTGTTGGTATCTGCATATTTTTCTACAAACTGCATCCACCCTGCTCTTTTACCGTTTTACACCTTAAATCATATGTTTTTCTTGTCTCTAATCTGTATTTGCTATGTCACTATGACTTAGCAGACCATATGCTACTGTAAATTTTACATTAATTCCTCACTGAGCTTGCTTATCATTGTCTTGTTTTTTACTTAAATGTACTGTCCTAACCAGGAGCTCCTCACAAATGAGATTTACTCCACTGAGTTTTCATGGTAAAACAAATAAAATGAAATGAAATGAAAATCACCAGAAAGGCATACCGAGCTGTGAGCAGCTTATTTTCGGATGTGTCGGGTGGGGGTGTAGGAGAGGATAGGAGAACAAGTAATGGTACACAAGTCAGGTGTATAAAAATGCAGGTGGATATAGAAGAAATACACCAGACACTCCTTCCTCCTTTCCCACATTAGCTGCAGCCCTGGCTCCCATATATCCACCTACCCCTATTCATAGGAGAAGACTGGAACTTAGTGTTTACCAGTGACCTAGCCAATACCTATAAGACAATGGCAGGCTTATCCCTACCCAAAGAACTGTTACAGAATTCACAGATCAGTTAGGGTTGGTAGATGCCTGAGGGCACGCCACCCTGATGATAAGGTTTTCACCTTCTACTCAGCCCCACACGATGTACAGTATATTCATAGTTAGATCATTTTTTATTAGTCAACACCATTGTCACTTATCCAAGATTGTCAGGTCAAGTTTGTGTCATTTTGGATCACTCCGAGTATTACTGCATATGGCAGCCTCCTTATGAGTTCTGGAGAACCCATCTCTGCAAGGACATAGACACGATGGAGGCTGTCCAGAGAAGGGTAATCTAAAATGGTGCAGGGTCTGCACCAGAAGCCATATGAAGAGAGATTAAAGGAGCTAAATATGTATACACTTGAGGAAGGGGGGCATGATTGAAGTATTCAAGTACCTCAAGGGAATCAACAAAGTCCAAGAGGGTAGCATCTTTCAGAAAAAAGAGATGTGCAAGAACAAGAAGGTGCAATTTCAATATAGAGTGTGAATGGCTCAGGGCAATGTGAGGAAGTATTTTTTTGTGGAGAAGGTGGTGGATGCATGGAACGGCCTTCCTGAGGAGGCTGTGGGGTAAAAAACAGTGTGGGAATTCGAGAATGCAAGGGATAGAAATAAATCAATTCTAGTGGGGGGTAAGAGGAAGTAGGCTGTTGGTTAACTAGGATCTGCGGCTTATCCATTAGCAGGAAATTATCAGATTGGGTGGGCCAAGGTTCCTTATCTGCCATCAAAGTCTATGTTTCTTTGCTTCCATGTTTCTATGTTCAGAATCGACACATGGTCTTTGAATAACCAATTACTTAAAGATTCTTCTTTAATGTCTCATCTAAATGTTTTTATAGCTCAAGCCATAAAAGAAGATAAGGACTCTATCCCAGCACAAGATATCTTACTGAGGGAGGGGCTTAATCCAATGTGGTGAGAGAAATTGATCTGTATAGCTATGGCTCAAAATAAAAAATCTAATTCACAGGGTAAGGAGTGGTTGCATCATATTAGGGACCTGGAAAAAGCCTCTCTCACCCCATTCTCTAGATGACATCTGAGTAAAATTAGTTCAGCTTCGGGACAGGTACTCAGCCTACCTTTTGGAGAAAATAGAACATGCCGCATCAAGTTTTAAAGTAACCTATATTGGCCAAGGAGACAAAGTGGACAAGTTATTATCCCTATATCTTAAGCAATGGGTGCCTCCTGACGGATCTCCATTCTGGTAGATCCCAAACTTAGATTCGGATATATGAGGTGAAAAGGATGACAACCATTTTCAAACCTACTACTAGACATTATACTCTAATTTAGACCCAGGTCCTTTTCATCTTTGGATCCTGAAGACTTTTTGATGGCATAGACCTCCCTATGCTCTCAAGTGATCAAAAGATATTTTGATTGGCCCTATCCAGGATTTTGAAATTGCCACTGCAATTTCCTCCCATCCTCTAACAAAGCCCCAGGACCAGATGGTTTTCTCTTTATTTTATAAAAAATATTTAAAGAAGAACTGACCCTGACCCTCATCCAGTTATATAATTATTTATACAGTTTTGAACTTCAAGAAACTTCCTTTTCAAGCCAGGATAGGTCTCATTTCTAAGCCAGGAAAAGGTCCTACTTGCATCAAAATTACCATCCAATCTCAATATTAAATGTGAATGTAAAATATTTGCTAAAGTCCTGGATAATTTAGGTTTAATTTAAGGCACCAGAAGCTTTCAGGTAGTCAGGCCCAACCCGTGAGGCTTTATAAGTCACAATCCGACTTTTTAGCTGATCCGCCGTCATTCTGCAGTTAGTGCAGATCTCGAGCACCGTAACATGGGAGGAACGAAGTTCCCTAACAACCGGGCTGCCGAGTTCTGCACTAGCTGCAAGCGGTGATATCAACCCCAGGCAGCCCAGGGTAAAGGGATTTGCGTAGTCCAGACGCGAGGTCACAAAGGCGTGGATCGGGAAGATCGCCGGATGGAATAAGGTGCTGATCCTGGCAATGTTCCTAAGATGGTAAAGGACGTCTGACAAATCACGACACTTGTGCACGAGTGTGGGCTGATCGTCAATATCACCCCAGGCTCGCACCGCTAGGAGGTCTAGAGCCCACATCCCTAGAATAAACCCGAGGTTTGAAGTGTCTCAACCCTCAATCCGCGGCCATGATCCACAACCAACACTCCGTCTTCCCCAGTTCAATCAACCAACTGGACCCCATCAACTTGGATCTCACTGAGACAGCTGTAACACTGAGTGTTCTTATTCTAGTCAGGCCGAAGATGATCATTGCATACAATGAAACTCCAGCTCATCGCTCTAACAATGTTCCGAGGAAACGCATACCGCAATGCGAGGGCAGCACAGAGCTCCTGAGGCACTTCATAGGTCAGGGGGATCAGATGAAAAATCCTCGATACTGCCCTCTGAGTTTTACCTGTGAGGAAAGAAGTAACCATCTGTGCACTAAGTCTGAAAGACCATGATGCATCTCGGTGCTCAAGCAGCACCCCATGGTCTTGCTGTGTCAAATGCTGCTGACAAATCCAAAGGACCAAATGGACCGTTTCTGGTCTCGCCATCAAAGATCATTGAGGACTCAACCAGCACAGTCTCAGTGCTGTGCCCTTCAAAACCTGATTGAAGAGGATCATAGATGTTCTGATGGTAGATGTTGTCCAACTGGCCGTTATTTTCGATACTTCCCAACAAAGGAAGGTTCGAGATGGTCTAGTTATTGTGGAGTCGGCCAAGGATGCCTTTTCAACGCGTGTCACCACCTCTTCCTTCAGGAGCGGGATATTCACCAGTGTCTAGAACACCAGACTATCCTGGCAAGAACTGGAGATAACCTCCCACAGCCCATGATCAGCCTGTGGGGCCCGGGTCTAAACTATAGCTAGTGGGCTGATTTCTGACACCACAACATCTCGATTTCGCCTTATGATTGTACTCTGGGTAAACGGTGTGCTAGGACTATAGGCTGGCCACCGTAACCCCATGGGGGGGCGGGCAAATCTCGCCTGATGTCACCACCTATCTGTAAAAATTACAGCCCACACACTGCATCTGGTGGAGCATCACCTAACCTGCAGACAGCTATGGTGCCAGCCTGTCTGCGGGTCCGGGAAGAGCTAATGGTCATCTGAGCAGCAGCAACTCTTCCGATGGAATACTGCTCTTCTTTAGGAGTGATTTCTGACTGATAGAGTTTATAATGCTCTAGGAGTCTAAGGTGGTCGGTATCTAAGCCAGACATCTGCCAGCATCTTCTCCAACCTGCCACCTACTCTCCAACTCCCTCAGATCCTGATCAAACCAAGGGATCGGGGCGAAGGGAGAGGCCGCACACGGTGGGAGCAATTAAACCAAAGTGGAGGTGAGCCTTATTATAGGCTAGCACCATCGCTTCGGGATCTAAGCTCAACCCAGGAAATTCTGATAGGTCAAGAACCGCAAATAGACCAGTGGGAGTAACATCCCGTAAAGGACGGTACTTGACCATCTCCACTGGGGTAGGTCTACAAAGGGGGGGTGCATAAATTGAATCTCACAGTGTGGTGGTCAGACCATCTGACTGGTTCCACCCCCACATCTGACGCCTCCAACCCCAGCAGGAAGACCAGATCAAGAGAATGGCCATATTTATGGGTGGCAGAGGTAACTACCTGTGAGAGGCCCAATGAACACATCAGTTGGAGGAAGTGCTGACCAAATTGTGAGAGTTAAATTCATCGATCCAGGCATTGAAATCGTTAGCACCATCAACCTAGGCGATCCAAATACCAGGTCGATGACGAATCACGCCACTTCCTTAGAAATAGTTTCGCCACTGGGTGGACGATAAACGAGCGCCATTCTATAGCCCCACCTGCCACCACGACACATTCAAAGATCTGGTCTCTTCCACTGGAACACTAGTGAGGTCCAATTCGGTCTTGAAACAGACGCACCCCCCCAACCCACCCACCCCTGCGATCCAATCTCGGGCGGTGAATCACCGAATACCCAGCTGGAACTGCAGCCAACCAAGCGCCACAATAGCAGTCTTGTTCACCACGGACCTGGCATTGCACAACACCGCCCGAGTTGGATAGGACTCCAGGAAGCCCGGACCCCTGCCAGCAAATTAGCAAAAGGAAAATGAAAAACATTTCATTAATAACAAGTACCTACTGTCTGCTTTTAACAATTTATAATCTTTTCTGTCTGCCGCTTCTGCTGCTACTAGCTCTTGAAACTCCAACTTTGATTATTTAATGTAATTTTTGCAGTAACTATATTATGCAGAGCAGTGTATGTGCTGGCTGCTGGGTCCAGTGCATGGTGGTGCTGAACTAAATATGTTTAGTTCTTTTTTTTTTCTTTATATTTAATGTCTGTAAAACTCAAAGAAACTTCTAATGATACAACATATTGGTCACAAGTTTTAGTATACGTACAGAGTTAGGAAAAAAGTTGCTTCAGAATGACCCTGCTATTGTTTTCTCAGTGGAGGTATTCAGCAGGAGAGCACTAGAGATGCACGTAACCTGTAACCCAAAACAGGCTTCATTTGTTCCTCGTGAACAAAAACAAATACAGGTATTCAATAAAACCGTAGCAACATGGTCATTCGCAATCACTATAACTTGATAACCTGTTATAAACAACTGTTGATGGGGACCTGAATGTGCCAGATGTTAACTGGAGCACCTTTGCTGCAGCCACATCCAAGAGCAGGGCCATTCTCAATGCCCTACAGGGGCATGCCTCAGACAGCTAGTTTTGGAAGTCACTGTGAGGGAGCAATCTTAGACCCTCATACTCTCAAATGGGGACAGTGAGAGGATCTCAGATCTAGAAGTGGGTAGACATCTGGAAACAAGTGACCACCAAACTGTGTGGTTCATGATAAACTCAGCTATAGAGTCAAGCCATACAAAAGTGAGGGTACTGGACTTCAGGAGGGCTGACTTTGGCAAGATGGGAGAGTGCCTTAGAAAAAGCACTAGCAAACAGGCTTGAATAAGGGGTGGAGCAACAATGGGGAAACATCAGAACTGCCATCACAGAGCAACAAGCCTTTGTGTGAAGCAAATAAATCAAGATGAAAGAAAAAGCCACTATGGTTCTCAAAAGAGGTGGCGGAGAAGGTTAGGGAGAAAAATATAGCATTTAGGAAGTATAAGGAAACACAGGAGCAGGACAGAGAACTGTACCAGTTAAGGCAGAAGGAAGCAGTGAGAGAAGTCAGACTAGCAAAGGCCCAAACTGAGGAAAAGATAGCCAACTTGGTTAAGAAGGGTGATAAAACCTTTTATAGGAACGTCAGGGAGCATAGAAAAACAAAGGCAGGGATAGTGAGGCTGAATAGAATGGACGGTAGGTGGGCAGAGAGACACAGTGATAAAGCAGAGATACTGAACGAATACTCAGCTCAGTATTCACAAACAAGGAGGAGGGGGACCTAATCCAATTAACAGAAGCACTCTGGATAGGGGTTGATCCCAGTCCTTTCACAAAAGAAAGGGTTTTGAAAGAACTACTAAAACTGAAGCGGACAAAGCAATGGGGCCTGATGGGATTCACTCCAGAACTCTAAAAGAATTAAGGGGAGAACTAGAGACACCACTAACTTCCCTTTTTAACAGATCATGGGAGGATGGTGTGGTACCCGAGGACTGGAGGAAGGCGGATGTAATTCCCCTTCACGAAAGCGGGAGCAAGACAGAGGCAGGAAACTACAGACCTGTCAGTTTGACCTCTGTGGTAGGGAAAGTGATGGAATCACTTCTGAGGGAAAGCATTGTTAAGTACCTAGAGGCAGCTTAGGTTCACAGTGAGAAGGTCATGTCAGACGAATCTAATTGATTTTTTTGACTGGGTGACCAAAGTAGTAGACCAGAGAGGGGCTGTGGACATGGCCTACCTAGACTTTAGCAAGGCATTTTAAACACATCCCACACAAAGATTAATAAACAAATTAACCAGCCAGGGAGTGCATCCCTGGGTGGTAGCCTGGGTAAAGCATTGGCTAGATAACAGGACGCAGAAGGTAATTGGAAACGTAGTCCACTCTGAAGAAATGGGGGTTACTAGTGGGGTACCGCAGGGTCCAGTACTGGGTCCATTCCTTTTTAATGTCTTTATTAGTGACATTGCAAAGGGACTGGAAGGAAAAGTATGCCTCTTTGCAGATGACACAAAGATCTGCAACAGGGTTGATACACAAGGAGGCGTGGAAAGGATGAGAAGGGACTTGGCAAGGTTGGAGGAATGGTCAGAAGTATGGCAGCTTGGATTCAATTCAAAGAAGTGCAAAATAATGCACCTGGGAAACAAAAACCTAAGGGAAGATTACATAATGGGGGGGATGTAGTGACTACAACAAAAATGGAAAGGGACCTGGGGGGTAATCATATCAGATGACCTTAAGGTTGGCAAGCAATGTGAGAAGGCTGTAGGGAGGGCTGGGGGGACACTGGGATGTATAGGGAGAGGCATCACCAGCAGAAAACAGGAAGTTGTTATCCCTCTGTATAGACAGTTGGTGAGACCCCATCTGGAGTACTGCATCTAGTTCTGGAGACCCCATCTCCGCAAGGATATAGACAGGATGGAGGCAGTCCAGAGGAGGGCAACTAAAATGGTGCAGGGTCTGCAAGAGAAGCCATATGGGGAGAGATTAAAGAGCTTAATAACATGTACCCTTGATGAAAGGAGGGAGAGGGAGGACATGATAGAAACTTTTAAGTGCCTCAGTGGAATCAACAAAGTCCAGGAAGGTAGCATCTTTCACAAAAATAGATGTGCAAGAACAAGGGGACACAATTTGAAGATAGAGATGGGGACATCTCAGGGGCAATGTGAGGAAGTATTTTTTCACGGAAAGGGTGGTGGACATATGGAACAGCCTTCCTGAAGAGGCTGTGGGGTCTAAAACTGGGAGAATTCAAGAATGCATGGGACAGACATAATTCTTGTGGGGGTAGGAAGAAATAGGCTGTTGGTTAACTAGGATCTTCAGCTTATCCTGTAGGTAGGGAAATGGGCAGACTAGGTGGGCCAAACGGTCCTTATCTGCTGTCAAAGTCTATGTTTCTGTGTTTTTATATAAACAAGAGCTGGCTAGAGCAGACAAGTTTGGAGTACATGCTGTAGTATGTGTTGGCTAATTGTTTTGAATGAATAAAGGTTGATGGGAAGGTGTCCAGAAGTTGCTAGAACTAGAACTTTACAGAGGCCACTTCAATTTGCTGGAACAGTTTCTTGCAAACCAAGTTGTATTTTCAAACAGTAACAACAAAAATAAAAAAATCAGCTACATTGTACCAACTTGGTTAAGAAAAGCTAAATAAACTGTCTTAAAATTATGAATTACCCAGCAATAAAAACATGCATTTTTTAAACTGCATTTTCTTGTTTTGTTTTTTTTTCTATATGCTCTAATTCTGTCAGCAGTCTAAGGGTTAAAAGACAAAAAAATGCACTTTAAAAAACGTGTTTGTATTGCCCGAGTAATTTATGCGTTTGTTAAGGTGTTTTATTTAAGTAGTTTTGCTTAACCAGGTGGGTGCACTAGACAAATAAATATCTATTTTTAGGTACCACCCAGGGAAGTACAAAAGAAACACTGTAATTAATTGGGAATTACAGGTAAAGCAAGAAAGGATAAAAATTACAGGTATAGTACAGCATGATAAGACTACCAGAAACAAACTAGAACACTGTAAGATTTAATATGACAATATGTAGCAGACAGTAGCAGTCATAAATAGCAACTTTTCAGCCTAGAATGACAGCATGAATAACACTAGACAGTCAGGTATAATAGGCAGTAATAAATAATAGTTAACCAGCCTTGAATGAAGGCCAGTAGTGGAAGGAGCAGCTGGAGGGTCAGTGTGTGTCATACAGCAGGTCAGGGTAGAGCAGAAACTAATAAAATACACAGTTAAAGCAGTGCTCTACAGAAAACAGCTCCATCACTTTACAAGAAGGCTTTCTTGTTAGCACCTCATGATATTTTTGGACTTTCCTGTCTGAAAAATGTGATGACTCAGTATGAAAGGCTGAAAATGGCAAAATGTACTTGCTTTCACTTCTGGCCAATAAATGTTTTATGTTGATGTTTTTCTTCCATTCCCTATTTGACCACTTCTGTGGTTACACCCTTCCACTTGGATGTGGTGTTGTGTGTGTGTGTGTGGAGGCACTGTCTTTGGTTCTGGCACTAATGCCATTCTGTGGTCTCTGGGGTGGGGTGTTATAATCTTCAGGTCACCCTGTCAGATGTTCTTGTATGGTAATTCATGAACACTGACAGTAAATGTGGTTCGTTAACACTTGTACTGCTGCCCAAAACAGACTTGACACAGCAGCAGTACACTGTTTTGTATGCAGGAAAGGTGATCATAATGAAAGGTGTGCAGCTCTTTTAAAATTGTTTTTTTTTTTCTTTAATGAAAAATACTATGATGAATATAGCCAAATCATCAGAAACTTCCTGTGTGCCTAGTCTGTGAAAAGTCTCGATTTTCTTGCTCACAGATTTATGTTGCCTCTTCCTGCAATTGTCGACTGTCATTAAAATGAAGATGTTATTAACCGGAACATCAACGCATTATGCCACATTGATCAAGGTTTAGGAATGCATTAGGTCTGTTGGGACATCCATGGGAAGGAGGATTGGTGTCCCAGTGGATGCTGTTCTCTGAACAGTGTGGGTGTCAGAAGTCATCTTATGAGCGTCACTTGGGGAACTGTTGGAACTGCACAGCAGTGCTGCGGGAGGGAGAGATGCCTACTGGTGACACACACTGCAGCTTGTGCACACTCTTTTCTTTGTCCCAGGGGACAGGAAGATGATGTGAAAAGTCCCACAACAGCAGGATAACGCTTGTCTCCCACAGGCCCCATATCATTGACTTTGGTTCCCCACCACCACACATAAATTCAGTGTGGGGAGGGTGTCAGAATCCCACCAACCCAGCTGCCTCACCATGGAGGATAACCCACGGAAGAAGAAGGCAGGAGGTATGTCTGGGAGAAGACTGGTGATGGTGTTGGGAGACCAGCAGAAGTGGGACGTCATACAGAATCAGGGTCATAAGCAATAATAATAAAACAATAATAGTAACAATAATAGTTGTGTCCTTGGTATGTGCTGGATTTTTAAAATATGACCATATTCTGTAGTCTTGACAACAAAGTAGGACAGAAATTTGTAATATGTTAATTATTAGAACTCGTTACAATTATATGAGAACGTTCTAATGAAATTATTAGAAAAGTATTTTCTTTTAACATGATGTACACAAACCACTGTATTTTATGGTCCGAGGTCCATGTAGGGTCTGCTTTTGGTAGTGAGATGCTTTAGAGAGGAAGGTGCTGAAAATGAATGCTTTGTTTAAACCGGTTCTGTGATTTATTTTTTTTTTTTTAACCGTGGCCTCGGTGCTCAGACTCTGCTGCTGCCACCCAGTCTCCACCAAATGGCAGCCAAGGAGCAAGATGGGGTTCCTTCCATCCCTGAGAGAGGGAGCGATCTCTCAGATGCTCAGTCCTCTCCGCCAACCCCAGTGCCCAAGCTTGTTCTTAACTCGGGTCACCGTGTGGCGAGGTAAGGTGCATAGCGCCCAGCTCACTGCACCACGGACCAACAAACTGACATCCTTTAAACCTCCTCTCCATCAGCTAGCAGGTTGAAATGTATGAATATTTTAAGTCTTAACCTCTATTTGTCTAATCCTGATGGTTTTGTTGCTTGTGCGACTGTGTACCTTTTATTTGTCAAGCACGGCTGAAAAGGTGTATGTCTGCACAGTTCACTTTCTGGTGAAGGTAAATAAATAATTCCATAGGTTTAATAACAGATAGGCAAAGCAGTAGTATTAACTGTGTATATCGCCCCACTGCAAGGGCTTGGGGTGCATTAAACGAAAAAACAAGGTGCAAATACAGAAAAAAATTGGAACATAAAAGGACATTAATAAGGTTTTGCTTTGGGCTTTAGAAGCAGTATATCACTTTACCTTTCCACAGCGATAGTCTTCAGGGCTCAAAATGATAATTTTTAATACAGTCTCCTTTGGGAAGGAAAGGATCATAAATTGATCCAAGAAGGCCAGCTAATCACTTCCACTTCCTGGTGTGTGAGCCCCACTCCCGCTCAGATGTTTAGCGACCTTTAACCAGGGAGAGCATGGGGAGTGCTGCATAGAAACCTATGGGAGTAATTTTTCAATTAAAAAAAAATGTTAGCACTGCCTGTAATAGAAATTAATGTCACCCCTTGACTATTGGGCCTTACTTTGGTCAGATCACCAGACACTCTTAGATGGCACCCATGGACCTACCTGCCCAACATGGTCCAGTTCCTGTCACTACAGGGTAGTGTGTGCCCTCTGAGGGCAAGCCACAGAGGAACATAAAGTAGCTGGTGAATGTCACTGATAGGTTTAATAAAAAAAAAAAAAAAAAAGAATTATTTATTTCAAATGTTTTACCAGGAAAGACATACTGAGCTGGTAACAGCTCGTTTCCAGATGCATCCTGGGGGAAGAGGAAGAGAGGAGTAGAGAGCAGATACAAAATATAGAGTAAAATACATATAAGAAGAAGAATCAGCATTTATATAGCTTTTCATACACAGTATCCCAAAGCGCTTTACAAGCAATGCTAGACTGGTAGTGAAGTGACTGAATGTGGTGGTGGTAATATCGCGCATCATCACCCATGCATAGCCTGGGTAATTGCATGAACCAGTTTAAGGGAAGGGGAATGTTGGCAGGACACCAGGAATATTCCCTGCTCTTTTGCGAAGAGTGCCCTGCAAGCTTTTATTTCCACCTGGACAACACCAGAATGTGCAGAAAGAACCTCGGTTTAACATCTCATCCGAAGGACGGCACGCCCCAGCAGTACAGCACCCCCCAATACTGGGCTCGGATGCCAGCAGTTTTTAGGTGCAAGTCCAGTCCCGGTGTGGGATGAGAACCCACAACCTTCTGGTCTAGAGGCAGATGTGCTACCAACGGAGCCACGCTGACACCTTTAACATAAGACACTGTTAAGCATGTAATTTCGCTAAACACTACATTGCACACAGTAAATTGTAGCACTGATGAAAAGCAAATTAATATTAATCAACATAACAAAATAAGGTACAGTGGGAACTAATAAAGCAAGGAAATGGGAGGTGCTGAAAACATAAATAGGGATTCAGGAAAAAGGGGGATTCAAAACAAATCAGAAACAGCTACAGGATTGGGAGGAGAAGTGACAGAGGAGAGCTTTATGAGCAGGAAAGGAGGAGTAGAACAAATAGAAAGGGAAGAGAACCCCATAGTTTAGGGAAATGAAATGAGAAAGCAGCTTAATCTGCAGTAGATTACATATGAGGAAGGCAAAACACTGAGAGCAAGCATAGCGAAGAGAATACGAGGATGAAGGATATAATATCAGATAAAATTAATTTTGTCTGGCTGTAGTAGAATCCAGAGTGACATGGGAGAACAAAAACTGACACCCTCAGCAACCAAAAATAGTTTGATCACTCTCAGGACTTAAAGGTGACCCATAAATTAACTCCAGCAGCCCGCTCACCGTCCCACAGAGTGTTGTAAACTGCTGCGAAAGTCCAAGGCTGCTTTCAGTATAATTTTTAAGCAAATCTGCACATTTTAATTTATTGCTGAAACTTTTCTGCGAATAAGGAAGTGGCATCTGGGTCCTGATCGAAAGGGCACAAGTTTACCTGGGTATTCCACCCAGGTTTGTGATGTTCCGCTGAACAGTGGGAACAGTTTATATGGGCTTGTGGCTTCTGCTGTTCTAAAATTCCTAGTATAATTCCTAGTTGCTAACACCAGTACTATCTATGGAGCAGCAGGGAGGACTTTATATGCTTATTTTATTACTTTTATAGGTCTTCATGTCCAGATTAATACCTACAGCAACACTGCAACGGGTCGTTGCTGTAGATATTAATTTGGGCATGAAGAGCCCCGCAAAAGTAATAAAATAATCATATAAAGTCCCCCTTCCCTGCTGCTCCATAGATAGTATTGGTGTTAGCAACGGCACAAACCTGGGTGGAATACCCAGGTAAATTTGTGCCTTCTCGATCGGGACCCGTCCGCCACTTCCTTGTTCACCAGAAAGTTTCAGCAATAAATTAAAATGTGCAGATTTGCTTAAAAATTATACTGAAAGCAGCCTTGGACTCCCGCAGCAGTTTACAACGGTATGTGGGACAGGAATGGGCTGCCGGAGTTAATTTACGGGTCACCTTTAAAATTAGTCATTGGGTCTGGGGGTGAGGCTTAAAAAAAAAAAGTGTTCCACCCCTCAAATTACTATGTCCATAATAATGACTATGACAAAGGCGCAACACTCACACACGTTCCATGTCTTCCATCTCAGCCAGACAACTAAAAACTCTTCTCTTCATTTTAGGGAACTGTGCCACCACCAATAAGGAGAGTCCTGCCTACACCGCAAACCGTGCCATCCAAACAGTTTTAATTAGTAAAATGTTCCCCTTCCCGATCTACTGCCGATTCACTGCCCACCCCCACACTGAACCGTCCACACCACTCTGGACCCAAGGTTAGCCTGCCCTCCTGTCGCCACCAGCTGTAATCCGCTGCCTTTGCTCCCCATGCCTGCAACATGTGTACTCTTGTGAATACCGTGCTGACCTACCCCAGTAGACCCCCACTCAGCACTGCTGGGGCACCGGAAGCAGAACAGTTCCATGACACCTGTCCCAGGACCATGGCACAAAATCCTGTGACCCCACCGGCACAAACCCGATCTCCTGCCACAAAACATGGCTAAACATCAGAGCCTCCACCAGAAGAAAAGTCTGCGTGGGACTTTTCCTGTACAGGGCCTCCAAAAGTGGAGGCTGTGAAAAATAGCGCTAATCATGCACCGCCTCCCTTGAATTTTATACCCCATGCTCTTTTCTTGTTTCCATAAATAAATAGATAATAAAATAGAAGAGTGATTGAATTACTTTTTCTTTTGTGGGTGTCACTTTTGTTTTCCAATGTTAATTTTGGATCTTGTTTAAAACTGACCTGATGACTGCAGTGTGTCTGTAGGTCTGCATAAAGAAGGAGGAACCCTCTATGTGCATAGTAGAATCCAGACCAAAAATACTGAGGCGTGTTTCTGCATAGTTGTTCAACACTTAAAATTGTGATCTTTAACTGTTCTAAAACATACCTGGTACCTTATCGCTCCCATCTTAGTGTACCTTAGCCTGACTGTTAGTTTAAAGGAAACACTTCGAGGCAGTCACCACTGTAAGATAAACGGTACATTGCACAGCAGCCTCTTCTTTGTTGCTGATGGTATTAGATTTACTGTTCATGTTAGGTTTTTTTAGTGCATAGTGGAACTTGACTAAGGGCTCTATTCTCAGAAATTGTGGACAGATCCATAAATCTTAAACACAACTTTATGCCTTGTTAGATGCTTGGTTTCCTTCCTCTTAACCACTGTAATATGGCCACTGAAGGGACCAACATACATGCTTTTTACAGAGGTTTGACTCCTACTGTATTTCAGTTGTGCTTCTGTGAGTACGTTATACCTCTTTAGTAGAATGAGACACGTGAAATGCAGTCACAGCATGGGGAAAACGGTGACTTGAGTAGGTAAGCAGTGTGCAGATTGTGAAAAGAATCAACATTTTTCTCCAGTTATGTACCTGAAAGACGAGACGGCACAGGAAAGCCAAGATATGCCCAAGTATCGGACTAAGCCCTCTAACATCTTGAGAAGGGAAAGTTTTGATATGCTCCTAGACATTCTGTAGGACTAAGAGGCTAGACAGTACCTCGCATAAGTCATGCTGTCTGTTGGAAATTCCTTTGTTCCTACTGTCCACTTTATGTTCTATAGTTTATATTGAGCCTTTGTCTCAAGCTATCAGGGAGTTGCAGCCCTTAGTAGAGTCTCCTGGGAGGGAGGAACACTGAGCAGCGATTTATGCGGACAGTGTTTTACTACACCTTCAAAACCCAGGACACTCTCTCCCGGGTCTTTAACATGCTTGCTCAGTTCCGTAGAGTGGCAGGATACCACTTAAATACAGCGAAACTGAGATTCTGTGTTTCCATTTTTGTCGAGTCAAGCCTTTAGAGGCATGTACCCTTCCGCTGGTGCATACAGAAGCTACAGTACCTAGAGGTTTATATATCTGTTGACCCATCACTGGCCTTTAAATATAATTACACTCCACTACCCCAAAAAATGATAGAGGACTTTAGAAGTTTGGGTACTTTACCCTGTCTCTCCAGACAAGTGGATGTGGTCTGGATGGTTTTCCTTTTGAAACTTTTATTTTTATTCCAAAATGTTCTGATAATGATCTCTGCCCAGATCTGAAGATGCTGAAACAGGGAAATATCTCCTTTTGTCTGGGTCAGTCAAAGACCCAGAAGTAAGCTACAGCAGCTTAGTCTTGCCAGAGGAATGAGTGGCTTAGCCCTTCCCTCACTCAAGCTGTATTGCTGTGCAGCACATATTTGCTTCCTCCTAATTAGACACCTTGAAGGGCAACATATTGCCCGTCTCAACATAGAATGAGCCCTTTTCCTCACTCAGCAGTTTATGAAGGTGATGTACCATTGTATGGCTCCTACCGAGACAGTACAGCCCTTATTCTTTGGTTGAAATTTTAGATGAAAGTATGGCACTGTATTCAACAACGAACACTCCATCTCACCCTATTCCTCTCCCTCTTATACTCTATATGACATCTCAAGCATTTTGCTCCATCATTGCAGGACAACAGATTTCACATATGAGAGGCTCTCACTGCAGTACATCTATCAGTTCTTTACTGGTGCAGTAATCCCTTCATTTGCCAACCTATAAACGAAGTTCCATTTACAGTGAATGGATTTCTGTCACTACAGTATCTTCGGTTCAGTACTGTATCTCTTTCTACCTTTGGGTACTTTAGGACCTGACCAAGTATCCTCACATCATCTCCTACCAGACATTTTTTTTTCAGACTGGGTACATCCACATAACACCACAGTTATATCAGTCACTTCAGACTACCCTTGGAGTTTTCTCAGTGGATGTGACCAGAAGTGGAATCTGAGATTGATTCCTTAATAGACACAGAGATGAGATTAGAGCTGCCGTCCACCTTAAAGGTGACACACTCACATCAATGGAGAGAGTATGCATGGAAGCAACTCACTAAACTTTTCGTACGTAAGGTTTCACTGACGCACTGTCTCCATGCATCCTCTCCCTTCTGTTGGAGGAACTGTGGAGAGCAATGAACGACACACGATCATGTCATGTTGGCTTGTCTAGTACTCCAACTCTACCTAAACACCCTTCAAGCTGAGCTCAGACAAATATTTGACCTGTTCCTCCAACTCTCCTGCAATTGTATTTCTTACTGCTGCATCCCAGGCGTTGCAGAGACCCTTCTTCCCACTATCTTCTGGGAATTCTAATAACAGCGGCTAAAAAAGTAATCACTAAATTGTGGTTGACCCCAACCTTCCTTGACATGAATACCTGGAGAGCACAGGTTAACCAAGTATACCAAATGGAGAAACTTTCTTACTCAATGACCGCACTGAATTATACTTCTACCAGTGGAATCTGTGGCTAGTTTATGCCATGAGCGGAGACCCTACACCTGTTCTTAAGAATGGATTAATTATCAGTGGCTTGGTAGGGTGCCTTCTTTACATTATAAGACCTCCTTTTCTGGACTTGGCCTGCTCCCTCTTATCCCATAGGTGCCTTCCCCATGTTCTAACTCGAGCCATGCATAGCACTGGGAAATACATAATGTACAATATGATTTTGTTGGCTAATGACACCTAAATGAGGTATTGATTAATCAGTACTTGATTACACATCTTTCCCATGCCGTGCCTTTAGGGAAAAGACTGTCTCACATATATTGCTGTTCTACATGGCTATTGTTTATTTCAGAAGTAAGATCTAAGTGTCAGATCTGTATTCCTTACTCATTCAAAGATTGTTGCACCATGCTGTGCCTGGAAAAGTTCAATAAATGTTATATTTACAGAAAAAAAAGGACATTTTTTTTGTTGTCTTTCGTAACCAGGAATGGCAACTAAGCTATTGTAGCAACAGGTGAGTAGCCAGGATTTTTTTGGGGAGTTTAGACATGACATTTTTGAAATGTAACAAATAAAAGCCAAGGTTCTTTGGGGTGTACATGCTCTGTGGTGAGTTTTGGGGCTTTTCTTGAAGAAAACACACACTTCTAGGGACATGGATATGTTGTTCATCCACACTCATTGGCAGTATCCTTGCCGCTTTAAATCTTGCCGGAAGGTCTTCAAGCTTGCTCCTCCCACCCACCCGGGTGGTATAACTCTCGGCTCCGCCCCATGACGCCAGATCTTCCTTACCGCTTGGAAGCTCAGGTTCCCTCCTTAGCGCTCTGCGTTTGTGACTAGTTCCTATTTCTCCGTTTGCGGATTTAAAAATAATATTTTGCAAAAGACTTCAGTCTTGATCCTCAGCAGCTACGATGGATAATCGACTCAGTTTCGAGATGCCCATGCGGCAGAAGATGTCTCGACGGATCCACACTCCCGTGTGTCTACTGCTTAGGCCTTGAGCACGACCGCGGCTTGCGACCTGTGCTCATCTTTCTCGCCTCGTCCTCGAGAACCGTGCTGCCGATTACCTTCGGCCCGTCGAGGAAGCGTTCCCTCGGTGAGAGTCAAGGAATTTGATTAAGCCGGTGTCAGCGGCGGCGTGGCTCGGCGGATCAGCTCGGCGGATGGTCGCCCCTCGAAGAGGCTGGCCTTGAGGCATTATCTTCCTCGGCCGCGTGCGTTTATCCCGCTCTCTCTGGGTTCTTCCTACACGGCTTCCTTTAGGAGCTTTGTCTGTCCCTCTCCACTAAAGGAGAAGGGCCTCGTCTACTGGACCTTTTTCCCGGTCCAAAAGAAGGACAAGGGTAAGTCCCTCCGTCGGCGCTCTTAGGAGGCGGAAAGGTCCCTCTCCCGGGCACGTCCGACCGTCGGCCCGATCGACCGCTCGGCTGGCCACTGGCCTCACGGTGTCCCGTCAGGTCAGTTGGCGGAGACTCCACTGATGAAGTCGAGATTTTTCTCGTACCATTAGACCAGGCTGTCGCCTTTGGCAGCCGATTCCCTCTCCGGTTCCCGGGAGGGTTGAGGGATCCGATGGGCTCGCCTGTGCCTCCGGTTCGGGCCCTCGGATGGACCTTCCGGGCGAAGAGTGTCGGTTCCGGCCGACACCTCCTGCACCCGACCCGGAAATTCGGGACTCTCGGTCACGTCTCGGACCTCTTCAGCGGTCCAGCCGTTCCCGTCATAAGCGGTCTCGGTCGACGCAGCGATAAGCGGCGTCGCCCGCCGTCCTCGTCCTCCTCCTCGGATGAGGAGCCCGGCGTAGGTCGACCGCTGATGTCAGAGGGACCTTATGTTTACTAACAGCTCCTCCTGGCCGGGGAATAAGCCGACTCCAGGCGCCCCGACATTAAATCAGCACTGTCACGGGCAGCCGACACAACCCCTCGACTTCCCGAGGCCTATACAGGCGGTTGTTCGGCCAAAACCAGCTGCTCCACCGATTGCGGTGGAACCTCCGCCTCCACAGCCACCAGTGGGGCTCCGACCAGGATTCTCGGTCGGCTAAGGGTTTACCCACAACGCATGTCAGTTACCCTCACTCCCGACCGACCTCGGCAGGTGAAGAGGTGGTTCAGGCCAGAGGCAGCTCTTCGAGGACTCTTCGAGTCCGAAGATGATTCCTCCTTCTTCTCCAACGACTGGACTTGGAGTCTTCAGGAAGGTCAGCCAATGGGCGATAGGCGTCGTCCTTCCTGGACTGCTTGACTCATCTCGGAGTCTACCCGGGATGGAGCTCGAACCGTTCCAAAGCAGGCCAGGTATCCCTCACCGGAGATTCTGGACCAGGGTTCTCCGACGGAGGCCTTTCCGGTGGCCGAGGCCATAGTGGGTCCAGCACTGGAACTTTGGCGGCGCCCTGCTTCCTGCCCTGCGCCGGACCAGGATATGGCCAGGAAGTATCGCGGTCCCCTACGGTTCCTTGTCCGGTTTGGAACACCCCTCTGCTGAGGGGTTGGTTACCGACAGCGTTTTCGGTAGCGCCGCGCCAGGGATGTGGACAAACCTCCTGACAAGGGTCAAGAAATTGGACTATGTCGGGCGAAAAGTCTCACTGCGTCCTCTCTCGGCCTTCGTCAGGCCAGTTCGGCCGTCCTCATGGCACATTTTCTCTATGCCCTGTTGGGCTCCTGGATGAGGTCATCCCTCATCTTCCGCCCGATCTGCAGACTACGGTTAAGCTAGGTGCGGGACCAGGGCAGAGCAGTGGCCAAACAGCAGCTCCAGACTGCTGCTTTGGATGTAGGGACTCATGTGCCACATCGGTGCGACACGCAGTGGCTATCGTCGCCGGGCTTAGCTGAGGATATCCACCTTTTACTTCGGATACCGCACAAGTTGGCGGATGTTCCTTTTGGGGACTGACCTCTTCGACCCTGGGTGGAAGCCACCTGCAGAGGATCGAGGTCCAATGCCACCTTGGACTCGGTCTCTTCCGCTCAGAAGGACAAAGGCATGAACCACAGCCCTAAGCGCCTTTCGATCCTTCTGTGCTCTAGCCTCGACCCAGTGAACGTCAGGGGCTTTAGCAGGCTCGGCCTTGGCATCCCAAACCCAAGCCGCCGGCTTCCTCTAACAGGAGGCAGGAGGAAGGGCCCAGGAGGTCCTCGCCGGTCCTCCTCCAAGCCTGCCCAGTGACGGGCTGAGGGTGTCACTTCATCCCGTCACCTTACCCCCTAGATCCCCATTAGAGGCGGCTCCAGCACTTCCGTTCCGCCCTGGTCGCTGTTACCACGGACAGGTGGGTCTTGGAAGTGTGGGAAGAGGCCTGCCCCTCTGGAATTCGAGCAGCACCACCCTTCAGGCAGGCCTCGAGGCTTCGGGATCCCAGCCTCACTGGCGGCTCGTCGAGCCGCGCAACGCCTCCTCCTCCAGAAGGAGGTGGTAAGAGGTGGTGGACCCTCTTTCAGACCCAGGGTTTGTGTCCAGGTACTTCCTGGTTCAAGCGGACGGGCTGGCCCCATTCTCAAACCTACACGACCTAAACAAGTTCCCTAAGGTCTCGAACCTTCAGGATGGTCACTCTGGCTCAGATAAATCCTTCGAGCAGCAGCGTCAGTTCTGCTCTCTCTGGACTTGCAGGGACTGCGTTTTCACGTCCCTATCCGTCCGTCTTCACCAGAGATTCCTTCGCTTCGAGCGGAAGGATCTCTTCGATTCCAAGCCATGCCCTTGGCTTGTCTCCAGCTCCCAGGGTCTTCACCAAATGCATGGCAGTGGTGACAGCATTCCCTCTTGGCGCCCGGTCGCGGTGTGCCCTTACCTGGGCGGCACTGGCTGATAGCAGCTCCCTCCAGGAAGGAGGCGGAGTGGTCCAGAGATCTGGCCCTCCAGGTCTGCTCTCCAACTGGGCCTCCTCCTTATCCATGAGGCCAAGTCGGACTCTGAGCCGAAGCAGGTGATTTTATTCATCGGCACAGCTCGACTCTCTTCGAGCCAGGAGCGGCTCCGGCGGACAGGGCCGAGTTCTTTCCTCCTTTGCCCGATCATTTCTGGTTGGGCAATTGCGCCTGCCGGGACTTCCTGCGCCTCCTGGGTCTCATGGCGGCCTGTACCAGCGTGGTCCCGTTGGGCCGCTGGAACATCGCGTCCCCTTCAGTGGGGACTGGCCAGCCAGTGGTCTGCATACGATCCCTTGGACCAGCTTGTGCTGGGTGACACAGGGGATGTGGAGGCGGCTCTCCAGTGGTGGGCGTTCAGATCATTTGCAGGAGGGCATCCCGTTGATCCGCCGGGCAAGCCGGTCTCTCCTGTCGACCGATGCCTCTCCTGATGGGTTGGGGTGCCCATCTGGGAACACCGGGCTCATGGCCTCTGGTCCCGGGGAGTCCATGCCACATCAACCTGCTGGAGCTCGAGCGGTCCGTAGCTCTCACACGCCTTCTGCTCCGTTCCTCCGAGGTCAAGTGGTCCGAGTCAGGCGGACAATACCACGACCATGTACTATCTAAACCGCCAGGGCGGGACGCTGCCCATGCTTCTATGCAAGGAAGCTCTCCATTTGGTCACTGCGTAGCCTGGAGGCGATCTCCCAGCCATTCACGTGGCAGGTGAGCCTCCAACACCCCTGCCATGCCCCTGAGCCGGATAGGGCTGTGTATCCCACGAGTGGTCTCTCCTGCCGCGTAGTACAGCATCTGTTCTCCCTTTGGGGCACACCTCAGGTGGACCTGTTTGCCTCCATGGAGAAGCGAGCTGAGTCTGTTTCATGCCGCCCCCTCAGCAGGGTGCTCGCTGCAGGGGATGCCTTCTCGAGGCAATGGACCCCGGCTCTTACGCCTTTCCCCATTTCCTTGATCCACAAGGTGCTTCTCAAGGCGAGGAGGGACAAGGCGCAGGTGATCTGATAGCCCCAGACTGGCCTCGCCAGTTCTGGTACCCAGATTCTCCTCAGTCTCAGCTCCAGGACTCAGGCAGCTTCCAGCCCGCCGGACTTGCTCTCAGTCAATCAGGGAAGGTGTTCCATCCGGACCTTCAATCCCTGCACCTAGATGACCCTGGTTCCTGAGCGGCTAGAGTTCCAGGCTTTGGGTCTTCCGCACGAGGTCCTCAATGTAGTTGAGGCGTCCCGTAAGGAGTCGACCAGAAAATGCTATGCCTTCAAATGGAAAAGGTTTTCCATTTGGTGTCAGAGCAAGGGCTTGGACCCTTCCTCCTGTTCTTAGCAAGCATCTTGGACTATTTATGGTCCCTTTCTAGTCAAGGGCTTAGACTGACGACCCTTGGGTGCACCTGGCAGCCATCTCTTGCTTACGGGGCCGGGAAGCAGTCGGTTGGCGCAGGAGAAGGTGGTCTGGCGCTTTTCAAAGGCCTTGATCACATTTCCCCTCAGTGCGGGAACCCCCACCTCCGTGGATCTACTGCTGGTACTGGCAAAGCTCATGGGCAAGCCATTCGAACCTATGCACAGGTGTGCTCTCTCTCACCTGTCGTCGGAAGACCGCCTTCTTGGTGGCTATCACGTCAGCCAGAAGGATGGAGAGCTCAGGCGCTTTCCATCGAGTCTCCTTACCTGGTCTTCCACAGGAGGCAAGGTTGTCACCTGCCGCCCCCACCGAAATTCCTTCGAAGGTGGTGTGGTTTCTCCTTAACCAGGTGTTGACTCTGCCGGTGTTCTACCCCAATCACACCTCGGAGGCTAATATAGGCTCCATACTCTGGACCCTGAAGGGCGCTCGCTTATTATAAGGAGCGCACGGCTGAAAGTCGGGAGAGGTTCCGCCAGCTGTTGTTGTCACCTACGCTGAAGCCGCATCTGGCAGACCTGCAGCCAAGCGGACGTATAAGCAGGTGGGTAACCTCCTGCATAGATCTCTGCTATAAGTTGGCGGGCATGGAGCCTCCCAGAGGATAAGAGCTCATTCTCACTCCGCCCATACTGCTGCAACGGTGGCTGCTTCCAGGGACGTCCCTATCCAGGAAATCTGCAGGGCTGCTACCTGGAAGTCAGCAAACACCTTCATTACCCACTACCACATCGACCTTGAGTCACGCCGGGATGCTGGTTTTGGGGCCTCGGTTCTCCAGTCTCTCTTTCCCAAGTAAGTATATGGGGGTGTGCGTCTTGCCTCCTCCTCCCGGAGAACTGCTAGAGATCAGCCAATGAGTGTGTGATGAACAACATATCCATGTCCCTAGAAATACAGGAATTACTCACCTGAACAGGAGTTCTAGGAATGGTATATGTTGTTCATCCACACGACTCCACCCGACCTCCCCGGCTTCGACGCACAACCTGAGCTTCCAGCGGGCCAGATCTGGCGTCATGGGGCGGAGCCGAGAGTTATACCACCCGGGTGGGTGGGAGGAGCAAGCTTGAAGACCTTCCGGCAAGATTTAAAGCGGCAAGGATACTGCCAATGAGTGTGGATGAACAACATATACCATTCCTAGAACTCCTGTTACAGGTGAGTAACCTGTATTTTTGTCACATGTTTCCCACCCCTAATTTCATGGGAATTTTTTTCCCCCATGGAATCAGGGTTGTGGGAGACTTTGGCTGGCATTACAGTTTGTAGAATCTCCAGTGGTTGTTGACAACAGGCTGTCCAACAGTACAATCAACCACCCACCCCATATGCAGTTTTTGTAATATACTGTGATCTTTGAAAGATTTCTACATAAAGGCTGTGGCCAGGGATCAGCTCTCAGAAGGAAGCTCGGGGGGTGGGTTACATGCTCTGTGGTGGGTTGGGGGCTTTTCTTGAAGAAAGAATACGCTTTTGTTACATTGTAGTGGTCTGTTCAGGGCACACTTTTGCCTGTCTGGTTTTCCTTTCCTCCAGAATAACTGTTCTCCCAAACATATCTGGTAAAAACTATTAGAATGTAAGTATTTTGCCATGAATTCCTTGAGTACAAGTCAGGAAAGCTGTACAGTCTGTTACTGTTGGTATAGCTTTCCTGACATGTACTCAAGGAATTCAGGGCAAAACACTTAAATTCAGCAGTTATGTTACCCCACCTAACAAACATGGCCATATATACACTGGGTGGTGGGACAGTTTTATCTTGCTGGCCTAGTGTCCTCAGACCTCAGATCTAACATAAGATGGATTGTGTTGGTGCTAGGGCAGTTCTGCCAAGCTAACTGACCTGACCTCCCAGTCCCATCTAACCAAGTTCCAACATGAGGTGTGTGTTCATTGTTGGGGTCTTGGGGAGGTTTTCTTCTATTGCAAAATACAACCTTATGTAACTGGCTTTCCACAGCAGCGGCAAACAATGCTGCATCACATTAGAATGTTTTGTCAGAAATTTAACTGACTGCTTGGATGGACGGTGAATATAAGATGTTGATCTTAGGCGTTGCACTGACTATCTTAGGTAAACAAATTATAAAAACATGTTCACTTCTAGGGAGCATGTGGCCCACACAGACCATCAATCCCCTTGACTGGCAAGGGGATAGAATGTCTGAGTGGGCCACACGCTCCCCTCTTAAGTCAAAATTCAACTTAATGGAGCAGCATTAGTTTCAGCCTGAAACCAGCAAAGGAATCTGCTGTCCTTCTTTTCTGTCTATAGGTAAAAGTGTCATTATTCTGATACCAGACTGGTATCAAAAATCGAGTAGGATACTGGGGGAAATAAGGCAAGTACTGCTGATTGCTTATTGGAGGTCACGGGCTGATCGTGGGTTCAAATTGCACATAGGACGTGGGCTTACAGCTGATGCTGATACTTCAGTTTAGTAATGGTGAACAACAAAACATTACAGCACGCACAACAGACCATTATAACATTTTATTCAGTAACAGATGCAGGACAGGCACCATACATAGTGCCCTAGAATCATACGGGCATGCTGGGATTTTTGTTTTTGTCCAGCTACACTTTTTAAGCACACATTTGCAGGCACCATCAGAGACAGGCATGTCCTTTCTCTTGTTCAACAGAGAAAGTGCACACCTGTCCCTGATGGTCCTGCTAAATGTTTAGTAACCACCATACCCAAGAGCATGAGATGATGTGTGGATTAACACAAGGCATTATTCTCATATGCCTGCCTCTTTTTGAGAATACAGTTCTATAGTGAATGGAGACCCCTTGTTCCACACTGAAATCCGTTGCAGTCAAAACGTTGTTGTACCACAGTTCAAAGATCATGGAATGGGGAACGCTTTTACACCACACTGTGGTACAACAACATTTTGGCTGTTTTTCATAGTGCACGAGACAGCACTTTCAGTAATGGGAAAACCGCCACACACACATCTCAGTAAATTTCAAACAGTCAATACTGTGACAGGATGGCACCGTCTTTTTCCAAGGTGGCTGAGGAGTGCTTGCAGTTCGTTGAAGAGCAGCGAAATAGGCGATCAAGGGGGTTTTCAAGGTGTCTCCACGCACTATATAAAATACTGGCTGGGCTACTGTGCCCAACCAACCTGTGCTGCCACTGCTCTCGAAATCAAGCGGAATCAGAACCCTCAGTTGTCAGCACAGGCTGACTACGCACAGTGGCCCAGCCAGTATTCTCTGTATTTATTCTTTAAACATAATTATTCTGACTGCATACCATTCACTTTGGACAACATTGTGTTTCCAAAAGGAAAGGCACCATTTGGTCACAATTATTATTTTACACATTATAGACATTATTCTGGAAGCAATCCTGTCACGCTCTTAATGGTGATATGGCTACACTTCCCAGTACCTCACTCGCTTACGTCTTGTGAAGCACTTTGGGATACAGTGAGTATGATATTAAAGGAATAAAGAAAATTCTGTTCTATTCTATTATTATTCTGTTCTATGCAATTCTATTTCTTGTGATTGCATGTCATATAATGTATATCTGGTCTCTTCCAAGAAGGTTGTTGAGAGCCTCAATAAGCTGGAGAGCAGATCTATAGTGAGTCATAGGCATACGTTTGAAATGCAATTCAGTAGTTGGTCACGGTGTAAGAGACCTAGACCTCTGTTCAGTGTTCACCTTTAGGCACCCAGTCAATAGCAGAAGCAGACAGCTGCTATAAACGTAATCCTGTTGATTTATAGATGTCCTGTCTGAGAACAGTAAACAAGCAATGCAGTGATAGCTGCAAGGCATCATGTTACAGCAAACCTTATAGCATTTCTTTGGCCTGAGGACCAGGCCAGGCATAGTATAGTGGTAGGAGCATCTCATGAAGTGCACATGGTGCAAGGTTTGAGACCCCAAAGTTATTATAGTTTCCTGCAAACATCTGAGTTAGAATGAAGTAAAAGGTAATTTTTTTTTTTTTTTTAGAAATTCCTCATGTGCTGGTGCCTTACTGCATTGTGGCATTCATGGACAGAACAGGGCAGTGTAATATAGTCGGGGCCCCGTTAAGTACAGCTAGTGAATGGCCAAAGAAGTCGAGCCATTTTCTAGAGAAGTCAGGCTGGGTGACCAGTAGATTTAGGGGGAGGCAATTTGGTGGGTGTGCCATGCCACAGTGGTACGCAGCATGGTAGCAGGGGGATGAGCCACACGTGGATGGTGAATGGCCTTCATTTTAGGAATGCTCAGGCTGGGCAGCCAGCAGGATGCACTTTTCATTTGGGAACAGCAGTGACCACGTGACCCATCAGCCAAGCACTACCATCACCGCCATTTCATCCATGGTGACTACCATCTTAGGATGCCAGTGGTTAGGTGACACTTAAAATGGATGCCATCTTGTGTGTGGCAATGCTGTGCAGCAACAACCGTTTGGCATTGAGGATTATGAAGGATGGGAGGTGTCCCTCCCTTCCCTAGTGGGGGCTTACATAAAAATGTAATATAGAGGTGAGAATAAAGCATAGAGGAATAGGGGCTATATATAGAAATATGATCATAAAAACAGAGAGGTCATGGCGCTTGGCCAGGTAAGATGGCAAGCGAGTTGTAGCTGAGTTCCCTAAAGGCACCTCTTTAATTTGACAAAATTATCAGTAGACTAGTCTGTTATAAATAGCTAGAGAAAATTCAGCCCCCCCCCAGTATAACCACTCTTAAGGCTCTACTGTCTGCCCCCATCACCCCCTAGTGTCAGATTCCTGCCTTACCTCCAGCTCCAGACTTCTGTCTGAGATGAGACTGGAAGGATTCCTTCTTCAAATTCAGAACAGGAGAACAGTCTTTTCATGGACCCAGTCATGGTGGGGCAGGCTGTTGCTATGAATAACTGAGGTGACGACCGTCTGAGAGATGATCAGGGACTTTGGGGGGGGGGGACCAACAGGCAGGCCAGGCAGCTGGCTAGACGACGGGCCATGGCTAGTCTCTAAACAAAATCCCTCTGTCTTCTCCTTGTCATTGTCTCACTGCTCTGCCTCTGAGTCTCTCCGGCTTCATCAGTTTCCAGTGAGCGGTGATCACCAACCAACTCCTGGCTCTTTTTTTACAGCTCCCTGCTCTACTTAAAATATAAATATTCTCCCATTTCCGTTTCTGCGCTCTCTACTTTGGTTCAGTCCAGTCCACCATCACTCCTCCTCGTATCCTCTCTACTCTCTCAAGCAGTGTGTGCTGTGGTGCACCAAGCCACTAATTCTACATCATGGGCTTAATTGGCTGCTGTGTGTTGAGAGGAGGAGCCAAGCCGAGGAGGAGCAGTGGAGCCTCAGCACAGCAGCAGCATTGCAGCGATTCTGTCAATGGTGAAATACCATCCCCGGTAGCAGGCTAACAGCCAGGCAGCAGTGACAGTCTACACAGCACACTGCAGTGCATAGCAGCACCAGTCCTCGGAACACGGAAGTGTGCATTTAAAGAGCCAGCGTGCACCGCTCTCTCTGTTAATTTCTTTTCAATTATTAAAACATTTCGGAAGTGTTTCAACTACCTAAATACCTCCACTGCCTACGCCCTGATGAAACTCCCCTAGTTCCTTCGATAAGTACAATGTAATCTTTTACTTCTGCCTGGACAGTGATCAGAGATGGGCAGAAGGGACCTCGGTTTAACCTGTCATCTGAAGGACAACACCTCAACAGTGTAGCACCCCCTTTGTAGCACTACCATGTCTGTTAGGTATTACCCCAATTACCTGGCGTGGGTGGGCTAGAACTCTCAATCTTCCAGCCCCAGAGATGAGCATGCTACCTGCTGAGCTACTGATACAGATATGCCTCCTGCATGGCAAAACACGGTCAGCTCTGTAGAAACTTGCAGGCTTTGATACTGTAGGTTGGAGAAGGTCTAGTGCAGGAGCGTATGGTTAAAGTTGGGTGCTAGCTATTCAGTGACATGATTTTGAAAAGTTTCATTAGCAACTGATGCTCCCAGCTGCTACAGTAGTAGGCCAGTGCAGGAACTTCCAGATGATGCTTTAATGGGAGATACCAGTTGAGTTTGCAGGCGCCTTGCCAGTGTCTCTGTTAGGGGCGACCACTTTTGTGGGCTTGATGGTATGCAATTTTTCTATAATAATAATTATTTGCACGAGTTTTGTCGGCAACCCTTTTTTTTTTTTGATTGTTTATGCTCCTGTACTCGACGGCCCTCGCATTCTGGGGAAGCCCCAGCCCCATCACCCTGGTGTCCAGCATCTGGCATGTACTCCCAGGGCTTACCCTCCTGGAGGGGTCGGTGGAGGGGGCTCTTTCTTGTTGAAACCAGATCAGTGACTTGCACTGTGGCTGGCCAGGTGTGGAGCCTGTGAGCTCCCCTGTCATCTGCCGGGAGCTATTTTCCCTGGATTTTCTGTGTGCCCCCATGGCTGTGCGGTGTGCAGTGATGCCTGTGATGGTGTCACGCACGCTGCTGTGCACAACCCCGTCAAGCGTCTTCCGCGCACCACACCCCATGCTATAGCGGCTCCATGGCGCTGAGCCCCAACCTCCACCAGGGTCAGGCATGCACCATCCACTGAACTCCCCTCCCTGAAATGGAGAACAGTCCATCGGACGCCGATCCATTTCCATCCCTGTCAACCCCCACGGCCCATGCTCATCCCTGAACACAGGTCACCGGCGTGGCGCGGTAAGAGTGCCAGTGCCTCAAGCGCCACCAGGCGGCTGGCAGCCCAATTTTTGATGTGACAGTGGTGGTGCATTTTTTTTTCTCTGTTACCTCCTGTTTGATGCCTTCTCTCGTACCTTCCAGGGTTATAAAGTTAAACAGGCATTCAGTTGCCTAGTGTACCATACCTGCTAAACAAACAAACAAAATAAATTATGGATGTACTATATCGATCATAAATCAAAATATTTTGCTGGCTGTAGCATTGATGATGACTCATACAAGGAAGTGTATTATTTGGATAAGGACTGTTGCCACTGTTCGTGCTATTTCTATCTGACAATTAAAATGCAGATAGTAAGGAGATGGGTAGTGTGGATACGGTTCAAGTATCATCTTTCTAGGTCTTCCAGTTAAGTAACATCACAGAATGAATATCTGAGCAATGTTGAAGCTGAAAGTGAAATCATTTGGCTAATTGTCACTTGAACATTTTGGCCAAATGACACAGTTCTTAGCAGAACCTTAAAACACTTAAGTTTGATCTGCAGCTTGTGGAACATAACAATTTGACTACTTGAGGAATGTTGTTTGTAGCTAAATACAGTAATGCCGAGCAAAATTCTGTTTGGACAGTGGCAGCTTACACACTGGTTGGGAATCACATGCTGAGAAAGTACTGCAGTTGCCTTCAGGCATATCATGCCACACCTATGTCAGTTGAGACTAGGAGTACTTTAAAGTGGCAGTATGAATGGATAAAACAGAATTTGGTCACCACATAGGGTAAGTAATGGTGCTCTTCTGTGTTAACAGTTACTTACTGTTTATGCAGTGCCCTTTTTTTTCGTGATTTGATAAATCTGCACTAGTGGAGGAGAAGGTGTCTTGGTCAACATACGTGCAGTCATTAGCTCTTTGGGCATAAAGGAAGTCCAGAATCGGCAAGAGCAAGCCTGCAGTAGTCTAGATGACCTCTGACCTCATTTCCAGTTGTGTTCAGCATCAAATTCAGTTGAAAGTAGACAGTTGAAATACACTGAGATTAAATGGCTCGCTTAAGGTCACATTTAAAATCAAATGATTTTCCAGCCCCTGGCACAGCAGTAATGCTAGTCCTTGCAACACTGGCATTCTGGGTTTGGGAAGCGAACCTGAGTCTTCGGAGAGCAGTCCGGGAGGAAGAGGTTGGAGCATGCCAGAGGATGGTCTCCTCCTCATGGAGGGCGAATTTTGTACTCCGGTGCAGTGCTGCTATGTGGGTGACCACAGGTGGTGGTGCCCACTGGAGCCTGGTAAATAAGGAAGGGGGGCACAGACAAGCTAGGAAGTGCATTAAACATACCTTGGCGTGTGTGTGTGTGTCTGCAAAACTCCCAGTTGGCGTCGGGGGAAGGGGCAGTGGAAAATCCTTGGACATAGCAATATGTTCAAAGTTCAAAAATGTTTTTATTTGTTCAACAAAGTCATTACAAACATTAACATTAAATAAGAACATCCATATGTGAACAATAGTTTGTACAGTTTCATTTACATCCATCATACCAATACATCATTCTATAATTAAGTTACAAATACAATATATTACAATGCTTACAATATTTAAAATAGTCAGTAGAATTATTATACATTCATAAAAGTTATTAGAGATGAGTAGATTGTGAAAACCAGCTACTTTCTGTAAAATATACAAGTTTTTACTATTCAGTAAATATTTCACGAGCTTATCAGGAGAGGTCGAAATTTGCCATGGTGTCACCAAGCCATTTTAGGTGAAGCCCTTATATAGTGGTCACAGAAGTAGTATATGCTTTAGATCATCCTCTGATGATCTGTCACATTACTGAATGGTGATGGCAGTATGATGCCGCCCTGCTTCGCCAAGCCCCGCTCCCACCTGTAATCAAGCTAAACTCCCTCCAGAGGGAACTCATTCCACTTTCCTATGGCCCCACCTTTGTGGGGGGGGGGGGCAAGCCAGGGAGGAACATGAAGTGGAACATAAGTTAAAACCTTGGATATAATTTTGGGTATGACAAAATTCTTAGCTGAACCTTAAACACATTATGCAGAAAAGATACAGAATATCATCACTTGCTGCATGTGGCTGCCAAATTCTGATGGCACTCGCGATGCTGCCACTGCAGTATTCTTAATATAGGTGTTGACTAATTGACCTTTAAGAGACCGTAAACATTGCATGGATTTCTCAAACTGTGAAAGTCCATGAAAAGGTATGCTGAATGAGGTATTTGGCTTCCTTGTAGGTGTCAAAAGTCCCAAGATATGAATATTTAAATAATCTGTAAATCAAAACAAGGCAGCAGCCATTTCATGTAATCTTACAACAGAATGGGATGTACCATCAGTGGGATGTATTCACTTTTCCTGCTACAGCGCATTATGAATAACCCAGGGATTCGGGGTTTAACAGGACACACTCCAGGGGATGAGGTCAAGATCCTGGCTTATGCAGATGATGCGTGTCTGCTTCTTCAGGATTTGGACAGTATCATGGAGGCCAATAATGAAATACTCTGTTTTTCCTAATGTTTCAGGGGCACAGTTGAATGTTCCTAAATGTAAGGCAGTTAGGTTGGGATCTGCAGCCTCCCTCTCCCGTTGGTGGGAACATTCCCTGTCTCAACTGATCCTATTCGAATATTAGGAGTTATGTTTGGACCTCAGGATTTGGCAGTCCTAAACTGGTCCATTTCATTACAAAAGTGTGAGGTGAAGGTGGCAGCCTGGACCGGCTGGAAACTATCCAAATTAAGAAGGATTGCTATTATTAAAAAATTCCTGATCCAGAGCTTGACTTATATTGGCACCATCTACCCTTTACCCCTGTCGATGGAAACTTGGCTATACAGCATATTCTTCACCATGTTATGGGGTAATCACCTTAACCCAGTGAAATGAGGTTATACTTATCTGCCAAGGGAAAAAGGGGGCTTGGGAATGGTGGACCTAGTCATCTTCTTCCATTCCTTGTACTGGGTTCATTCCTTAAAAACTCCATGGCTTTTGACCAACACTCTAGTCCACAAATGGTTTTTAAATAATTGGAATGTTTTTGTATTTAGATGGGTGGATCTTCCCCCGAAATTTTCTATTATGTTAGGTATACCTACTTCTATGAAATCTGCGACTCAGAAATTATATAAATGGGGAATTACTAAAGGTATGCTCTTGGGGAAATCCAGAGTACAGTTATATCACTTTGTTTAGGATAAGGTGGGTCCTTCAGCCCCTGAGTTTAAAAACTCTTCAAGTCGTAAAATAGTGTTAAGGTTATCAAACTACCTAATGTGAAATGGATTCCGGACCAAATGTGGGAGGTGCAGTGGCTTACTGCTTATGGGAAACTTAATGTTAGGGGAACCAATAAGCACAAGCCAGCCGATGAACGCTGTTATCCATATATGGGGTGTGGTGCTCCAAATGAAACCATGGAACATTTTGCGTTACATTGCATTTATTCCGGTAGTTTATGAATCTTTTTAGCAACAGTGTGGAATTTACCTCGGCTACAAAATTTAACCTATGAAACCCTGATTTGGGGGGATTACAGTTACAGATTATTGAAGTATAATGCTGATACATTGTGTTTTTTGCAGTACTGAAGTATTATCTCTGGAATGCCAGAGTACAGTGGGTTCTACAACAGCGAAAAATACTCGTTATGGTTTTAGGGTATTGTAAAAATGCATTGCGAAAATATTTGGGATAAGGAAATATATGCTTCTAGGGACATGGATATGTTGTTCATCCACACTCATTGGCAGTATCCTTGCCGCTTTAAATCTTGCCGGAAGGTCTTCAAGCTTGCTCCTCCCACCCACCCGGGTGGTATAACTCTCGGCTCCGCCCCATGACGCCAGATCTTCCTTACCGCTTGGAAGCTCAGGTTCCCTCCTTAACGCTCTGCGTTTGCGACTGGTTCCTATTTCTCCGTTTGCGGATTTAAAAATAAAAATTTGCAAAAAGACTTCAGTCTTGATCCCTGCGACTGCGATGGACCGTCGACTCCCGGATTTCGGAGATGCCCATGCGGGCAGAAGATGTCTCGGACGGATCCACACTCCACGTGTGTCTACTGCTTAGGCCTTGAGCACGACCCGCAGGCTTGCGACCTGTGCTCATCTTTCTCGGCCTACGTCCTCGAAGACCGTGCTGCCCGATTGCAACTGGGCCGTCCCGAGGAGCGTTTCCCTCCGGTGAAGTCCAAGGAGGCCCGGTCGGCGGTGTCCGCGGCGGCGGGCTCGGCGGATCAGCTCGAGCGGATGGTCGCCCTCGAAGAGGAGGCGGCGCGGGCCGTATCTTCCTCGGCCGCGGCATTTATCCCGCTCTCTCTGGGTTCTTCCTACACGGCTTCTTTTAAGGAGCTTTGTCTGTCCCTCTCCACTAAAGGAGAAGGGCCTGCGTCTGCTGGACCTTATTCTCGGTCCAAAAAGAGGGACAAGGGTAAGTCCCTCCGTCGACGCTCTTGGGAGCGGGAAAGGTCCCTCTCCCCGGGCCGTCGTCCGTCGGCTTCGGTCGACCGCTCGGCTTCGGCCACTGGCCTCACGGTGTCCCCGTCAGGTCAGTTGACCGAGACTCCCACTGATGAAGTCGAGATTTTTCTCGACCCATTGGACGGGCTGTCGCCTTTAGCAGCCGAGATTCCCCTCTCCCCGGTTCCCCCGGGAGGAGTTGAGGATCCCGTGGGCTCGTCTGTGCCTCCGGTTCCGGAGCCCTCGGATGGACCTTCCGAGCCGAAGGGAGTGCCGGTTCCGGCCGACACCTCCCCGCACCGACCCCGGAAATTCCGGGACTCCGGTCTCGGACCTCTTGGCGTCAACCGTTCCACCGTCATGGCGGTCTCGGTCTCGGCACCCGTAGGCGGCGTCGCGCCCTCGTCTCGTCCTCCTCCTCGGATGAGGAGCTTGGCGTAAATCACGCCCGGCAGTCGAGACCTTATGTTGCTAACAGCTCCTCCTGGCGGGGAATAAGCCGACTCCGAGCGCCTTCCCGGCCATTGAAATAACTGTCACGGGCGCCGACACAACCCCTCGACTTGTCCGAGGCCTATACCAGGCGGTTGTTCGGCCAAAACCAGCTGCTCCACCGATTCCGGTGGAACCTCCGCCTCCACAGCCACCAATGGGGCTCCGACCAGGATTCTCGGTCGGCTAGAGGTTTACCCATCGGCTGTCAGTTACCCTCACTCCCGACCGACCTCGGCAGGTGAAGGTGTGCTCAGGCCAGAGGCAGCTCTTGAGGACTCTTCCGAGTCCGAAGATGATTCCTCCTTCTTCTCCAAGCGACTGGACTTGGAGTCTTCAGGAGGTCAGTCAATGGACGAAGCCGTCGTCCTTCCTAGGACTGCTTGGCTCATCTCGAGTCTACGGGATGGGAGCTCGAACCCGTTCCAAAGCAGAGCAGGTATCCTCACGGAGATTCTGGACCGAGGGATTCTCCGACGGAGGCCTTTCGGTGGCCGAGGCCATAGTGGGTCCGGCACTGGAACTTTGGCAGCGCCCTGCTTCCTGCCCTCCGCCTCGGCCAGGGATGGCCAGGAAGTCATGCGTCCTCTCCGGTTCCTTGTCCGGTTTCGAACACCCTCTGCTGAGGGGTTGGTTACCGACAGCGTTTTCCGGCTGCCGGCAACGCCAGGATGTGGACAAACCTCCTGACAAGGGTCAAGAAATTGGACTATGTCGGGCGAAAAGTCTCGCAGCGTCTCCTCTCGGCCTCCGTCAGGCCAGTTCGGCCGTCCTCATGGCACATTTTCTCATGCCCTGTTGGGCTCCCTGGATGAGGTCATCCTCATCTTCCGCCGATCTGCAGACTACGGTTAAGCAGGTGCGGGACCAGGAGCAGGGCAGTGGCCAAACAGCAGCTCCAGACTGCTTTGGATATAGGGACTCATGTGCCAGATCGGTGGCGGCCGCGGTGGCTACTCGTCGGCAGGGCTTGGCTGAGGATATCCACCTTTACTCGGATACCCAGCACAAGTTGGCGGATGTTCCTTTGAGGACTGACCTCTTGCCCCTGGGGTGGAAGGTCACCTGCAGAGGATCGAGAAGTCCAATGCCACCTTGGACTCGGTCTCTTCGCTCAGAAGGACAAAGGCGCAAACCACAGCCTAGCCCTTTCCTCCTTCTGTGCCCCAGCGCGCCCGGCCAGCAACGTCAGGGCCAGCAGGCTCGGCCTTGGCATCCCAAACCCAAGCCGCGGCTTCCTCTAACAGGAGGCAGGGAGGAAAGGGCCCAGGAGGTCCCTCGGCGGTCCCTCTCCAAGCCTGCCCAGTGACGGGCTGAGGGGTGTCGCCCCATCCCCTCCACCTTGCCTAGGTCCCCCGTTAGAGGCGGCTCCAGCACTTCCGTTCCACTTGGTCGCTGTTACCACGGACAGGTGGGTCTTGAGGTGGTGGGAAGAGGCCTGCCTCTGGAAGTCGAGCAGGCACCACCCTTCAGAGCCGTCGCCCCTCGGGGGGCTTCGGGATCCCCAGCCTCACTGGCGGCTCGTCGAGCCGACATCGCTCTCCTCCTCCAGAAGGAGGTGGTAAGAGAGGTGGTGGACCCTCCTTCAGACCCAGGGTTTGTGTCCAGGTACTTCCTGGTTCCGAAACGGACGGGGGGCTGGCGCCCCATTCTCGACCTACACGACCTAAACAAGTTCCTAAGGTCTCGAACCTTCAGGATGGTCACTCTGGCTCAGATAATACCATCCTTGGAGCAGCGTGTGGTTCTGCTCTCTGGACTTGCAGGACGTTTTTCACGTCCCTATCCGTCCGTCTCACCAGAGATTCCTTCGCTTCGAGGCGGAAGGATCTCTCTTGATTCAAGCCATGCCCTTGTTGTCTCCAGCTCCCAGGGTCTTCCCGAATGCATGGCAGTGGTGACAGCATTCCTCTGGCGCCCGAGGGTCGGGTGTACCCTTACCTGGACGACTGGCTGATAGCAGCTCCCTCCAGGAAGGAGGCGGAGTGGTCCAGAGATCTGGCCCTCAGGTCTGCTCTCAACTGGGCCTCCTTATCAGAGGCCAAGTCAGACTCGAGCGAAGCAGGTGATTCTATTCATCGGGCGCAGCTCGACTCTCTTGAGCCAGAAGCGCGGCTCCCGGCGGACAGGGCGAGATTCTTTCCTCCTTTGCCCGATCATTTCTGGTTGGGCAATTGCGCCTACCGGGACTTCCTGCGCCTCCTGGGTCTCATGGCGGCCTGTACCAGCGTGGTCCATTGGGCCCGCTGGAACATCGTCCCCTTCAGTGGGACTGGCCAGCCAGTGGTCCTAGCGCTGCAGATCCCTTGGACCAGCTTGTGTCAGTGACACAGGGGATGTGGAACGCTCTCAGTGGTGGACCGTTCCAGATCATTTGCAGGAGGGCATCCGTTCAGTCCTCCGAGCAGACGGTCTCTCTGTCGACCGATGCCTCTCCTGATGGGTTGGGGTGCCCATCTGGGGAACACCGGGCTCATGGCCTCTGGTCCCGCGGAGTCGATGCCACATCAACCTGCTGGAGCTCAGGCGGTCCGCCTAGCTCTCACCGCCTTTGCTCCGTTCCTCCGAGGTCAAGTGGTCAGTCAGGCCGGACAATACCACGACCATGTACTATCTAAACCGCCAGAGGCGGGGCGCGCTCCATGCTTCTATGCAAGGCTCTCCGCATTTGGTCCACTTTCGTGCGCAGCCTGGGCGCGGATCTCCTAGCCATTCACGTGGCAGGAGCCTCCAACACCCTGGCCGATGCCCTGAGCCGGATAGGGGCTGCATCCCCAGTGGTCTCTCCTGCGGAGGTAGTACAGCATCTGTTCTCCCTTTGGGGCACACCTCAGGTGGACCTGTTTGCCTCCATGGAGGCAGAGCTGAGTCTGTTCCATGCCCGCCCCCTCAGCAGGGCTCGCTGCAGGGATGCCTTCTCGAGCAATGGACCCCGGGCCTCTTTCGCCTTTCCCCATTTCCTTGATCCACAGGTGCTTCTCAAGGCGAGGAGGGACAAGGCGCAGGTGATTCTGATAGCCCCAGACTGGCCTCGCCAGTTCTGGTACCCAGATCTCCTCAGTCTCAGCTCCAGGACTCAGCGGCAGCTTCAGCTCGCCCGGACCTGCTCTCAGTCAATCAGGGAAGGTGTTCCATCGGACCTTCAATCCCTACACCTGGCCTGACCTGGTTCCTGGCTAGAGTTCCAGGCCTTGGGTCTTTCGACGAGGTCCTCAATGTAGTTGAGGCGTCCCGTAGATCGACCAGAAAATGCTATGCCTTCAAATGGAAAAGGTTTTCCATTTGGTGTCAGAACAAGGGCTTGGACCCTTCCTCCTGTTCCTTGGCAAGCATCTTGGACTATTTATGGTCCTTTCTAGTCAAGGGCTTAGGTCGGCGACCTAAGGGTGCACCTGGCAGCCATCTCTGCACCGAGTGGCGGGCCGGGAAGCAGTCGGTGCGCAGGAGAAGGTGGTCTGGCGGCTTTTCAAAGGCCTTGATCACATTCCCCTCCAGTCGGGAACCCCCACCTCCGTGGGATCTACTGCTGGTACTGGCAAAGCTCATGGGCAAGCCATTCGAACCTATGCACAGGTGTGCTCTCTCACCTGTCGTGGAAGACCGCCTTCTTGGTGGCTATCCGTCAGCCAGAAGGATAGGGAGGCTCCAGGCGCTTTCCATCGAGTCTCCTTACCTGGTCTTCCCACAGGGACAAGGTTGTCCTGCGCCCACCGAAATTCCTCTACCCCAATCACACCCGGGGCGAATATGGGCTCCATACTCTGGACCTAGAGGGCGCCGCTTATTATAAGGAGCGCATAGTGAAATTCGGGAGAGGTTCGCCAGCTGTTTGTCACCTACGCTGAAGCCGCATCTGGCAGACCTGCAGCCAAGCGGACGTATAAGCAGGTGGTAACCTCCTGCATAGATCTCTGCTATAAGTTGGCGGGCATGGAGCCTCCCAGAGGATAAGAGCTCATTCTACCCGCCATACTGCTGCAGCAGTGGCTGCTTCCAGGGACGTCCCTATCCAGGAAATCTGCAGGGCTGCTACCTGGAAGTCAGCAAACACCTTCATTACCCACTACCACATCGACCTTGAGTCACGCCGGGATGCTGGTTTTGGGCCCTCGGTTCTCCAGTCTCTTTCCCAAGTAAGTATATGGGGGTGCGCCTGCCTCCTCCTCCGGAGAACTGCTAGAGTCTCGTCCAATGAGTGTGGATGAACAACATATCCATGTCCCTAGAAATACAGGTTACTCACCTGTAACAGGAGTTCTAGGAATGGTATATGTTGTTCATCTACTACCACCTCCGGCTTGACGCACAACCTGAGCTTCCAGCGGCCAGATCTACACATGGGTTGAGCCGAGAGTTATACCACCTGGTGGGTGGGAGGAGCAAGCTTGAAGACCTTCGCAAGATTTAAAGCGGCAAGGATACTGCCAATGAGTGTGGATGAACAACATATACCATTCCTAGAACTCCTGTTACAGGTGAGTAACCTGTATATTTGGTTTATCTTGACACGATCTCGGTGGAGAGGTCTTTCTTTCTTTATTAAATTCAAGTGATGTTTCAGTACTGAGTGGGAAGGGTTGGGGGAATATATTCTACATAATTTTAGTCAAATCTGTGCTCTTAGTTTTTGTATGGAGTTATAGTTATTGTTTTCTTTCTTCCTTTTTGTAATCAAGGTATTTTTTTCTTTTATGAGGATTGCTGGTTTTGCTTTGCTGTAATACCTGTGATATTTGTGTTTTCCTTTCTGTTATGCATTTCAGGAAATGTATCCTGTTTTGTGCACTGCTTCTGTATTGATATCTCTAATAAAAGACACCCCTACTCTTTGATAAGTGCTATGACTTTTACCTGAACAGTTCCCAGCTATGGGCAGAAGAGACCCCTGTTTAACGTCTCACCTGAAGGACAGTACAACAGTTCAGCCCTCCCCTTGTACTGCCTTACAGTTTTCAACTATGAATATTACCCTAAGTGGTGTTGGGGGCTAGAAACAATGACCTGCAGATCTTCTGGCCCTAGAGACAAGCATGTGACGTACTACTGGTATTCTATATTGTTGTGACATAACAGTGAAAGATTTTAGGAAGTGTGACTTCTTTTTTGTCATTATATCACGGCTGAAGACAACATATGGTTAATAATGATTTTCTCTGACTTCAGTGGTCCCTGTAAAGACCTGTTTATTTAGGAACATGTGGAGGGTTGTGGGATAACAGGTGGACTAGACACAGAACTTCAGGTTCAACACACAATCTCTGTGTGATGTTTATTTAAAACACAGGGACAACCTTAAACAATGGCATATCCTTCTTTGATACATCAGTCCTCTGCACTTAGTCAACACCTACTGACCCACTAATCTACCAATTTATCTCTTCAGTGAAAATTATTTCGATCCCTATGTTGGTCTTGTGTATTTGGGTGATAGGGAGCTCAAAAAAGAAAAACTCAAAACAAGCTAAAGACAAAGAACCTCAGTGCAGAAGCACTGAAGCAAGGTTGCCCCAAAGGGCATTGGCAATAAAGTCAAGTTTCAAAGAAATGCAACATTACACATACCCTATAAGGCAAAGCATCACTGGATGTATATGAAAATCACCATGAAATTTTGGGCTGGTTCAGCTTAAAGCAGGAATGCGTGGTGCCAAAGGGCCTCTGACACAATCTGTAATTTACATGCTTTTTAAATAACACAATGGGGGGTTTCTGATATCGCTACCTTGGTAACTTAATTCTATAATACAGTCACCTAGTAACTTTTTACCTTGATCAAAAACACCTAGTGCCATGGTATTTTCAACATTTACAGGTTTTATACACATAAAGCATATACATCAAGGTATTTTATGACATAGTGCTATTGCATACTAAATCCAACAATGAGGAACACAGCCTGTTGTTTCACATCAGCTTGGATGTCACCAAAATAACCTCCCTGTATGGGGACCTGAGAGGAAAAAAGGAAAAATTAAAGAGGATACTATAGCATAATCAAGAAAGGAGAGGGGGTGTCCATAGGTGGCCAACCTTATGGACTAGAAATTGTAAAGGATAGATTAGGCTAAGATATAGAAGAACTGTTGCTGCAGGTTTAAGAAAAGGTTGGTCCTCAAGGGTGGCAGGATCTCCGTCACATATCCCCCGCCTTAAGAGGGAAGCAGTTATTTCAGACTGCTTAGCTCCTTCCTGTCCCAGGAAGGGATGAGCTTCCACCCATCCATCTTCAGAAGCTCCTTCTCATTAACAGTAAACATTCCAACATAAACATAGTGGATATCATCATTCTTTACCCTGAGACATTAACACATTTCTCAACAGAGACTAATTGTACCTTCTGGCACTATCTTCTTTTAGGAAAGTCCATCATATTTCATTAACATCAATTTCTGCACCATATCTAGACATGAAGTCAGCACTTACATTTTTATTCATGCGGACACAGTAAACAGATAGGGCTGAAGAGCTAAATACCACCGCATTATGAGGCCAGGGTTTTTCTCTCATTTGGTGCAACCAGCAAAGGGAGTTATGATCAGTTACAACCTTAAATTCAGCCCACAAGTAATATTTCAGAGACTCAATAGCCACTTCAGAGCTAAGCATTCTTTCTTTATGGTAGCATATCTTTTCTCCCTCTCATATAGCTTTCTGCTGATATACATGATCAGATGTTCTTCCCCATCTATTTTCTGAAATAAGACTGCCCCAGTACCATTCTCTGATGCACTGGTTTGAACCTCAAACATTTGGTTGAAGTCAGGGCTTTTCAATACAGGAGCTGTACATAAAATAGCCATAATATTCCTAAAAGCCTCATCACAAATAGGAGCCCACTGAACCTTATTCAGGCACCTCATTTTAGTGAGATCGGTCAAAGGACTGGCAGTGCCTAAGAAATTTGGAATAAATCTCTGGTAATAACCAGCCAGGCCTAGAAAAGATCTCACATGCTTTTTTGTGGTAAGTATTGGGCTGTTTGCTACTGCTATAACCTTCTCTACCTAAGGCTTCACCTGTCCATTGCCTAAAATGAACCCTAGGTATCTTGTTTTTGCTAGGGCACACTTAGCAGGGTTAATGGTCACTCCTGCCTTCTTTATTGTTTGCAATACCTGGGCAAGTGTCTAACATGGGTTTCCCAGTCAGGGCTGAATATGACCACATCGTCCAAATAAACCGCACAGTAGTTGGTATGTGGTCCATAAAACACTGAAAAGTGTCTGAGGCCTCATGTAGTCCAAATGGCATTGTGACAAACTGGTAAAAAACAACTGGAGTGCCAAATGTGGTTTTACCTTGTGAATCAGGTGACAAGGGAATTTGCCAATATCCCTTTGTAAGGTCAAGGGTGGAAATATACTGTGCATTGCCTAGCCTGTCAATGATGTCATCTGTTCGGGGCACTGGATAGCCATCGAACAGTGACAAGTTGTTAAGATTTCTAAAATCTAGGCATAGACGTATCCCACCCTCTTTCTTGTCCACTGTGACTATGGGTGAAGACCATGCACTCTTTGAGCGCACAGTTATGCCTAACTGCTCAATTTTTTTTCTTCCTGAATCACCTCATCCCTCACCTTCATGGGTAATCTGTAGGGCTTTTTGGTGTATGGGCTTGTCTTGTGTAGCAGTTATGGTGTGCACAGTTCCTTTGGCCCTCCCCGGGATGTTTGTGAATATGGGCTCAAATTCTTGTAATACCCCCGTAAATCTTTCTGTTGCTGAAGCTCCAATTCAGGGTTTATCTGGATCTCCCCCAACGGTTCTGACTGTTTTAGCCTTTTATAGGCAATCTCCAGCTCTGACTCCCTAACTTCAGGATGGATATAAAGGTCTTGTGCCACACAGGTAAAATTACAAAAAATGGAAAAAAACAAAAGTTGTTATCGCAATTAGACTTACAATCATAATAACCGCCTCAAAGCCAGTCATTTCCTTGGATTAACGACTGACTGGAGAGAAGACACAATTCTCCCAGCTGGTCATTAATCCCTTGGAAATGACAGGCTTCTCTGTTGTTATTACTTATTTAAATACTATTAGGATTAGGAGCATCACTTTCATGATGGGCAGTGGGTTCATGAGATGTAGCGTGTGTCAAACAAACCTGATAGATTTTTTTTTAATTTGGTGATGCAGTTTGTTGATAGAGGGCAGGCAGTCAACATTCTGTACCTCAGTTTCAGCAAGGTCATTGATTCAGTTCCACATAGACTAGTGAAGAAGGTGTGGGGGGTGATTAACTAGATGGATTGGGATTTGGTTGACAGGTAGCTGACCTGAGTCCGCTTCTGAACCCATGATGTCTGCATTGAAGTATGAAGCGTTGCCACTGGGTCTTTAGGGTTGCCAGTTTAGTTTTTTGTACAGCTACATTGGTTTCTTTATTTTTTGTTATTTAAAAAGTACGTCAACAGACTACCAGTTCCTTATTGAGTATCAAAATGGAAAATTTAGTTTACTGTGTGTTGTTATTAAACTCCTTGGTTGCTGAGTGATCAAAGAGTGCTTTGGGTTTGTTTTATATTCCTAAGGCTGTGCTGCTGTGAAAGGGGACCTGCAGGAGGAAGCTCAGTGCATAAATACCACACGTTTCAAGACAAGTTTCCAGTTTCTTATTGTCAGGTCATGTGGTTATCCCACAGCAGGGGGTGGACAGATCCAGTTGCCTGACACTTGAAACCAGGTAATTGTTTGGGCATCAGGTCACTTCACTGTACGATGCTGCTGTGGTAGGTGTCATTGGCCTCCATATTCAAAGGTTAGCACCAGTGCAAATGTGGATGGGGCCAGCACTAATCTGGTTTGCGCTACCACTCCAGGCAGGGCCATAGTCAGATGTCCCCAGAGGGCTGCACCAAACCCGTAGCACCAATGCGCTACACATACCACTACATCTCTGCAAATGAGGGGTCAGTGCCTCATGCATACTGGCAGGTAGTATATTTTAAAGGTTTGTGGTGACGCTAAACAGCCCCAGAACAGTGCTGTTTACCACCACCAAAAACCACATCTTATCGAGACGCTAAGCCCACGCCTCCACCCTCTGACAGCAGGTGCCCCTGTGTTAGGTGTCTCCCCACGCTCCTTGATCACCCATCCTGCCATTTCATAGTAAGTCCGTGGTGGGTTAGTGGTCCCTCTTAATTTAATACTAAGTCTCTAGTGGTTTAGTGGTCCCCTCGCCCTATGATCATCCTGCCAGCCTTTTAAATGTATATCCCTCTTAGTCTGTGTGCTTTCTCATGCTCAAAGACACAGCCAGCACTTGCAAGTTGCACTTATTATTCTGGCTCCGGAAGTTAGTGCTGCGTTAAGGCCATCAGCTCAGCGGGAATCGGGATTGGATGAAGGGAAACTGGTGGGTGGCTGGAATGGATCATAGGAGTGTCATTGTGTGCTGCAGCAGGAAGGAGAGACTCCACTCTCTCCCTTGTTACTGTCCGGGTCCAGACCAACTGTCTCCTCTGCTCCCCGCCTGTTTTTTTTTTTGTTTTAAAGTTTGTTTGTTGCCCATTTTTCTGACTGCCGTGCTGGGCAAATGAAGTGGCTGGCTGCAGAGCATATGGCGTACCTTCAGCAACCGTCTTTGTCTTGACCACCTTGACGGTCGCCGGACTAATGAGTGAGCAGTCAAGCCTACTGAGCCAAGAAGAAACAAAGGTGAGTCATGAAATTGCAAATGGTTTGTGGGAAGATAATGCAAGCAGACTGTCTGAGACAACCTTTTTTTTTGTTTGGTGCTTGCTGAAAGATGATAGATTTTAAAATGGGTAGAGACATCCTGCTTCCTTATTGGTGAAGGTTCCAAAGCAGTGTGGTTAAGGAATACTAAAGCACTGCTAAACTCCCCGAATCGCATCTGATTCCAATCCTGGTTCTGATTTCCGCCTTGCAAGGTGGTTCCTGCTCACTGCCCATCCTCCCTTTGCAGTCATAGACCTCTGAGAGTTACCACTGATCAGTGTGCAGTAATTACAGTATATGGCTACACATTTACAGGGTTAATATAAGGGAAAACGTGCCAGCAGGGATGGGCTCAGCCTTATGGGACTTGGACTAGGCAGCTGTGGAACACCAAGGATTTGGGGACAGATTCAGTTGCAGGTGGTGTGGAGGTGGACACACACATATCAGGTGTTTCTTTTCTTAACCGTGCTCTTTTTGCCTCCCTTCCAGCCTCATCACCCCACTCAATCAGATCCCCTACATGCCTCGCCGACTCGGTGCCTCGCCACAGGAGTCTGCCCCTAGAGTGCTCACCCTCTCAGTCGCCTTAGGTAGTCTGGATATGCCCCCAAGATGGGTCAAGGAGAGGCCCTCTCTTACCTTCTCCCTGAACAGCAGTGGAGCGGTGGTAGCACCGCGGAGTCTGCTCCTGTTCTGGCGGTCACCGATACACTCTGCGCTCGAAGGGTCGTCACCTAGGAGTGACGGGCCACCATTTTCCGTGTTCTGTTCCCTGCAGCCGTCAGCACTCTAGGAGAGCCAATTGGGAGGTATGCATAGAGACGCAGTTCCTCCTAGGGCTCCTGGCTGATGCTGCCCCATTCCCTTGCGTGGCCCTAGACTGCACTTTCAACCCCGGGTTCACCCGAAAGGTGGCAGTAGAGCAGCGAGTCATGTATAGACCCTCCCCAGAGAGGAGAGCTGCCGTTGGAGCTCAATCCCTCTCTTCCCCTGCCGACCCCCAGCAGCCCGAGCTTGTTCCCAAACCCAGGTCACCGGCGTGGAGTGAGGTGTGGTGTCTGGCGCCTTAACCCTCAGCGCCACTCTCATCATGTGTTTTGACACTGCGGCTAGTAGCTGCTTTGGGACTGGGAGGGCGGTTATTCTAAGTAAGCAGTATGTACTGTACTGTGAAAGAGTTTTATATAAAGGCTGATGTTTAGGGGCTGCTAGGGTCTAGTGGCCATCAGATCCCCAGACTTTATATAAAAATCTTTCACAATTCATTACAGTAATGCTTTCAGGGTGGTTATTGATGGCTTTTGTCGGGCAGTTGCCCACCCAATTATGGCTGCAAACTTAAGAACAACTAGAGTCTCCACATCCCTGACTTCATGGATGTGGGAGCCAGGCAGGAAGATGTGACAAAAATCTGTTTTATCTTAAATAAAAGCCCCAAAACTCACCACAGAGCACCTAAAACCCCAGAGCTTCTGGGGGCCTAGCAGTCCTCAGACCCCAGGCTTTTTATAAAAAATGTTCATGGCTACGCTTCACCCCCGCACCTTGCCCCCAACTCCCCCACTTTTTGAAAGGCTTCAGCACCACTGACTGTAAGAATGCTAGTTTTCTTAGCTGGAGAGGAAACCCTTCACATTCAACGATATGACAGCAACATCATACTCATTACCATCATATATATCAAAGATCCATCCCATTTGATTTACCTCCGCTCCCCTCAGCACACCCATCCGAACAGCTGCGTCCCTTCACCCTCTTATGTATACTAATAGGCATGGACCAGAGATTGTGACAACATAACAAACACAAACATTAACCAACAAATAGAACAACACTGAACATATACCTTTTCCCCACAACCCCTCCCCCCAAGAAACACATATAACATAGCCCATGTGTCGTAGTACTCTAGTAATCCCACAATATTGAGAGCTCACAATCCAATAACGTTAAGAGACTACACGATAGCTGTATAAATTGTCTCCATATAGAAAATGTGTTCTCTCCTGCAGTGTTTTAACACCGACTCCGTGTGAAGCCTACTCTTTCTTGCACCATTCTAGGCATTTCAACCAGTGACACGATTCCTATTAATCAGTGACTTCTGAAGTAGCATATTATGCTAGTAGCAGAATCTGTGTCAGGAGCCACTTACTGATTTGATGTCACTGCTTAAGTGTACTTCCTGTACATGCTGTGTGAAAGAAACAGAATTTGATGGCAGATAAGACTACTAGGACCACCAACTCGCCCATTGCCCATTTGTCCTGGCTGTACCACAGACCCTACTTGATCTTAACCCCCGTCTTTCCAACTAAGATTCCTTTGTGTTTATCCTGTGCATGCTGAAGCCCACTGTTTTTCACTGCCACTGCTTGGAAGACTGTTCCAGACATCCACCACTCTTTCAGTGAAGAAGTACTTCCTAACATCTCTCCTTAATTTCCTCTCCCAGCTTCACTGCATGTCCACTTTTTCTCGTGCATCTTATCTAATGAAAAATAAAAATGTTTTCTCTGTAACCTTAATTTATTTTATAGTTCTTAGAAAGTTTTATTTATTTTATTTGTTTCTTTTATTTGCTACTGTATGCTTTTATATCCGTGTCTTGCCCTTTCAGCCTCCCATTCTGCAAGCAAGTCCTGGTGTCCTCCACCCAGTTCCTGCTGGATTACTCCCCAGGCGAGTCCTGGAGCCCCTGGCGCCACCCAGGGGTGCTAAGTAAAGGAATTGGGGGGACTGAGCCATCACGGGAAGGGGAATCACTCACACGCTGCAGAATTGTTCCTTGTTGGTGGTGGGTGGCCTAGCGGATACCACAACGCACATCATGCATCCAACCCCCCCCCCCCCGTAACACTAGTCAGTGTTTCGGTGCGTCCCGCGGTCACCCAGGACTACCAAAACCAGAGTCACTCTACCCCACTGCCTCGGGGGTGGAGAGCGTGCTATGGCTGCTCAGTCCACCCCTGCCCTGGCCGGTCCTTGAGCATCCCAAATCCGTTCTCGAACCCAGGGTGCCTGCATTGCAGCGGTGATCTTTATGCTGCACCAATGGGCTGGCTATTTATTTTATTTTGCAGTTTTTGGCCAGGAAAGATACACTAAGCCAATGCTTGTTTCCAGGTGCATCATGGGAGCACAAGGAGTTAAAGTGCACCTTTCATGGTGCTAAAAATTTGAAATGTGGTGCTCTCTTACCTCAGCGGGAGTGCCACCATGATGTTTAAAAGGACTGTCCCCTCAGCTTATTTTCTATATATCTGTCTAGTTTGTAGGCATGAACAATGATTCCCTCTCTTGCATCCCCCTAATCTCATCCTAATTTAAATATAAATGACCAGCCCGCCGGTGCAGCAGTATTGCTACTGCTTTGCGGCACCAGTGACCCAAGATCAGGAGCGACCTTGGGAGTCAGAGGCTCAACTGGGTGGGAGGAGGAGGAGGAATGAGCATCCTGAGAACTGCTCTCCCTCATGGGAGAGAGTGGATCAGTGACTGGTATGAGACTGGCCCCTAGAGGTGGCTGGGGGAGTGAGCACTGACGCTGCACAATGGAGGGAGGAGGCGGGCAGATGCCCAGCTTGCTGTATATGGGAGGTGTATGACACAGCCACTGGTGTTATTACACATCACTTCCTACACGCCAGGGGAGAAAACTGGAAAATACTGCTGTAGAGGACACGGTCTCCACCGACCCTGCACTAGCTATCTGGGCATGTCCTGGTGAACTGAATCCCTATTCCTGGTGGGTCTGGAGGGGACCCGCTGGGAGGAGCACTGAAGAAGAGCCAGACAAGGTAAGTTCCAGAGCATGCGGAGTAGGGCTGGTGGCAACAAGTGGATGGGGTTGGTCGGCATGGGTAGAATATATATATATATATATATATATATATATATATATACACACACACACGTGCATATAAACAAATGAGGTTACCTCACTCTGTTTTGCCATGGTGTAAAAAAGCTGTCTTGTCTCCACTGAAAAACATGACCCTGCTTTGCAAAGCATCATGGGAGATGATGTGTACCTGCACAAGCCAGCAGAAGTTATACTATCATTCAGTTATGTTTCATGTTTTGTGAAGTCCTTGTATTCTTTAAAATATTTTTTTTCTGATACAGCTACATTTTAAACTACAGAAAACAGCAGGGTACTTATTGTGCCTTCAAAAGTTTCATAGCATAAGCAAGAAATATAGGGACTGCAGAGGACAGCAGCAGCATCAACTAATACAGTATTAACTACTGCAGGATTTAACACTAAAACATAATAAAATATGCTGGCTCGTCGGCGCAGCGGCTGGATTTCCGCTTGCGATGTCGGCGACCTGGGTTGAAACGGACTCGGGTCATTGGAGACCAGCTGGGGAGAAAGGTTGGGCGATCCGTGAACAGCTCACCTCCAGGGGAGGGCAGGGGTGTGGAGCCCAGGCACCTGCTGGCCTTAAGCGGGCCGCTTGAGGGCATGGCAGAATGTCAGAGCTCAAATGTCTGGAGGTGGCCGGACATGGCTCGCCATGACATCAGCTAAATCACTCTCCAAGGGAGAAAACCGGAAAATTGGCTCCCTGGCTAGCCAGGTGACGGCTCTCCGGTCTCCTCGCTGCCATCATGGCCCCATGATCTCCCATCCCAGCAGCACCTGGAGCCGATGCCGCAGTGCACTGGACGAGCCCCACCGGTGCCTTCCTTCTCGGAGGAGGGGGACCCACCCGGTGAAGGGTTATGCCGGGCTACCTCCAGGGGGCTGTGATCTGGGGCTGAGGTAGGTCGTGGGGATGGCAGACAGACGGGGTAAGGGACCTTGAGGGCCCGCAGGAGGTTCTGGCCGGAAGGAGCAGAGGAGTATAAAAAAATTAAATAAAATTCCAGGATGCTTTATAGTCAGGTCATGACCGCTGCAGAAGAGTCAAGAAAATTTTCACACCAGATTTAGTACCTTCATTTACTTGGTAAGGCTGTGCCTGAGTTCAGTGGCAAGAAGCCAGCCACTTCCACTTCCTGAGCTATATAAGCATTGTGTTGTCTGTATATCCATGGCACTCCACTTCCTCACCATAGGGTTATGTACGCCTGATAGACTGCTGATGCATCTGTGACCTAAGGTCAAATCAAAACCCTCCTCAAGCCCCTTCTGTAGCTAGCCTTCCACTCGTCAGTTTAACTTGTGCATCTGATAGAGGCTGCAATACTGTCCAAACCTCCAGTTCTGCAACAAAAGAAAAGACAATTACCAAATTTAAGCTTATGGCACAGACAGTAGAATCTAGTATGCAGAGAGCTAGCAATGTATGGATGCATTATATATATATTAAAAAATTAGTGAGGAAAAGGAAGCTATGTATTAACATTGAAACAAAGAGCAGGGCTCAGGTTATAGTGTTTGGTTAAGCATTGCGTCACTAAGCGTCGCGCTATTCAAGGAATGGACAGGAATAAAGACTGTGATATTGTAGTGAATAAGCATGAGCCAGCTGCTTTTAAATGGATCGCCTTTAGGACTCCTCCCTCATGAGCGAGGATATCCGGCTGTTCATGCAGTCCCTGATCAGCGACTGCATGAGAGGAAAGCACAAATCCTATATGTGTTGGAAATAAAAATATCTTTCAGTTGTAAAATGTTCCCCTTAATGGCAGACAAAGGGGACCCCAGCGTCTCCCTCACGCGAGATGATGGTGCTTGGTGCCTGTATCCTCATTTGGCTTGTGTGTTATGTAGGTCTCCTAATGAAAGCTCAAAGAGAAGAAAGAGGGTTTACAACCATCCCCCCACCTAGTTCGTTCACTGGCACAGCTTCGCTTCACAATTCAGAGGAAAAGTAGAAAATTTACCTGCTCTACTGCAGTAGCGTTGTTTCAGCTGTGTGTCCCGCAGCTCTCTGGGGATCCAAAACATGGAGTCCTACTGTTCTTTTCCCCCCCAACTCCTTCTTCTCGGCCATATCCCAGAAGCCGTGCATGCTCGTTATGCCCACCACGCATGCGCGGTACAAATCTACCCCGTGGCTGGCTGGGGCCTATCTCCCCCCCCCACCTGCTTTTTCTGTGTGCCTCTGCTGGATTTTGGTGTTTGTTTTTCTGCTTCTGGTTTGCATCTTTCTTCACGGTTGAGTGCTTCCCAGTGTTTTGTGTTTCTTGTTTGGGGCATTCCCTCTTTTCTATTTTGCTATGTTTTGGTTTGGTCTTTTGGGGCTTTGTTTCTAAGCTCCTAGCATACTGACTACTCAGAGCTCATGCTACTACTTTCAGATACCTACAGCTGCAGCCACTGCTGCTGTTTGCTTTAATTACTATTGTACCCAGTGCTTGTGTTTTTACACCGCGCCTCACCATGCTCAAACTACTGCAGTGCAACTGCAGTCATTATCGTGTTTCAGCTCGACCATAGCTGCTCCATGTTGCATACTTAATTCTTTCACCTGACACAGGTTTACTCTGACACTAGCTGTGCTGCTCATTCCTGCTCTCATTCTGCTTGCAGCATTATTGCACTGCTTGGCTCGCCTGCTTTCAAGCATTGTCTCCATGTTTCATTGCAGTTACAACTCTGAGGTCAGCCAACTAAGCTCCTGCAGGCTGTTCAATATAGCTTGTTATTAAATCTTGCCTCACCACCGACAGTCCTCAGTGTTTGTCACCTTGATTTGGCTATTCATGTCTGGCTGGCTTGCCCCCAATTCAGTGCTGTTTAATTGCTATACAGTATGTTATGCAGGTCCACCTATCACTACTACTGCTTATTAACCTATATGCAGATCCACACTTGCTTACGCAACCGTTGCTCCTTGCTTACGCAAACCATTGCTTCATGCCTACTGCCATCCTGTCGGCTTCAGCCTATGGGATTTTGCAGCACTCAATCTGCATTTGACCTTGGAAGGTCTCAGCACTCAGTGCTCATTATGATCTCAGCATGCCATGCTCATCAGCTTTTCAGCTCACTTTCTGGGGCATGCCAGCCATTCTATTCTGGCGCGGGGTTCCTGCAGCTAGCGACCTCGCTCTGCATTTAGTCCGCATCTCAGTGTGTCCAACGGCGGGATCCCTTCTCACCTGGCCCATAGCTGGGAATGTTCTGTCCCCAGGCTTGGCTTTAGCTGCCTGCTACACGACAGCAGCTCTGATGTATAATTTAAGACTATCAGTGAAGGGTGGAAAAAGTTACCTCCTTTGGCTCTAGTGTTCCACTATAATGGTTAGCCATTGATTTTAGTGGTTTCTAGTGAGTCATCTAAACCGATTCTCCTACAACTGCCTCCGGTTCACCTGGTTTGATTTAGGCGGATAGGCCAGGTGACTGCCTCAGTGGTTGTTACTCTCCTCCTGTGCCTTGGATGCACGTATTGTTGCAGAGTTTTCTTGCAGCCTTCCATGGCGTTCCAACTGGAGGGTTTAAGTGAAAGCCTTCCTCAAAATTGGAATATTTCCCACCTCCCTTCAATTGGGTTTTCCAAATTACAGCTGCAGAGATGTCACTAACTAAACTATCCCAAGCCTGGAGGGAAGGCGATCTAGGCCTTGGATCCCCCAAAGATTTCCTTCTCATAGGGTTTTTTTCTCTTATCTGCTGCCTCAGGTCATAGCACTTAGTTAGCATAGTTGTTTCCCCTAGTTTCTTTAGGTAGGTTCCGCTGTTGGATGGAGGTGGAGGATGTTCTGCCATTCCCTCTCTCCTTAGGGGATCCCCTAATCTCAACGCAATCCATCAGTATCCTGCACATAGCTTGGGTATTCATTACGTTATCAACTCAGCATCTCATGCATTATCAAACTGCCTGTGCTTCTCCGCTGCTACGTTGCAGTTACTGCTCTATATCACAGTTACTGCTTGCTCATATGCTTCGTTTTGCCTCCGCTTTTGGGGATGAAACTACATTATTTTGGGGATTCTAAGGTACCTTTAGCCACTGGAATCATCCGTAGCACCTCTAAGGTGGAACCTCTCCGAGGGTCCCTTGCCTTCGTACTCCTACAGGGTGCTAAGTCCTCTGGAATAGAGTGCGAACTAACACAGTTGCACAAGCATAACGCTATACTGGTTGCATAGCTCAGTGAATTAGTAAGGCTTTGCCTGGAGTTCATTAGCGAGCAGCCAGCCACTCCCTTCCTGAGCTATATAAGCAGTTCCTCTCAGTCTCACTGTGAAGCATTTTGTCTTTGCACCACCATCCTCCTCCTCCTCCAGCAGCAGACCTCTCCTCTGGAATGAGGGTGCAAACAGCCAAAACCAAAGTAACACAGTTGCACAAGCATAACACTCTACTGGCTGCATAGGTTAGTGAAATTTAAATCCTGATGAAATTAGGAAGATGCCGTTGAGGCAGTCATTGTTCATGCCTGCAGACTACACAGGGAAACAGAATAAAAGGTTGAGGAGACATTCCCTTTAAAGAAATTTTCTGTTGGCCCATAAAGGAGAGGAGAGGAAGGGATTGTAATTTAGCCCCGAGTGGCTGGCAGCATGATCCCATTCACTTCCTGACTCTGTGACTAGACCCCATTCTCCTGACGTTTTGTAGCGCTCTGTAGGAGAATGGGGGCATGCTCCATTTACTAGAATGGAACATCTTTTTCAAAGCTCATTTCCCAATTTCATATTGGGTTTGGGCACCATTGGTGGCAGGATTCAACTAATAAGGAATGGATACGTAAGTACATAAAAACATAGGGTGCGGTGAAGGGGTGTATGCTTAATTATGTAAAAAAAGAAATAGGCTGCTCTGAAGGGGTACATGCTGAAGTCTATAAAACTATTGGATGCTCTGAAGGGGTGCAGGCAGATTGGGTGCTGTGAAGGGGTGCAAATATAAGTCTGCAAAACCACTGGGTGCTGTAAAGGGGTGCAGGCAGACATATACAGAAACACTGCGTGTTGCTGCTGTGATGGTACATGCTGAAGTATATCAAAAACATTTTTATCATGAACTACTGCATTGATTTTGGCTAGCAAATGTGCTCCCGAATCAATAGTATGGGATCCATTTTATTTCCATGAGAAAACTCATCACTAGCTAAGGTCTCTACAGCTGATTTAGGTGCAGTGAAATGGTCCACAGACTTGTGTTAAGCAGTCATATGCACCTTACGTGTGTAACAATAGCTGTCATAGTATCCTCAGAGGTGACAAGAGTAGCAAAAACATTGTATGCATGTATACTATGCAAATGGGAAGCTGAATGCGCATGGGCTGTGTGGCCATGCACGGGGACCAAGATGTTACCCAAGAATGTTGGAGGTGCTGATATCATGGAACAGTTGAATAAATACTTACAGTCTGTGTACAGGTCTGTTTTCAGACGGAAACCCTTAGTTATGATCAGGATGTTGTCAATACGTAAAGTACAGTTACGTAAGAACTTACTGTAACAGTAGATCTTCGAGAAGAGCTCTTGCAGCAGGCTACACCATAAGGACTATGCTGTCAGGCACTAGTACTCCGTGGAAAACTTCTAGCCAGCAGTACCTAGCTGGGGCCCGCCCCTTATGTCGGTCTGCCCACAGACATCACCCTCTGTATAAAGGGAGCGGTCCCAAGCCCCGCCTCAGTTCATCCACCGAAGACCCGAAGGTTACTTAGCAGGAGAGATCTGAGGCAAGTACCGAAACAAATCCCAAAAGAAGAAATGTAATGGGGGATGGAGGGAGGTAAAATAATGCCTGCTGCAGGAGCTGTTCTCGAAGATCTACTGTCGTGGTACGTTCTTAAGTAACTGTACTATGGTCTGTTCCACTTGTATGCCTTTCGGATGTGTGCACATTCTGTTTGTATGCACACAAGTGTCAGGTCCCGAATTTTTTTTTTCCTTTGTCTTCCTTTATATGTAATTTGGTTGTATTCATACGTATTTCCACTTGTATGCCTTTTTTTTCTTTCCCCACTTTGATCTTGGGTGTTAACTCGACTTATTCATTAAATTTGCGTGCCTCTGAATATTAATTATCGTTAATGCCTTGAGTGCTGCCAAGGTGCTAATTGCTTTCTGCTGCACTATTTAAGCAGCTGGCCTTATGTGTTACATTATTCCCGTCAGACATGGAGAAGTCAAAGCGTACCGCTTTGTCTCTTGAACAAGGTTCAGTTGATTGAGAAGTCTAATGTTTTACCAAGAAAAGAGCTTGCTGCTCAATATGGTGTAGCCGAATTGTAAGGCAGAAAGAAGCAACTCTTAATGACTGGGGAGCTGGCAACCCGAAAGACCGCAAGCATAAGCGCAGTGGGAAAGAGTCCAGAGTGGAAGAAGCATTGCTCAAATGGTTCTCAGCGGCCAAGGACCGTGGCATCCCATTGTCAGGTAACCTGCTGCTTGAGAAAACAAGACATCTGGCAGTAACAATGGGAGTGGAAGACTTTGAGCCAACCTCTGGTTGGCTGTCTAGATGGAAAGAAAGACACAGCATATCATACAGGAGAGTGCACAGGGAGAAGGGGGAGTCAAACCAGGAAGCAGCAGAGCAGTGGATTAAAAATGCCTTGCCAAATTTGCTCTCACAGTTCGAGCCTAGAAACATTTCAACAGTGACATGACTGCCCTTTTCTTTAGAGCCACCCCAATGGCACCCTGTCTTTCCATTCAGAATCACTGTCAGGACATAAGAAGGCTAAAGAACGTGTTTCAGTCCTTGTGTGCGCTAATTGTGATGGGACTGAGCAATTAAAACTTCTTGTTGTGCGCAAATTAAAAAAGCCCCATTGCTTTAAAGGCATAAATGTTGACACATTCCTGTGCAATATGCTGCCAACTCGAATGCATGGATGACAGCAGATCCATGACTGGCTTCAAGAGCTAACAAAAGAAAATGAGAAGGCAAAGGCTAACAGTCGCTATGATCTTAGACAATTGCCCTGCCCACAAACCCATAGAACTAAGAAATGTAAAGGTGTTCTTCTTACCCCAAATTGCACTTCATTAATACAACCAATGGACCAGGGTGATAAACAGTCTGAAGCAGCACTACAGGCACTGCATTGTTAGCAGAATCCTTTGTGAGATTGGCGCTGACAATAACAATTTTAATACAAGATCTAAGATACTTACACTGTTGGTTGCTATACACGGGTGGCACAATCGTTGCCACGATGTAAAACAGAAATAATATTAAACTGTTACAAAAAGCTAGCTGAGGTTTTGGAGGGAGCCAATAACAGATGACACCAATGTTGTGGTCCGCCTCCTGGAATGCCTGCTGCCGACTTCATGGCGTGCCTTGCCACAGATGCAGAGAGACTACTTCAAGGGAGATAACTGATGCGAAATATGCAGCAGTATTGTGGGAGTTGCAGAGAACGACAAAGAGGATGATGCGGGGATGAGGCACCGCCATCATCGACTGGAGAGATGTGGGTACTTTTGAGAAAAATAAGACACGTGGAAACTAAAGAAACCACTGATTATCCTGGGTTCTATGCATTTGAACGCCACTTAGAGACACTAACAGCTGTGCATAGATGGCAGACTGTAATCACATCTTTCATAAATAAAGAATAACGCTGATGCTGCTTAAGTACTGTAATTAAAGCACAGTTTTATAGTTACAACTTTAACAATTTTTACCATTTTTATTGTTTTAAAAACTTTTTAACTTAAAGTTGGAAGTGAAGTTTAAATTACAACAGTTAATTAAAACATTTGATTACATCATACTAGTAGTTTGTAGATTGAATTGGAGAATGCACAGTTCTACAACACATGGTCCTAGTTAAGTGAGCTGACATTTTTTTAACAGTCATTTCGGATGTATGCATTTTCAGATGTATGCACATGAATTCTGTTCCCCGACCATGGTCATACGTCCAAAATTGACTGTATTTTACTTCAAGCATGAGCTCCTGCAGCAGGCTACACCTTAAGGACTGAGTCCCAAGCAGTGTCCCCGAAGGGAAGAAAAAAAGGGAGGCCTGGATAAAAACTCCTGAATTATTTAAGCAATGATTTAAGAATATGGGCCTTGGAGCACAGCAACGCCAAATCCTGCTCTCTTTCTGGAAGCAATATCCAAAAAGGGTATAGTGCTTGACAAATGTATGCACAGAGTTCCATGTTGCGACAGCGATATGTCTGCCGTTGAAACATTTTCATGGCTGCGAAGGTGCAGTCATTCCCTTGTCAAATGTCCTTAACCGTCCAAGGTAACGGTTTTTCATACTTGTTGTAGATGAAAGTAATGCAGCTTGTCAACCATTTAGACATGGTTTGTCTTGAACTGGTTTCCCAGAACTCAGGGGCAAAGGACACAAACAACTGATCCAATGGCGGATCAATTTTGTACTGCTCAGGTAGTACAAAAGGATCTTATGTACATCTAGAGTGTGAAGAAGGGCCTCCCCTGATTCCAATATTCAGGAGAGTAAACTGGAAGGGAGATGTGTTGATTCAATGTTAACTCGAAACCACCTTCGAAGAAACTTAGGGTCAGTGCACAGAGACACCCTGTCTCTCTGAAAAATTAAATAAGGTTCTTTACACCTCAAAGCTTGCAGCTCAAAACCCTCTGAGCTGAAGTGATAACAACTAAAAATAACGTTTTCAAGAGAAAGCGTAAGTTGCAATCCACGGATGGTTCAAAGGGAGGTAATATCAATTTCTCTAGAACAAAAAGGTCCCATAGGGGACAGGATCCCTAATGGGGGTTTCATATGCAGCATACCGAAGGAATGTACAGGCAAGGTCCAGTTGAGCAAGATTCCTACCTCCACAGGTGCATGATAAGCAGAAATGGCACAGAGATGCACCTTTATGGAAGAGTATCTCAGCCCCACATCTGAAAGCAATAGGAGATATTCAGGACTGATTTCACCGAGCAAAACAGTAGGTCCAGGGAACTTGCAGCTACCCAGATATAAAGCGTTTCCACTTCATGGCATATGTGGCTCTTGTAGAAGGTTTTCTCACTTCTACTAGGACTTGACCACCTTTGTGAAACTCCATGCCAGGAAATGGCTAAGTCTGCAGGAACCATGCCTGAAGGTTTAGGGACCAAAGTTCTTGGTGGACTAACGTGCCCATGTCTTGAGATAGTAAGCTGGGTAAAATTGGTAGATGAAACAGAGGTTCCACTGCTAATTGTAAAGGAGGAACCATATTTGATGTAGCCAGAAAGTAGCTACCAAGATCATTGTGACGATCGATCTGTGGTTTGAGTAACACCTTCTGTAGAAGGGAAAGGAGGAAGGCGGTTTCTGGATCACAGTGGCTGAGCTCATCTGCCAGGATGTTTTGGACTCCTGGAACATGAACTGCTGTCAGTGTGAGTCCATGTTCTAGGGCCCAGTACCACACTCTCATGGCTTCTCTTCACAGAGAGTAGAGGTGTTCCCCCCCATCCCACTTTTTGATATAAAAGACCACTGACGTATTGTCAGTCTAGAGAAGCAGGAGACCCTGGGAAAGGTGAGTCTGAAAGGATTGCATGGCATACAGAATCACCTTCATCTCTAAGACGATGTGCAGGACACTTCTATATCTGACCATGTGCCCCGAGTACAGTGTTTCTGAAAATGAGCTCCCCATCCTAGACCCGATGCATCCGTGGTGAGGATCTAGCTTGGTGAGTCTGTTTGGAACGGAACCCCTGAATCCAGTTTGGTGAAGTCAGCCACCATGACAGCATTTGCTGGACAGCCCTTGATACCCTTGTCAGGTGTTCGAGATCATCAGACGTCTGGTCCCATTGCACCCTTAGGTTCCATTGAGGAACACTCATATGCAGGTGTGCCAGGGGTACCATGGGTATGGCGCAGCCATATATCCTAGGAGCTGTAACATGGTTCTTGCTGTGACTAGGTTGGCTGAAACTACTGTGGAGGCCTAGTCTCTCAGTCGATTGGTCCTGTTGGGTGGAGAAAGGCTGTTACCTGCTGTGTGTCCAGGATGGCCCCATGTACTGTAGGCATTGATAGGGCCAAGGACAGGACTTTGGGAGATTGATTGTTATCCCAGCTGTTGGAACATTTGGAATGTGTCTGAGAGGGTGTGGATTAACTGCTACCTGATGGGGGCAGTTAGGAGCCAATCGTCTAGGTAAGGGTAGACAAAAGGACCCTGTCTGCGAAGAGCAGCTGCCACTTCTGCTAGGCATTTGGTGAACACCCTCAGAGCCGAGGAGAGACTGAAAGGCAAAGCCTGGAACGGGTAATGGTTCCCTTGAAAGGCAAACCAAAGAAACTTCTTGTGAGCTGGAAACACCGATATTTGCAAGTATGTGTCTTGCATGTCCAGACAGCATAGCCAGTCCCCTTGGTGCAGCATAGGTATCAGCCCTGGTAAGGTTACTATTCTGAACCTTTTATATTCGATGTACTCGTTCAGGTGACTTGGGTCTAATATGGTTCTCAAGTCCCCCGGCTTTTTGGGGACCAAAAAGAAATGAGAGTAATACCCAATTCCTAGTTCGGAGGGGGGAACAGACTCGATTGCTCGTTTCGAGAGCAAGGTCTGGATGTCTTCCCTGATGAGGGCTGTGTGGTTGGGAGGGTATTGAGAGGGGGCTGGAGAGTTGTGTGAGGAAGTTCAGTAAACTACAGTGTATAACCCTTCTTGATAATGTCCTGCGCCCATAAGTCTGTTGTGATATTGGTCCACCCGTCTAGGTAGAGGGAGAACTGACACCCTACTGCTTCTCCCATCGACTCCGTCGGAGGAAATGGGGCTGGCAGGAAGTCTTGTGTGTGCGCCTGGGGTGGGCAACAAAGGCTGGGAGAATTCTGGATTCCTAGGTCTGCTGTTCCTTACTGGCTGGGAGGGAGCCTTTTTGTCTTGAAAGGGCCTCAGGGCTGTTGGTTTCTCTGTCTGTTGGCACCCTGGTGCCGGAAGGGCTTGTGCTTAGTTTGCTGAGAGTCTGACCAGTACATGTGGTGAATGGACTGGACCACTTCCTCGAGTCCTGCAGTTCCATTATTATCTTTTGTATCTCCTCTCCAAGAGGACAGACCCATGGAATGGAGTAGTAAGTATAGAATCCTAGAGATCCTGCCAACAAATGGATACTCTCAGCCAGGAGTGGTGACAGAGACACACCCCAGTGGCCACTGCTCTGGCTGCTGTGTCCGCCGAATCATAGGATGCCCTCAACACGTTTTCCTACGTCCAGGCCAGACTGAAGAACGTCAATAAGCTCAGTGCGTGATGGGTTATCTGGTTGCTTTTGAGCCAACTCAATGGCTTTCCTCCATAAAGATTTTTGGTATAGCACCATGTGGGCCAAAACATTTAGGGACCATATGGAGCATGTGGAAGAAGCACAGACTCTCCTACAGAACTGGTCTAATTTCTTAGGTTCCTTGTTAGGGGGCTGTGAGCTCATATGTTTGGGTTGCTTTGTCCTGCTGTGAGCTGTGGTCAGGACCATGGGGTCTGCCCTCGGATTTTCTCCCGAAAAAGGCTCTACCTTGGGAGGCGTGTACAGTCAGTTTGCCTTCTTGGGGACAGCTGAAAAAGAGGAAGGGTAGTCCCATGCCAGCCTGGTTAGGTCCTGAAATGGAGGGGACCAGGGGGAATGACCAGAGTCTCAGTCATTCATTCCCCAAAATGTATGAAGCCTTTTCCTCGCTGGGTCCAATTCCTCTGTGTCCCATTGATTTAGGAACTGGATGTGGTGCATCATATCCATAAATGTTGTGTCATCTGGGGGACCTGGGTGAATTACGGGAACCCTCTGGCTCAGGAAGTAACCTCTATAAGAGGAGTCTGAGAAGTAGTTGAGGCTGACCTCTAGCATTACGCCTACAGAAATAGCTGCTGCCATCTGAGGAAGATGACCTGGAGGGAAGAGTGGTGGCATCTGCACCTATGCTTGGCATGCTCTGAGTCAGATCTGTTTGGAGTCGGGCTCCTGGCTGTGTGCAGATACTTTGGCCAGGAGTCTAGGACTAGTTCCTTGTCTGGGACCAGTGTAGGGGGGTTATGGAGGTAGGTCATCCTTTTTTAGTAAATCTCCCTTTACTGTGTTCCACCATGAAGTAAAGAGTTTCCCAACGTCTGCCAGGGGGACCATCGACACTTGTGATGGTGGTGCACCACTGGGGTCCATGGGAGTACCAGTAGGGTTGCTTGGTCCTGGAGTCTCATCATTAGGGATAAGAGGACTCAGTGGATTAGCATGGTCTGTCATCTGGTCGCTTGTTGGGTCCCCTGATGTCAGGCTGTCGGGTATCGAGGAGGTTTTATCTGGCGACTTGTCAACAGGTGGCCTGTTGTCAGGCTTTTGAATGGTCTGAGCTGACATTGGCTTCTGAGGCAGCAGCTCCACAGGCGTCTGACTTGTAGTGGTTGTTGCGGATGTCTTGGTAGTCAACGCCTTACCCTGCTGTGGCGTCTGCCTCTAGTCCTTCTGTTTGTCAGAAGACTGTTTGTCTGGGACATGCATCAGGGCCTTAGTTTTATCTGCTGACAACTTGTCCCTGGGAGAACGTTCCCTAGAGCGGGAATGTTCCGGCGCTTGTGTCTGTTGTCTGTGTCTGACGACGAGCTGGAGGATGAAGATGCCTGAACCTTATCGGATGAAATCCCTGTTTTAAGCCCTGAGGACTGCTGGAAGAGGGCCTAAGGCTGAGGGATGGACCTGAGGGTCTTTGCCCGAAGAGCTGCTGCACGCTATGAGGGTAAGGGTGATAGCTCTTCTGCCAATGGCAGGCCGGAGGAAATTAGGCCTGACAGAGGGGCTGAGTCCACTGTCTCTCTCCAGAGCAACTAGAGTGCTTCTCTTTGTGAGGAGACTTGGATCTGGACTCCAGCCTACTGTGCTCCTTGTCCCGCTACTGGTGCTTCCCCCCGGGTGTTTTTCTTTGTGGGAAGTCAGCCACTGGGAGGCTGAGGAGCTGGCCTCTCGACGGACGTGGAAGGGTGGAGAGCTGCAGCTCCATGAAGTACGCCAGGACGGTCTTGTGGTGGTGGTTTGGGTTTGTTGATTGAACTTGCAACAGGTTGGGCAGGCTTTAACGCCATGATCAAGCCCCAAACAGAAGAGGCACCTGAAAATGACCATCTTTGTAGGAATCTTGCCGCCTGCAAGGACACTTGATTTTCGCCGTAGTTGAGGTAGACGGAGCCAACATAAATTAAGCATAATATTGATACTTTGTGAAAAACAAAAAGAAAAAAGGGGTACTTTTGACTGAAAATGGCGGTCGTCAACGGGAAAAAAAACTGAGGTGGGCTGGGGACCGCTCCCTTTATACAAAGGGTGACGTCGGTGGACGGACCGACGTAAAGGGTGGGCCCCAGCTGGGTACTGCTGGCTAGAAGCTTTCCGTGGAGCCCTAGTGTCGGATGGTATAGTCCTTATGGTATAGCCTGCTGCAGGAGCTCATACTCGAAGTAAGATCTACCGCTCAACAATTTTGTGCCACTTGTAGAAGCAGATTAACTTGGTAACTAACATTTGAGCAATAAATCGTAATTTTAACAAGTTTTAAAGTGAAATTCAACTGCCGAATTACTTTTTACTTAATTTTATTGTGTCACTTTGGTTTATTCTAGTGCCATTCAACAAAGAATTGCACTTGATGTTGCTGTTAGTGGACTTCTGTAAGTTATCTACAGTATTTACAATTACATATCCACTTATGAGCATAGATTAAGACATTTTATCTCAGTGTCCCCCCCTAGGATTCTGAAAATGTTAGCAACTGTGGCTAAGTGACCCAAAACCTTGAGCCACTCTGCAGAAACATGAGCCACAACAATGTATGCTGCCAATTAATTTTTCTAAACTAGGTACTATGCTGTTGCTAACAAGCATTTGTCAATGCTGAATGTTTGCTTGCTGGTATTAGCATTGAAATGCAGGGTTTAAGAAAGATGCAGAATAGGAATGGCAGTGAAGTATTGAACTTTTATCAGTACACATTGCCAAGTGGTGTGCAGTATTTGCCAGTGAAATCGAATTTACCTGGCTTCCTGCTCTCGTCTCTTTGAAGTGTTCTTTGAGACAGCAACAGAAAAAAGCACGGCAGAACGACAGAAAAAGCCTGGCCACGCCCCCAGTGCCCTCAGCGTTTAGTTAGACAGAAGAACAAAGTCAATCACTGCAGGTTTTGTTTTCCGTCTTGTTTTGCTCCATTTATCTTACAATACCAGGTGGGCACCAGAGACATTTTCAGTGTTACAGAAACTTTTAAATACTACTGAGGAGAAAATACAAAATTTACATTATTTGCCTTGTATTTCCTTTATGGAAGTGAAATAAGCTGGGAAGCCTCCCGGATACATGAGCCCTCTAAAGAGAGGAGCTGCCTGTGTCCCTCAGTCTTGGTTATCGAACGACACATGGTGCAGCAGCACAGTTAACTGGAGCATCACTGCTATACAGATGTGCTGCAGCTGTCCTCAGCTGCCCATTCCCCACCAAATCAGCGACACAACAGTGAGCTGGCAGCAGCGGCGGTGCAGACATGGGCTGCAGAGTACAGCTCCAGTACCATTTTGTCCTGTCCTCGAGACTCTCAGCCTGCATCTCTATGCAGCTGCAACACCAGGAGGCAGCAACAGCAACCAGCTCTTAGGCTCTCGCCGATCTCAGCGCTGCCACTGAGCTCTAGCCTTTGGCACAGAGAGAGAGAGCACTTGGTCTGCACATGCAGCCGGGGGCACCCCCTCTAGGCTGGAAGAACAATGTGAACGATTGCCTTCCTGCAGGAACCGTATCACCTAGCAGCCAAAGAATACTGTACTGTATGTCAACAGTGCCACAGAATGAAAATAAAACATGCATTTGGCAATGCCGAATGTTTGCATGCCTAACAGACTGCATTTGGGGCTAGTAGAAACAACTGCCACTGACCGAGAAGATTTTTGTGTAAGGTTCATCGTTCCGGGGGGGTTGGGGAATGAAAGGAGCTGCCAGCCTGCCACTCATCACCTCCTTTCTGGAGCCAAGGATGTGAGAAAAAGAATGAGCTCTCTATGACATCAGTTCAGATGCAGTGGCGTACAGTTGAAAGAAAACGACCGCTACAATCAGTGGTGGTGATGTGTAGGCAGTTTGCAGTGTGCAAATTGCCTGCCGACTGCAGTGTGCAAATTGCCTGCTGATAGCAGTATACAGATTGCCTACATGTTACCACCGCCGACTGTAGCAGTCGTGTTCTTTCAACTGTATGCCACTGCATCCATACTGCTGTCATAGACAGCTCGGACATTCATTTGTGCGGTGCGGCAGCGCCTGCAAAAAGGATCAGGGCATTGGAAGCGGGTTGGCACACCTATGACAACTCGTTTGGTGGCACTATGTTTCTTGCACATGCATGCAAGCAAATATAATAATCGCTAGCTTCCTCCCTCCTCTCTCTGTTCTGACATCCCCACCTCTCACAAAAAAAAGGCAGCACTGCATGAGAGTGATGAACATTTTTACCTATACTTTTTATTCTATTTAGATTACCCCTTATCTCCCAACTCGAATGATGCCCTTCTTTCCCCATTTTTAGTCTGCTTTATCACTTCTTTTCTAATGTAAAATAATAAAAGGGCACCCCTTTTAATATGGCTCATGCCGACTGTCTTCAACATCCTCGGCTGTTTCTGTTTGCCAGTTATCCTACAAGTTGGAAGCACTGGCTACTGCAAGTAGTTAATCGTCTACAGAAAAGTGATCTCAAAGAGTGGTTGTTTAAAAAAATTAAAGAATACTACTGAAAACCTGGTCCGAGCTATAAGAAAAAGTGGTAAAGTAGACTCATAAATTGGGGGAAAAAGGATGTCGTCCAAAGTCAGGAGACAAGGGGCAATCTAAATTACAATAAAAGGTATAGTTCAAAATTTTCACTGCTATCATGCAGAGCTGCTTTTAACAAGCAAAAATAAAACAATGATGCAAATAAAGCCTCGTTTCTGGCACTTTATGTACAAAAACACACACACACCACTGAGCAGCCCTGGGAAACTCTGCTGCAGAACTCTGCAGTACAAACACAAACAGGAAGTAGGTGCCAGCCAGTTTGTTTACCACCAAGTTACAACTATCATAAGGTTCAGGCAGAGAAGGGCACTCACCAACCAAATAAAAAACACGCAGGGCTCCAGTAAATACCAGTTAGAATCAAATTATTCCCACACATGTTGCACACTTGGCGCATTTGGACCAATGTCCGAAATATGTCGCACCTGTAATGAAATAAACTGAATCTATTTATCTACTGAGCCCTGCGTCTTTATTTGTTGGTGAGAGTGCTCCCTGAGCCTAATGTGTTTTTGTTTGGACACTACCCTTCCTAGTGCAGCCTCTTTTCTGATGTTGTTACATTTACAATAACCCTCCAACCTGGATCTCCCCAAAGAAACGAAGTCACCCCCTGCAGACTCCCAAATACAATTTGCAGCAGCTGCAACAGTAAGTCATAAAGGAGAAGTGCTCAGGCTGAGCAGCGGTGACACTCTCCGTTCCCAACAATCTAACCCTGGGTGTTGTATCTGAAGGGTGGGAGGCACTGGGTAAATTACCTGCCGGTTGAAGCTGAATGACACTTCTTAAGCGCTTGATCTGGTTTTCAGTGGGAGGAGGAGGGTACACAATGACTACTCTGCTTTCTTTTGACATCCTGCTTGCCAAGATGGCCACCAAATTTGATGCCAGCAAGCAGTTCCTAAATGTAAGATGCCATGTGAGGACACCCCCCACCACCACACCAGGGCACGCAAGACAGCAACACAAACAGAAATGCCCTTCCAGACAAATTATCATCGACAGAAGGGGCCGAAAACAGCCCCCATGTAGTAGATTCGGCACACACCCCATCCCCACCAAAACTTACGCAGCATTGCAATACACACGGATAAGTGACAGTGTTTGGGTTAACTGTCAGCTCATCTCTCCGCAAACAAAATTAAAATATCAAGCAAAGGGGGTCATTCTGAGGAACTTTGATGCAGAAAATTAAACTACTCGTGCTCGATGGACGGGGAGGGGTGAAATGTCGTGCCTGGCTCTTCAGGTTAATTTCAGCCTTCGACACAAACAAGACAAACTCAGCTGTTCACTCCTGTGTGGTTACTAAACGTACCTCCGAGTCCATCAGAGCATGTCATCTTGGTGGTCTGTTCCCCCTTCAAAAAATATATATATCTTCCCTAACCCCTGCCCGCTGCCAGAGCCACTGACAAACAAAAAGCAGAGAAGTGGAGATGATTTAAAACAAAATTTTGTTTACCTCAGACATCAGCTAGTCCGTCTGTGTTGGGGCCTTGAAATGGAACAATAAAAAGATAAAAGTTTGAATGACGATAGAGTTTCTGATTTTAATGTTTTTTAAACCCCAGAAAAGGCAATCTAAAAAGCCTAGTAAACTGCAGGAGCTAAATGAGTACAGAATGTACTAAGGAAATTAACCGGTCCTTGCTTGCACAGGTCTTTGCAAAACTTCTTTCATACTGAAAGCTTTAACCCTTTGGGGAGAAACTGCAGCACTGCTGGACTGGCATAGTGCAGGAACCAGATTTTAAAACAGCCCTAAAAACCCCATCTATTTAGCTGCCATTCCCAGATGAATTTTTAATAGTGAGAAAATATGCTGAAGAATATTGCCGTCCTGCTTATTGGTGTACTTATTTGTTTTTGTTTTAAATCTGTGATTTTATGTACTGAATTTTTAATGTGTTTATTTATTGTTATGTGCAGGCACCTTGATCATTGGAAAGGTGCCTTTATAAATAAAATAATATACAGTATAAACCCACTTGGCCACACATGGGGTGGGTTACAGCTCAGCTGGAGAAACACTGGTTGTCAGTATGTCACCAACTGTATGTGCAAAAGTATATAAACTGCCATTTAAAAGTGTATACCTAGGACTGGCAGATTACCAATATATAGATCAACGGACGGAGACCATCCACATTAAGGCTGTGTTTCCATCAAGGTGTTGATGACATGATAGAACCTTGAACGTGAAGCTCAAGAGGTCTCCATGATGTCGTCAACTCCGAGATGGGAACAACCATAGCTGTGGATGGTCACCCATCCACTGTTTTATATGGTATATGGTTCCCTAACTTTTAAACGTTCATTTCACAAGGTTTTCATACTTTGTGTGTTTGCAGTCCCGCTTGGTCCTGGTCCTGCACAGACACGCCCTCTCAGACCCCAAAGATCCTGGTCCTCCTGCCATTCTCTCTGTTCCTAACCACAAATTTAAACAGCAGCTGTTAAAAACAAACAAACAAAAAAACACTAATTTCAAGTTTGAAGACACTGAGCCAACTATGGCAGCCCGTATAAACTCTTTGAACCACTTGCTAGACTGTTTGCTAGCCTTGCTTGATGTTATTATTTGAATTGTTTTTGTGTGGGCGCAGTTTCCATCAATCAGGTGCCAGCTCAAGGAAAAAAGTTGTACTATTGATGTGACGTCAGAACGATAGTGCAATAACTTTTGATCTTTGAACTATCCTACAAGAATGTTACAGTCACTGTTATTTATCTATAATAGCCCTAACCCTATACTGACTGAACTTCTGTTCAGTGTCTAAACATATTGCACCATGGGCAAGTGCTGCGTTCAGTCATAAGCTGAGTACCTGAAAGATGTGCTAGTTTTTTCTTGTACCAAGCCAAACACTACTAGAAAACCCTCATTACCTAAATATTCTATTGCTATTATATACTTTTGCACTTTATAAGATGCTGTGTTACTGCTTGCCACATAGTCACCAGCAAATGTTTTTAGCATGTGGTGAAGCTTCATAGAGTTTTCTGTACCACAGATGTGAAAACTGTTCATGCCATTTTATGTTTAGTTGCACACATGTGCAAGAAACATAGTACCTGTCTGAGTTTTCGTGGGAGTGTCCATCCGCTTCCAGTGCCCTGATCCTTTTTGATGCGGCCACCACACACACCAGAATGTCAAGCTGTCTATGACAGCAGTTCAGATGCAGTGGCATACAGTTGAAAGTGAAAGACTACGACAGTCAGTGGTGGTAGCGTATGGGCAGTTTCCATGCTGCGGTAATTTGCTTTCAGCTGTGCGCCCACTGCATTGAACTGCTGCGACGCAGCCATACCTCTCAAGTATCCCCTCATTACGCACGGACATCCCTATTTTAGCCCTCAAAATTGCCCTGTCCTCGTGGACAAAAACGTTGCACTCATTACAGAATGTGCTGTAAAGTCGGACTTTGAAGCAGAAATCAATAATATTTTAAGATGCTACAGAAAAATAAACTTTATACATATAAATACAATGGTTTCCACAGTGTCCTGAGCTTGTAGTCCCATGTTCAGGTTTGTCCCTCATTATGCAAGTCAAGTGTCCTTATTGTCCCTCTTTTGAGTGTTCGTGTCCCTCATTTCAGTAAGGAAAGGCTGAGAGGTCAGGGCGATGCAGATTTAGTAGCGTGAGTGTGGGAATTACTGTGCCTCGCCTCGTGAGAGTGGGGCAGTGGCAGTGCAACTTGGATGCCAAAGAGTGTGTGACCGACTGAGGAAGCGGAAAGTAGGATTTAGGCGTGTCAGGGATGATGTGACTGAAGGACGCTGGAGTGGGACCGGACAGTGTTGTTACTGTAGCGGGAACGTCGTGGCTCAGTGTGCAGCAGAACTCCAACCTGTGACTGGCCACTGGACGAGAGCACAAGCAACAGTGTCACAACAGGGATGACCCACGGCCGCACAGACCGGCTAGGGGGCTGCAGGTAAGGAGCTCCTCTCTGTCCTGCCCCCACTCTCTTTCTCTCTCTTCCCCATCACTGTATATTACCACTGCCCCATTTGTTTATCGATCTGCCCCAGGCTTGCTTCCTGTCAGCATCAACATTCCTCTTCTGCCCTCCCAACATTTTCCGGCTGGGCCCATAATTCATCAAAGGCGGCTACTGGTTGCTGTTTGCTTTTCTTTCCTGTAACTCTCAACTTTGTCATCCTCGCCACTACTGAAACTTCCCCTAGACCCCAATGTCTTTCATTCCTCCTCCTCCTTGTACTGCTGCCCCTAGTCACTCAACGCCCTGTTCCACCTCCATACTGCAATTGGTAATCCCCAGGAATCAATCTGACATTGATTGCTGTTCAGTTCCTCCTTTTAATTGCGGCGCTGGAGAGACACTAACCAGCAGCCCCCCCCATCTAAACCCATTTTTTAAGCCCTTTAACCAACAGCCTACTTTCTCCAACCCCCCCACTAGAATTGCCTTATGTCTGTCCCATGCATTTTCGAATTCCCCCACTGTTTTTGACTGTGGAGGTGTGCGGATACTAATTCTACAATGTAGTACTCTTGACCTAACTCCCTCTTTAAGTAGGATCTGCAGCTTATCCATTAGGTAAGGGAATGTTGTGAGGCAGTATAGCACAGTGGTTTAAGGCTCTGAGCTGTAAATCTGGAGACCTGGGTTTGAATCCCACAGCCCCTACTTGCATACACTGTGTAACCCTGAGCAAGTCACATAAGTTACCTATGCTCCCAGGCTGCACCTGTAAAAACCTTTCAGCTTAGTGTGTCTCACCTTGTTAAACAATGGGGGAAAAAATAGGCAGACTAGGTGGGCCAAGCGGTCCTTATCTGCCGTCAAATTCTAAGTTTCTGCCCCCTATATATCTGAGACCAAAAATTAGGTTTCTGTTTTCAAAGTTATGAGCTATTTTGTGACCCTAATTTCACACACTGTTCAAAAAAGTCTGTTTCGGTGAAGAGCCACGGTTGATGTCGTAACCAGAACTCACAGCCTAGTCCTCCCTACCAGCAACATTATAGAACCTATTTCTCCAAAGATTAAGAAACTGCACCTGTAGCAATCATTGGAAAAAAAAAAGCACAAGGTTGGCTGCAGTGCTTGCATTTTCAGAATGTTCAGATGCATGCTACTGTACTTTTGAATGAGTCAGGAGGTGGTTTTGGAATGCAACGCTGCACCAAAGGTATATAAATTCAAGGTTGTGCACAAATGTAGAATGTTTTTTTTTTGGGGACATGCAGTCTTACAATGTGCCTGGATCGAAATGTATGGGACACTTAATCTCGGAATGCAATGGGGCATACATCAAGGAATCTGGTGGAGACTGGCAATTTCAGAATATAGTGTGTTGTGTCTGGCCTGCCAGCACAGGGAAAGGCACTCATCTGTGATGCCAACAACATGGGTTCAGGAACGGACTTGGGTCAGAAGGCCAGTCGGGAGGAGAGGATTGGCGTCCTAGGGACTGCTCTCCAGGAGGAGGGTAGAGTGTCCGACACACCTGGACCCCTGGCGGAAGGGGAGCACCACCATGCCGGTGCCATCACTTGAGGGGGTGAGGCATAGCAGTGGACATCATTGCATGTCCCCGCCCCTCAGGAAGCATTGAAAAAAATGCTGGCCCCATCCGCAGGACTACCTGCCCCGCTGCTGTCTACACTGCCTTCAAGATTGTTCCGGGGTCCTCTCCTGATGCTCCAACATGGGGCTCACCTGTAGTGTCCGAAAAGGGGCCCATCCTGGTGGCCCTGCCCAGGGGATAAGCCTGTGCATAGGAGGACGGTGAGAGGAGCAGGTCTGAGATTTGTGGGGATGGGGGTGGGGGAGATCAGGGGAAAGAATATAGTGTGGTTGCACACTGTTGGAATGTGACAAGACACACCATTTTATTCTGAAATTGCTTGTCCCTGCCACATTCCAGAATTGTACTCACCCACCAAATTTCAAAACTGTGCATCACATCCCCACCATATTCCAACGTTCTGCATCCCTGCCACATTCTAAAATTGCACATCCCTGCCACATTCCATAGTTGTGTTTCAGTGCCACATTCTGCTGTTTTGTCAGCACCGCATTCCAAACTTATATCATTGCCACATTCTAAAACTGTGTATCACCACCACATTCCGAAATTGTGCGTCACCACCACATTCTGAAATTGTGGCACATTCTGAAAATGTGTGTCACCACCACATTCCGGAACTATGCGTCACTGCCACATTCTGAAAGTACGTCACTTCCTTATTCTAAAACGGTGTGTCACTGCAAGATTCTAAACAACTGAGCGTCAGTGCCACATTCCAAAATCATGTGACACATTCCGAAATTGTGCACAGGGTGGACAAGAGTTTAAAACTACTGCTGCTATGGTATGTGTATAAATATTTGCCCCCTACTCTCCCAGTCTGATCTCCCCAGGGACCCATCCATGCCATGCCTTTGTACCGAGGCAGAGATACTGCTCCCTTGTCCATTGAATTCAGTGCTCGAGAGTCCTGGAGTGCTCTCCTAGCTATCTTCGGCGGAGGCACTGTTATGTAAATATGTCATTTTTTCCATTCCCCAAGAACTGTTACCACATTGTTCATCGAGATCTCAGTATGTCCACCCAGTGGACCACCACCACCAGGTGTATGGGCACTGGTGCACTGTTGCTCCCTACTGGTGTGCCTTCCTGTCTGCATCACTGCCATGTTTATGTTTAGTTGGCAAAAGATGCTGGCATAAGCCCAATACACTACCAGGATACGGTAAGTCACCTTACTGATTGCAGTAGCTGGGTTAGAGTTCCAGATTTAATTACCAAAACAATGTTATCCGTTTGCCCAGACTTGTTTCCCTGCATGTGAGCTAAGTGGTGGCTCTCTTTTGTTGTGCTTAAGGGAGGTTCGTACAGCAAAACAATTGAGATGAGAAATGCACAGAAGAAAATTACACTTTGTCAATGTCTTCTGCCCATGGCCCTGTTTCTTCTTTTGCTTGCCCCTCAAGTTTCTGCTTACTAATGAATACAAATACAGTGATGTTCTCAGTTAATGTAGGCAGTGCCCAGTTAGACCTTTCTACTTGGGGAGGGGGGGATGAATTGCTCTTTTCTTATGAAAATGAGATCTGGGCATGAAATGTACCATTTAATGTCTTCCTTGTCTCACACAGTAATGCCGCTGTTTATTCATGTGGTGCCATTTACATGGCAAAGGCACTGTTGAATAGGAGCTGTCTGTGCTCTTACAAATGTTGCTCCTTTAAAAAACATCCTGTGCTGCTTCCGATAAACAGGGAGTTCCATTACTGATTCCCCACCAATTAAAAACAAATCTGCTCTTATGAAAGACAGATTTGTATTCTTGCTTTCTAAAGGGTTTATGAAAGAAATTATGCAGTACGGAGTCCCTTTGATTTTCTTTTCCTCTACATTACACCCGAGTCTGTGTTCTGCAGTGCTGTTACAGTAATTGAAACCTTTGGGGCAAAAGAGAGAAAATGGAAAGAAAGGTAAGAGAGCAAGCATGTTACATCTCATGCTTTTGCTGTGTAGCCCTTATCCTTTACATCTAGATGGGGTACTCTGATTTCTGGGCTTGATCTACACCTAAGGGTAGTCATCTGCAAGTGTTTCTGAAAAATCTGTGGAGTCTCTGAGCAGGATAACTTATTTCCATGCAGATAGGAGGGAACCATTGGGCAAAGGCCCAAACTGAGGAAACACTAGCACGAACAGTAAAACAAGGTGACAGGACTTTCTATAGATACATTAGTGAAAGGAGAAAGTCCAGAGGGGGTATTACTAAGATCAGAGGGGATAAGGGGGTGTGTGAGGAGGAGGACCATGTAAAAGCATCTATTCTAAATAGATGCTTCTGGTCAGTATTTACTGACAAGACAGTAGGGCAGGGCCCACAGCTCTGCACCATGGACACGGGGGGAGGGAGGGAGGTGTGTACTAGTCCCTTCACAAAAGAAAAGTTCCTACAAGAGCTTGATAAGCTCAGGTGGACAAGGCAATGGACCTGATGTGGAAGGGACATGCCAATGAGTGTGGATGAACAACATATACCACTCCTAGAACTACTGTTACAGGTGGCAACCTGTTCTTTCTGCCCGATCCTCTATGTGGCGTCATGGGTATTACATTGTGACGATAGTTTGCGTCCCCAGCTCACCATTCTTTGCAAAATCTGCTTTAAAAGCCATCGCCAGACAGTGAACCAGAGCAGCAATTTCTGTGGGAGGTAAGCGACCCATCTCCTAGCAACAGAGCTGCAGTATGTGTACCAGAGCCTAGCGGTAGTCTGAAAAAAAGGCATAAGACAAAACATATTGAGAAAGCCAGTTTGCAAAACTGTGATAATATCTGCAGTCAGGTAAAGAAACCAAAATCTGCTGGCAGATACGCTAGACTATCTCAGAAAGAACTTGACGACTTAGAGAAAAAAATTCTGAGCCAAATACACATAAAAGCACAGCCTGGACTTGCAGTGTGTTGTCAGATTGGCACAGTGCAAACCAAATGAATGTAGACATCAAGTACTGTGTGTATGGCTAGTCTTGTTGAAATTTTGGGGCGTTTATGGCTCAGTCTGTGATGAAGACTGCAGTCAATACAAGTATCGGTTCCTATGTTGCATTAAGAGCTGGATTGTAGAGATACATCAAAACTGTCGAGTTAATAGGAAAATTAATATAGCAAATGATTAGGAATTAGAGTGCCAATATTGTGTTTGTTGCAATACTCAAACAGTACAGGAGAGCGGCAAAGATGTAGCAGCACATCACCCAAGAATATCTGAAACGGATTTGCAAAAATAAGCTGCAGTAAGCTGAATCCAAAGTCTATATATGGATTAGTGTGCAGACTCTGGTTTGAGTTGCAAATAGGTCTTGCACAAAGAGAGAAGACTTGAGAAATTTGAAACATTACTTTTGTCCTAAAAACATGATGATTGTGGAAGGGAGTACATAGCTGTTGCTTTCAACAACTAACGAAACCAGAATGATTTCAATGAGCCTGATAAACAAGCATTCCGTGGGATACCTTTATTCTCAGCCAGAAAGCTGCAATTGCCCTGTTGCCCTTTGAAGGAGTACTGTGCCAGATGTCCCCAAATGCTCCAGCATTCTACCCACATCCCATAAAGCTGTCTCAGGAGCTGTTGGACAGTAAAGAAATCTAGTATAGTAAGCAGCCAATGGGCTGCAATTTCTTGAGAAACATGATGTCCCAAATAGCCAGTGATGCTGAACTTTCTATGCAGTACACAAATCATTCTGTATGCTAGCACCACTGTCCATATGTTGTCTGAGGCTGGTTTTGCATCTCTGAGAGATAATGTCAAAAGTGGTCAACGATCTTGTCGAACCAGAAATCCACAGCTGAAAGTCAGACAAATACTCCATAAAGAAACGTCCCCCATCTCCACAGTCAGATGACGATAGCGCCATCCAAATATGCAGCCTCTCTACTTAATACTGCCAGTAAGAAAAGCTGCGACACACCAGAACAGAAATCAAACCCCCAAACCCTGGATAGCATAAGAACCTCCGTACATCCATCAGTGACTGCATCCACATCATAACCCAAACCTTACCAAACAGTGACATGTCGCTAACATATGTCCCAACAGTAGAAGTCCATTTAATATTTTAAGTTTACAGTCAATGGACCTGTTAATTATAACTATTACGGCTTGACACAGAACTGTTCGTGAACAGTACCATTTGTTCCATTTCCGGTTCATTCATTAACCCGCTTTCTCAGTCAAACGTTTTGAAAAAGTTTATGTTAAAACTAACAGAACGGTAGCGATGTTCTTGTTGTTTAAAAATGTTATTAAAAATTTGTTTTTTGATAATGTTAAGCAGAAATCTCACCAGAAATAATAGTGAAAGTCAGTGGACTGTGAGTAAATTATGCTAATCCTTTTGTCTAACCCAGAAATCTTTGCATGCATATCTCAATGATGAGCGAGTGCTGTCTTGATTTGCACAGTGGTTTTGTTCAGTAATGAGACATCAGCATACCAATAGTAAAACTTAAGTAGTATAACTGCAGTGTTTAAATACCAGGCATTATTACAGCAGTTACAATATCACTGCACACCTTACATATTTTTCATAAATTATTATTGTTTCACAGCAAGATGAACATAAAAAGTTGAACAATTTAGTGCAGTCTTTGTGGTTCATTACAAAACTCTTTCTGGTTTATAGCAAAAGTACTACATAGCGCTTGCCAAGTTACAGATGCATTAATCCACTCGAAATGAGGCATTTATTTTGGAATTAATGCATGTTTAGGTGGTGGCAACACTCGGCCTTCGGCCTTGCGCAACCCCACACCCACCCATGCATTAATTCCTAGTAAATGCCTCCTTTCGAGTGGATTAATGCTTACATAACTCTGGAACTGTTTAATATTTTTTTCACAAAAACGTCCAAAGGCACTACCTTGGTACAGCACACTTCTATCCTGAAAGTTTCAGAGAAAAATGTAGGCTGTACTTGAGAGCAAAACCGAAAACCTATGTTAAGTACAGGAAAAAAAAATTTGACATCTGTAGGAAATTATGCATGTTGATGTCAGAAACCAAACTGCACAAGCTGCCGTCACAAAACTATCACATATTTAGACCTTGCCTACTAGACAGTATACACAAACTGTCAGCTAATTTTGTCAAACGCTGCCAAAGCTATTAAAGTACAAAGTTAGGATTTTAACACAGAACCCGCTAGTCGACCCTACCTATAATGGCAGTACCATGCCAGTATAATACATAAAAGGCAGCCATTTTGAAATTGCAGCATTAGTAGTCGAGGTGTCTCTGTCACCTGTGGAATTGCAACATTAGCAGACCAGGGTGTGTCTGTCACCTGTGGAATTGCAACATTAGCAGTCCAGGGTGTCTCTATCACTGTGGAATTGAAACATTAGCAGTCCAGGATGTCTCTGTCACCTGTGGAATTGAAACATTAGCAGTCCAGGGTGTGTCTGTCACTGTGGAGTTACAGCATTAGTAGTCCAGGGTGTGTCTGTCAGTGTGGAAGTTTAGGCTTTTTTCTTGTGGTGTCAAAGGTACTTAAATTCACGTTATACTTTCAAATCACCCTACGCATCGAATTCACCTTATACTTTGCACTTACCATGTCCACAACATCTGTAACACAGCACTTAGACACTGTTGTTCAATTTGTAACCTGTATGATGTACATCTGTATATTGTACTATCCCTTTACTCTGTATGATGTATAACTGTATATTGCACTACCCTTTTGTCTGTATGATGTATATCTGTATATTATACAATGGCAAGAAAATTTATTGGGACTCTGGTCAGTGTGTGCCTGAGACAGTGCTGATATTACACAATAACATTACTGTGTGGATCTGGCATTGGACTATACTCATGTTCTCTTAAGAAACAAAGATATATTGCCACATTAAAAATCTACTAAAAACAGTTTTTAAATTTTTTTTATTTTGTATAAGAACGAGCCATTGTATAATAGCAATAAGGCACTCCAGTGTGTGTGTTATTGTGTAATAACGTCACTCCTGGGGTGGTGGAAGCACTTGTCTTCGCCTTGTTCTTCAACCCACCCCAGGAGTGACGTTATTACACGATAACACACACCCTGTCGTGCCTTATTGCTTAATTGTACTACCCTTTACTCTGTATGATATGTATATCTGTTTGTTTCGTTATACCTGCTACCCTCTCCCAGGAAGCACCTGGATTCGAGCAACTTGTTTGTTCAGTGTACCTTTCCTGGTGAAACATTTCAATAAATAAATAAAACTTTCACATCACTCAGAGCCTCTTTCTGTGGAATTGCTTGATGCTCTGACTGAAAATTTCAAATGCACTGTTTCAGGACTGTTGAAGTATCTAATTAGTAGTCTGAGGCATGTAGCTCCTAGCTAGTTTGTATATACTTACATCTACCCATAAAACAGAAACTGATCATTGGTCACGATTGCCTTCATGTTTGAAATTAAAAGGCTGTCAGTTGTAAATAAAGTTTTGATTATCTAGTGATTAGTGATGTGTTTAAATCCTTTTCTTTCTCCTCCTGTTCTTCAAGTTGGAGGCCTGAAAACTTTGCAGTCCAGTTTGTTGTTGCTTCTCTGCCGTCGATGGAAACTGACCCTGACTTGGTCTGGTAATAAGGCATGTAAATGGCTGATTTTTATCTGGGCTGCTATTTGTGCCTCCTGCTACCTGTACCTGTTTGGTAGAATCAGGTACTCTGAATGGCAGTTATCAATATGTACTGTAGTTAATGAATCAGCAGGTTGCATTTTGCATTTTACCTACTGTACTCGTGTTGCTTCTCACTTCTTTTATATTGACTCTGCAGGTGCAAAATTTGTATGAAACCTGCATTGTATATTTATCGCTGTACCCTTATCAACAGTAATGACTGTACTTGGTGGGATGTATCTAGCCCATCTAACCCTTCACCTGACCAAGATACACCCGGAATGAGCTGCTTGCAGCTCACTGTCTTTCCTGCGTGACAGAATTTTGAATGAATAGTGACCAGTTTAATTTACATTATTTCAGTTTAATTGGAAGCTCCACCTATGGTTTGATGGACAGGCAGCCAGCCACTCCCACTTTCTGAGCTATATAAGCAGTTTCCCTCAGCCTCTTTCTGAAGCACTTTTTCTTTGCGGCCGGAGGCTCTGTCCGTTTGCTTTGCAGCTGGCTGGGGCCTTCCCTGACACCCCAGCTGCTGCTTCTTTTGGATTCTGGGGGCAGGATATTCAAAGGATGCAACCCCAGTAATGCGCCAGTGCGATATTGAAGGGCTTGTGCACCCTAGTCCCGTCTCGACAGGGGCAAAGGCAGTGTATGTGGCGCAAATGCAGGGGTGTGCCCATGCATATCGGGGCACATCAGTGTTCAGTCCAGGATGTGCGGCGCATATGCTTGCACAACATCGAGTTGTGCCGCATACAGGGCTCAGAGTTGAGCCAAATATAAAGGCTCAAAACTAGGCATTCACAGGAGGGCTGCTGTATTGCAGTGCGCAACACAGCACCCACCAGCCATGGTGGCCACCTACCTAGCAGGGACACTGTCTACAAGCACCCACACCCTCCCGGTGGCCCAGTGCCCCCACCAGTATGCCCGATCAGGGCATTCACAATTGAACATCTACCTGATGGTCTAGTGGTCCCCCCCCCTCCCGTGAGGCCGATCACGGGCAATTTCTACAATATCCTGGTGGTCTAGTGGTCCCCCTCCCTCCCTCCTGTATGCCTGATCGCGGGCATTAGTAGTGAATATCAGTACCTGGTGGTCCAGTGGTACCTCCTCATTCACCCACTGAGGACCCTGGCCACCCAGCTACCCCCCCTCTTCATCGGCGGGCAGCTGCACCCCACCAGCATATCACCTGGCCGCCAGCCAAATGACAGCTTACAGTATGATCTGTAAGCCTATTGGTGCACAGTGTGGACCAGTGGACTTACCGAGACCAAACTGTACTACACAGGCACACATATATGAAAGAGTTCATTCACATATTTGTTCCTGTATAGTACAGTATGGCCTGCAAGCCAGTGGTCCCACTGTCTCAATAGACTACAGATCACATTATAACTATAATTCAGTGGGCAGCATGCCAGCGGGGATGCGGCCACCCGATGACGGGGGGCTGGGTGGCCAGGGTCCTCTGTGGTGGAAGAGAGGGGTACTACTGCACCACCAGGAGTAATATTCACTGCAACTCTCCACAACAGGCATACGGGAGGGAAATTCCTGGACTACCAAATGCCAGCGATAGGGCATGGCGGGCCCCAGACCACCAGGGACTCATACAACGTTATGCAGGGCATGCAAATGGGCCCTAATGACATGCAAATGGCCCCATTTGAGCAATGCATACATTATAGCCCAGTTGCATTACCACTTCTGAATATCGCGGGTGGCCAGCAGGCGATATCTAGATTTAGCGCTGGAGCATTCGGTCCTCCCTGTCTGGGAAGTGCCTGCACATTGTTATGCATATGCCAGGTACATTCTGTGCCATATTCAATGGAGATGCACCTTGGCACATCTCCTTTGAATATCACCTTGTCCTGGCCCCACGCATCTCAGTTGCGCTGTGCCCCCCTCTTGCGCCACAGCCTGACGCAGTCTGAATATCCTGCCCTGGGTTTTGTTCCTCTGCTTCAGGTTTGTATATTGCCTCCAGCGGTGTGCTTCCTTTTAACTCCTTCCCTGTTTCTTCTGTGTTTGTGTATTTGTTTTCTTTTTGAGGATTTGATTCTCAGCTCCTACCATTTGCTTGCTCCTACCATCTGGCCCTTTTTTAGCTCCAAACACTGCTTTTGCTTACTCCCATTGCTGTTGTAACCAGTACTTGTGTTTTTACACAAACCAAAGCTGCTTCCCATGCTATCAAGCCTAGTTGTTTTCACCTGATTCAAGCTTCCTCTGAACCTTGCTATGCAGTTCCAGTATGTTTTCCCTGCTCAATCTACCTCCCTGTGGTCATAGTTGTTTTCACAGCATTGTGCTTTTCTCCTGCCATGCTTAAGGACTACAGCTACTCATAGCTGATGCTATTCCCTGTTTGTACACTGCTGTTCTGCTCTGAGGTCGGCTAAAGCTCCTGCTGATGCTGTTAACTAGCTTTAATACCTGCATGTGGTTATCGACCCTTCCATCACTTTCTTGTTTGTCCTATGGCAGGAACTGGAAGTGTTTGGGGAGTCGTGGTCCTATGTGGCTAATTATTTCTGTTCTAAATCCTGCCTTCGCTGTCAAAAATCCTCAGAGTATTTGTCATCTTGATTTGGCTTTTAAATGCCTGGCTGGCTTGCCCAGCTATCATGCTGCCCCATTTCCTTTCATGTCCCTATCATTGCTACTATGTTTTGCAGACCTATGTGTCTCTGACTATTTCTGTTGCTTACTGACCTACATGCAGGTCCGAATACTGTTATGCTTCTCTGAACAACTACCCTGCTTTACCGAACTACATCCAGATCAACCCTACTTATGCCATCATTGCTCACTGCTCTCTGCATGCTGCTGTCTTAAAGTCTCAGCACTCAATGCTATTCAGCTTCTTAGCAGTCCCTGGTGAGCCAGCCATAGTGTTCTGGCGGGGTCCCCTGCAGCCGACAATCTCGCTCTGCACCTAGAGTCCGCAGCTTAGACATGCAAAGCTTGGGGTGGGTCCTTCTCACCTGGCCCATAGCTGGGAGCGTTCTCGCTCCGGGTGGACCTTTAGTTGTCAACTGTACCGATGGCACCCCAAGTTGTAGAATTTATGACTGCTGTGAAGAGAGGTTACAGCCCCTGACAAGGCGCCTTCACCGCATTCTCCTACAACGACCTCAGGCTCACATGGTTTGTTTTCTGGAGACGTAGGCTGGGTCCATGCCTGGAGGGGGGGTTGCTCTCCTCCTCCTGCCTTGGTCGTAGATTGCTGTAGAATGGCGCTCATAACCTTCCTCACATTCCTGTTAGAAGGATAGAGTGAAAGCTTCCTCCAAATTGGAATTTTGCATCCTTATTCTTTGGGGCTTCCACATTGCAGTAGCAGAGCCATCACTAACGAAATTATCCCATGCCTGGAGGAAGACGACCTAGGTCTTGGATCCCCGAGATTTCCTCCTCAAAGGGTTTTTTCCTCCTCCATGCCGAAGGTCATAATCTCTAGTGTAGTATTTCCTAGTTTCATTAGATAGGATCCGCTGTTGGATGGAGGGGATGGTTCCTTACTTGCCGTCCCTCTCTCTCCTTAGGAAGTCCCCTCCCTTTTGCAACCATCAGACTCATGCCATGGCTACTGTGCTATCCTATTACATGAGCAAACTTCCTCATGCTTCTTTATTACCATGGCTCACAACTTCTGATTGTTTACTCGTTTCTTACTACTTCCTTTTGGGTTGCCTACATGCTTCGTGCTGTTGCTTTCTTTTTAGAAGTTCTTCTAAGGTACCTTTATGAGGAAGTGATCCTGTGGCACCTCTAGGGTGGAACCCTTTATAGGGTTCCTTGCCATGGTGCCCCATACAGAGTGGTAATTCCTCCAGAATAGTGTGAATGGCAAAACCGAATTAACACAGTTGCACAAGCATAACACTTGCTGGCTATGTAGGCCATTGAATTTATTTCACCAGGGAAAAGGCTCCATTGACCAAGCTCGGTTACAAGGAGGTCCTGGGTAGTAGGATAGCATACACAAGTCAGGAAGCAATGATACAGAATACAAAGGTACTGTATACAGAAGATACAGAGCAATGTACACAATTAGAAGGAAATTCACTGAGTTCAGACATCTGTCAGGTGTTTGTCTCATGGAAAACTATAAGGTTTTGCAGGCTAATAATACAGACCTTTGAAAAGGACAGGTACAGTAGAAGAAACTACATGCATGCATCACAATGGGTGAGCCAGCTTTAAATGGAAATTTTATTTGCTTTACAGATCCTGGAGGTTTGTTTCACCCACGTGAGTCTGCCACTGTTGAGGGGCTGGAGGATGAAGATGTCACCATTCCTTGTCGTGAAAGACCAAGGGTTTCGAGTTTATTTGGTCAGAGCAAGTGGTAATCCTTTGCCTAAGAATCTAAACTTCACTTCCAACAGCGCAACAGGAATAACTATACATCAAGTGCAAAGAAACTTTGGCGGGTATACAGATGTTCTGCAACAAAGAATGGGAAGAGAATACTGTCTGAACAGTACCAATTGTTAGTAGAAGCAGGTAGGAATAATGTTTTTTTTTTTTAATTCTTTAAAGTTTTCATCAGATACCAACACGAAAAAGAAGACAAGATACACATTACCTTTGACGTAAAACAAATAAACAACAAATCCATAGACAAACAAGAAGAATGGAAAAAAAGATTAAAAACCATATAATACAATACAGTAAGACATGATATAATAAAAAAATACAATACAATACACCTGGTTATTTCATTTATGCACACATTGGTTCCATTCGTGGTACTACACTAGTATACTTTAATGACCGTTATACCATCATGACCAGTGTTGAACTCATTTCTAGAACCCTATACGTCCCTTAGCCTCCTACCTCTCTCCCATACCTTCACCTAACTAATAGCAGAGAGTGTCCCCCATACCTTGTCCTGACTGGATGCACCTGGGAAAGGCCCACACTGCACTCAGTAGGGTGCCAACAAACACTAATTCTAGGGACATGGATATGTTGTTCATCCAACTCATTGGCAGTATCCTTGCGCTTTAAATCTTGCGGAAGGTCTTCAAGCTTGCTCCTCCCACCCACCGGGTGGTATAACCTCGCTCCGCCCATGCGCCGAATCTTCCTTACCGCTTGGAAGCTCAGGTTCCCTCCTTAACGCTCTGCGTTTGTGACTGGTTCCTATTTCTCCGCTTGCGGATTAAAAATAATATTTTGCAAAGACTTCAGTCTTCGATCCCTCGCGGCTCGCGATGGATAAATCGACTCCGATTTTCGAGATCCCATGCGCGGGCAGAAGATGTCTCAGGACGGATCCACACTCCACGCGTGTCTACTGCTTAGGCCTTGAGCACGACCCGCAGGCTTCCGACCTGTGCTCATCTTTCTCGGCCTACGTCCTCGAAGACCGTGCTGCCCGATTGCAACTGGGCCGTCCCGAGAAGCGTTTCCCTCCGGTGAAGTCCAAGGAGGCCCGGTTGGCGGTGTCCGCGGCTGCGGGCTCGGCGGATCAGCTCGAGCGGATGGTCGCCCTCGAAGAGGAGGCGGCGCGGGCCGTATCTTCCTCGGCCGCGGCATTTATCCCGCTCTCTCTGGGTTCTTCCTACACGGCTTCCTTTAAGGAGCTTTGTCTGTCCCTCTCCACTAAAGGAGAAGGGCCTGCGTCTGCTGGACCTTTTTCTCGGTCAAAAGAGGACAAGTAAAAGTCCTCCGTCGGCGCTCTTGGGAGGCGGGGAAAGTCCCTCCCGGGACGACCGACGCGGCTTGATCGGCCCGCTCGGCTTGACCACTGGCCTCACGGGTGTCCCGTCAGGTCAGTTGACCGAGACTCCACTGATAGATCGAGATTTTCGACCCATTAGACGAGCTGTCGCTTTAGCAGCCGAGATTCCCCTCTCCCAGTTTCCCAGGAGAGTTGAGGATCCGATGGGCTCGCCTGTGCCTCGGTTCCAGAGCCCTCGGATGGACCTTCCGGCCGAAGGAGTATCCGGTTCGGCCGACACCTCCCTGCCGACCCGAAATTCGGGGACTCGGGTCCGGTCTCGGACCTCTTAGCGGTCAGCGTTCCACCGTCATAAGCGGTCTCGGTCTCGGCACTCCGCGGTAAGCGGCGTCGCCGCTCGTCCTCGTCCTCCTCCTCGGATGAGGGGAGGCTTCGGCGTAAATTACGTCGACGGTACGAGGACCTTATGTTGCAACAGCTCCTCCTGGCCGGGAATAAGCCGACTCCGGCGCCTTCCCCGGCCATTAAGTGGCTGTCACCGGCACGGGCGACACAACCCCTCGACTTGCCCGAGGAGCCTATACCCAGGCCGGTTGTTCGGCCAAAACCAGCTGCTCCACCGATTGCGGTGGAACCTCCGCCTCCACAGCCTGGTGGGGCTCCGACCAGGATTCTCGGTCGGCTGAGGTTTTACCCCATCGGCTGTCAGTTACTCACTCCGCGACCTCGGCAGGTGAAGGTGGTTCAGGCCAGAGCAGCTCTTCGAGGACTCTTCCGAGTCCGAAGATGATTCCTCCTTCTTCTCCAAGCGACTGGACTTGGGTCTTCAGGAGGTCAGCCAATGGACGATAGCCCGTCGTCCTTCCTAGGACTGCCGACTCATCTCGGAGTCTACCCGGGATGGAGCTCGAACCCAGTTCCAAACAGGCCAGGTATCCCCTCACACGGAGATTCTGGACGCGGGATTCTCCGACGGAGGCCTTTCGGTGGCCGAGGCCATAGTGGGTCCAGCACTGGAACTTTGGCAGCCCTGCTTCCTGCCCTGCGCCTCGGCCAGGGATGGCCAGGAAGTATGCGGTCCCTACGGTTCCTTGTCCGGTTTCGAACACCCTCTGCTGAGGGGTTGGTTACCGACAGCGTTTTCCGGCGCGCGGCTGCGCCAGGGATGAGACAAACCTCCTGACAAGGGTCAAGAAATTGGACTATGTCGGTCGAAAAGTCTCGCATGCGTCCTCTCCGGCCTTCGTCAGGCCAGTTCGGCCCTCATGGCACATTTTTCTCATGCCCTGTTGGGCCCCTGGATGAGGTCATCCCTCATCTTCCCGCCCGATCTGCAGACTACGGTTAAGCAGGTGCGGGACCAGAGACAAGACGGTGGCCAACAACAGCTCCAGACTGCTTTGGATGTAGGGGACACCATGTGCCAGATCGGTGGCGGCCGCAGTGGCTATGCGTCGGCGGGCTTGGCTGAGGATATCCACCTTTACTTCGGATACCCAGCACAAGTTGGCGGATGTTCCCTTTTTGGGGACTGACCTCTTGACCCTGGGTGGAAGGTCACCTGCAGAGGATCGAGCAGTGCCTACCACCTTGGACTCGGTCTCTTCCGCTCCAGAAGGACAAAGGCCGCAAACCACAGCCTAAGCCCTTTCGTCTTCTGTGCCCCCGGCGCCCGACCCAGCAACGTCAGGGCCAGCAGGCTCGACCTGCCATCCCAAACCCAAGCCGCGGCTTCCTCTAACAGGAGGCAGGGAGGAAGGGCCAGGAGGTCCCTCGGCGGTCCCTCCTCCAAGCCTGCCCAGTGACAGGCTGAGGGTGTCGCCCCATCCCGTCACCTTACCCTGGGTCCCCATTAGAGGAATGGCTCCAGCACTTCCGTTCCGCCTGGTCCGCTGTTACCCACGGACAGGTGGGTCTTGAAGGTGGTGGGAAGAGCCTGCCTCTGGAATTAGAAACAGGCACCACCCTTCAGGCGTCGCCCCTCGACCAGATCCCAGCCTCACTGGGCGGCACCGTCCAGAGCCGACATCGCTCTCCTCCTCCAGAAGGAGGTGGTAAGAGGTGGTGGACCCTCTTTCAGACCCAGGGTTTGTGTCCAGGTACTTCCTGGTTCAGAAGCAGACGGGGGCTGGCGCCCCATTCTCACCTACACGACCTAAACAAGTTCCTAAGGTCTCGAACCTTCAGGATGGTCCTCTGGCTCAGAATAATACCATCCTTGGAGCAGCGTGTGGTTCTGCTCTCTGGACTTGCAGGCCAGCGTTTTTTCACGTCCCTATCCGTCCGTCTCACCAGAGATTCCTTCGCTTCCAGCGGAAGGATCTCTCTTGATTCAAGCCATGCCCTTGACTTGTCTCCAGCTCCCAGGGTCTTCACCAAATGCATGGCAGTGGTGACAGCATTCCCCTGCGGCCGAAGGTCGGGTGTGCCCTTACCTGGACGACTGGCTGATAGCAGCCCCTCCAGGAAGGAGGCGGAGTGGTCAGAGATCTGCCCTCCAGGTCTGCTCTCAACTGGGCCTCCTTATCAACGAGGCCAGAGTCAGACTCCCGAGGCAGGCAGGTGATTTTATTCATCGGAAGCAGCTCTAAAGCTCTCTTCGAGCCAGGCGGCTCCGGACAGGGCGAGTTCTTTCCTCCTTGCCCGATCATTTCTGGTTGGGCAATTGCGCCCCTGCCGGACTTCCTGCGCCTCCTGGGTCTCATGGCGGCCTGTGCCAGCGTGGTCCGTTGGGCCCGCTGGAACATCGCGTCCCCTTCAGTGAGGACTGGCCAGCCAGTGGTCCTAGCGCTGCGATCCCTTGGACCAGCTTGTATGGGTGACACAGGGGATGTGGAGCGCTCTCCAGTGGTGGACCGTTCAGATCATTTGCGGAGGCATCCGTTCGTCCGCCCGAGCGGCGGTCTCTCTGTCGACCGATGCCTCTCCTGATGGGTTAGGGTACCATCACAGAAGGCAGCAGGCTCATGGCCTCTGAATCCCGCGGGAGTCGATGCCATCAACCTGCTGGAGCTCCGGCGGTCCGCCCTGTCTCACCGCCTTTATCCGTTCCTCCGGGGTCAAGTGGTCCGAGTCAGGCGGACAATACCACGACCATGTACTATCTAAACCGCCAGGGGCGGGGCGCGCTCCATGCTTCTATGCAGGAGCTCTCGCATTTGGTCGCCGTCTGCGCAGCCTGGGCGGATCTCCTAGCCATTCACGTGGCAGGGCCTCCAACACCCTGGCCGATGCCCTGGGCGGATGGGGCTGCATCCCACGAGTGGTCTCCTGCGGAGGTAGTACAGCATCTGTTCTCCTTTGGGGCACACCTCAGGTGGACCTGTTTGCCTCCATGGAGAGCGAAGCTGAGTCGTTTCATGCCCGCCCCTCCAGCAGGGCTCACTGCAGAGGATGCCTTCTCGAGGCAATGGACCCCGGAGCCTCCTTTACGCCTTTCCCCATTTCCCTTGATCCACAAGGTGCTTCTCAAGGCGAGGGAGGGACAAGGCGCAGGTGATTCTGATAGCCCCAGACTGGCCTCGCCAGTTCTGGTACACATCTCCTCAGTCTCAGCTCCCAGGACTCACCGGCAGCTTCCAGCTCGCCGGACCTGCTCTCAGTCAATCAGGGAAGGTGTTCCATCGGACCTTCAATCCCTGCACCTGACGCCTGGTTCAGCGGCTAGGAGTTCCAGGCTTTGGGTCTTTCGACCAGGTCCTCAATAGTAGTTGAGGCGTCCAGTGAAGTCGACCAGAAAATGCTATGCCTTCAAAATGGAAAAAGGTTTCATTTGGTGTCAGCAAAAGGGCTTGGACCTTCCTCCTGTTCCTTGGCAAAGCATCTTGGACTATTTGGTCCCTTTCTAGTCAAGGGCTTGAGTCGGCGACCCTAAAGGGTGCACCTGGCAGCCATCTCTGCTTGCAGGCGCAGGCCGGGAAGCAGTCGATTAAGCGCAAGGAGAAGGTGGTCTGGCGCTTTTTCAAGGCCTTGATCACTGCCGCCCACCTCAGTCGGGAACCCCCACCTCCGTGGGATCTGCTGCTGGTACTGGCAAGCTCATGGGCAAAGCCATTCGAACCTATACTGGGTGTGCTCTCTCTCACTGTCGTGGAAGACCGCCTTCTTGGTGGCTATCCGTCAGCCAGAAGGATGGAGAGCTCCAGGCGCTTTCCATCGAGGTCTCCTTACCTGGTCTTCCACAGGGACAGGTTGTCCTCGCCCCACCGAAATTCCTTCGAAGGTGGTGTGAGGTTTCACCTTAACCAGGTAGTTCTCTGCGATTGTTCTACCCCAATCACACCTCGGGAGGCGAATAGACTCCATACTCTGGACCCTAGACGCTCGCTTATTATGAGGGCGCACGGCTGAAATCAGGGAGGATTACGCCAGCATTGTTTGTCACCTACACTGAAGCCGCATCTGGCAGACCTGCAGCCAAGCGGACGATAAGCAGGTGGGTAACCTCCTGCATAGATCTCCTATAAGGTTGGCGGGCATGGAGCCTCACAGAGGATAAGAGCTCATTCTACCACCCATACTGCTGCAACGGTGGCTGCTTCCAGGGCGTCCCTATCCAGGAAATCTGCAGGGCTGCTACCTGAAGTCAGCAAACACCTTCATTACCCACTACCACATCGACCTTGAGTCCACGCCGGGATGCTGGTTTGGGGCCTCGGTTCTCCAGTCTCTCTTTCCCAAGTAAGTATATGGGGTAATGCGTCTTGCCTCCTCTCCTCGGAGACTACGGGAGTCTGCCAATGAGTGTGGATGAACAACATATCCACATCCCTAGAAATACAGGTTACTCACCTGTAACAGGAGTTCTAGGAATGGTGTATATCCTCATCCACGACCACCAGCCGCCGGCACAGACGCTGCTGAGCTTCCAGCCGGCCAGATCTGGCGTCATGGGGCGGGCCGAGTTATACCACCGGTGGGTGGGAGGAACAAGCTTGAAGACCTTCCGGCAAGATTTAAGCGGCAAGGATACTGCCAACGAGTGTGGATGATGACCAACATATACCATTCCTAGAACTCCTGTTACAGGGTGAGTAACCTGTATTTCATGTCCTTTATCCCATCTTCACTGGGCAGCTGTATTCATTTCCCCAGCCTGCTTACACCCAGACCTAGAGTGGCCACCCTGTCGTAGCTATAACACAAAAATACTCAGCGTCGCTCGACCGGTGGCGCTGAGGTTGAGCGCTGGATGCCACACCTCGCGCTCCGCCGACCCGGTTGAAAACGGACTCCGGGGTCGGCAGGGAGAGGGAGGATCGAGCGCCCCAACGGATGCTCTCTCCTCAGGGTGGGAACCAAGAACGTCGTTCATTCCTGCATCCCTTCGCAGCGGTGGAAGCACCGACAATTGAAGGATGGAGGCGGCCGCTCATCGGAGCTGGGAGGGAACGCGCGGGCGCATGAGGGGTCTGGCGCGTCCAGCACGCCACCACCGGGACGATGTCCTAGCGCCGACGCCCAGAGGGCAGGGAAACCAGGGAGAAAACGGAAAAGCCCTCTCGGTAGCCCTAGATGATAGCCTCTCGGCACCATCCGGACCGCCAAAAGAGGACAGACCCCACTGTGCAGGAGGAGAGAAGGAGGCACTCTGGGGCAGATCCACGGAGGTGGAATGGGGATGAGAGGAAGGAAGGAGAGGGCTCCAGAGAGAAGGAGAAGATAAAGAAATGAAGTAAAAAAAAAAAAGAAATACTCAGCATCGCCAGAAACGGGGCCCACTCCCTCATAAACCTCTCCTCCCCTTCTCTAACTGCCCAGGTGAATCTCTCCGGGGCCAACGACCATAATACCACCCTTCTACAGTCTGCTATTGTGGGCCCATTTCCAGTCACCCACGTGTTCTGAATGCGGTGCCTTGCCAGCACAAGCAGGACCCTTGCCCACCTGGGCAAAATTAGCCACTAATCTTCCCCACCTTTCCTTTCCATCCCGAACAGACATACCAGAGGGTATTGAGACAACCGACCTCCAATCCCCTTATTTACCTCCTGTACTACCTTCTCCCAGAATTTAACCAGAACTGGACATGTCCAAAAACAATGATAGAAAGTACCCAGACCCCCAACACATCTCTTGCAATTTGGAGATACCCCAGGGTGCATCCGGTGCACTGCAACCAGTGGCCAAAAAGCTCTGTGCAGAAATTTAAAAAAGGCCTCTTTGAATTTATTGCATACCATAATGCCCTCTGGCATCCCCAACATTATTTCCCAATTAGCATCGGATATCTGCAGGCCTAGGTCCCTTTCCCATAGGGCTTTCATGGAGCCTGTTAAATCTGGCAGATTCAACCTATCTTGCCTAACAGCCTTTCCAATAAATCCCTTTGGATCTCTCCTAGCCTGGCTTAGTATCTGCTCTAACTTATTAGATTCAACCCCACACTTCCCCCCTTGCTCAACCCTCTAGCATATGCTCTAACTTGAAAATATCAGAAATAGATGTGAGGCCCCTAGATTTAACCCCTACTGATCTTATTGAACTCAATCAGTTCCCCTTTCTCCAGCAAGGTTCCCATACAGATCACCCCTTTTTCCCACTCCAGGAACCCTCTGTCCTCCATACCCGGAATAAAAAACGGATTCCCTGCAACCGGGAGCAGAATTGTTTTCCTCTGAGGCGATCCCTTTCGCCTCCAGGAATGACCCCAGGCCTCCAGTGTCTCCCGCACCAACGGATTAACCTTCCCCATTCTCCTATATGCCAGTAGCCCTTTACTGTGTAAGTATGCTGATAATCTCCCGGGAGCCCCCTCTTGTTCTAGTCCCACCCAACTAACCACCTCCGGTTTATGGATCCATTCCATTACGCTCCTAAGTTGCACCGATCTATAATAAGCTCCCAGGTCTGGAAAATTAAGCCCCCCTCTAGATCTATCTGCTTTAAGTCTTGCGAGGCTTATTCTGGGTTTTCTCCCCTGCCATATGAATTTAACAAACCCCTTCTCCAGTATTTTAACATCCTCTGTATTAGTCTTACCTGCAGCATTTGCATCGGGTATAGGATCCGGGGTATAATATTCATTTTAATGAGATTTATCCTCCCAATCCAAGATATGGGTAGATGTAGCCACCGCTTCAAATCTGCAAGGATCCTTTAATTAACGGGTGATAATTTAACCTGTACAGGTCTTCCCACGCTAACCCTAAGTATTTAAAGTCTGACTTAACCACGCTGAAACCTCTCTGCTGCACCTCCGGGCTGATATCTGAAATCCCATTATCTCTGATTTCTTTACATTTATCTTGTACCAGAGAAGTCTGCAAATTTCCGATAATATCCATCAGGTGTCTCACGAATCCCCATGTCCCTAAAAGAAGCATGTCGTGGTGTGAAGCACCACTTTATGCTCCCTCTCTTTCCCATCCCTCACTCCAACCACCCCTCATGCGCGTATCGCTAACGCTTAGGGGGTTCTGATGCCAGGGCGAACAATAAGGGCGAAAGCGGGCACCCTTGCCTAGTCCCTCTCTCTAGTTCAACCTTTCCAGACAAACACCCATTCACCATTACCCGTGCACTGGGCTTTCTGTACATGGACTTAACCCATCCTATGTACGTATCCCCAAACCAAACCGGTCCATCACCTCGAAGAGGTAGTCCCACTCCACCCTATTAGACGCCTTTTTGGCATCCATAGAAAGTATCCCCATCCCTGTTCCAGTCTGCCCAGCCCTCCAGATAATATTCAACAACCTCTGCACATTATGATAGGACTGCCGTCCCTTAATGAACCCGGTCTGGTCTGGGTGGATCACAGCCGGCAAACAGTCCTCTAATCTCATGGCTAACACTTTGGCCAAAATCTTCATATCCACATTGAGGAGGGATATTGGGCGATAGTCTGAGCATGCCAGCCCCTCCTGTCCACCTTTACGGATCAGACAAATATTAGCCTCATAGCATGAGTCGGGCAGCGTTACCATCTGCTCCTCCTCTCCCCTCACGAATACTTCCTTCAGTACATCTGCTACTAACCCCCCCAGAATCCTATAGTACTCAACGGGAAATCCGTCTGGACCAGAAGCCTTCCCTTCCTGTAGTTTCTGTATGGCCCTCAATATTTCCTTTTGTGATATAGACGAATTTAAACTCTCCTTCTGTTCCTCTGTAATCCTCGGTATGGGTAATCCGTCCAAGAACTCCCGAATGTCTCTTATCTGGCCCACTCGCTCTGCCCTATATAATTTGCTATAAAACTCCGCAAAGCACTCAGCCATTTCTTTTGGCCTTGTCCTAACTTGCCCCGCCTCTCCCTTAATTTGTGAGATCCTGGTTGGGCCCTTCCCCTTTCATCAGCCTTACCAGCATAGGGCCGGGCTTATTTCCCCCTTCAAGGAATAATGTTTTAATACACAAGTGGATGATGAAGGGGAAACAGTGCCATGAAGGGACGGATGACTCATCTTAGTACAATATAATGCAGCACATTTGTGCTATAGTGCAGTACCAAGTGTGGGAAGAGTGGAGGCCAGTATTAAGTCCTCCTGCTCCAGAACCAGCTACAGGAGGGGTGGTGTGGAGTACCCTGCTAAGCTCACACTAGAGAACAAACATCACATCACCACTCTTCCACCATGCTCAGGGCTGTGAAGTGAGAAATCTGAGGTAGCCTGGGGTGAAGCGCTGCCTTTGACCCACCATGATCGTGTGTTTATTAGGATTATATGATACGTATTATTTGTAGAATTTATTTATACAGGATGGCCAGACTGAGACGCAATATCTTGTTTTATTTATTTATGTATTTGTTAACTGGGTAAATGTGCTGATCCAAAGAACCATTTTCAGACACAACATGGGCCACAAGGTGGCACCAGCATAGTTCAACAGCCATAATTTTACATAGACAGTAACTTTACACACTGCTGACAGCAGACAAAGATCAAAACATGAGTCAGACATGTCTATACAAAACCTCAGTACGAGGACAGTAGAGATACAGTGTAAACTGACTGAGGCAGTGTAACAGTTCAGTTACAGAAGAATAAAAGGTAACACAGTGTAAACTGAGGCAGTGGTAACAGTTCAGTTACAGAAGAATAAAAGGTACAAAATAACAGTCTGCATCTTTTCAGTGGGGTCTTGCTTTTTTTCCCAGCTTAACAGCTGGATGGATTGGAGACAGTTCAAGGGTAAATGACTTGCTCAAGGTCATGCAACTTGAAAGTGGCATTGTTGGTAATTGAACCAAGGTCTCCTGGTTACCAAGCTAGTACTCTAACCACTACACCACAGTGCCTTGTGTTTAGGAGCAGCCATGTAGAATGAGATCTGTTATACCAGCCACTAAACTCCTTATGGATCAAGGCAAACTCACGAGCCATCTTTATTGATCTTTTCAAGGCCTTTGACCTGGATGATCATGTACTCCTGTGCTCACAACTCCAGTCTCTGGGCCTGTCCTCCTCCATCCTTAGGTGGTTTTCCAGCTACAGTACCTCCAAGGAAGACAGCAATTCACAAAATTCAACAAGGCTGTCTCAGAGCCCACCCCAGTTAAATATGGAGTTCCTCAGGGGTCTGTCCTAGGGCCCATCCTTTTCTCCCTGTTTGTTAACAAACTCCCCACTGTGCCATCCCATTGCAGTGCCACCTTGTACTCAGATGACTTGGTCATCCTCACTCACTCACTCTGGTGACATCAGTGACATAAACTGGCACCTTAACGTTGCCTTTAACAATATACAGTCCTGGCTAAATGCTAATAGACTTGTCCTCAATCTCAGGAAAACAAAGGCCATGCTCTTTCGATCCCCAGCAAAGTTAAAAGTATCCCCTGTGCCCCTGAGTGTTACCAGCACTAATGGATCCCCTATGATGGCTGTTGACTCTGTCAAATACTTGGCCTTACCCTCAACCCGCAGCTTGACCTCTCCCAGCACATTCATCATGTATGCAGAGCTGTTAATAGCAAGTTGGGCCTGGCTTACAGAGCAAAAAAGTCTTACCCCTGCTGCCTGTATTTCCCTGGGAAAAGGGGTGTTCTAGGGACATGGATATGTTGTTCATCCACACTCATTGGCAGTATCCTTGCCGCTTTAAATCTTGCCGGAAGGTCTTCAAGCTTGCTCCTCCCACCCACCCGGGTGGTATAACTCGGCTCCGCCCCGCAGCGCCAGATCTTCCTTACCGCTTGGAAGCTCAGGTTCCCTCCTTAACGCTCGCGCTTGCGACTGGTTCCTATTTCTCCGCTTATGGATTTAAAATAATATTTTGCAAAAGACTTCAGTCTTCGATCCCCGTCGCGATGGATAAATCGACTCCGATTTCGGAGATGCCCATGCGACAGAAGATGTCTCGGACGGATCCACACTCCACGTGTCTACTGCTTAGGCCTTGAGCACGACCCGCAGGCTTGCGACTCCGCTCATCTTTTTCGGCCTACGCCTCGAAGACCGTGCTGCCCGATTGCAACTGGGCCGCCCCGAAGCGCTTCCTCCGTGAAGTCCAAGGAGGCCCGGGCGGTGTGTCCGCGCGGCGGGCTTCGGCGGATCAGCTCGAGCGGATGGTCGCCCTCGAAGAGGAGGCGGCGCGGGCCGTATCTTCCTCGGCCGCGGCATTTATCCCGCCTCTGGGTTCTTCCTACACGGCTTCCTTTAAGGAGCTTTGTCTGTCCCTCTCCACTAAAGGAGAAGGGCCTGCGTCTGCTGGACCTTTTTCTCGGTCCAAAAAGAGGGACAAGGGTAAGTCCCTCCGTCGACGCTCTTGGGAGCGGGAAAGGTCCCTCTCCCCGGGCCGTCGACCGTCGGCTTCGGTCGACCGCTCGGCTTCCGCCACTGGCCTCACGGTGTCCCCGCCAGGTCAGTTGACCGAGACTCCACTGATGAAGTCAGATTTTCTCGACCCATTGGACGGGCTGTCGCCTTTAGCAGCCGAGATTCCCCTCTCCCCGGTTCCCCCGGGAGGAGTTGAGGATCCGGGGCTCGCCTGTGCCTCCGGTTCCGGAGCCCTCGGATGGACCTTCCGAGCCGAAGGGAGTGTCGGTTCCGGCCGACACCTCCCTGCACCGACCCCGGAAATTCCGGGACTCTCGGTCTCGGTCTCGGACCTCTTCGCGGTCCAGCCGTTCCCACCGTCATAGGCGGTCTCGGTCTCGGCACCGCGGTAGGCGTCGCCGGGCTCCCTCGCCTCCCTCCTCCTCGGATGAGGGGGCTTCGCGAATTACGCCGACGGTACGAGGACCTTATGTTGCAACAGCTCCTCCTGGCCGGGAATAAGCCGACTCCGGCGCCTTCCCCGGCCATTAAGTGGCTGTCACCGGAACGGCCGACACAACCCCTCGACTTGTCCGAGGAGCCTATACCCAGGCCGGTTGTTCGGCCAAAACCAGCTGCTCCACCGATTCCGGTGGAACCTCCGCCTCCACAGCCACCAATTGGGGCTCCGACCAAGGATTCTCGGTCGGCTAAGGGTTTACCCCATCGGTTGTCAGTTACCCTCACTCCCGACCGACTCGGCAGGTGAAGGGTGGCTCAGGCCAGAGGAGCTTTTCGAGGACTCTTCCGAGTCCGAAGATGATTCCTCCTTCTTCTCCAAGCGACTGGACTTGGAGTCTTCAGGAGGTCAGCCAATGGACGATAGCCCGTCGTCCTTCCTAGGACTGCTTCGCTCATCTCGGAGTCTACCGGGATGGAGCTCGAACCCGTTTCCAAACGGGCCAGGTATCCCCTCACGGAGATTCTGGACCGAGGGGATTCTCCGACGGAGGCCTTTCCGGTGGCCGAGGCCATAGTGGGTCCAGCACTGGAACTTTGGCAGCGCCCTGCTTCCTGCCCTGCGCCTTCGGCCAGGATGGCCAGGAAGTATGCGGTCCCTACCGGTTCCTTGTCCGGTTTTTCGGAACACCCCTCTGCTGAGGGGTTGGTTACCGACAGCGTTTTCCGTCGCGCCGGCAACGCCAGGGATGTGGACAAACCTCCTGACAAGGAGTCCAAGAAATTGGACCATGTCGGGCGAAAGTCACGCTATGCCCTCTCTCGGCCTTCGCCAGGCCAGTCTGGCCGCCCTCATGGCACATTTTTCTCATGCCCTGTTGGGCTCCCTGGATGAGGTCATCCTCATCTCCCCGCCGATCTGCAGACTACGGTTAAGCAGGTGGACCAGGGCAGGGAGGGCCAAACAGCAGCTCCAGACTGCTTTGGATGTAGGGGACTCATGTGCCAGATCGGTGGCGGCTGCAGTGGCTTGCGTGTCAAGGGCTTGGCTGAGGATATCCACCTTTACTCGGATACCCAGCACAAGTTGGCGGATGTTCCTTTGGGGACTGACCTCTTCGGCCCTGGGGTGGAAGGTCACCTGCAGAGGATCGAGAAGTCCAATGCCACCTTGGACTCGGTCTTCCGCTCAGAAGGACAAAGGCCGAAACCACAGCCTAAGCCCTTCGTCCTTCTGTGCCCTCGGCGCGCCGGCCCAGCAACGCCAGGGCCAGCAGGCTCGGCCTTGGCATCCCAAACCCAAGCCGGCTTCCTCTAACAGGAGGCAGGGAGGAAGGGCCCAGGAGGTCCTCGGCCGGTCCCTCCTCCAAGCCTGCCCAGTGACGGGCTGAGGGTGTCGCCCCATCCCCAGAATTCCACCCTCGTGTCCCCCCGGGGACGGCCCGCACTGCCCGCCTGGTCCGCTGTTACCACGGACAGGTGGGTCTTGAGGTGGTGGGAAGAGGCCTGCCTCTGGAATTCGAGCAGGCACCACCCTTCAGAGCCGCCGCCTCGGGGGCTCGGGATCCCAGCCTCACTGGCGGCTCGTCGGGCCGACATCACTCTCCTCCTCCAGAAGGAGGTGGTAAGAAGGTGGTGGACCCTCCTTCAGACCCAGGGTTTGTGTCCAGGTACTTCCTGGTTCCGAAGCAGACGGGGGCTGGCGCCCATTCTCGACCTACGACGCTAAACAAGTTCCTAAGGTCTCGAACCTTCAGGATGGTCACTCTGGCTCAGATAATACCATCCTTGGAACGCGGCGTGTGGTTCTGCTCTCTGGACTTGCAGGACGCGTTTTTTCACGTCCCTATCCGTCCGTCTCACCAGAGATTCCTTCGCTTCCGAGCGGAAGGATCTCTCTTCGAGTTCCAAGCCATGCCCTTCGGCTTGTCTCCAGCTCCCAGGGTCTTCACCAAATGCATGGCAGTGGTGACAGCATTCCTGCGGCGCCGAGGGGTCCGGGTGTACCCTTACCTGGACGACTGGCTGATAGCAGCTCCTCCAGGAAGGAGGCGGAGGGTCCAGAGATCTGGCCTCCAGGTCTGCTTTCAACTGGGCCTCCTTGTCAACCCAGGCCAAGTCGGAACTTCGAGCCAGCAGGTGATTTTATTCATCGGGCGCAGCTCGACTCTCTTCGAGCCAGAGCCGGCCCCGCGGACAGGGTCGGTGTTCTTCCTCCTTTGCCCGATCATTTCTGGTTGGGCACTTGCGCCTGCCCGGGACTTCCCTGCGCCTCCTGGGTCTCATGGCGGCCTGTTCCAGCGTGGTCCGTTGGGCCGCTGGAACATGCGTCCCTTCAGTGGGACTGGCCAGCCAGTGGTCACAACGCTGCGATCCCTTGGACCAGCTTAGGTCGGTGACACAGGGGATGTGGAATGCTCTCCAGTGGTGGACCGCTCCAGATCATTTGCAGGAGGGCATCCCGTCTCGTCCGCCTTGCCGACGGTCTCTCTGTCGACCGATGCCTCTCTGATGGGTTGGGGTGCCCATCTGGGGAACACGCTCATGGCCTCTGGTCCCCGAGGGAGTCCCGATGCCACATCAACCTGCTGGAGCTCCGAGCGGTCCGCCTAGCTCTCACCGCCTTTGCTCCGTTCCTCCGGGGTCAAGTGGTCCGAGTCCAGACGGACAATACCACGACCATGCTACTATCTAAACCGCCAGGGCGGGACGCGGCCCATGCTTCTATGCAAGGAAGCTCTCCGCATTTGGTCACTCTGCGCAGCCTGGAGGCGGATCTCCTAGCCATTCACGTGGCAGGAGCCTCCAACACCCTGGCCGATGCCCTGAGCCGGATAGGGGCTGCATCCCACGAGTGGTCTCTCCTAAGGGAGGTAGTACAGCATCTGTTCTCCCTTTGGGGCACACCTCAGGTGGACCTGTTTGCCTCCACGGAGAACGCGAAGCTGAGTCTGTTCCATGCCCGCCCCCCTCAGCAGGGCTCGCTGCAGGGGGATGCCTTCTCGAGGCAATGGACCCCGGGCCTCTTTTACGCCTTTCCCCCATTTCCCTTGATCCACAAGGTGCTTCTCAAGGCGAGGAGGGACAAGGCGCAGGTGATTCTGATAGCCCCAGACTGGCCTCGCCAGTTCTGGTACCCAGATCTCCTCAGTCTCAGCTCCAGGACTCCGCGGCAGCTTCCAGCTCGCCCGGACCTGCTCTCAGTCAATCAGGGAAGGTGTTCCATCCGGACCTTCAATCCCTGCACCTGACGGCCTGGTTCCTGAGCTGCTAGAGTTCCAGGCTTTGGGTCTTTCCGACGAGGTCCTCAATGTAGTTGAGGCGTCCCGTAAGGAGTCGACCAGAAAATGCTATGCCTTCAAATGGAAAAGGTTTTCCATTTGGTGTCAGGGCAAGGGCTTGGACCCTTCCTCCTGTTCCTTGGCAAGCATCTTGGACTATTTATGGTCCCTTTCTAGTCAAGGGCTTAGGTCGACGACCCTAAGGGTGCACCTGGCAGCCATCTCTGCTTACCGGGCGCGGGCCGGGAAGCAGTCGGTGGCGCAGGAGAAGGTGGTCTGGCGCTTTTTCAAAGGCCTTGATCACATTTCCCCTCCAGTGCGGGAACCCCCACCGTGGATCTACTGCTGGTATTGGCAAAGCTCATGGGCGCTTATTCGAACCTATGCACAGGTGTGCTCTCTCTCACCTGTCGTGGAAGACCGCCTTCTTGGTGGCTATCACGTCCAGCCAGAAGGATGGGAGAGCTCCAGGCGCTCCATCGAGTCTCCTTACCTGGTCTTCACAGGGACAAGGTTGTCCTGCCCACCCGAAATTCCTTCCGAAGGTGGTGTCGGAGTTTCACCTTAACCAGGTGTTGACTCTGCCGTGTTCTACCCCAATCACACCTCGAGGCGAATATAGGCTCCATACTCTGGATCTCTAGAAGGGCCGCTTATTATAAGGAGCGACGGCTGAAATTCGGGAGAGGTTCGCCAGCTGTTTGTCACCACGCTGAAGCCGCATCTGGCAGACCTGCAGCCAAGCGGACGATAAGCAGGTGGGTAACCTCCTGCATAGATCTCTCAAGGTTAGCGGGCATGGAGCCTCCCAGAGGGATAAGAGCTATTCTCACCACATACTGTTGTGAACGGTGGCTGCTTCCAGGGACGCCCCTATCCAGGAAATCTGCAGGGCTGCTACCTGGAAGTCAGCAAACACCTTCATTACCCACTACCACATCGACCTTGAGTCACGCCGGGATGCTGGTTTTGGGGCCTCGGTTCTCCAGTCTCTCTTCCCAAGTAAGTATGGGGGGTGTGTCTTGCCTCCCTCCTCCCGGAGAACTGCTAGGAGTCTGCCAATCAGTGTGGATGAACAACATATCCATGTCCCTAGAAATACAGGTTACTCACCTGTAACAGGAGTTCTAGGAATGGTATTTGTTGTTCATCCACACGACCCACCCGACCTCCCCGGCTTCGACGAACAACCTGAGCTTCCAGCGGGCCAGATCTGGCGTCATGGGGCGGAGCCGAGAGTTATACCACCCGGGTGGGTGGGAGGAGCAAGCTTGAAGACCTTCCGGCAAGATTTAAAGCGGCAAGGATACTGCCAATGAGTGTGGATGAACAACATATACCATTCCTAGAACTCCTGTTACAGGTGAGTAACCTGTATTTTCTACCCACACTTTGCTATGGTCTCATCACATTTGATCAGGCGGCAAAAACTCGCGCCTCTAAATGGGACGTGGCTTACAATAATATATGCCACTTTGCCCTCGCAGCCCGTTGTCTCACCCACCATTGTGACCTTTATAATAAACTTACTTGGCTTTCGCCAGGCCATCATCGGAGTTTTGTCCTTGGTTGTTTCACTGACAAGGTTGCCAGAACGGCCACTCCTCCGGTTCTGGCCGAGTTCCTCAAACCTACGCACTCCTCTTATTCCCTGAGGTCGCAGGGTTCAGCAATATTCCAGGTTCCAAATACCTACACCCAAATGGGTGGCAGAGCATTTGCTTCATCTGCTCTGAGTTCATGGAATTCTCTTCCTGCCCATAGTCGTACTACATTCTCCCATGCCTGTTTCCAAAACTCTCTCTGGGATCACTTGCTGCTTTCCTCGGCTTGTAGCTGCACTTAAGATGCCAGCGGCCCTCCAAACAAGTGCCTAGTCTTCATTTGAGGGGCACCGCCAGAACTCTGTGTCTGGTTGCTCTCCCTGCCATACCTGCATACAGTGTTCCTCGCGTAGGTATGTTTTTTGAATTGCCTCTCTGTCTCTTTTTGAAATGTCTGTATATTGTTTACCTGTTCCTCGTGCATGCACTGTATGTTACCTTGAATTGCCCCTCTGTCTCATCTCTGAACTGTCCCTTTATTGTTTACTTGAGCATTGTATTACCTGATTGTTACTTTCATCCTTCTGTCTTTGTTACCTCGCGGGTCACACCCGAAAATAGGCTTCTATTCTTGTTTAGTGTGCTTACCTGGTTAACAAAAGCTAAATAAATAAATATCAATGAGCAAAACATGAGTCAAGGGCTCTCTTACACTCAAACCCAGACATACACACACATACACACACACACTCTCTCTCTCTCTCGATTTAGTCCAGTCGCTGCTTTATTGGCATGCATGACTCTAATACAAGCATGAATCTAATTCATACAACATGTATTAAATCTGATATTCCTGAACAAACAGAATTCTGTTGGAGCAGGGTATTGCCTCAAAACAGCCAATATTGCTGCTTTTTGTTAGGTACTCTTGCAGCTAACTTTATAGACACGCACACACTTCCTCTTCGACATTCTCACTTACTTTTTTCTCTCTTACACTTCATTATTTTCAGATAACATGCTTTCTGTTTCGCACTCGCATACACTTTCTAACATTTTCTCTTTATCACACACTCACTTTCTCTGACATTTCTGTTTTTTTTTTCTAGTTTTCGTAATGTTCCTTTGCAGTTGGCAGGGATGTATGGTATGTACCTCTGTATCTGCCCACATGAAGGTCCACTCATTCACTCAGGTCCAGCATCCCACCAGGACTATTGGCTTAGGTGGCAGGCCCCTGGCTTACCACCACAGTGTCCCCTCCCCACCCTGGTGGAGAGACCAAGATCCCAGATACCGCAGCTGGTTGTTCTGGACATCGCTATTGACTGGCAGTGACCCCCAGCATTATGATGCTCAGCTGGAAGGGAGGGGTTACTTTTAATTTGCTGTTTCCTGACAGAGAGAGTATGCAGTCATGTCTTGGCACATTAGATGCACGCTCATACCCAGCATGTTGACATCTGCCTCTCTGCCAATCCTTGCACTTGGGACAGTCCCTGGTGCACTGACCCCAGCCATCACTAGGGGTAGGACTGTAGCCAGGCTCTGGATCCTTCCATCCCTGGTGGAGGAGGAGAGCAGTCCATTGGACATTCCTCCTCCTCCCCTCAGCTGACCCTCCAGTGCTCTGGGCACTGGGCTTGTTCATGAACCAAAATCGGTGATGCAGTAAACGGGCCGGCCTTTTATTTCAGTGTTGCTTTATTGTTTTCATAATTTCTGTTAGCCACACACTTTCTCACACTTACACACAGAAGTGTGCATGTGCATACATACACACACACACTGAAAGATTATCAGTCGCTTCTTCCTCACCACTTTATATAACCTTCTCGGAGGTGCTACCCATCTATGGCATAGGAGAGGCTAGGTGTTCCGCACTCATGGGATTCAATCAGTGGTTGAAAAACTGGTGTGGAGCTCAGGGATTTGGCTTCATTGGGGAATGGGGGTCCACCTGGAGTGATGCAAGCCTATACTGGCATGATGGGCTGCATCTGTCCGGGAGGGGAACCAGGGTCCTAGGTAATAGGTTTAAATGCTTCATTGGCAAGCTTTTAAACTAGCCAAGGGGAGGCACTGGAAAGGAGCAGGAAAATCCTAGCCCCCAAACAATCACGGTAGTAAGTGTGGCAAACACCAACATGGAGGTGTCGATAGGAGAAGGGCAGGTAAATGGAGAAAGTGACAAAGGCAAGAAGGACAGGATGGGGCAAAAGGTAAGGCCATCAGGAAATGGAGGGATGAGTACCAATGCTCGTAGTCTGGGCAACAAGCTCCCTGAGCTGGTGGCCTTAGTGGAAGAGGGATGCCTGGATATTGTAGCAGTCACAGAAACATGGTACACAGAGAACCATGACTGGGATGTTAACATACCAGGGTCACATAACCTACAGGAGAGACAGGCAGGGAGAAGAGGGGAGGAGTAGCTCTCTATGTAAAGGAAGGGATAAAAGCAACTGAACAAAAGAGTAAACAGGGAGTAGAGGAGGCACTGTGGGTCACCTTGGAGACTGGAAAGGGCACCAACAATCCGCACAGGGTTATGTACAGACCCCATGTCAGGGGAAGGAATGGACAAGGATATGATGGAAGGCATTCTTAGAATGGCAGAGAAAGGGAGATACTGTTGATGGGAGACCTGAATATGCCAGATGTTAACTGGAGCACATTTGCTGCAGCGACATCCAAGAGCAGGGCCATTCTTGACGCCTACAGGTGGCAGGCATTAGACAGCTAGTTTCGGAACCCACTCGTGAGGGAGCAATCTTAGACCTCAGACTCTCAAACGGGGCAGTGAGAGGATCTCAGATCTAGAAGTGGGTTGCCATCTGGGGACAAGGACCATCAAACAGTGTGGTCTACGTTAAACTCAGCTACAGAGTCAGCCATACAAAAGTGAGGGTACTGGACTTTAGGAGGGCTGACTTTGGCAAGATGGGAGAGTGCCTCAGAAAACACGAGCAAACAGGCTAGAAGGAGGTGTGAGCAACAATGGGAATTATCAAACTGCCATCACAGAGGCAACAAGCCTTTGTGTGAAGCAATAAACAAATCAAACGAAAGAAAAAGCCACTGTGGTTCTCAAGAGAGGTGGCTGTGAAAGTCAGGAAGAAAAAGATAGCATTCCAGAAGTATAAGAAAACACAGAAGGAGCAGGACAGAGAGCTGTACCAGTTAAGGCAGAAAGAAGCAGGAGGAAGTCAGAATAGCAAAGGCCCAAACTGAGGAAAAGATAGCCAACTCAGTTAAGAAGGGATAAAACCTTTTATAGGTACATCAGCGGCGTAGAAAGACAAAGGAGGGATAGTGAGGCTGAATAGAATAAACGTGGTGGGCAGAGGGGACAGTGAAAAGCAGGAATACTGAACGAATATTTCTGCTCAGTATTCACAAAAGAGGAGGGGAAGTGCCTAATCCAATTAACAGAAACACTCTTGATAGGGGGTCGATCCCAGTCCTTTCACAGAAGAAAGGGTTCTGCAAGAACTCCTAAAACTGAAGGTGGACAAAGCAATGGGTCCTGATGGAATTCACCCCAGAATTCTAAAAGAATTAAGGAAGGAACTAGTGAAACCACTGGCTACTCTTTTAATAAATCATGGGAGGATGGTGTGGTACCGAGGACTGGAGGAAGGCGGATGTGATTCCCTTCACAAAAGTGGGACCAAGACAGAGGCAAGAAACTACAGACCTGTCAGTCTGACCTCTGTGGTAGGGAAAGTGATGGAGTCACTCTGAAGGAAAGAATAGTTGAGTACCTAGAGGTCAGTGGAGCACAGGATCCAAGGCAGCATGGGTTCACAGCGGAAGGTCATGTCAGACTAATCTAATAGATTTCTTTGACTGGGTGACCAAAGTAGTAGACCAGGGAGGGGCTGTGGACATGGCCTACCTAGACTTTAGCAAGGCATTTGACACAGTCCCACACAAAGATTATTAGTCAATTAACCAGCCTGGGAGTGGGTCCCAGGGTGGTAGCCCAGGTAAACATTGGCTGGACAACAGGACACAGAAGGTAATTGTAAATGGAGTCCACTTGAAGAAAGGGCGGTTACTAGTGGGTACCGCAGGGTTCAGTATTGGGTCCAGTCCTTTTAATGTCTTCATCAGTGGCATTGCAGAGGACTGAAGGAAAGTTTGCCTTTTGCAGATGACACAAAGATCTGCAACAGGGTTGATACACAAGGAGGCGTGGAAAGGATGAAAAGGACTTTGCAAGGTTGGAGGAATGGTCTGACGATGGCAGCTAGATTCAATGCAAAAGTGCAAAATAATGCACCTGGGAAACAAGAACCCAGGGAAGAATACACAATGGGTGGGAGGTAGTAACAACAACAAAACAGGAAAGGGACCTGGAGTTAATCATATCAGATGACCTTAAGGTTAGCAAGCAATGTGAGAAGGCAGTAGGGAGGGCCGGGGTATACTGGGATGTATAGGAGAGGCATCAGCAGCAGAAACAGGAAGTTGTTATCCCTCTGTACAGACAGTTGGTGAGACCCCATCTGGAATACTGTGTCCAGTTCTGGAGACCCCATCTCCGCAAGGACATAGACAGGATAGAGGCAGTCCAGAGGAGGGCAACTAAAATGGTGCAGGGTCTGCAAGAGAAGCCGGATGAGGAGAGACTAAAGGAGCTTAATATGTATACCCTTGAGGAAAGAAGGGAGAGGGGGGACATGATAGAAACTTTCAAGTACCTCAAGGGAATCAACAAAGTCCAAGAGGGTAGCATCTTTCAGAAAAATAGACTTGCAAGAACAAGGGGACACAATTTAAAGATAGAAGGAGGGCGGTTCAGGGGCAATGTGAGGAAGTATTATTTCACAGAGAGGGTAGTGGATGCATGGAACAGCCTTCCTGAGGAAGTTGTGGAGTCTAAAACTGTGGGAGAATTCAAGAATGCATGGGACAGACATAAGGCAATTCTTGTAGGGGGCAGGAAGAAATAGGCTGTTGGTTAAATAGGATCTGCGGCCTATCCTGTAGGTAGGGAAATGGGCAGACTAGATGGGCCTAGCGGTCCTTATCTGACGTCAAAGTCTATGTTTCTAAGATACCTGAACAGTTCTGAAAACTGTTTTTGAGACCACCAGTTGGGAGAGAGTCTCAAAGACCCTGTGCCTTTTAAACCAGTTTAACTATTAAAAGGTGTGTGTCTGGGTTGTAGCATGGTAGAAATCATGCCACTGTCCATGTTCTTGAAACGTACTCTTAACTCTGCCTGAGGTAGGCTATAGCATGGATTATGCTCAACAAGGGTTTCTTAATCCAAGCAAGCAACAGAGTGGACTTGCACCATGCCCTACGGGGAGTTAAAGCAGTTTAAAATCCCCACTTTCTAGGTTCAGTTCAGTGCTGCTTTATTGCTTTCATTTTGTCTCACACTTTTTCTTGTTTCTCTCACATACACCTGTCACACTCACTTTTTCTGTCTTATAACACACACACACACACACTCTGTCTCTCTCTCTCTCTCTCTCTCTCCCTCCCCTCTCTCTCTGTCTCTCTCCTCCCTCTCTCTCTCTCTCTCTCTCCAAAGTCAGGTTTGGGTCCATGGGGCACAACGCTCAGCCAGAGGTGTAAAGATCAGAGCAGTGACATTCCCTAGGAGTCCCTCAAGGATTCATCCTTGGCCCTCTACTGTTTAGCCTCTTCATAATCAGACATCCCGAATCCTGCCCTAGTAGAGTCATCTTCTGTGCGGGTGATGCAGTAATCCAAAGCCATAGCCCAGCTTTAAGAGAACTTACATGAGAAATGCAATCCTCCTTCAACCTGTTGGAGGATTGGTTTACTTCCTACAAACTTCTTCTGGACTCAAAAAAAAAACAGGGTTATACTAATAACCAGCCCTCACCTTAGATAAAAATATACCTCACTGACCATCACAAATAACAAGAATGCCTCTTTTGAGCAGGTAAACATGTCCAAATACCTGGACATTTTTTTTGTGTGTGATCTGTTTTTCCACCCCATGCTCGCTGGTCCTCCACTCCTTCGGCTCTGACAAGTTCCCCTGACCTCTTCTGTCCTTGCCTGGCCCTTCTCTGATCGCCAGATCGCAGCCGACCCCGGGATATCCCGTGCATCCCTTCATGGGCGGGTCCTCCTTCTGAGGGGAAGGCACTGGGGGATGCATTCCAGCACACACACTACTAGGCCCGGGATGCTGCTGGGGAACAGGAGGTGCCGGAAGGCACTGGAGGCCCTCAGGAACAGAGAGCCATCATCCGGAGGCCAGCGAGTGATTTTCCTGGCTTCTTGAGGTGCATGACGTCTGGACGTCAAGGTGAGACCCGACGATTGTCACGCACAACCCCTAATGACCCCGACGTGCTGCACTACCACCGGCCTCCGCCAGTGGTCGCTTCTGCACCGGGTCGCGATCCGCCTCCCTCCCTGGAGACAGCGAGCAGTCGTGGGACGCTCATGCTGCCTCCCCCCGGCCGTACCTGGACATTTTTGTCAATGAATCACTCTCCTTCTTCCAACACTCTCCTTCTTCCAACACATCAATCATGTGGTAAAAACTATTAGTGCCAAGCTTGGAATCTTGTACAGGCACAGGAGAAACCTCACGCCCTGTGCCCTGCAGCTAACGGTCTGGAGTTCTGTACTACCCATGATTGATTATGGCCTAGTGGTCTACAGCGCAGCTAATGACACTACACTGAAAAGGATCACTACTGCATTAAATAAGGCCTGTAGGCTTGTCCTCAGGGCTGACAACCTAATGCACACATGTGTGCTTTATAACCAAACAAACTGGCTCAACCTCAGGAACAGGATAACATTTCAGGCCTGCATCCCAGGAAAAAGCAATGCTAGGTCTCATACTATCCTGTATCCAGCAAATGGTCTGGACAGCAAGATCCCAGCACAATACCAGGGAGACCTCACGTTGCTCACTTAAGGTATCCTTCAGAAGAACATCCCTAGGGCAACGCTCTGTCTCCTATAAGGCTCTGCAATGGATGAATGATCTCCCTAGTCCCCTAACTGGTGCTGAAAGCCTGAAGATCTTCAAAACACTACTGTTTCAGCACTTCACCAATTTATCCACCTGTAACTGCCTCGCGTAACTGATTTCCATTTGTTGGATCCATTTCCCACACTTAAGAGCAGCACTAGCCTCCTACGGCTGACACCCCTTTCCTAATTAATTACCTTCATCCACTGCACCTGCCATGGAGGACTCTGCCCCCCCCCCCCATCCTTACTAGTGCATGGGGGGCCCACCTCATTCTAGCCAAAGGCCCACAAAATATGCTTGTTAGGCTGTTTCTAAGGCTTCGCAAAATACGCTGGTTACACTGCTCCTCCCTTCACCTCCTCTCTCCCACAACCACCCCGTTACTATTTCCTTGTCCTCTCCCCTCCCAACTCTCCAAACACTCAATCCCCTTCCCCTTCCTGCCTAGCTATCTAATCTACTTGTATCCGACAAAGACCACATCTGGTAGCATTGGGTTCTCTTACCTTCTCTGTAAGCCATTCTCTTCTTTCACAGTCTCACTAGTTAACGCTTTTAGTATGCCATACCTTAATCCTTTAATGTCCCTGCTCATTATACTACATGTCTATAATGACGTTTTTAATTTTGTAACTGTGTGTAACTATAGTATGCATTGTGTACCTTGCTTATGCTAGTTTGCAGTCTGATTAATTATGACCTGTGTGTTGTACTGTATGCTCTGCTGTGACATGGAGCCTTTGTAAGCAAGCTTCCAGCTCAAAGGTGGTTTCTGAATCAGTAAACATGAAGCATAAGGCGCCAGCATGCAGCAGTGCGTCAGTCTGAAAATGTGAGGTAGTCTGCTACATACTAGTGGTTTTTATCATAATAGGTAACAAGGTGAGCAGCTTTCTGAAACTTGAAAGAACTGTACTTCACGTACATAGCTTAACTGATAATCCCACCAGCACCGCACACAAGACATATTAAGAAGATGCTGGTAGGATATTTAAATCTTTTGTCTGTTTGGGCATATAGGGAGCAGTAGTTATGCGAATGTAGCCCACATGGATTTATGACTTAAATCGTGTTTGAGCAGAGTAACCGGATTTCCTAAGCTAGAAAGTGTCAAATGTCAAATAAAATCACTCCAATGTGGACAAGGGATGCAGGCAGAAAGTGCACAGACAAAAGGTTGATGTAAAGCCAAGGATCTGGGGGCCACCAGAAGCTCAGGGGGTTTAGAAGCTCTCTGGTGCATTTTGGGACTTGGTGAGATGAGATGAAATAAACACTTTTTTAGGTCTTAGCCCTCGTGTGATTCCAGATGGAGAAAACCTAACCCTTATCAGGATTTTTTTTATTAATAAAAGTCTGGGGTCTGGATGAGAAAAGCCTTATATATTTTTTTACTCGCACCAATGACCACCCTGCCCCCTCTCTCTTTCTTTCTCTCTCTCTCTCTCTCTCTTTTCTCAAAGTCACACAAATGGGAGCCCTGATCTTTGTGGCACGGGCCCCACCTTATGCTCCTCTAACCTCATAGCAAGGCTCTTCTGTCCTCTCAGGATTTTTTTTTAAACTGATTATTTTTTTTAATTACTGACTTTTGCTTTACAGAAATATCACTCACGTGACTCACATCACCTCCCCTCTTCCTCTTTCAGCAGCTGGTAGTCCTTATTGGCTTCAGGCTTCTCCTGGCCCACGGGCCTCCCACCTCACATTCCCACCTCCTCTCATGTCTTTCCTTCAACCCTGTCTCAGGATTTAATTTTTAATTATATAAATAAGGCACTGGTCCAGATAAAAATTGAAAAAAGAGAAAACGGACCATGAATCAGGAAAGCGGTGGTTTTCTGACATTCGTCTGATACAGACACTGTCCCCTGAACTCGAGCACACTCATGCATGCATCAAACTTCCAAGCTGAAAACTGTGACTGATGCTGATCTCCGTTGTTTGTGTGTGTGTGACTGTGTGTTTACGTTGGTGACATTGGATTTCGCAGAGTTTGCTTGGTGGTGTGTGCATGCTCTCACTGGACAACCCACAGAGTTCTATGTTAACTGGGGGGCAGTGACAGTTGGAAGTTGGCTGTGCGAAATGTAGATCCAGATCTCAGAGAAAGAGTAGATTGGTGGCTAGTTGGAAGGCAGGCAGGGAGAAAGGGTCTGACTCCACCCACAGGGCATGACAACTAAGGCAAACAAATCTGTAGTGTTGAAAGGGCAAGGGGGGGACGTGGCAACATCAGTACACTAAAGGGCTGATTTTGCCCAGACAAAAACCAGCTTTGCAAATCTTGGAGAGGGGCACCAGTTTCACAGCCAGGGGCCAAAGAGGAGAGATTGCCCCCCACTCTACTACTGCACTTTCCATCATACACACTCTTATACAACACACTTTCGCATTACACTTTCTTGCTTATACTTTCTATCTTATTGTTTTCACATATACTTTACACACACTATCTCTCTCCCACAGAATGTCTCTTTCGCTTTCTGCATCTGTCACACTTTCTCAATTTCTTGGTCTCTCTCACACACTTTCTTTGTGTCTGTCTCTCTCGGTCTGTCATTTTCAGCTAGTGCTTTGCTTCTGTTTATTTTCCTAGGTAACTTCCTAGTGCACTCAAGGCTAGTGTTGAACAGTCTTGAGGCTGTCACCTCAGTTACACTGGCACTGAATCCCGCTCTTTGGGTGTGACTGAAATTTCGGATCCCATTCCCCAGTCAGATTTAAATTTTTTCCCTTTAAAATTATAAATGATACAGATTAGTGTGATAATCAATATATCATGATGAAAAAAAACACAAAAAATTACAGTACTCAAAACATGATGTTACGACATCTCTAGTAGTGAGTTTATTGCCTGCTTATTCACTCCACAGCTGGTTAATGAAATGAGATGCTTCCAACGTAAGGATTTGATTGGCACTGAACAGATATAATATGTAGGAATTTAGGGTATTGGTTTGTTGGCTGTAATGTTCTAAAACAGATAAATCCAAAATTACAATTTGATTTTCAGTTTTGCTGTTCAAATGTTCTGATTCTAGAGCTAACCTCCAAGGGAAAATAATTATGTAGGCTTTGGTGCTGGCGGGTGTGATATAGCTGCCTTTTGCACCAGTTTCAACCACTTTGCGATAAAATGTTTCTTGCAGGTGGCTATACATAGGGTGAAATACTGCAGATTGTGTCACAGTGATGAAACTCCTTACCAGTCAGTGGATGTACAGTGACAGCGTCACGCTGCACCACACAAGTACACTGTCTGGTGACACCACCCCAAAAAAATAGGGTGCCATGATCAGTGTGCTCTCTTATTTGAATTCGCGGGTTACCTACAGCACATGAACTACAGCAGTGCAGTAGCAAGTTCCAGGTTACTCTGTAGTCTGAGAAGTGTCAGCTTTCCTTTGTAAAGCCACAGAGTAACAAGTTCTCAGGAAAGTTACTCAGGCTCGTTTTGCAGCAGTGAAGCACTAACTGTCTATGACTTAGTTGCTGTCACTTCCGATAACTGAATGGAGCAGATAACCCTGTGCTCTCAGTGCAGCTGTTAGTCAGACATATGATGGACATATATATATGAATATACAGAGCGGGCACTTCTCAAGGTCGAACAATGTTACTGTTTTGTCTTTGTTTCCTTGCAACAGATGTAACACCTGCCTGATCTACCTTAAGACTCGTCTTAGCCTAGAGGCCCTCAGTGGGCATGGGTGAGAGTAGCACCTGTGCCATATACACTGTAAGTGATACAGTGCTGCAAACTTGTCTCTGTTTAGAGTGGAATATTTGAAATGCCACACAGCACCCCCCCACAACAATGCTCCATTTTCTTCATCTTCAGACATCCAGGCAGGAGTTACAGCAATCACTATCATGTGAAATAGCTGTAGCTGTTGTTTAACGTGGGCAGATTTACCAGCACCATAATATGAACTGTGATGTAATGGATACAAGACTGCTAGTGGCAGAAAGGTCTGAGAACCCACGTACAAGTGTTCTGCCTTTTTGCAGCCCAGGCATAGTAAATCATTTTGCTGTGAGTTAGTAGCTACTGCACAAGACCCACCCTTCCCTAATGAACTGAGCATGTCAGTGTGATCCAAGACAGTGTTTATTTTTAAGGGGCTTTATACAAGATGGCTCAGAGCACCTTACGCAGGAAGACAGGATAAATAAATACATAATTGTAAACAACTGTGTCCAACAAATAAATTAAAGTGCAGCCACCCCCAAGTGTCTTGTTTCCCGACAGCTTGAGATGAGATCAGGGGACCACTAACATGTGTGCGGTGGTGGAGTGGAATGGGTAGATGGGAGCATAATGAGACAGTAGATCTTTAGTGTAATTTGACCTGGACTGTGAAGGGCTTTAAATGTTCCAAGTGTTTAACCAGCAGTGGCACACTAAGCTGACAGCTTGTTTACAGGTGCGACCTGGGAGCACAGGGAAGATAAGTGACTTGCTCAGGGTCACACAGTATGCAAGTGGAGGTTGTGGGATTCAAACCCAAGTCTCCAGATCTGGAGCTCAAAACCTTAAACCACTGCACTATACTGCCTCCCCATGTCATTAAGCTTATCTTGAAGGTGAATTGGCAGCCAGTGTAGAGTGGCCAAAATTGCTGTAATGTGGTCTCTTTGTGAAGTTCCTAAACCCAGCTGGGCCAGTGTTTTGGACCAGCTACAGGAGACATGTCAGACCTTCAGATAACCCTACATATTGAGTATTACTCTAGTCTAGTCTAGAGGTGCCAAACGTGTGAACTGTTGTCACCAAGTCAGCAGGTGCAAAATGCAGTTTGATCTGGGTGATGTTAAGGAGATGGAGAAAGCCACTGTGGACTGTAGCTGGCATCTGCTGTTCTAGTGACAGCTTGCAGTCCACACCGACCCTCAGAACCACATCCAAAGCTTGAAGTGCCTTCCCATTAATAGATGGTAACAGGGCATCAGTGCTAGTCATTTCTGACCCACATGGGCTTGGATTGACAGTCATTACTTCCGTCCTACGTGGACTGAGGCTCAGCCAGTTGGAGGTCCAAGGAACTGATCCAACTTATGTTTCAAAGATTCAACACTCCCTATTTCAGCCATTTCTTCTGGGAACTTGTCCCATAGGTTTACCATATACCTAGGTAACAATTCACGTATAGAGTGTGCATATGAAGTCCTTAGTGTATTTTTGTACTCCGTACTCACTTGAAAATGGGGTCTAGAGTCCTGTTGAATGATATTCCTGTCATAAGGAGTATATTCCTGTATAAAATAAAATATTACTGTACTATGCTGTAGGTAAAAAATATATATTTTCTATGAATGTATCCCACTGGGTTGTCCTGACACTGTGGAAAGATGAAGGGGTAAACAAAAAACAAAACAACGGGAGAAGTCTATTCCAAAAGTGGTTTCAAGCAAGTTTGTGTTGTCATGAAAAGTATACCTTAACTTACCCAGTGCATAAAATTTCTTATCAGATTTATTTGTAAATTAAAGCAATGCAATGTCCTGTGTAGATGCAGCATTACATGGCTTTATTGCACCACTCTGTCAATGTGTGCAGAAAGTGTTAAATTAATTTCAGATTTACATGAGTACTGCTTCAAAGTAACATACACAATTTTAAAACACTTCAGTAACTATTGGGGATGGTCTGTCCCCTTGTGGAATAATTTTTCTCTAAGTTTGTTTACCTTGTTATTCATATAGAGTTGATTTTCATTTAATGCACTGCGTCATATTGATTCTGTTTTATCCCAAAAAGTTATTTAAATTACATCCCACAGAGGCTGTATTTAAAAGAGAGTCCATAACTAGTTTCATAAAAGGCAATCATTTTGAACATATAAGGAAACTTTCACCATGTTACTTCATACATATTATTTAATTAGTTTATTTTTTTCCAATTCTTTTTTCCTCTAGTCACTGACCACGTGATCCTCTCTTAGTTGTCACCCAGCGGCTCCCACCCTGCCTGAGGTCCTCCCTACCTTGGGACCCTGGGTCTCTGACCCACCCACAACGTACCTGGAGGGAACCCCCATCTTGCATCCCCTGATGCGAGGTCACCTTCAGGTTCTTGATGCTTCCTTACCAATATCCAGTGGCCTGCAAGCAGAGGTGAAGATCAAAGGGTATCGGGACCCAAGAGGGCAGGATCTGGCTGTGAGCATGGTGCTGTGGTCTGATGTCGTCTGTCCAGCCATAGTTTTTCCTTTGCTCTGCATGGTAACTGCCCCCGTTGGTGAGTGTAGATATGCAGTGACGTCCAGGAGGCATGCACGCTCCCATATGTGCCACACTGTCGTCTGCTTTGTTCCATCACCCTTTGATGCTGAGGGCTAATGGCAGAATACCTCCTAGCCACTGCCAGGAGGTATACTGTTGCAGACTCTCTACCCACCCACCATGGGAGAAGCTGAGGTGGTCTGTCAAGATGCTCAAACCTCCTCTCCCCAATCTGACCTTCTGATGACTCGGCTTGCTTCCGAACCTAGGTCATCGGCACCGCAAGTGGTAGTGCTGTTGCTGCGCTGGCCGGCTGGCCTCATTAATTAGTTTATTATTGTCGAACAATGTGAAATTTGGTATTTATAAATAAACTATGTGTGTATATATATATCTATATATGTGTGTGTGTATGTATGTATATATATATATATATATATATATATATATATATATATACACACACACACACAATCAGCATGGATGAGCTGTTTTATTAGTCATAACAATAAAAGGTTAAAACTCACATTTTTCTTGTGAGATCCCCTTATCTGTCGCTTCTCATGGACTCCTTACTCATTTCCAGTATCAATTATCTGTCTTTGTTTACTGTGTACCCATGTGAATAATCAAACAGTAATGCTCTCCCTGCTGTTATCTCTTCTTTGCTATCTTTAGAATGACAGGACTCACTATCTTCTTAATACAAAATATCAACACAACCTTGTGTGGGAGCACTGGTGTGATCCAGAGACACCCTTTCCCTCACCTCTTTGATTTGGCATCCTTCCATATCACTTCAAACAGAAAGTACTTCCACACATCATTGCTGATTGGGAAAGAAAAGCTCACAGAGTTTTTACTCTCCGGTGTATAAATGATAATCAAGTAAGCGTCAGTTCCATGAAACGGGACAGATAAGGGAACCTAATGAGTCAAATGTCAGAGTTTTTAATCTGTTTACCTGACTAAAAAAAAACAACTCACCCATGCTGATAAACAGTTGCTGTTTACAAATGCTAAAATATTGCTTTACTTGAAGTTAAAGAGCTCGAGTCCTGTCGAAAATTAACTTTTTGTCTTTTCACTATTGCTAACTAGATTTTTCCTCATGATAATACAGGTACTTGTTGTGGTGTGTGGAACAGTACTCAGGGGGCTAGATATTCAGACTGCGCCAGGCAGGGGCACAAGCCTGGGCGCAGCGCAACTGGGTTGAGCCAGGGCATAGTCCAGGCGATATTCAGTGGTGCTGTGCCATGGGTCAGCACCATTGAATTTGGCACTGGGGGCGTCCGCACTGTGCACAGCATAGTGCAAGTGGCAGTTGGGGAGCAGGGGGATGCGCCAGCGCAAGTGCATGTGCGCTAGGCCCATCAACCACGATATACAGCACTGGGCATACGGATTAGCCATTATGCATGCAAGGCGCAAATGGGGCCATTTTCATGTGATTATGGTCCCATTTGCATGCGGTGCGTCGATCCCCGGTGACTTGGCGCCTGGTGCCCTGCTAGGCTGCAGCCATCGGGACTGATGCCCCCTGCCCCTCAGCGGGAATAGCGCCTATTGCTCGACGGGCATATGTTGAAAAGAACCTGCGGTCCAGCGGACCCTACCCTATCGCCTGATTGTGGGCATGATGTAACTCAATCCTGTGGTCCAGTGGACCCTACCCCATCGCGGGCATGATCGCAGGCATGATGTAAATCAATCCCTGATGGTCCAGTGGACCCTACCCATCGCCCATTCGTGGGCATAGCTAAAATAGCCCTGGTGGTCAGTGGACCACATCCCTGCCTGATCGTGGCATATTAAGAGAATAACCCTGGTCAGTGGTACCCCCCTCCCCACCTGCCTGCTGGGCCCCGCGGTCCGGTTGGCGGGTGGCGGCTCCACCACGCCCACAAAGCCACCCGGCTGCCCGCCCGACTGACTCGACGCAGGTCGGCTGTACACTATTGGTCTCATCGTGGGCCGGGCATACGAACCATACTGTACTACAGTCCCGAAATGTGGATGGATCATTCACATTTCGGGACTGTGCAATACAGTACAGTCTGCACGCCCATTGGCCCATGCAGTGGACCAGTAGGTTCAGCCGTATTTATGCTGTCAGTCAGCGGCCAGGCGGCTTGCAGGCGGGCAGCTGCCACCCGCTGCTGACCTGGAGGGTGCATGGTGGCAGGGCTCAGTGGGCGGGTGAGGAGGGGGGTGCCGCTGGCCACCAGGGTTATTCTCTTAATATGCCTGCGATCAGGCAAGGGATGGGATCCACTGGACCACCAGGGCTAGGTTGTAACTATGCCCGTGATGGGGATAGGGTCCACTGGACCACCAGGGTTTGTTTGGAACATGCTTGCAAACGGGTGATGGGGTAGGGTCCACTGGACCACCATGGTTAATGTGATACTATGCCCACGATCAGGCAGGGGAAGGGGTCCACTGGACCACAAGGGTTATATTAAACATATGCCAGCGAGGGAGGGGGCACGATGCCCGGCCTGTGTCCTGGGAGGTCGGGTGGCCACCCACAGCAGGTGGCCTCCGTGTTGCACCCTGCAATATGGCAGCCCACCTGTGGGTGTCCCTGATATGTTCCTGGTTTTGCTGGGCACATTTTGTGCCCCCACATAGCCTGAAAGTGGGTTTGTGCCTGCATATGTGCAGCACATCCTGGCTGAATATCCGGATGTGCCGCGCTATGCATGGGCACGCCCTGCACTTGCACCACATACATTACTGGTGTGACCTGGCACATCAGGAGTTGCACAGTGCAACCAGCCTCTTTGAATATCATTCCAGGGGCACATTGGTGGGTTGCGCATGGCACAACACTGTTGCGCCATGTGCAACCCCTTTGAATATCCCACCCCTGGTATTTAATAAACAAAAATTATTGAACTGCAGTTTTGTGCTTGAAAGTGCTAATCAACTTTGAAAAATACATAGCACATGGCACTGAATGACAAGAAAAATTAAAAATGATTTATTTTTGTGTTTTAAATATGTAAACCTGAATTAAAAAATAAAAATGTTTAGCAGTCTAGTGCGATGCTATGCAATTCAGAAAATGGTTAGCATTACCTTCTGGTATGCATAGTGTTTTGCTATGCTGTACCAACTACCCTGGTACTCTACCTGAAAGCTGCCATAGCTAGTTCTATTCCTCCTCAGACATCATCAGCCCTGTGACCTCACCATCTGTGATATCACAGCTGACCAAGAACCAGTCTGCTACCAGATCGGTCACTTGCCATGTCTCAGTAAATGAGGTTGGAATGCTGATGAGGAATGAAGAGGACTAGAACAAGACATTAGCATCCATCTGTAACGTACTCCTGTTTACATCACACATGATAATGTCAGGTAGAAACCCTTCTAATGAGAAAATGGACACAAAAAATTAGAAATAAAAAGTAACAACTGACTACTTTTTAAAAAATATTTACTGCCTGCTACTTTTGGAACTACTAGCTATTTAAACATACTCGTTAACAAAATGTATGAAGGAACAAGGTAAAGGTTTTCTTACATGTAAAAAATGCATACATTTTACTGAACTTTATTGTTATAGATTCTGTGTAGATATCTCTGTGGGATGATGTCACCTAGCGAATGATCTAACGATGAAACAGAGTCAGTATGATCAAATATATAAAAGATTGTTTTACTTGGGGGCGCTAGTCTGATAGCAGTAAAAATTTATTTGGGAAAATATTAAGTGAATTTAAGAATTTATAATTAATTTCACAGTACCTGTACACCTTGACGAAGTGGCAGAATTGAGTCGTGAAATGTGGTGCGTATATAGGGCACTGCATTGCCCTCCTTTACAAATAAGATTGATGAGAACTGTTCTCTACTTGGCGAATTGTTATACTTCGAAATACAGCCTTGGAAAAAAGTTTCACCATATTACCCATAATTGTATCCCTCTTCAAGCCTAGGGGTATACCCTCTCTATCCCTAATCCACCTAATTCATTGCCTTCAAAAATGTAAAAAAAAAATTATCTCTGCTTTGCCTTATTTTTTTCCTGGGAACCCTTACATAGTCAGTATAAACATTACTTGTACCTTATGCACTACATCACTTAAATAAGCTTAGTTGTTCTCTGCTGTATCTTCTTGATTGTTGCGGTGAGCATTTTATGTGGTGGGAACCTGCGCCCTTAAAAGGTGCAGAATCACATAACGTTAAGTTAGTTACAGTATAATAATGGTTTTAGTAGTACATTTTAATTGTTATGGTGCCTCTCCCTGGAGGCTCAGTGTGCCTGTACAATAGTAGAGATAGCAACAAGTCACAAAATAAATACAATACTAAATAAATAATATCAATGCAAAAGTTCTCATTATAACATTTTGGCCCAGCATTTGATTTGCATTACCCAGAACCACAGAGCACTGCTGTGCCGGTTCCACCTATGTAGAGTGCCAGTGGCAGTGCGCTCAGTCATTATGGTGCCAAGTGCATAGGTCGCCATCATCTCTTTTATGGGGCCTGACCCTCTGGTGGGGGGCTATGCCCCCACACCTCCCTTTCTGATGATGTACCACCTGGGGACCTTGGGAGGGGGCAGCAAATCCTGCATTTGGCGCTGTAATGCCGGGCGTGCAGAGTGCCATTAGGGTGCTGTGCCAGCCTCAGCTTCCTGGTTGGATGATCCCTATTTTTTTCTCCATGATTCCTTGCTGTTTATTGTTTTCAGTTTAATAGTACCTCCAGCCGGAATTCTTTGAGCCTAAGTGAAGGACCTTACACTTATGCACATTGAATGTCATTGGCCACTTGTTGGCCCACATCCCAATTACATGTCCATTTCTTTGCAGACAGCCTCTCTCTTCCCTTGAGTCTACCACTCTCATTAACTTTGTGTTATCTGCACACTGACATAACTTACTTGAAATACTTGACTCCGGTTATCAATAAAAATATTTAACAGTAGGAGATCTATAAGGGACCCAACACCTGACCCTTTGGAATTAGTGAATTCCGGCTAGTCTGACATTGCCCCGCACCGCCACCACCACTACTACCTACTGAGCCCTATTGCTTCACCAGTTTTCTATACATTGAATTGTATTTCCTGTCCTTCCAAATTTTCTCAACTTCTCATTAACAAATAGCAACTCTGCTGAACGCTTCATTAGACTGTTCCTTGCTTCTCTGTGGCAGTAGCACTGAAGGTGTACCTTCATCATACACTTGTCCAGATTATCCTTGAAACTCTGATCATGTTAAGCTTTATCATCAAATCCTGTAGTCCGTTCTGTATGCCTGACCCCTCTGAGTAAAGAAATGTTTCTCAGCCCCCCGGTGAGTTGTTCGACGCCAGTTGTTTGAAGTACCCCTTGTTCCCATATCTTGTTTTAATTTTAAATGAAGCCTTTGCAGTTGTGTAGGGTTATTTAAAATCATTTATACTCATTACAAGCTACCCATTATCCTTTTTTCCAGACTTACTAACCAGTCTAGCTCTGCTAATATGTCCTTGTAGCTTATATCTAGTAGTCCTCCCACTGTAATCTCTTGCCCTTCTGGGTACCCTATTGGTTCTTATGGTATCCCTCCTGTAATGCAGTGTCCAGAACTGTCTGCAGTACTCCAGAAGAGGTGTCACCAGCGATTCATACAGTGGCAGCCTTGTGTGCCTTGCTAATGAAATTCATTTAATACACCCCCTTAACTGGATACATGTCTTAACCACCTGTTCATACTGTGACTCATGCTTAGCCTGTTTGTTATAATTACTTCCAGATCCCTTTCCTGGTCCCATTGCCTGATCACTTTTCCATTCAGGCAGTTGTCTGCCTTTAGAGTCCCCCCCCCCAAGTGAAAATAGCACATTATCCACATAAAATTTAATTTTACAAACATCTCTCCACCCAGTCCACCAGTCTGTCCAGATTTCTCTGCAGTGCATCCCTGCATGGAACCCTGTGGGACTCCATTAGTCCCTGTCCCCCAGTTGAATGTGAAACTGATTATCCTGACCCTTCGTTTCTTATCTAACAGCTAGTTTGTAGTCCGGCTGATTACCTTGACATTAATTCCTGTTGCCTCTAGTTTGCCTTCCAGTTCCCCATGCAGCTACCATATCAAATGAATTACTAAAATCCAGGTACATGACATCTACTGGTTTCCCATGGTCCAGAGCCTTGGTTATTTGGTCAGAGATTTATGGAACTAGGAACCAGTGGGGGAGATGGAGCTAGAGGTGTATTTAAGAAGGGAGGTTTGACCAGCAGTACAAAAGGAATCCTGGTGGAGAGCAGAAGGGCAGTTCCACACCTTGCTCTGTGGAGGGGAGTGGAAGATTTTATGTACAAATACTAGAAGCTTGGGCAAGAAGGTGGAGGCTGCAGGTGCTAATAGTGTCAGAGTAGTTAGAGATAGCAGCCATCATGTTAAGGTGTGAAACACAGAATAATGCATGGGATCTTGCAGTCCCAGGTTGTTATGCCCTGTTCAGAAGGGATAGAGAAAATGCGGTGGGGATTGGGGCTGTGTATGTCAGGAAATGGGATTCTGTCAGGGTGGTGCAGGACAAGACTGTACCGAAAGGAGGGGAGGTAGAATCTACATGGCTTCAAGTGACAACAATAAGGGGAAAAGCCTAAGGATGGCAGTGGTCTATAGACCACCTAACCAATCTTTGAGAAGAATCAGCTGCTAAAGGGAGAAGTGAAGAAAATGGTGAATCTGGGGAGAATAGTGCTCAAGGTAGATTTCAGTCTCCCTGATGTAGAGTGTGACATTCTAGTTGCCATGAGCCAGAGACACCAGACAGTTTTAGAGAGATTGCAGGACTTCTTTCTGAGCCAACTGGTGAGGAAGGCTACTAGGGGAAATGCAGTTCTGGAACTTGTATTGTCTAATCGGGACATTACAGTACACATGAGGATGGAGGATCCAGTAGGTCAGAGCAACCATTGCAGTGTGATATTTAGTATTATAAAATGGGCTTAAGAAATCCAAGTCTCTGATTGGCTACTACATCATCTGAGCCGTGTCCTTATCAGATGATATAGTAGCAACCGGGACCACTGCCCACCAAGAAGCCACATGACAACAAAATCAATGAGCTCTGCCAAGCATCAACAGAAACGCTGACTGCAGAGCTCACTGAAGCGCAGCACAACAGCACTCGCTGGCAGCACAGTAACGGAACAGTGGCATTCACGGCCAATGTCCAAAAGCGTGACAGCACAAAATAAAAGATATATGCCCCCTTGCAGGACAACACATTTACAAATTTAGTAACTTGCATTTAGATTTTCACTGTCCATCTGTACCTATCAAGTGGTGCTTTCACTCAGGTTGTCGCTTGCTCCCGCCTTTGAAACCACGGCCATAAACGGTAGCAGAATGTGTGCGCCTCTGCACATGTCCTGCATCTCAATTAATAAAACTTGTACCTTTTGTTATCTTTTCACTGCTTGTCTGCCTCCTGCCACCAGTGTATACCTGTCATTGCCAGCATTTTCAAACAGGCCCGAGAAACCCGCCAGAAAACAGAAACAGATCGGTTTTCATCATCAACCCAAATGCTGCAAGTAACGCCATCTACCCGACGCACTACCTGGCGACCATCAGCGCAGCAGTGTTTCTCAGTGCCTCCAAAAGAACATGCTCACTTTTCAAACCAGGCACTCTCTTTCCTTTTTAAATAAAATAATCACCAAAATCTGCCTGTCAGAACGAAAGCAGGAAACAGGAAGAAGGATTCTCCTGCTCTCTCGGGTGTCTGGTGAGGACAGGCTCGCTCAAGTCAACACAGCCGCCCTCTGTTAACAGTACAATTCCTAACTAAACACAGCCAAAGAAAGAAATGTAAAAAAGACTCAATAAAGTAAAAGGCATATTCTGAATGGATTCAGAATTTTTGTAAAGAGGGAGGGACAATAAATACATTCCAAATAAACTTAATAGGAGGGACTATTTTTACTGTTTTCACTATTTGAAACCTTTTCTTATGTTTCACTTTTGTATTTTTTTTTTTTTTACACATTAAAAATTACTTTGGGAAGGGCCCATTTTATAAGTTGCAATACGAGTGAGAGTTACGTGTTGATAGAGCACTGCTTAGCATAAGGCACTGCAAGCCCTGCCTTAGTACACCCCTTAGGCGTGTTTTTATCAGCACGTAACCCACACCTCGGAGTGCGTTATTGCTTACTTATTTGATAAGTTCTGCAAATAAAATCAAGTACCATGGTCCTAAACTGTAGGCCTGTGAATTTTGGCAGGGTGGTGGTATACTTGAGGGTAGACTGAAGGACAATAAAAGGCTAGAGGTGATGAAGAATAATTACTAGGAATTAAGGGTGCTATAGAATATGGATTTACATTTTCCTGGGCTCAGATAGGTTGAGGCCTTTGGAAAGGTAGGCATCTATCAGACAACAGAGCCCAGATAAAACTAGTGCCAGTGCCAACTGTCTTTTAACTGAAATTACAGTGCCACTTACAATTGCCAAACTTGATCTGCTGCCATTTTCTTTTGCTCGCTGAGCAAGCTGAGCGAGCAAGTTGGCTCCCACTATGCAGGTGAAGTCTATAAATACCACAAAGTAATTCAACAAAAGTAACGATTACATTTTTAACAGTAAATTTTGTAGTGCTTTCATGGTGCGCTACCGCTTACTGGTACTCGCACCTTGCCCTCCAGCTGCTGACTCATTTTACTGCAGCATGGTGGCAATGTGTCACCGTCTGTGGCAGACAAAATCAAGAAAATACCAGTAGTCTCATACCAGACCCATTGCTTCAGTATAATGCTAGCTTAAAGTGCACATTATAAAACACAGTGGTACTGCACAAAACCGCTTCCTCCAGTTACAGTGCCAGCAGTAGAGGGACTACTTTGCAAAAAAAAAAATTATTAACTATTTGGACAGATTTTTTTAAATGTTAATTTTTTCCCTTAAATACAGCCAAAATCCCATTTTTAAGTGCAATACTACCTTCCAGGGTAGGTGGTATGTGCTATACCTGCCCATCCCGGGCTATGAGGTCTCTGTCTGTGGCTTTGTGCCTCATTACACCCCAAGGCAGATGGGTATAGCCCAGTGCTGCCCACCCTGTCAGTATTATTACTTGCATATTATTTTTCTTTCCATATTCTCCTTAAACTCCTGTGGCCAGGACAGGCTGGGCCCCCTCAGCTCTGCCCTGTTGATCCCAACCGTTGTGGATCTCCTCAGGTCATACCTAATGTCGAGGCACAGATCAGGAAGCATAGGAAAAACCAGGAGCAGCTGTAGAATTCACCAAAAATATTTATTTACAGTAGTCATAACTTAAAAAATAAACTTGTTCGGTATAACTATTTACAAAGGAGAAATAAAATAAAATCTTCCTTCAGTCTCTGTGTGTCTCTTTTTCTTCTAATCTCCCCTGCAGTTGAAGCTTAGCCCCTTTATAAATCATTTCAATCCCCACTCTAAATTCAAACATCCTGTTTCTTGCTAAGTCTTCTGTTCTTGTAAGTATCAGGCAGGATGAACACAGTAGAACATAGAGTGCTTGCTGAGGTCCAGTTTCCACAGCTTTTGCAAAAAGGCCTAAAATATGAACTCTGGTAACCTCTAGTTTACAATAGCTTTCTGAAATCAGCTCAGAATGTAAATATATACATTTTAGCAATAACATTATATATTTTCCAAACACAAGGGATCCCACTATCAGTTACATTTCCATACAGTGGTTTGCACATATTTTTATATTAGCAGATATACATATGCAAGGGAGAAAAAACAGCAAGAGAAAACTGAGAGACAGTGAGAGGCAAAGAATTGCGAGACTGTTCGGGGTGATCAAGTCAGAAGTCTCTCAGGAAAATTTTGTTGCTAACCAAACAGAGGAGAGACAGAAAAAGAACTATCCTTGCATTTAAACACTTTCTCCATAACAACTGGGACAGGGTCCTATTCCACCCTGTCACACTAAGGGCTGGAATACCACCACGAATCCCCCCACCCCGAAGCAAAGATCTAGTCTTCGGCCTCCAGCTTCTGGTGATACAGCGGGTGAGGGATTAGTGGGCAGGCTTCATATATGCCTGCTTGCCATAATTTCCTCCATATTCTTTTCCTGGTCCCACGCTGGGGCATGCTTGTGAATGTGCACATGTGGAGGCTTGCTCACACTGTGGAGTCCCACAGCACCTCCCTTTGTCTGCTGCTCTCATCCCGCACTGACATCAGACTTCCATCTTTCTATATATCCTGTATTCTTTCTCCCCTGAATTCCCGAGTGGCCCACTACAGTCCTCCACCCTGCCCAGCCCCATTACCCCTTGTTTCCATGTGGATGACCCTGCCAGAGGGAAGGGGTGCCCTGGGGCCACCTGTTACCTCCAGATAGGATTGAACTTTGGTGAGGGTGAAGGAGCCATGGTTGGCAGTGCGGGGCCTGCGGCAGGATGGCAGACAGCATCCTATGTGGTTGGGATTGTTTTCCCCACTTTTTCGTCCCTGCCCTCAAGCATTGTTGAGGAAATGCAATTGATGCCATGGCATCTGAGCGAGGATACCCCCCGATGCTGGCTCCAGCCTGCACTGCCACCTGTGGTCACCCAGGTGGTAGTGTTATGGCAGAAACCCTCCCACACCTGAGAAGGCGAGCATCCATGGGATGCTCAGCCGTCCTCCTCCGGCTGGACCTCCAGGGCTCCAGGCTCATTTCCAAACCCAGATCGCTGGCATCGCAAGCAGTAGCGCCACCACTGTGCCAGTGAGCTGGCTTCCTCATCCTCACTTTTTTTTTTTTTTTTACTTACACTTTTTGTGCCCTCCTGGGGAGCCAATAGCAGCTCGAGGGGCGGGCATCATCTAGGCGGTGAGAGGCGGGCTGTTTTCTCCCCAGAGGGGCGGAACGTGCAATGACGCCAGTGCCCATCCTGCCCTTGGAGCCTTTCTGTCCTGTGATGCTGAGGTACTCCTGACCTCCACCAGGTGTCCCCATGCATCGGTGACATCCTGCTCTCCCGGAGAAGGAGAGCAGTCGTGGGATGCTCGATCCTTCCCCGGCCGGCCCTCCGCGACCGAAGCTCGTTCTCGAACTCAGGTTGCCGGGCGTTGCAAGCGGAATCCAACGCTGCGCTGCTGTGGGCCGCCATACATCCTCCCTTTTTAAGAATTGGTAGCATCACTGTTGTGTTGTTTGTGTTACGTGGGACTCTGCCTTCCATGAGTAATTGGTTTAAAATATTTGCAATCATCCCTTCCAAAACGTGCTGTTCTCTCACTTTCCTTGGATGAAGCCCGTCATGTCCTGCCACTTGGCAGTATCCAGTTTTACTAGCCTCCTGTCAACATCCTATGCTGTCACTTTGTAAACTCTGAACCTCGGCACTGACACTCTTAAATTGACTGGGACGATTAATTATTGGGTGTTGTTATGATGTACAGTACATCACTGTACCGTGTACCAGCAACCTAGACGGCTCTCACTAGCAGAAAGGCATAATTTGCATAAACCTCATCATATTACGAATTGCATTAATGGGAACATTCTAGATCACTTAATTGAAAAACTAGCAAAACCCTGTGTGAGCGTCTGTTCATGTGCCATTAGTCTATTAGAATTCATTACTCCTAGGGTAAAGACTGAAAATATGAGAAATCTTTTAGTTAGGCATTGTATCATAATACGATTATACACTTGTGGAGCAGTCATTTGTAGGGAGGTCTTCTAGAGACTGTGGGGCTGCCCAAATGTGCACTAGGTCTGCAGCACTTGCTGTATAACTGGCCGCAATGAAAGCTGAACTTAGCTGTTTCTGGAGCAAATCTGAGCAGGAGCTGCTGCAGGCAGCCATTACCCCTTATCCCTGAAGAATAGCAAGGGTCCAGACTAGCACTGTAGTCGGCACAGGGGAAGGGGGTGAAGGGTTCACTCACTCAGGTGTGGGACCCTGGGATGGTGACAGTGGGTATCCCGTCAGAAGGGTGCCGTGATTAGGGCACCCTCATTAGGGCGTGTGGAACAAGGGCACTCAGGATTTTTTGGTGCGGTCTGCTGCTGCCTACCTCACCCTGATATGCCTGGGGTGGAGGTGATTATATATTTTGACGGGTGGGGGTGCGGGGGGCCAAGCCCCTGGCTTGAAAAACAGAGAGACAGTGGCATGCCGTGTGCCCTGTTTCCTGGTACCCTCCTTCTGGGTGCACCAATTCTGCTGCCCTAAGTACTTCATGGTAGTTGACCGCACACAAGCATGGGTGAACCATGACAGTGAACAGGTTCCCTCATCTGTGTGACTCGGTAGGTCCATTCTCTTTAAGAAGGGGACTGGAGCCTGTTGCCTCTCAGGATATCAAGTCTGTCCCTAAGGTGGCAGCTGTAACGAGTTGGGAGTCATAAGGGAAGCTGAGCTCTAGAAAGATACCCATCTTAGGGGACTCCATTGTTAAGGGGTAGAGGGGCTATTGGGGGGGGACAAGAAAGCAGCAGAGTTAGGTACCTTCCGGAAGCTTTGGCTGGGAGGATGCACAGAGGGTGGAGAGGATTGTCAGAGGCATGGAAAAGGGGAAGGGCTGGATTTCATTGTCCACATAGGGACTAATGATACGGAGGAGGATAGCTTTATTTTATTTATTTATTTATTTAAGAATCAGTTTACAACCTTTGAGCCAGAGGCTCGTTTCCAAAGGTACTTCGTCACATAAAGACATACATTGTGTTTTTGGTTACATAGCAAAGATTTGCAAAACAATCGGCGTTCAACAGAGGCGCCACACATCACATTGTGGTCAGACAAATACAACTGGGTACAGGGTACATGTAATTGATAACAGGTGTTACACAAGTCGGTATCAAGTGAGCAATCTGGTAGGTAAACACTGAAACAGCTGGCACTGGCCAGGTTAAACATAGGCATGGTGTACAGGGAAGTGGTGGCGGGATGGTTAGGGAGAGCTGCCTGGGGCATTGTCAAGAGAATCAGAGGTGGAGGCTATGTTCAGAGACAGGAGCAGTTACGAAAAGGAAGATGTGGTTCAAGTGTGGTTTTGAACTTGGAGATGGTGATGGCATTGGTGATGGTGGCAGGGGAGAGTTAAACCAGGTTGGGGCTCTATAGCAGAAGGACCTCTGGCCACGGTGGTTCTTGATCTGGGGACCTTTAGAGTGCTCTTGTAGGAAGACCGTGTTGCAATGGTGGGAGGGCTCTGGTGGATGGATGCCGTTACCCCAGGGGAGAGCCCAGTAGGGTTTTTGTGAGGAGACAGGTTTGGTATTGGAGCCGTTCATCCAGGGTAAGCAGGTTAGCATCGACATACAGCTGACAGGTGTGTGAGCCTGGGGCACCAGTAATCAATCTGCACGCTTTATTCAGGGTTAGGTGAATTTTGTTGAGTGCAGTGGTGTCGGCAGCACCATATACTGGTAGACCATAGTCTACAAGGGACAGAACGGATGATGTAACAGCTAGCCGGAGAGCATTTGGGGGAAGGCAGGTTCTATGGCGGAATAGGATGCCAAGCCGTGTGTTAGTGGCGGATGTTAGGGCGTCGATGTGGTTGTGAAATGTGAGGGCTGAATCGAGGGTAACCCCAAGGTATTTGTAGGAGCAGACTTGTTCTAGTGGCTGGTTGGTACTTGGAAGGATATAGAGTGGGTGGTTGCTAGCTCTGTTTTGGGGGTGGGAAAAGAGCATAGTTTGTTTTTCTTAAGATTGATGATGAGTCTGCGCCCTTAAACCAAGCCCTCGCACTGTTGAAAGACTGCTGTAGGGAGTCCTGTAGGGAGATGGATTGGGTGGGTGGCAAAAGGACAGCGTGCCTGCATACAGTAGAATTTTGCCAGGGCATGCGCTGGGCAGGTGTTCAGATACAGCGAGAAGAGAAGGGGCCCAGGATGGAGCCTTGGGGACCCCAGAGAGAATGGGACGGGTATCGAGAGTGTGCTATTAATTTTTACACACTGAGATCGAGTGTCAAGATAGCTAGCGCACCATGCCAGGGGCCAGCCGGAGACCAGTGTGGCAGAGTGCATTCAGCAGAAGTGGATGGGAGACAGTGTGAAAGCCTTTGAGAGGTCAATGAACACGCACCAGCTAGGAGCTGGTATCCAAGGAGGAGTGTAGAAAGTTGGAGAATTCAATAAGGGCAGTACAGTTGTCTGTGACCTGCACGGAAGCCATGTTGCTCTGGGCATAAGATGTTATGCTTAGCCAGATAATCAGTGATTTGAATGGCCACCACTTTCTCCAGGGCTTTAGAGAGGGAGGAGGATGGAGATTGGCGGTAGTTGTTGGCCAGTGACCTGTCGCCCCCTTTATGAATAGGTGTGACAATGGCTGTTTCCAAGCTGTGGGAATTGTCCCAGGCAGAGTGACTGGTTAATTAGGCTTGTGGTGGTGCAAGGACTTCATCTAGCACCAGCCTGAGGATGCTGGGGTCCAGGGGTCACTGCGGGATTGTTGCCATTGAGAGCTTTGATTAGGATGGGTCTGGCTTCCGGTGGAAATCTTTCTGAGGAGGAAGCTGGGGTGCTGGAGGACAGGGGAGGTTGGCTGGGGAGGGTCAAAGAAATTACTAGGGAGGACTGAGCTAAGGTCAGTGAAAGTGGTGTTGAACCAGTTAGCTATGGTGGCAGGCTCGGTGGAGGTGGTGCCATTTCTAGTGAGCTGGGATGGGGCAGGGGAGAGCTTTACCATTGAGTTGCTTAATATTATCCCAGAAGGTCCGGGCTGAGCCCAGGAGGAGGAGGTAAGGGAGGCCTGGTAATGGTCTGCCTTGGCTTTCCTGATGGCCCATGAGCACTTATTCCGGGCTGCGTTGTATGCTTGCCTATCAGACAGACGACCTGTTTCAGTGGCAAGGTGCCAGAGGTTATCCCGGTTTCTAAGTAATTGTAGGAGGGCCGGGCTAACCCAGGGTGCGTTGTGTTTTTTGGACCGGATTTTGGTTAAAGGTGCAAAGAGATCACAGGCCATGTTGAAGGTGTGAGTGAAGAAGGTGAGGGCAGTGTCAGTGTTGGTTGCCTGTTGAATGGGGAACCAGTCTATCTGGGTGAGGAGTGCTTTAAGTTTCTTCAGCCCACCAGGGCGGAGGCGCCTGCGGAGGCTGGTCTGGGCTTTGGGTTTGGGATTGGGGGCTACCCAGTGGAATAGGATAGGGGAGTGGTCACTCAGGGAGTCTGGGAGGACCTGGATGTTTTGGATTTTATAGGATCGGTTAGTTATAATAACATCCAGAAGGGTGCTGGTACCACTCTTAGGGTTAAGTCTCATGGGCTGGGTGACGAGTTGCGTCATATCTTGGGCAAATGAGTCTCTGGTGGTGGATGAGGAGGTGCTGAGCCAATTTACATTAAGGTCCCCACTAGGATTTGTTCTGCCTTATGGTGGAGGGGTGGCCAGGTAGTCTGTTAAAGATACCAGGGCTGGGTGCTGGTTCTTGGGGGAATGTAGGCTGTGGTGAGATAGAGAGGGCTCCTAGAGGGGTCTGGGGTGAGTCTGAGGAGTAAGGGCCTGGGCCCCATTTATGAGGGCAGGGTGGGAGTGCGTGTCCAGGTATTGTGTCCCTGGTGTAGATTGCACAGCCTCTCCCTCGCTTGCCTACCTGGTCCTCCCGGTATAAGGTATAGCCTGGGAGGAGACAAATGAGTCAGGAGTTGATTTGGACAGCCAGGTTTCAACCAGGACTATGATGTCTGGTTGGTGAGCCAAGGCCCAGCACTGTAAGAGAATGGGAGAGAGACTCCTGCTGACAGTGACCTCAGTATCATTTTCTAAGGTCCTGCCAGTTTGGTTTAGAGGTGAGTGGAGTCTTCTGATCAATTAAAGAAAATCTGGATAGTAAGAGCAGGTACATATGAGAAAATTAATTTCTGTTTGTGGTTTCTCAGGGTTTATTTTCTATTTCTTTGAGTAAGATTGAAAGGGAATATAATCCTAGTTGTTCATAGTTCTTGTATGTTCATATGTCCTCTGAGAACATTCTTATGGGTGCAAGAGTGGTCTTACACATATTCGTAAAGTATGAGAACCTCAAACCAAAGATGAGTTGTTCTGCTACCCTAAGAATGTAAGTGAGAGGCCTGTTGAGGCAGTAAAAGCAGGCTGATATTGCTAGGAGGGGCCCTGTGGCTGCTGCCCACAAACACCATACATCCACATGTATGAGCTCATATGTCAGATCCTGGCATAAAACACTCCTTAAGGATCCTTTTGTGTCTCCGTAGGCTCATACATACCCCCAACTTGTTGGGCCCACTCTCTATCATCAGGCATGAAGATACTTTTTTCCCACCAAGATTGGACTCTGGGTATGCCTACTGGGAGCGTAGGGGCCTAACCACATTCTACCAATGCACAGATCAGATGGGCCACCACCGACTTTTTCAGATTTTTACAAATCCATGACTTATCCGCACAGCAGACCACCTGCAGAGTACACATAGAGATTGCACACCCCTTGAAGACTACCGGTATCAGGCTATCAGGATTAAAGACAAGCTTAGCTATATCTCGGCCTTATACAAAATCCTCTCTGTTACTAGCTCATCTGCCCTGGATGTGATTAGGGTGCGATGGCAGAATGAGAGTGGCATAGTAATCTCACCTATAATCTCACTGGTCACTCAGGATAAAAAGAGGGCGGTAGGTCACATCCTCTCCTCTTGGAGAGAATATAACTGGAAGATTTTAACCCGCTTTTTCCGTACACCTACAATCACAAATAGAGATGCAGCAAAATTTAATTTCGCCAGTGAAATCATGGCGAAATCACCAGTTTTGCCTAGCAAAACATTTAATGAAATGATGGCCTTTCGGCAAAATTTCACCACCAATTTCGTCTGCGTATCTGAGGTGAAAGTAGGCGAAATTGGGCATTTCGCTGTGCTGGTGGTCACATGGCTGAGTCTAAACAGGCAGCAAGTGAGTGGTTCATTTCCTGTGTTATGTATCTTGAGGAAGCAGGCAGCATTTATACTCCCTGTTACTGCAGAGTTCACTTTTACGCCTAAATTGCTTAATTTGTGCTATTTGTTTCTAAATTTTTCTTTTTGTCTTTGTCATAATTCATATTATAGTACCTGGTAATTGTGTGTGTGTGTCCCCCCAGCTCTTTCTGAGTCTGAGTCTGTGTCTCTGCCTTGTTTTGTTTGTTTGAATTGGTGGTGTTTGTGGATTGTGGACGTAATGGAGAAGGGTGAAGACAGTGGGGCACCTGTACACCGCTTCAGCTAACCATCACAAATGAAACGCCACAGAAGGAGGCTTTTTGCTTCAGCACTAGCACCCAGCAACAAACTGTGCTTCCTCACCAGCACCAGGAGGATACTGTTTCTCCACCCAGGCAACAGGAGACCGTGTCCCTTCCCAAGCAGCTGGAGGAGTCCATGCCTGGGGCATTATCTGGGCCCCGCCCCATGGCTCCATCATCCCCAAAGTTCTCCTGTCTGGAATGTTTTCTACTTAATATTGGTTGGTGACCCAGTGGTCACCTGCAATCTATGCGGGCAGGAAGTGCATGGAGGAAAGTGTGGATCATACCTTGGGACAACTGGCCAGCATAGCCACATGGTCCACCACCACCTGCCGCAGTGGTACCTCAAATTGCCGGAGGTGGCGGCATCATCCAGTGCTGCTGTGTGGAACAGTGCGGGTGTAAGCACTGAAGGGGCTGAGCAGGAGGGAGGCATGGCTGGACCAGTTAAACGTCCTCACTGTGCTCGCTGTACCAGAAAACAGCAGCAGTCAGTAACATCAAGACCCCTCCAGGGCCCTCCCTGTTCAAAGCCAGTAGCACAGGCAGTCCCTGCCTTGCCAGCAGTGCCAGTGACACATATGATTTATCCACTGTCCTGTCTGCAGTCCAGCATGTCCGACAGGAGTTAATCGATTTCAGACAGGAATTTTGTGATGCCGGGTGGGGTGGGGTGGGAGATTTCTAAATTGCAGTGTAATGTTGACAAAATCATGTGCATCCTGTCAGAACTCCATGCGGCCCCACTGGCACGTAATGTGGCAGCACAAATTAATTTGTCTATTTTGTTTTAATTTTTCTATCTTCATTCTGTTGTTTGAATATCCCCCATAAAAAATAACCCCCCAAAAAAGCTATTCTGTCCTCTTTAATCTACATCCATTCCTTAAGTCCTCTTGTTTCTTTATTTTGTACTGTATGTAAAATAATTGTATTGACTATTACTGTTGTTTGTTTCTGTCTTAGGCTCCCTTTAGAATTCAGTCCCTTTTCTTGTTCTGTCTCTATTAGTTATCCCCGCTCATTGTTGTATTACCCTTGTCCTCCTGATCCTCCAGAATTCCCGAAATGTTTCCCAGAAAATGTTATACATTTCACTCAGACAGAAATCAGGTGTCACACATGCAGTTACATGGGTCACGTCCACCATCAAGAGGACCCAAATCTGCTGTTTTCTGCACCATTTCTAATGATTTTCAGGCCTAAGCGAGGTGGTGCCACTGCCTAACATGCCCCACAAGTCCATAAATGTTTCCCAAAATATTTACAGTAAATTCAGACCTAAATCAGGTGTCTGATATGCTGTAATATGTTGCACGCCTTTCACCTGGACTAAATACGTGTTGTTTGGCACACTGTTTACCAATGGTTTAAGGCCTAATCATGGTGTTAGCAATTGTCTAACATGGCCCAGATGTCCAGAAATGTTTCCCAAAGCATGTTACAGTACACTCAAGCAGAAATCGGGTGTCAAACCATGATTCACATCAACCATCAGGACACAAATCTGCTGTTTTCGAAAACAGCAGATTTGTGTCCTGATGGTTGATGTGAATCATGGTTTGACACCCGATTTCTGCTTGAGTGTACTGTAACATGCTTTGGGAAACATTTCTGGACATCTGGGCCATGTTAGACAATTGCTAACACCATGATTAGGCCTTAAACCATTGGTAAACAGTGTGCCAAACAACACGTATTTAGTCCAGGTGAAAGGCGTGCAACATATTACAGCATATCAGACACCTGATTTAGGTCTGAATTTACTGTAAATATTTTGGGAAACATTTATGGACTTGTGGGGCATGTTAGGCAGTGGCACCACCTCGCTTAGGCCTGAAAATCATTAGAAATGGTGCAGAAAACAGCAGATTTGGGTCCTCTTGATGGTGGACGTGACCCATGTAACTGCATGTGTGACACCTGATTTCTGTCTGAGTGAAATGTATAACATTTTCTGGGAAACATTTCGAGAATTCTGGAGGATCAGGAGGACAAGGGTAATACAACAATGAGCGGGGATAACTAATAGAGACAGAACAAGAAAAGGGACTGAATTCTAAAGGGAGCCTAAGACAGAAACAAACAACAGTAATAGTCAATACAATTATTTTACATACAGTACAAAATAAAGAAACAAGAGGACTTAAGGAATGGATGTAGATTAAAGAGGACAGAATAGCTTTTTTGGGGGGTTATTTTTTATGGGGGATATTCAAACAACAGAATGAAGATAGAAAAATTAAAACAAAATAGACAAATTAATTTGTGCTGCCACATTACGTGCCAGTGGGGCCGCATGGAGTTCTGACAGGATGCACATGATTTTGTCAACATTACACTGCAATTTAGAAATCTCCCACCCCACCCCACCCGGCATCACAAAATTCCTGTCTGAAATCGATTAACTCCTGTCGGACATGCTGGACTGCAGACAGGACAGTGGATAAGTCCGTATGTGTCACTGGCACTGCTGGCAAGGCAGGGACTGCCTGTGCTACTGGCTTTGAACAGGGAGGGCCCTGGAGGGGTCTTGATGTTACTGACTGCTGCTGTTTTCTGGTACAGCGAGCACAGTGAGGACGTTTAACTGGTCCAGCCATGCCTCCCTCCTGCTCAGCCCCTTCAGTGCTTACACCCGCACTGTTCCACACAGCAGCACTGGATGATGCCGCCACCTCCGGCAATTTGAGGTACCACTGCGGCAGGTGGTGGTGGACCATGTGGCTATGCTGGCCAGTTGTCCCAAGGTATGATCCACACTTTCCTCCATGCACTTCCTGCCCGCATAGATTGCAGGTGACCACTGGGTCACCAACCAATATTAAGTAGAAAACATTCCAGACAGGAGAACTTTGGGGATGATGGAGCCATGGGGCGGGGCCCAGATAATGCCCCAGGCATGGACTCCTCCAGCTGCTTGGGAAGGGACACGGTCTCCTGTTGCCTGGGTGGAGAAACAGTATCCTCCTGGTGCTGGTGAGGAAGCACAGTTTGTTGCTGGGTGCTAGTGCTGAAGCAAAAAGCCTCCTTCTGTGGCGTTTCATTTGTGATGGTTAGCTGAAACGAGTGTACAGGTGCCCCACTGTCTTCACCCTTCTCCATTACGTCCACAATCCACAAACACCACCAATTCAAACAAACAAAACAAGGCAGAGACACAGACTCAGACTCAGAAAGAGCTGGGGAGACACACACACACAATTACCAGGTACTATAATATGAATTATGACAAAGACAAAAAGAAAAATTTAGAAACAAATAGCACAAATTAAGCAATTTAGGCGTAAAAGTGAACTCTGCAGTAACAGGGAGTATAAATGCTGCCTGCTTCCTCAAGATACATAACACAGGAAATGAACCACTCACTTGCTGCCTGTTTAGACTCAGCCATGTGACCACCAGCACAGCGAAATGCCCAATTTCGCCTACTTTCACCTCAGATACGCAGACGAAATTGGTGGTGAAATTTTGCCGAAAGGCCATCATTTCATTAAATGTTTTGCTAGGCAAAACTGGTGATTTCGCCATGATTTCACTGGCGAAATTAAATTTTGCTGCATCTCTATTTGTGATTGTAGGTGTACGGAAAAAGCGGGTTAAAATCTTCCAGTTATATTCTCTCCAAGAGGGAGAGGATGTGACCTGCCGCCCTCTTTTTATCCTGAGTGACCAGTGAGATTATAGGTGAGATTACTATGCCACTCTCATTCTGCCATCGCACCCTAATCACATCCAGGGCAGATGAGCTAGTAACAGAGAGGATTTTGTATAAGGCCGAGATATAGCTAAGCTTGTCTTTAATCCTGATAGCCTGATACCGGTAGTCTTCAAGGGGTGTGCAATCTCTATGTGTACTCTGCAGGTGGTCTGCTGTGCGGATAAGTCATGGATTTGTAAAAATCTGAAAAAGTCGGTGGTGGCCCATCTGATCTGTGCATTGGTAGAATGTGGTTAGGCCCCTACGCTCCCAGTAGGCATACCCAGAGTCCAATCTTGGTGGGAAAAAAGTATCTTCATGCCTGATGATAGAGAGTGGGCCCAACAAGTTGGGGGTATGTATGAGCCTACGGAGACACAAAAGGATCCTTAAGGAGTGTTTTATGCCAGGATCTGACATATGAGCTCATACATGTGGATGTATGGTGTTTGTGGGCAGCAGCCACAGGGCCCCTCCTAGCAATATCAGCCTGCTTTTACTGCCTCAACAGGCCTCTCACTTACATTCTTAGGGTAGCAGAACAACTCATCTTTGGTTTGAGGTTCTCATACTTTACGAATATGTGTAAGACCACTCTTGCACCCATAAGAATGTTCTCAGAGGACATATGAACATACAAGAACTATGAACAACTAGGATTATATTCCCTTTCAATCTTACTCAAAGAAATAGAAAATAAACCCTGAGAAACCACAAACAGAAATTAATTTTCTCATATGTACCTGCTCTTACTATCCAGATTTTCTTTAATTGATCAGAAGACTCCACTCACCTCTAAACCAAACTGGCAGGACCTTAGAAAATGATACTGAGGTCACTGTCAGCAGGAGTCTCTCTCCCATTCTCTTACAGTGCTGGGCCTTGGCTCACCAACCAGACATCATAGTCCTGGTTGAAACCTGGCTGTCCAAATCAACTCCTGACTCATTTGTCTCCCTCCCAGGCTATACCTTATACCGGGAGGACCGAGTAGGCAAACGAGGGAGAGGCTGTGCAATCTACACCAGGGACACAATACCTGGACACGCACTCCCCAACCCTGCCCTCATAAATGGGGCCCAGGCCCTTACTCCTCAGACTCACCCCAGACCCCTCTAGGAGCCCTCTCTATCTCACCACAGCCTACATTCCCCCAAGAACCAGCACCCAGCCCTGGTATCTTTAACAGACTACCTGGCCACCCCTCCACCATAAGGCAGAACAAATCCTAGTGGGGGACCTTAATGTAAATTGGCTCAGCACCTCCTCATCCACCACCAGAGACTCATTTGCCGCCCAAGATATGACGCAACTCGTCACCCAGCCCATGAGACTTAACCCTAAGAGTGGTACCAGCACCCTTCTGGATGTTATTATAACTAACCGATCCTATAAAATCCAAAACATCCAGGTCCTCCCAGACTCCCTGAGTGACCACTCCCCTATCCTATTCCACTGGGTAGCCCCCAATCCCAAACCCAAAGCCCAGACCAGCCTCCGCAGGCGCCTCCGCCCTGGTGGGCTGAAGAAACTTAAAGCACTCCTCACCCAGATAGACTGGTTCCCCATTCAACAGGCAACCAACACTGACACTGCCCTCACCTTCTTCACTCACACCTTCAACATGGCCTGTGATCTCTTTGCACCTTTAACCAAAATCCGGTCCAAAAAACACAACGCACCCTGGGTTAGCCCGGCCCTCCTACAATTACTTAGAAACCGGGATAACCTCTGGCACCTTGCCACTGAAACAGGTCGTCTGTCTGATAGGCAAGCATACAACGAGCCCGGAATAAGTGCTCATGGGCCATCAGGAAAGCCAAGGCAGACCATTACCAGGCCTCCCTTACCTCCTCCTCCTGGGGCTCAGCCCGGACCTTCTGGGATAATATTAAGCAACTCAATGGTAAAGCTCTCCCCTGCCCCATCCCAGCTCACTAGAAATGGCACCACCTCCACCGAGCCTGCCACCATAGCTAACTGGTTCAACACCACTTTCACTGACCTTAGCTCAGTCCTCCCTAGTAATTTCTTTGACCCTCCCCAGCCAACCTCCCCTGTCCTCCAGCACCCCAGCTTCCTCCTCAGAAAGATTTCCACCGGAAGCCAGACCCATCCTAATCAAAGCTCTCAATGGCAACAATCCCGCAGTGACCCCTGGACCCCAGCATCCTCAGGCTGGTGCTAGATGAAGTCCTTGCACCACCACAAGCCTAATTAACCAGTCACTCTGCCTGGGACAATTCCCACAGCTTGGAAACAGCCATTGTCACACCTATTCATAAAGGGGGCGACAGGTCACTGGCCAACAACTACCGCCAATCTCCATCCTCCTCCCTCTCTAAAGCCCTGGAGAAAGTGGTGGCCATTCAAATCACTGATTATCTGGCTAAGCATAACATCTTATGCCCAGAGCAACATGGCTTCCGTGCAGGTCACAGACAACTGTACTGCCCTTATTGAATTCTCCAACTTTCTACACTCCTCCTTGGATACCAGCTCCTAGCTGGTGCGTGTTCATTGACCTCTCAAAGGCTTTCACACTGTCTCCCATCCACTTCTGCTGAATGCACTCTGCCACACTGGTCTCCGGCTGGCCCCTGGCATGGTGCGCTAGCTATCTTGACACTCGATCTCAGTGTGTAAAAATTAATAGCACACTCTCGATACCCGTCCCATTCTCTCTGGGGTCCCCAAGGCTCCATCCTGGGCCCCTTCTCTTCTCGCTGTATCTGAACACCTGCCCAGCGCATGCCCTGGCAAAATTCTACTGTATGCAGGCACGCTGTCCTTTTGCCACCCACCCAATCCATCTCCCTACAGGACTCCCTACAGCAGTCTTTCAACAGTGCGAGGGCTTGGTTTAAGGGCGCAGACTCATCATCAATCTTAAGAAAAACAAACTATGCTCTTTTCCCACCCCAAAACAGAGCTAGCAACCACCCACTCTATATCCTTCCAAGTACCAACCAGCCACTAGAACAAGTCTGCTCCTACAAATACCTTGGGGTTACCTCCGATTCAGCCCTCACATTTCACAACCACATCGACGCCCTAACATCCGCCACTAACACACGGCTTGGCATCCTATTCCGCCATAGAACCTGCCTTCCCCCAAATGCTCTCCGGCTAGCTGTTACATCATCCGTTCTGTCCCTTGTAGACTATGGTCTACCAGTATATGGTGCTGCCGACACCACTGCACTCAACAAAATTCACCTAACCCTGAATAAAGCGTGCAGATTGATTACTGGTGCCCCAGGCTCACACACCTGTCAGCTGTATGTCGATGCTAACCTGCTTACCCTGGATGAACGGCTCCAATACCAAACCTGTCTCCTCACCAAAAAAACCCTACTCGGGCTCTCCCCTGGGGTAACGGCATCCATCCACCAGAGCCCTCCCACCATTGCAACACGGTCTTCCTACAAGAGCACTCTAAAGGTCCCCAGATCAAGAACCAGCCGTGGCCAGAGGTCCTTCTGCTATAGAGCCCCAACCTGGTTTAACTCTCCCCTGCCACCATCACCAATGCCATCACCATCTCCAAGTTCAAAACCACACTTGAACCACATCTTCCTTTTCGTAACTGCTCCTGTCTCTGAACATAGCCTCCACCTCTGATTCTCTTGACAATGCCCCAGGCAGCTCTCCCTAACCATCCCGCCACCACTTCCCTGTACACCATGCCTATGTTTAACCTGGCCAGTGCCAGCTGTTTCAGTGTTTACCTACCAGATTGCTCACTTGATACCGACTTGTGTAACACCTGTTATCAATTACATGTACCCTGTACCCAGTTGTGTTGTCTGACCACAATGTGATGTGGCGCCTCTGTTGAACGCCGATTGTTTTGCAAATCTTTGCTATGTAACCAAAAACACAATGTATGTCTTTATGTGACGAAGTACCTTTGGAAACGAGCCTCTGGCTCAAAGGTTGTAAACTGATTCTTAAATAAATAAATAAATAAAATAAAGCTATCCTCCTCCGTATCATTAGTCCCTATGTGGACAATGAAATCCAGCCCTTCCCCCTTTTCCATGCCTCTGACAATCCTCTCCACCCTCTGTGCATCCCTCCCAGCCAAAGCTTCCGGAAGGTACCTAACTCTGCTGCTTTCTTGTCCCCCCCCAATAGCCCCTCTACCCCTTAACAATGGAGTCCCCTAAGATGGGTATCTTTCTAGAGCTCAGCTTCCCTTATGACTCCCAACTCGTTACAGCTGCCACCTTAGGGACAGACTTGATATCCTGAGAGGCAACAGGCTCCAGTCCCCTTCTTAAAGAGAATGGACCTACCGAGTCACACAGATGAGGGAACCTGTTCACTGTCATGGTTCACCCATGCTTGTGTGCGGTCAACTACCATGAAGTACTTAGGGCAGCAGAATTGGTGCACCCAGAAGGAGGGTACCAGGAAACAGGGCACACACAGCATGCCACTGTCTTCTCTGTTTTTCAAGCCAGGGGCTTGGCCCCCCGCACCCCCACCCGTCAAAATATATAATCACCTCCACCCCAGGCATATCAGGGTGGAGGTGGCATAGCAGACCGCACCAAAAAATCCTGAGTGCCCTTGTTCCACACGCCCTAATGAGGGTGCCCTAATCACGGCACCCTTCTGACGGGATACCCACTGTCACCATCCCAGGGTCCCACACCTGAGTGAGTGAACCCTTCACCCCCTTCCCCTGTGCCGACTACAGTGCTAGTCTGGACCCTTGCTATTCTTCAGGGATAAGGGGTAATGGCTGCCTGCAGCAGCTCCTGCTCAGATTTGCTCCAGAAACAGCTAAGTTCAGCTTTCATTGCGGCCAGTTATACAGCAAGTGCTGCAGACCTAGTGCACATTTGGGCAGCCCCACAGTCTCTAGAAGACCTCCCTACAAATGACTGCTCCACAAGTGTATAATCGTATTATGATACAATGCCTAACTAAAAGATTTCTCATATTTTCAGTCTTTACCCTAGGAGTAATGAATTCTAATAGACTAATGGCACATGAACAGACGCTCACACAGGGTTTTGCTAGTTTTTCAATTAAGTGATCTAGAATGTTCCCATTAATGCAATTCGTAATATGATGAGGTTTATGCAAATTATGCCTTTCTGCTAGTGAGAGCCGTCTAGGTTGCTGGTACACGGTACAGTGATGTACTGTACATCATAACAACACCCAATAATTAATCGTCCCAGTCAATTTAAGAGTGTCAGTGCCGAGGTTCAGAGTTTACAAAGTGACAGCATAGGATGTTGACAGGAGGCTAGTAAAACTGGATACTGCCAAGTGGCAGGACATGACGGGCTTCATCCAAGGAAAGTGAGAGAACAGCACGTTTTGGAAGGGATGATTGCAAATATTTTAAACCAATTACTCATGGAAGGCAGAGTCCCACGTAACACAAACAACACAACAGTGATGCTACCAATTCTTAAAAGGAGGATGTATGGCGGCCCACAGCAGCGCAGCGTTGGATTCCGCTTGCAACGCCCGGCAACCTGAGTTCGAGAACGAGCTTCGGTCGCGGAGGGCCGGCCGGGGAAGGATCGAGCATCCCACGACTGCTCTCCTTCTCCGGGAGAGCAGGATGTCACCGATGCATGGGGACACCTGGTGGAGGTCAGGAGTACCTCAGCATACGGGACAGAAAGGCTCCAAGGGGCAGGATGGGCACTGGCGTCATTGCACGTTCCCGCCCCTCTAAGGGGGAGAAAACAGCCCGCCTCTCACCGCCTAGATGATGCCCGCCCCTCGAGCTGCTATTGGCTCCCCAGGAGGGCACAAAAAGTGTAAGTAAAAAAAAAAAGTGAGGATGAGGAAGCCAGCTCACTGGCACAGTGGTGGCGCTACTGCTTGCGATGCCAGCGATCTGGGTTTGGAAATGAGCCTGGAGCCCTGGAGGTCCAGCCGGAGGAGGACGGCTGAGCATCCCATGGATGCTCGCCTTCTCAGGTGTGGGAGGGTTTCTGCCATAACACTACCACCTGGGTGACCACAGGTGGCAGTGCAGGCTGGAGCCAGCATCGGGGGGTATCCTCGCTCAGATGCCATGGCATCAATTGCATTTCCTCAACAATGCTTGAGGGCAGGGACGAAAAAGTGGGGAAAACAATCCCAACCACATAGGATGCTGTCTGCCATCCTGCCGCAGGCCCCGCACTGCCAACCATGGCTCCTTCACCCTCACCAAAGTTCAATCCTATCTGGAGGTAACAGGTGGCCCCAGGGCACCCCTTCCCTCTGGCAGGGTCATCCACATGGAAACAAGGGGTAATGGGGCTGGGCAGGGTGGAGGACTGTAGTGGGCCACTCGGGAATTCAGGGGAGAAAGAATACAGGATATATAGAAAGATGGAAGTCTGATGTCAGTGCGGGATGAGAGCAGCAGACAAAGGGAGGTGCTGTGGGACTCCACAGTGTGAGCAAGCCTCCACATGTGCACATTCACAAGCATGCCCCAGCGTGGGACCAGGAAAAGAATATGGAGGAAATTATGGCAAGCAGGCATATATGAAGCCTGCCCACTAATCCCTCACCCGCTGTATCACCAGAAGCTGGAGGCCGAAGACTAGATCTTTGCTTCGGGGTGGGGGGATTCGTGGTGGTATTCCAGCCCTTAGGTGTGACAGGGTGGAATAGGACCCTGTCCCAGTTGTTATGGAGAAAGTGTTTAAATGCAAGGATAGTTCTTTTTCTGTCTCTCCTCTGTTTGGTTGAGCAACAAAATTTTCCTGAGAGACTTCTGACTTGATCACCCCGAACAGTCTCGCAATTCTTTGCCTCTCACTGTCTCTCAGTTTTCTCTTGCTGTTTTTTCTCCCTTGCATATGTATATCTGCTAATATAAAAATATGTGCAAACCACTGTATGGAAATGTAACTGATAGTGGGATCCCTTGTGTTTGGAAAATATATAATGTTATTGCTAAAATGTATATATTTACATTCTGAGCTGATTTCAGAAAGCTATTGTAAACTAGAGGTTACCAGAGTTCATATTTTAGGCCTTTTTGCAAAAGCTGTGGAAACTGGACCTCAGCAAGCACTCTATGTTCTACTGTGTTCATCCTGCCTGATACTTACAAGAACAGAAGACTTAGCAAGAAACAGGATGTTTGAATTTAGAGTGGGGATTGAAATGATTTATAAAGGGGCTAAGCTTCAACTGCAGGGGAGATTAGAAGAAAAAGAGACACACAGAGACTGAAGGAAGATTTTATTTTATTTCTCCTTTGTAAATAGTTATACCGAACAAGTTTATTTTTTAAGTTATGACTACTGTAAATAAATATTTTTGGTGAATTCTACAGCTGCTCCTGGTTTTTCCTATGCTTCCTGATCTGTGCCTCGACATTAGGTATGACCTGAGGAGATCCACAACGGTTGGGATCAACAGGGCAGAGCTGAGGGGGCCCAGCCTGTCCTGGCCACAGGAGTTTAAGGAGAATATGGAAAGAAAAATAATATGCAAGTAATAATACTGACAGGGTGGGCAGCACTGGGCTATACCCATCTGCCTTGGGGTGTAATGAGGCACAAAGCCACAGACAGAGACCTCATAGCCCCGGGATGGGCAGGTATAGCACATACCACCTACCCTGGAAGGTAGTATTGCACTTAAAAATGGGATTTTGGCTGTATTTAAGGGAAAAAATTAACATTTAAAAAAATCTGTCCAAATAGTTAATAATTTTTTTTTTTGCAAAGTAGTCCCTCTACTGCTGGCACTGTAACTGGAGGAAGCGGTTTTGTGCAGTACCACTGTGTTTTATAATGTGCACTTTAAGCTAGCATTATACTGAAGCAATGGGTCTGGTATGAGACTACTGGTATTTTCTTGATTTTGTCTGCCGCAGACGATGACACATTGCCACCATGCTGCAGTAAAATGAGTCAGCAGCTGGAGGGCAAGGTGCGAGTACCAGTAAGCGGTAGCGCACCATGAAAGCACTACAAAATTTACTGTTAAAAATGTAATCGTTACTTTTGTTGAATTACTTTGTGGTATTTATAGACTTCACCTGCATAGTGGAGCCAACTTGCTCGCTCAGCTTGCTCAGCGAGCAAAAGAAAATAGCAGCAGATCAAGTTTGGCAATTGTAAGTGGCACTGTAATTTCAGTTAAAAGACAGTTGGCACTGGCACTAGTTTTATCTGGGCTCTGTTGTCTGATAGATGCCTACCTTTCCAAAGGCCTCAACCTATCTGAGCCCAGGAAAATGTAAATCCATATTCTATAGCACCCTTAATTCCTAGTAATTATTCTTCATCACCTCTAGCCTTTTATTGTCCTTCAGTCTACCCTCAAGTATACCACCACCCTGCCAAAATTCACAGGCCTACAGTTTAGGACCATGGTACTTGATTTTATTTGCAGAACTTATCAAATAAGTAAGCAATAACGCACTCCGAGGTGTGGGTTACGTGCTGATAAAAACACGCCTAAGGGGTGTACTAAGGCAGGGCTTGCAGTGCCTTATGCTAAGCAGTGCTCTATCAACACGTAACTCTCACTCGTATTGCAACTTATAAAATGGGCCCTTCCCAAAGTAATTTTTAATGTGTAAAAAAAAAAAAAATACAAAAGTGAAACATAAGAAAAGGTTTCAAATAGTGAAAACAGTAAAAATAGTCCCTCCTATTAAGTTTATTTGGAATGTATTTATTGTCCCTCCCTCTTTACAAAAATTCTGAATCCATTCAGAATATGCCTTTTACTTTATTGAGTCTTTTTTACATTTCTTTCTTTGGCTGTGTTTAGTTAGGAATTGTACTGTTAACAGAGGGCGGCTGTGTTGACTTGAGCGAGCCTGTCCTCACCAGACACCCGAGAGAGCAGGAGAATCCTTCTTCCTGTTTCCTGCTTTCGTTCTGACAGGCAGATTTTGGTGATTATTTTATTTAAAAAGGAAAGAGAGTGCCTGGTTTGAAAAGTGAGCATGTTCTTTTGGAGGCACTGAGAAACACTGCTGCGCTGATGGTCGCCAGGTAGTGCGTCGGGTAGATGGCGTTACTTGCAGCATTTGGGTTGATGATGAAAACCGATCTGTTTCTGTTTTCTGGCGGGTTTCTCGGGCCTGTTTGAAAATGCTGGCAATGACAGGTATACACTGGTGGCAGGAGGCAGACAAGCAGTGAAAAGATAACAAAAGGTACAAGTTTTATTAATTGAGATGCAGGACATGTGCAGAGGCGCACACATTCTGCTACCGTTTATGGCCGTGGTTTCAAAGGCGGGAGCAAGCGACAACCTGAGTGAAAGCACCACTTGATAGGTACAGATGGACAGTGAAAATCTAAATGCAAGTTACTAAATTTGTAAATGTGTTGTCCTGCAAGGGGGCATATATCTTTTATTTTGTGCTGTCACGCTTTTGGACATTGGCCGTGAATGCCACTGTTCCGTTACTGTGCTGCCCGCGAGTGCTGTTGTGCTGCCGCTTCAGTGAGCTCTGCCAGTCAGCGTTTCTGTTGATGCTTGGCAGAGCTCATTGATTTTTGTTGTCATGTGGCTTCTTGGTGGGCAGTGGTCCCGGTTTGCTACTATATCATCTGATAAGGACACGGCTCAGATGATGTAGTAGCCAATCAGAGACTTGGATTTCTTAAGCCCATTTTATAATACTAAATATCACACTGCAATGGTTGCTCTGACCTACTGGATCCTCCATCCTCATGTGTACTGTAATGTCCCGATTAGACAATACAAGTTCCAGAACTGCATTTCCCCTAGTAGCCTTCCTCACCAGTTGGCTCAGAAAGAAGTCCTGCAATCTCTCTAAAACTGTCTGGTGTCTCTGGCTCATGGCAACTAGAATGTCACACTCTACATCAGGGAGACTGAAATCTACCTTGAGCACTATTCTCCCCAGATTCACCATTTTCTTCACTTCTCCCTTTAGCAGCTGATTCTTCTCAAAGATTGGTTAGGTGGTCTATAGACCACTGCCATCCTTAGGCTTTTCCCCTTATTGTTGTCACTTGAAGCCATGTAGATTCTACCTCCCCTCCTTTCGGTACAGTCTTGTCCTGCACCACCCTGACAGAATCCCATTTCCTGACATACACAGCCCCAATCCCCACCGCATTTTCTCTATCCCTTCTGAACAGGGCATAACAACCTGGGACTGCAAGATCCCATGCATTATTCTGTGTTTCACACCTTAACATGATGGCTGCTATCTCTAACTACTCTGACACTATTAGCACCTGCAGCCGCCTCCACCTTCTTGCCCAAGCTTCTAGTATTTGTACATAAAATCTTCCACTCCCCCTCCACAGAGCAAGGTGTGGAACTGCCCTTCTGCTCTCCACCAGGATTCCTTTTTGTACTGCTGGTCAAACCTCCCTTCTTAAATACACCTCTAGCTCCATCTCCCCCACTGGTTCCTAGTTCCATAAATCTCTGACCAAATAACCAAGGCTCTGGACCATGGGAAACCAGTAGATGTCATGTACCTGGATTTTAGTAATTCATTTGATATGGTAGCTGCATGGGGAACTGGAAGGCAAACTAGAGGCAACAGGAATTAATGTCAAGGTAATCAGCCGGACTACAAACTAGCTGTTAGATAAGAAACGAAGGGTCAGGATAATCAGTTTCACATTCAACTGGGGGACAGGGACTAATGGAGTCCCACAGGGTTCCATGCAGGGATGCACTGCAGAGAAATCTGGACAGACTGGTGGACTGGGTGGAGAGATGTTTGTAAAATTAAATTTTATGTGGATAATGTGCTATTTTCACTTGGGGGGGGGGACTCTAAAGGCAGACAACTGCCTGAATGGAAAAGTGATCAGGCAATGGGACCAGGAAAGGGATCTGGAAGTAATTATAACAAACAGGCTAAGCATGAGTCACAGTATGAACAGGTGGTTAAGACATGTATCCAGTTAAGGGGGTGTATTAAATGAATTTCATTAGCAAGGCACACAAGGCTGCCACTGTATGAATCGCTGGTGACACCTCTTCTGGAGTACTGCAGACAGTTCTGGACACTGCATTACAGGAGGGATACCATAAGAACCAATAGGGTACCCAGAAGGGCAAGAGATTACAGTGGGAGGACTACTAGATATAAGCTACAAGGACATATTAGCAGAGCTAGACTGGTTAGTAAGTCTGGAAAAAAGGATAATGGGTAGCTTGTAATGAGTATAAATGATTTTAAATAACCCTACACAACTGCAAAGGCTTCATTTAAAATTAAAACAAGATATGGGAACAAGGGGGTACTTCAAACAACTGGCAGCCGAACAACTCACCGGGGGGGGGGGCTGAGAAAACATTTCTTTACTCAGAGGGGTCAGGCATACAGAACGGACTACAGGATTTGATGATAAAGCTTAACATGATCAGGAGTTTCAAGGATAATCTGGACAAGTGTATGATGAAGGTACACCTTCAGTGCTACTGCCACAGAGAAGCAAGGAACAGTCTAATGAAGCGTTCAGCAGAGTTGCTATTTGTTAATGAGAAGTTGAGAAAATTTGGAAGGACAGGAAATACAATTCAATGTATAGAAAACTGGTGAAGCAATAGGGCTCAGTAGGTAGTAGTGGTGGTGGCGGTGCCGGGGCAATGTCAGACTAGCCGGAATTCACTAATTCCAAAGGGTCAGGTGTTGGGTCCCTTATAGATCTCCTACTGTTAAATATTTTTATTGATAACCGGAGTCAAGTATTTCAAGTAAGTTATGTCAGTGTGCAGATAACGAAAAGTTAATGAGAGTGGTAGACTCCAAGGAAGAGAGAGGCTGTCTGCAAAGAAATGGACATGTAATTGGGATGTGGGCCAACAAGTGGCCAATGACATTCAATGTGCATAAGTGTAAGGTCCTTCACTTAGGCTCAAAGAATTCCGGCTGGAGGTACTATTAAACTGAAAACAATAAACAGCAAGGAATCATGGAGAAAAAAATAGGGATCATCCAACCAGGAAGCTGAGGCTGGCACAGCACCCTAATGGCACTCTGCACGCCCGGCATTACAGCGCCAAATGCAGGATTTGCTGCCCCCTCCCAAGGTCCCCAGGTGGTACATCATCAGAAAGGGAGGTGTGGGGGCATAGCCCCCCACCAGAGGGTCAGGCCCCATAAAAGAGATGATGGCGACCTATGCACTTGGCACCATAATGACTGAGCGCACTGCCACTGGCACTCTACATAGGTGGAACCGGCACAGCAGTGCTCTGTGGTTCTGGGTAATGCAAATCAAATGCTGGGCCAAAAATGTTATAATGAGAACTTTTGCATTGATATTATTTATTTAGTATTGTATTTATTTTGTGACTTGTTGCTATCTCTACTATTGTACAGGCACACTGAGCCTCCAGGGAGAGGCACCATAACAATTAAAATGTACTACTAAAACCATTATTATACTGTAACTAACTTAACGTTATGTGATTCTGCACCTTTTTAAGGCGCAGGTTCCCACCACATAAAATGCTCACCGCAACAATCAAGAAGATACAGCAGAGAACAACTAAGCTTATTTAAGTGATGTAGTGCATAAGGTACAAGTAATGTTTATACTGACTATGTAAGGGTTCCCAGGAAAAAAATAAGGCAAAGCAGAGATAATTTTTTTTTTACATTTTTGAAGGCAATGAATTAGGTGGATTAGGGATAGAGAGGGTATACCCCTAGGCTTGAAGAGGGATACAATTATGGGTAATATGGTGAAACTTTTTTCCAAGGCTGTATTTCGAAGTATAACAATTCGCCAAGTAGAGAACAGTTCTCATCAATCTTATTTGTAAAGGAGGGCAATGCAGTGCCCTATATACGCACCACATTTCACGACTCAATTCTGCCACTTCGTCAAGGTGTACAGGTACTGTGAAATTAATTATAAATTCTTAAATTCACTTAATATTTTCCCAAATAAATTTTTACTGCTATCAGACTAGCGCCCCCAAGTAAAACAATCTTTTATATATTTGATCATACTGACTCTGTTTCATCGTTAGATCATTCGCTAGGTGACATCATCCCACAGAGATATCTACACAGAATCTATAACAATAAAGTTCAGTAAAATGTATGCATTTTTTACATGTAAGAAAACCTTTACCTTGTTCCTTCATACATTTTGTTAACGAGTATGTTTAAATAGCTAGTAGTTCCAAAAGTAGCAGGCAGTAAATATTTTTTAAAAAGTAGTCAGTTGTTACTTTTTATTTCTAATTTTTTGTGTCCATTTTCTCATTAGAAGGGTTTCTACCTGACATTATCATGTGTGATGTAAACAGGAGTACGTTACAGATGGATGCTAATGTCTTGTTCTAGTCCTCTTCATTCCTCATCAGCATTCCAACCTCATTTACTGAGACATGGCAAGTGACCGATCTGGTAGCAGACTGGTTCTTGGTCAGCTGTGATATCACAGATGGTGAGGTCACAGGGCTGATGATGTCTGAGGAGGAATAGAACTAGCTATGGCAGCTTTCAGGTAGAGTACCAGGGTAGTTGGTACAGCATAGCAAAACACTATGCATACCAGAAGGTAATGCTAACCATTTTCTGAATTGCATAGCATCGCACTAGACTGCTAAACATTTTTATTTTTTAATTCAGGTTTACACTTTTAAAACACAAAAATAAATCATTTTTAATTTTTCTTGTCATTCAGTGCCATGTGCTATGTATTTTTCAAAGTTGATTAGCACTTTCAAGCACAAAACTGCAGTTCAATAATTTTTGTTTATTAAATACCAGGGGTGGGATATTCAAAGGGGTTGCACATGGCGCAACAGTGTTGTGCCATGCGCAACCCACCAATGTGCCCCTGGAATGATATTCAAAGAGGCTGGTTGCACTGTGCAACTCCTGATGTGCCAGGTCACACCAGTAATGTATGTGGTGCAAGTGCAGGGCGTGCCCATGCATAGCGCGGCACATCCGGATATTCAGCCAGGATGTGCTGCACATATGCAGGCACAAACCCACTTTCAGGCTGCACAGGGGGGCACAAAATGTGCCCAGCAAAACCAGGAACATATCAGGGACACCCACAGGTGGGCTGCCATATTGCAGGGTGCAACACGGAGGCCACCTGCTGTGGGTGGCCACCCGACCTCCCAGGACACAGGCCGGGCATCGTGCCCCCTCCCTCGCTGGCATATGTTTAATATAACCCTTGTGGTCCAGTGGACCCCTTCCCCTGCCTGATCGTGGGCATAGTATCACATTAACCATGGTGGTCCAGTGGACCCTACCCCATCACCCGTTTGCAAGCATGTTCCAAACAAACCCTGGTGGTCCAGTGGACCCTATCCCCATCACGGGCATAGTTACAACCTAGCCCTGGTGGTCCAGTGGATCCCATCCCTTGCCTGATCGCAGGCATATTAAGAGAATAACCCTGGTGGCCAGCGGCACCCCCCTCCTCACCCGCCCACTGAGCCCTGCCACCATGCACCCTCCAGGTCAGCAGCGGGTGGCAGCTGCCCGCCTGCAAGCCGCCTGGCCGCTGACTGACAGCATAAAGTACGGCTGTATGCCTACTGGTCCACTGCATGGGCCAATGGGCGTGCAGACTGTACTGTATTGCACAGTCCCGAAATGTGAATGATCCATCCACATTTCGGGACTGTAGTACAGTATGGTTCGTATGCCCGGCCCACGATGAGACCAATAGTGTACAGCCGACCTGCGTCGAGTCAGTCGGGCGGGCAGCCGGGTGGCTTTGTGGGCGTGGTGGAGCCGCCACCCGCCAACCGGACCGCGGGGCCCAGCAGGCAGGTGGGGAGGGGGGTACCACTGACCAGGGTTATTCTCTTAATATGCCACGATCAGGCAGGGATGTGGTCCACTGACCACCAGGGCTATTTTGTAGCTATGCCCACGAATGGGCGATGGGTAGGGTCCACTGGACCATCAGGGATTGATTTACATCATGCCTGCGATCATGCCCGCGATGGGGTAGGGTCCACTGGACCACAGGATTGAGTTACATCATGCCCACAATCAGGCGATAGGGTAGGGTCCGCTGGACCGCAGGTTCTTTTCAACATATGCCCGTCGAGCAATAGGCGCTATTCCCGCTGAGGGGCAGGGGGCATCAGTCCCGATGGCTGCAGCCTAGCAGGGCACCAGGCGCAAGTCACCGGGGATCGACGCACCGCATGCAAATGGGACCATAATCACATGAAAATGGCCCCATTTGCGCCTTGCATGCATAATGGACTAATCCGTATGCCCAGTGCTGTATATCGTGGTTGATGGGCCTAGCGCACATGCACTTGCGCTGGCGCATCCCCCTGCTCCCCAACTGCCACTTGCACTATGCTGTGCACAGTGCGGACGCCCCCAGTGCCAAATTCAATGGTGCTGACCCATGGCACAGCACCACTGAATATCGCCTGGACTATGCCCTGGCTCAACCCAGTTGCGCTGCGCCCAGGCTTGTGCCCCTGCCTGGCGCAGTCTGAATATCTAGCCCCCTGAGTACTGTTCCACACACCACAACAAGTACCTGTATTATCATGAGGAAAAATCTAGTTAGCAATAGTGAAAAGACAAAAAGTTAATTTTCGACAGGACTCGAGCTCTTTAACTTCAAGTAAAGCAATATTTTAGCATTTGTAAACAGCAACTGTTTATCAGCATGGGTGAGTTGTTTTTTTTTAGTCAGGTAAACAGATTAAAAACTCTGACATTTGACTCATTAGGTTCCCTTATCTGTCCCGTTTCATGGAACTGACGCTTACTTGATTATCATTTATACACCGGAGAGTAAAAACTCTGTGAGCTTTTCTTTCCCAATCAGCAATGATGTGTGGAAGTACTTTCTGTTTGAAGTGATATGGAAGGATGCCAAATCAAAGAGGTGAGGGAAAGGGTGTCTCTGGATCACACCAGTGCTCCCACACAAGGTTGTGTTGATATTTTGTATTAAGAAGATAGTGAGTCCTGTCATTCTAAAGATAGCAAAGAAGAGATAACAGCAGGGAGAGCATTACTGTTTGATTATTCACATGGGTACACAGTAAACAAAGACAGATAATTGATACTGGAAATGAGTAAGGAGTCCATGAGAAGCGACAGATAAGGGGATCTCACAAGAAAAATGTGAGTTTTAACCTTTTATTGTTATGACTAATAAAACAGCTCATCCATGCTGATTGTGTGTGTGTGTGTATATATATATATATATATATATATATATATATATATATACATACATACACACACACATATATAGATATATATATACACACATAGTTTATTTATAAATACCAAATTTCACATTGTTCGACAATAATAAACTAATTAATGAGGCCAGCCGGCCAGCGCAGCAACAGCACTACCACTTGCGGTGCCGATGACCTAGGTTCGGAAGCAAGCCGAGTCATCAGAAGGTCAGATTGGGGAGAGGAGGTTTGAGCATCTTGACAGACCACCTCAGCTTCTCCCATGGTGGGTGGGTAGAGAGTCTGCAACAGTATACCTCCTGGCAGTGGCTAGGAGGTATTCTGCCATTAGCCCTCAGCATCAAAGGGTGATGGAACAAAGCAGACGACAGTGTGGCACATATGGGAGCGTGCATGCCTCCTGGACGTCACTGCATATCTACACTCACCAACGGGGGCAGTTACCATGCAGAGCAAAGGAAAAACTATGGCTGGACAGACGACATCAGACCACAGCACCATGCTCACAGCCAGATCCTGCCCTCTTGGGTCCCGATACCCTTTGATCTTCACCTCTGCTTGCAGGCCACTGGATATTGGTAAGGAAGCATCAAGAACCTGAAGGTGACCTCGCATCAGGGGATGCAAGATGGGGGTTCCCTCCAGGTACGTTGTGGGTGGGTCAGAGACCCAGGGTCCCAAGGTAGGGAGGACCTCAGGCAGGGTGGGAGCCGCTGGGTGACAACTAAGAGAGGATCGAGTGGTCAGTGACTAGAGGAAAAAAGAATTGGAAAAAAATAAACTAATTAAATAATATGTATGAAGTAACATGGTGAAAGTTTCCTTATATGTTCAAAATGATTGCCTTTTATGAAACTAGTTATGGACTCTCTTTTAAATACAGCCTCTGTGGGATGTAATTTAAATAACTTTTTGGGATAAAACAGAATCAATATGACGCAGTGCATTAAATGAAAATCAACTCTATATGAATAACAAGGTAAACAAACTTAGAGAAAAATTATTCCACAAGGGGACAGACCATCCCCAATAGTTACTGAAGTGTTTTAAAATTGTGTATGTTACTTTGAAGCAGTACTCATGTAAATCTGAAATTAATTTAACACTTTCTGCACACATTGACAGAGTGGTGCAATAAAGCCATGTAATGCTGCATCTACACAGGACATTGCATTGCTTTAATTTACAAATAAATCTGATAAGAAATTTTATGCACTGGGTAAGTTAAGGTATACTTTTCATGACAACACAAACTTGCTTGAAACCACTTTTGGAATAGACTTCTCCCGTTGTTTTGTTTTTTGTTTACCCCTTCATCTTTCCACAGTGTCAGGACAACCCAGTGGGATACATTCATAGAAAATATATATTTTTTACCTACAGCATAGTACAGTAATATTTTATTTTATACAGGAATATACTCCTTATGACAGGAATATCATTCAACAGGACTCTAGACCCCATTTTCAAGTGAGTACGGAGTACAAAAATACACTAAGGACTTCATATGCACACTCTATACGTGAATTGTTACCTAGGTATATGGTAAACCTATGGGACAAGTTCCCAGAAGAAATGGCTGAAATAGGGAGTGTTGAATCTTTGAAACATAAGTTGGATCAGTTCCTTGGACCTCCAACTGGCTGAGCCTCAGTCCACGTAGGACGGAAGTAATGACTGTCAATCCAAGCCCATGTGGGTCAGAAATGACTAGCACTGATGCCCTGTTACCATCTATTAATGGGAAGGCACTTCAAGCTTTGGATGTGGTTCTGAGGGTCGGTGTGGACTGCAAGCTGTCACTAGAACAGCAGATGCCAGCTACAGTCCACAGTGGCTTTCTCCATCTCCTTAACATCACCCAGATCAAACTGCATTTTGCACCTGCTGACTTGGTGACAACAGTTCACACGTTTGGCACCTCTAGACTAGACTAGAGTAATACTCAATATGTAGGGTTATCTGAAGGTCTGACATGTCTCCTGTAGCTGGTCCAAAACACTGGCCCAGCTGGGTTTAGGAACTTCACAAAGAGACCACATTACAGCAATTTTGGCCACTCTACACTGGCTGCCAATTCACCTTCAAGATAAGCTTAATGACATGGGGAGGCAGTATAGTGCAGTGGTTTAAGGTTTTGAGCTCCAGATCTGGAGACTTGGGTTTGAATCCCACAACCTCCACTTGCATACTGTGTGACCCTGAGCAAGTCACTTATCTTCCCTGTGCTCCCAGGTCGCACCTGTAAACAAGCTGTCAGCTTAGTGTGCCACTGCTGGTTAAACACTTGGAACATTTAAAGCCCTTCACAGTCCAGGTCAAATTACACTAAAGATCTACTGTCTCATTATGCTCCCATCTACCCATTCCACTCCACCACCGCACACATGTTAGTGGTCCCCTGATCTCATCTCAAGCTGTCGGGAAACAAGACACTTGGGGGTGGCTGCACTTTAATTTATTTGTTGGACACAGTTGTTTACAATTATGTATTTATTTATCCTGTCTTCCTGCGTAAGGTGCTCTGAGCCATCTTGTATAAAGCCCCCTTAAAATAAACACTGTCTTGGATCACACTGACATGCTCAGTTCATTAGGGAAGGGTGGGTCTTGTGCAGTAGCTACTAACTCACAGCAAAATGATTTACTATGCCTGGGCTGCAAAAAGGCAGAACACTTGTACGTGGGTTCTCAGACCTTTCTGCCACTAGCAGTCTTGTATCCATTACATCACAGTTCATATTATGGTGCTGGTAAATCTGCCCACGTTAAACAACAGCTACAGCTATTTCACATGATAGTGATTGCTGTAACTCCTGCCTGGATGTCTGAAGATGAAGAAAATGGAGCATTGTTGTGGGGGGGTGCTGTGTGGCATTTCAAATATTCCACTCTAAACAGAGACAAGTTTGCAGCACTGTATCACTTACAGTGTATATGGCACAGGTGCTACTCTCACCCATGCCCACTGAGGGCCTCTAGGCTAAGACGAGTCTTAAGGTAGATCAGGCAGGTGTTACATCTGTTGCAAGGAAACAAAGACAAAACAGTAACATTGTTCGACCTTGAGAAGTGCCCCGCTCTGTATATTCATATATATATATGTCCATCATATGTCTGACTAACAGCTGCACTGAGAGCACAGGGTTATCTGCTCCATTCAGTTATCGGAAGTGACAGCAACTAAGTCATAGACAGTTAGTGCTTCACTGCTGCAAAACGAGCCTGAGTAACTTTCCTGAGAACTTGTTACTCTGTGGCTTTACAAAGGAAAGCTGACACTTCTCAGACTACAGAGTAACCTGGAACTTGCTACTGCACTGCTGTAGTTCATGTGCTGTAGGTAACCCGAATTCAAATAAGAGAGCACACTGATCATGGCACCCTATTTTTTTGGGGTGGTGTCACCAGACAGTGTACTTGTGTGGTGCAGCGTGACGCTGTCACTGTACATCCACTGACTGGTAAGGAGTTTCATCACTGTGACACAATCTGCAGTATTTCACCCTATGTATAGCCACCTGCAAGAAACATTTTATCGAAAGTGGTTGAAACTGGTGCAAAAGGCAGCTATATCACACCCGCCAGCACCAAAGCCTACATAATTATTTTCCCTTGGAGGTTAGCTCTAGAATCAGAACATTTGAACAGCAAAACTGAAAATCAAATTGTAATTTTGGATTTATCTGTTTTAGAACATTACAGCCAACAAACCAATACCCTAAATTCCTACATATTATATCTGTTCAGTGCCAATCAAATCCTTACGTTGGAAGCATCTCATTTCATTAACCAGCTGTGGAGTGAATAAGCAGGCAATAAACTCACTACTAGAGATGTCGTAACATCATGTTTTGAGTACTGTAATTTTTTGTGTTTTTTTTCATCATGATATATTGATTATCACACTAATCTGTATCATTTATAATTTTAAAGGGAAAAAATTTAAATCTGACTGGGGAATGGGATCCGAAATTTCAGTCACACCCAAAGAGCGGGATTCAGTGCCAGTGTAACTGAGGTGACAGCCTCAAGACTGTTCAACACTAGCCTTGAGTGCACTAGGAAGTTACCTAGGAAAATAAACAGAAGCAAAGCACTAGCTGAAAATGACAGACCGAGAGAGACAGACACAAAGAAAGTGTGTGAGAGAGACCAAGAAATTGAGAAAGTGTGACAGATGCAGAAAGCGAAAGAGACATTCTGTGGGAGAGAGATAGTGTGTGTAAAGTATATGAAAACAATAAGATAGAAAGTATAAGCAAGAAAGTGTAATGCGAAAGTGTGTTGTATAAGAGTGTGTATGATGGAAAGTGCAGTAGTAGAGTGGGGGGCAATCTCTCCTCTTTGGCCCCTGGCTGTGAAACTGGTGCCCCTCTCCAAGATTTGCAAAGCTGGTTTTTGTCTGGGCAAAATCAGCCCTTTAGTGTACTGATGTTGCCACGTCCCCCCCTTGCCCTTTCAACACTACAGATTTGTTTGCCTTAGTTGTCATGCCCTGTGGGTGGAGTCAGACCCTTTCTCCCTGCCTGCCTTCCAACTAGCCACCAATCTACTCTTTTCTCTGAGATCTGGATCTACATTTCGCACAGCCAACTTCCAACTGTCACTGCCCCCCAGTTAACATAGAACTCTGTGGGTTGTCCAGTGAGAGCATGCACACACCACCAAGCAAACTCTGCGAAATCCAATGTCACCAACGTAAACACACAGTCACACACACACAAACAACGGAGATCAGCATCAGTCACAGTTTTCAGCTTGGAAGTTTGATGCATGCATGAGTGTGCTCGAGTTCAGGGGACAGTGTCTGTATCAGACGAATGTCAGAAAACCACCGCTTTCCTGATTCATGGTCCGTTTTCTCTTTTTTCAATTTTTATCTGGACCAGTGCCTTATTTATATAATTAAAAATTAAATCCTGAGACAGGGTTGAAGGAAAGACATGAGAGGAGGTGGGAATGTGAGGTGGGAGGCCCGTGGGCCAGGAGAAGCCTGAAGCCAATAAGGACTACCAGCTGCTGAAAGAGGAAGAGGGGAGGTGATGTGAGTCACGTGAGTGATATTTCTGTAAAGCAAAAGTCAGTAATTAAAAAAAATAATCAGTTTAAAAAAAAATCCTGAGAGGACAGAAGAGCCTTGCTATGAGGTTAGAGGAGCATAAGGTGGGGCCCGTGCCACAAAGATCAGGGCTCCCATTTGTGTGACTTTGAGAAAAGAGAGAGAGAGAGAGAGAGAAAGAAAGAGAGAGAGGGGGGCAGGGTGGTCATTGGTGCGAGTAAAAAAATATATAAGGCTTTTCTCATCCAGACCCCAGACTTTTATTAATAAAAAAAATCCTGATAAGGGTTAGGTTTTCTCCATCTGGAATCACACGAGGGCTAAGACCTAAAAAAGTGTTTATTTCATCTCATCTCACCAAGTCCCAAAATGCACCAGAGAGCTTCTAAACCCCCTGAGCTTCTGGTGGCCCCCAGATCCTTGGCTTTACATCAACCTTTTGTCTGTGCACTTTCTGCCTGCATCCCTTGTCCACATTGGAGTGATTTTATTTGACATTTGACACTTTCTAGCTTAGGAAATCCGGTTACTCTGCTCAAACACGATTTAAGTCATAAATCCATGTGGCGCTACATTCGGCATAACTACTGCTCCCATATGCCCAAACAGACAAAAGATTTAAATATCCTACCAGCATCTTCTTAATATGTCTTGTGTGCCGGTGCTGGTGGGATTATCAGTTAAGCTATGTACGTGAAGTACAGTTCTTTCAAGTTTCCAGAAAGCTGCTCACCTTGTTACCTATTATAGATAAAAACCACTCAGTATGTAGCAGACTACCTCACATTTTCAGACTGACGCGCACTCGCTGCATGCTGGCGCCTTGCGTTTCATGTTTACTGATTCAGAAACCACCTTTGAGCTGGAAGCTTGCTTACAAAGGCTCCATGTCACAGCAGAGCATACAGTACAACACACAGGTCATAATTAATCAGACTGCAAACTCACATAAGCAAGGTACACAATGCATACTATAGTTACACACAGTTACAAAATTAAAAACGTCATTATAGACATGTAGTATAATGAGCAGGGACATTAAAGGATTAAGGTATGGCATACTAAAAGCGTTAACTAGTGAGACTGTGAAAGAAGAGAATGGCTTACAGAGAAGGTAAGAGAACCCAATGCTACCAGATGTGGTCTTTGTCGGATACAAGTAGATTAGATAGCTAGGCAGGAAGGGGGAAGGGATTGAGTGTTTGGAGAGTTGGGAGGGGAGAGGACAAGGAAATAGTAACGGGGTGGTTGTGGGAGAGAGGAGGTGAAGGGAGGAGCAGTGTAACCAGCGTATTTTGCGAAGCCTTAGAAACAGCCTAACAAGCATATTTTGTGGGCCTTTGGCTAGAATGAGGTGGGCCCCCCATGCACTAGTAAGGATGGGGGGGGGGGCAGAGTCCTCCATGGCAGGTGCAGTGGATGAAGGTAATTAATTAGGAAAGGGGTGTCAGCCGTAGGAGGCTAGTGCTGCTCTTAAGTGTGGGAAATGGATCCAACAAATGGAAATCAGTTACGCGAGGCAGTTACAGGTGGATAAATTGGTGAAGTGCTGAAACAGTAGTGTTTTGAAGATCTTCAGGCTTTCAGCACCAGTTAGGGGACTAGGGAGATCATTCATCCATTGCAGAGCCTTATAGGAGACAGAGCGTTGCCCTAGGGATGTTCTTCTGAAGGATACCTTAAGTGAGCAACGTGAGGTCTCCCTGGTATTGTGCTGGGATCTTGCTGTCCAGACCATTTGCTGGATACAGGATAGTATGAGACCTAGCATTGCTTTTTTCCTGGGATGCAGGCCTGAAATGTTATCCTGTTCCTGAGGTTGAGCCAGTTTGTTTGGTTATAAAGCACACATGTGTGCATTAGGTTGTCAGCCCTGAGGACAAGCCTACAGGCCTTATTTAATGCAGTAGTGATCCTTTTCAGTGTAGTGTCATTAGCTGCGCTGTAGACCACTAGGCCATAATCAATCATGGGTAGTACAGAACTCCAGACCGTTAGCTGCAGGGCACAGGGCGTGAGGTTTCTCCTGTGCCTGTACAAGATTCCAAGCTTGGCACTAATAGTTTTTACCACATGATTGATGTGTTGGAAGAAGGAGAGTGTTGGAAGAAGGAGAGTGATTCATTGACAAAAATGTCCAGGTACGGCCGGGGGGAGGCAGCTAGGCGTCCCACGACTGCTCGCTGTCTCCAGGGAGGGAGGCGGATCGCGACCCGGTGCAGAAGCGACCACTGGCGGAGGCCGGTGGTAGTGCAGCACGTCGGGGTCATTAGGGGTTGTGCGTGACAATCGTCGGGTCTCACCTTGACGTCCAGACGTCATGCACCTCAAGAAGCCAGGAAAATCACTCGCTGGCCTCCGGATGATGGCTCTCTGTTCCTGAGGGCCTCCAGTGCCTTCCCGGCACCTCCTGTTCCCCAGCAGCATCCCGGGCCTAGTAGTGTGTGTGCTGGAATGCATCCCCCAGTGCCTTCCCCTCAGAAGGAGGACCCGCCCATGAAGGGATGCACGGGATATCCCGGGGTCGGCTGCGATCTGGCGATCAGAGAAGGGCCAGGCAAGGACAGAAGAGGTCAGGGGAACTTGTCAGAGCCCGAAGGAGTGGAGGACCAGCGAGCATGGGGTGGAAAAAACAGATCACACACACAAAAAAAATGTCCAGGTATTTGGACATGTTTACCTGCTCAAAAGAGGCATTCTTGTTATTTGTGATGGTCAGTGAGGTATATTTTTATCTAAGGTGAGGGCTGGTTATTAGTATAACCCTGTTTTTTTTTTGAGTCCAGAAGAAGTTTGTAGGAAGTAAACCAATCCTCCAACAGGTTGAAGGAGGATTGCATTTCATATGTAAGTTCTCTTAAAGCTGGGCTATGGCTTTGGATTACTGCATCACCCGCACAGAAGATGACTCTACTAGGGCAGGATTCGGGATGTCTGATTATGAAGAGGCTAAACAGTAGAGGGCCAAGGATGAATCCTTGAGGGACTCCTAGGGAATGTCACTGCTCTGATCTTTACACCTCTGGCTGAGCGTTGTGCCCCATGGACCCAAACCTGACTTTGGAGAGAGAGAGAGAGAGAGAGGGAGGAGAGAGACAGAGAGAGAGGGGAGGGAGAGAGAGAGAGAGAGAGAGAGACAGAGTGTGTGTGTGTGTGTGTTATAAGACAGAAAAAGTGAGTGTGACAGGTGTATGTGAGAGAAACAAGAAAAAGTGTGAGACAAAATGAAAGCAATAAAGCAGCACTGAACTGAACCTAGAAAGTGGGGATTTTAAACTGCTTTAACTCCCCGTAGGGCATGGTGCAAGTCCACTCTGTTGCTTGCTTGGATTAAGAAACCCTTGTTGAGCATAATCCATGCTATAGCCTACCTCAGGCAGAGTTAAGAGTACGTTTCAAGAACATGGACAGTGGCATGATTTCTACCATGCTACAACCCAGACACACACCTTTTAATAGTTAAACTGGTTTAAAAGGCACAGGGTCTTTGAGACTCTCTCCCAACTGGTGGTCTCAAAAACAGTTTTCAGAACTGTTCAGGTATCTTAGAAACATAGACTTTGACGTCAGATAAGGACCGCTAGGCCCATCTAGTCTGCCCATTTCCCTACCTACAGGATAGGCCGCAGATCCTATTTAACCAACAGCCTATTTCTTCCTGCCCCCTACAAGAATTGCCTTATGTCTGTCCCATGCATTCTTGAATTCTCCCACAGTTTTAGACTCACAACTTCCTCAGGAAGGCTGTTCCATGCATCCACTACCCTCTCTGTGAAATAATACTTCCTCACATTGCCCCTGAACCGCCCTCCTTCTATCTTTAAATTGTGTCCCCTTGTTCTTGCAAGTCTATTTTTCTGAAAGATGCTACCCTCTTGGACTTTGTTGATTCCCTTGAGGTACTTGAAAGTTTCTATCATGTCCCCCCTCTCCCTTCTTTCCTCAAGGGTATACATATTAAGCTCCTTTAGTCTCTCCTCATACGGCTTCTCTTGCAGACCCTGCACCATTTTAGTTGCCCTCCTCTGGACTGCCTCTATCCTGTCTATGTCCTTGCGGAGATGGGGTCTCCAGAACTGGACACAGTATTCCAGATGGGGTCTCACCAACTGTCTGTACAGAGGGATAACAACTTCCTGTTTTCTGCTGCTGATGCCTCTCCCTATACATCCCAGTATACCCCCAGCCCTCCCTACTGCCTTCTCACATTGCTTGCTAACCTTAAGGTCATCTGATATGATTAACTCCAGGTCCCTTTCCTTTTTTGTTGTTGTTACTACCTCCCACCCATTGTGTATTCTTCCCCTGGGTTCTTGTTTCCCAGGTGCATTATTTTGCACTTTTGCATTGAATCTAGCTGCCATCGTCAGACCATTCCTCCAACCTTGCAAAGTCCTTTTCATCCTTTCCACGCCTCCTTGTGTATCAACCCTGTTGCAGATCTTTGTGTCATCTGCAAAAGGCAAACTTTCCTTCAGTCCTCTGCAATGCCACTGATGAAGACATTAAAAGGACTGGACCCAATACTGAACCCTGCGGTACCCACTAGTAACCGCCCTTTCTTCAAGTGGACTCCATTTACAATTACCTTCTGTGTCCTGTTGTCCAGCCAATGTTTACCTGGGCTACCACCCTGGGACCCACTCCCAGGCTGGTTAATTGACTAATAATCTTTGTGTGGGACTGTGTCAAATGCCTTGCTAAAGTCTAGGTAGGCCATGTCCACAGCCCCTCCCTGGTCTACTACTTTGGTCACCCAGTCAAAGAAATCTATTAGATTAGTCTGACATGACCTTCCGCTGTGAACCCATGCTGCCTTGGATCCTGTGCTCCACTGACCTCTAGGTACTCAACTATTCTTTCCTTCAGAGTGACTCCATCACTTTCCCTACCACAGAGGTCAGACTGACAGGTCTGTAGTTTCTTGCCTCTGTCTTGGTCCCACTTTTGTGAAGGGAATCACATCCGCCTTCCTCCAGTCCTCGGTACCACACCATCCTCCCATGATTTATTAAAAGAGTAGCCAGTGGTTTCACTAGTTCCTCCCTTAATTCTTTTAGAATTCTGGGGTGAATTCCATCAGGACCCATTGCTTTGTCCACCTTCAGTTTTAGGAGTTCTTGCAGAACCCTTTCTTCTGTGAAAGGACTGGGATCGACCCCCTATCAAGAGTGTTTCTGTTAATTGGATTAGGCACTTCCCCTCCTCTTTTGTGAATACTGAGCAGAAATATTCGTTCAGTATTCCTGCTTTTCACTGTCCCCTCTGCCCACCACGTTTATTCTATTCAGCCTCACTATCCCTCCTTTGTCTTTCTACGCCGCTGATGTACCTATAAAAGGTTTTATCCCTTCTTAACTGAGTTGGCTATCTTTTCCTCAGTTTGGGCCTTTGCTATTCTGACTTCCTCCTGCTTCTTTCTGCCTTAACTGGTACAGCTCTCTGTCCTGCTCCTTCTGTGTTTTCTTATACTTCTGGAATGCTATCTTTTTCTTCCTGACTTTCACAGCCACCTCTCTTGAGAACCACAGTGGCTTTTTCTTTCGTTTGATTTGTTTATTGCTTCACACAAAGGCTTGTTGCCTCTGTGATGGCAGTTTGATAATTCCCATTGTTGCTCACACCTCCTTCTAGCCTGTTTGCTCGTGTTTTCTGAGGCACTCTCCCATCTTGCCAAAGTCAGCCCTCCTAAAGTCCAGTACCCTCACTTTTGTATGGCTGACTCTGTAGCTGAGTTTAACGTAGACCACACTGTTTGATGGTCCTTGTCCCCAGATGGCAACCCACTTCTAGATCTGAGATCCTCTCACTGCCCCGTTTGAGAGTCTGAGGTCTAAGATTGCTCCCTCACGAGTGGGTTCCGAAACTAGCTGTCTAATGCCTGCCACCTGTAGGCGTCAAGAATGGCCCTGCTCTTGGATGTCGCTGCAGCAAATGTGCTCCAGTTAACATCTGGCATATTCAGGTCTCCCATCAACAGTATCTCCCTTTCTCTGCCATTCTAAGAATGCCTTCCATCATATCCTTGTCCATTCCTTCCCCTGACATGGGGTCTGTACATAACCCTGTGCGGATTGTTGGTGCCCTTTCCAGTCTCCAAGGTGACCCACAGTGCCTCCTCTACTCCCTGTTTACTCTTTTGTTCAGTTGCTTTTATCCCTTCCTTTACATAGAGAGCTACTCCTCCCCTCTTCTCCCTGCCTGTCTCTCCTGTAGGTTATGTGACCCTGGTATGTTAACATCCCAGTCATGGTTCTCTGTGTACCATGTTTCTGTGACTGCTACAATATCCAGGCATCCCTCTTCCACTAAGGCCACCAGCTCAGGGAGCTTGTTGCCCAGACTACGAGCATTGGTACTCATCCCTCCATTTCCTGATGGCCTTACCTTTTGCCCCATCCTGTCCTTCTTGCCTTTGTCACTTTCTCCATTTACCTGCCCTTCTCCTATCGACACCTCCATGTTGGTGTTTGCCACACTTACTACCGTGATTGTTTGGGGGCTAGGATTTTCCTGCTCCTTTCCAGTGCCTCCCCCCTTGGCTAGTTTAAAAGCTTGCCAATGAAGCATTTAAACCTATTACCTAGGACCCTGGTTCCCCTCCCGGACAGATGCAGCCCATCATGCCAGTATAGGCTTGCATCACTCCAGGTGGACCCCCAGTCCCCAATGAAGCCAAATCCCTGAGCTCCACACCAGTTTTTCAACCACTGATTGAATCCCATGGTGCGGAACACCCTAGCCTCTCCTATGCCATAGATGGGTAGCACCTCCGAGAAGGTTATATAAAGTGGTGAGGAAGAAGCGACTGATAATCTTTCAGTGTGTGTGTGTATGTATGCACATGCACACTTCTGTGTGTAAGTGTGAGAAAGTGTGTGGCTAACAGAAATTATGAAAACAATAAAGCAACACTGAAATAAAAGGCCGGCCCGTTTACTGCATCACCGATTTTGGTTCATGAACAAGCCCAGTGCCCAGAGCACTGGAGGGTCAGCTGAGGGGAGGAGGAGGAATGTCCAATGGACTGCTCTCCTCCTCCACCAGGGATGGAAGGATCCAGAGCCTGGCTACAGTCCTACCCCTAGTGATGGCTGGGGTCAGTGCACCAGGGACTGTCCCAAGTGCAAGGATTGGCAGAGAGGCAGATGTCAACATGCTGGGTATGAGCGTGCATCTAATGTGCCAAGACATGACTGCATACTCTCTCTGTCAGGAAACAGCAAATTAAAAGTAACCCCTCCCTTCCAGCTGAGCATCATAATGCTGGGGGTCACTGCCAGTCAGCAAAGCGATGTCCAGAACAACCAGCTGCGGTATCTGGGATCTTGGTCTCTCCACCAGGGTGGGGAGGGGACACTGTGGTGGTAAGCCAGGGGCCTGCCACCTAAGCCAATAGTCCTGGTGGGATGCTGGACCTGAGTGAATGAGTGGACCTTCATGTGGGCAGATACAGAGGTACATACCATACATCCCTGCCAACTGCAAAGGAACATTACGAAAACTAGAAAAAAAAAAAACAGAAATGTCAGAGAAAGTGAGTGTGTGATAAAGAGAAAATGTTAGAAAGTGTATGCGAGTGCGAAACAGAAAGCATGTTATCTGAAAATAATGAAGTGTAAGAGAGAAAAAAGTAAGTGAGAATGTCGAAGAGGAAGTGTGTGCGTGTCTATAAAGTTAGCTGCAAGAGTACCTAACAAAAAGCAGCAATATTGGCTGTTTTGAGGCAATACCCTGCTCCAACAGAATTCTGTTTGTTCAGGAATATCAGATTTAATACATGTTGTATGAATTAGATTCATGCTTGTATTAGAGTCATGCATGCCAATAAAGCAGCGACTGGACTAAATCGAGAGAGAGAGAGAGTGTGTGTGTGTATGTGTGTGTATGTCTGGGTTTGAGTGTAAGAGAGCCCTTGACTCATGTTTTGCTCATTGATATTTATTTATTTAGCTTTTGTTAACCAGGTAAGCACACTAAACAAGAATAGAAGCCTATTTTCGGGTGTGACCCGCGAGGTAACAAAGACAGAAGGATGAAAGTAACAATCAGGTAATACAATGCTCAAGTAAACAATAAAGGGACAGTTCAGAGATGAGACAGAGGGGCAATTCAAGGTAACATACAGTGCATGCACGAGGAACAGGTAAACAATATACAGACATTTCAAAAAGAGACAGAGAGGCAATTCAAAAAACATACCTACGCGAAGAACACTGTATGCAGGTATGGCAGGGAGAGGCAACCAGACACAGAGTTCTGGCCGGTGCCCCTCAAATGAAGACTAGGCACTTGTTTGGAGGGCCGCTGGCATCTTAAGTGCAGCTACAAGCCGAGGAAAGCAGCAAGTGATCCCAGAGAGAGTTTTGGAAACAGGCATGGGAGAATGTAGTACGACTATGGGCAGGAAGAGAATTCCATGAACTCAGAGCAGATGAAGCAAATGCTCTGCCACCCATTTGGGTGTAGGTATTTGGAACCTGGAATATTGCTGAACCCTGCGACCTCAGGGAATAAGAGGAGTGCGTAGGTTTGAGGAACTCGGCCAGAACCGGAGGAGTGGCCGTTCTGGCAACCTTGTCAGTGAAACAACCAAGGACAAAACTCCGATGATGGCCTGGCGAAAGCCAAGTAAGTTTATTATAAAGGTCACAATGGTGGGTGAGACAACGGGCTGCGAGGGCAAAGTGGCATATATTATTGTAAGCCACGTCCCATTTAGAGGCGCGAGTTTTTGCCGCCTGATCAAATGTGATGAGACCATAGCAAAGTGTGGGTAGAAAATACAGGTTACTCACCTGTAACAGGAGTTCTAGGAATGGTATATGTTGTTCATCCACACTCATTGGCAGTATCCTTGCCGCTTTAAATCTTGCCGGAAGGTCTTCAAGCTTGCTCCTCCCACCCACCCGGGTGGTATAACTCTCGGCTCCGCCCCATGACGCCAGATCTGGCCCGCTGGAAGCTCAGGTTGTGTGTCGAAGCCGGGGAGGTCGGGTGGGTCGTGTGGATGAACAACAATACCATTCCTAGAACTCCTGTTACAGGTGAGTAACCTGTATTTCTAGGGACATGGATATGTTGTTCATCCACACTCATTGGCAGACTCCTAGCAGTTCTCCGGGAGGAGGGAGGCAAGACACACCCCCCATACTTACTTGGGAAGAGAGACTGGAGAACCGAGGCCCCAAAACCAGCATCCCGGCGTGACTCAAGGTCGATGTGGTAGTGGGTAATGAAGGTGTTTGCTGACTTCCAGGTAGCAGCCCTGCAGATTTCCTGGATAGGGGCGTCCCTGGAAGCAGCCACCGTTCACAACAGTATGTGGTGAGAATAGCTCTTATCCCTCTGGGAGGCTCCATGCCCGCTAACCTTGAGAGATCTATGCAGGAGGTTACCCACCTGCTTATCGTCCGCTTGGCTGCAGGTCTGCCAGATGCGGCTTCAGCGTGGTGACAAACAGCTGGCGAACCTCTCCCGAATTTCAGCCGTCGCTCCTTATAATAAGCGGCCCTTCTAGAGATCCAGAGTATGGAGCCTATATTCGCCTCGAGGTGTGATTGGGGTAGAACACGGCAGAGTCAACACCTGGTTAAGGTGAAACTCCGACACCACCTTCGGAAGGAATTTCGGGTGGGCAGGACAACCTTGTCCCTGTGAAGACCAGGTAAGGAGACTCGATGGAGCGCCTGGAGCTCTCCCATCCTTCTGGCTGGACGTGATAGCCACCAAGAAGGCGGTCTTCCACGACAGGTGAGAGAGAGCACACCTGTGCATAGGTTCGAATAAGCGCCCATGAGCTTTGCCAATACCAGCAGTAGATCCACGGTGGGGGTTCCCGCACTGGAGGGGAAATGTGATCAAGGCCTTTGAAAAAGCGCCAGACCACCTTCTCCTGCGCCACCGACTGCTTCCCGGCCCGCGCCCGGTAAGCAGAGATGGCTGCCAGGTGCACCCTTAGGGTCGTCGACCTAAGCCCTTGACTAGAAAGGGACCATAAATAGTCCAAGATGCTTGCCAAGGAACAGGAGGAAGGGTCCAAGCCCTTGCCCTGACACCAAATGGAAAACCTTTTCCATTTGAAGGCATAGCATTTTCTGGTCGACTCTTACGGACGCCTCAACTACATTGAGGACCTCGTCGGAAAGACCCAAAGCCTGGAACTCTAGCAGCTCAGGAACCAGGCCGTCAGGTGCAGGGATTGAAGGTCCGGATGGAACACCTTCCCTGATTGACTGAGAGCAGGTCGGGCGAGCTGGAAGCTGCCAGCGGAGTCCTGGAGCTGAGACTGAGGAGATCTGGGTACCAGAACTGGCGAGGCCAGTCTGGGGCTATCAGAATCACCTGCGCCTTGTCCCTCCTCGCCTTGAGAAGCACCTTGTGGATCAAGGGAAATGGGGGAAAGGCGTAAAAGAGGCCCGGGGTCCATTGCCTCGAGAAGGCATCCCCCTGCAGCGAGCCCTGCTGAGGGGGGCGGGCATGGAACAGACTCAGCTTCGCGTTCTCCGTGGAGGCAAACAGGTCCACCTGAGGTGTGCCCCAAAGGGAGAACAGATGCTGTACTACCTCCGGCAGGAGAGACCACTCGTGGGATGCAGCCCCTATCCGGCTCAGGGCATCGGCCAGGGTGTTGGAGGCTCCTGCCACGTGAATGGCTAGGAGATCCGCCTCCAGGCTGCGCACGAGTGACCAAATGCGGAGAGCTTCCTTGCATAGAAGCATGGAGCGCGTCCCGCCCTGGCGGTTTAGATAGTACATGGTCGTGGTATTGTCCGTCTGGACTCGGACCACTTGACCCCGGAGGAACGGAGCAAAGGCGGTGAGAGCTAGGCGGACCGCTGGAGCTCCAGCAGGTTGATGTGGCATCGGGACTCCCTGAGGACCAGGGCCATGAGCGTGTTCCCCAGATGGGCACCCCAACCCATCAGAGAGGCATCGGTCGACAGAGAGACCGTCGGCAAGGCGGACGAGACGGGATGCCCTCCTGCAAATGATCTGGAGCGGTCCACCACTGGAGAGCATTCCACATCCCCTGTGTCACCGACCTAAGCTGGTCCAAGGGATCGCAGCGTTGTGACCACTGGCTGGCCAGTCCCACTGAAGGGACGCATGTTCCAGCGGCCCAACGGACCACGCTGGAACAGGCCGCCATGAGACCCAGGAGGCGCAGGGAAGTCCCGGGCAGGCGCAAGTGCCCAACCAGAAATGATCGGGCAAAGGAGGAAGAACACCGACCCTGTCCGCGGGGCCGGCTCTGGCTCGAAGAGAGTCGAGCTGCGCCCGATGAATAAAATCACCTGCTGGCTCGAAGTTCCGACTTGGCCTGGGTTGACAAGGAGGCCCAGTTGAAAGCAGACCTGGAGGCCAGATCTCTGGACCCTCCGCCTCCTTCCTGGAGGAGCTGCTATCAGCCAGTCGTCCAGGTAAGGGTACACCCGGACCCCTCGGCGCCGCAGGAATGCTGTCACCACTGCCATGCATTTGGTGAAGACCCTGGGAGCTGGAGACAAGCCGAAGGGCATGGCTTGGAACTCGAAGAGAGATCCTTCCGCTCGGAAGCGAAGGAATCTCTGGTGAGACGGACGGATAGGGACGTGAAAAAACGCGTCCTGCAAGTCCAGAGAGCAGAACCACACGCCGCGTTCCAAGGATGGTATTATCTGAGCCAGAGTGACCATCCTGAAGGTTCGAGACCTTAGGAACTTGTTTAGCGTCGTAGGTCGAGAATGGGCGCCAGCCCCCGTCTGCTTCGGAACCAGGAAGTACCTGGACACAAACCCTGGGTCTGAAGGAGGGTCCACCACCTTCTTACCACCTCCTTCTGGAGGAGGAGAGTGATGTCGGCCCGACGAGCCGCCAGTGAGGCTGGGATCCCGAGCCCCCGAGGCGGCGGCTCTGAAGGGTGGTGCCTGCTCGAATTCCAGAGGCAGGCCTCTTCCCACCACCTCAAGACCCACCTGTCCGTGGTAACAGCGGACCAGGCGGGCAGTGCGGGCCGTCCCCGGGGGGACACGAGGGTGGAATTCTGGGGATGGGGCGACACCCTCAGCCCGTCACTGGGCAGGCTTGGAGGAGGGACCGGCCGAGGACCTCCTGGGCCCTTCCTCCCTGCCTCCTGTTAGAGGAAGCCGGCTTGGGTTTGGGATGCCAAGGCCGAGCCTGCTGGCCCTGGCGTTGCTGGGCCGGCGCGCCGAGGGCACAGAAGGACGAAGGGCTTAGGCTGTGGTTTCGGCCTTTGTCCTTCTGAGCGGAAGACCGAGTCCAAGGTGGCATTGGACTTCTCGATCCTCTGCAGGTGACCTTCCACCCCAGGGCCGAAGAGGTCAGTCCCCAAAGGAACATCCGCCAACTTGTGCTGGGTATCCGAGTAAAGGTGGATATCCTCAGCCAAGCCCTTGACACGCAAGCCACTGCAGCCGCCACCGATCTGGCACATGAGTCCCCTACATCCAAAGCAGTCTGGAGCTGCTGTTTGGCCCTCCCTGCCCTGGTCCACCTGCTTAACCGTAGTCTGCAGATCGGCGGGGAGATGAGGATGACCTCATCCAGGGAGCCCAACAGGGCATGAGAAAAATGTGCCATGAGGGCGGCCAGACTGGCCTGGCGAAGGCCGAGAGAGGGCATAGCGTGACTTTCGCCCGACATGGTCCAATTTCTTGGACTCCTTGTCAGGAGGTTTGTCCACATCCCTGGCGTTGCGCCGGCGCGAGGCAGCTGTCGGTAACCAACCCCTCAGCAGAGGGGTGTTCCGAAAAACCGGACAAGGAACCGGTAGGGACCGCATACTTCCTGGCCATCCTGGCCGAAGGCGCAGGGCAGGAAGCAGGGCGCTGCCAAAGTTCCAGTGCTGGACCCACTATGGCCTCGGCCACCGGAAAGGCCTCCGTCGGAGAATCCCCTCGGTCCAGAATCTCCGTGAGGGGATACCTGGCCCGTTTGGAAACGGGTTCGAGCTCCATCCGGTAGACTCCGAGATGAGCGAAGCAGTCCTAGGAAGGACGACGGGCTATCGTCCATTGGCTGACCTCCTGAAGACTCCAAGTCCAGTCGCTTGGAGAAGAAGGAGGAATCATCTTCGGACTCGGAAGAGTCCTCGAAAAGCTCCTCTGGCCTGAGCCACCCTTCACCTGCCGAGTCGGTCGGGAGTGAGGGTAACTGACAACCGATGGGGTAAACCCTTAGCCGACCGAGAATCCTTGGTCGGAGCCCCAATTGGTGGCTGTGGAGGCGGAGGTTCCACCGGAATCGGTGGAGCAGCTGGTTTTGGCCGAACAACCGGCCTGGGTATAGGCTCCTCGGACAAGTCGAGGGGTTGTGTCGGCCGTTCCGGTGACAGCCACTTAATGGCCGGGGAAGGCGCCGGAGTCGGCTTATTCCCGGCCAGGAGGAGCTGTTGCAACATAAGGTCCTCGTACCGTCGGCGTAATTCGCGAAGCCCCCTCATCCGAGGAGGAGGGAGGCGAGGGAGCCCGGCGACGCCTACCGACCGGTGCCGAGACCGAGACCGCCTATGACGGTGGGAACGGCTGGACCGCGAAGAGGTCCGAGACCGAGACCGAGAGTCCCGGAATTTCCGGGGTCGGTGCAGGGAGGTGTCGGCCGGAACCGACACTCCCTTCGGCTCGGAAGGTCCATCCGAGGGCTCCGGAACCGGAGGCACAGGCGAGCCACGGATCCTCAACTCCTCCCGGGGGAACCGGGGAGAGGGGAATCTCGGCTGCTAAAGGCGACAGCCCGTCCAATGGGTCGAGAAAATCTGACTTCATCAGTGGAGTCTCGGTCAACTGACCTGGCGGGGACACCGTGAGGCCAGTGGCGAGCGAGCGACCGAAGCCGACGGTCGACGGCCCGGGGAGAGGGACCTTTCCCGCTCCCAAGAGCGTCGACGGAGGGACTTACCCTTGTCCCTCTTTTTGGACCGAGAAAAAGGTCCAGCAGACGCAGGCCCTTCTCCTTTAGTGGAGAGGGACAGACAAAGCTCCTTAAAGGAAGCCGTGTAGGAAGAACCCAGAGAGAGCGGGATAAATGCCGTGGCCGAGGAAGATACGGCCCGCGCCGCCTCCTCTTCGAGGGCGACCATCCGCTCGAGCTGATCCGCCGAGCCCGCCGCGCGGACACACCGCCCGGGCCTCCTTGGACTTCACGGAGGAAGCGCTTCGGGGCGGCCCAGTTGCAATCGGGCAGCACGGTCTTCGAGGCGTAGGCCGAAAAAGATGAGCGGAGTCGCAAGCCTGCGGGTCGTGCTCAAGGCCTAAGCAGTAGACACGTGGAGTGTGGATCCGTCCGAGACATCTTCTGTCGCATGGGCATCTCCGAAATCGGAGTCGATTTATCCATCGCGACGGGGATCGAAGACTGAAGTCTTTTGCAAAATATTATTTTAAATCCATAAGCGGAGAAATAGGAACCAGTCGCAAGCGCGAGCGTTAAGGAGGGAACCTGAGCTTCCAAGCGGTAAGGAAGATCTGGCGTCATGGGGCGGAGCCGAGAGTTATACCACCCGGGTGGGTGGGAGGAGCAAGCTTGAAGACCTTCCGGCAAGATTTAAAGCGGCAAGGATACTGCCAATGAGTGTGGATGAACAACATATCCATGTCCCTAGAACACCCCTTTTCCCAGGGAAATACAGGCAGCAGGGGTAAGACTTTTTTGCTCTGTAAGCCAGGCCCAACTTGCTATTAACAGCTCTGCATACATGATGAATGTGCTGGGAGAGGTCAAGCTGCGGGTTGAGGGTAATGGCAAGTATTTGACAGAGTCAACAGCCATCATAGGGGATCCATTAGTGCTGGTAACACTCAGGGGCACAGGGGATACTTTTAACTTTGCTGGGGATCGAAAGAGCATGGCCTTTGTTTTCCTGAGATTGAGGACAAGTCTATTAGCATTTAGCCAGGACTGTATATTGTTAAAGGCAACGTTAAGGTGCCAGTTTATGTCACTGATGTCACCAGAGTGAGTGAGTGAGGATGACCAAGTCATCTGAGTACAAGGTGGCACTGCAATGGGATGGCACAGTGGGGAGTTTGTTAACAAACAGGGAGAAAAGGATGGGCCCTAGGACAGACCCCTGAGGAACTCCATATTTAACTGGGGTGGGCTCTGAGACAGCCTTGTTGAATTTTGTGAATTGCTGTCTTCCTTGGAGGTACTGTAGCTGGAAAACCACCTAAGGATGGAGGAGGACAGGCCCAGAGACTGGAGTTGTGAGCACAGGAGTACATGATCATCCAGGTCAAAGGCCTTGAAAAGATCAATAAAGATGGCTCGTGAGTTTGCCTTGATCCATAAGGAGTTTAGTGGCTGGTATAACAGATCTCATTCTACATGGCTGCTCCTAAACACAAGGCACTGTGGTGTAGTGGTTAGAGTACTAGCTTGGTAACCAGGAGACCTTGGTTCAATTACCAACAATGCCACTTTCAAGTTGCATGACCTTGAGCAAGTCATTTACCCTTGAACTGTCTCCAATCCATCCAGCTGTTAAGCTGGGAAAAAAAGCAAGACCCCACTGAAAAGATGCAGACTGTTATTTTGTACCTTTTATTCTTCTGTAACTGAACTGTTACCACTGCCTCAGTTTACACTGTGTTTGTACCTTTTATTCTTCTGTAACTGAACTGTTACCGCTGCCTCAGTCAGTTTACACTGTATCTCTACTGTCCTCGTACTGAGGTTTTGTATAGACATGTCTGACTCATGTTTTGATCTTTGTCTGCTGTCAGCAGTGTGTAATAGTTACTGTCTATGTAAAATTATGGCTGTTGAACTATGCTGGTGCCACCTTGTGGCCCATGTTGTGTCTGAAAATGGTTCTTTGGATCAGCACATTTACCCAGTTAACAAATACATAAATAAATAAAACAAGATATTGCGTCTCAGTCTGGCCATCCTGTATAAATAAATTCTACAAATAATACGTATCATATAATCCTAATAAACACCACGATCATGGTGGGTCAAGGCAGCTTCACCCCAGGCTACCTCAGATTTCTCACTTCACAGCCCTGAGCATGGTGGAAGAGTGGTGATGTGATGTTTGTTCTCTAGTGTGAGCTTAGCAGGGTACTCCACACACCCCTCCTGTAGCTGGTTCTGGAGCAGGAGGACTTAATACTGGCCTCCACTCTTCCCACACTTGGTACTGCACTATAGCACAAATGTGCTGCATTATATTGTACTAAGATGAGTCATCCGTCCCTTCATGGCACTGTTCCCTTCATCATCCACTTTGTATTAAAACATTATTCCTTGAAGGAAATAAGCCCGACCCTATGCTGGTAAGGCTGATGAAAGGGAAGGGCCCAACCAGGATCTCACAAATTAAGGGAGGCGGGCAAGTTAGGACAAGGCCAAAAGAAATGGCTGAGTGCTGGAGTTTTATAGCAAATTATATAGGGCAGAGCGAGTGGGCCAGATAAGAGACATCTGGGAGTTCTTGGACGGATTACCCATACCGAGGATTACAGAGGAACAGAAGGAGAGTTTAAATTGTCTATATCACAAAAGGAAATATTGAGGGCCATACAGAAACTACAGGAAGGAAGGCTTTCTGTCCAGCGGATTTCCGTTGAGTACTATAGGATTCTGGGGGTTAGTAGCAGATGTACTGAAGGAAGTATTCGTGAGGAGAGGAGGAGCAGATGGTAGCTGCCGACTCATGCTATGAGGCTAATATTTGTCTGATCCGTAAAGGTGGACAGGAGGGGCTGGCATGCTCAGACTATCGCCCAATATCCCTCCTCAATGTGGATATGAAGATTTTGGCCAAAGTGTTAGCCATGAGATTAGAGGACTGTTTGCGGCTGTGATCCACCCAGACCAGACCGGGTTCATTAGAGGCCGGCAGTCCTATCATAATGCAGAGGTTGTTGAATATTATCTGGAGGGCTGGGCAGACTGGAACAGGGATAGGGATACTTTCTATGGATGCAAAAGGCGTCTAATAGGGTGGAGTGGGACTACCTCTTGAGGTGATGGACGGTTTGGTTTGGGGATACGTACATAGGATGGGTTAAGTCCATGTACAGAAAGCCCAGTGCACAGGTAATGGTGAATGGGTGTTTGTCTGGAAAAGTTGAACTAGAGAGGACTAGGCAAGGGTGCCGCTTTGCATGCTGTTGTTCGCCCTGTGATCAGACCCCCTAAGCGTTAGCGATACGCCCGTGAGGGGTGGTTGGAGTGAGGGATGGGGAAGAGAGGGAGCATAAAGTGGTGCTCTACGCCGACGACATGCTTCTTTTTTTAGGGGACATGGGGATTCGGTGAGACACCTGATGGATATTATCGGGAAATTTGCAGACTTCTCTGGGTACAAGATAAATGTAAAGAAATCAGAGATAATGGGATTTCCAGATATCAGCCCGGAGGTGCAGCAGAGAGGTTTCAGCGTGGTTAAGTCAGACTTTAAATACTTAGGGTTGCGCGTGGGAAGACCTGTACAGGTTAAATTACCACCCGTTAATTAAAGGGATCCTTGCAGATTTGAAGCGGTGGCTACATCTACCCATATCTTGGATTGGGAGGATAAATCTCATTAAAATGAATATTATACCCCGGATCCTATACCCGATGCAAATGCTGCAGGTAAGACTAATACAGAGGGATGTTAAAATACTGGAGAAGGGGTTTGTTAAATTCATATGGCAGGGGAGAAACCCAGAATGAAGCCTCAGAAGACTTAAAGCAGATAGATCTAGAGGGGGCTTAATTTTCCAGACCTGGGAGCTTATTATAGATCGGTGCAACTTAGAGCGTAATGGAATGGATCCATAAACCGAGGTGGTTAGTTGGGTGGGACTAGAACAAGAGGGGCTCCGGAGATTATCAGCATACTTACACAGTAAAGGGCTACTGGCATATAGGAGAATGGGAAGGTTAATCCGTTGGTGCGGGAGACACTGGAGGCCTGGGGTCATTCCTGGAGGCGAAGGATCGCCTCAGAGGAAAACAATTCTGCTCCGGTTGCAGGAATCCGTTTTTTATTCCGGGTATGGAGGACAGAGGGTTCCTGGAGTGGGAAAAAAGGGGGGTGATCTGTATGGGAACCTTGCTGGAGAAAGGGGAACTGATTGAGTTCAATAAGATCAGTAGGGGGTTAAATCTAGGGGCCTCACATCTATTTCGATATTTTCAAGTTAGAGCATATGCTAGAGGGTTGAGCAAGGGGGGAAGTGTGGGGTTGAATCTAATAAGTTAGAGCAGATACTAAGCCAGGCTAGGAGAGATCCAAAGGGATTTATTGGAAAGGCTGTTAGGCAAGATAGGTTGAATCTGCCAGATTTAACAGGCTCCATGAAAGCCCTATGGGAAAGGGACCTAGGCCTGCAGATATCCGATGCTAATTGGGAAATGATGTTGGGGATGCCAGAGGGCATTATGGTATGCAATAAATTCAAAGAGGCCTTTTTTAAATTTCTGCACAGAGCTTTTTGGCCACTGGTTGCAGTGCACCGGATGCACCCTGGGGTATCTCCAAATTGCAAGAGATGTGTTGGGGGTCTGGGTACTTTCTATCATTGTTTCTGGACATGTCCAGTTCTGGTTAAATTCTGGGAGAAGGTAGTACAGGAGGTAAATAAGGGGATTGGAGGTCGGTTGTCTCAATACCCTCTGGTAGTGTCTGTTCGGGATGGAAAGGAAAGGTGGGGAAGATTAGTGGCTAATTTTGCCCAGGTGGGCAAGGGTCCTGCTTGTGCTGGCAAGGCACCGCATTCAGAACACGTGGGTGACTGGAAATGGGCCCATAATAGCAGACTGTAGAAGGGTGGTATTATGGTCGTTGGCCCCGGAGAGATTCACCTGGGCAGTTAGAGAAGGGGAGGAGAGGTTTATGAGGGGGGCCCGTTTCTGGCGATGCTGAGTATTTCTTTTTTTTTTTTACTTCATTTCTTTATCTTCTCCTTCCTACTCTCGGAGCCCTCTCCTTCCTTCCTCTCATCCCCATTCCACCTCCGGTGGATCTGCCCTAAGTGCCTCCTTCTCTCCTCCTGCACAGTGGGGTCTGTCCCTCTTTTGGCGGTCCGGATGGTGCCGAGGGCTATCATCTAGGGCTACGAGAGAGCTTTCCGTTTTCTCCCTGGTTTCCCTGCCCTCTGAGGCGTCGGCGCTAGGACATCGTCCCGGTGGTGGCGTGCTGGCGCCGCCCAGACCCTCATCTGCCGTCGGCGTTCCCCTCCCAGCTCCGATGAGCGGCCGCCTCCATCCCTTCAATTGTCGGTGCTTCCACCCGGCTGCGAAGGGATGCAGGAGCTCTGAATCCGTTCTTGGTTCCCACCCTGAGGAGAGAGCATCCGTTGGGACGCTCGATCCTCCCTCTCCCCTGCCGACCCCCGGAGTCCGTTCCCGAACCCGGGTCGCCGGCGTAGCGCGAGGTGTGGCATCCAGCGCCTCAACCCTCAGCGCCACCGGGCCGGCGACGCTGAGTATTTCTGAAAGCATAATGTTACGCACAGGGTGGGACACCTAGGTCTGGGTGTAAGCAGGCTGGAGAAATGAATACAGCTGCCCCAGTGAAGATGGGATAAAGGACATGAAATACAGGTTACTCACCTGTAACAGGAGTTCTAGGAATGGTATATGTTGTTCATCCACACTCATTGGCAGTATCCTTGCCGCTTTAAATCTTGCGGAAGGTCTTCAAGCTTGCTCCTCCCACCCACCGGGTGGTATAACTCTCGGCTCCGCCCATGGCGCCAGATCTGGCCCGCTGGAAGCTCAGGTTGTCGCGTCGGCCGGGAGGTCGGGTGGAGTGTGGATGAACAACATATACCATTCCTAGAACTCCTGTTACAGGTGAGTAACCTGTATTTCTGAGGACATGGATATGTTGTTCATCCACACTCATTACGAACTCTAGCAGTTCTCCGGGAGGAGGAGGCAGACGCACACCCCATATACTTACTTGGGAAGAGAGACTGGAGAACCGAGGCCCCAAAACCAGCATCCGGCGTGACTCAAGGTCGATGTGGTAGTGGGTAATGAAGGTGTTTGCTGACTTCAGGTAGCAGCCTGCAGATTTCCTGGATAGGGACGTCCTGGAAGCAGCCACCGTTGCAGCAGTATGGCGGGTAGAATGAGCTCTTATCCTCTGGGAGGCTCCATGCCGCCAACTTATAACAGAGATCTATGCGGGAGGTTACCCACCTGCTTATCGTCGCTTGGCTGCAGGTCTGCCAGATCGCGGCTTCAGCGTGGGTGACAAACAGCTGGCGAACCTCTCCCAATTTCAACCGTCGCTCCTTATAATAGCGGCGCCTTCTAGGTCCAGAGTATGGAGCCTATGTTAAGCCTCCGAGGTGTGATTGGGGTAGAACACCGTGAGTCAACACCTGGTTAGGTGAGCACTCGACACCACCCGGAAGGAATTGCGGTGGGGGCGCAGGACAACTCTGTCCCTGTGGAAGACCAGGTAAGGAGACTCGATGGAAAGCGCCTGGAGCTCTCCCATCCTTCTGGCTGACGGATAGCCACCAAGAAGGCGGTCTTCCACGACAGGTGAGAGAGACACACCTGTGCATAGGTTCGAATGGCTTGCCCATGAGCTTTGCCAGTACCAGCAGTAGATCCCACGGAGGTGGGGGTTCCCGCACTGGAGGGGAAATGTGATCAAGGCCTTTGAAAAAGCGCCAGACCACCTTCTCCTGCGCCACCGACTGCTTCCCGGCCCGCGCCCGGTAAGCAGAGATGGCTGCCAGGTGCACCCTTAGTCGACCCAAGCCCTTGACTAGAAAGGGACCATAAATAGTCCAAGATGCTTGCCCAAGGAACAGGAGGAAGGGTCCAAGCCCTTGCCCTGACACCAAATGGAAAACCTTTTCCATTTGAAGGCATAACATTTTCTGGTCGACTCTTGCAGGGACGCCTCAACTACATTGAGGACCTCGTCGGAAAGACCCAAAGCCTGAACTCTAGCCGCTCAGGAACCAGGCCGTCAGGTGCAGGGATTGAAGGTCGGGATGGAACACCTTCCTGATTGACTGAGGAACAGGTCCGGGCGAGCTGGAAGCTGCCTGAGTCCTGGAGCTGAGACTGAGGAGATCTGGGTACCAGAACTGGCGAGGCCAGTCTGGGGCTATCAGAATCACCTCGCCTTGTCCTCCCGCCTTGAGAAGCACCTTGTGGATCAAGGGAAATGGGGAAAGGCGTAAAGAGGCCCGGGGTCCATTGCCTCGAGAAGGCATCCCCTGCAGCGAGCCCCGCTGAGGGGCGGGCATGAAACAGACTCAGCTTCGCTCTCCATGGAGGCAAACAGGTCCACCTGAGGTGTGCCCCAAAGGAGAACAGATGCTGTACTACCTCCGGCAGGAGAGACCACTCGTGGGATGCAGCCCTATCCGGCTCCAGGGCATCGGCCAGGGTGTTGGGCTCCTGCCACGTGAATGGCTGGAGATCCGCCTCCAGGCTGCGACGAGTGACCAAATGCGAGAGCTTCCTTGCATAGAAGCATGGGCAGCGTCCCGCCCTGGCGGTTTAGATAGTACATGGTCGTGGTATTGTCCGTCTGGACTCGGACCACTTGACCCCGGAGGAGCAGACAAAAGGCGGTGAGAGCTAGGCGGACCGCTCGGAGCTCCAGCAGGTTGATGTGGCCGGGACTCCCGGCGAGACCAGAGGCCATGAGCCCGTGTCCCCCAGATGGGCACCCAACCCATCAGGAGAGGCATCGGTCGACAGAGAGACCGTCTGCTCGGGCGGAATGACAGGATGCCCTCCTGCAAATGATGGAACGGTCCACCACTGGAGGCGTTCCCATCCCCTGTGTCACCGACTGACAAGCTGGTCAAGGGATCGCAGCGTTGGACCACTGGCTGCCAGTCCCCACTGAAGGGGACGCATGTTCCAGCAGGCCCAGCGGACCACGCTGGTACAGGCGCCATGAGACCCAGGAGGCGCAGAAGTCCCGGCAGGGCGCAATTGCCCAACCAGAAATGATCGGGCAAGGAGGAAGAACTCGCCCTGTCCGCGGAGCCGCTCTGGCTCGAAGAGAGTCGAGCTGCGCCCGATGAATAAAATCACCTGCTTGACTCGGGTTCGACTTGGCCTCGTTGATAAGAGGCCAGTTGAAAGCGAACCTGGAGGGCCAGATCTCTGGACCCACTCCGCCTCCTTCCTGGAGGAGCTGCTATCAGCCAGTCGGCCAGGTAAGGTACACCGGACCCCTCGGCGCGCCCAGGAATGCTGTCACCACTGCCATGCATTTGGTGAAGACCCTGGGGCTGAGACAAACCCGAAGGGCATGGCTTGGAACTCGAAGAGAGATCCTTCCGCTCGGAAGCGAAGGAATCTCTGGTGAAGACGGACGGATAGGGCGTGAAAAAAGCGTCCTGCAGTCCAGAAACAGAACCACGCACCGCGTTCAGGATGGTATTATCTGAGCCAAGTATGACCATCCTGAAGGTTGAGACCTTAGGAACTTGTTTAGGTCGTGTAGGTCGAGAATGGGCGCAACCCCGTCGCTTCGAACCAGGAAGTACCTGGACACAAACCCTGGGTCTGAAGAGGGTCCACCACCTCTCTTACCACCTCCTTCTGGAGGAGGAGGCGATGTCGGCTCGACGAGCCGCCCAGTGAGGCTGGGGATCCCGGACCCCGAGGCGGCGGCTCCTGAAGGGTGGTGCCTGCTTTCTAATTCCAGAGGCAGGCCTCTTCCCACCACCTCAAGACCCACCTGTCCGTGGTAACAGCGGACCAGGCGGAGCAGTGCGGAGCCGTCCCCAGGACCCAGGAGAATGAGTGGCGGGGATGGGAAGCGTTCCTCAGCCCGTCACTGGGCAGGCTTGGAGGAGGGACCGGCCGGGGACCTCCTGGGCCCTTCCTCCCTGCCTCCTGTTAGAGGAAGCCGGCGGCTTGGGTTTGGGATGCCAAGGCCGAGCCTGCTGGCCCTGGCGTTGCCTGGGTCGGGCGCGCCGGAGGCACAGAAGACGAAAGGGCTTAGGCTGTGGTTTGCGGCCTTTGTCCTTCTGGCCGGAAGGACCGAGTCAAGGTGGCATTGGACTTCTCGATCCTCTGCAGGTGACCTTCCACCCAGGGCGAAGAGGTCAGTCCCAAAAAGGGAACATCCGCCAACTTGTGCTGGGTATCAAGTAAAGGTGGATATCCTCAGCCAAGCCGCCATGACAGCATAGCCACTCGGCCGCCGCGATCTGGCACATGGTCCCCTACATCCAAAGCAGTCTGGAGCTGCTGTTTGGCACTGCCCTGCCTGGTCCGCACCTGCTCAACCGTAGTCTGCAGATCGGGCGGGAAGATGAGGATGACCTCATCCAGGAGCCCAACAGGGCATGAGAAAAATGTGCCATGAGTGGCCGAGACTGGCCTGGCGAAGGCAGGAGAGGACGCGTGGACACCCCAAGCGACATGGTCCAATTTCTTGGACTCCTTGTCAGGAGGTTGGCTCATCCCTGGCGCAGCCAGTACGCCGACGGCAGCTGTCGGTAACCAACCCCTCAGCAGAGGGTGTTCAAAACCGGACAAGGAACGGTGGGACCGCATACTTCCAGCCATCCCTGGCCCGAGCGCAGGGCAGGAAGCAGAGGCTGCCAAGGTTCCAGTGCTGGACCCACTATAGGCCTCGGCCACCCGGAAAACCCCTCAGTCGGAGAATCCTCGGTCCAGAATCTCCGTGAGGATACCTGGCCTCGTTTGAACAGGTTAGAGGCTCCATCCCGGTAGACTCCGAGATGAGCCGAGCAGTCCTAGGAAGAACGACGGGCTATCGTCCATTGGCTGACCTCCTGAAGACTCCAAGTCCAGTCGCTTGGAGAAGAAGGAGGAATCATCTTCGGACTCGGAAGAGTCCTCGAAGAGCACCTCTGGCCTGAACCACCTTCACCTGCCGAGGTCGGTGGAGTGAGGTAACCTGACAGCCGATGGGGTAAACCCTTAGCCGACCGAGAATCATGGTGGAGCCCCAGTGGTGGCTGTGGAGGCGGAGGTTCCACCGCAATCAGTGGAGCAGCTGGTTTGGCCGAACAACCGCCTGGGGTAGAGCTCCTCGGGCAGAGTCGAGGGGTTGTGTCGACGTTCGGTGACAGCCCTTAATGGCGGGGGAAGGCGCCGGGTCGGCTTATTCCGGCCAGGAGAACTGTTGCAACATAAGGTCCTCGTGCCGTCGGGCGTAATTCACGCGAAACCTCCTCATCCGAGGAGGAGGGCGAGACGGCAGCGGCGCGCCGCTTACCGTGATGCGGGGCCGAGACCGCCCTATGGCGGTGGGAACGGCTGGACCAGCGAAGAGTCGAGACCGAGACCGAGTCCCGGAATTTCGAGGTGCAAGGGAGAGTGTCGGCAGAACCACTCCCGCCATTTCGGAAGGTCCATCCGAGGGCTCTGGAACCGAGGCACAGGCGAGCCCATGGATCCTCAACTCCCGGGGAACCGGGAGAGAGGAATCTCGGCTGCTAAAGGCGACAGCCCGTCCAATGGGTCAGAAAAATCTCAGACTTCATCAGTGAGTCTCGGTCAACTGACCTGGCCAGGGACACCCGTGAGGCCAGTGGCGGCAAGCCAGCGGTCGACGCAAGCCGCGTCGGTCGGCGGCCGGGAGAGGACCTTTCCCCGCCTCCCAAGAAGCGTCGCGACGGAGGACTTACCCTTGTCCCTCTTTTGGACCGAGAAAAGGTCCAGCAGGACGCGAGCCCTTCTCCTTTAGTGGAGGGACAGACAAAGCTCCTTAAAGGAAGCCGTGTAGGAAGAACCCAGAAGGCGGGATAAATGCCCGCGACGAGAAATACGACCCGCGCCCCTCCTCTTCGAGGCGACCATCGCTCGAGCTGATCATAACCGCCGCATGGACACCGCCAACCGGGCCTCCTTGGACTTCACCGGAGGAAGCGCTCTCGGGGCGGCCCAGTTGCAATAGGGGCAACACGGTCTTGAGGGGCGTGGGCCGAGAAAGATGAGCACAGGTACCATGAGCCTGCGGGTCGTGCTCAAGGCCTAAGCAGTAGACACCGTGGAGTGTGGATCCGTCCGAGACATCTTCTGCCCGCGCAGGCATCTCCGAAAATCGGAGTCGATTTATCCACTCGCGGCCGCGAGGAATCGAAGACTGAAGTCTTTGCAAAATATTATTTTTAAATCCATAAGCGGAGAAATAGGAACCAGTCACAAACGCAGAGCGTTAGGAGGGAACCTGAGCTTCCAAGCGGTAAGGAAGATCTGGCGTCATGGGGCGGAGCCGAGAGTTATACCACCCGGGTGGGTGGGAGGAGCAAGCTTGAAGACCTTCCGGCAAGATTTAAAGCGGCAAGGATACTGCCAATGAGTGTGGATGAACAACATATCCATGTCCCTAGAATTAGTGTTTGTTGGCACCCTACTGAGTGCAGTGTGGGCCTTTCCCAGGTGCATCCAGTCAGGACAAGGTATGGGGGACACTCTCTGCTATTAGTTAGGTGAAGGTATGGGAGAGAGGTAGGAGGCTAAGGGACGTATAGGGTTCTAGAAATGAGTTCACACACTCGGTCATGATGGTATAACGGTCATTAAAGTATACTAGTGTAGTACCACGAATGGAACCAATGTGGTGCATAAATGAAATAACCAGGTGTATTGTATTGTATTTTTTTTATTATATCATGTCTTACTGTATTGTATTATATGGTTTTTTAATCTTTTTCTTTTCCATTCTCTTGTTTGTCTATGGATTTGTTGTTTATTTGTTTTACGTCAAAGGTAATGTGTATCTTGTCTTCTTTTTCGTGTTGGTATCTGATGAAAACTTTAACAGAATTAAAAAAAAAAAAAAAAACATTATTCCTACCTGCTTCTACTAACAATTGGTACTGTTCAGACAGTATTCTCTTCCCATTCTTTGTTGCAGAACATCTGTATACTCCGCCAAAGTTTCTTTGCACTTGATGTATAGTTATTCCTGTTGCGCTGTTGGAAGTGAAGTTTAGATTCTTAGGCAAAGGATTACCACTTGCTCTGACCAAAATAAACTCCGAAACCCCTTGGTCTTTCACACGACAAGGAATGGTGACATCTTCATCCTCCAGCCCCTCAACAGTGGCAGACTCACGTGGGTGAAACAAACCTCCAGGATCTGTAAAGCAAATAAAATTTCCATTTAAAGCTGGCTCACCCATTGTGATGCATGCATGTAGTTTCTTCTACTGTACCTGTCCTTTTCAAAGGTCTGTATTATTAGCCTGCAAAACCTTATAGTTTTCCATGGACAAACACCTGACAGATGTCTGAACTCAGTGAATTTCCTTCTAATTGTGTACATTGCTCTGTATCTTCTGTATACAGTACCTTTGTATTCTGTATCATTGCTTCCTGACTTGTGTATGCTATCCTACTACCCAGGACCTCCTTGTAACCGAGCTTGGTCAATGGAGCCTTTTCCCTGGTGAAATAAATTCAATGGCCTACATAGCCAGCAAGTGTTATGCTTGTGCAACTGTGTTAATTCGGTTTTGGCCATTCACACTATTCTGGAGGAATTACCACTCTGTATGGGGCACCATGGCAAGGAACCCTATAAAGGGTTCCACCCTAGAAGGTGCCACAGGATCCTTCCTCAGCTAAAGGTACCTTAGAAGAATCCCATAAAAAGAAAGCAACAGTACGAAGCATGTAGGCAACCCAAAAGGAAGTAGTAAGAAACGTATAAACAATCAGAAGTTGTGAGCCATGGTAATAAAGAAGCATGAGGAAGTTTGCTCATGTAATAGGATAGCACAGTAGCCATGGCATGAGTCTGATGGTTGCAAAAGGGGAAGGGGGACTTCCTAAGGAGAGAGGGAGGGAACGGCAAGTAAGGAACACCATCCCCCTCCATCCAACAGCGGATCCTATCTAATGAAACTAGGAAATACTACACTAGAGATTATGACCTTCGGCATGGAGGAGGGGAAAAAAACCCTTTGAGGAGGAAATCTCTGGGGATCCAAGACCTAGGTCGTCTTCCCTCCAGGCATGGGATAATTTCGTTAGTGATGGCTCTGCTACTGCAATGTGGAAGCCCCAAAGAATAAGGATGCAAAAATTCCAATTTGGAGGGAAGCTTTCACTCTATCCTTCTAACAGGAATGCTGAGGAAGGTTGCGAGCGCCATTCTACAGCAATCTACGACCAAGGCAGGAGGAGGAGAGCAACTCCCCCCCCCTCCAGGCATGGACCCAGCCTACCGTTCCAGAAAACAAACCATGTGAGCCTGAGGTCGTTGTAGGGAGAATGCGGTGAAGGCGCCTTGTCAGGGGCTGTAACCTCTCTTCACAGCAGTCATAAATTCTACAACTTGGGGTGCCATCGGTACAGTTGACAACTAAAGGTCCACCCGGAGCGAGAACGTTCCCAGCTATGGGCCAGGTGAGAAGGACCCCACCCCAAGCTTTGCATGTCTAAGCTGCGGACTCTAGGTGCAGAGCGAGATTGTCGGCTGCAGGGGGACCCCGCGCCAGAACACTATGGCTGGCTCACCAGGGACTGCTAAGAAGCTGAATAAGCATTGAGTGCTGAGACTTTACAGACAGCAGCATGCAGAGAGCAGTGAGCAATGATGGCATAAGTAGGGGTTGATCTGGATGTAGTTCGGTAAAGCAGGGTAGTTGTTCAGAGAAGCATAACAGTATTCGGACCTGCATGTAGGTCAGTAAGCAACAGAAATAGTCAGAACGACACATAGGTCTGCAAAACATAGTAGCAATGATAGGACATGAAAGGAAATGGGGGCAGCATGATAGCGGGGCAAGCCAGCCAGGCATTTAAAAAGCCAAATCAAGATGACAAATACTCTGAGGATTTTTGACAGCGAAGGCAGGATTTAGAACAGAAATAATTAGCCACATAGGACCACGACTCCCCAAACACTTCCCAGTTCCTGCCATAGGACAAACAAGAAAGTGATGGAAGGGTCGATAACCACATGCAGGTATTAAAGCTAGTTAACAGCATCAGCAGGAGCTTTAGCCGACCTCAGAGCAGAACAGCAGTGTACAAACAGGGAATAGCATCAGCTATGAGTAGCTGTAGTATTGAAAAAGAACACTGGCAGGAGAAAAGCACAATGCTGTGAAAACAACTATGACCACAGGGGAGGTAGATTGAGCAGGGAAAACATACTGGAACTGCATAGCAAGGTTCAGAGGAAGCTTGAATCAGGTGAAAACAACTAGGCTTGATAGCATGGGAAGCAGCTTTGGTTTGTGTAAAAACACAAGTACTGGTTACAACAGCAATGGGAGTAAGCAAAAGCAGAGTTTGGAGCTAAAAAAGGGCCAGATGGTAGGAGCAAGCAAATGGTAGGAGCTGAGAATCAAATCCTCAAAAAGAAAACAAATACACAAACACAGAAGAAACAGGGAAGAAGTTAAAAGGAAGCACACCGCTGGAGGCAATATACAAACCTGAAGCAGAGGAACAAAACCCAGGGCAGGATATTCAGACTGCGTCAGGCTGTGGCGCAAGAGGGGGGCACAGCGCAACTGAGATGCGTGGGGGCCAGGACAAGGTGATATTCAAAGGAGATGTGCCAAGGTGCATCTCCATTGAATATGGCACAGAATGTACCTGGCATACGTACAATGTGCTGGCACATTCCCCAGACAGGGAGGACCGGGAATGCTCCAGCGCAAATCTAGATGCGCCGTGCGCGTCACCCGCGATATTCAGAAGTGGTAATGCAAACTGGGCTATAATGTATGCATTGCTCAAATGGGGCCATTTGCATGTCATTAGGGCCCATTTGCATGCCCTGCATAGCCGTTGTGAGTCCCTGGTGGTCTGGGGCCCGCCATGCCCCTATCGCGGCATTTGTATAATATCCTGGAATTTCCTCCCGTATGCCTGTTGTGGAGAGTTGCAGTGAATATTACCGCCTGGTGGTGCAGTAGTACCCCCCTCCTCTTCCACCCACAGAGGACCCTGGCCACCCAGCACCCCCCGGTCATCGGCGGGCCGCTGCACCCCGCTGGCATGCTGCCCACTGAATTATAGCTTACAATGTGATCTGTAAGCCTACTGGTGCACAGTGTGGACCACTGGGCTTGCAGGCCATACTGTACTATACAGGAACAAATATGTGAATGAACTCTTTCATATATGTGTGCCTGTGTAGTACAGTTTGGTCTGCAAGTCCACTGGTCCACACTGTGCACCAATAGGCTTACAGATCATACTGTAAGCTGTCATTTGGCGGGCGGCCAGGTGATATGCTGGTGGGGTGCAGCTGCCCGCCGATGAAGAGGGGGGGTAGCTGGGCGGCCAGGGTCCCTCAGTGGGTGAATGAGGAGGTACCACTGACCACCAGGTACTGATATTCACTACTAATGCCCGCATCAGGCATACAGGAGGGAGGGAGGGGACCACTAGACCACCAGGATATTGTAGAAATTGCCTGTGATCGGCCTGCATGGAGGGAGGGGGACCACTAGACCATCAGGTAGATGTTCAATTGTGAATGCCCATGATCGGGCATACTGGTGGGGGCACTGGGCCACCGGGAGGTGTGGGTGCTTGTAGACAGTGTCCCTGCTAGGTAGGTGGCACCATGGCTTGGTGGGTGCTGTGTTGCGCACTGCAATACAGCAGCCTCCTGTGAATGGCCTAGTTTTGAGCCTTTATATTTTGGCTCAACTCTGAGCCCTGTATGCGGCACAACTCGATGTTGTGCAAGCATATGCGCCGCACATCCTGGACTGAACACTGATGTGCTCGCATATGCATGGGCACACCCCTGCATTTGCGCCACATACACTGCCTTGCCCCTGTCGAGACGGGACTAGGGTGCACAAGCCCTTCAATATCGCACTGGCGCATTACTGGGGTTGCATCCTTTGAATATCCTGCCCCCAGAATCCAAAAGAAGCAGCAGCTGGGGTGTCAGGAAGGCCCAGCCAGCTGCAAAGCAACGGACAGAGCCTCCGGCCGCAAAGAAAAGTGCTTCAGAAAGAGGCTGAGGAAACTGCTTATATAGCTCAGAAAGTGGGAGTGGCTGGCTGCCTGTCCATCAAACCATAGGTGGAGCCTTCCAATTAAACTGAAATAATGTAAATTAAACTGGTCACTATTCATTCAAAATTCTGTCACGCAGGAAAGACAGTGAGCTGCAAGCAGCTCATTCCGGTGTATCTTGGTCAGGTGAAGGGTTAGATGGGCTAGATACATCCCACCAAGTACAGTCATTACTGTTGATAAGGGTACAGCGATAAATATACAATGCAGGTTTCATACAAATTTTGCACCTGCAGAGTCAATATAAAAGAAGTGAGAAGCAACACGAGTACAGTAGGTAAAATGCAAAATGCAACCTGCTGATTCATTAACTACAGTACATATTGATAACTGCCATTCAGAGTACCTGATTCTACCAAACAGGTGTACAGGTAGCAGGAGGCACAAATAGCAGCCCAGATAAAAATCAGCCATTTACATGCCTTATTACCAGACCAAGTCAGGGGTCAGTTTCCATCGACGGCAGAGAAGCAACAACAAACTGGACTGCAAAGTTTTCAGGCCTCCAACTTGAAGAACAGGAGGAGGAAAGAAAAGGATTTAAACACATCACTAATCACTAGATAATCAAAACTTTATTTACAACTGACAGCCTTTTAATTTCAAACATGAAGGCAATCGTGCCAATGATCAGTTTCTGTTTTATGGGTAGATGTAAGTATATACAAACTAGCTAGGAGCTACATGCCTCAGACTACTAATTAGATACTTCAACAGTCCTGAAACAGTGCATTTGAAATTTTCAGTCAGAGCATCGAAGCAATTCCACAGAAAGAGGCTCTGAGTGATGTGAAAGTTTTATTTATTTATTGAAATGTTTCACCAGGAAAGGTACACTGAACAAACAAGTTGCTCGAATCCCGGTGCTTCCTGGGGAGAGGGTAGCAGGGTATAACAAACAAACAGATATACATATCATACAGAGTAAAGGGTAGTACAATTAAGCAATAAGGCACGACAAGGTGTGTGTTATCGTGTAATAACGTCACTCTAGAGGTAGGTTGAAGAACAAAAGCGAAGACAAGTGCTTCCACCACCCCAGGGAGTGACGATTATTACACATAACACACACACTGGAGTGCCTTATTGCTATTATACAATGGCTCGCTCTTATACAAAATAAAAAATTTAAAACTGTTTTAGTAGATTTTAATGTGGCAATATATCTTTGTTTCTTAAGAGAACATGAGTATAGTCCAATGCCAGATCCACACAGTAATGTTATTGTGTAATATCAGCACTGTCTCAGGCACACACTGACCAGAGTCCCAATAAATTTTCTTGCCATTGTATAATATACAGATATACATCATACAGACAAAGGGTAGTGCAATATACAGTTATACATCATACAGAGTAAAGGATAGTACAATATACAGATGTACATCATACAGGTTACAAATTGAACAACAGTGTCTAAGTGCTGTGTTACAGATGTTGTGGACATAGTAGTGCAAAAGTATAAGGTGAATTCGACAGAGGGTGATTTGAAAGTATAACGTGAATTTAAGTACCTTGACACCACAAGAAAAAGCCTAAACTTCCACACTGACAGACACACCCTGGACTACTAATGCTGTAACTCCACAGTGACAGACACACCCTGGACTGCTAATGTTTCAATTCCACAGGTGACAGAGACATCCTGGACTGCTAATGTTTCAATTCCACAGTGATAGAGACACCCTGGACTGCTAATGTTGCAATTCCACAGGTGACAGACACACCCTGGTCTGCTAATGTTGCAATTCCACAGGTGACAGAGACACCCTCGACTACTAATGCTGCAATTTCAAATGGCTGCCTTTTATGTATTATACTGGCATGGTACTGCCATTATAGGTAGGGTCGACTAGCGGGTTCTGTGTTAAAATCTAACTTTGTACTTTAATAGCTTTGGAGCGTTTGACAAAATTAGCTGACAGTTTGTGTATACTGTCTAGTAGGCAAGGTCTAAATATGTGATAGTTTGTGATGACAGCTTGTGCAGTTTGGTTTCTGACATCAACATGCATAATTTCCTACAGATGTCAAATTTTTTTTCCTGTACTTAACATAGGTTTTGGGTTTGCTCTCAAGTACAGCCTACATTTTTCTCTAAACTTTCAGGATAGAAGTGTGCTGTACCAAGGTAGTACTTTGGACGTTTTGTGAAAAAATATTAAACAGTTCCAGAGTTATATAGCATTAATCCACTCGAAGGAGGCATTTACTAAAGGAATTAATGCATGGGTGGGTGTGGGGATTGCGCATGTCAAGGCCGAGTGTTGCCAATGACCTAAACATGCATTAATTCCAAAATAAATGCCTCATTTCGAGGGATTAATGCATCTGTAACTTGGCAAGCGCTTATGTAGTACTTTTGCTATAAACCAGAAAGAGTTTTGTAATGAACCACAAAGACTGCACTAAATTGTTCAACTTTTTATGTTCATCTTGCTGTGAAACAATAATAATTTATGAAAAATATGTAAGGTGTGCAGTGATATTGTAACTGCTGTAATAATGCCTGGTATTTAAACACTGCAGTTATACTACTTAAGTTTTACTATTGGTATGCTGATGTCTCATTACTGAACAAAACCACTGTGCAAATCAAGACAGCACTGCTCATCATTGAGATATGCATGCAAAGATTTCTGGGTTAGACAAAAGGATTAGCATAATTTACTCACAGTCCACTGACTTTCACTATTATTTCTGGTGAGATTTCTGCTTAACATTATCAAAAAAACAAATTTTTAATAACATTTTTAAACAACAAGAACATGGCTACCCGTTCTGTTAGTTTTAACATAAACTTTTTCAAAAGCGTTTGACTGAGAAGCGGGTTAATGAATGAACGGAAATGGAACAAATGGTACTGTTCACCGGAACAGTTCTGTGTCAAGCCGTAATAGTTATAATTAACGGGTCCATTGACTGTAAAACTTAAAATATTAAATGGACTTCTACTGTTGGGACATATGTTGCGCGACATGTCACTGTTTGGTAAGGTTTGCGGTTATGATGTGGATGCAGTCACTGATGGATGTACGGAGGTTCTTATGCTATCCAGGGTTTGGGGGTTTGATTTCTGTTCTGGTGTGTCGCAGCTTTTCTTACTGGCAGTATTAAGTAGAGAGGCTGCATATTTGGATGGCGTTATCGTCATCTGACTGTGGAGATGGGGAGGCGTTTCTTTATGGAGTATTTGTCTGACTTTCAGCTGTGGATTTCTGGTTCGACAAGATCGTTGACCACTTTTGACATTATCTCTCAGAGATGCAAAACCAGCCTCAGACAACATATGGACAGTGGTGCTGCACACAGAATGATTTGTGTACTGCATAGAAAGTTCAGCATCACTGGCTATTTGGGACATCATGTTTCCCCAAGAAATTGCAGCCCATTGGCTGCTTACTATACTAGATTTCTTTACTGTCCAACAGCTCCTGAGACAGCTTTATGGGATGTAGGTAGAATGCTGGAGCATTTGGGGGACATCTGGCACAGTACTCCTTCAAAAGGGCAACAGGGCAATTGCAGCTTTCTGGCTGAGAATAAAGGTATCCCACGGAATGCTTGTTTATCAGGCTCATTGAAATCATTCTGGTTTTCCGTTGCTTCGTTGAAAGCAACAGCTATGTACTCCCTTCCACAATCATCATGTTTTAGGACAAAAGAGTAATGTTTCAAATTTCTCAAGTCTTCTCTCCCCCTTTGTGCAAGACCTATTTGCAACTCAAACCAGAGTCTGCACACTAATCCATATATAGACTTTGGATTCAGCTTACTGCAGCTTATTTTTTGCAAATCCGTTTCAGATATTCTTGGGTGATGTGCTGCTACATCTTTGCCGGCTCTCCTGTACTGTTTGAGTATTGCAACAAACACAATATTGGCACTGCTAATTCCTAATCATTTGCTATATTAATTTTCCTATTAACTTCGACAGTTTTGATGTATCTCTACAATCCAGCTCTTAATGCAACATAGGAACCGATACTGTATTGACTGCAGTCTTCACTACAGACTGAGCCATAAAACGTCCCCAAAATTTCAACAAGACTAGCCATACACACAGTACTGATGTCTACATTCATTTGGTTTGCACTGTGCCAATCTGACAACACACTGCAAGTCCAGGCTGTGCTTTATGTGTATTTGGCTCAGAATTTTTTCTCTAAGTCGTCAAGTTCTTTCTGAGATAGTCTAGCGTATCTGCCAGCAGATTTTGGTTTCTTTACCTGACTGCAGATATTATCACAGTTTTGCAAACTGGCTTTCTCAATATGTTTTGTCTTATGCCTTTTTTTCAGACTACCGCTAGGCTCTGGTACACATACTGCAGCTCTGTTGCTAGGAGATGGGTCGCTTACCTCCCACAGAAATTGCTGCTCTGGTTCACTGTCTGCGATGGCTCGAGAAGCAGATTTTGCAAAGAATGGTGAGTTGGGGACGTAAAACTTATCAAGCCACAATGTAATACCCATGACGCCACATAGAGAGGACGTGGTGCAGAAAGAACAGGTTGCCCACCTGTAACAGTAGTTCTAGGAGTGGTATATGTTGTTCATCCACACTCATTGGCATGTCCCCTTCCACATCAGGTCCCATTGCCTTGTCCACCCTGAGCTTATCAAGCTCTTGTAGGAACTTTTCTTTTGTGAAGGGACTAGTACACACCTCCCTCCCTCCCCCCGTGTCCATGGTGCAGAGCTGTGGGCCCTGCCCTACTGTCTTGTCAGTAAATACTGACCAGAAGCATCTATTTAGAATAGATGCTTTTACATGGTCCTCCTCCTCACACACCCCCTTATCCCCTCTGATCTTAGTAATACCCCCTCTGGACTTTCTCCTTTCACTAATGTATCTAAAAGTCCTGTCACCTTCATTTTACTGTTCGTGCTAGTGTTTCCTCAGTTTGGGCCTTTGCCCAATGGTTCCCTCCTATCTGCATGGAAATAAGTTATCCTGCTCAGAGACTCCACAGATTTTTCAGAAACACTTGCAGATGACTACCCTTAGGTGTAGATCAAGCCCAGAAATCAGACATGCCCCCCATCCAGAATGTAAAAGGATAAGGGCTACACAGCAAAAGCATGAGATATAACATGCTTGCTCTCTTACCCTTCTTTCCATTTTCCTCTCTTTTGCCCCAAAGGTTTCAATTACTGTAACAGCACTGCAGAACACAGACTCGGGTGTAATGTGAGGAAAAGAAAATCAAGGGGACTCCGTGCTGCATAATTTCTTTCATAAACCCTTTAGAAGGCAGAATACAAATCTGTCTTTCATAAAGCAGATTTGTTTTTTAATCTGGTGGGGGGAATCAGTAATGGAACTCCCTGTTTATCGGAAGCAGCACAGGATGTTTTTTTAAAGGAGCAACATTTGTAAGAGCACAGACAGCTCCTATTCAACAGTGCCTTTGCCATGTAAATGGCACCCACATGAATAAACAGCGGCATTACTGTGTGAGACAAGGAAGACATTAAAATGGTACATTTCATGCCCAGATCTCATTTTCATAAGAAAAGAGCAATTCATCCCCCCCTCCCCAAGTAGAAAGGTCTAACTGGGCACTGCCTACATTAACTGAGAACATCACTGTATTTGTATTCATTAGTAAGCAGAAACTTGAGGGGCAAGCAAAAGAAGAAACAGGGCCATGGGCAGAAGACATTGACAAAGTGTAATTTTCTTCTGTGCATTTCTCATCTCAATTGTTTTGCTATGCGACCTCCCTTAAGCACAACAAAGAGAGCCACCACTTAGCTCACATGCAGGGAAACAAGTCTGGGCAAGCGGATAACATTGTTTTGGTAATTAAATCTGGAACTCTAACCCAGCTACTGCAATCAGTAAGGTGACTTACCGTATCCTGGTAGTGTATTGGGCTTATGCCAGCATCTTTTGCCAACTAAACATAAACATGGCAGTGATGCAGACAGGAAGGCACACCAGTAGGGAGCAACAGTGCACCAGTGCCCATACACCTGGTGGTGGCAGGTGGTCCACTGGTGGACATACTGGGGTCCTCGTGGAGCAATGTGGTAACAGTTCTTGGGGAATGGAAAAAAATGACATATTTACATAGCACAGTGCCTCCACTCGAAGATAGCTACGGAGAGCACTCCAGGACTCTCGAGCACTGAATTCAATGGACAAGGGAGCAGTATCTCTGCCTCGGTACAAAGGCATGGCATGGATGGGTCCCTGGGGAGATCAGACTGGGAGAGTAGGGGGCAAATATTTATACACATACCATAGCAGCAGTAGTTTTAAACTCTTGTCCACCCTGTGCACAATTTCGGAATGTGTCACATGATTTTGGAATGTGGCACTGACGCTCAGTTGTTTAGAATCTTGCAGTGACACAATCGTTTTAGAATAAGGAAGTGACGACTTCGTGAATGTGGCAGATAGCTCGAATGTGGTGGTGACACACATTTTCAGAATGTGCCAATTTCAGAATGTGGTGGTGACGCACAATTTCGGAATGTGGTGGTGATACACAGTTTTAGAATGTGGCAATGATATAAGTTTGGAATGCGGTGCTGACAAAACAGCAGAATGTGGCACTGAAACACAACTATGGAATGTGGCAGGATGTGCAATTTTAGAATGTGGCAGGGATGCAACGTTGGAATATGGTGGGGATGTGATGCACAGTTTTGAAATTTGGGGTGAGTACAACCTGGAATGTGGCAGGGACAAGCAATTTCAGAATAAAATGGTGTGTCTTGTCACATTCCAACAGTGTGCAACCACACTATATTCTTTCCCCCTGATCTCCCCCCACCCCCATCCCCACAAATCTCAGACCTGCTCCTCTCACCGTCCTCCCTATATGCACAGGCTTATCCCCTGGGCAGGGCCACCAGGATGGGCCCCCCTTTTCGGACACTACAGGTGAGCCCCATGTTGGAGCATCAGGAGAGGGACACCCCGGAACAATCTTGAAGGCAGTGTAGACAGCAGCGGGGCAGGTAGTCCTGCCGGATGGGGCCAGCATTTTTTTTTCCAATGCTTCTCTGGGGGCGGGGACATGCAATGATGTCCACTGTATGCCTCACCCCCCTCAAGTGATGGCACCGGCATGGTGGTGCTCCCAGCTTCCGCCAGGGGTCCGCGGTGTGTCGGACACTCTACCCCCTCCCCCTGGAGAGCAGTCCCTAGGACGCTCAATCCCTCTCCCCGACTGGCCTTCTGACCCAAGTCCGTTCCTGAACCCATGTTGTTGGCATCACAGATGAGTGCCTTTCCCCTGTGCTGGCAGGCCAGACACAACCACACTATATTCTGAAATTGCCAGTCTCCACCAGATTCCTTGATGTATGCCCCATTGCATTCCGAGATTAAGTGTCCCATACATTTCGATCCAGGCACATTGTAAGACTGCATGTCCCCCAAAAAAAAAACATTCTACATTTGTGCACAACCTTGAATTTATATACCTTTGGTGCAGCGTTGCATTCCAAAACCACCTCCTGACTCATTCAAAAGTACAGTAGCATGCATCTGAACATTCTGAAAATGCAAGCACTGCAGCCAACCTTGTGCTTTTTTTTTCCAATATAGTTGCTACAGGTGCAGTTTCTTAATCTTTGGAGAAATAGGTTCTATAATGTTGCTGGTAGGAGGACTAGGCTGTGAGTTCTGATTTCTGACATCAACCGTGGCTCTTCACGAAACAGACTTTTTGAACAGTGTGTGAAATTAGGGTCACAAAATAGCTCATAACTTTGAAAACAGAAACCTAATTTTGGTCTCAGATATATAGGGGCAGAAACTTAGAATTTGACGGAGATAAGGACCGCTTGGCCCACCTAGTCTGCCTATTTTTTCCCCCAATTGTTTAACAAGGTGAGACACTAAGCTGAAAGGTTTTTACAGGTGCAGCCTGGGAGCATAGGTAACTTATGTGACTTGCTCAGGGTTACACAGTGTATGCAAGTAGGGGCTGTGAGTTCAAACCCAGGTCTCCAGATTTACAGCTCAGAGCCTTAAACCACTGTGCTATACTGCCTCACAACATTCCCTTACCTAATGGATAAGCTGCAGATCCTACTTAAAGAGGAGTTAGGTCAAGAGTACTACATTGTAGAATTAGTATCCGCACACCTCCACAGTCCAAAAACAGTGAAATTCGAAAATGCATGGGACAGACATAAGGCAATTCTAGTGGGGGTTGGAGAAAGTAGGCTGTTGGTTAAAGGGCTTAAAAATGGGTTTAGATGGGGGGCTGCTGGTTAGTGTCTCTCAGCGCCGCAATTAAAAGGAGAACTGAACAGCAATCAATGTCAGATTGATTCCTGGGATTACCAATTGCAGTATGGAGGTGGAACAGGGCGTTGAGTGACTAGGGGCAGCAGTACAAGGAGGAGGAGGAATGAAAGACATTGGGGTCTAGGGGAAGTTTCAGTAGTGGCGAGGATGACAAAGTTGAGAGTTACAGGAAAGAAAAGCAAACAGCAACCAGTAGCCGCCTTTGATGAATTATGGGCCCAGCCGGGAAAATGTTGGGAGGGCAGACAGAGGAATGTTGATGCTGACAGGGGAAGCAAGCCTGGGGGCAGATCGATAAACAAATGGGGCAGTGGTAATATACAGTGATGGGGAAGAGAGAGAGAGAGAGAGTGGGGGCAGGACAGAGAGGAGCTCCTTACCTGCAGCCCCCTAGCCGGTCTGTGAGGCCGTGGGTCATCCCTGTTGTGACACTGTTGCTTGTGCCTCGTCCAGTGACAGTCACAGGTTGGAGTTCTGCTGCACACTGAGCCACGCGTTCCCTTCTAGTAACAACACTGTCGGTCCCACTCCAGCGTCCTTCAGTCACATCATCCCTGACACGCCTAAATCCTACTTTCCGCTTCCTCAGTCGGTCCACACTCTTTGGCATCAAGTTGCACTGCCACTGCCCCACTCTCACGAGGCCGAGGCACAGTAATTCCCACACTCACGCTACTAAATCTGCCAGCGCCCTGACCTCTCAGCCTTTCCTTACTGAAATGAGGACACGAACACTCAAAAGAGGGACAATAAGGACACTGACTTGCATAATGAGGGACAAATCCTCGAACATGGGACTACAAGCTCAGGACACTGTGGAAACCATTGTATTTATATGTATAAAGTTTATTTTTTCTGTAGCATCTTAAAATATTATTGATTTCTGCTTCAAAGTCCGACTTTACAGCACATTCTGTGTGAGTGCAACGTTTTGTCCACGAGGGACAGGGCAATTTTGAGGGCTAAAATGAGGGATGTCCGTCGTAATGAGGGATACTTGAGAGGTATGGCCGTCGCAGCAGCAGTTCAAATGCAGTGGCGTACAGCTGAAAGCAAATTACCGCAGTATGGAAACTGCCTATACGTTACCACCACTGACTGTCGTAGTCTTTCACTTTCAACTGTATGCCACTGCATCTGAACTGCTGTCATAGACAGCTTGGACATTCGCTGGTGTGGTGTGGCCGCACCTTCAAAAAGGATCAGGGCACTGGAAGCGATGGACACTCCCACGAAAACTCAGACAGGTCACTATGTTTCTTGCACATGTGTGCAACTAAACATAAAAATGGCATGAACAGTTTTCACATCTGTGGTACAGAAAACTCTATGAAGCTTCACCACATGCTAAAAAACATTTGCTGGTGACTATGTGGCAAGCAGTAACACAGCATCTTATAAAGTGCAAAAGTATATAATAGCAATAGAATATTTAGGTAATGAGGGTTTTCTAGTAGTGTTTGGCTTGGTACAAGAAAAAAACTAGCACATCTTTCAGGTACTCAGCTTATGACTGAAACGCAGCACTTGCCCATGGTGCAATATGTTTAGACACTGAACAGAAGTTCAGTCAGTATAGGGTTAGGGCTTATTATAGATAAATAACAGTGACTGTAACATTCTTGTAGGATAGTTCAAAGATCAAAAAAGTTATTGCACTATCGTTCTGACGTCACATCAATAGTACAACTTTTTTTCCTTGAGCTGGCACCTGATTGATGGAAACTGCGCTCCACACAAAAAACAATTCAAATAATAACATCGGCGGCGCTTAGCAAACAGTCTAGCAAGTGGTTCAAAGAGAGTTTGTACGAGGGCTGCCATAGTTGGCTCAGTGTCTTCAAACTTGAAATTAGTGTTTTTTTTGTTTGTTTGTTTTTTTAACAGCTGCTGTTTAAATTTGTGGTTAGGAACAGAGAGAATGGCAGGGAGGACCAGGATCTTTGGGGTCTGGAGAGGAGCGTGTCTGTAGGGAGGACCAGGACCAAGCGGGACTGCAAACACACAAAGTATGAAACCTTGTGAAATGAACGTTTAAAAAGTTAGGGGAACCATATACCATATAAAACAGTGGATGGGTGACCATCCACAGCTAAAGCGTTGGTTCCCATCTCAGGAGTTGACGACATCATGGAGACCTCTTGAGCTTCACGTTCAAGGTTTCTATCATGTCATCAACACCTTCGATGGAAACACAGCCTTAATGTGGATGGTCTCCCGTCCGTTGATCTATATATTGGTAATCTGCCAGTCCTAGGTATACACTTTTTAAATGGCAGTTTATATACTTTTGCACATACAGTTGGTGACATACTGACAACCAGTGTTTCTCCAGCTGAGCTGTAACCCACCCCCATGTGTGGCCAAGTGGGTTTATACTGTATATTATTTTTATTTATAAAAGGCACCTTTCCAATGATCAAGGTGCCTGCACATAACAATAAATAAACACATTAAAAATTCAGTACATAAAATCACAGATTTAAAACAAAAACAAATAAGTACACCAATAAGCAGGACGGCAATATTCTTCAGCATATTTTCTCACTATTAAAAATTCATCTGGGAATGGCAGCTAAATAGATGGGGTTTTTAGGGCTGTTTTAAAACTCTGGTTCCTGCACTATGCCAGTCCAGCAGTGCCCCAGTTTCTCCCCAAAGGGTTAAAGCTTTCAGTATGAAAGAAGTTTTTGCAAAGACCTGTGCAAGCAAGGACCCGGTTAATTTCCTTAGTACATTCTGTACTCATTTAGCTCCTGCAGTTTACTAGGCTTTTTAGATTGCTTCTTTTCTGGGGTTTAAAAAAAAAACATTAAAATCAGAAACTCTATCGTCATTCAAACTTTTATCTTTTTATTGTTCCATTTCAAGGCCCCAACACAGACGGACCAGCGCTGATGTCTGAGGTAAACAAAATTTTGTTTTAAATCATCTCACTTCTCTGCTTTTTTGTTTGTCAGTGGCTCTGGCAGCGGGGCAGGGGTTAGGGAAGATATATATATTTTTTGAAGGGGGAACAGACCACCAAGATGACATGCTCTGATGGACTCGGAGTACGTTTAGTAACCACACAGGAGTGAACAGCTGAGTTTGTCTTGTTTGTGTCGAAGGCTGAAATTAACCTGAAGAGCCAGGCACGACATTTCACCCCTCCCGTCCATCGAGCACAGTAGTTTAATTTTCTGCATCAAAGTTCCTCAGAATGACCCCTTTGCTTGATATTTTAATTTTGTTTGCGAGAGATGAGCTGACAGTTAACCCAAACACTGTCACTTATCCGTGTGTATTGCAATGCTGCGTAAGTTTTGGTGGGGATGGGGTGTGTGCGAATCTACTACATGGGGCTGTTTTCGGGCCCCTACCAGCCCGATGATAATTTGTCTGGAAGGGGCATTTCTGTTTGTGTTGCTGTCTTGCGTGCCCTGGTGTGGTGGTGGGGGGGGGGTGTGCTCCTCACATGGCATCTTACATTTAGGAACTGCTTGCTGGCATCAAATTTGGTGGCCATCTTGGCAAGCAGGATGTCAAAAAGAAAGCAGAGTAGTCATTGTGTACCCTCCTCCTCCCACTGAAAAACCAGATCAAGCGTTTAAGAAGTGTCATTCAGCTTCAACCGGCAGGTAATTTACCCAGTGCCTCCCACCCTTCAGATACAACACCCAGGGTTAGATTGTTGGGAGCGGAGAGTGTCACCGTGCTTCAGCCTGAGCACTTCTCCTTTTATGACTTACTGTTGCAGCTGCTGCAAATTGTATTTGGGAGTCTGCAAGGGGGACTTCGTTTCTTTTGGGGGAGATCCAGGTTGGAGGGTTATTGTAAATGTAACAACATCAGAAAAGAGGCTGCACTAGGAAGGGTAGTGTTCCAAACAAAAACACACGGTTCAGGCAGAGAAGGGCACTCACCAACCAAATAAAAAAACACGCAGGGCTCCAGTAGATACCAAATAGAATCCAGACTTATCCCACACACATGTTGCATGCTTCATGCATTTCAGACACTGGTCCTTTGATAAAGGACCAATGTTCCAAAACATGCAAGCATGCAACATGTGTAGAATAATTGGATTCTATTTGGTATTTACTGGAGCCCCGCATGTTTTTTATTTGGTTGGTGAGTGCCCTTCTGCCTGAACCTTATATAGATGTAACTTGGTGGTAAACAAACTGGCTGGCACCTACTTCCTGTTTGTGTTGTACTGCAGAGTTCTGCAGCAGAGTTTCTCAGGGCTGCTCAGTGGTGTGTGTGTGTGTTTTTGTACACAAGGTGCCAGAAACTACTCTTATTTGCATCATTGTTTTATTTTTGCTTTTAAAGCAGCTTGCATGATAGCAGTGAAAATTTTGAACTATACCTTTATTGTAATTTAGATTGCCCTTGTCTCCTGACTTTGGACGACATCCTTTTTCCCCCAATTTATGAGTCTACTTTACCACTTTTTCTTATAGCTCGGACCAGGTTTTCAGTAGTATTCTTTTAATTTTTTAAACAACCACTCTTTGAGATCACTTTTCTTGTGACGATTAACTACCTTGCAGTAGCCAGTGCTTCCTAACTTGTAGGATAACTGGCAAACAGAAACAGCCGAGGATGTTGAAGACAGTCGGGCATGAGCCATATTAAAAGGAGTGCCCCTTTTATTATTTTACATTAGAAAAGAAGTGATAAAGCAGACTAAAAATGGGGAAAGAAGGGCATCATTCGAGTTGGGAGATAAGGGGTAATCTAAATAGAATAAAAAGTATAGGTAAAAATGTTCATCACTCTCATGCAGTGCTGCCTTTTTTTTGTGAGAGGTGGGGATGTCAGAACAGAGAGAGGAGGGAGGAAGCTAGCGATTATTATATTTGCTTGCATGCATGTGCAAGAAACATAGTGCCACCATACGAGTTTGTAGGTGTGCCACCCCGCTTCCAATGCCCTGATCCTTTTTGAGCCCGGCCAGCACGCGCCAATGAATGTCCGAGCTGTCTATGACAGCAGTTCAGATGCAGTGGCACAGTTCGAAAAAACGACCGCTACAATCAGTGGTGGTAACATGTAGCAATTTGTATACTGCCATCAGCAGGCAATTTGCATACCAATTGGCAGTATGCAAACTGCCTACACGTCACCACCACTGATTGTAGCGGTCGTTTTCTTTCAACTGTATGCCACTGCATCTGAACTGATGTCATAGACAGCTCATTCTTTTCTCACCCCTTGGCTCCAGAAAGGAGGTGCTGAGTGGCAGGCTGGCAGCTCTTTCATTCCCCCCCGTAAGCGATGAACCTTACACAAAAAACTTCTGGTCAGTGGCAGTTGTTTCTACGAGTCCCAAATGCAGTCTGTTAGGCATGCAAACATTCGGCATTGACAAATGCATGTTTTATTTTCATCCTGTGGCACTGTTGACATACAGTACAGTATTCTTTGGCTGCTAGGTGATACGGTTCCTGCAGGAAGGCAGATCGTTCACTTTGTTCTTCCAGCCTAGGGGTGCCTCTGGCTGCATGTGCAGACCAAGTGCTCTCTCTCTGTGCCAAAGGCTGGAGCTCAGTGGCAGTGCTGAGATCGCGAGAGCCTGAAGAGCTGGTTGCTGTTGCTGCCTCCTGGTGCTGCAGCTGCATAGAGATGCAGGCTGAGAGTCTAGGACAGAACAAATGGTACTGAGCTGTACTCTGCAGCCCATGTCTGCACCGCTCAGCTGCCAGCTCACTGTTGTGTCACTGATTTGGTGGGGAATGGGCAGTTGAGGACAGCTGCAGCACATCTGCATGTAGCAGTGATGCTCCAGTTAGCTGTGCTGCTACACCATGTGTCGTTCGATAACCAAGACTGAGGGACACAGGCAGCTCCTCTCTTTAGAGGGCTCATGTGTCCGGGAGGCTTCCCAGCTTATTTCACTTCCATAAAGGAAATACAAGGCAAATAATGTAATTCTGTATTTTCTCCTCAGTAGTATTTAAAAGTTTCTGTAACACTGGAAAATGTCTCTGGTGCCCACCTGGTATTGTAAGATAAATGGAGCAAAGCAAGACGGAAAACAAAACCCAGCAGTGATTGACTTTGTTCTTCTGTCTAACTAAACGTTGAGGGCACTGGGGGGTGGCCAGGCTTTTTCTGTTTTGCCTGCCAGTGCCTTTTTTCTGTTGCTGTCTCAAAGAACACTTCAAAGAGCGAGAGCAGGAAGCCAGGTAAATTCGATTTCACTGGCAAATACTGCACACCACTTGGCAATGTGTACTGATAAAAGTTCAATACTTCACTGCCATTCCTATTCTGCATCTTTCTTAAACCCTGCATTTCAATGCTAATACCAACAAGCAAACATTCAGCATTGACAAATGCTTGTTAGCAACAACATAGTACCTAGTTTAGAAAAATTAATTGGCAGCATACATTGTTGTGTGGCTCATGTTTCTGCAGAGTGGCTCAAGGTTTTGGGGTCACTTTAGCCACAGTTGCTAACATTTTCAGAATCCTAGGGGGGGACACTGAGATAAAATGTCTTAATCTATGCTCATAAGTGGATATGTAATTGTAAATACTGTAGATAACTTACAGAAGTCCACTAACAGCAACATCAAGTGCAATTCTTTGTTGAATGGCACTAGAATAAACCAAAGTGACACAATAAAATTAAGTAAAAAGTAATTCGGCAGTTGAATTTCACTTTAAAACTTGTTAAAATTACGATTTATTGCTCAAATGTTAGTTACCAAGTTAATCTGCTTCTACAAGTGGCACAAAATTGTTGAGCGGGTAGATCTTGCCAGTATGAGCTCCTGCAGCAGGCTATACCATAAGGACTATACCATCGACACTAGGGCTCCGCGGAAAGCTTCTAGCCAGCAGTACCCAGCTGGGGCTCACCTTTACGTCGGTCCGTCCATCGACGCTACCCTTTGTATAAAGGAAGGTCCCCAGCCCACCTCAGTTTTTTTTCCCGTTCACGACCGCCATTTTCAGTCAAAAGTACCCCTTTTTTCTTTTTGTTTTTCACAAAGTATCAATATTATGCTTAATTTATGTTGGCTCCGTCTACCTCAACTACGGCAAAATCAAGTGTCCTTGCAGGCGGCAAGATTCCTACAAAGATGGTCATTTTCAGGTGCCTCTTCTGTTTGGGGCTTGATCATGGCGTTAAAGCCTGCCCAACCTGTTGCAAGTTCAATCAACAAACCCAAACCACCACCACAAGACCGTCCTGGCGCACTTCATGGAGCTGCAGCTCTCCACCTTCCACGTCCGTCGAGAGGCCAGCTCCTCAGCCTCCCAGTGGCTGACTTCCCAAAAGAAAACACCGGGGAAGCACCAGTAGCGGGACAAGGAGCACAGTAGGTGGAGTCCAGATCCAAGTCTCTCACAAGAGAAGCACTCTAGTTGCTCTGGAGAGAGACAGTGGACTCAGCCCTCTGTCAGGCCTAATTTCCTCCGGCCTGCCATTGAGGAAGGCTATCACCCTTACCCTCATAGCGTGCAGCAGCTCTTCGGGGCAAAGACCCTCAGGTCCATCCCTCAGCCTTAGGCCCTCTTCCAGCAGTCCTCAGGGCTTAAAACAGGGATTTCATCCGATAAGGTTCAGGCATCTTCATCCTCCAGCTCGTCGTCAGACACAGACAACAGACACAAACGCCGGGAACATTCCCGCTCTAGGGAACGTTCTCCCAGGGACAAGTTGTCAGCAGATAAAACTAAGGCCCTGATGCATGTCCCAGACAAACAGTCTTCTGACAAACAGAAGGACTAGAGGCAGACGCCACAGGGTAAGGCGTTGACTACCAAGACATCCGCAACAACCACTACAAGTCAGACGCCTGTGGAGCTGCTGCCTCAGAAGCCAATGTCAGCTCAGACCATTCAAAAGCCTGACAACAGGCCACCTGTTGACAAGTACGCCAGATAAAACCTCCTCGATACCCGACAGCCTGCACATCAGGGGACCCAACAAGCGACCAGATGACAGACCATGCTAATCCACTGAGTCCTCTTATCCCTAATGATGAGACTCCAGGACCAAGCAACCCTACTGGTACTCCCATGGACCCCAGTGGTGCACCACCATCACAAGTGTCGATGGTCCCCCTGGCAGGCGTTGGGAAACTCTTTACTTCATGGTGGAACACAGTAAGGGAGATTTACTAAAGGATGACCTACCTCCATAACTACACTGGTCCCAGACAAGGAACTAGTCCTAGACTCCTGGCCAAAGTATCTGCACACAGCCAGGAGCCCGACTCCAAACAGATCTGACTCAGAGCATGCCAAGCATAGGTGCAGATGCCACCACTCTTCCCTCCAGGTCATCTTCCTCAGATGACAGGAGCAGACGCTGGTGTAGGCGTAAATGCTAGAGGTCAGCCTCAACTACTTCTCAGACTCCTCTTATAGAGGTTACTCTCCTGAGCCAGAGGGTTCCCGTAATTCACCCAGGTCCCCCCAGATGACACAACATTTATGGATATGATGCACCACATCCAGTTCCTAAATCAATGGGACACAGAGGAATTGGACCCAGCGAGGAAAAGGCTTCATACATTTTGGGGAATGAATGACTCGAGACTCTTGGTCATTCCCCCCCCTGGTCCCTCCATTTCAGGACCTAACCAGGCTGGCATGGGACTACCCTTCCTCTTTTTCAGCTGTCCCCAAGAAGGCAAACTGACTGTACACGCCTCCCAAGGTAGAGCCTTTTTCGGGAGAAAATCCGAGGGCAGACCCCATGGTCCTGACCACAGCTCACAGCAGGACAAAGCAACCCAAACATGAGCTCACAGCCCCTAACAAGGAACCTAAGAAATTAGACCAGTTCTGTAGGAGAGTCTGTGCTTCTTCCACATGCTCCATATGGTCCCTAAATGTTTTGGCCCACATGGTGCTATACCAAAAATCTTTATGGAGGAAAGCCATTGAGTTGGCTCAAAAGCAACCAGATAACCCATCACGCACTGAGCTTATTGACGTTCTTCAGTCTGGCCTGGACGTAGGAAAACGTGTTGAGGGCATCCTATGATTCGGCGGACACAGCAGCCAGAGCAGTGGCCACTGGGGTGTGTCTCTGTCACCACTCCTGGCTGAGAGTATCCATTTGTTGGCAGGATCTCTAGGATTCTATACTTACTACTCCATTCCATGGGTCTGTCCTCTTTGGAGAGGAGATACAAAAGATAATAATGGAACTGCAGGACTCAGGCGAAGTGGTCCAGTCCATTCACCACATGTACTGGTCAGACTCTCAGCAAACTAAGCACAAGCCCTTTCCGCACCAGGGTGCCAACAGACAGAGAAACCAACAGCCCTGAGGCCCTTTCAAGACAAAAAGGCTCCCTCCCAGCCAGTAAGGAACAGCAGACCTAGGAATCCAGAATTCTCCCAGCCTTTGTTGCCCACCCCAGGCGCACACACAAGACTTCCTGCCAGCCCCATTTCCTCCGACGGAGTCGATGGGAGAAGCAGTAGGGTGTCAGTTCTCCCTCTACCTAGACGGGTGGACCAATATCACAACAGACTTATGGGCGCAGGACATTATCAAGAAGGGTTATACACTGTAGTTTACTGAACTTCCTCCACACAACTCTCCAGCCCCCTCTCAATACCCTCCCAACCACACAGCCCTCATCAGGGAAGACATCCAGACCTTGCTCTCGAAACGAGCAATCGAGTCTGTTCCCCCCTCCGAACTAGGAATTGGGTATTACTCTCATTTCTTTTTGGTCCCCAAAAAGACGGGGGACTTGAGAACCATATTAGACCCAAGTCACCTGAACGAAAGTACATCAATATAAAAGGTTCAGAATAGTAACCTTACCAGGGCTGATACCTATGCTGCACCAAGGGACTGGCTATGCTGTCTGGACATGCAAGACACATACTTGCAAATATCGGTGTTTCCAGCTCACAAGAAGTTTCTTTGGTTTGCCTTTCAAGGGAACCATTACCCGTTCCAGGCTTTGCCTTTCAGTCTCTCCTCGGCTCTGAGGGTGTTCACCAAATGCCTAGCAGAAGTGGCAGCTGCTCTTCGCAGACAGGGTCCTTTTGTCTACCCTTACCTAGACGATTGGCTCCTAACTGCCCCCATCAGGTAGCAGTTAATCCACACCCTCTCAGACACATTCCAAATGTTCCAACAGCTGGGGATAACAATCAATCTCCCAAAGTCCTGTCCTTGGCCCTATCAATGCCTACAGTACATGGGGCCATCCTGGACACACAGCAGGTAACAGCCTTTCCTCCACCCAACAGGACCAATCGACTGAGACTAGGCCTCCACAGTAGTTTCAGCCAACCTAGTCACAGCAAGAACCATGTTACAGCTCCTAGGATATATGGCTGCGCCATACCCATGCAGGCCCCTGGCACACCTGCATATGAGTGTTCCTCAATGGAACCTAAGGGTGCAATGGGACCAGACGGCCTGATGATCTCGAACACCTGACAAGGGTATCAAGGGCTGTCCAGCAAATGCTGTCATGGTGGCTGACTTCACCAAACTGGATTCAGGGGTTCCGTTCCAAACAGACTCACCAAGCTAGATCCTCACCACGGATGCATCGGGTCTAGGATGGGGAGCTCATTTTCAGAAACACTGTACTCGGGGCACATGGTCAGATATAGAAGTGTCCTGCACATCGTCTTAGAGATGAAGGTGATTCTGTATGCCATGCAATCCTTTCAGACTCACCTTTCCCAGGGTCTCCTGCTTCTCTAGACTGACAATACGTCAGTGGTCTTTTATATCAAAAGTGGGGGTGGGGGGGAACACACCCTACTCTCTGTGAAGAGAAGCCATGAGAGTGTGGTACTGGGCCCTAGAACATGGACTCACACTGACAGCAGTTCATGTTCCAGGAGTCCAAAACATCCTGGCAGATGAGCTCAGCCACTCGTGATCCAGAAACCGCCTTCCCTCCCTTTCCCCTTCTACAGAAGGTGTTACTCAAACTACAGACGGATCGTGCCACAATGATCTTGGTAGCTACTTTCTGGCCACATCAAATATGGTTCCCTCCTTTACAATTAGCAGTGGAACCTCTGTTTCATCTACCAATTTTACCCAGCTTACTATCTCAAGACATGGGCACGTTAGTCCACCAAGAACTTTGGTCCCTAAACCTTCAGGCATGGTTCCTGCAGACTTAGCCATTTCCTGGCATGGAGTTTCACAAAGGGTGGCCGAAGTCCTAGTAGAAGTGAGAAAACCTTCTACAAGAGCCACATATGCCATGAAGTGGAAACGCTTCTATATCTGGGTAGCTGCAAGTTCCCTGGACCTACTGTTTTGCTCGGTGAAATCAGTCCTGGAATATCTCCTATTGCTTTCAGATGTGGGGCTGAGATACTCTTCCATAAAGGTGCATCTCTGTGCCATTTCTGCTTATCATGCACCTGTGGAGGGTAGGAATCTTGCTCAACTGGACCTTGCCTGTACATTCCTTCGGGGTATGCTGCATATGAAACCCCCATTAGGGATCCTGTCCCCCTATGGGACCTTTTTGTTCTAGAGAAATTGATATTACCTCCCTTTGAACCATCCGTGGATTGCAACTTACGTTTTCTCTCTTGGAAAACGTTATTTTTAGTTGCCATCACTTCAGCTCAGAGGGTTTCCGAGCTGCAAGCTTTGAGGTGTAAAGAACCTTATTTAATTTTTCAGAGACAGGGTGTCTCTGTGCACTGACCCTAAGTTTCTTCCGAAGGTGGTTTCGAGTTAACATTGAATCAACACATCTCCTTCCAGTTTACTCTCCTGAATATTGGAATCAGGGAGGCCCTTCTTCACACTCTAGATGATACATAAGATCCTTTTGTACTACCTGAGCAGTACAAAATTGATCCTGCCATTGGATCAGTTGTTTGTGTCCTTTGCCCCCTGAGTTCTGGGGAAACCAGTTGCAAGACAAACCATGTCTAAATGGTTGACAAACTGCATTACTTTCATCTACAACAAGTATGAAAAACCGTTACCTGGACCGGTTAAAGGACATTTGACAAGGGGAATGACTGCACCCTTCGCAGCCATGAAAAATGTTTCAACGGCAGACATACTCGCTGTCGCAACATGGAACTCTGTGCATACATTTGTCAAGCACTATACCCTGGATATTGCTTCCAGAAAGAGAGCAGGATTTGGCGTTGCTGTGCTCCAAGGCCCATATTCTTAAATCATTGCTTAAATAATTCAGGAGTTTTTATCCAGGCCTCCTTTTTCTTTCCCTTCGGGACACTGCTTGGGACTCAGTCCTTAAGGTGTAGCCTGCTGCAGGAGCTCATGCTTGAAGTAAAATACAGTCAATTTTGGACGATGACCATGGTCGGGAACAGAATTCATGTGCATACATCTGAAAATGCATACATCCGAAATGACTGTTAAAAAAATGTCAGCTCACTTAACTAGGACCATGTGTTGTAGAACTGTGCATTCTCCAATTCAATCTACAAACTACTAGTATGATGTAATCAAATGTTTTAATTAACTGTTGTAATTTAAACTTCACTTCCAACTTTAAGTTAAAAAAGTTTTTAAAAACAATAAAAAAATGGTAAAAAATTGTTAAAGTTGTAAACTATAAAACTGTGCTCTTAATTACAGTACTTAAGCAGCATCAGCGTTATTCTTTATTTATGAAAGATGTGATTACAGTCTGCCATCTATGCACAGCTGTTAGTGTCTCTAAGTGGCGTTCAAATGCATAGAACCCAGGATAATCAGTGGTTTCTTTAGTTTCCACGTGTCTTATTTTTCTCAAAAGTACCCACATCTCTCCAGTCGATGATGGCGGTGCCTCATCCCCGTCATCATCCTCTTTGTCGTTCTCTGCAACTCCCACAATACTGCTGCATATTTCGGCATCAGTTATCTCCCTTGAAGTAGTCTCCTCTGCATCTGTGGCAAGGTACGCCATGAAGTCGGCAGCAGGCATTCCAGGAGGCGGGACCACAACATTGGTGTCATCTGTTATTGGCTCCCCCTCCAAAACCTCAGCGTTGCCAGCTTTTTTGTAACAGTTTAATATTATTTCTTGTTTTACATCGTGCAACGATTGTGCCACCCGGTGTATAGCAACCAACAGTGTAAGTATCTTAGATCTTGTATTAAAATTGTTATTGTCAGCGTCAATCTCACAAAGGATTCTGCTAACAATGCAGTGCCTGTAGTGCTGCTTCAGACTGTTTATCACTCCCTGGTCCATTGGTTGTATTAATGAAGTGCAATTTGGGGGTAAGAAGAACACCTTTACATTTCTTAGTTCTATGGGTTTGTGGGCAGGGCAATTGTCTAAGATCATAGCGACTGTTCGCCTTTGCCTTCTCATTTTCTTGTCTAGCTCTTGAAGCCAGTCATGGATCTGCTGTCATCCATGCATTCGAGTTGGCAGCATATTGCACAGGGAATGTGTCAACATTTATGCCTTTAAAGCAATGGGGCTTTTTTAATTTGCGCACAACAAGTTTTAATTGCTCAGTCCCATCACAATTCAGCGCACACAAGGACTGAAACACGTTCTTTAGCCTTCTTATGTCCTGACAGTGATTCTGAATGGAAAGACAGGGTGCCATTGGGGTGGCTCTAAAGAAAAGGGCAGTCATGTCACTGTTGAAAATGTTTCTAGGCTCGAACTGTGAGAGCAAATTTGGCAAAGGCATTTTAATCCACTGCTCTGCTGCTTCCTGGTTTGACTCCCCTTCTCCCTGTGCAATCTCCCTGTATGATATGCTGTGTCTTTCTTTCCATTCTAGACAGCCAACCAGAGGTTGGCTCAAAGTCTTCCACTCCCATTGTTACTGCCAGATGTCTTGTTTTCTCAAGCAGCAGGTTACCTGACAATGGGATGCCCGATCCCTGGCCGCTGAGAACCATTTGAGCAATGCTTCTTCCACTCTGGACTCTTTCCACTGCGCTTATGCTTGCGGTTCTGGTTGCCAGCTCCCAGTCATTAAGAGTTGCTTCTTTCTGCCTTACAATTCGGCTACACCATATTGAGCAGCAAGCTCTTTTCTTGGTAAAACATTAGACTTCTCAATCAACTGAACCTTGTTCAAGAGACAAAGCGGTACGCTTTGACTTCTCCATGTCTGACGAGAATAATGTAACACATAAGGCCAGCTGCTTAAATAGTGCAGCAGAAAGCAATTAGCACCTTGGCAGCACTCAAGGGGCATTAACGATAATTAATTATCATTCAGGAGGTACGCAAATTTAATGAATAAGTCGAGTTAACACCCAAGATCAAAGTGGGGAAAGAAAAAAAAGGCATACAAGTGGAAATACGTATGAATACAACCAAATTACATATAAAGGAAGACAAAGGAAAAAAAATTCGGGACCTGACACTTGTGTGCATACAAACAGAATGTGCACACATCCGAAAGGCATACAAGTGGAACAGACCATAGTACAGTTACTTAAGAACGTACCACGACAGTAGATCTTCGAGAACAGCTCCTGCAGCAGGCATTATTTTACCTCCTCCATCCCCATTACATTTCTTCTTTGGGATTTGTTTGGTACTTGCCTCAGATCTCTCCTGCTAAGTAACCTTCGGGTCTTCGTGTGGATGAACTGAGGCAGAGGCTGAGGACCGCTCCTTTATACAGAGGGTGATGTCTGTGGGCAGACCGACATAAGGGCGGCCCCAGCTAGGTACTGCTGGCTGAAGTTTTCCACGGAGTACTAGTGCCTGACAGCATAGTCCTTATGGTGTAGCCTGCTGCAAGAGCTCTTCTCGAAGATCTACTGTTACAGTAAGTTCTTACGTAACTGTACTTTACGTATTGACAACATCCTGATCATAACTAAGGGTTTCCGTCTGAAAACAGACCTGTACACAGACTGTAAGTATTTATTCAACTGTTCCATGATATCAGCACCTCCAACATTCTTGGGTAACATCTTTGGTCCCCGCATGGCCACACAGCCATGCGTACTAGCCTTCCCATTTGCATAGTATACATGCATACAATGTTTTTGCTACTCTTGTCACCTCTGAGGATACTATGACAGCTATTGTTACACACGTAAGGTGCATATGACTGCTTAACACAAGTCTGTGGACCATTTCACTGCACCTAAATCAGCTGTAGAGACCTTAGCTAGTGATGAGTTTTCTCATGGAAATAAAATGGATCCCATACTATTGATTCGGGAGCACATTTGCTAGCCAAAATCAATGCAGTAGTTCATGATAAAAATGTTTTTGATATACTTCAGCATGTACCATCACAGCAGCAACACGCAGTGTTTCTGTATATGTCTGCCTGCACCCCTTTACAGCACCCAGTGGTTTTGCAGACTTATATTTGCACCCCTTCACAGCACCCAATCTGCCTGCACCCCTTCAGAGCATCCAATAGTTTTATAGACTTCAGCATGTACCCCTTCAGAGCAGCCTATTTCTTTTTACATAATTAAGCATACACCCCTTCACACGCACCCTATGTTTTATGTATACGTATCCATTTCTTATTAGTTGAATCCTGCCACCAATGGTGCCCAAACCCAATATGAAATTGGGAAATGAGCTTTGAAAAAGATGTTCCATTCTAGTAAATGGAGCATGCCCCACATTCTTCCTACAGAGCGCTACAAAACGTCAGAGAATGGGGTCTAGTCACAGAGTCAGGAAGTGAATGGGATCATGCTGCCAGCCACTGCCAAATTACAATCCTTCCTCTCTCTCCTTAGGGCCAACAGAAAATTTCTTTAAAGGAATGTCTCCTCAACCTTTTATTCTGTTTCCTGTGTAGTCTGCAGGCATGAACAATGACTGCCTCAGCGGCATCTTCCTAATTTCATCAGGATTTAAATTTCACTAACCTATGCAGCCAGTAGAGTGTTATGCTTGTGCAACTGTGTTACTTTGGTTTTGGCTGTTTGCACCCTCTATTCCAGAGGAGGTCTGCTGCTGGAGGAGGAGGGAGGATGGTGGTGCAAAGACAAAATGCTTCACAGTGAGACTGAGAGAACTGCTTATATAGCTCAGGAAGTGGGAGTGGCTGGCTGCTTGGCCAATGAACTCCAGGCAAAGCCTTACTAATTCACTGAGCTATGCAACCAGTGTAAGCGTTATGCTTGTGCAACTATGTTGGATGCACTCTCTATTCCAGAGGACTTAGCACCCTGTAGGAGTACGAAGGCAAGGGACCCTCGGAAGGTTCCTTCAAAAGTGCTATGGATGATTCCAGTGGCTAGAGGTACCTTAGAATCCCCAAAATAAATGTAGTTTCATCCCCAAAAAGGAGGCAAAACGAAGCATATGAGCAAGCAGTAACTGTGACATAGGAGCAGTAACTGCAACGTAGCAGCGGAGAAGCACAGGCAGTTTGATAATGCATGAGATGCTGAGTTGGATAACGTAATGAATACCCAAGCTTGCATAGCAGGATACTGATGGATTGCGTTGAGATTAGGGGATCCCCTAAGGAGAGAGGGAATGGCAGAACATCCTCCACCTCCATCCAACAGCGGAACCTACCTAAAGAAACTAGGGGAAACAACTATGCTAACTAAGTGCTATGACCTGAGGCAGCAGATAAGAGGAAAAAACCCTATGAGAAGGAAATCTTTGGGGGATCCAAGGCCTAGATCGCCTTCCCTCCAGGCTTGGGATAGTTTAGTTAGTGACATCTCTGCAGCTGTAATTTGGAAAACCCAATTGAAGGGAGGTGGAAATATTCCAATTTTGAGGAAGGCTTTCACTTAAACCCTCCAGTTGGAACGCCATGGAAGGCTGCAAGAAAACTCTGCAACAATACGTGCATCCAAGGCACAGGAGGAGAGTAACAACCACTGAGGCAGTCACCTGGCCTATCCGCCCTAAATCAAACCAGGTGAACCGGAGGCAGTTGTAGGGAGAATGCGGTTTAGATGACTCACTAGGGAAACCACTAAAATCAATGGCTAACCATTATAGTGGAACACTAGAGCCAAAGGAGGTAACTTTTTCCACCCTTCACTGATAGTCTTAAATTATACATCAGGAGCTGCTGTCGTGTAGCAGGCAGCTAAAGCCAAGCCTGGGGACAGAACATTCCCAGCTATGGGCCAGGTGAGAAGGATCCCGCCCCAAGTTGGACACACTTGAGATGCGGACTAAATGCAGAGCGAGGTCGTCAGCTGCAGGAACCCTGCGCCAGAATAGAATGGCTGGCATGCCCCAGAAAGTGAGCTGAAAAGCTGATGAGCATGGCATGCTGAGATCATAATGAGCACTGAGTGCTGAGACCTTCCAAGGTCAAATGCAGATTGAGTGCTGCAAAATCCCATAGGCTGAAGCCGACAGGATGGCAGTAGGCATGAAGCAATGGTTTGCGTAAGCAAGGAGCAACGGTTGCGTAAGCAAGTGTGGATCTGCATATAGGTTAATAAGCAGTAGTGATAGGTGGACCTGCATAACATACTGTATAGCAATTAAACAGCACTGAATTGGGGCAAGCCAGCCAGACATGAATAGCCAAATCAAGGTGACAAACACTGAGGACTGTCGGTGGTGAGGCAAGATTTAATAACAAGCTATATTGAACAGCCTCAGCAGGAGCTTAGTTGGCTGACCTCAGAGTTGTAACTGCAATGAAACATGGAGACAATGCTTGAAAGCAGGCGTAGCCAAGCAGTGCAATAATGCTGCAAGCAGAATGAGAGCAGGAATGAGCAGCACAGCTAGTGTCAGAGTAAACCTGTGTCAGGTGAAAAGAATTAAGTATGCAACATGGAGCAGCTATGGTCGAGCTGAAACACAGATAATGACTGCAGTTGCACTGCAGTAGTTTGAGCATGGTGAGGCGCGGTGTAAAAACACAAGCACTGGGTACAATAGTAATTAAAGCAAACAGCAGCAGTGGCTGCAGCTGTAGGTATCTGAAGTAGTGGCATGAGCTCTGAGGTAGCGATGCAGAGAGCTAGAAACAAAGCCCCAAAAGACCAGGCAAAACATAAAAGAAAAGAGAGTGCCCCAAACAGAACACAAAACACTGGGAAGCACTCAACGTGAGAAAGATGCAACCAGAAGAGCAACACAATCCAAGAGGGCACACAGAAAAAGCAGGTGGGAAGTAGGCCCCAGCCAGCAGGGAATTTGTACAGCGCGCGTGGTGGGCACCGAACATGCCGGACTGGGATAGGAAAGAAGGGAGTTGGGGGAAAAGAACAGTAGGACTCCATGTTTTGGATCCCCAGAGACTGCAGGACACACAGCTGAAACAACGCTACTGCAGTAGAGCAGGTAAATTTTCTACTTTTCCTCTGAATTGTGAAGCGTAAGCCAGTGCCAGTGAACGAACTAGGTGGGGGGGGGATGGTTGCAAACCCTTCTTTTTCTTCTCTTTGAGCTTTCATTAGGAGACCCACATAACACACAAGCCAAATGAGGATACAGGCACCAAGCACCATCATCTCGCTCGTGAGGGAGACGCTGGGCGGGTCCCCTTTTGTCTGCCATTAAGGGGAACATTTTACAACTGAAAGATATTTTTTATTTCCAACACATATAGGGATTTGTGCCTCCCTCTCATGCAGTCGCTGATCAGGGACTGCATGAACAGCCGGATATCCTCGCTCATGAGGGAGGAGTCCTAAAGGCGATCCATTTAAAAGCAGCTGGCTCCATGCTTATTCACTACAATATCACAGTCTTTATTCCTGTCCATTCCTTGAATAGCGCGACGCTTAGTGACGCAATGCTTAACCAAACACTATAACCTGAGCCCTGCTCTTTGTTCTCAATGTTAATACATAGCTTCCTTTTCCTCACTAATTTTTTAATATATATATAATGCATCCATACATTGCTAGCTTTCTGCATACTAGATTCTACTGTCTGTGCCATAAGCTTAAATTTGGTAATTGTCTTTCTTTTGTTGCAGAACTGGAGGTTTGGACAGTATTGCAGCCTCTATCAGATGCACAAGTTAAACTGACGAGTGGAAGGCTAGCTACAGAAGGGCTTGAGGAGGGTTTTAATTTGACCTTAGGTCACAGATGCATCAGCAGTCTATCAGGCGTATATAACCCTATGGTGAGGAAGTGGGAGTGCCATGGATATACAGACAACACAATGCTTATATAGCTCAGGAAGTGGAAGTGGCTGGCTTCTTGGCCACTGAACTCCAGGCACAGCCTTACCAAGTAAATGAAGGTACTAAATCTTGGTGTGAAAATTTTCTTGACTCTTCTGCAGCGGTCATGACCTGACTCATAAAGCATCCTGGAATTTTATTTAATTTTTTTTTATACTCCTCTGCTCCTTCCGGCCAGAACCTCCTGCGGGCCCTCAAGGTCCTTACCCCCGTCTGTCTGCCATCCCCACGACCTACCTCAGCCCCAGATCACAGCCCCCTGGAGGTAGCGGCATAACCCTTCACCGGTGGGTCCCCTCCTCCGAGAAGGAAGGCACCGGTGGGGTCGCCCAGTGCACTGCGTGCATCGGCTCCAGGTGCTGCTGGGATGGGAGATCATGGGGCCAGTGATGGCAGCGAGACCGAGAGCCGTCACCTGGCTAGCCAGGAGCCACTTTTTCCGGTTTTCTCCCTTGGAGAGTGACGTAGCTGATGTCATGGCGAGCCATGTCCGGCCACCTCCAGACATTTGAGCTCTGACATTCTGCCATGCCCTCAAGCGGCCCGCTTAAGGCCAGCAGGTGCCTGGCTCACACCCCGCCTCTCCTGGAGGTGAGCTGTTCTAGGACGCTCCAACCTTCTCCCCCAGCTGGCTCTCCAATGACCCGAGTCCGTTCCCGAACCCAGGTCGCCGACATCGCAAGCGGAAATCCAGCCGCTGCGCCGACGAGCCAGCATATTTTATTATGTTTTAGTGTTAAATCCTGCAGTAGTTAATACTGTATTAGTTGATGCTGCTGCTGTCCTCTGCAGTCCCTATATTTCTTGCTTATGCTATGAAACTTTTGAAGGCACAATAAGTACCCTGCTGTTTTCTGTAGTTTAAAATGTAGCTGTATCAGAAAAAAAATATTTTAAAGAATACAAGGACTTCACAAAACATGAAACATAACTGAATGATAGTATAACTTCTGCTGGCTTGTGCAGGTACACATCATCTCCCATGATGCTTTGCACAAGCAGGGTCATGTTTTTTTCAGTGGAGACAAGACAGCTTTTTTACACCATGGCAAAACAGAGTGAGGTAACCTCATTTGTTTATATGCGATGTGTGTGTGTGTATATATATATATATATATATATATATATATATATTCCTACCCATGCCGACCAACCCCATCCACTTGTTGCCACACTAGCCCGGCATGCTCTGGAACTTACCTTGTCTGGCTCTTCTTCAGTGCTCCCTCCCAGCGGGGTTCCCCTCTAGACCCACCAGGAATAGGATTCAGTTCACCAGGACATGCCCAGATAGCCAGGTGCAGGGCTTGTAGGAGACCGGTGTCCTCTTACAGCAGTATTTTCCAGTTTTCTCCCTGGCGCGGTAGGAAGTGATGTGCAATAACACCAGTGGCTGTGTCATACACCTCCCATATACAGCAAGCTGGGCATCTGCCCGCCTCTCCTCCCTCCATTGTGCAGCGTCAGTGTGCCTACCCCCAGCCACCTCTAGGGGCCAGTCTAATACCAGTCACTGATCCACTCTCTCCCATGAGGGAGAGCAGTTCTCAGGATGCTCATTCCTCCTCCTCCTCCCACCCAGTTGAGCCTCCAGCCCCAAGGTCGCCCTGATCTTGTCACTGGAGCCGCAAAGCAGTAGCAATACTGTTGCACCGCGGCTGGTTGTTTATATTTAAATTAGATGAGATTAGGGGAATGCAAGAGGAATCATTGTTCATGCCTACAAACTAGACAGATATATAGAAAATAAGCTGAGGGGACAGTCCTTTTAAACATCATGGTGGCACTCCCGCTGAGGTAAGAGAGCACCACATTTCAAATTTTTAGCACCATGAAAGGTGCACTTTAACTCCTTGTGCTCCCATGATGCACCTGGAAACAAGCATTGGCTTAGTGTATCTTTCCTGGCCAAAAACTGCAAAATAAAATAAATAGCCAGCCCATTGGTGCAGCATAAAGATCACCGCTGCAATGCAGGCACCCTGGGTTCGAGAACGGATTTGGGATGCTCAAGGACCGGCCAGGGCAGGGTGGACTGAGCAGCCAATACGCTCTCCACCCCGAGCAGTGGGGTAGAGTGACTCTGGTTTTGGTAGTCCTGGGTGACCGCGGGACGCACCAAAACACTGACTAGTGTTACGGGGGGGGGGGGTTGGATGCATGATGTGCACGTTGTGGTATCCGCTAGGCCCACCCACCACCAACAAGGAACAATTCTGCGGCGTGTGAGTGATTCCCCCTTCCCGTGATGGCTCCGAGTCCCCCCCCCCAATTCCTTTACTTAGCACCCCTGGGGTAAGCGCCAGGGGGCTCCAGGGACTCCGCTCTGGGGAGTAATCCAGCAGGAACTGGGGTGGAGGACACCAGGACTTGCTTGCAGAATGGGAGGCTGAAAGGGGCAAGACACCGGATATAAAAGCATACAGTAGCAAATAAAAGAAACAAATAAAATAAATAAAACTTTCTAAGAACTATAAAATAAATTAAGGTTACAGAGAAAACATTTTATTTTCATTAGATAAGATGCACGAGAAAAAGTGGACATGCAGTGAAGCTGGGAGAGAAATTAAGGAAGATGTTAGGAAGTACTTTCACTGAAAGAGTGGTGGATGTCTGGAACAGTCTTCCAAGCAGTGGCAGTGAAAAACAGTGGGCTTCAGCATGCACAGGATAAACACAAAGGAATCTTAGTTGGAAAGGCGAGTTAAGATCAAGTAGGGTCTGTGGTACAGCCAGGGAACAAATGGGCAATGGGCGAGTTGGTGGTCCTAGTAGTCCTTATCTGCCATCAAATTCTGTTTCTTTCACACAGCATGTACAGGAAGTACACTTAAGCAGTGACATCAAATCAGTAAGTGGCTCCTGACACAGATTCTGCTACTAGCATAATATGCTACTTCAGAAGTCACTGATTAATAAGAATCGTGTCACTGGTTGAAATGCCTAGAATAGTGCAAGAAAATGGAAACTACGAATTCGGTGTTAAAACACTGCAGGAGAGACACATTTTCTATATGGAGACAATTTATACAGCTATCGTGTAGTCTCTTAACGTTATTGGATTGTGAGCTCTCAATATTGTGGGATTACTAGAGTACTACGACACATGGGCTATGTTATATGTGTTTCTTGGGGGGAAGGGTTGTGGGGAAAAGGTATATGTTCAGTGTTGTTCTATTTGTTGGTTAATGTTTGGTGTTTGTTATGTTGTCACAATCTCTGGTCCATGCCTATTAGTATACATAAGAGGTGAAGGGCGGTAAGCTGTTCGGATGGGTGTGCTGAGGGGCGGGAGTAAATCAAATGGGATGGATCTTTGACATATATGATGGAGTGAAGTATGATGTTGCTGTCATATCGTTGAATGTGAAGGGGTTTTCCTCTCCAGCTAAGAAAACTAGCATTCTTACAGTCAGTGGTGCTGAAGCCTTTCAAAAAGTGGGGGAGTTGGGGGCAAGATGGGGGTGAAGCGTAGCCATGAACATTTTTATAAAAAGCCTGGGGTCTGAGGACTGCTAGGCCCCAGAAGCTCTGGGGTTTTAGGTGCTCTGTGGTGAGTTTGGGGCTTTATTTAAGATAAAACAGATTTTTGTCACATCTTCCTGCCTGGCTCCCACATCCATGAAGTCAGGGATGTGGAGACTCTGGCTGACCTTAAGTTTGCAGCCATAATTGGGGTGGGCAACTGCCGACAAAAGCCATCAATAACCACCCTGAAAGCATTACTGTAATGAATTGTGAAAGATTTTATATAAAGTCTGGGATCTGATGGCCACTAGACCCTAGCAGCCCCTAAACATCAGCCTTTATATAAAACTCTTTCACAGTACAGTACATACTGCTTGCTTAGAATAACCGCCCTCCCAGTCCCAAAGCAGCTACTAGCGCAGTGTCAAACACATGATGAGTGGCGGCTGAGGGTTAAGGCGCCAGACACCACACCTCACTCCACGCCGGTGACCTGGGTTTGGGAACAAGCTCGGGCTGCTGGGGGTCGGCAGGGGAAGAGAGGGATTGAGCTCCAACGGCAGCTCTCCCTCTCTGGGGAGGGTTCTATACATGACTCGCTGCTCTACTGCCACCTTTCGGGTGAACCCGGGGTTGAAAGTGCAGTCTAGGGCCACGCAAGGGAATGGGGCAGCATCAGCCAGGAGCCCTAGGAGGAACTGCGTCTCTATGCATACCTCCCAATTGGCTCTCCTAGAGTGCTGACGGCTGCAGGGAACAGAACACGGAAAATGGTGGCCCGTCACTCCCTAGGTGCGACCCTTGAGCGCAGAGTGTCGGTGACCGCCCAGAACAGAAGCAGACTCCAGCGGTGCTACCACCGCTCCACTGCTGTTCAGGAGAAGGTAGAGAGGGCCTCTCCTTGACCCATCTTGGGGGGGGGGGCATATCCAGACTACCTAAGGCGACTGAGAGGGTGAGCACTCTAGGGGCAGACTCCTGTGGCGAGGCACCGAGTCGGCGAGGCATGTAGGGGATCTGATTGAGTGGGGTGATGAGGCTGGAAGGGAGGCAAAAAGAGCACGGTTAAGAAAAGAAACACCTGATATGTGTGTGTCCACCTCCACACCACCTGCAACTGAATCTGTCCCCAAATCCTTGGTGTTCCACAGCTGCCTAGTCCAAGTCCCATAAGGCTGAGCCCATCCCTGCTGGCACTTTCCTTATATTAACCCTGTAAATATGTAGCCATATACTGTAATTACTGCACACTGATCAGTGGTAACTCTCAGAGGTCTATGACTGCAAAGGGAGGATGGGCAGTGAGCAGGAACCACCTTGCAAGGCGAAATCAGAACCAGATTGGAATCAGATGCGATTGAGGAGTTTAGCAGTGCCTTTAGTATTCCTTAACCACACTGCTTTGGAACCTTCACCAATAAGGAAGCAGGATGTCTCTACCCATTTTAAAATCTATCATCTTTCAGCAAGCACCAAACAAAAAAAAGGTTGTCTCAGACAGTCTCGCTGCATTATCTTCCCACAAACCATTTGCAATTTCATGACTCACCTTTGTTTCTTCTTGGCTCAAGTGGCTGTGACTGCTCACTCATTAGTCCGGCGACCGTCAAGGTGTGGTCAAGACAAAGACAGTTGCTGAAGGTCGCCATATGCTCTGCAGCCAGCCACTTCATTTGCCCAACACGGCAGTCAGAAAAATGGGCAACAAACAAACTTTAAAACAAAAAAAAAAACAGGCAGGGAGCAGAGGAGACAGTTGGTCTGGACCCGGACAGTAACAAGGGAGAGAGTGGAGTCTCTCCTTCCTGCTGCAGCACACAATGACACTCCTATGATCCATTCCAGCCACCCACCAGTTTCCCTTCATCCAATCCCGATTCCCGCTGAGCTGATGGCCTTAACGCAGCACTAACTTCCGGAGCCAGAATAATAAGTGCAACTTGCAAGTGCTGGCTGTGTCTTTGAGCATGAGAAAGCACACAGACTAAGAGGGATATACATTTAAAAGGCTGGCAGGATGATCATAGGGCTGAGGGACCACTAAACCACTAGAGACTTAGTATTAAATTAAGAGGGACCACTAACCCACCATGGACTTACTATGAAATGGCAGGATGGGTGATCAAGGAGGCGTGGGGAGACACCTAACACAGGGGCACCTGCTGTCAGAGGGTGGAGGCGTGGGCTTAAGCGTCTCGATAAGATGTGGTTTTGGTGGTGGTAAACAGCACTGTTCTGGGGCTGTTTAGCGTCACCACAAACCTCTAAAATATACTACCGTGCCAGTATGCATGAGGCACTGACCCCTCATTTGCAGAGATGTAGTGGTATGTGCGCAGTGGTGCCTACGGGTTTGGTGCAGCCCTCTGGGGACATCTGACTATGGCCCTGCCTGGAGTGGTAGCGCAAACCAGATTAGTGCTGGCCCCATCCACATTTGCACTGGTGCTAACCTTTGAATATGGAGGCCAATGACACCTACCACAGCAGCATCGTACAGTGAAGTGACCTGATGCCCAAACAATTACCTGGTTTCAAGTGTCAGGCAACTGGATCTGTCCACCCCCTGCTGTGGGATAACCACATGACCTGACAATAAGAAACTGGAAACTTGTCTTGAAACGTGTGGTATTTATGCACTGAGCTTCCTCCTGCAGGTCCCCTTTCACAGCAGCACAGCCTTAGGAATATAAAAACAAACCCAAAGCACTCTTTGATCACCTAGCAACCAAGGAGTTTAATAACAACACACAGTAAACTAAATTTTCCATTTTGATACTCAATAAGGAACTGGTAGTCTGTTGACGTACTTTTTAAATAACAAAAAAATAAAGAAACCAATGTAGCTGTACAAAAAAAACTAAACTGGCAACCCTAAAGACCCAGTGGCAACGCTTCATACTTCAATGCAGACATCATGGGTTCAGAAGCGGACTCAGGTCAGCTACCTGTCAACCAAATCCCAATCCATCTAGTTAATCACCCCCCCCCCCACACCTTCTTCACTAGTCTATGTGGAACTGAATCAATGACCTTGCTGAAACTGAGGTACAGAATGTTGACTGCCTGCCCTCTATCAACAAACTGCATCACCAAATTAAAAAAAAATCTATCAGGTTTGTTTGACACACGCTACATCTCATGAACCCACTGCCCATCATGAAAGTGATGCTCCTAATCCTAATAGTATTTAAATAAGTAATAACAACAGAGAAGCCTGTCATTTCCAAGGGATTAATGACCAACTGGGAGGTATGTCTTCTCTCCAGTCAGTCGTTAATCCAAAATGACAACTGGCCGGTAATATGATTATAAGAATCTAATTGCGATAACAACTTTTGTTTTCCATTTTTGTAATTTTACCTGTGTGGCACAAGACCTTTATATCCATCCTGAAGTTAGGAGTCAGAGCTGGAGATTGCCTATAAAAGGCTAAAACAGTCAGAACCGTTGGGGAGATCCAGATAAACCTGAATTGGAGCTTCAGCAACAGAAAGATTTACGGGGGTATTACAAGAATTTGAGCCCATATTCACAAACATCCCGGGAGGGCCAAAGGAACTGTGCACACCATAACTGCTACACAAGACAAGCCCATACACCAAAAGCCCTACAGATTACCCATGAAGGTGAGGGATGAGGTGATTCAGGAAGAAAAAAATTGAGCAGTTAGGCATAACTGTCGCTAAAGAGTGCATGGTCTTCACCCATAGTCACAGTGGATAAGAAAGAGGGTGGATACGCCTATGCCTAGATTTTAGAAATCTTAACAACTTGTCACTGTTCGATGGCTATCCAGTGCCCGAACAGATGACATCATTGACAAAGCTAGGCAATGCACAGTATATTTCCACCCTTGACCTTACAAAGGGATATTGGCAAATTCCCTTGTCACCTGATTCACAAGGTAAAACCACATTTGGCACTCCAGTTGTTTTTTACCAGTTTGTCACAATGCCATTTGGACTACATGGGGCCCCAGACACTTTTCAGTGTTTTATGGACCACATACCAACTACTGTGCGGCTTATTTGGACGATGTGGTCATATTCAGCCCTGACTGGGAAACCCATGTTAGACACTTGCCCAGGTATTGCAAACAATAAAGAAGGCAGGAGTGACCATTAACCCTGCTAAGTGTGCCTAGCAAAACAAGATACCTAGGGTTCATTTTAGGCAATGGACAGGTGAAGCCTTAGGTAGAGAAGGTTATAGCAGTAGCAAACAGCCCAATACCTACCACAAAAAAGCATGTGAGATCTTTTCTAGGCCTGGCTGGTTATTACCAGAGATTTATTCCAAATTTCTTAGGCACTGCCAGTCCTTTGACCGATCTCACTAAAATGAGGTGCCTGAATAAGGTTCAGTGGGCTCCTATTTGTGATGAGGCTTTTAGGAATATTATGGCTATTTTATGTACAGCTCCTGTATTGAAAAGCCCTGACTTCAACCAAATGTTTGAGGTTCAAACCAGTGCATCAGAGAATGGTACTGGGGCAGTCTTATTTCAGAAAATAGATGGGGAAGAACATCTGATCATGTATATCAGCAGAAAGCTATATGAGAGGGAGAAAAGATATGCTACCATAAAGAAAGAATGCTTAGCTCTGAAGTGGGCTATTGAGTCTCTGAAATATTACTTGTGGTGGGCTGAATTTAAGGTTGTAACTGATCATAACTCCCTTTGCTGGTTGCACCAAATGAGAGAAAAAAAACCCTGGCCTCATAATGCGGTGGTATTTAGCTCTTCAGCCCTATCTGTTTACTGTGTCCCGCAGGGCATTGACAAAAATGTAAGTGCTGACTTCATGTCTAGATATGGTGCAGAAATTGATGTTAATGAAATATGATGGACTTTCCCTAAAAGAAGATAGTGCCAGAAGGTACAATTAGTCTCTGTTGAGAAATGTGTTAATGTCTCAGGGTAAAGAATGATGATATCCACTATGTTTATGTTGGAATGTTTACTGTTAATGAGAAGGAGCTTCTGAAGATGGATGGGTGGAAGCTCATCCCTTCCTGGGACAGGAAGGAGCTAAGCAGTCTGAAATAACTGCTTCCCTCTTAAAGCCGGGGATATGTGGCGGAGATCCTGCCACCCCTTGAGGACCAACCTTTTCTTAAACCTGCAGCACAGTTCTTCTATATCTTAGCCTAATCTATCCTTTACAATTTCTAGTCCATAAGGTTGGCCACCTATGGACACCCCCTCTCCTTTCTTGATTATGCTATAGTATCCTCTTTAATTTTTCCTTTTTCCCTCTCAGGTCCCCATACAGGGAGGTTATTTTGGTGACATCCAAGCTGATGTGAAACAACAGGCTGTGTTCCTCATTGTTGGATTTAGTATGCAATAGCACTATGTCATAAAATACCTTGATGTATATGCTTTATGTGTATAAAACCTGTAAATGTTGAAAATACCATGGCACTAGGTGTTTTTGATCAAGGTAAAAAGTTACTAGGTGACTGTATTATAGAATTAAGTTACCAAGGTAGCGATATCAGAAACCCCCCATTGTGTTATTTAAAAAGCATGTAAATTACAGATTGTGTCAGAGGCCCTTTGGCACCACGCATTCCTGCTTTAAGCTGAACCAGCCCAAAATTTCATGGTGATTTTCATATACATCCAGTGATGCTTTGCCTTATGGGGGTATGTGTAATGTTGCATTTCTTTGAAACTTGACTTTATTGCCAATGCCCTTTGGGGCAACCCTTGCTTCAGTGCTTCTGCACTGAGGTTCTTTGTCTTTAGCTTGTTTTTGAGTTTTTCCTTTTTTGAGCTCCCTATCACCCAAATACACAAGACCAACATAGGGATCGAAATAATTTTCACTGAAGAGATAAATTGGTAGATTAGTGGGTCAGTAGGTGTTGACTAAGTGCAGAGGACTGATGTATCAAAGAAGGGATATGCCATTGTTTAAGGTTGTCCCCTGTGTTTTAAATAAACATCACACAGAGATTGTGTGTTGAACCTGAAGTTCTGTGTCTAGTCCACCTGTTATCCCACAACCCCTCCACATGTTCCTAAATAAACAGGTCTTTACAGGGACCACTGAAGTCAGAGAAAATCATTATTAACCATATGTTGTCTTCAGCCGTGATATAATGACAAAAAAGAAGTCACACTTCCTAAAATCTTTCACTGTTATGTCACAACAATATAGAATACCAGTAGTACGTCACATGCTTGTCTCTAGGGCCAGAAGATCTGCAGGTCATTGTTTCTAGCCCCCAACACCACTTAGGGTAATATTCATAGTTGAAAACTGTAAGGCAGTACAGGGAGGCTGAACTGTTGTACTGTCCTTCAGGTGAGACGTTAAACAGGAGTCTCTTCTGCCCATAGCTGGGAACTGTTCAGGTAAAAGTCATAGCACTTATCAAAGTAGGGTGTCTTTTATTAGAGATATCAATACAGAAGCAGTACAAAACAGGATACATTCCTGAAATGCATAACAGAAAGGAAAAACACAAATATCACAGGTATTACAGCAAAAACCAGCAATCCTCATAAAAGAAAAAAAATACCTTGATTACAAAAAGGAAAGAAAAACAATAACTATAACTCCATACAAAACTAAGAGCACAGATTTGACTAAAATTATGTAGAATATATTCCCCCAACCCTTCCCACTCAGTACTGAAACATCACTTGAATTTAATAAAGAAAGAAAGACCTCCACCGAGATCGTGTCACAGATAAACCAAATATACAGGTTACTCACCTGTAACAGGAGTTCTAGGAATGGTATATGTTGTTCATCCACACTCATTGGCAGTATCCTTGCCGCTTTAAATCTTGCGAAGGTCTTCAAGCTTGCTCCTCCACCCACCGGTGGTATAACTCTCGGCTCAACCCATGGTCAGATCTGGCCGCTGGAAGCTCAGGTTGTGCGTCGAGCCGGAGAAATGAGGATGAACAACATATACCATTCCTAGAACTCCTGTTACAGGTGAGTAACCTGTATTTCTAGGGACATGGATATGTTGTTCATCCACACTCATTGGCAGACTCTAGCAGTTCTCCGGAGGAGGAGGCAGGCGCACCCCATATACTTACTTGGGAAAGAGACTGGAGAACGAGGCCCCAAAACCAGCATCCGGCGTGACTCAAGGTCGATGTGGTAGTGGGTAATGAAGGTGTTTGCTGACTTCCAGGTAGCAGCCCTGCAGATTTCCTGGATAGGGACGCCCCTGGAAGCAGCCACTGCTGCAGCAGTATGGCGGGTAGAATGAGTCTCATTCCTCTGGGAGGCTCCATGCCCGCCAACTTATAGCAGAGATCTATGCAGGAGGTTACCCACCTGCTATACCGTCCGCTTGGCTGCAGGTCTGCCAGATGCGGCTTCAGCGTAGGTGACAAACAGCTGGCGAACCTCTCCCGACTTGCCGTGCGCTCCTTATAATAAGCGAGCGCCCTTCTAGGGTCCAGAGTATGGAGCCCATATTCACCCAGGTGTGATTGGGGTAGAGGAATTTCGGGTGGGGCGCAGGACAACCTTGTCCCTGTGGAAGACCAGGTAAGGAGACTCGATGGAAGCGCCTGGAGCTCTCCCATCCTTCTGGCTGACGTGATAGCCACCAGAGGCGGTCTTCCACGACAGGTGAGAGAGCACACCTGTGCATAGGTTCGAATGGCTTGCCCATGAGCTTGCCAGTACCAGCAGTAGATCCCACGGAGGTGGGGGTTCCACGACTGGAGGGGAATGGATCAAGGCCTTGAGAAAAGCTGCCAGACCACCTTCTCTCCTGCGCCACCGACTGCTTCCCGGCCCGCGCCCGGTAAGCAGAGATGGCTGCCAGGTGCACCCTTAGGGTCGTCGACCTAAGCCCTTGACTAGAAAGGGACCATAAATAGTCCAAGATGCTTGCCAAGGAACAGGAGGAAGGGTCCAAGCCCTTGCCTGACACCAAATGGAAAACCTTTTCCATTTGAAGGCATAGCATTTTCTGGTCGACTCTACGGGACGCCTCAACTACATTGAGGACCTCGTCGAAAGACCCAAGGCCTGGAACTCTAGCAGCTCAGGAACCAGGCCGTCAGGTGCAGGGATTGAAGGTCCGGATGGAACACCTTCCCTGATTGACTGAGAGCAGGTCCGGGCGAGCTGGAAGCTGCCGCGAGTCCTGGAGCTGAGACTGAGGAGATCTGGTACCAGAACTGGCGAGGCCAGTCTGGGGCTATCAGAATCACCTGCGCCTTGTCCCTCCTCGCCTTGAGAAGCACCTTGTGGATCAAGGAAATGGGGAAAGGCGTAAAGAGGCCGGGGTCCATTGCCTCGAGAGGCATCCCCTGCAGCGAGCCCCTGCTGAGGGGCGGGCATGGAACAGACTCAGCCAGCGTTCTCCATGGAGGCAAACAGGTCCACCTGAGGTGTGCCCCAAAGGGAGAACAGATGCTGTACTACCTCCGGCAGGAGAGACCACTCGTGGGATGCAGCCCCTATCCGGCTCAGGGCATCGGCCAGGGTGTTGGAGGCTCCTGCCACGTGAATAGCTAGGAGATCCGCCTCCAGGCTGCGCACGAGTGACCAAATGCGGAGGCTTCCTGGCATAGAAGCATGGGCGCGTCCGCCCTGGCGTTTAGATAGTACATGGTCGTGGTATTGTCCGTCTGGACTGGACCACTTGACCCGGAGGAACGGAGCAAAGGCGGTGAGAGCTAGGCGGACCGCCGAGCTCCAGCAGGTTGATGTGGCATCGGACTCCGGGGACCAGAGGCCATGAGCCCGTGTTCCCCAGATGGGCACCCCAACCCATCAGAGAGGCATCGGTCGACAGAGAGACCGCCGCTGGGCGGATTTAACGGATGCCCTCCTGCAAATGATCTGGAACGGTCCACCACTGGAGAGCGTTCCACATCCCTGTGTCACTGACACAAGCTGGTCCAAGGGATCGCAGCGCTAGACCACTGGCTGGCCAGTCCTCACTGAAGGGGACGATGTTCCAGGGGCCCAACGGACCACGCTGGTACAGGCCGCCATGAGACCCAGGAGGCGCAGGAAGTCCCGGCAGAAGCACTGCCCAACCAGAAATGATCGGGCAAAGGAGGAAAGAATCTGCCCTGTCCGCCGGGAGCCGCGCTCTGGCTCGAAGAGAGTCGAGCTGCGCCCGATGAATAGAATCACCTGGCTTCGCTCGAGTCCGACTTGGCCTCGTAGGAGGCCCAGTTGAGAGCAGACCTGGAGGCCAGATCTCTGGACCTCCGCCTCCTTCCTGGAGGGAGCTGCTATCAGCCAGTCGTCCAGGTAAGGGTACACCGGACCCTCGGCCCGCAGAATGCTGTCACCACTGCCATGCATTGGTGAAGACCCTGGGAGCTGGAGACAAGCCGAAGGGCATGGCTTGGAACTCAAGAGAGATCCTTCCGCCGAAGGAAGGGAATCTCTGGTGAGACGGACGGATAGGGACGTGAAAAAACGCGTCCTGCAAGTCCAGAGAGCAGAACCACACGCCGCGTTCCAAGGATGGTATTATCTGAGCCAGAGTGACCATCCTGAAGGTTCGAGACCTTAGGAACTTGTTTAAGTCGTGTAGGTCGAGAATGGGGCGCCAGCCCCCCGTCCGTTTCGGAACCAGGAAGTACCTGGACACAAACCCTGGGTCTGAAGGAGGGTCCACCACTCTCTTACCACCTCCTTCTGGAGGAGGAGGCGATGTCGGCTCGGCGAGGCCGCCAGTGAGGCTGGGGATCCCGAAGCCCCGAGGCGCGACGGCTCTGAAGGGTGGTGCCTGCTCGAATTCCAGAGGCAGGCCTCTTCCCACCACCTCCAAGACCCACCTGTCCGTGGTAACAGGGACCAAGTGGAACAGAAGTGTGGAGCCGCCTCCACGGGGACCAGGCAAGGTGGACGGGATGGGGCGACACCCCTCAGCCCGCCACTGGGCAGGCTTGGAGGAGGGACCGCCGAGGGACCTCCTGGGCCTTTCCTCCCTGCCTCCTGTTAGAGGAAGCCGCGGCTTGGGTTTGGGATGCCAAGGCGAGCCTGCTGGCCCTGACGTTGCTGGGCAGGCGCGCCGGGGCACAGAAGGAGGAAAGGGCTTAGGCTGTGGTTTGCGGCCTTTGTCCTTCTGAGCGGAAGAGACCGAGTCCAAGGTGGCATTGGACTCTCGATCCTCTGCAGGTGACCTTCCACCCCAGGGCCAAGAGGTCAGTCCCAAAGGAACATCCGCCAACTTGTGCTGGGTATCCAGTAAAGGTGGATATCCTCAGCCAAGCCTTGACCATAGCCACTGCGGCCGCCACCATCTGGCACATGAGTCCCCTATATCCAAAGCAGTCTGGAGCTGCTGTTTGGCCACTGCCCTGCCCTGGTCCGCACCTGCTTAACCGTAGTCTGCAGATCGGGGAAGATGAGGATGACCTCATCCGAGGAGCCCAACAGGGCATGAGAAAAATGTGCCATGAGGACGGCCGAACTGCCTGACGAAGGCCGAGAGGACGAGCTGAGACTTTTCGCCCGACATAGTCCAATTTCTTGACCCTTGTCAGGAGGTTTGTCCACATCCGGCGTTGCCGGCAGCGGCAAACGCTGTCGGTAACCAACCCCTCAGCAGAGGGTGTTCGAAACCGGACAAGGAACCGGTAAGGACCATACCTTCCTGGCCATCCTGGCGAGCGGCGAGGGCAGGAAGCAGGGCACTGCCAAAGTTCCAGTGCCGGACCCACTATGGCCTCGGCCACCGGAAAGGCCTCCGTCGGAGAATCCCCTCGGTCCAGAATCTCCGTGAGGGGATACCTAGCCCGTTTGGAAACGGGTTCGAGCTCCATCCCGGTAGACTCCGAGATGAGCCGAAGCAGTCCTAGGAAGGACGACGGGCTATCGTCCATTGACTGACCTCCTGAAGACTCCAAGTCCAGTCGCTTGGAGAAGAAGGAGGAATCATCTTCGGACTCGGAAGAGTCCTCGAAGAGCTGCCTCTGGCCTGAGCCACCCTTCACCTGCCGAGGTCGGTCGGGAGTGAGGGTAACTGACAGCCGATGGGGTAAACCCTTAGCCGACCGAGAATCCTTGGTCGGAGCCCCAATTGGTGGCTGTGGAGGCGGAGGTTCCACCGGAATCGGTGGAGCAGCTGGTTTTGGCCGAACAACCGGCCTGGGTATAGGCTCCTCGGACAAGTCGAGGGGTTGTGTCGGCCGTTCCGGTGACAGCCACTTAATGGCCGGGGAAGGCGCCGGAGTCGGCTTATTCCCGGCCAGGAGGAGCTGTTGCAACATAAGGTCCTCGTACCGTCGACGTAATTTACGCCGAAGCCTCCCCTCCCCTCACGAGAGGAGGGCGAGACGGCAGCGACGCCGCTTACATGATGCCGACCGAGACCGCCTATGACGGTGGGAACGCTGGACGCGAAGGTCCGAGACCGAGACCGAGAGTCCGGAATTTCCGGGTCGGTCGCGGGAGGTGTCGGCGGAACCGCACTCCTTCGGCTCGGAAGGTCCATCCGAGGGCTCCGGAACCGGAGGCACAGACGAGCCCACGGGATCCTCAACTCCTCCCGGGGAACCGGGAGAGGGAATCTCGGCTGCTAAAGGCGACAGCCGTCCAATGGGTGAGAAAATCTCGACTTCATCAGTAGGAGTCTCGGTCAACTGACCTGGCCAGGGACACCGTGAGGCCAGTGGCGAAGCCAGCCGGTCGACCGAAGCCGACGGACGGACGGCCGGGGAGAGGGACCTTTCCGCTTCCCAAGAGCGTCGACGGAGGGACTTACCCTTGTCCCTCTTTTGGACCGAGAATAAGGTCCAGCAGGCGCAGCCCTTCTCCTTTAGTGGAGGGACAGACAAAACTCATAAAAAGAAGCCGTGTAGGAAGAACCAGAAGGCGGGATAAATGCGCGGCCGAGGAAAAATACTGCCAGCGCGCCTCCTCTTCGAGGGCGACCATCCGCTCGAGCTGATCCGCCAAACCCGCCGCCGCGGACACCGCCGACCGGGCCTCCTTGGACTTCACCGGAGGGAAACGCTTCTCGGGACGGCCCAGTTGCAATCGGGCAGCACGGTCTTCGAGGACGTAGGCCGAGAAAGATGAGCACAGGTCGCCAAGCCTGCGGGTCGTGCTCAAGGCCTAAACAGTAGACACCGTGGAGTGTGGATCCGTCGAGACATCTTCTGCCCATGGGCATCTCCGAAATCCGAGTCGATTTGTCCATCGCAGCGCGAGGGATCAAGACTGAAGTCTTTTGCAAATTTTTATTTTTAACCGCAAACGGAGAAATAGGAACCAGTCGCAAAACGCAGAGCGTTAAGGAGGGAACCTGAGCTTCCAAGCGGTAAGGAAGATCTGGCGCCATGGGGCGGAGCCGAGATTATACCACCCGGTGGGTGGGAGCAAGCTTGAAGACCTTCCGCAAGATTTAAAGCGGCAAGGATACTGCCAATGAGTGTGGATGAACAACATATCCATGTCCCTAGAAGCATATATTTCCTTATCCCAAATATTTTAATGCATTTTACACAATACCCTAAAACCATAGCAGGTATTTTTAGCTGTTGTAGAACCCACTGTACTCTGGCATTCCAGAGATAATACTTCAGTACTGCAAAAACACAATGTATCAGCATTATACTTCAATAATCTGTAACTGTAATCCCCCAAATCAGGGTTTCATAGGTTAAATTTTGTAGCCGAGGTAAATTCCACACTGTTGCTAAAAGATTCATAAACTACGGAATAAATGCAATGTAGCATAAAATGTTCCATGGTTTCATTTGAGCACCACACCCATATATGGATAACAGCGTTCATCGGCTGGCTTGTGCTTATTGGTTCCCCTAACATTAAGTTTCCCATAAGCAGTAAGCCACTGCACCTCCACATTTGGTCCGAATCCATTTCACATTAGGTAGTTTGATAACCTTAACACTATTTTCGACTTGAAGAGTTTTTTAAACTCAGGGCTGAAGGACCCACCTTATCCTAAACAAAGTGATATAACTGTACTCTGGATTTCCCAAGAGCATACCTTTAGTAATTCCCCATTTATATAATTTCTGAGTGCAGATTTCATAGAAGTAGGTATACCTAACATAATAGAAAATTTGGGGAAGATCCACCCATCTAAATACAAAAACATTCCAATTATTTAAAACCATTTGTGGACTAGAGTGTTGGTCAAAAGCCATGGAGTTTTTAAGGAATGAACCCAGTACAAGGAATGGAAGAAGATGACTAGGTCCACCATTCCCAAGCCCCCTTTTCCCTTGGCAGATAAGTATAACCTCATTTCACTGGGTTAAGGTGATTACCCATAACATGGTGAAGAATATGCTGTATAGCCAAGTTTCCATCGACAGGGGTAAAGGGTAGATGGTGCCAATATAAGTCAAGCTCTGGATCAGGAATTTTTAATAATAGCAATCCTTCTTAATTTGGATAGTTTCCAGCGGTCCAGGCTGCCACCTTCCACCTCACACTTTTGTAATGAAATGGACCAGTTTAGGACTGCCAAATCCTGAGGTCCAAACATAACCCTAATATTCGAATAGGATCAGTTGAGACAGGGAATGTTCCCACCAACGGGAGAGGAGGCTGCAGATCCCAACCTAACTGCCTTACATTTAGGAACATTCAACTGTGCCCCTGAAACATTAGGAAAACAGAGTATTTCATTATTGGCCTCCATGATACTGTCCAAATCCTGAAGAAGCAGACACGCATCATCTGCATAAGCCAGGATCTTGACCTCATCCTCGGAGTGTGTCCTGTTAAACCCCGAATCCCTGGGTTATTCATAATGCGCTGTAGCAGGAAAAGTGAATACATCCCACTGATGGTACATCCCATTCTGTTGTAAGATTACATGAAATGGCTGCTGCCTTGTTTTGATTTACAGATTATTTAAATATTCATATCTTGGGACTTTTGACACCTACAAGGAAGCCAAATACCTCATTCAGCATACCTTTTCATGGACTTTCACAGTTTGAGAAATCCATGCAATGTTACGGTCTCTTAAAGGTCAATTAGTCAACACCTATATTAAGAATACTGCAGTGGCAGCATGTAGTGCCATCAGAATTTGCAGCCACATGCAGCAAGTGATGATATTCTGTATCTTTTCTGCATAATGTGTTTAAGGTTCAGCTAAGAATTTTGTCATACCCAAAATTATATCCAAGGTTTTAACTTATGTTCCACTTCATGTTCCTCCCTGGCTTGCCCCACAAAGGTGGGGCCATAGGAAAGTGGAATGAGTTCCCTCTGGAGGGAGTTTAGCTTGATTACAGGTGGGAGCGGGGCTTGGCGAAGCAGGGCGGCATCATACTGCCATCACCATTCAGTAAATGTGACAGATCATCAGAGGATGATCTAAAGCATATACTACTTCTGTGACCACTATATAAGGGGCTTCACCTAAAATGGCTTGGTGACACCATGGCAAATTTCGACCTCTCCCCTGATAAGCTCGTGAAATATTTACTGAATAGTAAAAACTTGTATATTTTACAGAAAGTAGCTGGTTTTCTACAATCTACTCATCTCTAATAACTTTTATGAATGTATAATAATTCTACTGACTATTTTAAATATCGTAAGCAATTGTAATATATTGTATTTGTAACTTAATTATAGAATGATGTATTGGTATGATGGATGTAAATGAAACTGTACAAACTATTGTTCACATATGGATGTTCTTATTTAATGTTAATGTTTGTAATGACTTTGTTGAACAAATAAAACATTTTGAACTTTGAACATATTGCTATGTCCAAGATTTTCCACTGCCCCTCCCCCGACGCCAACTGGGAGTTTTGCAGACACACACACACGCCAAGGTATGTTTAATGCACTTCCTAGCTTGTCTGTGCCCCCTTCCTTATTTACCAGGCTCCAGTGGCACCACCACCTGTGGTCACCCACATAGCACTGCACCGAGTACAAAATTCGCCCTCCATGAGGAGGAGACCATCCTCTGGCATGCTCCAACCTCTTCCTCCCGGACTGCTCTCCGAAGACTCAGGTTCGTTCCAAACCCAGAATGCCAGTGTTGCAAGGACTAGCATTACTGCTGTGCCAGGGGCTGGAAAATCATTTGATTTTAAATGTGACCTTAAGCTTAAGCCATTTAATCTCAGTGTATTTCAACTGTCTACTTTCAACTGAATTTGATGCTGAACACAACTGGAAATGAGGTCAGAGGTCATCTAGACTACTGCAGGCTTGCTCTTGCCGATTCTGGACTTCCTTTATGCCCAAAGAGCTAATGACTGCACGTATGTTGACCAAGACACCTTCTCCTCCACTAGTGCAGATTTATCAAATCACGAAAAAAAAGGGCACTGCATAAACAGTAAGTAACTGTTAACACAGAAGAGCACCATTACTTACCCTATGTGGTGACCAAATTCTTTTTATCCATTCATACTGCCACTTTAAAGTACTCCTAGTCTCAACTGACATAGGTGTGGCATGATATGCCTGAAGGCAACTGCAGTACTTTCTCAGCATGTGATTCCCAACCAGTGTGTAAGCTGCCACTGTCCAAACAGAATTTTGCTCGGCATTACTGTATTTAGCTACAAACAACATTCCTCAAGTAGTCAAATTGTTATGTTCCACAAGCTGCAGATCAAACTTAAGTGTTTTAAGGTTCTGCTAAGAACTGTGTCATTTGGCCAAAATGTTCAAGTGACAATTAGCCAAAATGATTTCACTTTCAGCTTCAACATTGCTCAGATATTCATTCTGTGATGTTACTTAACTGGAAGACCTAGAAAAGATGATACTTGAACCGTATCCACACTACCCATCTCCTTACTATCTGCATTTTAATTGTCAGATAGAAATAGCACGAACAGTGGCAACAGTCCTTATCCAAATAATACACTTCCTTGTATGAGTCATCATCAATGCTACAGCCAGCAAAATATTTTGATTTATGATCGATATAGTACATCCATAATTTATTTTGTTTGTTTGTTTAGCAGGTATGGTACACTAGGCAACTGAATGCCTGTTTAACTATAACCCTGGAAGGTGCGAGAAGGCATCAAACAGGAGGTAACAGAGAAAAAAAAATGCACCACCACTGTCACATCAAAAAATGGGCTGCCAGCCGGCCTGGTGGCGCTGAGGCACTGGCACCTTACCTCGCGCTACGCCGGTGACCTGTGTTCAGGGATGAGCATGGGCTGCCGGGGGTTGACAGGGATGGAAATGGATCGAGCGTCCGATGGACTGTTCTCCATTTCCAGGGAGGGGGGAGTTCAGTGGATGGTGCATGCCTGACCCCTGGTGGAGGCTGGGGCTCAGCGCCATGGAGCCGCTATAGCATGGGGTGTGGTGCGCGGAAGACGCTTGACGGGGTTGTGCATGCAGCGCTGCGTGACACCATCACAGGCATCACTGCACACCGCACAGCCATGGGGGCACACAGAAAATCCAGGAAAATAGCTCCCGGCAGATGACAGGGGAGCCAGGCTCCACACCTGGCCAGCCACAGTGCAAGTCACTGATCTGGTTTCAACAAGAAAGAGCCCTCCACCGACCCTCCAGGAGGTAAGCCCTGGGAGTACATGCCAGATGCTGGACACCAGGGTGATGGGGCTGGGGCTTCCCAGAATCGAGGGCGTCGAGTACAGGAGCATAAACAATCAAAAAAAGGGTTGCCGACAAAACTCGTGCAAATAATTATTATTATAGAAAATTGCATACCATCAAGCCCACAAAGTGGTCGCCCTAACAGAGACACTGGCAAGGCGCCTGCAAACCCAACTGGTATCTCCCATTAAAGCATCATCTGGAAGTTCCTGCACTGGCCTACTACTGTAGCAGCTGGGAGCATCAGTTGCTAATGAAACTTTTCAAAATCATGTCACTGAATAGCTAGCACCCAACTTTAACCATACGTTCCTGCACTAGACCTTCTCCAACCTACAGTATCAAAGCCTGCAAGTTTCTACAGAGCTGACCGTGTTTTGCCATGCAGGAGGCATATCTGTATCAGTAGCTCAGCAGGTAGCATGCTCATCTCTGGGGCTGGAAGATTGAGGTTCCTAGCCCACCCCCAGGTAATTGGGGTAATACCTAACAGACATGGTAGTGCAGTACAAAGGGGTGCTACACTGTTGAGGTGCTGTCCTTCAGATGACAGGTTAAACCGAGGTCCCTTCTGCCCATCTCTGATCACTGTCCAGGCAGAAGTAAAAGATTACATTGTACTTATCGAAGGAACCAGGGGAGTTTCATCAGGGCGTAGGCAGTGGAGGTATTTAGGGTGTTGAAACACCCCCGAAATGTTTTAATAATTGAAAAGAAATTAACAGAGAGAGCGTGCACGCTGGCCCTTTAAATGCACACTTCCGTGTTCGGGACTGGTGCTGCTATGCACTGCAGTGTGCTGTGTAGACTGTCACTGCTGCCTGGCTGTTAGTCTGCTACCGGGGATGGTATTTCACCATTGACAGAATCGGCTGCAATGCTGCTGCTGTGCTGAGGCTCCACTGCTCCTCTCGGCTGCTCCTCCTCTCAACACACAGCAGCCAATTAAGCCCATGATGTAGAATTAGTGGCTTGGTGCACCACAGCACACACTGCTTGAGAGGTAGAGAGGATCGAGGAGGAGTGATGGTGGACTGGACTGAACCAAAGTAGAGAGCGCAGAAACGGAAATGGGAGAATATTTATATTTTAAGTAGAGCAGGGAGCTGTAAAAAAAGAGCCAGGAGTTGGTTGGTGATCACCGCTCACTGGAAACTGATGAAGCCGGAGAGACTCAGAGCAGAGCAGTGAGACAATGACAAGGAGAAGACAGAGGGATTTTGTTTAGAGACTAGCCATGGCCCGTCGTCCTAGCCAGCTGCCTGGCCTGCCTGTTGGTCCCCCAAAGTCCCTGATCATCTCTCAGGCAGTCGTCACCTCAGTTATTCATAGCAACAGCCTGCCCCACCATGACTGGGTCCATGAAAGACTGTTCTCTGTTCTGAATTTGAAGAAGGAATCCTTCCAGTCTCATCTCAGACAGAAGTCTGGAGCTGGAGGTAAGGCAGGAATCTGACACTAGGGGTGATGGGGGCAGACAGTAGAGCCTTAAGAGTGGTTATACTGGGGGCTGAATTTCTCTAGCTATTTATAACAGACTAGTCTACTGATAATTTTGTCAAATTAAAGAGGTGCCTTTAGGAACTCAGCTACAACTCGTTGCCATCTTACCTGGCCAAGCGCCATGACCCTCTCTGTTTTATGATCATATTCTATATATAAGCCCCTATTCCTCTATGCTTTATTCTCACCTCTATATTACATTTTTATGTAAGCCCCCACTAGGGAAGGAGGGACACCTCCATCCTTCATAATCCTCAATGCCAAGCGGTTGTTGCTGCACAGCATTGCCACACACAAGATGGCATCCATTTTAAGTGTCACCTAACCACTGGCATCCTAAGATGGTAGTCACCATGGATGAAATGGCGGTGATGGTAGTGCTTGGCTGATGGGTCACGTGGTCACTGCTGTTCCCAAATGAAAAGTGCATCCTGCTGGCTGCCCAGCCTGAGCATTCCTAAAATGAAGGCCATTCACCATCCACGTGTGGCTCATCCCCCTGCTACCATGCTGCGTACCACTGTGGCATGGCACACCCACCAAATTGCCTCCCCCTAAATCTACTGGTCACCCAGCCTGACTTCTCTAGAAAATGGCTCGACTTCTTTGGCCATTCACTAGCTGTACTTAACGGGCCCCGACTATATTACACTGCCCTGTTCTGTCCATGAATGCCACAATGCAGTAAGGCACCAGCACATGAGGAATTTCTAAAAAAAAAAAAAATTACCTTTTACTTCATTCTAACTCAGATGTTTGCAGGAAACTATAATAACTTTGGGGTCTCAAACCTTGCACCATGTGCACTTCATGAGATGCTCCTACCACTATACTATGCCTGGCCTGGTCCTCAGGCCAAAGAAATGCTATAAGGTTTGCTGTAACATGATGCCTATGCAGCTATCACTGCATTGCTTGTTTACTGTTCTCAGACAGGACATCTATAAATCAACAGGATTACGTTTATAGCAGCTGTCTGCTTCTGCTATTGACTGGGTGCCTAAAGGTGAACACTGAACAGAGGTCTAGGTCTCTTACACCGTGACCAACTACTGAATTGCATTTCAAACGTATGCCTATGACTCACTATAGATCTGCTCTCCAGCTTATTGAGGCTCTCAACAACCTTCTTGGAAGAGACCAGATATACATTATATGACATGCAATCACAAGAAATAGAATTGCATAGAACAGAATAATAATAGAATAGAACAGAATTTTCTTTATTCCTTTAATATCATACTCACTGTATCCCAAAGTGCTTCACAAGGCGTAAGCGAGTGAGGTACTGGGAAGTGTAGCCATATCACCATTAAGGCGTGACAGGATTGCTTCCAGAATAATGTCTATAATGTGTAAATAATAATTGTGACCAAATGGTGCCTTTCCTTTTGGAAACACAATGTTGTCCAAAGTGAATGGTATGCAGTCAGAATAATTATGTTTAAAGAATAAATACAGAGAATACTGGCTGGGCCACTATGCGTAGTCAGCCTGTGCTGACAACTGAGGGTTCTGATTCCGCTTGATTTCGAGAGCAGTGGCAGCACAGGTTGGTTGGGCACAGTAGCCCAGCCAGTATTTTATATAGTGCGTGGAGACACCTTGAAAACCCCCTTGATCGCCTATTTCGCTGCTCTTCAACGAACTGCAAGCACTCCTCAGCCACCTTGGAAAAAGACGGTGCCATCCTGTCACAGTATTGACTGTTTGAAATTTACTGAGATGTGTGTGTGGCGGTTTTCCCATTACTGAAAGTGCTGTCTCGTGCACTATGAAAAACAGCCAAAATGTTGTTGTACCACAGTGTGGTGTAAAAGCGTTCCCCATTCCATGATCTTTGAACTGTGGTACAACAACGTTTTGACTGCAACAGATTTCAGTGTGGAACAAGGGGTCTCCATTCACTATAGAACTGTATTCTCAAAAAGAGGCAGGCATATGAGAATAATGCCTTGTGTTAATCCACACATCATCTCATGCTCTTGGGTATGGTGGTTACTATAACATTTGCAGGCACCATCAGGGACAGGTGTGCACTTTCTCTTGTTGAACAAGAGAAAGGACATACCTGTCTCTGATAATTGCTCAAATAATAAAAAAAGTGTAGCTGGACAAAAACAAAAAATCCCAGCATGCCCCGTATGATTCTAGGGCACTATGTATGGTGCCTGTCCTGCATCTGTTACTGAATAAAATGTTATAATGGTCTGTTGGCGTGTGCTGTAATGTTTTTGTTGTTCACCATTACTAAACTGAAGTATCAGCATCAGCTGTAAGCCCACGTCCTATGTGCAATTTGAACCCACGATCAGCCCGTGACCTCCAATAAGCAATCAGCAGTACTTGCCTTATTTCCCCCCCAGTATCCTACCCCGATTTTTGATACCAGTCTGGTATCAGAATAATGACACTTTTACCTATAGACAGAAAAGAAGGACAGCAGATTCCTTTGCTGGTTTCAGGCTGAAACTAATGCTGCTCCATTAAGTTGAATTTTGACTTAAGAGGGGAGCGTGTGGCCCACTCAGACATTCTATCCCTTGCCAGTCAAAGGTTGATAGTCTGTATGGGCCACATGCTCTCTAGAAAATGAACATGTTTTTATAATTTGTTTACCTAAGATAGTCAGTGCAACGCCTAAGATCAACATCTTATATTCACCGTCCATCCAAGCAGTCGTTAAATTTCTGACAAAACATTCTAATGTGATGCAGCATTGTTTGCCGCTGCTGTGGAAAGCCCAGTTACATAAGGTTGTATTTTGCAATAGGGAAAGAAAACCTCCCCAAGACCCCAACAATGAACACACACTCATGTTGGAACTTGGTTAGATGGGACTGGGAGGTCAGGTCAGTTAGCTTGGCAGAACTGCCCTAGCACCAACACAATCCATCTTATGTTAGATCTGAGGTCTGAGGACACTAGGCCAGCAAGATAAAACTGTCCCACCACCCAGTGTATATATGGCCATGTTTGTTAGGTGGGGTAACATAACTGCTGAACTTAAGTGTTTTGCCCTGAATTCCTTGAGTACATGTCCGGAAAGCTATACCAACAGTAACAGACTGTACAGCTTTCCTGACTTGTACTAAGAATTCATCAAAATCTTACATTCTAATAGTTTTTACCAGATATGTTTGGGAGAACAGTTATTCTGGAGAAAGGAAAACCAGACAGGCAAAAGTGTGCCCTGAACAGACCACTACAATGTAACAAAAGCGTATTCTTTCTTCAAGAAAAGCCCCCAACCCACCACAGAGCATGTAACCCACCCCGCTTCCTTCTGAGAGCTGATCCTGTCACAGCCTTTATGTAGAAATCTTTCAAGATCACAGTATATTACAAAAACTGCATATGGGGTGGGTGGTTGATTGTACTGTTGGACAGCCTGTTGTCAACAACCACTGGAGATTCTACAAACTGTAATGCCAGCCAAGAGTCTCCCCTAACCCTGATTCCATGGAAAAAAATTCCCATGAAATTAGGGTGGGAAGCTATGTGAACAAAAGTGTGTTTTCTTCAAGAAAAGCCCCAAAACTCACCACAGAGCATGTACACCCCAAAGAACCTTGGCTTTTATTTGTTACATTTCAAAAATGTCATGTCTAAACTCCCCAAAAAAATCCTGGCTACTCACCTGTTGCTACAATAGCTTAGTTGCCATTCCTGATTCTGAAAGACAACAAAAAATTTCCTTTTTTCTGTAAATATAACATTTATTGAACTTTTCCAGGCACAGCATGGTGCAACAATCTTTGAATGAGTAAGGAATACAGATCTGACACTTAGATCTTACTTCTAGAAATAAACAATAGCCATGTAGAACAGCAATATATGTGAGACAGTCTTTTCCCCTAAGGCACGGCATGGGAAAGATGTGTAATCAAGTACTGATTAATCAATACCTCATTTAAGGTGTCATTAGCCAACAAAATCATATTGTACATTATGTATTTCCCAGTGCTATGCATGGCTCGAGTTAGAACATGGGAAGGCACCTATGGGATAAGAGGAGCAGGCCAAGTCCAGAAAAGGAGGTCTTATAATGTAAAGAAGGCACCCTACCAAGCCACTGATAATTAATCCATTCTTAAGAACAGGTGTAGGGTCTCCGCTCATGGCATAAACTAACCACAGATTCCACTGGTAGAAGTATAATTCAGTGCGGTCATTGAGTAAGAAAGTTTCTCCATTTGGTATACTTGGTTAACCTGTGCTCTCCAGGTATTCATGTCAAGGAAGGTTGGGGTCAACCACAATTTAGTGATTACTTTTAGTCATGTTATTAGAATTCCCAGAAGATAGTGGGAAGAAGGGTCTCTGCAACGCCTGGGATGCAGCAGTAAGAAATACAATTGCAGGAGAGTTGGAGGAACAGGTCAAATATTTGTCTGAGCTCAGCTTGAAGGGTGTTTAGGTAGAGTTGGAGTACTAGACAAGCCAACATGACATGATCGTGTGTCGTTCATTGCTCTCCACAGTTCCTCCAACAGAAGGGAGAGGATGCATGGAGACAGTGCGCAGTGAAACCTTACGTACGAAAAAGTTTAGTGAGTTGCTTCCATGCATACTCTCTCCATTGATGTGAGTGTGTCACCTTTAAGGTGGACCGGCAGGCTCTAATCTACATCTCTGTGTCTATTAAGGAATCAATCTCAGATTCCCACTTCTGGGTCACATCCACTGAGAAAACTCCAAGGGTAGTCTGAAGTGACTGATATAACTGTGGTGTTATGTGTGGATGTACCCAGTCTGAAAAAAGGCAATACGGTAGGAGATGATGTGAGGATACTTGGTCAGGTCCGTAAGTACCCAAAGGTAAAGAAGAGATACAGTACTGAACCCGAAGATACTGTAGTGACAGAAATCCATTCACTGTAAATGGAACTTCGTTTATAGGTTGGCAAATGAAGGGATTACTGCACCAGTAAAGAACTGATAGATGTACTGCAGTGAGAGCCTCTCTCATATGTGAAATCTGTTGTCCTGCAATGATGGAGCAAAATGCTTGAGATGTCATATAGAGTATAAGAGGGAGAGGAATAGGGTGAGATGGAGTGTTCGTTGTTGAATACAGTGCCATACTTTCATCTAAAATTTCAACCAAAGAATAAGGGCTGTACTGTCTCGGTAGGAGCCATACAATGGTACATCACCTTCATAAACTGCTGAGTGAGGAAAAGGGCTCATTCTATGTTGAGACGGGCAATATGTTGCCCTTCAAGGTGTCTAATTAGGAGGAAGCAAATATGTGCTGCACAGCAATACAGCTTGAGTGAGGGAAGGGCTAAGCCACTCATTCCTCTGGCAAGACTAAGCTGCTGTAGCTTACTTCTGGGTCTTTGACTGACCCAGACAAAAGGAGATATTTCCCTGTTTCAGCATCTTCAGATCTGGGCAGAGATCATTATCAGAACATTTTGGAATAAAATAAAAGTTTCGAAAGGAAAACCATCCAGACCACATCCACTTGTCTGGAAGAGACAGGGTAAAGTACCCAAACTTCTAAAGTCCTCTATCATTTTTGGGGTAGTGGAGTGTAATTATATTTAAAGGCCAGTGATGGGTCAACAGATATATAAACCTCTAGGTACTGTAGCTTCTGTATGCTCCACGGAAGGGGTACATGCCTCTAAAGGCTTGACTCCGCAAAAATGGAAACACAGAATCTCAGTTTCGCTGTATTTAAGTGGTATCCTGCCACTCTACGGAACTGAGCAAGCATGTTAAAGACCCCGGGAGAGAGTGTCCTGGGTTTTGAAGGTGTAGTAAAACACTGTCCGCATAAATCGCTGCTCAGTGTTCCTCCCCTCCCAACGAGACTCTACTAAGGGGCTGCAACTCCCTGATAGCTTGAGACAAAGGCTCAATATAAACTATAGAACATAAAGTGGACAGTAGGAACAAAAGGAATTTCCAACAGACAGCATGACTTATGTGCGAGGTACTGTCTAGCCTCTTAGTCCTACAGAATGTCTAGGAGCATATCAAAACTTTCCCTTCTCAAGATGTTAGAGGGCTTAGTCCGATACTTGGGCATATCTTGGCTTTCCTGTGCCGTCTCGTCTTTCAGGTACATAACTGGAGAAAAATGTTGATTCTTTTCACAATCTGCACACTGCTTACCCTCAAGTCACCGTTTTCCCATGCTGTGACTGCATTTCACGTCTCATTCTACTAAAGAGGTATAACTTACTCACAGAAGCACAACTGAAATACAGTAGGAGTCAAACCTCTGTAAAAGCATGTATGTTGGTCCCTTCAGTGGCCATATTACAGTGGTTAAGAGGAAGGAAACCAAGCATCTAACAAGGCATAAAGTTGTGTTTAAGATTTATGGATCTGTCCACAATTTCTGAGAATAGAGCCCTTAGTCAAGTTCCACTATGCACTAAAAACCTAACATGAACAGTAAATCTAATACCATCAGCAACAAAGAAGAGGCTGCTGTGCAATGTACCGTTTATCTTACAGTGGTGACTGCCTCGAAGTGTTTCCTTTAAACTAACAGTCAGGCTAAGGTACACTAAGATGGGAGCGATAAGGTACCAGGTATGTTTTAGAACAGTTAAAGATCACAATTTTAAGTGTTGAACAACTATGCAGAAACACGCCTCAGTATTTTTGGTCTGGATTCTACTATGCACATAAGAGGGTTCCTCCTTCTTTATGCAGACCTACAGACACACTGCAGTCATCAGGTCAGTTTTAAACAAGATCCAAAATTAACATTGGAAAACAAAAAGTGACACCCACAAAAAGAAAAAGTAATTCAATCACTCTTCTATTTTATTATCTATTTATTTATGGAAACAAGAAAAGAGCATGGGGTATAAAATTCAAGGGAGGCGATTATGCATTAGCGCTATTTTTCACAACCTCCCACTTTTGGAGGCCCTGTACAGGAAAAAGTCCCACGCAGACTTTTCTTCTGGTGGAGGCTCTGATGTTTAGCCATGTTTTGTGGCAGGAGATCGGGTTTGTGCCGGTGGGGTCACAGGATTTTGTGCCATGGTCCTGGGACAGGTGTCATGGAACTGTTCTGCTTCCGGTGCCCCAGCAGTGCTGAGTGGGGGTCACATGGGGTAGGTCAGCACGGGTATTCACAAGAGTACACATGTTGCAGGCATGGGGAGCAAAGGCAGCGGATTACAGCTGGTGGCGACAGGAGGCAGGCTAACCTTGGGTCCAGAGTGGTGTGGACGGTTCAGTGTGGGGTGGGCAGTGAATCAGCAGTAGATCGGGAAGGGAACATTTTACTAATTAAAACTGTTTGGATGGCACGGTTTGCGGTGTAGGCAGGACTCTCCTTATTGGTGGTGCACAGTTCCTAAAATGAAGAAGAGTTTTAGTTGTCTGGCTGAGATGGAAGACATGGAGCGTGTGTGAGTGTTGCGCCTTTGTCATAGTCATTAATATGGACATAGTAATTTGAGGGTGGAACACTTTTTTTTAAACCTCACCCCAGACCCAATGACTAATTTTAAGGTGACCCGTAAATTAACTCCGGCAGCCATTCCTGTCCCACATACCGTTCTGTAAACTGCTGCGGGAGTCCAAAGGCTGCTTTCAGTATAATTTTTAAGCAAATCTGCACATTTTAATTTATTGCTGAAACTTTCTGGTGAACAAGGAAGTGGTGAGACGGGTCCCGATCGAAGGCACAAATTTACCTGGGTATTCCACCCAGGTTTGTGCCGTTAACTATATAATACTATATATGGAGCAGCAGGAGGGGACTTTATATGATTATTTTTTATTACTTTTGCGGGGCTCTTCATGCCCAAATTAATATCTACAGCAACGACCCGTTGCAGTGTTGCTGTAGGTATTAATCTGGACATGAAGACCCTAGCAAAAGTAATAAAATAAGCATATAAAGTCCCCCTTCCCTGCTGCTCCATAGATAGTACTGGTGTTAGCAACTAGGAATTATACTAGGAATTTTAGAACAGCAGAAGCCACAAGCCCATATAAACTGTTCCCACTGTTCAGCGGAACATCACAAACCTGGGTGGAATACCCAGGTAAACTTGTGCCCTTTCGATCAGGACCCAGATGCCACTTCCTTATTCGCAGAAAAGTTTCAGCAATAAATTAAAATGTGCAGATTTGCTTAAAAATTATACTGAAAGCAGCCTTGGACTTTCGCAGCAGTTTACAACACTCTGTGGGACGGTGAGCGGGCTGCTGGAGTTAATTTATGGGTCACCTTTAAGTCCTGAGAGTGATCAAACTATTTTGGTTGCTGAGGGTGTCAGTTTTGTTCTCCATGTCACTCTGGATTCTACTACAGCCAGACAAAATTAATTTTATCTGATATTATATCCTTCATCCTCGTATTCTCTTAGCTATACTTGCTCTCAGTGTTTGCCTTCCTCATATGTAATCTACTGCAGATTAAGCTGCTTTCTCATTTCATTTCCCTAAACTATGGGGTTCTCTTCCCTTTCTATTTGTTCTACTCCCTCCTTTCCTGCTCATAAAGCTCTCCTCTGTCACTTCTCCTCCCAATCCTGTAGCTGTTTCTGATTTGTTTTGAATCCCCCTTTTTCCTGAATCCCTATTTATGTTTTCAGCACCTCCCATTTCCTTGCTTTATTAGTTCCCACTGTACCTTATTTTGTTATGTTGATTAATATTAATTTGCTTTTTCTTCAGTGCTACAATTTACTGTGTGCAATGTAGTGTTTAGCGAATTACATGCTTAAGCAGTGTCTTATGTTAAAGGTGTCAGCGTGGCTCCGTTGGTAGCACATCTGCCTCTAGACCAGAAGGTTGTGGGTTCTCATCCCACACCGGGACTGGACTTGCACCTAAAAACTGCTGGCATCCGAGCCCAGTATTGGGGGTGCTGTACTGCTGAAGTGCCATCCTTCGGATGAGATGTTAAACCGGGTTCTTTCTGCACATTCTGGTGTTGTCAGGTGGAAATAAAAGCTTGCAGGGCACTCTTGCAAAGAGCAGGAATATTCCTGGTGTCCTGCCAACATTCCCCTTCCTTAAACTGGTTCATGCAATTACCCAGGCTATGCATGGGTGATGATGTGCGAGATATCACCACCACACATTCAGTCACTTCACTACCAGTCTAGCATTGCTTTAAAGCGCTTTGGGATACTGTGTATGAAAAGCTTATATAAATGCTGATTCTTCTTCTTATATGTATTTTACTCTATATTTTGTATCTGCTCTCTACTCCTCTCTTCCTCTTCCCCAGGATGCATCTGGAAACGAGCTGTTACCAGCTCAGTATGTCTTTCCTGGTAAAACATTTGAAATAAATAATTCTTTTTTTTTTTTTTTATTAAACCTATCAGTGACATTCACCAGCTACTTTATGTTCCTCTGTGGCTTGCCCTCAGAGGGGCACACTGCCCTGTGATGACAGGAACTGGACCATGTTGGGCAGGTAGGTCCATGGGTGCCATCTAAGAGTGTCTGGTGATCTGACCAAGAGTAGGCCCAATAGTCAAGGGGTGACATTAATTTCTATTACAGGCAGTGCTAACATTTTTTTTTTTTAATTGAAAAATTACTCCCATAGGTTTCTATGCAGCACTCCCCCATGCTCTCCCTGGTTAAAGGTCGCTAAACATCTGAGCGCGGGAGTGGGGCTCACACACCAGGAAGTGGAAGTGATTAGCTGGCCTTCTTGGATCAATTTATGATCCTTTCCTCCCAAAGGAGACTGTATTAAAATTATCATTTTGAGCCCTGAAGACTATCGCTGTGGAAAGGTAAAGTGATATACTGCTTCTAAAGCCCAAAAGCAAAACCTTATTAATGTCCTTTTATGTTCCAATTTTTTCTGTATTTGCACCTTGTTTTTTCGTTTAATGCACCCCAAGCCCTTGCAGTGGGCGATACACAGTTAATACTACTGCTTTGCCTATCTGTTATTAAACCTATGGAATTATTTATTTACCTTCACCAGAAAGTGAACTGTGCAGACATACACCTTTTCAGCCGTGCTTGACAAATAAAAGGTACACAGTCGCACAAGCAACAAAACCATCAGGTTAGACAAATAGAGGTTAAGACTTAAAATATTCATACATTTCAACCTGCTAGCTGATGGAGAGGAGGTTTAAAAGGATGTCAGTTTGTTGGTCCAGTGTGCAGTGAGCTGAGGCGCTATGCACCTTACCTCTCGCCACACCGGTGACCCGAGTTAAAGAACAAGCTTGGGCACTGGGGTTGGCCGTGAGGAGGACTGAGCATCTGAGAGATCGCTCTCTCTCAGGGATGGAAGGAACCCCATCTTGCTCCTTGGCTGCCATTTGGTGGAGACTGGGTGGCAGCAGCAGAGTCTGAGCACCGAGGCCACGGTTAAAAGAAAAAAAAATAAATCACAGAACCGGTTTAAACAAAGCATTCATTTTCAGCACCTTCCTCTCTAAAGCATCTCACTACCAAAAAGCAGACCCTACATGGACCTCGGACCATAAAATACAGTGGTGTTGTGTACATCATGTTAAAAAGAAAATACTTTTCTAATAATTTCATTAGAACGTTCTCATATAATTGTAACGAGTTCTAATAATTAACATATTACAAATTTCTGTCCTACTTTGTTGTCAAGACTACAGAATATGGTCATATTTTAAAAAATCCAGCACATACCAAGGACACAACTATTATTGTTACTATTATTGTTTTATTATTATTGCTTATGACCCTGATTCTGTGACTGCGTCCCACTTCTGCTGGTCTCCCAACACCATCACCAGTCTTCTCCCAGACATCCCCTGCCTTCTTCTTCCGTGGGTTATCCTCCATGGTGAGGCAGCTGGGTTGGTTGGATTCTGACACCCTCCCCACACTGAATTTATGTGTGGTGGTGGGAGCCAAAGTCAATGATATGGGGCCTGTGGGAGACAAGCGTTATCCTGCTGTTGTGGGACTTTTCACATCATCTTCCCTGTCCCCTGGGACAAAGAAAAAGAGTGTGCACAAGCGTGCAGTGTGTGTCACCAGTAGGCATCTCTCCCTCCCCGCAGCACTGCTGTGCAGTTCCAACAGTTCCCCCCAAGTGACGCTCATAAGATGACTTCTGACACCCACACTGTTCAGAGAACAGCATCCACTGGGACACTCAATCCTCCTTCCCATGGATGTCCCCAACAGACCTAATGCATTCCTAAACCTTGATCAATGTGGCATAATCGTTGATGTTCCGGTTAATAACATCTTCATTTTTAATGACACAGTCGACAATTGCAGGAAGAGGCAACATAAATCTGTGAGCAAGAAAACTCGAGACTTTTCACAGACTAGGCACACAGGAAGTTTCTGATGATTTGGCTATATTCATCATAGTATTTTTCATTAAAGAAAAAAAAAAACAATTTTAAAAAGAGCTGCACACCTTTCATTATGATCACCTTTCCTGCATACAAAACAGTGTACTGCTGCTGTGTCAAGTCTGTTTTGGGCAGCAGTACAAGTGTTAACGAATCATTACTTACTGTCAGTGTTCATGAATTACCATACAAGAACATCTGACAGGGTGACTTGAAGATTATAACACCCCACCCCAGAGACCACAGAATGGCATTAGTGCCAGAACCAAAGACAGTGCCTCCACACACACACACACAACACCACATCCAAGTGGGAGGGTGTACCACAGAAGTGGTCAAATAGGGAATGGAAGAAAAACATCAACATAAAACATTTATTGGCCAGAGAAGTGAAAGCAAGTACATTTTTGCCATTTTCAGCCTTTCATACTGAGTCATCACATTTTTCAGACAGGAAAGTCCAAAAAATATCATGAGGTGCTAACAAGAAAGCCTTCTTGTAAAGTGATGGAGCTGTTTTCTGTAGAGCACTGCTTTAACTGTGTATTTTATTAGTTTCCTGCTCTACCCTGACCTGCTGTATGACACACACTGACCCTCCAGCTGCTCCTTCCACTACTGGCCTTCATTCAAGGCTGGTTAACTATTATTTATTACTGCCTATTATACCTGACTGTCTAGTGTTATTCATGCTGTCATTCTAGGCTGAAAAGTTGCTATTTATGACTGCTACTGTCTGCTACATATTGTCATATTAAATCTTACAGTGTTCTAGTTTGTTTCTGGTAGTCTTATCATGCTGTACTATACCTGTAATTTTTATCCTTTCTTGCTTTACCTGTAATTCCCAATTAATTACAGTGTTTCTTTGTACTTCCTGGGTGGTACCTAAAATAGATATTTATTTGTCTAGTGCACCCACCTGGTTAAGCAAAACTACTTAAATAAAACACCTTAACAAACGCATAAATTACTCACGGCAATACAAACACGTTTTTAAAGTGCATTTTTTGTCTTTTAACCCTTAGACTGCTGACAGAATTAGAGCATATGAAAAAAAACAAAACAAGAAAATGCAGTTTAAAAATGCATGTTTATTGTTGATAATTCATAATTTTAAGACAGTTTATTTAGCTTTTCTTAACCAAGTTGGTACAATGTAGCTGATTTTTTTTTATTTTTGTTGTTACTGTTTGAAAAATACAACTTGAGTTTGCAAGAAACTGTTCCAGCAAATTGAAGTGGCCTCTGTAAAGTTCTAGTTCTAGCAACTTCTGGACACCTTCCCATCAACCTTTATTCATTCAAAACAATTAGCCAACACATACTACAGCATGTACTCCAAACTTGTCTGCTCTAGCCAGCTCTTGTTTATATAAAAACACAGAAACATAGACTTTGACAGCAGATAAGGACCGTTTGGCCCACCTAGTCTGCCCATTTCCCTACCTACAGGATAAGCTGAAGATCCTAGTTAACCAACAGCCTATTTCTTCCTACCCCCACAAGAATTATGTCTGTCCCATGCATTCTTGAATTCTCCCAGTTTTAGACCCCACAGCCTCTTCAGGAAGGCTGTTCCATATCACCACCCTTTCCGTTGAAAAATACTTCCTCACATTGCCCTGAGATGTCCCCATCTCTATCTTCAAATGTGTCCCCTTGTTCTTGCACATCTATTTTTGTGAAAGATGCTACCTTCCTGGACTTTGTTGATTCCACTGAGGCACTTAAAAGTTTCTATCATGTCCTCCTCTCCTCCTTTCATCAAGGGTACATGTTATTAAGCTCTTTAATCTCTCCCCATATGGCTTCTCTTGCAGACCCTGCACCATTTTAGTTGCCCTCCTCTGGACTGCCTCCATCCTGTCTATGTCCTTGCGGAGATGGGGTCTCCAGAACTGGATGCAGTACTCCAGATGGGGTCTCACCAACTGTCTGTACAGAGGGATAACAACTTCCTGTTTTCTGCTGGTGATGCCTCTCCCTATACATCCCAGTGTCCCCCAGCCCTCCCTACAGCCTTCTCACATTGCTTGCCAACCTTAAGGTCATCTGATATGATTACCCCCAGGTCCCTTTCCATTTTTGTTGTAGTCACTACATCCCCCCCATTATGTAATCTTCCCTTAGGTTTTTGTTTCCCAGGTGCATTATTTTGCACTTCTTTGAATTGAATCCAAGCTGCCATACTTCTGACCATTCCTCCAACCTTGCCAAGTCCCTTCTCATCCTTTCCACGCCTCCTTGTGTATCAACCCTGTTGCAGATCTTTGTGTCATCTGCAAAGAGGCATACTTTTCCTTCCAGTCCCTTTGCAATGTCACTAATAAAGACATTAAAAAGGAATGGACCCAGTACTGGACCCTGCGGTATCCCACTAGTAACCCCCATTTCTTCAGAGTGGACTACGTTTCCAATTACCTTCTGCGTCCTGTTATCTAGCCAATGCTTTACTCAGGCTACCACCCAGGGATGCACTCCCTGGCTGGTTAATTTGTTTATTAATCTTTTTGTGTGGGATGTGTTTAAAATGCCTTGCTAAAGTCTAGGTAGGCCATGTCCACAGCCCCTCTCTGGTCTACTACTTTGGTCACCCAGTCAAAAAAATCAATTAGATTCGTCTGACATGACCTTCTCACTGTGAACCTAAGCTGCCTCTAGGTACTTAACAATGCTTTCCCTCAGAAGTGATTCCATCACTTTCCCTACCACAGAGGTCAAACTGACAGGTCTGTAGTTTCCTGCCTCTGTCTTGCTCCCGCTCTGTGAAGGGAATTACATCCGCCTTCCTCCAGTCCTCGGGTACCACACCATCCTCCCATGATCTGTTAAAAGGAAGTTAGTGGTGTCTCTAGTTCTCCCCTTAATTCTTTTAGAGTTCTGGAGTGAATCCCATCAGGCCCCATTGCTTTGTCCGCCTTCAGTTTTAGTAGTTCTTTCAAAACCCTTTCTTTTGTGAAAGGACTGGGATCAACCCCCTATCCAGAGTGCTTCTGTTAATTGGATTAGGTACCTCCCCTCCTCCTTGTTTGTGAATACTGAGCTGAAGTATTCGTTCAGTATCTCTGCTTTATCACTGTGTCTCTCTGCCCACCTACCGTCCATTCTATTCAGCCTCACTATCCCTGCCTTTGTTTTTCTATGCTCCCTGACGTTCCTATAAAAGGTTTTATCACCCTTCTTAACCAAGTTGGCTATCTTTTCCTCAGTTTGGGCCTTTGCTAAGTCTGACTTCTCTCACTGCTTCCTTCTGCCTTAACTGGTACAGTTCTCTGTCCTGCTCTGTGTTTCCTTATACTTCCTAAATGCTATATTTTTCTCCTAACCTTCTCCATCCACCTCTTTTGAGAACCATAGTGGCTTTTTCTTTCATCTTGATTTATTTGCTTCACACAAAGGCTTGTTGCTCTGTGATGGCAGTTCTGATGTTTCCCCATTGTTGCTCCACCCCTTATTCAAGCCTGTTTGCTAGTGCTTTTTCTAAGGCACTCTCCCATCTTGCCAAAGTCAGCCCTCCTGAAGTCCAGTACCCTCACTTTTGTATGGCTTGACTCTATAGCTGAGTTTATCATGAACCACACAGTTTGGTGGTCACTTGTTTCCAGATGTCTACCCACTTCTAGATCTGAGATCCTCTCACTGTCCCCATTTGAGAGTATGAGGTCTAAGATTGCTCCCTCACGAGTGACTTCCAAAACTAGCTGTCTGAGGCATGCCCCCTGTAGGGCATTGAGAATGGCCCTGCTCTTGGATGTGGCTGCAGCAAAGGTGCTCCAGTTAACATCTGGCACATTCAGGTCCCCATCAACAGTTGTTTATAACAGGTTATCAAGTTATAGTGATTGCGAATGACCATGTTGCTCACGGTTTTATTGAATACCTGTATTTGTTTTGTTCACGAGGAACAAATGAAGCCTGTTTGGGTTACAGGTTACGTGCATCTCTAGTGCTCTCCTGCTGAATACCTCCACGAGAAAAACAATAGCAGGGTCATTCTGAAGCAACTTTTTTCCTAACTCTGTACGTATACTAAAACTTGTGACCAATATGTTGTATCATTAGAAGTTTCTTTGAGTTTTACAGACATTAAATATAAAGAAAAAAAAAAGAACTAAACATATTTAGTTCAGCACCACCATGCACTGGACCCAGCAGCCAGCACATACACGCACTGCTCTGCATAATATAGTTACTGCAAAAAAATTACATTAAATAATCAAAGTTGGAGTTTCAAGAGCTAGTAGCAGCAGAAGCGGCAGACAGAAAAGATTATAAATTGTTAAAGCAGACAGTAGGTACTTGTTATTAATGAAATGTTTTTCATTTTCCTTTTGCTAATTTGCTGGCAGGGGTCCGGGCTTCCTGGAGTCCTATCCAACTCGGGCGGTGTTGTGCAATGCCAGGTCCGTGGTGAACAAGACTGCTATTGTAGCGCACTTGGTTGGCTGCAGTTCCAGCTGGGTATTCGGTGATTCACCGCCCGAGATTGGATCGCAGGGGTGGGTGGGTTGGGGGGTTGCGTCTGTTTCAAGACCGAATTGGACCTCACTAGTGTTCCAGTGGAAGAGACCAGATCTTTTGAATGTGTCGTGGTGGCAGGTGGGGCTATAGAATGGCGCTCGTTTATAGTCCACCCAGTGGCGAAACTATTTCTAAGGAAGTGGCGGTTCGTCATCGACCTGGTATTTGGATCGCCTAGGTTGATGGTGCTAACGATTTCAATGCCTGGATCGATGAATTTAACTCTCACAATTTGGTCAGCACTTCCTCCAACTGATGTGTTCATTGGGCCTCTCACAGGTAGTTACCTCTGCCACCCATAAATATGGCCATTCTCTTGATCTGGTCTTCCTGCTGGGGTTGGAGGCGTCAGATGTGGGGGTGGAACCAGTCAGATGGTCTGACCACCACACTGTGAGATTCAATTTATGCACCCCCCCTTTGTAGACCTACCCCAGTGGAGATGGTCAAGTACCGTCCTACGGGATGTTTACTCCCACTGGTCTATTTGCGGTTCTTGACCTATCAGAATTTCCTGGGTTGAGCTTAGATCCCGAAGCGATGGTGCTAGCCTATAATAAGGCTGTCACCTCCACTTTGATTTAATTGCTCCCACCCGTGTGCGGCCTCTCCCTTCGCCCCGATCCCTTGGTTTGATCAGGATCTGGGGAGTTGGAGAGTAGGTGGCAGGTTGGAGAGATGCTGGCAGATGTCTGGCTTAGATACCGACCACCTTAGACTCCTAGAGCATTATAAACTCTATCAGTCAGAAATCACTCATAAGAAGGCAGTGTTCCTGTCGGAGAGATTGCTGCTGCTCAGAACTGACCGGCCCAGCTCTTTGAACCCGCAGACAGGCTGTGCAACCCAGCCTGTCTGCAGGTTCGTCGTGCCTTTTCACAGATGCAGTGTGTGGAGCTCGCTCAATTTTTTGCAGATAAGGTGGCTGACATCAGAGCCGAGATTTGCGCCGCCCCCTCCATGGGAGTTGCGGTGGCCCAGCCTATGGTCACTAGCACACCGTTTACCTGGAGTACCGTCATAAGGCCGGAAATCGAGGATGTTGTGAGGATTGTCCAGGGTATGCGCCCCCACTAGCTATAGTTTAGACCCGGGCCCCACAGGCCTGATCATGGGCTGTGGGGAGGTTATCCTCCCGGTTCTTGCCAGGATAGTCTGGTGTTCCCTAGACACTGGTGAATATCCCCGCTCCCTGAAGGAAGAGGTGGTGACACAAGTGTTGAAAAAGGCATCCTTGGACGCCGACTCCCTGGCTAACTACAGACATCTCTAACCTTCCTTTGTTGGGAAGGTAATCGAGAAAGTGATGGCATCCCGTTGGACAACCATCTTACCATCCAGAACATCTATGATCCTCTTCAATCAGGTTTTCGAAAGAGGCACAGCACTGAGACTGTGCTGGTTCGGGTCCTCAATGATCTTTTGATGGCGAGAGACCAGAAAAAACGGTCCATTTTGGTCCTTTTGGATTTGTCAGCAGCATTTGACACCGTAGACCATGGGGTGCTGCTTGAGCACCCGAGATGCATCTGTGGTCTTTCAGGCTTAGTGCACAGATGGTTTACTTCTTTCCTCACAGGTAAAACTCAGAGGGTGGTATCGAGGATTTTTCCTCTGATCCCACCATCTGACCTATTAAGTGCCTCAGGGGCTCTGTGCTGTCCTCATGTTGTTTGCGGTGTACGTTTCCACTCGGAGACATTGTTAGACGATATGAGCTGGAGTTTCATTGCTATGCCAATGATCTGTCTTTTCGGCCTGACTAGAATAGAGCACTCTCAGTGTTTAACAGCTGTCTCAGTGAGATCCAGGATTGGATGAGGTCCAGTTGGTTGAAGTTGAACTCGGGAAGACGGAAGTGTTGGTTGTGGATCATGCCGCGGATTGAGGGGTTGGGACACTTCAAACCTCGGGTTTTATTCTAGGGATGTGGAGCTCTAGACCTCTAAGCAGGTGCGAGACCTGGGGGTGATTATTGACGATCAGCTGACACTGCGTGCACAAGTATGCGGCGGTTTGTCAAGGTGTCCTTACCATCTTAGGAACATTGCCAGGATCAAGCACCTTGTTCCATCCGGCGATCTTCCCACTCTGATCCACGCCTTTGTGACCTCGCGTCTGGACTACTGCAAATCCCTTTACCCTGGGCTGCCTGGGGTTGATATCCGCCGCTTGCAGCTAGTGCAGAACTCGGCAGCCCGGTTGTTAACGGGAACTTCTCGTTCCTCCCATGTTACACCGGTGCTCCGAGATCTGCACTGGCTGCCGATTCAGTGGCGGATCACCTTTAAAGTCGGATTGCTGACTTATAAAGCCCTACACGGGTTGGGCCCTGACTACCTGAAAGAGCTTCTGGTGCCTTACCTACCAATCGACCACTCGCTCTGCCAGCGAGGGGTTGCTAGAGATCCGAGGTTACTTTAAATCTTCGGTGAGCTATTATGTTTGTGGTGCCGACCTCTGGAATTCTCTACCACGTTGGATTAGAGAGTGCATGACGGTGGAGGGTTTTAAAAAGGGTTTAAAGTCCTTCCTATGGAGCAAGGCTTTTGCCGATAACTCGCATGTTGAATAATTGGTGTGTTGCCAATTTAGTTTTTAATATGTTTTAATATGTTTTATTCTGCATTTTATTGTAATGCGCTTTGATTTTGAGAAAGGCGCAGATAAATAAAGTTATTATTATTCTTATAAAAGGTTTTTGACCTGACAGCATTACATGTGATACACTTAACAGCATTTTCCCTGTAAGCTGATGTAACTATTTTTGGGTCTCTTTGTGCCACATCAGCACCGTGTTCTCCTTTTACTGTGAAATCATAATTAACCGTCTGCAGAAAGGTGAGCAGTTTTTCTTGGTCAGTTGTAATGCCCATGCGGTCACAGTGCTGGTGGACTTTGAAGGTAAACAAAAGTAGACATGACTCCCACCAGGTAGGGCACTGTTCCACACATCACACTCAGTACTGTCAGGTGGACAATCTTCCAACTAGCAAAAGGAAACATTTAAACTACATAAGATGCAAAAAGTAACACTCGGCTATTTTGTAAAGGGCAAATTTCAGCAGTGTACTAAAGGAATACAATTTTTACAGAGAGGTTGAGTGGGAGATGGCACATGGAGGGGACAAGTAGTTTACCAGGTTAGGATAAGATCTCACATCGGTAGGGTAGTTAACTGTAGCCAGAATGGACTAGTGGTAGTTACCAGGAGGTCAAGGCATAGTTATTCAGCTGAGAGAGGGATCAGGGTGGTTGGTGGGGTTAGGGTGGACTGGATGTATATCCTACAGGTTAAAATAATGAGCTGTGAATGAGACTGGTACATCCAGCAGACCTGGATTTGAGTCAACAACCTCACTTGCATGTTATGCGACCCTAAGCAAGTCACTTAATTTTCCCAGTGTTCCTAGGTCACCCTGTAAACAGGCATTGTGGTGCCTAGTGGGCCTTACCTAGTTACCAAAGAATAAAAAAAAAGAGACGGTGTAAGAAAACTGTAATAACTGTACAGTATTTCCATAGCCTTCTTCACTGTACTTCTGCAAGACAATGATGTCTGTTCCACTGAAAAGAGGCCGTAGGTTCTAGTGGCTAGAGCACTGGCATGGAAACAAGAAAGTAAGAGGTTCAAGCCCCACTACAGCCAAACACTCGCAGTACGACTATATAAAGCTACATAAAGCTAAGCTTACTCTACTTCAAACTTGTATAACCTCAGTTTTCCTATCCCCTGCATCTATCCCCTTTGCACTTATCAGCTTTGTTTCCCTTATCTTCCTTGTCTGTCTAATTGTCTTCCTCGAGGGTCCTATCTGCTGCATGCCTATCTTTTTGAATGTTTGCCCACTGTATCTTTGATTTAGAACTATTCCTTGTATTTTGTAATCCACACTGTCTTGCTCCACCGCAAATATGCTTCATCCCTATGTAATAACTGTAAAATATGCTCTGTACCCTGCTCTCAACACCTTGTATCTTATTTATGATGTATAAACTGCTGTGTAACACTATTGTTTATACCTTGCTGTAACAACCTTTTGTTGTATATCTGTAATGTTTACCCTGTAACCTCCCGGGTCACGCCTGAAAGTATTCATCTCTATGGCTAGCGCACCTACCCCGTAAACAAAAACTAAAAAATAAATATACACTCTGTTGGCAGAAAGAGACCAATGGCTCATCAAGTCAGCCCATATTAGACTACCTCACCCCCAATCTAATGTCTGGGGAGGCCTGTTGGATGTACCAATCTCATTCAAAGTTCATTATTCTAACCCCTCTGTCCCATCCGCTACAATCCCCCCTTGCTCCCCCCAATGGGACAATGAGTCCTCTTGCAAGCCACAGAGGAGGTGCAGGAAATGGGGAGGTGGTGATCATGGCTGAGTGGATGAAAACCTGCATCCAAACCTACATGGGAACAGACTTAGAGCTGGAGCCTGACCAAGCTATTTAATGGCTAACGGAGGTCTGGTGTAGCGCTGGAGGATTGGAGATCTGGGGAGGTAGTCCCTCTCCACAAGGAAGGGAAAGGGAGAACCTGAACAACTACACACCAGTCAATCTTACCTCCGCTGAAGGTAAGCTGATGGAGATCATAGTCTACAAGCACTTTCCTCAGCTGATCGGTACTGGTGCAAGAAGCGCAAAAGTGCACTGTGCATCTCTTGATATTTTCTAACAACTGTGTAACCACCCAGTCCCTGGGGTTACTAGAATTATTAGTATTAGAATTATCAGTATTATTGTTAGGAAGGTAGCAGGCAGCTGGTAGGGAGCTCATTGGGGCTCCTTACATAATGACATCGTTTACTCAGCTAGCCTGATGGAGGAGTGATTAGGTCATTTTGAGCTCTCTCAGCAGCATAAGCCACACTGTGTGGATAGCTGCTCTGGGGAGCTTAGAATGCTCAGTTCGGTTTGAGTTGGAGTCTGAAGCAGAGTGTTGCAGACTGAGGAGGTGAGAGTGGTGGAAGGACTGCCAGTGCGCTCTGACAGAGGGCCCAGGATTTCTCACCTCAGTCGTAGTGTCATTTCCAGCTTCCAGCTGAAGTGGCAGAGACAAGACTACAGCAGGATTTCCTGATTTTCTACTCTCTGTAAAGTGGAAGGATCTGCTTGTTCTCTGTGGACTCAAGGGGCAATCCCCTGAATGTTCTGAGATGTTTTCAGCTGCCTTTGTATAGGACCTGAAATAGACTCTGTGGACCGGCTACCCAGGAGTGTGCCTTTCCTGTTTCTTTTTGGTTGTTCCATGCCCAGTGGACAGAATAAATTCTGTGAGTACTGAAAGGGAGACTAGATCTCCACAAATGTTCTTAGGGGAGTGGATAGTCTGGGGTGCATGTGCCCAAAGATAAGGCTAGATCACACCTATAAGTGCCCATAGTCTCACCAGTGTGAGTGAAGAAAAGTTAAACTGTAGACCCCAGTAAGTGCAGTTTATTTTCTCTATGTCACCCCAGTGTTGTGACAAGTAATTTATGGGACCTCTAGCATTTCAGTGGGGAATGGGGGTTTCAATGGTATAACCCTGAAGAATGGCAGAGTCTGTCTGTTGGTGCCAGGGGTGGGAGGAACACCATCTAAGCGCTTACAAGGCTGGGCTTCCTGGTTCGTAAAGGGCACCAGTATTTTTACCTGAGCGAGTGGCCACGCTGCAGGTTAAGGTGTGTGGCTGAGTTTTCACATACTGCACCTATGTTCAAAGGAGTTCTGAGTGTGTGGCTTAGATTTCACTAAATAACACTCATGGAAAAGAGAGATGTTCATGTGTGTGGACCAGTGTCCACAGATGCGCTTGAGAATTTGGGAAGAAGATGTTTTGTTCCTGAACTGTACTGCAATGCAAGGAGAGTTCTTGGATTTTTGTACATGTCCAGCCTGGACCAACCCTTGGGGGTCCACTTCAGCTTTACTTGCCATCTTTGAATAAAGCCCATACTGCACAATCCCAGTCACTGTTATGGACATTCCGTTTATTGCTTCTGGTTGTGTGGATTTACTGGGGCCCCCTCAGCAGGTTAGATCAAGCATATGCCTAGCTGCCTCCACCCAGGACCTGGGTTGTGTTATTTACACAGGGTTCACGTTGTTTGTTTCTGTACCCCCACCCTTCTCTTCCTCTAGAAAATGAGCCAGGTTTATATCCTAATGCCAAGGGTGGTACCTATCTTTTAGCAAAGTAAATTGATATGCCAGTATAAGGCACCAATGTTTTCACATATTTAATAGGGTGAGTGCACACTACTTAAAAAGTAGCCTGGGGGTTACAACTGTACTGTCACAGAGAGGTGCCCATGGCTTAGCCCATAAGTTGCACCATGAAAGGGTTTGCTGCAAGTCACCCTGGAAAGTGGGACGAGCATCGCAGGATCAACCATATAATTACAAAGACGAGCTTTGTAAGGTATTTTTAAAAATTACAGCCAGTGTGATTTACTTAAACAGGACCTATAGGTGCTGTGTTTTGCTGAGGGAAAGGCTGACAGTTCCCCTTTAATTATAGAAAGAAATACAATAATGATTGTATTTATAGACAATAAAATCACAGACTTACAATTACAGTACTTTATCTGGCATGACTTCAACCCTGACTAGAAGCAGTAACTTACATTTGAGGGCAGCTTTTATTACAAGTATTCAATATGACCTGTGTTGTATTTTGTGTGCAGCTTTTATTCAAGGGCAGTCTATTTGATGAAAGATGGTATCATATTATAGGTTGTCTAATACAAGATCACATACACTTCAAAACCCCATCAAAACTACTCAGTCCCCTAAACTGCTGAATCCCCTCTTGAACTGTGAAAGGGTTCCTTTTAATTGTTTAATTTTGTCAGAAGCTGATAAATACCTTAAGGGTTTCACACAAGGTTTGAACTCAGAGGGTCTAATCAACCTTAGTGGGAACACGGCCACTAAGAGGCACTGCCTCGAATGGGGGAAGGGAAGATATTTATAGAGGGAAATGAGGAGGCACTTTTTCACTGAAAAGGTGGTGGTGAAGTGTAATGAGCTGCCAGAGGAAGTAGTCTCCGTGAATACAGTACATAGTTACAAGAAGGGATGACATAGGGGAAAAAAGGAAAACAGCATGGAAAAGGGAAAATGTGGGGGGAGAGGGGATGTTGAGGGGTTGGAGGACAAGACTGCGGGGGGGGGGGCAGATCACTCAGTAGATACTCAGAGGTCTGCAAACTCGAGCAGACTGGATAGACCACAAGGACTTTTTCTGCTGGCTATTTTCGTATGTTTAGAAACAAGACATTTTGACTGTGTTAAATTCTTTCAGTGAAAATAAGTGACCAGGTCCTGATGGACTAAGTCCCAAACATTTAAAGCCGCTGTCCCACTAGTTACCGAGCCAGTCTTTTATTTAACTTATCTCTAATGTCAAATACAGTCACAAAATGTCTTATAACTGAGTATCTTTATTTATTCTTTTAGTTGTTTTGGTTGTTTATTGTGCATTCTTTACTACCTCTGTATGTATGTTGACCCTCATCCTTTGACGTGGAACCTTTGTAAGCGAGCAGTTTCTGCTCAAAGGTATTTGTAATCCAGAATTTAATAAATAAAAATATATATACATTCCCATATCCTACTCTCAGTTCTAGCGAAAACTCTTTGAAAAAATTGTTTCTGTGTTAAACTGATGCAACATATAGAAAACAATAATCTGCTGACAGCTGATCCACATGGGTTAGGAAGTGGGTACAGCAGTGCACTGACAACCATGGTTATGTTAACCTCAGATATTTACGGTGGCTTTGAACTTGGGCTTATAAATGAAGCTGCTTTGTCTGATTTGACCAAGGATTTGATTTAGTTGATTATGATTTATTGGTCTATAAACTAAAAGACTTGAGAATCACAAATTGCATGCTGCTTTGGTTTAAGATTACTTACAGAGCTAGAACACTTCCCTAAATTAATGTTAATCTTTAAAAGTACTCAACGGTTACTTTTTATAGATACAGCACTTAATTATCAGATTTTCTCTTGACAATACTAGATGTGATGTGTGGAACAGTACTCTATGCAGCAGCTGATGTATTTAGTGGTTTTTCCTTCAGACCCCATCAGTATTGGGATCTCACAGTCACGGACATCAGACCTGAAGGCAAGGCAATTGCCTGTTGCCAGATCAGTCACTTGTGATGTCACAGGGCAGATGAGGTACTAAAAGGAATAAAACCAGGTCATCCTATAGGTAAACTACACTATTCACATCCCACCTAATGCCATCAGGTAGCAAACCTTCTAATGAGCACATCTGGAATGTGTAGTACGGTAGGGGCTGCACGCCCATTGGCTCACGCTGTGAACCAATGGGCATGCAGCTCTACCAAGCTGTCGGTCAGCGGGTGGTGGGGCGGCAGGCGGGTTGGGTGCTGCCGCCCGCCGGCTGACCGGGGTTGGGGAAGCAGGGCAGTGGGGCTCAGCAGGCGGGTGGGGAGGGGGATACCCTAGACCACCAGGGTAATAGGACATTTTCTGTTAAACAGATACCCACGATTGGGCAGCATTCAGTCCACTGGACCACCAGGGATATTGGATGGGGGGGGGTTATTCTAACAGATGCCCACGATCGGGCAGCACTCGGTCCACCAGGGGTATTGGGGGGGGGGTTATTTAAACAGATGCCCGCAATCAGGCAGAGTGCAGTCCACTGGACCACCAGGGATATAGGATTATTTTATCTTTGGACAGATGCCCGCGATCGGGCTGCAGGGGGCGTCAGTCCTGATGGCTGTTGCCTGGCAGGGTGCCAGTCATCGGGGATCAGCGCACCCTGAATGCAAATGGGGTGCAAATGGGGCCATAATGACATACAAATGGCCCCATGTGTGCCTCGCATAAATGATGGCCCCATCTGCATTTCACCTTTTGAATATCGCGGGTGCTGTGAATGGCGCAATGGCACTTGAGCTAGCGCATCTCCATGCTCCACTCTGGCCACTTCGCGCTGGTGCAGTGCCACTGCGCCATGCACAGTGGGGGTGGCCAGGGTGCGATATTCAAAGCTGCTGAGCCATGGCGCAGCTCCTTTGAATATCGCCCAGGCCACACTCCTGCGCAGACAAGTTGAGCTGTTTCGTCACTCTGTCCCGAAAGGTGGTTCCACTCAGTGAGCGCGAAATCACCTTTCGGGACCGAATAACAAAATGACAGTGACTGAGTTCATGAGGTGGGGCCCCAAGAAGCCCATGTTGAAAACTGGTGAAAAATTCCCACAAATGCCGAGATATGCACCAAAGTTGGAAAAAAAAAAACACATTTATGCCATTATACAGCTTATCGGCATTTGTTCAGTTGGCTGATTCGGCTTTGAAGAGGCGTGTTCCTGGTCCACCCGAAGATCGATTGCGCCCTGACCTCCCAGAGGTAGAGTATGGGGAGGGGTGTGTGAGGAGGTGGGTACGGGTTGGGGAGGTGAGACAGTCAATGAGGGACCATTTTTTTTCCCCAGGTGTTTTTCTGTTTGTTTAGACTATGCAGGACTTTTGCCATGCTGGGGTGGGCTCCCAAGCGTGGCAGCAGGAAAATTTTTTGGGGGCAGTAGAGCCGATGAGGGATTGGGCACCCCCATTGGCCATAAGGACTTCTGCCACATGGGGTGGGCACCCAGCATGGTGCATGGAACTCTGCTTTTTTTTGGGGGGCAGTGAAACAGACGGGATTGAGCACCCCAGTCAGTCTCACGGACATTTGCCACGCTGGGTGGGCTCCCAGCATGGCACCTGGGTCTGGTGGGGGGCATGTGGAAGCTTCTGAGTTGGGCACCCTGTCTGTCATACAGTGTTAGCAGGGGGGACAAGAGCATGCTGGGGTGGGCTCCCAGCGTGCTACTTGGGTGTTGAGGGGGAGAGTAGACAAAAACAAAGCTGTCTATGACAGCTGTACAGCTGCAATGCAGAGTGTAGGCACTTTTGTAAATTACCTGCCGACGGCAGTATGCAAATTGCCCACATCTTATCACCATTGACTGCAGCAGTTTTTCGCTTTCAACTATATGCCACTGCATCTGAACGGCTGTCATAGACAGCTCCAACATTCACTGGTGTGGTGCGGCTACGCCTGCAAAAGGGAGCAGGGCATTGGAAGTGGGGGAGGCACACCTATGAAAACTCATATGGTAGCACTATGTTTCTTGCACATGCGTGCAAGCAAACATAAAAAATGGAAACATTAGCTCCCAAAACTACCCATAAGGTCTAGCTAAGTGGGATAAGCATTTCCTGAAGCAAAACTAAACCATAACTTTATGGCATTTTATGCTTCAAATCCCTCCTCTTTAGGGAAATAAATCCCTAATTTAGAAAGGACTGGGGAACTTTTGAGGCAAAATCACGGAGAGTTCAGGGTATGGGGAGGGGATTACCAGAGTTTGGTGCTGCTTGCAGTGGCTTCCACTGGAAACCTACTATCTGGAATTTTTCAAAAGAAAAGAAAAGAATGGTGTAGAAACATCTGCATTTTGTTGGTGTGGCTGGTGTGCCGTACAGTTTAACCACTGATGGTTATATTATACAAGAGTAATAGAGGGGATGGGGGTTAGGCAGCAAATGTCACTCAAATGCAAGACCCCAACCCCTCAACACACAATGTAGACACTCTGCTGTCTCGCATCCTGAATATATATATATATATATATATATATAAAAGACACACACACACACACACACACATACGCACACATTATATATATATATATATATATATATAAATATATATAAATATATATATATATATACATATACATATACACACACAGTTGTTGTTTTTAACAAATAAACCCAATGATATCAAGCTGGGGCAATGCCAGATAGTACCAATAAAATGTTCTGAAAACAATTCCCCCCCCCCCCAACAATATTTAGCCCTTCAGGTGGTTCTGACGTGGCCTGGGTCCATGCTGGTCTTATCTGGGGCTACCTAAAGTAACCCATCAAGACCAACTACTGTGGAATTTAAGTAGTTATGGGTTATACAAGAGAAATGGGGGGATGGGGTGGGTAGTAAATATCACATTCAAAAATAAGACCCTCCCCAACCCCAAGCACAGAAGGCAGGGTCTCTGCTGATTCCTCCCATTATGTGTAATTATTTAAAAAAACTGCACCCCACACCCAACGTAGTTTTAATTTTTTAATATTTTTACAAATAAACACGAAGATTTCTAGATAGGGCAATGACAAATACTGCCATTAAAATATCCTGAAAAAATCCCCCACACACACACACTATGAGTAGCTGAGGCAGTCCTGCTTGACCTGGGTCCACACACCTGCCTTTACAAGTAGCTATACCTAGGGTTACCACCTTTTAAAGAAGCCCAAAGTAGGACGTTTCTTACTGAAACATTATTTTTTGCAGGACGATACGCCCGGACAATATGTAACCTCGACGAATGCAACAGTTTTGTTTAAATAATCAGAATTAAGACAGATTGTTGCAGTTTTTAAGCTGATTTATTGTTTCTTATCATTATAAGACAATATACTTACAGTATTATCATTTTCTGCAACATTTAGAGGAACATTAAACAATATTTGTTTTTCTACTATACGGTCAGGACATGTAGTATTTTTCATGTGTTTTTTTCCAGGACACTGCTGCCTAACTCAGAACTGTCCTGCAAAAATCAGGACAGGTGGTAAGCCTGGCCTGCACTTCAAGTGGCCCATCCTGGCCCATTACTGAGGGAGAATGAAAGAGGGACTCAAACATGAGGAACCCTGAGGCTTGGTGTTTCTATGCTGCTACATACAGTCTATCAGACACAGGTAGGTGACAGTTCTGTGTCATCATTTACAGATCACAAGGGACTTTGTTCAATATTAGGCCCTCCTCCTGGTATATATTATTGGGCATTAGCATTGCACTATGGAAGGACGGAGATAAAACCCTCACAACCTGGATTTGCACTAAAGCCATGTGACTGCAACACAGTAAGGCTGTTTCACTTTATACCACAATCCTTTTAATCTCTGTACTGAAAAAGGCTCACTGGATTCCAAGATCTGTATGAAATATTTGAGATTATGAATGTTACCCCTCAAAACAAAAAAAAAAAAAAAACACTCACTCATGTACAGGCTATATGAATTAGCTCGGTACAACAAAGCCGCCACAGAATTTGTTATACAAGAAATTCGGGGTGTGGGAGAGAAAATCATTATAAAGGATATGATAACAGCGACTTGAAGGTGCGTGTTTTCTTTCAGTTTTTTTTTTTTGTTAAAGATATATATGCATTAGAGCAAAAGTTTCCTTATCGCCGTGATGAGTTATAATACTCAGCTCCTGTGTGTCCCCTTTTCGGTCCACCTTTATCATACCAGGATTCGTTTGCATTTTTGGAGCAGGGGAGCTGCTATGGGTTGCGGTACATCAGAACCGCAGGAGGATCAAGAGAGCCACCCCCACACCAGGCGAGGGGAGACGGCTGCATCCACTCTAAATTGTCAATCCATGTGTGGTCCATCTGCAACCCCCCCAACTTGAAAAAGCTACAAATAAAAAAATATATACGTCCAACCCCTACCCCATTATTGGCGCCAGTCCTCTCTCAGAGCCAATTGATCTCTCTCTTTAAATCCCATTCAAAATCCGAAGCCATTGTGGAGAGTGTGGGGTGGAGTGAGGAGGAGGAGGGGGATCTGTACTTGGGTGGGTGGGGGGTTTGACATCCTTTAACTGACGATCAGACGCAAACGCAAAGGGGGGCTATATAGTTACAGCTTTACTGCAAGAAGCAATCACATGTGACATGACATGCAATAAATTTAATATGAACTGGGTGAATACATAAATGATAAGACGCAAATGCAGGAATGTTATATTGCTACAGTTCTACTACAAGAAGCAATGGCATGCAATAAATTCATTCTAACTCAGAGAATGCATACATAAATCGTATGGAGGGATGGACCCCCCCCCCCAGAGGTGGCCGTCCCTCCTCCCCACCAACCCGACCACATGACTTTCTCTCCATAACACATTTTTTTACTCGATTTTGAGGCCGGTTGTAGTGGTAACATCAGCTGCAGCAGCGAGTCCTGGCTGCTTGGGCAATACAGAGATTAAAACATGGGCCCCGCCCCTCATCCTCCGGTCCAACATGAGTGGGCGGGAGGCATCCTCCGGTCCAACATGAGTGGGCGGGAGGCAACGCCCACGGTGCAGCAGAGCAGTAAGGATCGCTGCATTCAGTAATCGGCAGCAGCGATACCTCAGCGATCGGCCCAGTGAGAGTACCGCTCCAATCGACACGAGTGGAAGAGAAGCACAGCCCACCCCACGGGGCACGGCTAGCTGCCTGTGACAGCCCTGTTCAGGAATCGGCAGCGATACATCAACAAATCAGCACCAGCCATCGGCCCAGAGTGGTACTGCCCCCTTTTCCACCACTGCCACTCAGAACTTCCACAAACTTCAGCAACTTTCTCCATCCCAGGTCCTGAACCCCCCACCCAGGTGAGCTGCTGCTGTATTCCCCCCTACTATCCCAGTCCCTTCTCCTCGCCATGAACAAGCTGTACATCAGGAAACTGCCAGACTTCCCCACTTTGGCCAACCTGGAGAAGGAGTTTGACGACTGCCAGATCCCTCTCGATGGCCCGGGTGATGAAGGCCATCGAGAACCTCTCCGGTAGGGGACCCCAGGCCAGAGAGCTGGTCCGAGTGTGCTGGGGTTACCGTAGTACATTTAATTTAATGGTGATGGACACGTCCTGACACTTTGTTGCAAACAAGCACCTTATTTGTAAAAAGTGCAGAGGGGGGCACTGCTGAGGCAGGTGAGGAGCACCAGGTGGGGACTGTTGCCTGAAGTTGGGGGTATAGAGGGGGCCTGGGGCTGTGGGTGCAGGGTTAGAGTGTAGGGAGGGGGGCCTGGGGCTCTGCACAAAGACGCCAGGGGTTGTGGGTGAGGCTTTCTGGGGTCGGCAGATGGGGCTGTGTGTTTGTGTGTATACCATAGCCGGGGTCAGTGTTTTAGGGGGTGGCTGCTTCACCACTCATGGGATCCCCAGTTGGGCCCAGCCGGTGCTTTTTCAGCTCCATACTAACTGCCCTCTTGGTGGTTCCTTTGTGCACCCTCTCCCCTTCCATGGCCAAACCGTTCCCATTGAGGCAGGTTTGCACATGGGTTTTTCTCTTCAACACGCTGCTGTGTCTCTCAAGTCAGCTCACTCTGGGGCCCTTGGCTCAGGTGCTCTCCAAAAGAAAACTACATGTTCAGTGTTTTGTTTTAAACCCCACACTATCGATAACGTCCCTCTTTACTAGGCAAGCAGATCTTGTATTTTTGGAGGTGTTTAACCCTAACCGTGCAACACCCCCATCTCTCTGGTAGTGTTTTGCTCAACAGGATCCAAAGGCAGCCCCTTCCCACTATTCCAGGCCACTCCAGCTCTCCTACACCACATGGGGCTCGAACCCCTACCTGCAGACTATTTCTTAGGTGGGGGCACCTCCGAGGCAGTGGGTGCGATAGGCCTGGGGGATATATGGAGGGGGTGGTTCATTGCTGTTTCCCTGTGGCATGCGATCTATAGTAGCAGCGCGAAGGTCACCATGCTTCTTGTATAGAGGGGAGGGGAAGAGATCCCAAACAAATCCTGTTCCCACCACCCAGGAAGACGAGATTGAGGACACCAAAGGGAGCCCCCATCTCAGCCGTCCCTCCCGCGGGACCCATTACCATTCCCCCACCCTGTTTTGTAATTTCCTCCGAAAATCTCAACCTTGAAACTAACTAGTCGATTGGTAAAACGAGGAGGGGGCAAGGCTTAGGGGTCACAGATTGGTGGGCAGCCAGGGGAAGGGGCTGGTTTGCAAAACATAATTAAAAAAAAATCATACAAGCTAAATAACTCTTATTTAAATGATCCCTTTAAAATGAAACTTACAAGTTTGCCAACTCTTTTTCGTGCTTTATGTAACATTTCAGTTGAAACTACATGTATCGATTTCTCTCACGAGTCAATGCCTCCTCTAGTCCCACAATACCCATTTGCCTTCTTTCTTTTTTTTTTTTTAATTGCACATCACTTATTTTTATTTATTTTTTCTCGGGGAGTGAACAAAACGAAGCCATCTATGACAGCTGTACAGATGCAGTGCAGAGTGTAGGCACTTTGCATGCTGCCAATGGCAATATGTAAATTACCTGCACGGCAGTATGCAAATTGCCTATACTTTACCACCGCTGACTGCAGCGGTTCTCCGCTTTCAACTATATGCCACTGCATCTAAACGGCTGTCATAGACAGCTCTGACATTCACTGGTATGGTGTGGCTGCACCTGCAAAAGGGAGCAGGGCACTGGAAGTGGGGGAGGCATACCTACGAAAAATTGCATGGTGACACTATGTTTCTTGCACATGCATGCAAGCAAACATAAAAATAAACTTGTTCATAATAACTGTACAGAAGAAACATAAAATATTTCTTATAATCTCCCTTGCAGTAGCAGCTTAGCTGTTTTAAAGTATTTTCAACCCCCACCTTTGCATACACCCAGTCCTTGTAAAATGTTCTGTTCTCGTAAATGTCAGGAGCTGCTAGAACACAGTATGCTTCCTGAGGTCCTTACAGCCCTTGCAAAAGGCTCAGACATTTGCACCGAAGTAACCACTAGCTTTCTACAGACATCTCAAATTATAAGTATATGCACATTTCAACAGTAATACTAAATATTCTCTAAACAAAAGTGATCCCATTATCAGTTTCATTCCATACAGTGACTGGTACATATTTTTATATTAGCAGATATGCAAGGGAGGAAAACAGACAGCAAGAGAAAACTGAGAGACAGTGAGAGAAAAGAATTTTGAGACTGTTCGGGTTGATCAAGTCCGAGGTCTCACAGGAAAATTTGGTTAAGCAACCAGATAGAGAAGAGACAGAAAAGAAAGAATACATCCTTGCATTTAAACACTTTCTCCAAAACATACGGGACAGGGTCCTATTCTGCCCCCATCATAGTGATGTCAGAAAATGAAGGCTGTGTGTGTACACTCCGCTGAGTTCAATGGGGTGATATTTCTGTACAGTATTATACCATTTGCAGTTGCGATTTAATAAATCAAAGTGACCGACTAACAGGGACCCCATTAGTCGATCAGTCGCTTTGATTTATTAAAACTGCAACTGTAAATGGTATAATAATGTACAGAAATATTGTCCCATAGAACTCAATGGAGCGCGTTCATACAGCCTTCGTTTTCTGACATCACAAAATGGATCTGCATGGGCCAGGGTGGGGGTGTGGCTTTGGTATCGGGAGGTTAGTCTGTTTTTCTCAGCAGCGTCCAAAACTAAATTTACAGAGGATATAACTTTTTAAAACTGCAGCATTTCACAGAATGATTTCTGCAAACAACTCCTGGCCAGGTCAGTTATGAACTATGCTGGGACCAGCAGTTTTTAATATACTAAGAAACTGCTCTTTAAAGCCCTAATTGGGGGGCACAGCTATTGGCAAGGCTGAGTTATAGACTGTGTATAGGTCTCCTTTAGACAATTCAACTAGCATGCAAATGGTGCAGTGTAATGTGTGTGTGGGGGGCGCAATCTTTAGAGACACATTCTGGAGACTGAGTTGTTGTCCCATATGCAGGCACCTCTCTGGGCTGAGAGCAGAGGTCACTAGAGTCTGGGTCAAACTGGCACATATATAGGGCACCATCTGCCTCTCACAGGGGCCACCTAGTTTGTTGACCCTCCCTCAAAAGATGCCAGCAAAGAGGCAGAATGGCTGGACCTTACTCTGGGAAGAAGGAGGAAGAGCACACTCAGACCTTACCTCTCATGGTTCCTTTACCATTCTGGCAGCACAGGGAAGGCAACAGGAGGCACTCAAGGCAGGGATAAGAGAGCAGGTGGGGGTCCTCAAGGGAGCAGGCCCAAGGAGGGTGAGAGTGTCCCTAGGCCAAGCAGGAGGTCGTTGTGGGTGGGAGACCTCCATTGTCAGAGGGACTAAGTTGGTGGCAGGGAAAGGGAAGAGCAGGGTAGTACAGTGCATTCCAGGCACTTCCATAGGGGAAACTAGAGGGTGGATCTTGGAGATCACTAGGGAGGAGGGGTAGGGAAGGAAACAGATGTTGTCCACCTGGGGATGAACGATCTGGCATGAGAAGCTGTAGAGGTAGTGCAGGACAGGTTTAAGGAGCTGAGGGGGCCTGCAGCAGGTACCATGCACACAGGCCTTCCCTGAGGTGCTACCCATGCACAGTTATGGGAACACTAGGAAACTCCGCACCAGTCATCCGTGTGATTGAAGGCATGGTGTAGGGAGGACCATTCCGGAAACAGTCTCCATCCGTCCAGGAAGGGAATGGCAGTCCTAGTAGAAGGTTTAAATGCTACTTTGACAAGCATTTAAACTAGCCAAGGGGAGAGGCAGAAAGACTGAGGGAGGCAGAGACTGCTCCCTCTCTAGAGGCTATTGCAACAAGGAAGATTAACACAGGGAGAAGAAATTCCCTAGAGGTTGATGGAAACAAAGAAAAGGGTAGGGCAGGCAAGTCTGAAGGAGGAACGTCAAGCTGGAAGACAGGAGAAGGTGGGAAGGCAGGAAGACAACATAACAGGGGAGGGCAGGACTGGGGAAATACAGGCAGAAAAGCTGGAGGAGTAGGACAAGGAGGCAGGTTAGAGGGAGAGGGACAAAGAGAATGGACAGCCATGTGTACCAAAGCTAGGAGTCCGGTAACAATATTCCTGATCCTGAGGCATCCATTGCAGGGGCAGACCTGGATGTAGTGACCATAATGGAATCATAGTGCATGGGCAACCACAGCTGGGAAGTGGCCATCCCAAGCTACACCATATTCCAGAAGGACAGGTCAGGAGGAAAGGCGGAGGGATTGTTTTATATGTGAAGGAGAGTACAAGAGCCACTGAAATACAGGGGACCATGAGGGGCTGGAGGTGCCATGGGTCAGTCTAGAGATGGGGTTGAGGGCCGTTATGCACCACGGTGGTGGTGTACAGCCCTTCAACACATGGGAGAATTAGACAGAGCCCTGGGAGAAGTCACTAGCACAATGGCCAACAAGGGGGAAGTTTTGATGATGGGGGACATTAATCTGCCGGTTGTAGAATGGGGCACTCTCACCACAGCTACATCAGAAGGCAGGGCTCTCTTCGACTCCATACAAGGGGGATTTCTCAGGCAAGTGGTTTTGGAACCCAGTAAGGATGTGGCAGTGCTAGCCTGGTACTTAAAGAAACAGCATTGCTGACGTCACAGTGGGTTGTCCCCTGGGTGCAACTGATTATCATAATGTGTGGATTGGCATAAAGATAGGACAGGAAAAAAAAAAACACTGAGATGAGGGTCCTGGACTTCAGGACAGCAGATTTTAAAGAAATGGGAAACTGGCTCAGAATATGCCTCGAAGTGGAGGAAGGCAGAGGGGGAGGAGGCTCAATGAGAAAACATTAAGGAGGGTAAAGCACAGGCAGTGGCATGCTGTTTGAAGGAAGTGAGCAAGGGAGAGCAGAGAAAGAGGCCACACAGTCTCTAAGGTGGTGGCAAAGTCAGAAAACAGCATTTACAAATACAAATTGACCCAGAAAGATGAAGACAGGGAGGTATATCTGGCAAAACAAAGGGGACAGGAAGGAAGGTGAGGGCAGCTAAAGCACTGAGGAGAGGATAGCTAAGGAGGTCAGAAAAGACTACACGACTTTCATGAGGTATGCGGGGAAGGAGGAACACAAGCTGGGGACAGTGAGAATCAGAAGGGCAGGGAACAGCACAGAGGAAGATCAAGATAAAGCACAAATCGAAATGATTACTTCTGCCTGGTCTTCACGGTAGAGGATTGGGGGGACCAGCATGCTGTAATAAGGAACAGGGTGGGGAGCGGACACAAGTCCATTCTTGGAGAGGGTCCATAAGAGATTGGAAGCCTTAAAGGAGAATAAGGATATGGACCGGATGGGGTTCATTCAAGGATCCTAAAGGAACTAAGCATGGTGCTGGACACCCCTGCTGCAGTGCTTTTTAGCAGTTCTACGTCATAATAGCGAACGCGAAACGGCTATCGCTATTATTGCACGTGCATGTTGCCAAAAAGCAAATCAACAATATGCACTTGCAGGTGAACTGACACCTGGCAAATGTGCCCCTACCCCACCCCCCCACACTCCACTGAATTAGATCTTAACCCAGGGGTTGCATGTCAGTGAGGGGCACAATCCAGCTTGAAAAAAAAAAAGCCGCAGGCAGTGGCAAGATTCAAACCTCCCATGCCCAGCCCCTAACCCAGTACTCATGTGCTGGAGCCAGCCTCCCTCACTACCACACCACCATAACTGGCTTAGTGGCAGCAGGCACACTTCCTCCACATAACCCTCTTCCTTATCCCTTCCCTTCCCATTCCCCTTTCCAGTCGCCTTCCCTACCATTATGGTAGAAGTAGTCACTACCTTGTGGGTTGCCTATGACAACGGTGCGAATATTAGTTGCCATTTTGATGGTTGCCATATTTGGTCACTATTATTATAGGATACCCTTTGTAGCATCTCAGTGGAGATGGGGAAGTTACAGAGGACTGGAGGAAGGCTGAAGTGGTCCCAGTGCACAAAAGCAGCAGTAGGGAGGTTGAAGCCTCTTGAGGAAGAGGCAGTGAGCCCTTAAAGAACTAAGGTAATCTTCTCCTTTATGAGTTTTAAATAAAGCACTTATTTTTGTAATCCGATGTGCGTTCTCTTTGTGTGCTTTTCCTAGTTTTGGATGCTAGTAACTACAGGCCAGTCAGTCTCACATCAGTGGTGGGGAAGTTAATGCAGACACTACTGAAAGAGAGGCTGTGAAGCACCTAGAGCAAAATGGCTGCAGGACCACCAGCAGCATGGTTTCTCAGGGGAGGTCATGTCAAACAAACTAATCTCAGATTTCTTTGACTGGGTTACCAGGGAGGTGGATCAAGGGAATGCAGGGGACATGGCCTATCTGGACTTCAGTAAGGCTTCTGTCACTGTGCCACTCAACAGGCTAGTTAAGAAACTAAGCAGCCTGGGGGTGGGGGAGAAAGTGACAAGCTGGGTATCAAACTGGCTAAGAGCAGGAAAAAGAGGTGGCAAACGGTAGCCACTCAGTTGATAGGAGAGTGACTAGTGGGGTGTCACAGGGTTCAGTGCTGGGACGGGGCTCTTCATTGTCTTCACAAGTGACACTGCAGAAGAGCTTGAAGGTAAGGTGTGTCTCTTTGTGGATGACACAACAATCTGCAACAGGGCTGACACTCAAGAAGGGTGGAGAGACTGCAAGTGGATCTGATGAAACTAGAGGAATGCTCTGGGGGTGGCAGCTGGGTTTCAGTGCCAAAAAGTGCAAGGTTATGCACTTAGGCCTGTGGAACCCAGGGGCTCTGTACAAGATGGGTGAGTGGAGCTTACAGTCACCAAGCAAGAAAGAGACCCAGAGATCATCATATCTGATGACCTCAAGGTAGCTGGCAGAGTGATAAAGCAGGTGCACTGGGAGTAGGATTTCTACCAGGAGTCTATAAACAGAATAGTGGATGGGTAACTATCCACAACCAGGCTGTGTTTCCATTGAGGTGTTAATGACATCACATAGAGACCTTGAGAGTGAAGCTTGAGAGGTCATTATGAAATCAACCCAGAAATGGAAAAACAACATAGTTAGAAATGGTCACCCATACACTGTTTTTTTTTTTTTTACAGTATATGGTTCCCAGAAATGTACAAAGTTTAATTTCACAAGTTTCATACCTTGTGAACTTCTCCACTCACTCCTGGTTCTTGCTGCATTCCCACTGTGGTCCAGGTCCAACACCAAAGATACCAGTCCTTGCTGCAGTCCAGCTCTGCTTTGACCCCGTAGATTAACTGTGCCAGTAATTTCAAAAAAAAAAAAAAAAAAAAAACTGTCAAATTGATAGTCTGGCAATATGGAGCCAACTACGGCAGTCTGTGGCCAAACTATCTTACTGAACTGCGCAGCTTACTGCTCACTAAGCACTGCCACCATTTTAGTGTACATTTTTTTTAAAGCTTTGTTTCGGACCATCAGGTAGCAGCTCAAGTCAGAAAAGTTGTTGTACTGTCGATGTGATGTCAGAACGATAGTACAACTTTTTTGATCTTTGAGCTGTCCTACAACAAGGACTAGAAAGCCACCATTTTCAATACATAATAAACCCTAACCATACACTATAACCTTTTTGGGTTCTGATCTTTCTGTAACCTTGTTGGGTCCTGATCTTTCTGTACGACTGATGTTTTGTGTTTGTCTAGTCTTTAAATGGAAACTGACTAAACATTATAAAAAAAATAAAAAAAAAGTGGAGCCGGCCCGGTGGCGCTGAGGTGCTGGATGCCTTACCTTGCGTCACACTGATGACCCGGGTTGAAGAACAAGCTCGGATCATCGGAGAGCTGGCAGGGGGTGGGGGCAGCTGTCCTCTCCCAGGGAGGACTCTATCACCCGCTGTTGTTCCACTACCCCCTGATGGAGATCTGCAGACAGTACAGGCAAGCAGGTGGCAAGCAGTGGGAGGGCATCCGGGTACCGCGGCTTGTGCATGCCTCCACATGTGCATGGCCGGGACACGGCTGGGAGAAAACTATTAAAAAATCGGGGATAAACTATAAATAAATAAAAAAGTGGAACAGTTTTTATTTTAATAAAAAAAAGGTTTTATTGGTTTACTTGGGTTGCTGCTAGGTAGGTTAGTTATGAACTGTATATATATATACCTGACATTAATTAATGGTCAGTTGGTAATGTGTTTAAGCCAATGAAGTCTCTAGGATTCTGAAGGCCATTTCATCATTTGTATTAAACACATAATAAAGTGATTAATAAACCAATGGAGAGCATTGGGCATAATGCCTAGCATTTAGATTTTAGCTAGCTATACATCATGGTCGACTGTATCTGATGCCTTACTGATTTCTAGGAAAATTACACCACAAAATAGCTTCTAATAAAATGAGGTCACCCAGTCATTCATGATTTTGACCAACCCTTCTGCTGATGTAAAAGGGCAACTAAAATGGTGCAGGGCTTGCACCAGAAGACATATGAGTGAGGAGAGATTAAAGGACCTTAATATGTATACACTGGAAGGGAGGAGAGATATGATGGAAACCTACAAGAATCTTAAAGGCATACACAAGGTGCAAATGGGAGACATCTTTCAGTACAGGAGCTGTACAAGAATGGGGGGGGGGACAATATAAAGTTGGAGGGGAGCACGATAAAGGGGAATGTAAGATAGCTTTTCTTCACAGAAAGGGTGGTAGGTGCATGGAATAGCCTATCCCAAGAGGCAGTGGGAGTAAACTCAGTGGGGGATTCAAAAATACATGGGACAGGCACAAGGGAACCCTCGTGTTGGTAAGAGAAGCTAAAGCTGTGAACCAAAAAGGTCAGCAGCTGCCGATGCAGGTTATGGAAACTGGCAGACTGGATGGGCCTAGTGGTCCTTATCAGCTGGCAAATTCTCTGTTTCTATGTACCGCGTTTTGCTTTTATTCCAGACTACGAGGGGCACGATGATATGTTGGTTTTAGATAATCTAGGAGTTATGCATTAACCAACTTTTAAGTAGTTTGGCTACTATTGATAAATTAGACAGATACTGCACAGTGACCAGCTGATGATATGGGAAGCAAAACTGTTAGCCCTCATATATTGGTAAGTACAGCACAGCACTGTGTACCTGGAAAACCCCGCAGACCTGAGTTTGACTACACAATGGCCCCTTAAATACTGTGTGACCATGAGCAAGTCACTGAACTTCTCTGTGTTTAATTCTCTACTAGGACGCACATGGAAACGAGCTTCGACTCAGTGTACCTTACCAGGCCTTACATTATATATACATAACAGATGTATAAGAAAGTCAAGGCCCCCCTTATTTTTATCAAACAGGACACAAATCTGTACAGTAAATTGTTTAAGTGGTATGACAACATTAACAAATTTCAGGCGGATGGACCACAACAGGTCACACTATGGTCTCACTGGTCAGCTGTGATGTCACAGAAATAATGAAGGAAGCATGTTAACTATTCAGTCTCCCAACAGAGCAGGGTGCCTGCCATAAAAAATATACCTCCTGGGTAATTACAGAAAAATCATCACCTGAGGAAAAGAAAAGCAGCAGTTCAGAAATAAAAAGTAACAACTGTCTAATTAAACAAACAAAAAAAAAAAAGGCTAGCCCTCTACTTTTGGGAGTAACAGCTCTTCAAGAGCAGACTCTCAGCTGCCCTGTCATAAAGCTAACAGAGAACCGTGACCTTTCAGTAATGAATGCTTCTTTTAACCAGCACAGACAGGCATGGATCATCCTTAACATTAAACATTCTTCCCAGGATCACTGAAAATGTCTACAATACTTCTGAAGTGCACTGCAGTTACTACAGTGACACAAAAACAGGAGAAAACTGACCGATGTACAGTTACATAATCTCTCGCATTAATTATCCAACCAACCAGAATGTGGATCCACGTTAAATACTGGCATACTGGCACAAGGTTATGAACTAGATGCTGCAAGAACCTGCCAGGTGTAGAGAATGGATTATAGAAAGAATTCTCTGAAGAACAAAAAAACAAACAGTGCAAAAGATGGAGCTGTGGGTTAAATGTTAGGCTGGAGACAGACAGCTACACAGGCATGCTCAGTGATGGTCAAACTGGCTTTCACTAGCATGCACTCGCTTTCTTGAAGGGTTTCCCCCTTTGTCCTCTATCCCTACTAGTTTTTCCCCCCTTTTTACGGCTGCATAACAGAGCTATGCAATGTATTGCTGTTACTTAGTAGAGAGAGGGGACTCTGGAAGCACATGGCCAGATACCAGCACTGTGTCCTTCCACGGTGGAGCTGAAGCACATGAGGTCCTCTCCATTCACCACAGTGCTGTCCCCCCCCCCCAGAGGTTCAGTACTAGGTGGAACCCCTACCCTGTAATGCTTCCCTGGTATGTAGTTGTCCCCTACCCTCACGATGGCAAAGCCATATTTATGTGTTTCCCTGGTGTCTAGTGGCACCTGCCCTCTGGTCACATCTGTCTTTCTGTAATGTTTCCCTGGTGTCTAGTGGCACCCCTAATTGCTGTCCCCATACTTCCATCATGTTCCCTGGTGTCTAGTGACATCTCCCCCTGCCCTCTGATAGCTGTCCCCATGTTTCTGTAATGTTCCCTACTGTCTACTGGCATTCCCTGCCCTCCGATCGCTGCCCTTGTGTTTCTGTAATGTCTCCCTGGTGTCTCGTGGCACCCCCCTTCCCTTCGATCACCATCCTCATGTTTCTGTCATGTTTCCCTAGTGTCTAGTGGCACCCCCCTGACCTCCCATCGCCATCCCTTTATTTTCATAATGTTCCCTGGTGTTTAGTGGCATCCCCTCCAGCCCTCCGTTTGCCATCCCTGTATTTCCATAATGTTCCTTGGTGTCTAGTGGCAGCCCCCACCATAATGTTCCCTGGTGTCTAGAGGTACCTCCACCCTCCAATCGCCGTCCCTGTATTTCCATAATGTTCCCTGGTGGCTAGTGACAACCCCGTACCCCGACTGCCATCCCTGTGTTTCCATAATGGTCCCTGCTGTCTAGTGGCACCACCTGGTCTCTGTCCCCATGTTTCCATAATGTTCCCTGGTGTCTGGTGGCACTCCCAGTCCTCTGATCACCATCTTTGTTTCCATAATGTCCCCTGGTGTCTAGTGGCCCCCACCATCCACTGATCGTCATCCATATTTCCATGACGTTCCCTGGTGTCTAGTGGCCCCCTCCATCCTCTGATTATTGTCCCCATTTCCATAATGTTCCCTGGTGTCTAGTACCCCCCATTCTCCAGTCACTGTCCCCATGTTCCCATAATGTTCCCTGGTGCCCCCCCCGCCTTCCAATCACCATCCCCATGTTTCCATAGTGTTCCCTGGCATCTAGTGGTCCTCCTGCTCTCCGATCACCATCCCCGTATTTCCAGAACATTACCTGGTGTCTGGTGGCCCCCGCCCTCCGATCACTGTCCTTGTATTTTCCATAATGTTCCTTGCTGCCCCCATATCACTTTTGAAAATGTGATCTGTAATAAAGAAAATCATCCCTCAATGTTTTCTTTTTCCTTTAAACCTGTAAAAATAAAATGGTCACTCGCTCATTTCACCCCTGCCACCCCAACCTGCAGTCACAACCCCACACCCCACACACATCCTCACTCAACTGAACGTGCCCCAGGGTGAAGGTCCACTCTCTGACTGAAGACACGTCTTGCTGCTGGCACTGGCCACTGCAATATGAGAAACTAATGTACAGTAAGTGCGATTCAATTTACAGTATTTCAGTGTGGGGAGGGTAACTCTGAGGCATAACTTTGTCATTTTTGCAGATTTTCACCCCACATTTTCAACATGGCCTTTTCAGGATCCTAACTAATTAACAACAGTGGTGGAATTATGCAAATCAGGCCTGAAAGGTGATTTAACGGGCACCTGCCGAAATCCTCTTCCCAGCAGCACTTGATAAATTTTTCCCACCATTTCTCATGAAGTGGGGTCATAACTCATAAAATGGCTATGTTGAAAATTTGGGGTCGAAATACGTAAAAATGACAAAGTTACGAGCATATGTTGAAATTATTCTACACTTGCTCATAACATCGGTAATTTTAAATATTTTGACCCTAAATTTTCAACATAGCCATTTTTGCACACCACCTCATGAATGTGACAGCTGTCAATTTTTAAATTCTGGTCCAAACGTGTTCTGCACCTGTGACGCTGAATGATGTTTCAGTGGCGCACAATCACATTTTGGCAGGGATTTAAATACTTACACCTACGTGGTTCTTGAGGTTGGGTAATAAGGTGGTTATGCTGCAAATTCATAATTCTACAGCCATATTGGCTCTGATCAGATTTTGTGTCTTCTACCCATTTTCTTGTATTTCTATCTTTTGAGCTCTCCACTTTGTTCTCTCCCTCTCTCTCTCCCTCCCCCTGCCCCTAGTGGTTCCATTTATGTAGAAATGGCTGTCAGTATCACCTTCCATCTTCAGATCTCTTACTTACCAAGGAATCTACACCATACATACATGTTCCAAATCACTGGACTTTCTCCCAGCCTGACTCTGCTGTGCGTCATTGACTCGCCACTGTCTAATCAAGTTCACCATTTTGTTGCACATCTGCAATAGAAATAGGGGGAACAAAGGGGGGACTAGGTGACATGCTCAGGAGCAGGACTTCCAAAGTAGTATTTTCTGAAATGCCACCAGTGACACAGGCAGGACAGAGTAAACAAAGCTCTATTAGGGGGTTCAGTGTCTGGCTGAGAGGCTGGTGCAGGAAGCCAAATTTTAGGGTTCTGTGGCACAGGTGAAGCCTTTGGGATTGGGAAATTCTATATCACCAGTTTGGATTCTCAACTAAGCAAAAGGGGAGCTGATGTGCTGGCTGAGAAAACAGACAAACCTATAAGGGAGCTTTTATACTAGGAGTGGGGCGCACCGGTTGCTGCAAGCAAGAAAAACAACCAAGGGAATAAAATTTATTGAGGAAACAATAGCACGGAGGTGCACAGAGAGAAGACTCAGGGAGGGGCATCAATCGTTACTTGAATGCAGGCCAATATGAGGAGCGCACCCAACAAAATGGGTGAAATCACGAGCCTGATGCACTTAGAAGGCCTGGACTTGATCGCACTCACAGAGACCCAGGAGGGGGAATGACAAGGACTCCAAGTCAGAGGGATACAGACTATTGTGAAGGAACAGACCTGCTAGGAGGGGAGGCGTCTCTCTCTCTTTGCAAGGGCTGCGGGAGTAACTATGAAGGACAAGGAGGGCATCAGGGAGTCAAATAAATGCCAGCATCCATCAGGGTCAACCTAAAGGAAATGGAAGGTATAAACCCATGGGGTGTGCTGTAGGCCCCCAGCTCAGTGGAGCAGAATGCCAAAATGGTTAGAGAAATTATGAGAGTAGTCACCAGCTGTAGAAATGGGTAGAAGCATGACACCACTGAAAATGAGATGCTTCATCTCAGCTGGGCTATTCTGGGTAGATAAACTGTGAAACAAAATACGCAAGATGTTACAGCTGGGGAGGAAAGACGGAGGAATAACCTACACATTGTGCAGGACTTTTCTTGGTGCAGTAGAAGAAAATAATAGACAAGGGGCAAAAGCATGATGAGCAGAGTGCAGCTGCTGCCAAGAGGACCAGCAGCAGAATGCTAGAGAGCATCAGATGGTAGGTGATCAGTCAGGGAGAAGTAATCCTTCTTCTCTTTTTAATTTTTTAATTTTTCTCCCAATGCCACAGGTTACACATGCGTGTGGAGGTGCACGCACATCCCAGGATCCAGTGGTCCCTTCCGCCCATCCCCTGACTTTCTGTCACTGCCCATACCCCCTCGCACCCACGGACCTCCACCTGGTGGAGCGGGACTCTGGATGGGCAGACATCCCACCCTTTGGAGGCTCAGTCCACTCCAACCCTCCCCGAGCGGCACCATAGTGGCCCGAGGTCATTCCGAACCGGGTTGCTGGCACAGCGAGCTAAGGCGCCAGCACCTCAACCCTCTGTACCACATGACCGACTCCCTTCCTCTTTCTTAAGGCCTGATTAGACCTAACAATGCAGTTGACAGGGTGCAACACAGAGTCACCAAAATAATCAGGGGCCTACAGGATAAATGTCATGAGGAGAGGCTGGCGGCCCTTAACCTGTTAACACTGAAGAAAAGGAGTCCAAGAAGTGATGCGATCTCAGTCTTCTACCTACTCAGAACTAGCAATAAGATTAAGAAAACAGAGACGGTTGATCTGGTTTCCTTCAGGAGGATGAGGGGTCACACCCAATGCTCAGAGGCAGTATGTACAGGGATAACGTTAGGAGGGAAGGTGGAGCAACCTACCAGTGGAGAAGAGGACATAAAGACAGTACATGCCTTCGAGTGAAGCCTGGGGTGTTTGTGTAACAACAGAATCACAATAAATAATTGCATGTTTGCTCATTTATAAATCCTGAAGCATATCATATGCTTCTCAGCCAATCAGAGGTTGTGTAGACACTCTACGTGACAGATGCAGTGAAAAGGTTCTCTTTTTGACATTGTCTTGTTGCCATGAATACTTCTCTCATACTCTGCACTCTTCTGATTCTAATAACTGACAATCAAAAATTGACAGTATGAACATAATGCTGGTGAATTACCATTCCTTATTTCAAACAATAAAATCTGACTCAGGATTTATAATGTGATAATGTGAGTGCCACAGGTACGCTTTGCTATATAAGTGTAGTTTCACTTGTGGCCTCGGAGTGTCTGCACAGCTCAGCTTCACTGTTCTCACACTCGACGCCTGCAGGTGAAACTACTCTTACAGAGCAAAGAGGACTCGACACATTTACACATCCCTGCTTATGAAGCAGGGGGAAGGTCATGATGGACATAGAATCCCTTCCAACCAGCCAGCCCAGTGACACTGGAGGTTGAGGAGCTGGTCGCTACGTCTCTCGCCACGCCTCTGACCCAGGTTTGGGAACTACCCCGGGCCACCAGGGGTTGGCAGGGGTGAGAGAGGATTGAGCGCCCTAGGACTGCTCTCCTCTCTTGGGGGGAGGGAGGTTCTGTCGTCCCACTCGTCGACTGCCCTTTGGCGGCGGCAGGAGGAGCAGTACAGGTCGGAAAAGCATTTAAGCGGCATCCTTTCATCAGTGGGGGAGGGACAAAATGCAAAGGAGCTGGCAGGTTCCATGATGGCCAAATCCGTCCCATTGGCTGCCTAGCTTCTGGATTATGCTGTGGGGGGAGGGAAGAAGCCGGCATTCCCCTCCCTGGCCCCACTCGCGGGAGTAAGCCTTAGCAGAATTACGGAAGGTTAGAGCCGGGGACACAGGTACAGAGAATGCATCCCTCCCAGGAGGGCCAGGCTCAAAGGGCAAAACCCTCTATGGAAAAAAAGAAAAAAAAAAAAAAGAGAGAGATTCCCTTCCTGTCTTAAATTACTTGTATAATGAGGGTTTGTTCTGTATGGATTTCCATGCCAGTTGAAACCTTGTTGTACCACAGTTTAAAGGTCATGCAACGCAGCTGTACCCCCTTCTGTGGTACAGTAAGGTTCCAGCTGATCAGAAATCATCGAGGCAGCTTCTACTTTTCACAGTGCTGCCGTGTGCACAGCAATCAGTTCAAATTCCGAAGTGAAACAACCAGCTCATTCACTGCTGTCATGGGGTGCTGTGAAAACACTTTTTTTTTTTTTTATATATATAAAATCTGAACAAAACAATTATACACTATAAAAATATTGGTTGGCAACCACATGCCCACCTGCCTGTACTTCAGCACCATGGGCTTCTAATTATAGCGGACCTCTCAGGTTTGCGGCTTGCAAATTCTGATGTAATCTGAGAACTCTCTCTGCGCCAGCACAGGCTGATTGCACATGGTTGCCTCAACCGGTATTTCCATGGGAGCATTACTTAAGACTGAAATGCAAAAAGCCTGACACTAGGTATCCCAAACAGATTGCCCAACACTCTTTATCCCAACAATCGGGATTTGCAGAGTCTGTAATCTAAAATAAAGGGGGTTCAGGCGGTGAAGCACCCCGAAACATAAGAAAGCCTCTGCTGCAGGCAATTTCCGAGTATCGGGATACTGACTGTTGGACAAACGGTTTTGGGATACTGAGTGTTGGGCTTTTGCATTTCAGTCTTACGTAGTATATCCTTCTTCATAGAGCGTATGTTATTAAAATAGCCCTAACTGCTACTGCCGATGCTAGTTTTCAACTTGCAGCAGCGACGGAGTTAATACAGATATAGAAATGGCTGGCTAAAGCACTAGTAAAATAGTAGAAGTGCTTTCACACAGTGGCAGGCTGGTGACACACAGCAGAGATGGACTGGGAGACAGTCCAATGATTTGGAATATGTGTGTACAGTATGGCAAGTATGACCCTTGTTATTCGACCTGTGCCCTTAAATCATCACCAAATGACCATTACAATATATACAAATCGATATGAAAGTGCCCCCCCTCCATAGATTAAAATGGAATGTGTCCCCACGCTCTCCCTAGGATTGTGTCATAACTCGGCTGAGCGTGGGGGCAGAGTATGGGCAGCTCTTAAGACCAGGAAGTAGAAGCGACCCGGCAAAACTAATTTTACGAGTGCTACTGCATTTTAACTACTGAAATATTTTGGGGCAGCTACACATTTACCACGTTTCCAAGGTAAGGCACCAATATATCAGGTGCACATGCTGAGACTGGTAAGTCTCTTTAACCTTCAAACTGGCCACCAAAGAGGGAAGGAGTAGGAAACAATTTGTAACGCTCCATTTTGGAAGCCAAGTCAACCTGCATCTAAAATTGTGGAGAAAGGGTGGTCTTGCACCCAAATGTTCTTACTTCCATATTTTCCAAGAAGCCTGAATCCAAAAAAACAGGTCTGGCCTGAATCAAAAGTTTTGGATGCAGCCAGTGTTTAGAGTCCTCTGTTCAGTTGCTAGGACACAAGCAGGCCTTTGTAATTAGTGTATTTGGACAGAAGTTAAGAGCTTTGTAACTGAAAACTGTCAGACCACAAAAAGTTGGTCTAACAGTATTAAATTGTTTGTCAAGTGTTTTTACCAATCTTTTTTTCACTGATTTACAAACAAACATGCAATACACAACAAAAATAAGCAACAAGTACAATGCTGAACCTGGCATTACGCAGTATGCAGTGTGAATTAACAAGAGGGATGCTGATCTTCTTTCACCTTTCTGGGACATTTCTCCCACACCTTTGGCAGTTATTCATGATTTCAGTGAAAGATTTACCAGGGATTGCTTGCCGAGTTCTGAAACATTTTGTTTATGAGGTGCCTTTTGGGGAGGGTACAACTAAACAGAGCCCTGCAAAATCAATAAGAATAAGTAAATAACATACTTAAGAAACTAAAATCATACAAAAAATAATAGTGATCTAATGTGCAAAAAAAGGCACTCACTATTCAGCAGCAAGGTTGCATGGCAAAATGCATTCCGAATCGTAAATACAGCAGTAGATCACATGCACAATAGCAGTCTAGTACAGTTTAGATACAGTCATCTGAGAAACATATAAGGGTGGTTAGCTACGGCATAACAATCACTGGGAGGAAGGAGAGGGGTCACATGAGCCAACGGATGTGTTTATAAGAATGATTTTTGTGTTTGTTGGGGAAAAAACTTTATGTAAGGAATTAGCAAGATAGAGGGGGATTATGCTATATTAATATACAGTACCAAGGGGTGGGTTGGAGTCCCGAGCCCGAAGGGCAAGGGACTTTAACCACCCTGAGGAACAGTAACAAGCATAATCCCACCAACTGAACTGCCTTATTCCACTTATAAAATGAGTTGTAATCTCAAAACTGCGCCCTTCTTGCCATCTCTCTTTCTCGCTCTCCCCTGCCCGCCGACTGTCTCCATCTCCCTTTCCTTCGACCCCAGTCGCTCTCAGCTCTCATGAAAAAAGGTCTCAAGGCTACTGCTCTCATCCCCCCTCTCATGGCAGGTCTTGAATTGCTGGCTTTCCCCTCCACCGGCCACAAGCTCTCTCCCCCATTCTTGCCCCCAGCTCTTCATAGGCATTTCCCTATGTGCTCCTGCGGGCTTAACTTCTGGAAGGGCGTGCAGCCGAAGATGTCCAATGATTTACTAGAAGTCTATGAGAGTGACAGGGCAGCAAGGTTGTAGGGTCAGGTGTTGTCCTAGCTCTGCACTAGTTAAGTGTGGTTGCAGGTATAGTAACCACCGGGTGAAGGCCTGAGGAGGCAGTTCTAATGGGAGCTATAACGATGACCTTTTGACCCTGACAGGCTATGCTCTCACTTCAATCAATCAGTCAGTCAATCGAAATCTTTATTTAGGCAGCCAAACACCATTGGGCAAGCTCATTTTCGAGCTGGACCTGGGCAAGATACATGAACAATACATAAAGAGAAATACCGACTTACAGAGTCATTACATAGAATAGGGATTAAACACGAGAGCTTAATAACAGCACTGGAGTACATTTATAAAATAAGACAGAAAGCTAAATACCATGTGCTACAAAAGATACAGAGTAAACCTATACAACCATATATATGGAGTTTTCATGGAGCAGGCTTGGATTCAAGTACTGAGTACGTAGTGCAAGGAGGGGCATGGGTGAGGAAGGGAGAGGAACTTGGGAATGACAGCATAAGTGCAGGGGTTGCCTGAGGGGCTTTAGAGTGCATGGGGCAGGTGGCAGTGGTTATAGAGCTAGGTGAAATATACCAGGAACAGGGGCCCAGGGTGAATGCCAGGAAGTGAATTATTAATAGTAGATGCCAGGATGACTCAGCAAGGCAGACTCTTAATGCACTTAATACACCCCTGTAGCGTTCTCCAGCAGGGACATGTACTGTTTTAATGTAATACCATGTGATATGGTTCTAAACAATGGGGAGCCAGAACTGAGCAATATAGATGTTTAAGTACTGTTACACACTGCTCGTCACTCCTGCATTCAGACCGAGGAGGCTTGTATTTATATGCCATTATAAATCGAAGGAGTGCAACTGACCAACTGCAGCACTAATTTCCCCTGGGCTCAACACACTTCTACCCTAGAGATAGCCACATACAAGACTTCTTAAAAACTCTATTATAGTATTTATTGCCCGTAATCAATAATATATTAATATAGCTACGGAGGACACTCTTGCTGTTGTAAAGGGGGTCTCACTTTCTTGTTAAGAGTAATATATAATCATTTGTGCTACCATACGAATACATAGGAGACCACTCTTACAACAGTACAAGTGGCTTTGGTGGCCACATCAACTTATAACACCAGACTGACCCATGTCAGAACTTTCAGCAGGCGTCTGCAATCTGCATGCAAGTTACTCTGCATCCAAGTAGCGTAAAACTGGGCTAACAATACTGACGTAATGAAAGGACAAAAACAATAGGTGAATCCTCAGGATGCATCTCCTTCTTTTTTTAATTTGTTCGGTATAAATATTTACTGGATTATCGTATTACAGGAGGTCAACATGGTGTTTGCCATTTTTAAACCTGATATTCTCCAGAGAACAACAAATATAAGTAGGCTTTGTTATCACAGCTATCAAATTCAAGCCTGCTGCAGCAAAAACATTTCCAAGAATTGTGCTTGTTGCTGAGGAAAATGTTCAGAAAAATCTGCAGAGCACTATATTAATTTTTCTGGCCAGGGGGGACCCTGCTTATGGCAGTTTGTAAACACACTGGAAAATCTTGCCCACTGTGTTATAAAGGAACACTCAACCCACTAACATACAAATCGGAGACACAGGTTAAATTTGTTGGGAACAAATGATCAATATCAGAGTCAGTACCTCTGATCAGACCATCAAGGAATTTTCAGCACACAAGCTTTCAGGCTACAGAGAGCTAACTTATCAGCAGAGTCGGTGCCCCTTATCAGACCATCAAGAAATTTTCAGTACACAAGTTCTCAGGTTACATAGAGCTAAATTATCAGCTGAGTCTGTGCCTCTTATCAGACCATCAAGACATTTTCAGTACACAAGCTTTCTGGCTACATAAAACTCAGTTATCAGCTCTGTGTAGCCTGGAAATTTCTTGTTAGTCCAAAAAAGGATATCAATTTGAATCACCTACTTTGTTCACCTCTTCATCTGAGGACCAGTACGGCAACAAACAGTTCTCTGCGCTATCAGTGTCAACAGCATAGACAGTGGAACGTCAGCTCAGAATGCTATTAACGCATGGCTCAATCAGTGAAAATGACATTTTTGTGACAGAGAACTAGACCATGCACATATTCCAACAGTCCAGTGACAGACATACTGTACCAATCTTGAGAGGGACAGGAAAAAAGTTTAGGCAACATTCAGGACTTCCCTGAAAAACAGTGATGGTTGAGAATATGGTTGTGGTGCCACTGGGTTCTTACAAAAAAAGTGAAGAAACTCCTCTACAGATTGGATAGAATATTTATACAATGTAGTGCGATGACATTTCCAGCCATGTATTGGCCGGAAGTGCTGATACTGCAGACCGAGGAAAGTAAACACACAGCTTAAACCTAGAGGTGTACATACATGTATTACAGGGGCACAGTCACACCCCTATAGTTAGGGTTAATCTTCACTTCTATTTTAAATTGAAAAGTTTGCATCCGTTCAAGCGATTTGCATGAAATTTGGCATGCATCATCAGTGACCAATGGTCTCCTGATCTGGCAAATTTCATACCAGTCAGATGTGCAGGTGCAGAGATACAGAGTGTCAAATAATGTGTACATCACCTATTTTTGCTGAATTCTTTGTCACTGCATTGTGCAAAAATGGTGTGGGATTTTGGTCTGAAATTTTTAGGGTATATAGGTCTTGGGTTACAGTGGTGCCTTTTGAAGGTTTGGTAAAAAAAATATTAATCCATTCAAAAGTTATTATATTTCAAAGTTTCCCATTATTTCCTTTGGGAAAAGTTAGATGTTCACCTTGAAAAAGGATTCTTTATCGCTGGTTTTGTAAAAATATATTAATTTGGTATTCAGTGACACAGCTTTCAAATTTTGAATCAGTTACATGTTTAGCGCTTTTGTTCCTTTTTCCTTCTATCCGGACTGCCCTTCTGGGAAGGCATAAGCCACAAATTCCCTGGTTTCCACTTTACTAGATTTCAAGATTTTCAGGCAAAGTGACTGGGGCCTGGAGTCTAACATGTGTGGCCACCTGCCGATACTCCCCTGACCTAGTGGAGAAGGGTGCTGCACGACTAATCACCACACACAGCCATGTGTGAATCCAGGCCACACCAGCTTCTGTGCCCAACAGGCCATCTCCCCTGCAGAGCAACTGGAGTCATACTGAACAGTCCACTGCCTCACGTCACTTCATCCATGCTGGAGGCAGATCTCCGACTTTATTTGGCAGATGCAGTCCCACCTGCTTCTTCAGGTGGTGGGTTGGCTGCATGAGTACTTCTCCGAACTAGCACCTCAACAGAGTCTCCCTCAATGTCATTTGAGGCAACCCACCACCAGCCTGAGAGCCAGCAGTCTTGCTTCCTGTGATGGGAAACCCACCGCCACCAGGTTCCCAGACTCACCCAATAGTCCCACTACAGATGTCCCACTATGATGGGTGAGCCACCATGGAATTTTTCTCTCTGGAGCTACCCCCTCTGCTCTGACACCAGATAGTTCTGACTCTGGCCACCCACTGTAAAACAACCTCCTTCTACCTACTGGCAGAATGGGGTTGTTACAGATAAAATCATCATTTTAAGATTTGTGACATATGAAAAAGGAACAGCAGTTAGACATTCAGAGACACAGGCAAATGTAACTGTGTACTCTTGCATATTGGTGCTGAATCAGCAGATCAATGAGGACATGTCTGGGAACATTAAGAGACAATCTGTTTCAGCTCCTGTGAGCCTCTGCAGTGTGCTATGAAGATGAAACACTGCAAGTGTGTTCCCATTCATATGTGAGAAATCTCTACCACCTGCAGCAATGCCATTGTTGGATCGAGTTAAGTTATGACTGGGCGCATCAGATGGCATGAGAGAAGTTAATAAACAAAACCTGGAAATGGACTGGGTCGGAGGGAGCCTGCAAACAGGTGAGTAGAAGGAGGTTTCTTTAAAATGAACTACAGGAAAAAAGGACCCGTCAGATAAAAGGGCAACATTATGTGCAATGCTCTACAACTCTGTGTGTAGACAAGAAGAAAACAGCTGTAACACACTCTACACTAAAGCAGTGATGCTTCAGAAATGCTTTTGTAGTGTAAATACCACCAATGGACAGCCCCAACCCCTCCATTTACACAGACAGAAATGTAATTTTGAATCTACTGGCCAACAAGACTGATGACTGAGAAAATCCACTTGCCCCACACATTTTTCCACTGGCCCTTCTCCAGTACCAGACAGTAGGGCCAAGGAACATTTTATTAACCTGATAAAAATCTACCAATGTTTTGGAAATGGGGGTTGCAGGTGCCAGTTTCGATCCCTGCATTTATATCACTCAGTGCACTGTGGAGTTCTTCCAGTACAGCAGTAGGGTTAAAAACTCCTTTTCATGGGCCACCCAAGATGGCCCAGTGGGTATCAAAACATGCTCCCTCACTGGCAAACCTAAATCAGAAGTGAGCCCTGGAAACCTGCTGGATGACCCAAAGGGCTGGCAAGATAGGCTGCATGGCAGAGCCCCCAGCTTGGGGTGGGCGATGGGGTTTTGGGTTCTGCCACACTGGTGACCCTTGCAATGAACTAGGGAGCTCATCTCCTCTGCAGAGGGATGCCAGTGTGTGCGTGGTCTGATAGGGCAGTGCCCCATATCAGGCGAGATAGGGTTCAGGGAGTAAACTGCTGTCAGGATGAAGCGCTCACCCGTTGCAGGTTCCGCACCACCTACTGAGCCCTGAGCCTGGCTCCAATCTGGATGTGGATATGGGGGAGGGGGGGCAGCCCTCATGCCATGAGGGGCAATCCATGGGACTTACAGCCAGGTATGTCTAAGAGATGGTGGGCAATAGGGCTGGGTGGGTGGGAGGCAGAAGGGAGGCCAATGGTCAGGGGTTGTAAAACCTTGATTTAAGAAAAAGATCCTTTTCTGACTGAGCCTTCCAATCTTTTTTATCAACCTTTTTTTGCTGGGGCAGCAGGGAGTCTTAACATATAGTACCCACTATAACCAATACTCAGTACATCTACACAATAACTGGTAGGGTTGGATATCAACCAGACTTAGACCCTGCATTTGCCATATCGACCTGGTATGACATCACACCAGTCTGATACAAAGAAAGCATAGTTAATCGAACATCTGTGTGGAAGCCGCTGGGTTGTCACACTAATTGAAAACAGCTGTGACAGCATCTGTCAGGTTACTCAAGCTCTCCCTTTTTTTTTTTTTTTTTTAGAAAAAACAGTGACCTGCTAACTGCTAGTTCTGGTTGATATTATTTGTTGTTCATTTTTATACTTTGTTAACCCTGCCGGTGCACTAACGCCAGGCACCTTTTTCAGGCATGACCCGGGTACTACATGTGCAGTGAATGGTCAGAAAAATAATATCACAGTTCAAAGTGCAAAGGTTTGAATTGATACAGTAAGTGACACTGGTTAACATTTTACGATTTACATTTGTATGATCTGCACATGGTTATAACATGAAAACATGATAAGACAGTGATGTGTGCAATGGATTGTACAGATAAATGAAAAATTATTACAAACATGACTGATCTATAGCGATGTTTGTCCAAGAGCTTTATATACGGGATACAGGTGCAGGCATGATGTTTAACTAATATTCCTCCATTTCATCAGCAAAGACTTTTGTGGAGGGGGACTGTCTGACAGAGGCAGGTCGTATGGAGGCAATTTCTGACCCATCCCTGTACACATCAGTAGGTTCAGCCATAAATTACTGGCTGTGGAATGGGAACGGTTTACAGGTGTGAGCATCCCTTTTAGACACTGTAGCATGTTGCCATGTAGAGTCTTATATACAAAACTGGCCAGCGTGAGTTAGGCCATGTGCTCTGGCAGCAGCCAATTATGTTCTCAAGGCTGGCGCAGTGGTGGGACCTTGGGCCGAAGGAGGTGCTAAACCTGGCCATCTTCTTAAAAAAGCCACCCCCGTTGGACAGCATGGAAGTTTCACTCAAGTGTTATGTTGATGTCAGAGATGCTTTCCCCTATATACAAAGACAACAGCATCATCTGCATAAAGCAGGGAGCTAGCAGTTGAAAACGTTCTGGGGGCCCAGTATAGAGCCCTGTGGTACACCATGAGTGATGGCACTGGCCTCGGAGATTATACCGTCCAATTAACCATTTGGGACCAATTTTGCAGGATAGCTTGAGAATCACTGCATTACTGCCAGACTTACCCCAAGGGTGGCTATACTGAGGAGATGCAGATGATGATCTTCCAGGTCAATGGCTTTGATCAGGTCCACAACCCTGCAGCCGTCATAAACCCCTTGTCCATAACATGGTGCAAAGTCACATGAGGCTGGCTAAGGTACAGGTAGTGCAGGTTCCATGGCCCTTTCTGACCCCATGCTGTTGCTTGCATAGAAGGCTGTGTTGTTTAGATAATGGGTTAGCTGACCTTGCACTATCCTCTCATGCACCTTAGTAAAGGCCAAAAGTATGGATATGGGCCTGTAGTTGTCCAAGGCAGTAGTTTTGCCATTTTTAAAAAGAGGCATTACCATGGCCCGCTTCCAGATGTCAGCAACCGTTTTTGTCTTGAAAGAGAGAGTAACAAGCATTTGTCAATGCCGAGTGTTCACTACGTGCACTGGTGTCATAGGGGGTCTGTGGTGCTGATACAGCTGAAAGTGACATTAAAAACTGCCTCAGTGAAGGAATCATTTTATTAACAGTTAAGAATGCAAAGCAGAAGTGATGATGTTGGGCAGTGTAACTGTCTTGTTTGTTAATATTTGTGCCCCAAATGTTCAACTTACCCTTCTTATGACCCCACCTCACGAACAAGTGCAGAGAAAATGTTCAGCTTCTGCCCGAAAGGTGATTTTGTGCAGTGACTGAAAAATCACCTTTCAGGATGTAAAAAAACACATGTTGGCCAGGATCTGAAAAATGACAGCTACGGTATCACACTCATGAGGTGCTGTGAAGAAACGGCTATATGGAAAATTTGGGGTCAGAATATTGAAAATTGCCAAAGTTACGAGCCTAAATTCGCAAATTTCAATGCAGGCTCATAACTTTGTTTTTTAATATTTTTAAACCAAATTGTCAACGTAGCCTTTTCACGACCCCACAACCCCACCTCACAAAGAAAGGCAGAGAAAATTTTCAACTCCTGCCCAAAAGGTGATTTCCAACAGTGACTGCAAAATCACAATTTGGGATGCAAAAAAAACAAACAAAAAAAAACACACATTTTGGCCAAGATCTGAAAAATGATAGCTGTCATATTCATGAGGTGCTGTGAAGAAATGGCTATACTGGAAATTTGGGGTCAAAATATTGAAACTTGCCAAAGTTATGAGTCTACATTCACAAATTTCAATGCAGGCTCATAACTTCAATGTTTTTTAATATTTTTCCACCAAATTTTCAACATAGTCTTCTTGTGACCCCACCTCATGAACAATGGTGGAGAAAACTTCCAACTCCTGCCCAAAAGGTAATTTCACACAGCGACCACAAAATCACCTTTCAGGACAGATTTACCTAACATCACTTGCATTGTTCAAGAGGTGGGGTCCCAAAAAATGTATGCTGAAATTTGGGGCAAAAACATTAAAAAAATGCCCAAGTTATGCCACTAAGTTGAAAACGCCACTGAAATACACTGAACCTGAAAACCCCATTAAAATACATTGACGCGCTTGCCTCATTTCACGGTTGAGCGTTGAAGAGTGAAGACACATCTCCAGTCCAAGGAAGATTATGGGGATGGACCTCCGGTGGATAAATATGGGGTGGGTTCTGAGTGGGAGAGTCAGGTGGGGGGTGGGTAACAGTGCAGCACACAATGATTGATGGTTTTTTTTTCAGGTAAAAAAAAATGAGGGACAGTTTTCTTTATTTCAGGGACAGGACACTGCACACCCCGGTGTTACTAGGGGACAGTACTGCAACAGTTAAGGACACCGGGGGATTAGGCACCCCTAGTGTCACTGACTTATGGTTTTTTTTGGAGGGGCGGAAGAGATGTCAGTGGACGGTTTTCTTCTTTTCAGGGGAAAAAATGACAAGGGACAGTTTTTGACACTGGGGGATTGAGCACCCCCAGTGTCACTACTGTGTGTGTGTGTGTGTGTGTGTGTGTGTCTCAGGAGAAGGGGTGCTGACAGGAAGAGTCAGGTTGGGGGACAATCAGGGCTACCAGCAACAGACATCGATGGACAATTGTCTTTTTTGCAGGCACACATTCCAGGCTGACCATGACAGATCAGCCTGGCTTGCTGGGTGACGCAGATCAAAGGGACGGCAGCTTGTTTTGAAGTTGGTGTCATCCCCACCCAGCAAGCCAGAAACTCCATCACTGTCAGCTTGGGTGCTGACTGGTCTGGCACTATCGCACCCCTGCAACACTACTCTGCATTGGGCGGACAGTGTCCCGCGCCCCTCAAAGCGCTGTCATACAACCATGTTAGCTTACATCTTGTACGCACAGCTTAACATAAAAATATTGGACGATTGGTTTGGTGATTTGTGGTACAGCTAATCTAAGGAACTTGGGAGGCAAGCCATCACTGCCAGCAGATTTATCAGTGCTTGAACAAGTCAGCAGCTTCTGAACTGCCTTTACTGTGACCTTTTTTTTTTTTTTTTAAGCAGAAAGGAAGAGTGTGCGTTTCTGGGCATGCCTCATGGATGACATTATTGGGCACCCTATCGGAATTAGAATTATTACATTTTTCCAGGTTGCAGAAAAGCTTATTAAACATATCTGCCACCATCTACGGGTTGGTGTGTTGAGTGGCCTGTAGCTCAAAGCTCATGGGAGGCTCAGAAGTTTTTGGGTTTAGAATACTGTTAATACACTTCCAGAATTTTTTCCGGTCACTTAGGGCTGGCTTCTTGCTGCCATCTAAAATGTGATATATGTGAATATGATACTCAAAACAGATACCACAAAAAGTAAAATATAGGTGACTATGTAATTGCTTTTTTTTTTTTTAACATATTCTCCATGTTTCTCTTTATAAACCACTCGAACTTCACTCTAATGATTTATGTGGCAAAAAAACATTTTGGGTGTGCAAACAAACTCATACCATGCAGTCACCCATACATTATTCTGCAGTACACACAGTGTACAGTTCATTTTCCCTCTCGGGGCTGGCAACACAAAGAACCACAAACACTGAATAATAGTTGCCTTATAGACTACTATGAGTCATATCCCTTAGCCTTCTGTCACCGAAATGTGGGACCCTTGACTCTCAGAATGTGGGATAATATCGGACACTGGCACCCATAATGTGTGACACAACATCAAACACGAAGATACTAGCTCAGAACAATGTGGAAGCCAGTGTATTTATTTTTATAGTTTAATTTTGATTCAGCACCTTAAAATATTATATAAATTTCTGTTTTAAACCCTGTGTTTACAACACCTTCTCAGTATGAGCAGCACCTTGTCCATGTGGGACAGAGATCATTTTAAGGGGTAAAATGAGGTGCCTCTCTCGTAATCTGGGACAGTTGAGAGGTATGTCAAGAGCTGGAAAAGGTGACCCAATTAGATTTAAATTGTCTATGAGCACAAAGTGTTACATTTTGTGCAAAAAAACAGCCACATGATTTTTAGCAAATGAAAAGAAAATGCAGCTTGGAAAGAGATTAAAAACATGGTCCTGAGACACTAACTCACTGGGTGCTTTAAATGAGGACTGTCGTGTACTAAAAAAAGAGGTGATTTCTTCTTTCATTCATTTCTTATGCTCATAATAGGACTGATTACTTAAGCAGCCGGTTATGTACTTTTTCAGTCTGGGCCTGTAGCAGCTGATTCTCTCATAAGTTGTACAACAGACCTACTGGACTTTCTTCAGGGGATCTGTTTTGCTTCTGCCACAGATTTTACCAAGCCCAGAGAATGGCTGAATATCATGTGATGTTATTCATATTGTTATCATTAGTTGTTGGGACAGGCTTTAGGCCAAGCAAGAAAGAAAAAAGCCAAAAGTGCCGAAGTAATATTTTTTTAAATGAAGAAACTTCAAATTGCTGAGCTGGTGGTGCACTGCATCATCACCATGTGAGATACCCTGACAGTGTCCAGAGTATGACTCTCGGCTTTGGCTGGGGGGGGAGGGGGTCTGGGGTGTCATGTGGAGGCATTACAAGCCAACCCCAGGAAGATGGAGGGGAGCGTCCTGCTCTACAAGCCCATCCAGTGGCGGAAAGTGGGGCATAACTGACCCTGCGCGTTACCATGCAATGCCCCCTTGGCACGCATCAGCAGAATGACATCACAGGTGGTCATAAGCAGAGGTCAGGGTGGCAGGAGGGCTGAAAACTGGGTGAACAAAAATGACTTCTGTCTGCAGTAAATGGCAGAACCAGTGCTGCCCACCCCAGATACCCACCATGCCTGGAAAAAAACTACAGCACTTCCCAGCAAAATGGCACTGAGCGGGCTGGCTGCCGAGGCCCTGTCAGAGGGATAGGGGCATGCCCCAGGGAATCAGTCTGGCAGTAATTCTTGAAAGGTGCATCCCAGATTAAGTATATGTACAAGGAGACAAGGGTGGTGTGCAGACCCTGATGTATGACCAAAAAAAAGTGTACAAGTGTATGACTGAAGTGAGCAAAGAATAAATTTACATTCAGTCCATCCAACTGGTGAATTCTGTGACATCCGCCAAATTCTGTACCAGACTGCGAGTTCTACACATGGTTCTGTGACCAAAGAATTGCAGACTTCCAATGACTTTGACAGCACTGCAGTGATCTGCAATGATGAAACACTAAAGGTTAAAAACAGGGACAATCTGTCTGCTGACAGAGGCAGATCAGGTACAGTTTGTTGACAGAGGCAGAGCCATATACAGAGACAGAAACAAGGTGAAAAGGCTGGTTAAAATGTACTTCATGTTTCAAGTTTAAAAGCAGCCAGGCATCTTTAGAGATCTCAGTGGAGTTAAGATCACTTTTGCAGCTATGTATGTTATTTTTAAGTTATTTATGAAACGAAATACAACTAACTAGAGCCAATTTTTATCTCAAATTAAAGTGACATTCTATTTATTTCTCTCTCTCTCCCACCTCTTTGCTGCTCTCTGACCTACTGCCTTCTACAGCAGATATCCAGTTAAAGCAGCTCTGGGAAAGAGTCAGGGCAGTGCCCGGGGCTCTTTAGAACCCTGCTGGCATGAACCAAGAATATCACTGTTTGAAAGCAATTAAATTCTTCAGATAACTCCCAGTATTGAGTAGGACCCACAGGCACTTCCAAGGAACACAGATGAATCCTTCAGTGTATCCAAAGAGTTGTTAGAGGGCTAAATGGTCAGAATCTAAAAAAACGTTATTCTCTTTGGGTACTTGTAGTGTTCCAGATAAGGAGTGCACAGGCCCTATTTAAGCTTCACCAATGGGCATTTCCACATCTTTTTTTTTGGCAGGGCTTTGCATACTAAATACGATGTTTATGAGCCATTTAAAGTCTCTATCTACTCATGTCCAGCTTTTATTAATTTTCTCCCCCCCAAACCCAACTACACCATATGCAAGGAATTCCAAGGTCCAATTTGCAAACTGGGGGATATTTCTGAACACTGTTGATGCGCACTGACCAACCTCACTCACAGAAGGAGGCTGGGGAACATGGCCAGCAGCCCAACTGTGAACAACCTTTCAGCACAGCTCCTCAGACAGATGCAGATTATTAAAAAAAATAATTTGTTTAATACGAATTTGTCAGCAAATAATATTAAATATAAAAACAGCTCAAAAGCTATCGACTGGTGCTAAAACTATAATGGTGAGCAAAAGCAGTCAGCAGAGATGGTCCGAGGGAATAAAGCAGGAGCAAACGTGGAAGAAGCCCAACTGAAGGAGTCTAAGACTGGCGGCAGTAAGGCCCTCCAACCTGGTATGGGAGATCAAGAAGGAATGCAGCCGACTAATGCTGCTTTATTAAGAACTATACGAAGTTTAGACTACAAAATCGAGGATTACAGCACTGAATTAAAACTGGTCTATAGTAAGGTTGGAGCTTTGGCCGATGAAACGAAAGGGGCAGTGAAAAATGCAGACAAGACCCTCGCGGTTGCCTCAGGACTAACAAAGGAAACTGGCCTATTGTGGAGGCACCTGGAAAATATACTTTGCGCTACTCACATCCATGTACTTGACCTCCCAGAGCAGACAGAAGGAGAAAACCCCACAATTTTACTGAAGGAATGACTTAAAGAACTTTTGCAGCTGGAAACAGACTTTGAAATCCTTAAGGCATACCGGATCACACCACACGGCGGTTGGCCCCAAGCAGCAATGGGCAGGGCTTGAAATTCCCTCTTATTTGGTGTTCTATGAACACACAAAAAACAGCATGAAACACCAAAATCAGCCCCCCGGTAATCTGCGGTGTATACCGCTTTAAGGGAGCCAAGTTCGAGCAGCCACCATTTTTGGTGGGGGCCACCCTTTTTTTTTTTTTTCCTTTTGCTGTTTTATTTTTTTTTTCTCCATTCTGTGGCTCTGAGATGACTTGGTACCATGTAAGACGCTCCAGTCAACGGAATGCTACATGTCTTTCTGGCCTCTACTGATTCTTCACTCTCCTGTGTCTCTACTCCGCTCCCCTCCAATTTGCTCTTGCCCAAGACTGAAAATACAAAAAATACCCTTTGCCCATCACTGAGTCACTCGCCCCATGAACAGCGTTGGTCTCAACTTCCTCATCCTCTGCTCCTCACCTCCACAGGCTGTAGCCCGGTGGCATGCTCCTGTCCCACCACTGCAGTCCAGTAGACCCCCCCCGCGTCCACCTCATCTGCTCCTCCACGCCAGGCAAGTAAACACAACAAAATGCACCAACTTGCAATATAAAGATATGGAATATCCACATTTAAGAACTTTTCAGTGTGTGACATTTATTTTGGTGTTCACCTTCGTACCTCTCAGACCAGCAAGGTTGCCATTTAGATTTTGCACACTTTGGTGACAGGCATGGGTAAGGGAAACTGCTTCTGCTTAACTGCTGATATTCCATACCTTTATGATCTTCTTTTAGTCTGAAATTTAAGTGAACTTGTTTACGTGATTTTGAGAAGTGCCCTGTTAGATACAACTGAACATTTGGGCCAATTAAACATGAATGGAAAAGTTAAGAGAATTTTAAACTGCAGTAGCCTGTTTGATTAGCAGTAACTTTTAGGCTTAGAAAAATGAGTTCCTATATGCAATGACAAGGGGAACACAATCAACGTATGTGTATAATACTGCTGTACAGATTTGCCTGCTGTATTTGTAGTATAAAAGTTCATAGTAGCATTGTTGATTTGATTGCCGTGTGTACTGAGAGACACATTTATGTGCTTGTTAATGTGTTATACCGTGAGTTTTTTGGAAAATAAAAATAAATACTCTGGGTCTAAAATGTGGGCTCATTATTGTGCTTTGCCACAGGACACTTAAAACTTGTTGTAGTGCTATTAGTTTAAGAAAAACTGTTAAACTGAATTTCTGACTTACTGCTATAAGGTTTTGGGCTATGAAGCCCAATACTTTATAGCAGCACAAGCTGAGTGGTACATATTTTTTTAATTTAAAGAGCATTATTTTTATTAGGTGAAGGGATTATAACTGGCGTCAAAGCCTCGGCCAGCTGATCCCTTCCAACCTTCTGGTGGCCCCGCTCTGTCCCAACTCCGGCCCCGCGCTCTCTGAAATTGTGACATGTGGCCAGGCAGAGCACGGGGGAGAGCCCCATACAAGTCTATGGGGGCTATTTTTAAAGTCAGATTTTAGACATTTTAAACGGTCTTGGAGAAAAATTAAAGCAGTCGCTTAACTAAGAAGGTCCCTCTTACTTAGCGACTACTTTAATTTTCTCTAGGATGTTTAAAATTTCTAAAATCTGACTTTAAAATACCCCATAGATTTATGGAGCTCACCCCTGACTTCCCTAGCCACACGTCACCATTTCAGAGAGTGTGGGGCAGAGTTGGAGGGGAGGGCCATGAGGAACTGGAAGGGATTGGCTGGCCGAGGCTTCGACGACATTTACAATGTCTTTCCCTAATAAAAATAATGCACTATAAATTTAAATTTTTGTACTGGTGAGCTCCCAGCGATATAAGGTATTGGGCTATGAGGCCCGATACCTTATATCGGAAACTTCCTTTAAGGAGCGACTGACGTCTCAAGAAGAACTTTGAAATACATAATATTTGGATAAAACGCTACTTATTTTTCTTATTTGCTCTGTGTTTCTTACCCCATAATTTATTACTGGGGTCATATACTTGAAAACAGGATACTTGTTCTTTGAGAGTTCATCAGCTCCTGTTGCTTCTTCCCAACTTGATATCACAATGCTCTGCTTGTGACATCATAGTTATTCCCATGGCAACAGATTGTGATGGCACAACAGAGCATTATGATTTCAAGTAGGGTAATAAACTGTAGAGGCACATGAACTCTAAGGGATAAAAATCCTGTTTGTGTGGGAATATCTTTAGTAATAAATAATGGAGAGGAGAAATTAAGAGAAGATTTATGAAATAAAAGCTCACTTGTGTCTAAATATTATGTTTTCCAAAGGCATCAGCTGCTTTTGAAGTACAAGATGACGTGTGGTATTTCTCAGTATATAGTGGTATACAAAAAATAGGGTTGGTATACCACTTTTTGAGACGGAACACCAAATCTTAGGAAATGGTACTTCATGTGGAACACCACTTTTTAAAACAAATATCTAGCCCTGGTGGGGGACCCTGTACCCTGCACAGTCATACTGGAGTTACAAACATCTACAGAGTGAGACTTCATCCTACAGCAAGCTAAAACCTTAAGCCCACTCAACTGGCAAGAAAACAGAGTACACCTAGTTCCAGACTTAAGTTATGCCAGGAGGATGTGGAGAACGAGTTTCGATGGGGTTCTGGCATGCCTCTAGACCACAGGGGTGCATCATGTCCTTCTGATGCCAGCCAGCTTGTGGATCGTCCACGGAGATAAGACGTACCAGTTCTCTGATGTGTCAAACGAATCTAAGCTCCTTTAAAAGACAAAGACAATTCGTTACCCCGAGGGGACTCTTCTGAATCTGATGTGGATTGCAATGTTTGAACTCAATAAAATCAAAGTCTATGTTATAGTCTGAAGGGAATCCCAGAACAAAGGGACTAGGTGCGGGACAGTATGGGAGTGAGAGAGGGTGGGTCTAATTGCTTGGATTTAGGAATATCCTAGGTCATGCACATCGGTTTAAATGAAACTGATTGGTGACCATCGTCTATTTTAGGACCAATACAAGATGGCACACATCATAATGCCTTTCCTCTTTCCACTGTCTTCAACTCCCAGGGCATCCCATTCTCACTACACACCCAATGTTTGATTTTGAGGTGGACCTCTTGTTTGCCTACTACAGGTTAACCTATGTTTGCTCAAAAGGTCTGATTCTCTCTTTTATGAGAACTGTACATTAAAATATCAAGCAGTAAATATGGTTGAATATGCAGTTATAACTTAAACTGTTGACATTTTACAATGTTCTGTTTGAATCTATGCAGGAGGATCACAAGATGTAATCTGTAATATCGATGCTATGAGGGTGGGATGATTAACCCTTAGGTAGGGTGCACATTATGATTTAAACATTCCTGCTATCCCAGCTCATGGCTGCAACAGCCAATGTTGGAGTATTTTAATTTAAGGGTCATTGCTGTAGGTACTAGTGTACCAACATGTTTACTGCAGTTTAAAGTTTGGGATAATACCTCCTCCCCCCCCCCCCATGTGGAGGTAACACAGAACAGGGTGCCTACATTGTGTCACTGTAAAATGTTGTAATTGTCCTTTGAGCAAATGTATCATCAGTATATGCCTGCCTGTTGGGAATAAAATGTAATCTCCTACTGCATAAATCAATAAAATATAAGTTAAAAAAAAAGCCTCACTCACCACGTGCCTTCTGTCTTGCTCATCCTTTCTGCCCGTCCCTCCTGATGTAACACACATGCTTATCAACTAGTTAAAAAGAGTGGGAGCAAGTGGCAGTAACGGAAGATGGCAAGCAAAGATGGGGAGTCTTGTAGACAAGTGGGGGGGGGAGTTCCCAAAGTCCCACCTCATTAATGATATTGACAGCTTCAGCTGTCAGCACAGCCAAGACTAGAAGCAGGACACTCCGCATCTCCGGGGAGGAACTTGGCAGCAGTAAAATGTTGCAAGGAGGTATGGTAACAGACATGGAAGTCAGGAGGCCACACTGCTTCACTAGAAAGAGCAGAAGCGAGTGGAGCAGATGATAAACCTGGCATATTACAGGTCAGATATTCCATGGACTCATCGATTTTGTTGGGCTCTGAAGGTGTAAAAATCAAGAACTGGCTAAACGTGTGCAGGCTATTAACTGATTCATGATTTTTACACTTTCTAGCAAATTAATTTGAATATGCAGCAGTGTTTGTGTCAAAAATCAAAGACGCAGCAGTACTTTAAGCTGCAGCATCTCCATCTGCAATTATTTATTCTTGAAAATGGAACTTGGCACAGTGTATAGAAGGTAAACGGAGGCACAATAAATGAAATAAGTCCTTCATCTGCTAAGACTCTGTAGGCTGTCAAAGCGGTTAAAAAGAGAGAGAGAGTCGATCTAAGTTGAGCTAGGGAATCGTGGTTGTAGCCAGCAGATGGTGGTTTTTACAACAAAAATTCTGTTGTGGGACTGAGGCTGCAGTGTGTGTATACACGCCTAGCGTGTGCTGTGGCACTTCACTGGCATGTGATAGTGTGACTCCATGCTGAGTCACAGAAAGCCGAGGTAGGCTGCTGTACTCTCAACTGCAGCTTGCCTGTACTTTCTGTGACTCATAGCATTGTTAAAAAAAAAAAAATACTCTTCACTGGATGAAATTTGCATTTGTACACATTAGGTTTCCCTCACCTTACTTTGGAAAGGGAGTAGTCCAAAACTCACTCCAAAAACTCTTAGCTGGAGCACTGTCCTGAGCTCTTGGTGCTAAGCAATATCCCTTCAGAATGTCTAGTGACCTAAAAGGGCGCAATATTCATTTTTCCCCCCTCCCAGAATTGACTAGTTGAAGAGGTCAGCTGTAGCAGCATGACGGAATCCCACTGCCATGGTCAAAAGGCTGGAAGAATATACATGACAAATTTTTCTTGAAGTGCAGCTACCTAAGGCACCCACCATACATTACAATCTAATGGCAGTCAGTAGTGGACTGCCACTTCTAGCATGGCAGTTATCCAATGTAAGTGGCCAAACTGGTTCCTTTCAGAAAAAAAGTAGCAACTTGAACCTTGAATAGCATCTGTGAGACTGGGGAGCTTCATTTTCTTTTACAGCAGTGGTTAGTGGCAAACGAAATCTGTACCATAGTATTCCATTGTAGGCTGCCCCTCTTTCTCCAGTCTTGTAGATATCCTTTTCCCTGTTGTAGAGTTTGCTCTGGCATGTTTTTTTTTAGATATGAAATCATTAAAAGCGAGCTCATTTAAAAAGGTCTGTCCTCAAGTTTTCATTAACATTAACACACACACACAATCATTAAGCAGCACTTTTCTCGTACCTACAATGACTGAAGCAAGCAGCAGAAACTGCTCTATGGACATATGGAATACTGGGGACATCACGACTAACTATAGGCCAGATAATGAAAGCTCTAACACGGTGAGCATCAAATGAAATATGGCACCATATAGATTGCTTAAGAAACATAAATGAACAGCAGAGATCAGAGTGGGACTTGAACGTAAGTTCATAATGAGGTAACTAAAATGTTTCAGGTTCTTTTTATGCCCCCTTCTCTGGCTGGTCCCTTTCACCTGCTCTCTGCCCCACATCTCAAACAGTCCTCATCTCCAAGACCTACCCTGTTCTTGACTAGCCCCCCACAATGGGGTTGTTTCACCAGGGCTGGCAGGCTAAGTCCCTTGTGTCATCTTCAGTCTGTACTGACAGATGACTCTGCAGCTGAAAGTGTGAGGACTGCGTGGGAAGCTGCATTACACTGCCTCAGCTAGGGTTGACATTCCATGTTTCTTCCCTATCCCTTTGGAAATTGGCAGACTCAGGCTTCCTGGAGATGGAAGCACACACGGCAGCATGCCATCCTGAGCCCAAAGGATGTCCACCCCCCATTCTGCTTCTGTGTCCACTTAGGTGGCAGCACAGTGGCGATGGCAGCAACCCACCCTCCCTTAAGGGGGTGAGGGCCCCAATCTAGTTCCCAGAGAACAGGTGACTACATCATAAAACCACCTTAGCATCTGCTACTAGTTAGCATATTCGCATTAGTGTCTAAGCTACCCACTCACCTGCTACTGGATGTCTCTCCCAGGCCAGGCTAAGGCACATTCACCAGTCACTGAAAAGAGTTTCAGACAGCATCTGCCTGTATTGACTGGCCTCTCCCTAGTGTGCAAGTTTATAGGGGCAGTAGATGGGTCTCTTACAGATATGAGTGTCGTCTTGCATGTTCTTTAGGCAAGAGAACTGTGACCCGAAGGTGAGCAGTTCTGGTGCCCTATGGATGCAAGAGGCGATGATCTTATATCTTTGAGAGGCCCTCCTAGCGCCCCTATAAATTTATTATAGATCGTGCCACGATTTTTAATATCTTTTTTGACATCCCTTTCTGTGGCATGAGCGGTACTAATCAGAAACCCATTAAACAGGAACAGCGTGTGAGACAGTCTTATGGAAATAAGAGTAACTCATGCTCAACCAAAGGAAACGATGTGATTGGCTGGCAACATCACATGCTACTCCCACAATCCAAAACGTAGACAATAAATAAGGTACTCTAAACCCTCAATGCTGTCAATCCAGCACCTTTCAAAAGCATTCAGGAGCAAGGGTTTACTACTGATGTATATGTAAAAAGAATTAGTTTGGGGCCTTTAGATGCCTCAGTAATTATTTGGTTTGCTTTTATTTATTTTTTACTTACATTGTCATCATTTTATTTTTATTGTTCAAACTACCAATTAAAAAAAATCAAAAGGAATCCTTGTATTATGAAGTCAGAAAGTCTCTACTGACAAGGCTGGCAGTATTTCAATGAGAAACTGCAAATCTTCATATTTTCATACAGGAATAAAGCTTTCTACCACAAAAATATTATAGATTTAATAAAAAAATGTGATTTTTCATAACGTGATCTTTTGTTATGATTTAATAGGCGATATGTTGTCCTTAACCAGATTTTACTGGGGAGAAGAAAAGAGAAGCCAATTACAGTTTTAAAAATTGCAAAATTGCAGGGACGCTGTTGAGCAACCACGCAGGAGACAGCAATTTTAGGAAGCTCCAGGTCTCATTTACTATTAATACATTAAAAGCTGAATTTATTGCATTTGTGTTGGTTCTTTAGCTCTGGACAAGCTCCGGTACCCTTCCTGAAGGCGAAATGGGCAAAACTAAGGGATCAGCACATGCTTCTGCAGATTTTTTCCACCACGAGGCAGGCGGGATAGTGGGCCTTCGTGTGGCGGTGCAGCAGGGACCTCTAATCCTGAAGAGCCCGAAAATGTGTCCCTGGCTACGGTTAATGCTACCCTGCCACAACTGGTGCACATGGTCCAGGAGTTGGATTGTAAGTTCGATCAGCTCACACCAAGGGTTGCAGCTTTGGAAACACAAGTGGACATAACTAAACAATCAGTAGCCAAACTGGAGGGAAACTTAAATAAAACTATCGATGTCTCCACAAAACTGATCGGGTATACCACATGGCTATGCCAGCATTTGGTGGTCCTTGGGAATCAGGTACAGGAAGGAGAGGAACATTAGAATCTTGGGTCTCCCAGAGTCAGCAGAGGGGGAAGACCCTCTGGACTTTGCCCATACCTTTCTGCCAGAATTGCTTGGCTTTACTGAAGAGGTGCTACCACTGTTCCTGGAGAAGGCCTATAGGCTCACTCCTCGCAGGGTGCAAAAAGGAATCACTGGCCCATGTACGTTGGTTGTGGTTTGCTCTGGTGTGGGGGACAGGGATCAAATACTGGCTGCAGCACGTTGGTGAAGGCAGTTCAAGTATGGGGAATCGGACTTCTATATTTTTCCTGATTTGTCTTTCAGCACCAGGCAGAGGTGCAAGTTGTTCAATGTGATTCAAGCTCACCGGAGACAACTTAAGGAGCATTAACTTTTGTACCTGGCCAGACTGAGCGACTCGTGGAAAGATAAAATCTATCTATTTAATGATCTGAGGGATGCTGAGAAAGTCCTGGATACTACTGAGCAGGAGGGGTGTCAGGAGAATAAGGACATTGAGACAGAAGGACAATGACTTTTTCTTGCAATCTCCTCAGGATTTGTAATGTATTACCGTCTCTTACTGTACTGCCTAGAGGATCCAAATTTAACCCAGTAGCTGACTGAGGGAGGGGTATACTTTTGGAGTTGTTGGTATTATGGTATTATAGACGGGGAGAGGGGTTCTGTTTGGGCATTCTCTGGTCTCAGTGTGTGGCTGTTTTTGTATTCCTTGGTACTCTGTATGGAACTGCTGAATGTGGACCTGTACTTTTCCTAATGTTTGAAGGGCTAATAAAATGGAACCCTGCCTGCCTTTTCTTTTTTTCTCTGTATAGTTTATCTACCACCTGGAATATAACAATAATATTGCTCTTTTCTTGAAGGGGTTCTAGGGATCCAGTTAAAGTTTTGCTATGTTCTCAGCATGCCTTTCAAGATCTGGAGGTGGGAGAATGGGGCATCTGGCTGTATTAAAAGGGGCATATGTTTATTTATTTGTTCTAGGATTACAAATACCTTTGAGCCGAGGCTCTTTTACAAAGGTTCCACGTCATTGGTACAATTCAGACAATCATAAGCAAAGATAACAGTTTATAAAATTAAAAAAAAAACAGTCTTGTAGATAAAAAAAGAACAATAAGGTGAAACTTTGGGGAGGGTAAAGAGAAAGGAGGAGGGTGAAATCAGGGAGACTAAGTGGATGGGAGAAAAGGGGAGGTAGGTTGGGGGGGACAGAGAGAGGAGAGGTAGAAGGCGGATAAGAATAGAGGTAGTGCAGCTGGGTGGCATTTGTCATGGGCCAGCAGGGGATGTGAAGATAGGAGTGGGGGGTGCTGGCAAAGTGCAGGAGTAGATGTGGATCCAAAAAGGGCATCTTCAGCTATGGAACCAAAAGACATGTTTAATACAACAGTCCCAGAGGTTGGAGGCAGAGTGTTAGGCGGAGACGAGTCTTAAAGTGCTGGCGATAGTGAGGATGAGATGTCGCTGGAAGACCGTTGTACCAACTAGTGGCCCGGTAAGCAAAGGATCTTTGGCCTTGTGTTGCGGCAATGTGGGACTTGCAGAAGCAGAGGTTTCAATCCCTGGTATGTCGGTGTGGATTCTCGGTTGTATGAGGTCACAGACTCGGGGAAGGCCCAGCAAGATTTTCTTAGTAGTAATACAAGTTTGGTGTTTTATTCGATTGGCAAGATTCAACCACCCAGTTTGAGAATAGAGGTCACAGGTGTGAGTTAGGCGTTGGGAGCCAGTGACAAGTCGACAGGCCTTGTTGAGGGCGGTGGATACACGTTTGAGTGCGGTGGTTGTAGCAGAGCCGTAAATGATAATGCCATAATCGATGATGGATATGATGGAGCTCTGGACAGCGACAGCAAGGGCTTCAGGTGTCAGGTGTTTCCTATGACGGAATAGCAGGCCTAGTCAGGAGTTAGCGGCTTTGGCAACATGGTCGATGTGGGCAGTGTAGGAGAGGTGAGCATCAAAGGTGACCCCGAGGTATTTAAAGTTTTTGACCTGTTCCAGTGCGGCACCTTGTCTGGTGATAACAGAGAGTTGGAAGTGCTTATGTTTATTATGGGAGCTGCTGAAGAGCAAGGCCTTTTTTTTTTTATTAAGGATCAGTTTGTGCTTTGAGAGCCAATTCTCAACCGAGGAGAAGCCGAGTTGGAGATTTTCTTGCAATTTCTTCGGTCCTGGTGTGTGGCAAGGATTACTGCATCATTGGCATACAGGGTGGTATGTTCAGTGCAAGAGTCCGGTAGGGTGTTAAGGAACAGGCTGAAGAGTAGGGGGCCCAGTATTGAACCCTGGAGGACTCCAGAGAAGACAGGTTTGGAATCAGAGTGCACATCTCCAATTTTTTACACGTTGGGTGCGGTTTTCAAGATAGCTTTTGAACCAAGAGATTTAATCATTGGAGAGACCAGCATTTTTAGTTGGCTCAGCAGGAGAGAGTGGTGGACAGTATCGAAGGCTTTGGTCAGGTTGCTGAACATAGCACCAGTTAGTTGTCCATTGTCGAGGGAGCTGTGAATGGAGCTGGTGAATTCGAGTAAGGCAGAGGATGTACTATGACCTTTTCTAAAGCCATGTTGCTGTTTACAGAGAATATTATAATTGTCCAGATGCTCGGTAAGTTGGTCTGCTACTATACATTCCAGTGCCTTCGACAGGGGAGGCAGAATGGAGATAGGGCAGAAGTTTGCATGGTCAGCCTTATCACCACTTTTGTGAATCGGGGTAACAGTGGCCATTTTCCATTTGTCTGGGAATTGACTAGAGGAAAGAAAGAGATTAAAAATCTTGGTGAGGGGCCCAAGTACCTCGTCAAGCGTTAGGGCCAGTAGCTTGAGGTCAAGTGTGTCATTGCTTTTTCTAGATTTGCTGATGGCTTTGGCAATGTAGTTTCGGACTTGATGTTTCTTTAGTGCTTTAAAGTAGAAAGGTCTTGGGTGGAGGAGTTGGGGGGTGGGAGTTGACACATCTTGGAAGAAGTCGGAGGGGAGAACACTGCTAAGGTCAGTGAAAGCGATGTTAAAAGTGTTTGCAATAGTTTTAGAGTCGAGTGTAGTGTGCCCATTTATGTTGAGTATGTTTGGCGAAGATTTTGACTGCTTCCCAGTGACGTCTCTAATGTTTTTCCAGAAATACCTCCCATTTCCCGAGTTAGTGAGGGCATTTTTATAGTAGTCAGATTTCTGTTGCCGAATGGATTTGGTGCATGCCCGTTTATAATTCTGGATGTCGAGTTGCTTACCGGAGTTTCTAGCCAGTTCCCAGAGGTGGTCCCTGGATTTAAGTTTTTTAAGAGGTCTCCTGACAGCCAAGGGTTACTGAGCAATTTAACTTTACGCTTTTTGAGGGGGGCAAATCTGTTACAGGCTTCATTGAAAATGTGAATAAATTGCTCCAGTGCAGTATTAGTATCTGTTGCCTTGAAGATGGGGAACCAGTCCTGCAGACTGAGGTGCAGTTTGAGGTGAGATAGCTGACCACGGGGTAGGACTCTGCTGGTGATGATTTTTGGAGGGGGCTTATAGAATTTGTTTAACCAGGTACAGCTGATGGGAGAGTGGTCCCTGAGTGAGTCAGGGAGGACTGAGATTTTCGTGATCCGAGAGGGGTGGTTGGTTAGGATCCAGTCAAGTAGAATGCAGGTCCCAGTTCTGTAGTTCTTTCTGGTTACATAGTCAACCATTTGAGTCAGGTTAGCTGATATGACAGAGTCCTTAAATGACCCACCTTCAGCTGAGAGCCAATTAATGTTAAAGTCACCAAGAAGGATGATTTCAGAGTCCGATGGGTGGGATCTGACAAAGTCAAGGACAGCGGTTAGACCAGGTCCCTGTTCCTTAGAAGGTATCTAAACAGTGACAAGAGGGATTTATTGTGGGCGCCTAATAGGAGTATGATGGGAAGAATCTGAGCAGGTGTTGCTGGAAGATTGGAATCAATGGGGTGTCCTTGGAAGGTGTCTTTCACATATAAGGCACACCCTCCACCTCTTTTGGACTTACGATCAACCCGGAAGACATTGTAGCCAGGAAGGGTGATTGCCTGGTCAGGAATCTTTGGGGTGAGCCAAGTTTCAACTACTGACAGAATATCCGGGTTGTGTTGGCTGGTAAAGGCTTGCAGTGCATTAAGCTTAGGAAGTAAACTGCAGATGTTTAGGCACATGATTGAGAGAGTGCCTGCTGGTTTGTTCTGGTTGGAGGCGTTTGGTCCCGGGGTTAGGATGAACAGTCCCTGATAGCAGCAGGAGGAGGAGCACAAGTTTCAGGATGCATAGGCGGAGTTCAGTCAGAGAGACGTTGCGTTTCTTTTTTGAACAGTAGTATGCCAGGTGGTAATGTCGAAAATGCAACATTAGAATAACTGTATACAATGTGGCTAGATTTGCCCAAGGCTCACACATGAGCAGGGACAGATCAATTTCGGTGGTGTGGCTCCAGGGGGGAGGATTTGCTCCACCGCAAAATGATTTAAATCGGAGCTGCTGTATCTTGTATCTTCAGGGAGAGTTGTGGGCTAGTTAGCCCACACACTGGTTGGTTCCTATAGAGGGACCTGACTGGTGTTTTTTATTCCTCTCTGGGGTTCTCCTTGTGCTGTAGGCTTATGGACTGGCTTCACTGTATGTAAATGGGTAATTCCCCCTTGTGAGTTTAAGAGGAGTGATTCTAGTTAACTGCACTGTATTCACTATTACTGCAATCTGTGTATAAAATCCACCTGTGATTGTTTGCTTTATGTAAGTGATATCTTGCCAAAAGCTCAATAAAAATATAATACAAAAACAAACAAAAAATTAGTAAAATCATAGAGATGGACCACAACAGTGCAAACATATAAAAGGCAACGTTTGTTGCAAAAATAATTATTAATTTCTTTAAAAAAAAAATACAAAAATATCTTTAGTTTCTCATTTAAATACACTGAGCTCCTAAGCAGTTGTCAGTTTCTGACACCACAATACCAAAAGTCTATTGAATTTTTACTAGTAGTGTGAAAAGCAAAGGCGAAACCCCACTGGTTTTACTGCATCAGAAAATACTTTGTTTTATAAAAGGAGACCGTAACTACAGTATCAGTACATCAAAACAATAAATCAAATAGCCAGTTCTCCATTTATTAGAAGAGAACACCTGGGGGCTCAATTTTCAAACAATGAACTATGACGCAAGGTACCTCCACCAGTGCCGATTTTCAAACACTGCTTGGCTGCGGTGACATGAGGATGCCATGCAGCAACGCCCCAGTGTATCACCCTTGCAGCAAAAGCACCCATGCACCAGGTCTCAAGGGTGCATGTGCCATGACAGGGTTGCACCATCCCCTTAATTAGGATTCTATAAGCCCCACTGTGGCTGCAACAGGGGGCTCACGTTACAACAGGCAGGAGGTGGTCTAAGGGCCCTGCGCCACTGTTTGGTAGAGCAAGTGACCTGTGGGACCTGGAAGGTGAGGAATAGGGGCTGCTGGGGCAGTGAGGGTGCAACAGGATATGAAGAGGGCATGGCAGAAGCTACAGGGAGTTAAGGAGGCACCTGGCAGAGGTGCCATATAGCGCATCTGACAGCGGAGGGAACCAGAAGGGGGGGGTTGGCATAGTGATACTATTATGACACAGCCCCAGGTGGAAGCATCCATGGCACCTGCCCACAGAACCCACAGTCCTGTGATGGAGGTGCTAGGGCTGCCATGCCAACCCCCCCAACCCGGTTCCCTCAGCTATCAAATGCACCATACAGCACCTCTGCCAGGTACCTCCTTCTACTTCCTATAACTGCCGCCAGGCCCCCCTCAAATCCTATGGAACCCTCACTGCCCCAGCAGCCCCCTGTTCCCCAACTTCCAGGCTGAGCCCCTCCCACTCCACCTCTGTGCCTCATGTAGGCTTGTGCCAGGGGGGAGGAGGGTTTGACAGAACCCTCTGTCAACCCACGCAGGTCCACCCAATGTTTGGCACAGCCCTGTGACTGGGGCAACTCCCTGGTCTTCAGCACAGGGACCCCTACCTTTACAAAATTGGGCACAGGGTCCTTGATGTACCCGGATTTCACTGCAAACTGCAGTGATCTAAGGGCTCTCTGAAAATCAACTGCATGCTCTTTAACAATCAATACATTCCAAATGTTGTTTTTCTTTTCGTATCCACAACCTGACCAGTGAAATACTATTTTCCAACTTAGTATACACAAGGTTTACAATTAAATGTTTGTAGGTTGTGTTTTTCATCAAGATTACCTCCCACAACTTTCTAAAAGTTCCAGTTTATTGAAATAGTAAAGCCTGTGAGAACACATTCTCAATTTCACAAGCACCCTTGGTCAGAGTAGAACAAGGCATACAATAATAATCATTATAAAATATACACTGTCCGTCACCATAAACAATAAACATTTGCTTATAAAACAATACAATATTGATTAAAACACAGTCAAGAACTGTTGTACTGTTGGTCTTTTTTCAAAGCTTTCTTAAATTTATCGAAGACTGGGACGTTTGTTAAAGGAAATCTTTTAACCTGATGTATTTTCAGATGACGTATGTTGGGGCAGTACGTTCGGTGGGATACGTGCCAGTGGCACAAGCAGCTTCAACAGTCGATTTGTTTTCTTTTTAATGACTGTACTTTCTCCCCTTTCAAAGACCTGTCCCCATCAGGCCTGCCTCGTCCCCAGCCCCATCACCAAACTTCTCCAGGACTTACCTCTCCCATGGTCTTCCCTGGCCTACACCCCAAGGCATTAATTAGTGTCAGAGACTTGATTAGCATCCTTCACTAATCAAATTAAAAACTGATTAGCAATAGGCCGAAGCTGGATTAGCAATTACCAAAAATTTATATTTTTGTACACAACTCCATAAAATGTACTTATCTTGCACTATATTGATAAAATACATTTTTACACGTTTCTGAGACTAATATATGTTTTATTTAGACATTTCCAGAAAAATACAGCAATTGTGCAGCAGCACATACATGTCAAGAGCCGAGATAGGATGTCTGCCAATTCACACCGTGAATTCGTGAGCGTGATCGTGAGTTGTGATAAATTAAACATCAATTTAAATGAACCCCTGCCCCAGCATAAAACTCCACCTGGAACCGTGATTAACTAATGGGTTACCAACAAGGATTAAAAGCTATCTATTTGCTACTCTTCTCCACCAGGCACGTAGCCAGTAATTCTGGCCTATTTTTTGGGGGCCTGGGGTGGTCCACCATCCACAGCTGCCAAATCACCAGGACATCTTGGTTTACCACTAAAAAAATATGTATACAGCCCTGTCTGTGTTGAATTCATCTGGAAGGGGGCCCTGCTTTTTAATGCAAGTCAATGTTTCTGCAGTATCCTCTGCCAGACTTGCTCTCCAGTCAGTATTTACCTTGTTCATAGTTGAAAAACACCTTTCTACTATTGCATTAGACACAGGAAATATTCTCAACACATTGACAGGCTTCAACAGATTTGGATAAGAATTTTGGAAATCACATGCCAGCTTTGACCAGACAGCAGAGGCAGACATATTATTGATGAAACTGGTTTGAGCAAAAACCTTAAACTCTTGCCATTCTGCAAGCATTTGATTGCTGTCACAGTCTGGCTGCAAAACTGCTGAAAAATGGTCAGCTACTTCAAGTGATGTCACTGTTACCATACAGCTCCAGTTCCTTTTTTGGTCTGTTGGCCAAAGTCTAGTATCTAACACTTTTGCATGGTTATAGATACTACTTTCATCACTCAAACTGAACCGGTGTTCACAATAGTTCTCAGTAGTTGTATTTCTTACACTGCTGTTTAAAACTTTTAATAGATTGAGCACTTAGGCGTGTTAATTTTACACCCTTGTAAGGGATTTCAGAATATGCTCCAGAAACAATGTCAAACCCATTTTTTAAGAGAATGTCAAGTTCACTGCCACCTATGGGCCACTCTGCTTAGCATGGTCAAGAGCGTTTCTCAAAGTTTCAACAGAGCTAAGTAGCTCTGGCATTTCAACAACTTATTTTTGAAGTGCTAGTGAGAACCTGGCAAATGGCTGAAGCAGCTGTTCAAAATACAAAAGGTGCGCAACCATTTGGAATTTAGTCAAAATTTGAAACACTTTCTTGGCTTTGGCCTCATCATGAGTTGGGTCTGCAGCCATAGATTCTAAATGGGCAGTGATTATGGGGAATGATCTGGTAACAGCCCGGGTGGCAAGAAGTTTATGCTGTGCCCAACGAGTGCCATGAGCCTTCTTGGGCTTTTCAACTGACATCTCCATGGCCTGGGCAAGGGATCGCAACTCTCTTAAGTCACTTGGAACTTTTCTGATAGAGATAAAACAGCTGGGTCAGAAAGTTTGAAACTTCATTGAAATAGGTATTATCCAAAGCATCCTTCATGGCCTGTTCTAATCGGTATGAGAAACAATGAACAGCAACCAACCACCGTAGGTCTTCCCTTAAAAGTGCAGCAAGACCCCGTCTTACACCCATGTTGACAGCTGCCCCATCAGCCCTAAACCCAACCATTTTTTTTTTTTTTTACATTAAAGGACACCCTCTACAAGAATGTCTAAGAGGAGACTTTTGAGTCCCTCACTTGTGCCATCTGATACTGCTTTCATTTGTAAAAATTTAGTCTCCACATGACCACTGCTGGGATTAACATAAATTACGTAAACCTGTTCCTTTTCAATTACATCACTATCAGTACTACCATCCATAAGAACTGAAAAATAATTAGTATTTTTTACAGCTGCCAGCAGGTTTTCCTCTAGGTTCTTGCCAACACAAACTGTCAGTTCTTTCCCACTAACAGCGCTAATGTATTTATTGTCCAAATGAACTCTATGGCGCTTCTCTTGTTCTGCTATCACTTCAAACGTTTTAATAGGGATGTCCTCTTTGGCCATCACATACAGGATCTCCATCAGCCTGTCTAGAACCATTCTATGCTGTTCCTCTGCATTACCAAAAGTTCTCCCTTCAAATAAATAAAAAATATTTAGCTGTGGCTCCAATCCTCCTACACCCCCCCCCCCCGATTACTTTAAACTTATCAATTGTGGTATGGCAATATATTTGAAGTGGTGACCATGTTTTACCAAATTTAAAAATGTTAAGCGCTTTCTTGTGCTGCTCTGTCTGAAGACGTTTCCAGATGGTGTCAACTTTTAGCTGGGGGACTGTTATCCCTGCAATTAATTCCTCACTGAAGTTCCACAACCCACGTAGCTCATCTTTATTCTGACAGCACAATATGCAACTAGCACGCACTGCACAGTCTCCCTCCCTGCTTATCTGTCGCCAGTTTTTGTCTGGATCATATTTTTTGCGCCATCCTTCTGCAGTTGCTAATTTTACTCCTCCAGCCATGTTGGACTGCAATTATTAAAAAAATCTGAAGTTAGCAAAACAAGATTCTGTCAAGCTGTGCACTTAAAAATTAACACATCAAGTTACCGTAATCTGGCTAACTCTCTGTGCTAAAAACAAAAATGATAATGGCAGCAGCAGATTTGCTTGTGACACCCTGAGCTCCCCCCTTCCAGTTAAACTGTCTACTTGTCCCCATCTCTGCCATCATAGGCAGAGCACACACAAAGATTTCAGAGCTGTGAACAGAACACTTCCTCAAAGTTCACTGCTGCAGAAAAGCTGGCAGCAGGGCAAAGTCTTATGTTAACTTGTCCCTGATCTCTGTCATAGGCAGGGCACACACTTAAAGTTTCAGAGTTGTGAACAGAACACTTCCCCAAAGTTCACTGCTACAGCAAAGCTCTAGCTGACAGCAGAGCTAGTGTCTTAATTTGTAATGTCCTCTCAGGTCCGATGGGCAGGGCACACAAGAGTTACAACTTCCCCAGTGCAACAGAGCAAGCAGGTGTATTTTTGTTTTTGTCCCCTTCATCTCTGCCAAAGTAGAGCACTAATGCAAGTTTTTTATGTCTTTGTTTCCTCTCCCCAGAGAACTCTGGAAAACCCAGGGTACAATGCTTATCATCACTGTTGCAAAAAAGGGCTGGCTTGGCACAAAATAAAGCGGGCAGGGCGGGCATGACCACTCATTGTCCCTGCATCTTTGCCAAAAGCAGGGTACATTTACTAAATGTCACTGAAGTTTTTCTTTCGTTTCCTCCCCTTCATAGAACTCCCTGGAGTAAACCAGGGCACAATTCTTAGTCTGTTCTGTTCCCAAAAATGTTCTGCTACTTGCAAATCAACACAGTTTGTTTGCTTAATCCCCCATCATCATTGCTGCAATAAGGGATGGGCACATTTTAAAGCTGGGCATGACTGCTTAACCACTGTTGTCCCTTCATCTCTGCCAAAAGCAGGGCACATTTAGTCACACAGGTTACTTTTCCCATTTTGTTCCATCTCCCCGCAGAACTCTCCAGAAAACCAGGGCACAATTCTTATTTGTTTTCTGTTCCCAAACAATTTGCAAGAGCACAGTAAAGTTTGATATTTTTCCCCAATCAGAACAGTCCCTGGCATTTGATTGGGCTGGGCATAAAATAAAGACTGTTTACACCACTCTGTTCATCTCTGCCAAGCAGGGTAATAGTTCACATTTACTTTCTTGTTTCCTCCACAATTCCTCTCTGTTCTGCCCGCAGTTCAGGCCCATCCCACGAGGTGCCTACCTTGCCCTGACCGTCCCCCCAGTCATGCCACTGCTGTGCTTCGTGCCCTCCCATTGAGTTCACTCCTCCAGGCTCCCCAGACAACAAATAGAAAAGTCTGTATTTTTGTTTTTTGTAGCGACTCCGATTGTCTGCTCAGCTGTGTGCTGCTCTCCACAAGTTGCTCAGTTGAATCTGCATCACGTTGCCTGCTGGCCCCACCATGATGCGTCGCATGGCTCTCCTCCGGTCCCGGTCCTCTCTCGCACTGTCTCAGCCTCCACGGCTCCCCTGCTCCTCAGTGTGGCTCCTCCCTGCAAATACAGAAACAAATTAATTACCGGACACCACCAACGAGCTAAGAAAATACAATTAAAAAAAAAAAGGAAACTGGAACTTGCCTTGCTTAAATTTTGCTCCGGCTGGAGCTTCTGGTTCTGCTTGCTCTTCTCCTGGGTCATACTGCAAGAGGACGCTGTAACATTCCTCCCGTGCAGAGACTGGGTGGGGGGATCGCTGGCCAATCAGGAGGGGCGCGGAGAGGACAGAAAAAATTGAAAAATATTTTTTTTTAAAGAAACATGGCATAAAATGCCAAAAAAATATTTTTACAGTACCCAGTGCCAGTTCAGAATGATTAGCAATGACTGCTAATCATTCCAAAAGTTGAATTGCTTTTCTCCAAACTTGGGTCACAAATTGCGATGCGAACCCACTTATTTTATGACTTGCACCCCAGTGCAGAGTCACTGGACGGAACTCCTATCCCGCAGAGTTACAGTGCAGTGCCAGCAGACAGCCTTCAGTCGGCAGTGTGGGGCCTGTGAAGCGAAGTGGACATCGTCCCGTGGTGGTCAGGTGATTTTCCATTTTTCTTCCTCAGACTCCCTGATGTCAGTGGAGGGCGCCTCATTCATGATCGCACATGTGCACAGCACGCCGACATCCTCCTCCCTAAGCCTCGACTCCCTGGTGGCAGTACTGTGGCGGAGACCCAACCCTCCCCCAGGTGGAGCACTCAACCAACCTCCCCCAACCAGCCCAGGCATGTTCCTGAACCTGGGTTGTCAGCATCGTAAGCCATACTACTACTACTACTACCGTTACGCCAGCAGGCCAGCCCCACAGCTGATCTGCTGTCATTCAAACCACTTAGCACCAAACAGTGGCTGCCCGACTAAATGCAGTGTGCACACCACCAACTGGTTCAGGAACAAGCATGCATGTAAAAGGTTTTGTTTCATGCAGCTGCCCTTAGAAATAAAGACATGGGGAAGCAAAATACAGTGACACATGAGCTGAATTGTGGGGGGGGAAACATAGGACAGCAATCACAGCAATAACAAAACAGTAAAAATTAAAGCATGCTCACCAGAAATTGAGTTCAATATTGCATTTATTCCAAAGGTGATTCTTTGCCAAACAACTGAAATGTAGAGCCCCTACTAACAGGTTTAGAGTCGCTAGTCTGACGTTAACATTTTGCCACTTATGTCTTGCAAAGTCCCAGAATATATGAGGCCAAACATTAGATTGGACAAGCAGCTGTATTCCCCTCGGAAGGGGCTCTGTATTCCAGTTGTTTGACACTGAATCACTTTCAGAATAAATACAATACGGAACTTGGTTCCTGTTGACTATATTTTAATGTCTGCATTTTGCCACTGCTAAGCACTAGGTTCTGTTTTTTTGGACTGTCAATTATGGGGGTGGGCACCTTGGTCCTGTGAGCACTCCTCCTTATCTGTTAGTAAACTGAACTGTATCTAATCTGTACAATATATTATGCTTTCCTGAAGACACAAACGTCCCCTTACATACCACTGGCAAGTTTAAGCATGTTGTTTTCATTCTACTAGTAACATGTACAACTACTTAAGCGAGGTATAGCATTTCATTAATTACATAGTGCCCATTCCACTGTGCTCAGAGGGCTGTACAACTCCAAACACAAGACCATAAATAAAAAAGCAGATTCACAGAAGCCACCACTGAGAACGCCCCATCACCAGAGTTTCAACCGCACTTTTGTGACAGCCACAAAGAACCCCTCAAGTGGAGCAGAGGGATCGATCAGCCCCGCCCCAATCCTTGTACAGCTTGTATGTTAGCAACACACTCTTACAGGTGGTGCACTACCTTACTGGGAGCCAGTGCAACTCCTGCACCACGCGTGGAATATGTTTCGTGTATGAAGATCCAGAAATTAGCCTAGACATGGCATTCTGCACCAGTTACAGATGCCACACAAACTTCACTTCTAACACTAGGTAAAGAGCGTTACAGTAGTCTAGTCTGAACTACATTTTCTCTGACAAAACTAAAATGAGCTCACTTGCCTCAGACTTGTACCAATGTGAAATGTGCTTCTCTTTAGCAGGTACAACTGTGCACTGTTCTTTCTTATTGTCTTTCTGTTTTCCCCATTTTCTCCCTGGCTCCCCATTCCCCCATCCTAATGATTGAGAACCCTACTTCAGCAACCCTTCTCCGGTTAGAAGGTCAGCCAGTCAGCTATCTTGTCTGCCAATGGCAACCCTGTGCCTTGGCTGGCCATCAGGGCAGGTCACAAATTCTGGGTGACCCACATCCTCCATCCCTGCTCGGAAACCAAGTCTCACCTTCACAAAGCACTCGCCCTCCTCACAGCAAGAACTTCTGGGAATTGCACACAGACATCTGCTTCCCAAATGGGAGCATGAAGTTCCTCTGTTGCACCACTGGACTAGCCCTGGGCAGAGGTAAGGGCTAACGAATGACAGGATGGGCGGTTATAAGGGAATAATACCTGCCCTCAGGTGTTTTTAGGCACCAGGCTTAGCTAAGTGCTGCAACCACATGAGAAGTGCATCATTCCATTATGACTACACACCCTGTAGTGTGTTATCCCACTTATAAAATGGATTTTTTTGTTAAAAATATATGTAGTAGTTCAGGTGAGGTGTAGGGTTGTCAGAAAATAATCAATGGTCATGTGATGTGTTTCAAGCAATGAGGTTACCGGGTTTTCACAGCATATTTTATAACTAAAATGACAGCATACTGCTTGCCATAAATTGTTATAACACTGAAGAACGTGTGGAACACAACATAACACAGTTGCACAGTTCAGCATTAGTACTGTAACTGGTGTTGCCAGTGATCTCTAAGTAGTGATTTTAGGGGTTCTTCACTAAGGCAATTTTACCAGATGCTAAAAGTAAACAACAGGGTCCAATACATTCACACTGGCATTGCTTTGTCTTGATCGCTGACAAGAGTACTGTCAAGTCTGCTGACCTACAGTTGCCCTTGCCTGCTGTGTCCGATATTAAATTCTGCTTAAGGTTCTTAATATAACCTTATAGCGATGGCTATAAAAGAAGATAGGCAGACTTCTGTTTTGTATTTTCTACAATTAATGTTTCTGTGTGATCTGCCTGAAACATGGACCATGTAGCAACTGGATACATAAGATACACAGAAACTGTCGGCAGATAAGGACCGCAAGACCCATTTAGTCTGTCCGTAAGCCCTTTACTTGTGTGCAGTCACTGACCCTAAGTGATCAATGGCTTTTGTAACATGGCAATAATGTAAATGGCGGAATGGGGACCCATTATTGGGCAAATGGCATCACAAGGGTGAACTCGGAGCGGGTATTAATCCACGATACCTGCCGTGTTCAAAACTGTAGTACTAACGTCACCCAGACAGCTAGGTTAGCAGCACTGTGGGCACAGGTGGGGATCGAGTTTTAGAGAGGCAAGTGTGGCACAGGGAGAAAGACCAGCTAGATGCAGATGGAAACGGGGGGCAGAGAAGCAGGCACGTACAGGAGGGATACATAGGGCAGTCCAACACATACACACAGTATGCAGGCAAGAGGTACACAGTTGTAGCCGACGTCTGACGAGTCTGCGAGAGGCAAGGGGAAGTGACCCAGCCTGCATGTAAATTTGTGGGTGACTGCACGCCGTGGTGAGACAGCAGTCCACCGGACACCTCCAACGCCTGGTATGAAACAAATACCCGCATACATCGGCACATTTTTCAGACTGGCATGTGAGCCGCACTATTTGCTTTCATTACAGCTACTGAATGTTTTGGCAGCATCAGCATCTTAATGCTGTTCTGTAACACGATTTCAAAGTGCAGTAAAAATGTTTGATCAGTACACCAACTCCCTGTCCTATGTTGTTCAACGGACACGAAATAGGCTCCTGGTGACTCTGTTGTCGTGCGGCCCATGTTACAAGCGCATTTAGCCACTCTGGCAGTGGCATCTAATGTGATTAATGCATGGTTGGGCTATTGTTCGCCCTCGGCCTCCGACCTCAGGCCATAATCCTCCCAACCATGCATTAATCCAGCATTAGATGCCACCTTCATCGTGGCTTAATGCTTACTTCATCACTCCCTCCCACCCAAAGTTCCCTTGTGCCTGTCCCAGGCATGTTTAAACCCCTCCACTGTGCTTGCCTCCACCACCTCTTGTGGCAAACTTTTCCAAGCATCCACCACCCTCTCTGTGTAGAAAAAGTTCCTCACATTACCTCTTAATCTGCTCCTTCCAATTTCATATTGTGTCCCCTCGTTCTGATGTATTTTCTATATTGGAAAAGATCCCCCACCTGCACCTTGTTAATGCCCTTGAGGTACCTGAAAGTTTTTATCATGTCCCCCAACCAAAGATATAAGTGTTTTTTCTTATGCTGATGAATACATTTAAGCCCACAGAGGGAAAAAAAAAAGGATTTGTCCTGCTGCTCCAGGGAAATGCCCTGAACAACCTGAGTATGAACCTATTATTTTTTTCTGTCCTAAATACATTGACTAATGTGAGCACCCACAGAGGGTGTCCAGTGGCAATGTACTAACCTCACTTCCCAGGTGACTGAAAGCCCCCCAGCTGCACCTCAGCCTCACAATCAACCCAGCTTGCATGAGGAGTCCACTCTTACACCTGCCTTTCCGCAGACCACAGCTTCAGGAATCCTGTAGGAAAGAGGCAATGTAGGACCCCACGATCCTGATAGCATCCCTTTAACATTTCTCAAGATCAGCCCATGGCTGCAGGATAAAAAAAAAAAAAAAGAAACTCTGTGCATAAAGTTCTGCCTTCCTGTCCATCACATGGTTTACCCCCACCCCACCCCCCACACACACCAGCTTGCAGAATCCTCCTATACTTAAAATACTCACTATGACATCCTAGCCCCGTTCGTGGACGTCACTTCGGAACTCTTGCCAACATTAAATAGTGGGAGTAAGGCTTGGGCAGCTTCAGAATAAGAGCCGATAGCTGCACGATCGAGTAGACTTGTCAGACCGTAAAGCCTTTTTATGCTGCCAATTTTCGTATGTTCGTATTATGGGCAACGACACGAATCACTCGGGGCACACTCAACCCCACGATTTACTTCTAATATAAAAATACATTTAATTGTATTCGTGAAGGTATATTCCTATTCAAAGCTGATTAAAGGGAATAAAGTAAAACACTGCGAGTCTCCACCATAGAAAAAAAAAAACGGGGCGAAATGTATTTAAATTATAACCAGTACGGCCATTCCTCTCAACATTAAAAATCGTAGACCTGGCCTTCCAAAATCATAACAGATGGTCAGAATGTGGAGCACTTTCTTATTTTAAAAGATAATATGTCTACACATGGTAGACCACATAGAGTTAATGATAAATGTTTCCATTAACTTAGTTTGTGTGCCCAGAAATAGCTCCAACATGATTAAGAACATCAGTAAACCTATGTGGAGCAAGGGTAAACTTGAGTGTGAAAATCATAGCGCTGTGAGACATTCATAGCAGCGGAGAGGTTACGAGTACTGCATTCATTCTGCCTTTGATTCCAAGAGTTCAAAATGCCATCCTCGCATTTTCCTAGTCCTCTTTTTTTTCTTTAAAAAGGAAACATTCATACCGAGGTTTACTTATCTGGCACGGAATACAATAAAGTTGTCATACATTAACGTTAATTTTAACATAAGTGGTCCACAAAACAAAGCAAGTATTGTTAGAAAAACCTCAAAGCCCTTACATAGAGAAAGAGGCTTTCATCAAGGAATGCTGAAGCCTCCAGCCTGCCGACCCCATCGTTAGGAAATGCAAATGTTCCCCTGCCGAAAAGTGAAACGCTGGAGAAGTCTTTTATGATCCAACAGCCTGGCATACCTGCACTACAGTGACATATGTATACACACACATCACTCGTCATTGTGTATTTGCCTTGTTTGAGAGCCCTTTCAGGTGAGACACAGAACTGACAAAAAAGCCACCACGAACTGAGCTGAAGGGTGTTACAAACTGCGAGCCAACACTTTACTTTAAGCAAACTCACAGATGTGTTACATGTTCGAATGCTTGAAATTTCAGTTTGCAAAACGCATGGAAGTAGTGCCATAGCTTTTACAGCCAGGCTTTGCCGGTATGACCTCTTACGCTCATTGTTATCATTAAAGTCTGCTTTTTTTTTTCTCTTCACTGATGTGAAGGAACGCATTACGTTCCACTTACCAGGCGGACGTGGACAATTACAGCAGTTAAATGAATTATTAAATAAGAAATCAACAGCAATATAACTGAGAGAACGCGACAGATCAGATCTCGGTTCGGGGCACTAAAAAAAATACTCTACATAGTGCAGTTCTTTAGGTTCGTCAGACATTGGTTGCTGCTGCCTGCTTCCCGTGCGGATACGCTCCTTAGCTTTCTGTTGCTGTACAGTTTATCGCAGAGACAGACACTCGCTGGGGCATCACAGCAGCTCACCTACCTTGCTGAAGGCTCAGTAACAGCAGACTACTAAATGAAAGCCCGAAGAAGTACATTGTGAGTAATGGTACTCCATCAGCTTGTTGCACTTCAAAGAGCGCGCTGTCCAGAACACTTCCCTGCTGCAAGAGTTCGTGTGCGCCGCTCAGTCCGAGACACCTGCACAGGACACACGATGCGCGGCAACTACAGTGCGGATACCGCCTCGCTCCAGACACCCAGTGCTTTACCAGGGGGCGGGGCGCACACATTTATCAGTCAAAATACATACACACACACACACACACACACACACACCACGCAGTTCTCCTCCCGGCACAACGGCGAGGCTCTCTCTGTTTACATGTTGTCTCCTCAGCAGCGCCTTGCCCTTTAACCACAAATAATAGCGGAGGTTATTCGTCTTAACTGGACATCGTGCAGCACACACTTGTCCAAAAGCACGAACTTTTTTCTCCCTCGGAAATAACGCACTAGTGTTGAAATCTGGAGTGTAGCCCGAAATTTCCATTTTGTACACAATCTCCAACAGTTACAACCCCCCCCATTAAAAAATGTACACATCCTTTCCAAATGGCACCCCCTTCCAAACAAGTCAGATTGTTTTCAGATGAGTCCTCTAAGCTCTAAAGAGATTATACATGTATCTGTCTCCTAAACAACAGAAGTTCAAACACAGTCACTCCTCAGTGGCCTACACTAACCCAAATACTACATATTAGAATGAAAATGTTAACAGAAAGGCATATGGTTTGTGACAGGCAGGCAACAAAACTGTACACAAATGTGTACAGTGAGTATGCCTGTCTACACCCTTGGTTGAAATTACAGGTTATGTGCAACGGGTTCTCAAAAGTTTAAAAAGAACTTGTCACTTTATATAGGCCTATGTAGCAAGTTAATTAGGCTAAAACAAACTAAGCAGCATTTTTAGAGATATTACTTTGCATCCGGGCGTTGTGTAACAATGGGTTTTTTGAAGAAAAAAGGTTTGTAATCAAGGCGCGGCACATCAAACGACATTGTGTTACTCATAGACTCTATGAGTGTGCCGCGCAAATAGGAATCGAACATAGCACTCAGATGTTGATTCGGGCGGAACGGAAACCTGTATACTGAAGACTGCCGTTTTTGTGGCGCAAAGTAGTTTGTGCGACAGCGCAAAACAAGGTCAGGGAGTGCATGCTTGCAAATGAAAGTCGGAGTCGTACGTACATTATATATTGAAAGCCTGAGGAGGGAACACACTAACTGGCTGTTTGTGCAACGGCAGTTATTGTAACCGTCCTGCACGTTGCGGTCACTACCCTTGCCTTGTGGGCTCAGTAGGGTCGCCTGCTGCGGATGAGGTGGAACACCAGATACTAAACCCCACCCCAAACTCCGCCCCTGGTATAGCTGATGAATGTAGTGTTTCTCCAAATCCATTTGTAATGCCAGAACACTTTAAAAATTGATAGGAAATCATTTTATACTGTTATTTCTATTTAATTTATATTTTTATTATTTGGTAACAAGGTTGGCAAAATGCCCATTTACATGGGTAACGGGGGGCACAAGGGACTTGCTCAGGATCACACAGCATGCAAGTGAAGAGAGCAGGAATCAAACCAAAGTCTGCTGGATGTACCAAGCCTGTTCTCATCTGGTAAATCTAACTTCTGTTAAACACACTTCTATTTTCTTTTTCATGTCTGTCATATATTCTGATATGCTTTCGCCAATTATTGAGAAATTAAACATGTAGGTTTGTGGTGCCCTGAAGTTATGTATTTTGTTTCTTTTACCTCAACAACCACTGCTGTTTTTTTTCATATTTCTAATACAGTCCACGACATTCCATACTGTTAATCTGAATGGCCTGTAATGGTATAACTGATAACATGGAACATCCTGGTAGTATGAAAAATGAGAACAGTACCTGCTGAGGACTCAGGAGAGAGGGACTCAATTTAGTGAGAAAGGCAACAAAATTAGAATATTAATTTAACAAAAAATGGGTCTAAAACATATCAGAATATTGGGCAAACAAAAAGGAACACGGGAGTATATACAGGTATAAAAGCTGTTTCTCAATCACAGCAGTAAGATCACACGTAACATTCAGAGTGAACAAATAGGTTAATTTATTGGTCTTAATGGCCATACTTAACACAGGTCTGTATAACATCCAGGGGTTAAATTGGGCAGGAATTCACAGGAACTCAGTTCCACCTCCTCTGACATCTTTTTCCATTGAATACTATTGGAGAGTTCCACCTCCTACAAATGTAGACATTAGAGTTTCACCTCCTTTGAATGATAGTTCTACCTCCTACAAAATGTAGACATTAGAGTTTCACCTCCTAAACATTTCCAAATAAACTGCTGATAACATCAAAACTTCTTTGTAACCTGGACATGCAGGCAAAACAGTGAATTACTTTGTAATGTATGGATTTGCCAAATAATACTATCGAAGCGATTTAAAAATTCCTTGTAATCCATCTCACAGAACTCTGCAGACTCAATATACCACACTTCACTCTAATAATACTATCGTTCAACGAGCGATAGTATTATCACTACAACAACACAAGCGCAAAGCGCGCCCTTCAACCTCGAGCGCGACCACGAGCCAGCTTAATCACCTCAACAGCTGTAAAATTTCAAAAAGTAATTCTGGGAAAGTAACTGCCTCAGTTTCCGATACTGTCTCAGTAAAATCGCAAACATGGCACTATCAAAGCCACAAACTATTACAGAAAGCAGACTTCAATTTATCTCTGAGCAAGAAAATCAAATACTTTAAAAAAAAAAAACTGCCTTGATTTAAAACTCCTCAGCAACCTCACGACCATAGGTGAGTCACGCCTATTGAAAACATCAAACGGAGCAATTAGACACCTTCCTAGCGGACTTTATATTTCAACTAAAAACAGGATGGTACAGAATACGAACCTAGCACAATCAGAGGTATTCTCGGCAGCATAGACCGTTATTTAATTAAAAAAACTACCCAGACTCAATATTCCAAACTGCAACTGTAACTTTCAAACAGACCCACAGCACACTCATAGCCAAGCAAAAGTACCTCAAAAAACTGGGCATGGGGAATCGACCTAAGCAAGCGCAGCCACTAACTGAAAGTGAAATAAATCAATTGTACACCACAGGCACCCTCGGGCTCAACACACCCACTGCTCTCTTACATCTTTTATTTTTCAACATAGGTCTCCACTTTGCACTCCGAACAAGCGAACAGTACCAACTGCGCTGGGGTGACATTGTGGCAGGAATAGACACAGAGGGCAAAGAATACTTACAATATCATGAGCGAGCCACCAAAACAAGAACAGGAGTAAATATCCGCGATGTCAGACCAGTGGCACCCAGACTGTACCAAAACACACAGTACCCAGAACGAGATGTTGTAGCTGCCTACCACATATATGCTTGCAAGAGACCCCCCATCGATGAACAAACCAGAAGCCCACTTTTACCTTGCTCCAGATTTGAAGCTCAAACCCTCAAGCCACTGGTACAGAGCAATGACTATAGGAGAGAACAAGATCCGAGGTATTATGAAGCTTCTTCAACAAACAGCAGGTCTTCCCCCAGAAAAAAGAATCACAAACCATTCGACAAGAAAAACAGCAATACAGATGCTCATAGACTCGAACATACCACCCACTGATGTTGCTCAGCTGTCTGGACACAAAAACATTCAGAGTATTAATAATTACTCTACCTTGTCTGAAACAAAGCAAAAGAAAATGTGCTCAATCCTAGCATTCGAGCAACCTTCCACCTCCCGATCCCCGCCACAAGCTGCATCTCCAAAATCCACGTCTGAACCGACTACTGATGCACACACTGTCGCACAGGAAATGACAGCAGCTCAGACTCTCACCAATAAAAGTGCCTAATTTTCTCGGACGTCCGGCAACATTTTTGGCTCCCACTCCTACTTTTTCGGAAACGTTGCCATCAACATCCAGAAGTCTCCTAAACCCAAAAAAAAAGAAGATATGTAATGTACTCAGACTCAGAGTCTAAGTAACAACACTCAGTTCGCACCTCAGTTCATCGTTCTTTTGCCGCAATCATTGGCTATTTAAAAAAAAAAAAAAAATTTACCTATTTTCATGTTTCACAAGGAACTTTTACAAAGTTTGCTAATTCTTCAACTTCCTGATTCAGCTTTCAACCCATCACAGGTAAGAACTCGCCAGCTTCATTAATCCATATATTACAAAATATAACAATGGGTTAGTGTGTATGACTGTTGAATTTCATCTGAGTTTCTGGGGACAAGAAACCTCTCGAGCTGCGGCCTCGAGGTTATTTATGTCCCCAGAGACTCGATGAAATTACAGCCTGTAACTACACTAACCCATCTATTATTCTATTTATACAATGTTTTAAGAGTATGCAAGTACTTGAAATGGTGCAAAACCGTCTGCATCTGAGCAAAACCGGATGAATGGACAAGGACACTAAAAATGGATTATTGAGGGGCTAATAAGCCGGCTAGACTAAAGATGCACTTCTCCCTGGCTCCTAGTACGCTGCAGAATAAACGAATAAAACTGCATTTTTACAGAAATCTAATCGAACTATGAGAAAGGAAACCTGTGGAGGAACAGAGGATGGATGAATATGTGGTGTCCAATGCGACGAAAAGCTCACGAACCACCAGAAAAAATCCAAAGAAGCAACCGCCGGCCACTCACTCGTGGAAAATGCGGGCCACATCTCCCTCTCAGCTGTGGAAGTCAGTGCATTAGGCCGCGAGGTTACCCAGCAAGTGTTGGCCGCCCTGGAGCCTAAGCTCACCAGCCTGGTTACTAATTTCAATTGCAAACTGCAGGAACTTGTGGACTTGCATGCTACCAGGTTGAATGAGGCGGAACAGAGCATCTCTGACATTGAAGATGCCAGAACAGATTATAGCTCTACAAAGGAAACTGGAGGAATTTAAAGAACTTTTTGACTACCAGGAGAATTATCAACGCAGCTTGAATTTGTGGCTCCGAGGGCTGCCTGAGGGAATGGAAGGACTGAATGCAATGGACTTTTGTGCCAAGACACTGCCTGAGCTCCTTGGACTCTCGCCAAAGAATGGTCGTCTTAAACTTGAGAGGGCTCATAGAGCAGTTATGCCTAAACCTGCACCGAATCAGCCTCCAAGACAAATAATTATGAGATTTCATAATTATCCTGATAGAGGGCAAGTTTTGAAAGCTTATAGGGAGAATTCTGGGCTACTACATGAAGGGCACAAGTTGTTCCTCTGTCAAGATTACTCAGCTCGACTGTTGAAATGCTGTAGGGCCTTCGATCCTGGGATGGCGCAGTTGCGAGAAGCCAAGGTGGAGTGTTATATGCTGTATCCAGCAACCCTCAAAATTAAGCACGAAGGGGACGTTTTTTTATTTCTGGGAGGTACCGAAGGCGGAGGTGTTTGTCCGAGACCTCAAGAAGAAAATGGGGTGATGCTACCTAATGCTGATCTGTGTGGAATTTTCTTTCCTGTAGATTTGGTTTAATCATTCGGCCGTGCTGGAATTCGGGACAGGATATGTGAATAAGGTACTGTTTTGTGATGGATGTACCAGAAACAAGGGGACTGGTTACTGTGCAGGTTGATTTCTTATTTTTTTTATTTGGATGGATGGCGTTTGATGGGGTTGGACTGTTCTGGGATATCTGGAAGGATGGGAGAGATAATTGATTTTGAGAAGGCCTGAGCTGGAGCTTCTTCTTGTTCTCCCCTTCCCTCAGATTGCTCGCTTCTCCTCCTTGAAAACCGAAGTAAGGGATGTGAAGAGAGACTACTGAGTGTCTTGCAGTTGCTGAGAGACTGAAACGTTTTTGTTCTTCTCAGAGTTGTTGTTTTTTTCTTTGATGGGAATATAGTGATAGTTAAGGGGGATATATTGCATTATTTCAGATGGTTCCCTGTATATATATAAAGGAAGAAAATCAAAGGGAAGGGAGAATTGGTATATGGAGGAGCAGTAGGAAGGGGTGCGGTTGTGAGGAGGAGAGGTGCAACGTCTTTTGCAGACCTGTGTTGTGTGCTCTCTGCTTGGGCATGTTCTGCCCTGAGCCATACCGACCACCCTTGTCATGTTCCTCCCTTTATTTGGTTGCCCTGCTGAATAAGTTTGATTTATTAGCATATGTTGAGGGCGGTAAAGTTGAACATTTCTTTTTACTTTCCCCCTTTCTCCTGTATTTTTGTTCACTTTGATCATCTACATATGTTAGATGGTTTGGAATAAGTGGAATGCACTGTATTCTTTACACATTGCGGCAGGAGGGGAGGAAGGAGATGTCTTAGTCTTATGATGGGAAGGGATGTAAAATCTCTGCCTTTGGCAGCTACTGTTACAATGGGGTTGGGGGAGGATGGAGGAAGACCTGTACATTTATTTTTATTTATTTAAAATTGGTGACCAGAAAAAGGCACACTGAGCGAGGCTCGTTTCCAGGTGTAGGTATTGTTTGTTTGTTATTCTGCAGTTTGTTACTGTTTCTAAGATCCAAATGTACAACCAATCTGAAGATTCTTTTAAAGACCAGAGATGGGAATCTGGGATGTTTGTAATAGACACTGGCTGGGAAGTTACACGGTCTTGAGAGATCTGACAATAGTTTCATGGAATGTTAGGGAATAGCCACCCCAGTTAAACACACGATATTGCTGACTGCCCTGAAGCGACAGAATGCTCACGTGGCCCTCCTTCAGGAGACCCACCTCACAGAGCAAGAACATATTAAACTGAAGCTGAGCTGGGTTGGAATGCTATGCGCCTCTTTTAATTCTCACAAAGAGGGTGGCTGTTCTCCTACATAGGAAGGTGCCCTTTCAGATGGAGTGAGTTGTAAAAGATCCTACTGAGGGGCGCTATGTATTTGTTGTGGGGAATATACAAGGGTTAAAAGTCACATTTGGGAGTATATATGCACTTGCTGTTCATGACCCACTATATTACAGAGCTCTTATGGCTCTGTTAACTGAAGAACAATTTCCGAATTTAATAATGGGAGGAGATATGAACCATACATGTGATGATATAAATCTGTGCAGGAGGGAGGTTTTGTGAAATTAGCTGGGAGATTGGCCTTTTAGGCGGGAGAAAGTACCCAGCCACCCACCTCGCGCAGCCATTAACAGCTCTCCACGCGCCGATCACCGGCAGTAATGCCGTTATTATGGTTTTATTGTAACAATAAATCTGAGATTGTGAAACCATTACTTCTTGAAACAGACCTGCAGTTTATTCAGTGCCACACAGTGAAATAATTTAGACAGGAACGCTGAGCTATACTATTAGTGGAAAAAAAAGTGAAGGTACTCACAGGGAATCCAATCAGAAAAGTCACAAAGTAACAGTAATAGCATGCATGACTGGTCGAGTGGCGTCTAGAGTATAGTTTCTTATTGGATTCCCTGTGAGTACCTGCATTTTTTATTTCACTAATAGCGTGGGTTTGCCTGGGTAAAACTACTGTGCACTATGGTGACAAGACTGCTCTGGAGCCTGCTGCTGCTGCCAACCGCCACCCACCTGCAAGAAACCTGTAAACTCGGCACATTTGCCCTCCACTCTGCACCCACCACCTGCAGCAAAGTGTCCAGACCCTTCAGCCCATTGAACACTGTATACGGCAATAGGAAGATGGGGGAGCGGAGCAGGAGAACACATGAGAGACCCAGAGAGAGAGAGAGAGAGAGATGAAGAGGGATGCAAATACAGATTTTTTCCTTTGCGACTATCTAAATCGAGATTGCTTTCCTGTGCGGGGTGGGGGGGCGGAGCTTAGTTAAAACGGACTCTCCCGGCCAAAATGGGAGACATCACATGAATGATGAACTGTTTGCTCAATCCAGTGTTAGATCATTCGGAGGGTAAGGGAACCCCTTAAGGGGCCATTCGGGGCTGGATGGACGGTATGATTGATTTAGATATTATTGATGGATGGCGAACAGCTAATCCCACTGCCAGAGAATATACCTTTTTTTCTCACCCCCAACACACCTGGTCCAGGCTGGACTATTTGTTCCTATCTTGGACCTGGTATTTTCATCTTGCAGGCATTAAACATAGCCCAATCCATATTTCTGACCATGCCATGGTCATAATGACCTTGCAGGGGGGGAGGGAAGACCGAACATATATTGAATGGAGATTTCCTAATTACCTGTTAGCAAATAAAGAATTTAAGGAGCATATGCGCGGGAACAATGGAAGCAGTATGTGCAGGCTAATTTAGAGATGGCCCCCTCCAGGGCTACTTTCTGGGATGCTGGAAAAGCATTCATGAGAGGGGCTATAATCAGTTATGTGGCACATCATAAAAGGAAAGTTAAGGAACGTAGGATGAACTTGGAGCAGAGGCTTAGAGTTTTAGAAAGAAAGGTAGCTCGAGGGGAGGGAGGAGATAATGTATACCAATTTTTGGCAGGCACTTGGGCGGCATTAAATAATATATTAATGGGAGAGGCGAAGAGAACATGCTTTTTTGTGCAGAAACATTTTTATGAATGGGGCAACAGGCCAGGAACAATGTTGGCTAATTTAATAAGGGGAAAGCGTGGAACACATTTGATACATGCCATTAAGGGAGAAGATGGTATACTCCAGAAGGATAAAAAAAATATATTGGAGAGAGATTCATGAGATTCTATCACGAGTTATACTGGTCTCAGATTGGGACAGGAGACATGGAATGTCTGAATTTTTGAATAGACTTAAAATACCTCAGATTATGGAGGCCCAGAGAATTTGGCTAGGTTCTGTAATAACTAGGAAATAGTTAAAGCTATTGCAGTCCTTAGGGAGAGGGAAGACTAGTGGACTAGATGGCTTTCCAGCCGAATATTATAAAGTGATGCAAGCTCACTTGGTCGAACATTTGGAGGCAGTGTTTAGGGAAGCCTGGGAGGAGCTGAGAGGGCTGCCACACGCTTGGGGAGAGGCAACTATTTGCCTAATTCCAAAGGTGGGGAAGGATTTATATGAGTGTGCTTCTTTTAGACCAATATCCTTTTTAAACTGTAATTTGAAAATCATGGCCAAGATTATGGCCACTAGGTTGGAAAAACTGTTGCCGGGGATAATCCACCCAGACCAGACCGGGTTTATTCGAGACAGACATTCCTATCATAATACGAGAACTCTTCTAAATGTGATATGGGGGTCCGGAAATGGATGGGAGCGGGTGAACGTCCTATCACTGGATGCAGAAAAAGCATTTGATAGAGTGGAATGGCCATATTTGATGGAAGTCTTGGCCCGGTTTGGTCTAGGTGGAGAATTTATTGGATTGGTCCAACAGATGTATAGGAGCCCTAGGGCACAGGTTTTAATTAATGGCACCTTCACTGATAGCTTTACGCTAGGTAGGGGTACACGACAGGGTTGCCCACTTTTGCCCCTTCTATTTGGCCTGGTGCTTGAACCTTTGGCTATTGCCATTCAAGCCAGCCCAGCCATTTCAGGAGTGGTGGGGAGGATGGGAGGGGAGTGCAAATTGTCGTTATATGCTGATGACATGTTACTATATGTAACTAAGCCGTCTCGATCCATGCCCCGATTATTAGCATTGATTGATACCTTTTCTAAATTTTTTGGTTATAAATTCAATTTGGATAAATCGAAAGGGGATGAGAATTGGTGAGATTGTAGACCTAGAAACAAGACAGGGGTCAGAGTGGGGTTTTAGAACAGTCCAAGGGGCATTTACAGATCTGGGTATAAAAGTGGGGAGTAATATTGGAAGTTTATATGGTCTTAACTATATTCCACTCCTACAAATTATAATTGCAGATTTGCCCAGGTGGCATAAACTCCCTATTTCATGGCTAGGGAGAATAAATTTAATTAAAATGAATGTCCTTCCCAGAATACTTTATCCCCTCCAGATGCTGCCTGTAGGGTTACAGATGGCCGACATCAAGAGGTTGGAGAAGGCCTTCTCGAATTTTATCTGGCAAGATAAGTGCCCGAGAGTGAGCTTGGCTAGGCTTAAAGCCTCTGCAGAGAGGGGAGGTCTCCAATTTCCAGATCTGGGGGTTTATCACATGGCTATACAGTGCCGTTACATACAAGACTGGATTGAAGACCCAGAGAAGCAAGATGGCTCAATTCAGAAGAAAGGGGATGCCCGGGTAAGATATCAGCCTATCTATCTATACGAAGCTGGCAGGCACACCTTAACCTACCGAACCCAAACCCCATGAGCAGGACTGTCATAGAAAGTTGGAAAGGATTGAGTAAACAGAAAGGGTGGCACAAGAGGATACATTGCTCTTACCCTTGGGGGAAGCCCCTTTTTTTTTTGCCAGGTCTGAAGGATGCAGGATATCGAGAGTGGGGGGAGAAAGGCATCCTATGTTTAAAACATCTCTTTACCCAGACAGGGTTGGATTCTTTTGAGAATCTACAGGCTAGGACGGGTTTGGGTCACCAACATTATTTTCGATATTTTCAAGTTAGGGCATATTGTAAATCTCTCGGTAGACTCCGGGGTGGGGGGGGGACCCATGTGGGAACAATTAGAATATTCTATTCTGGTGGGACAGAAAAACCCAAAAGGTACAATTCGCAGAATGGCTAAGGAAGGGAAAGCTTTGCTTCCAGATAAAACAAAGAAAACCAGACAACTATGGGAGAGAGACTTGGGGCTCTGTATATCAGAGGAGAATTGGAGACTGATATCCCAATTCCATCAGGGTATACTGCTGTGTAATAAATACAAGAAATCCTATTATAAATTCTGTCATCGATTGTATTATCCACCACTCGTGGTTCACAAATATAATCCTGCAGTGTCCCCTGTGTGCCCTAGATGCAATAATAACTTAGCAACCTATTACTATTATTTCTGGACTTGCCCTGTCTTACAAAAATTCTGGAGAGACGTGATAAATGAGTTGCAGGGCATAGTGGGAAGGCAGTTCCCAATGTGCCCCCCCTTGTTGCTCCTATTTGGAGTGGAAGATGCTGGGGAGGAGGAATGGATTCCTGTCAGAGGTGGTTGCGGGTGGTACTGTTTATGGTTAGGCATTGTATTCTTAATACATGGGTGTCTGCTATACAACCTACCATTTCCCAGTGGAAAGTCTTAATACTGCAGGTACTTACTCTGGAACATATGACCTATGTCATAAAAGATAAAGCGGCTCTTTCACAAGACTTGGCGGCCTTACCTGGCATCCTTGTCAATGGTGGACAATATAATGTTGAGTGAAGGATGGGTCTGAGTTTATGCCTCTCTCCCTTCAATAGCCTACTGACCATTGTATGAAAATGGAAGGGTCTCCATCCCCTAGTTCATCCGGTCTATACTGGGAATAATTGTATATGTGATTTCTTATGATTGTTTTTTGTTTTAGTCTGCAATCAAATGATGGAAATGGATCTTGACGTATATAAGTTATGGAGCTAGCTTTATGTCTGTTGTGTATGTTGTCTCTGTCATGTATGTTGAAAAGAATCAGTAAACAAATGATGCAAAAAAAAAAATGGATTATCCAGTCTAAAACCAGACAGGTAGCAACCTAGGGCTCAGACAGGGTTGAGGGGCCTGGGTTCTGATTTTCCTGTTGTAGGTGGGGGTTCTTTTAAGTTTATTGCGGTGCCTCAATCTGGAATAAGATTTAAGTGGGCTCGGTTTCAGAATGCTACAACCCCCCCTGGGATGCAGTACTGTCCCACGTCCCCACAGCGTCCCCTTACATATGGAAAATCACAGTGCAACCTTAAAATCAACAAAATGCAAATAATAAATTACTATTAATAATATGCTCATAAAACAAAATGTAACATATCTGGAAAATATTTAATGGTGAACATTCACAAGGGATATGGGAATGCAAAGCAGGCATGCTTTTAGCAGAAACTCATTAACTCGGTTGTAGGACCATTTTTGGGTTTTAATTAGGCTATTTTATGGTTATTTTTGCTTATATTATTTTATTTTCTTTCTTACTTTCCATTTCTACTTTTTGCTCTATTATTCTATACTTTTTCTCCTTTATTTATTTCTATTTCATTGTCATTTCTACTTACTATACTTACTCTTTCTACTTCTCTCTACCTCTTTTCCTAAATCTCTCTTTATTCTACTTTGATTACATAGCTATTCTTCCTTTCTCTCCTATCTAGCCCATCCTACCCCACCTCTGCTTGCCTTTTCCCTCCCCACATTTTCCTTCTCCAATCCCTGTCCCTCTCTACTGGTGCAAGATCTTCCTTCTTTCTTGGACTCAGGCACAATCCAGTTATCTGCCTGTGTTGTTAGTTGTACAATTCTCTTTTTTAAACAAGCGTCCTCATGTCATGTTACTTTTACCTAGTGAAGCGTTAGCCTTTGTTTTGACTCTGCACCCTGTACGTGCTTAGATTGTATAACTATTGTTAGAATTTATGCCTGGAGACAGTTTTCAATTGCTTCTTGCTGTATCTGTATCTGTATCTGTATCTGTATCTGTATCTGTATCTGTATCTGTGAAACATATCTGTATTCTTGTTTGTGTCATACTTGACGTGAACCTATGAAAAAGCTTTCTGTTCAAAGGTGTTAATACAAGATCTCAATAAAAAAATAAATACAAATAAATATAAAGGTCTGTTTGAACCTTACCCCCCTCCCCTCTGGATAGCATCAGATCCAGAATCTGAATTTCTTCTTTAGAAGCTTGATAGGTGAATTTTAAATTTCTGTCTGCCCCTTCTAAATATTGTACAAAGGAATGTAATTCAGTGATGGTTCCCCTCCATATAAAAAACAGATCATCAGTGTAACATCTCCATATTTTCAGTTTCTCAAAAAGGGTTTCTATATTTTTCTAAAACATAATAGTTTTCCCATTCCCCCATGTAAACATTCACAATAGAGGGGGCACATGTGGCCCCCATGGCAGTTCCTTTAATCTGTAAAAAAAAAATTTTGGCAAACAAAAATGTATTATATTTCAAAACAAATTCTAAAAAATTAAGAAGAAAAGCTGTAGAAGGAACTGCATTCTCCCCACTAGTGTTTCAAACTTTTGCAGCAGTGTCTAAAGCCCCTTCATGGGGTATATTTGAATATAGTGCTTCCATGTCCATGGTGACTAAAAAGCAAACATCTTCTTATATCAAATCCTGTAAAATTCTTAGATTATCATTTGTGTCCTGGAAGTAGGATGGTAACTTACTCACAAAAGGGCATAAATGGAAATCAATAAACTGGGAGAGACTCTTTATTTAAGAACCAGTTCCACTGACAATTGGATGACCAGGCGGATTGGTTATGGATTTATGGATTTTAGGCAGCAGGTAAAAAGTGTCTCTTATTGGTGTTTCCATAATCAACAAGTCCCTTTCCTGCTTGGTAATGTCCTCATTTCTAAAGGCTCTGGATACACTTATTGACTGAAAACTTAAAGTTCAGTGTGGGGTGTCTTTCTAACTTTTTATGAAAAGTCACATTTTCCAGCAGTCTTTCCACTTCCTTCACATAGTCTCTCTTGTTCATTATGATGACACTGCCACTCTTATCATCTTATTTTTTTTATAATCAAATTATCTCTTTTTGCTAGTGAATCCAGGGCCATTATCTCATCTCTTGTCAGATTATAAAATTTAGTCTTAGGGGGATTTAAAAACAACTTATTCAAATAATTTTCCACTAGTTGTTTGAATGCACCAGTATAGTAATTTTTCTAATATTTTGGTGTTATTCTGAGTATATTTAAGTTTTTTTAATCTGGTTAGGAAGTGTGAACACTGTGGTTTTGGTGTAAATGGATGTTCTAAGGTAGACCAATTAGATTCACAAAAAAAGGTGTGACATCATGATAACATGGTTTGGAATGAGTATATAACTGCCACGGTTTTAACAGTTTTTCAGCCTTTGATAAGCGATGTAATCCGAAACGTGTCAGGCGGAGTGGCATTTTTGGTTTCAATAAAAGTATTTTTATTCTTTGAAGGGCCTCTGCCCTTGTTATTCTTGAAAGGTTGGTGTGTGCTCTATTTTTTGATGTTATGTGAATTGTTTAGTAGGATGCACCATTATCCTAGTGCTCACTCCTTTTGGCATTTGTTCTGATTGTTTGGAGTAGTAGCACAGGTTGCAGTCGGGGAGCTTGCACATGCCCCCCAAGATTAAAACCTCACCCTAGGAGCACATAATAAGTCCTGTTGTAAATTATACTGTTAAAATTTTTATTCTTTATCCCAGTGAAAATGTCGTATGAAGTGACCCCAAAATTATATAGAGAATAATGCCTGTGCAGGTGTGTGTTATGAGATTTTCACATATCTGAGGTGTGATAATCCATAAAACTCAAGAGTGAAACTCAAAGGGTTTATGAGATTATCATACAACTCAGGTGTTTGAAAAATCCTCATAAAACAAACTTTGCACAGGCATTATTTTTACTAACGGGCCATTTTGTAACTGAAGGTTACTACCCCTGCCTTGTGGGCTCACCAATATTGAGAGGCCTGGCTCCTAGTGGAAAAGGGAAGTTCTTTCACAGACAAAGTAAATAGCACAGTGAGTAGTATATGTGTATACTAACTGCCAAAATTTGATTAATTGCTGGAAATAACATAATATCCCACCCTATCTGTGTGTGCCAGAAATGACTCAAAGTTCCCACCCTTCCACTTCCCATTGTGCCAGAGATTATACAATGTCCCGCCCACTCCTGTGTGTGTGCAGATATGATGCAGCACCCCACCCCTTCCACTCCCATGTGCTCAGATATGATGCAGCCCCCCCTTCCATACTGTGATGCTGCTATGAGTGGAGTGAAGGTTGGCTTAACTGGGCTTGCCCAGGACATGTCAGAGTGGGTAAGCTGATAAAAACATGTACCGCTGTTCCTTCATAATCTATCTGGTTTATGTTTTGCTCTTGTGTGTGTGGCTTGCCTGAGGAAAACAGCAAAAAGGATGAGTCTTGGTTTGCATGATAATCATGAGTGTGTTATATGGAACAGTGGGAAGAATTAGATGTACCAGATGTTGAGAAATACCCTGATGAAAAGTCTGATGTGGCCATGACAGCAACTCAAGTGCCACCTGAAAAGACTATCATTTTGGTCATGATAAAGGGTATTTTAATACAGCTACTGTAAGACACGATAGTTCAGGACATAAAGAAAAACTGTGAGGGATGTGCCATAGACCACCCCACGCAGATAAGACATAGCTGTTTATATGACCCAGAGGAGGAGTACTGGGAGCATGCTTTTCCTGATGTCTGTGAGAGGTTGAGCCCACGACGGATCAAGCTACTAGTTGAATCGACAGCATGGAAACTCAGGTGCACAGCATCCCATTTTGATACAATACAAACAATATATGACACTCTGCCAGAATTTAAAGAGATGCCATGTATTGCTAAGGGACTTGACACACTGTATGAACACTTGACTGTAACACTATGGAGTGCTGTTGAAGAAGTGGTTTCATCAGGAAGTCATAAAAAATTATTTTAAAAGCCCACTGCAAAAATGAAACCCTGTGCCATATTATATGTACTTGTATGATATTGGGAGTTCTGACAATGAACACAGTGCTGCATGGTGAGAGCTGTTAAGATGGGTAACCTGTGGGGAAAACACCAAAGAATGCTTGAAAAGCAGAAAGTAGAAAATATTTTACAGACTTTGATAACCATGCAAATTTCAAACCATGCTTCTCAAACTCCGAGTAACCCTGTAAACTGTGAAAAACGTCAGTTTATACAGATTTTAATGAGTGACATTAAAAAAAGATGTACGGTGGTGTGAAATAATGAATATGAGCAGGTGTCCAAGCAAAGTGTTAGAAACTGTTCAAAATGTGCTACCACTAATATTTGAAAAATTGGATGTGGTTTCTCATGGGTGAGTATTGGTAGCTGTGATCTACATTGTTGATATTTGTTGTTATACTTTAAAATGTCAAAAACAGGAAGATGTTAGCAATGTGACTGAATTTACATCCAATTTTTTTTTTGTTACACAGCAAAACAAGGCCTGTCTTTTCTTGTTGTAATATTTATAATGCAGTATAGCATCAATTTATCATGCTGGCTAACACATGCTCTATGTTGTTATACAATTAGATAAAAACATTGTGTGGTCTTTCATTTTAAAATTTTCACACCTGAAAAGCACCTGTGTCACAGCTGTATTACTAAATGGTGGTCATGATTAAGAAATCATTGAGAAAAATTTATTATGACCCTCTTACACCTGGTAGCTTAGGAGGTGTTCAGAGACTACAAGGTGCTGCTGCAAAATGGGGGAAAAGAATTACTCGCACTCAGGTATCACAGTGGCTGTCTTTACAAGATGCCTACGCTTTGCACAAACCTACGCAGAAATGATTTCTTAGAAACAGAGTGGTTGTTAACAACATTGATGCATAATGGCAGGCTGATTTGAGTGATATGTCTAGTCTTTCCAAAGACAATGCTGGCTCTCAGTTTATTCTAACAGTTATTGATGTCCTATCAAAATACACATGGACCAAAGTGCTAAAAACAAAATCTGGAAGAGATGTGACAGAGACTTTCAAAATAATACTTGGAGAGGGCTGCAAGCCCAAAAAATTATAAACAGATGAAGGGACTGAATTCTTAATGTTAATGTTCAATTATTTTAAAAGAGCAAAACATGCATCATTTTATGACATCAAATGATGTTAAGGCTTGTATTGTGGAAAGATTTAACCATGCATTGAAAATAAAATGTGAGATATTTTACAGCATTTAACACATTTAGGTACATAGATGTATTACAAGCTTTAACAATGGCCTGCAATCAGAGCTATCACTGGTCCATCAAAATGAGGCCCACTGATGTGACAGCTGCCAATTCTTTAGATGTCTAGAAAATTCTATATGGTGAGCTTACACTCAAAGTAAAAAGGCCTTTTAAATTTCATGTGAATGATTATGTGGGGGTTTCTAGAGCTAAGAAAACATTTGAAAAAGGTTATGAGAAAAACTTTACAAGTGAGATATTTATTATTTCTGAATGTATACCTGAGCCTATACCAGTTTACAAATTAAAAAATTATGATGGAGAAGAAATAAGAGGTTCTTTTTATGAGCAAGAATATGTAAAAGTCAAAGGTACTGCAAACTGTGTATATAGGGTTGAAAAAAATAGTATCATAGAAAAGACAAGTGAAGAAAAAACTGGTTTTAGTGAAATGGCTAGGCTAGCCATAAAAATGTAACAGCTGGGTAGAATCCAAACAGCTGAAAAATTTAAAATGATAAGGGTGCTCCCATGTTTTGCATGACATCAGTTGAGAGAAGACATTATTGATAAAACGATGTCTGAGAATAGGTTTTATGTTACATTGCCAAGAAATGCATCATTTAAAAGTTTCCCAAAATACTATTTCAGAATGTACTGTAAAACTGGTAAACTCTTTCAATTTAGTAGGGTGGGAAGTCGATTTGTCAGAAATACAATACTCAAGGACTTGGGACAATATTACACAACAAGATGGGGATTTCAAGCAGGCAAACTTCTAATCCATTTTAGCATTATCAGTACCCAGAGGTAATTATCATGATGTTGTTGATGTCACAGCAGCCCAATGAAGCACTGAAACAGGTACCACTAGACATGTTTTTAGAATATGATAGTCAGAATGGAAAACAAAATTCCACATCAGTGGTGGAGCATTTATTGATCAACATAATCTGGCTCGTATTTTGGGGTACCATATGGTATACCGCAACTACATGCAAGCACAGGACCATATTATACTGACATCAATGAGGGGTTTTACACACTGTGGCCCAGATATTCAAACTGCGCCAGGCTGTGGTGCAAGCCTGGGTGCAGCGCAACTTGGCTGTGCAGGGGCGTTGACAGGGCGATATTCAACGGACTGCACCATGGCTCAGCATCGTTGAATATCTCACCCTGGCCACCCGCAGTGTGCATGGTGCAGTGGCACTGTGCCAGCAGCCAGAGTGGAGCATGTAGATATGCTAGCACAAGTTCCATTGCGCCAAGGCGCAGCACCCACAATATTCAAAAAGTAGACATGCAAATGGGGCCATAATGTATGCAAAGGCATGAGACCATTTATATCATTATGTTCCATTGCATGCGGGTCGCCAATCCCGACGATTTGCACCTGGCGCCCTTCCAGGCAACAGCTGTCTGGGACTGATGCCCCTGCAGCACGGCACAGCCCCACAGCCCAGTCGGCTGCAGTACAAAACAGAATAATCATTGTATCCCTGGTGGTCCAGTGGACCGCCCGATCATGGGCTAAGTAAATAGAAGATTAATCATGTTATCCCTGGTGGTCCACTGGACCGCTGCCCATCTGATCATGGGCTTCAGTAGAATAAAATGAGATCTCCAAAATCCCTGGTGGTCCAGTGTACCGCTGCCCACCCGATTGCGGGCTTCTGTGAATTAAAATAGATGCCCAATATACCTGGTGGTCCAGTGGACCGCTGCCCACCCGATCACGGTCTTCTGTGAATTAAAAAAGATCCCTAATATCTCTGGTGGTCCAATGGACCTGACTGTCTGATCGTGGGCTGAAGTAGAATAAGAAGAAACCCATCATCCCTGGTGGTCCAGTGGACCCCCCTCCCCACCTGCCCACTGATACCCACCGGTCTGCTCCCACCAGTCAGCAGTGGGTGGCAGCACCCCACCTGTCTGCCGCCCGCCATCAGCTGACTGACACCGTCGGTAGGGCTATACACTCATTGGTCCATAGCGTGAGCCAATGGGCATGCAGCCCATACCGTACTACACATTCAGATATGTGAATGGATCCCATTCACATATCTGAATGTGTAGCACGATATGGATTGAACGCATTGGCTCACTGTGACCAATGGGCATACAGCCCATTGGCTCGGTGTCAGTCAGTGGGCAGCGGGGCAGCAGGCGGGTGGGGTGCTGCCACCCGCTGCTGACTGGGGGGGAGTGGGGCGGTGGGGATCAGTGGGCAGGTGGGGAGGGGGGTCCACTGGACCACCAGAGATGATGAGTTTCTTCTTATTCTACTTCAGCCCGCAATCGGGCAGTCAGGTCCACTGGATCACCAGGGATATTGGGGATCTATTTTAATTCACAGAAGCCCGCGATCAGGTGGGCAGGTCCACTGGACCACCAGGGATTTTGGGGATCTCCATTTCTACTGATGCCCACAATTGGGCATGGGGGCACCACCACAGAGGTGCAGCTGGAGCTCGGGTGGCCACCCACAGGTGGCGGCTGCCGTGTTGCGCCCTGCAATACAGCAGCTCACCTGTGGGTGGCCATCCATTATTCCTTTTTTTTGGATCAACTTTGTGCTGGTGCAGGTAGGAGTTGCGCATGCATGGCTGTGCACATCCCGGGCTGAATATCGGGCTGTGCAGAGTATGCATGGGCATGCCCCCCCCACCTGCGCCTGCATACATTACTGATGCACTCTGGCACATCGGGATCTGTGCCGCGCACTTTTCCCATTTGAATATTGCGCCGGGGTGCATCAGTGGGTTGTGCATGGTGCAACACTGTTGCACCATGTGCAACCCTTTTGAATATCTGGGCCTGTATGTGTATACAGACATTGTTGAACACCAAACAGTTGATGATAGTCACATGCCCCTACTCTGTTGTGTGCAAATATCTGGTAAGAATAATGCAATCTTAACCATCTGCTATGATAAGCCAGATTATATACCAGCAAACAACAGTTTGACACCATAACTGTTGTGATAAAGAATGATCAAGACAAAAATGTGTTTTTCTTGTTTGGCAAGCTGATTGTGAAGCTTCATTTCTAGCTTGTTAAAGGAACCTTCTGAATGATAACAGAAGTTGTACAGTGACCCAAACCTTTATATAGCCTATTATAAAGCAAAAGCCGGTCATGGCTTATCTGGTTTTCACGGTGCCCCTGTTATGTATGGTGCCGGTATAGGTGGTATATTTAGAACTTTATTTAGAAAAGCTGTACCACTATTACAAATAGGCTTCCAGACTATAAAACCACACCTTAAAACAGCTGCTAATATGTTGTGGGAAATGTTGTGAGTTACTTCACAACTCCAGATCCGGGACAACAGCAAGATGGGGCAGGAATGGTTGTTTATAAGAGGCCCAATAAGAAGAGGAGAATGGTACTACTGGGGGCCCGTGAAAGTGTTATTAAAAGGTGGCCTGTTCAAAAGAAAAGAACAGCTTTGAAACATAAGTGCAAGGAGAGAAAACCTCGTAAAACTAACAGTCAAAGAGATTTATTTTAAGCCATGGCTCTGATACACTGCATGTCTCAAGAATGTGGAAAGTCGGAATTAGACCTTTTCATGTTACCACCAACCCATACCAGTATATAGCAAAACCTTTATGTTGAAATCCCACCCTTGTCAGCTATAAGTGATAATGCACCCTTGGAATTTTATGTAGCGGGTAACGGTCAAGATTACATTGACCTAAACAACACCTTGTTATACCTTTTGTGCAAGATCACTAAGGCTGATGGTAGCAACATTGATGAATAAGCTAGAGTAAGTTTAATTAACTACCTTCTGGCAGCCATCTTTAGCAACATTGTGATAATAACCTCTGGGAATTGATAATGGTAATAATGGCTTAGAAATGTCACCTGCTTGAAATCTCCTGTCTTGTTGTGTAATATTCTCCCAAGACCTTGGGTGCTGTATTTCTGACAAGCCGACTTCCCACACCCTTACTAAATATTTAGGTTTTGCTGGTTTCACAGTATATTCTGAAATAGTATTTTTGGGAAACATTATAAAGAGGCATTTCTGGGCAATGTAACTCTTATAATTTTAAATTTTCAGCTGTTTGGATTCTACCCAGCTGTTACATTTGATGGCTAGCCTAACCATTTCATTAAAATCAGTTTTCTTCCTTGTCTTTTCTGTGACACTGTTTTCAACTCTGTATGCATGGTTTGCAGTGTCTTGACTTTTACCAATTCTTGCTTATAAAAAGTACCTCTTTTTCTTCTTCATCATAATCTTTTAATTTGTAAACTGGTATAGGCTTAGGTATACATTCAGAAATAATAAATATCTCACTTGTAAAGTTTTGCTCATAAGCTTTTCAAATGTTTTCTTAGCTCTAGAAACTCATACATGATCACCCACATGAAACTTAAAAGGCCTTTTCACTTTGAGTGTAAACTCACCATATAGAATTTTACAGACATCTAAAGAATTGGCAGTTGTCACATTGGTGGGCCTCATTTTGATGGACTGGTGATAGCTCTGACTATAGGCCATTGTTAAAGTTTGTAATACATCTATGTACCTCTGTGTGTTAAATGCTGTAAAATATCATCACATTTTTGTTTTCAATGTATGGTTAAATCTTTCCATAGTACAAGCTTTAACATCAGTTGATGTCATAAAATTATGCAAGTTTGTTCTTTTAAAAATAATTAAAACTTAACATTAAGAAATCCAATCCCTTCATCTGTTTGAAATTTTTCAGGCTGAGTATCATTTTGAAAGCCTCTATCAGGTCTCTTTCAGATTTATTTTTAGCACTTTGGTCCATGCATATTTTGATAGGACATCAATAACTGTTAGAATAAACTGAAAGCCATCATTGTCTTTGGAAAGACAAGCCATATTGACCAAATCAGCCAGCCATTGTGCAACAATGTTAACAACCACTCTGTTTCTAAGAAATTTTTCCTCGCAGGTTTGTGCATAGTGTAGACATCTTTCAAAGATAGCCACTGTGATACCTGAGTGCGAGTAATTCTTTTTCCCTGTTTTGCAACAGCACCATGTAGTCTCTGAACACCTCCTAAGCTACCAGGTGTATGAGGGTCATAATAAATTTATTTCAATGATTTCTTAACCGTGACCGCTGTTTAGTAATACAGCCAGGACACAGGTGTTTTTCAGATGTGAATATTTTATTATGAAAGACCACACAATGTATACATCTAATTATATAACAACACAGACTGTGTTAGCCAGCGTGATAAATTGATGCTATACTGCATTACAAATATTACAACAAGAAAAGACAGGCCTTGTTTAGCTGTGTAACAAAATTGGATGTAAATTCAGTCACATTGCTAACATCTTCCTGCTTTTGACATTTTAAACTATAACAACAATTATCAACAATGTAGATCACAGCTACCAATACTCACCCATGAGAAACCACATCCAATTTTTCAAATATTAGTGGTAGCACATTTTGAACAGTTTCTAACACATCATTGTTCAGGCATCTGCTCATGTTCATTATTTCACACCAGCGTATATCTTTTTTAATGTCACTCATTAACATTTGTATAAACTGAAGTTTTTCACAGTTTACAGGGTTACTTGGAGTTTGAGAAGCATGGCTTGAAATTTGCATGGTTATCAAAGTCTATAAAAGATTTTCTATTTTCTGCTTTTCAAACATTCTTTGGTGTTTTCCCCACAGGTTACCCATCTTAACAACTCTCACCATGCAGCACTGTGTTCCTCGTCAGAACTCTCAATGTCATACAAGTACATATAATATGGCACAGGGCTTCCTTTTTGCAGTGGGCTTTAAAAATTTTTTTTAAAGGAAGGCTGTCCAAAACACTCTTGCCAATTACCAGGGCTGCAGAAATGCCTGTTTAACACTACCTTTATTTGGTTACAAGTCTCCAGCTAAACTTTCATTATTAATTTGCCCCTTTTCTGTGCCTTGAGTGTGCTCCTGAGTTCTGTACTGAAGCTGCCATTTGGACATTGCCACCACACCGGAAGACAAAGTGTGCACTCCATTCAGTAGTTTTCTTCCTGCTCTGTGCTGGAATGATCGTTCAGGACGAGCTGGACAAATTTTTGTGGAGGAAAAATAACTAGTGTAGAAGTAAGCCCTGTTGAAAATGGAGCATGGTAACCTGTTTATTTTTTTAATTGAAAGTTGAAGTTCTCAATTAGGGCATGCCGCGAGCACCAGGCGCCAATGCACATGTCCGAACTCAGAATTTCAACTTTCAATTAAAAAAATTAAACAGGTTACCATGTTCCATTTTCAATGGGACTTACTTCTAAAAGTTCACTTAAATGAGTACTACATACCACACAAGTTATTTTTCCTCCATAAAAAATTGTCCAGCTCATCATGAACGAGCATTCCAGCAGAGTGCAGGAAGGAAACTCTGCTAATTTGCATACAAGTTACTGCTCTGAGCACTACAATCAATGAAATGGTGCCACTCATTCCCTCCCTGATATAAAAATATCCATTTCCAATAAAATACATGCTCTTTGACAGAAATGGAGTTCTCTGGCTACATATTGGCAGGTGAGTAAATACTGAGAGAAAATCTGGGTTTATGACAGCCTTCCTTTATGACTTCCTGATGAAACTGCTTCTTCAACAGCACTCCGTAGTGTTACACTCAATTATTCATACAGTGTGTCAAGTCCCTTAGCAATACATGGCATCTCTTTAAATTCAGGCAAAGTGTCATATATTGCTTGTATTGTATCAAGATAGGATGCTGTGCACCCGAGTTTCCATGCTGTCAATTTGACTAGTAGCTTGATCCGTCGTGGGCTCAACCTCTCACAGACGTCAGGAAAAGCATGCTCCCAGTGCCCCTCCTCTGGGTCATATAAACAGCTATGTCTTATCTGCATGGGGTTGTCTATGGTACATCCCCCACAGTTTATCTTCATGTCCTGAGTCATCATGTCTTACAGTAGGTGTATTAGAATACCCTTTATCAGGTCCAACATGTTAGTCTTTTCAGGTGGCAATTGAATTGCTGTCATGGCCACATCAGAATTTTCATCAGGGCATTTCTCAACATCTGGTACATCTGAATCTTCCCACTGTTCATCCATATTAATACACTCATGATTATCATGCAAACCAAGTTTCATTAATGATTTGATCAAGTCATTCACACCAGAATCCTCTGGTGTGGCACTAGTAGATGCTACAGAACAAAATTGACTAGATTCATCCATTTCGCTGTTTTCCTCAGGCAATCTACACACACAGGAGCAAAACATAAACCAGATAGACTATAAAAGCACAGTGGTACATGTTTTTATCAGCTTACCCCCTCTGACATGTGCTGGGCAAGCCCAGTCAAGTCAATCTTCGCTCCACCCATAGCAGCATCACAATATGTAAGGGAGGCTACATCATATCGAGCGCACATGGGAGTGGAAAGGGGGTGGGGTTGCTGTGTCATATCTGGTGCACACGGGAGGGGGCAGGACATTGGGTAATATTTGGTGCACACGGAAAGTGGAAGGGTTGGGAACATTGTGTCATTTCCGACACACGCAGAAGGGGCAGCGTATTATGTTATTTCCTGCAATCAATCACATTTTGACAGTTAGTATACACACATACTGCTACGGTGCCTCCACCCAGAGTAAACTATAGTGGTCCAGATGTTTGTAAGGTACAAAACCTGGGATACTGTACCTACCCCCTCCCTTCCCGTCACCCACATTAGTCAAGAAACTGTTGCTCTGCTCCTCTATAGGCGGTGCTGACTAGAGGGCAGCAAGCCCTAAGACTACATGCAGGGGGTGAGGAAGGCCTAACTATAGCTGGGAGATAGGGTGTAACTCTGGCTGCTCTGTTCTGCAATAAATCACTGCATTTTGCACTTTGAAACTCATTTTGGGAGCATTATTTCTGTTTACAGTACTACTATTCTTGACATGTACCCCAAACATTATGCCACTTTAAACTGTATAACACATCCACTGTAGCTAGTAATATGCTCATAGAC